>CM053140.1:1257500-2507500 GCA_028571685.1 Heterohyrax brucei
TGGTGGCTCAGTGGTTTAGCCCTTGGCGGCTAACCAAGAGATGGCTGGTTCAAATCCACCCCCTGTTTCCTCAGAGATTCCCAACTGAGGAAGTCCCATGGGACGGTTCTGCTCTGTCCTGGGGTCCGTTGGTCAGGTGGTGGTTCCGTGGCACAGACACAGTGTGTGTAGTCTGGGACAGAGACTGGATCTGGGGGAAAAGAGGAATTTGGGCAGAGCAACACAAACGAACAACCGGGGGGCTGGGCAGGAGTGAGCGGAACGGTGGAGTCTTCCTGGGTGGAGGCTGGCCAAGGGAGCCTCTCGGGGTCACTGAGAGATGGGAGGTCACCACCGCCCACCCAGGGCTCCGTGGGCTTCAGGATGTCCCTCGAGGAGGAACAGAGAAGGACTAAGGAGTGGGGGTTGCAAAAGCAGTCCAAGCCGCCCCAGTCTCCTCTCTGGCTGTCGCACTTTGCTCTTTGCTGTGACACCCCATTTCTACGCTGCAAAGAAAAAGAGGAGAAAATGTTAAAGTCGGGGCTTCGTGGGACTCTGAAGTTTCGCTTGCTTGGAAGGCAGGCTTTGATGGTCTTGAAGTCCTAAGAATGTTTTGTTACACAGCCAGGAAAATCTCCTTCCACCCAGTTCATTCAGACTCATGGTGACCGTACAGGACAGGGCAGAACTATCCCCGACGGTCTCCCAGGCTGACTCTGGTACAGAAGCAGATCGTCCCAGTTGTGTCCCACAGAAGGGTTGCTGGGTCTGGACCACTGACCACTCAGTTAGCAGCCAAGCCTGTCCCTGGGGCTCCGTGCGTCGTGGTAAAAGAGCAAATACTGAGGTCATCAGGAACTTCCTTTCCCTTGGGCCCACCCACCCCTGGAGGAGGACATCACTGTGTGGTAGAGCCGAGGGTCGGGGAGAAAGAGGAAGCCCCTCAAGGACGCAGGGCTGCAGTAACGGCTCCGACACGGGGGGGCTCGTGGCACGGTGCAGACCAGGAAGGGTTCCCCCGGCTGTACTCGGGTCGCCAGGAGTCAGAACCGACCCGACAGCGTCCAACAGCAGCAGCCTGAGGCCGGGGGGACAGGGTGTGCAACACCCGACTAACCGTTCTGAGAAAGTCCCTGCAGAGAGAAGAAGTAAGCCACCACCAGCCCTGCAGGTTCTTGAAAGAATTCAAGGCTTCTCAGGAATGAGCTGCCGATGCTTTGGGCTGGCCTTCTCCGGGTTCAGCCCGTGGCTGGTTGCCAGCATCCAGTATAATACCTGGAAATGGCACGGAACATTCCGGAACCCAGAGGTTGCACTTTGCAGATAAACGCAAGCATCTCTGGATTTTTTGTTGTTCTTGGGACACTTTTATCTTAAATGAAAAAGAACACTGGCAAGAAAATAAGGGGTGATGACGGCTGCTAGGGCCTGGGCACTTGCTCAGATGTTTCTAGAATTTTCCACCAAGATGATTCCTGGAAATTTTAACTCTGTGGGCTCCACAGAGAAGTTTCAGGGACAACATCCAGCCGGTGAATGGATAAACAAAAGGTGGTCCCTGCACTGTGGAATACTACTCAGCCACAAAGAAGGCAGGACACGGGACACACTGTTACAGTGCTACAACATGGATAAGATTCGGCAACTGGAGCCCGGGGAGGCGAGTCTGACACAAAAGCTCACAGGGTGTGTGACTTCAGAGGCAGAAGGTACATCGGTGGCTCCTAGGGGCTGGGGAAAGAGGAAGGAGAGCTATTCTTTAACACCTGTAGGGTTTCTGTGTGGAGTGACGATAAAGTGGTGGAAGTGGATGGGGGGACGGTGGCACAAGGCGGAGGGTGCTGAATGTCACTGAATTGTGCGCTTTAAAATAAGGTGGTCAGTTTTATGAATAGTTTTTATATTTTGCCGTGCACACAAGACGGAAAAAAAAAGAACATAGCGCTGAGCCATGCTATAAGGTGGGCAAACCTTGGAAACGTCACGGAAGGGAGTCAAAGAGACCAGACACAGAAGGCCGCATGGCACCCCACCCCGGAAGAGGCCGATCCCTAGAAACAGGACATCATCGGGGGGCTCCAGGGCCCAGGAGGGGGAGGTCACCTGACCGCTAATGCCTGAAGAGCTTCTTTTTGGGATGAGAGAATGAATGGTCTGGAACCAGATGCGGGTGGTAGGTACACTAAACGTTGTGAATGCTCTAAATGCCACTTGCTGTGGCCACCTGGTGCTGCTCCAACAGAAACACCGTGAGCAATGGCTTTGACAAGAAGTTTATTTTCCTGTGGTCCAGTGGGCTACAAGTCCGAATTCAGGGTGTCCACTCCGGGGGAGGCTCTCCCTCCGTCAGCTCTGGAGGAAAGTCCTTGTGTGGCATCCGTCTTTGTCCAGAGGGCGTCCTGACACAGGGACCTCAGGTCTGAAGGACGGGCCGTGCTCCTGGTGCTGCTTGCTCAGTGGTGTGAGGCTCCCCACTCTCTGCTGGCTTCTCTTTCCTTTTATCTCTTGTGGGATCAAAGCATAAAGGGTGGGGCAAGCCACACTCCAGGGACACTCCCTTTACAGTGGAGCAGGGAGGGGACCTTAGGAAGGGATTCACAGTCCCACCCTAATCCACTAACACGCAGCAGAGAAAATCACAGAAGAGTGGGCCATCACGTAACACCGGTCATCACGACCCTGCCAGACGGCTAACATATTTTGGGGGACACAATTCAATCCATGATACCACTGAATTGTGCTCTTAAAAAATGGTTAAGAGACCCAGTTTGATATTTTATACATATACACACGCGATAAAATAATTGAATGAAGTCTGAACAAGCAACAGCGTCCGTGACAACAAGCCCATACACAGAGGGGACGTCGGGATGGAAACAGGATCCCTCAGTCTCCTGGGTGTTTTCTTTCCTTCCTCCTTTTGACTTTATGCTAACTCTGGTGGTTCAGTGGTTAAGCGCTCCATCTGCTCACCAGAAGGTCGGCAGTTCAAACCCATCAGGCACTCCCTGGAAACCACGGGGCAGCTCGACCTGTCAGTAGGGTCTCTGTGAGAGTCTGAATCCGCTCTATGGCAGTGGGTTGGGTTGGGTTTTGTTTTTTTGTGCAGCTTTGCTCTTACAATAGGAAGACCCCCAGCAGAAGCCCCAGGGTCTGAGGACTGAGGGCCTGAGGGCATCCAGCCTGGGGGTCTGGGGGAGGGCAGCGGGCACTGAAGAGCCCCTGGCATTTCTGGAATGTGGCCTTGCAGCCAGCCAGCCGTGCCTCTGCCTCTGCCCCGGGGACAGGTTCAGGCTGGCTGCCCCCGGCAGGCTCTGAGCTAGTTAAACGAACCCAAGCCCAGGGGCCCGGAGCCTGGGGAAGGGGATGGGGGCTTCTGCGTGAAGGTGACGGGTCCACCTGGCCGGGGAGGGTGCCCAGGCGTGTGCCGTGTGGGTGTTCACGTGTGGTTGAGAACCTCAGTCCGCAGATTTTCAGGAAGAGGCAGTGAGTGGCTGACCTTCTGCACATGGTCAACCTGCCCAGTCGCCCTTAGGAACAAGAGTGAGGCTTCTGGGATCAAACGGTCCTCGAGAAGGAGCACAGGAGTCCCGCCAAACGAATCTCTGCGCTCGTCTCTGCTTGTCACGTCCATCCCCCAGACCCACTGTCGATGCAGGGGCTGGGTGCGACGGTGGCTCGCTGGGAGGCTGGCCGTCCGAGTCCGCCAGGCTCTTTGGAAGCTCCGTGGGGCAGTTCTGTTCAGTCTCATGCGGTTGCTTCGAGCCAGCACCCACTTGACGGCAGAGTGGGTTTGGCTTTTTACAGGATTGCTATGAGTCCAGATCAACTCAGTGACACAGGGCTTTGAATTACGTAAAATGACCGTGCTAGCCACAGACTCAGTGATTTCCAGCAAGTGGCTGCATGAGGCCTGTACAGATGAGGCACAAAGAAGGCACATGGGATGCTAAAGAGGGGAGTGGTCCCTCTGGCCATCCCACTAGGCTTAAAACGAGCCACCCTAGAGGCGTGAAGGGCAGATCTCACCACCTCCAACAAAGACAAGCCAGCAGTGGGGCAGGTCCCCTGGACCTGGGTCCCTGGGCTGAGGCGTTCCTGGTGTGGGAAGGCTGAGACAGCAGATACGCAGCGGGGGGTGGGCAGGAGAGGGGGCAGTGGGCTTCCCAGCCCGCAGGGCGGCCTCTCGGGTGGAGAGGAGCCCGTCCTGGTGAAGGGCCCGTGTCCTGAGCCCACCGGGCCTGAGCAGAAACCTGGTCCACCCCAATAAACACCCTAACTGTGCACAGGGTCTGTGGGGGCTGTGTGGCCACTGCAGTGAATTACGGAACCCGGCAGAATTGCAGAGAGCGCCGTGAGGGGGTGGCTGGTCCCAGAATCGGTGACGACGGAAGAGCGGGAACGCTGTCAGCCCTCCCCCCAGGAACCAGCTGGGCGCTGGTCTGGGTTCTCCTTCCCCTCCTGAAGTTCGAGGTTACAGCCCCCTCTACATTATTTTTGCAGATGGCAAGAGGGTTTTTATGGAGATGTGAACTTAGTTTTCAAAGACACACAGGAGAAGCAGATACAGAGGAGGCTCGAGAGCCATTTAAAAGTCACTGGAGGGAAAAGGAGTGGCACGGGGGCAAGGATAGATCAGTGCCCGGTCCGCGCACCAGTGGGTCACGGGGTCTGCAGGGCCCCCCTGCCGGACACTCCCTGGAAACTCTGTGGGGAGTCACTGTGAGTGCAGTCACTGCGTGGTCACTGTGTGTCGGAATCAACTCGGTGGCAGTGGGTCTGGTTTTTCTCGTTTTTCGGCTTGGAGAGTGTCATGGATTGGATTGTGTCCCCCCAAAAATATATGTAGCCATGTGGCTGGGCCATGATTCCCAATTATCTTGTGATCGTCCTCCGTTTTGTGATTTTGTTGTGCTGTGTGTTAAAGGGTTAGGGTGGGACTGTAAATCCCTTTATAAGATCATCTCCCTGCTCACCTGTAAAGGGAGTTTCCCTGGATTGTGGCTTGCACCACCCTTAATCCTTTCATCCTACAAGAGATAACAGGATAGAGAAGCCAGTAGAGAATTGGGAACCTCACACCCTCAAGAAAGCAGCACCAGGAGAAGACTGCATCCTTCAGACCTGAGGTTCCTGCGCCAAGACGCTCCCTGGACAGACTGATGCGATACCAGCCCTTCCTCCAGAGTGGATGGAGGGAGAGCCTTCCCCTGGAGCTGGCATCCTGAATGTGGACTTGCAGCCCACCGGACTGAGTAGGGGTCCACCTTCCTGTGTTAGAACCGTCCGCTCTGGGGTCTCTGTTAGAGCAGCCCCAGCTGGCTGAAGCAGAACTCGTCAAAAAGGAGCAGTGGTGTGCGGGACACTGCTGCCTCGCAAGCTCAGAGCTGCCCGGGGTGCCCTTGGCTGAGGCGTGGCAGCCATCAGCAGCTGTCCAGTCCGTGCTGGCCAGTGGCGGCCCCGGGTGCGCTGACCCGTGTGACCCGTGGGAGTGCTGGCCCATGGTTGCCCTAGCTGTGCTGGCCCGTGTGGCCCCAGGTGTGCAGAGTAGAGCTGCTCCACGGGGCACCCACGGCTGTGACCTTTCGGAAGCAGATTGCCAGGCCTGTCTTCCGAGGCACCCCTAAACAGTTTCAAAGGGTCAGCATTCCGGCCGGCAGGGGAGCACTTAACTGAAGCCGGAAAAAAGTGTCTGGGAGGAACCACAGTTTGCAGCCTTTGTTTCGTCCCCACCGTCTGAGTCTGTCAGGGACCCTGACCCAGACCCCTCCTCAGCTGCACCTGTGCAGCCCCCGCCTCCACTCTGTCCCCCAGCCCATCCAAAGGAGGACAGATCGATGTTTTGGTCCCTCTGCTGGGACCCTCTGTCCTTTTTCGTCCCTCTCTGGTCCCTCTCTTGGAGTCACGCCGAGCCACCCGCTGGGTGCGCTCAGCCGACGGGGAGAACTGGGTCTGTCCTGTCCCCAGAGCCAGGAGCTGGCAGCAGAGAGCACCCAGGTGAGCAGGCAGGCTCCGAGGCCACCCGAGCTGGCCTGTGACATGAGATCAGGTGTCTGTTTCCCGCTATGAACTATTGATGCTGAGACGTTGCTGCTGGAGGCTCTCCCGTTTCAAGTCACCTACCCCGGACCCCAGGGGCAGTGTGGCCCTCCCTGCTTTGGGGGCACTTTGCTGCTGCAAGCTGGGCTCCTCCAGCTCCCCACTGTGCGGTCCCTGCTGAGTGTACAAGTGAGGGGGGTGGGAGAGTGTAACTGCAGACACAGGGTCCGGAGCCTTCGGGGGGGCCTCCCATGTAACTGCAGACAGGGGGACATCCTGTGCAATGCAGGGTGCCTGCAGCACCCCTGGCCTCCATTCAACAGCACCCCCAAGTTGGGACAACCATAGATGTCCCCAGACGTCATGAAGTGCCCTGGGGAGGCAGATCCCACAAGGGAGACCCAGTATTCTATGTTTTCCTGGTGATGCTGGGCTTCTGTGTGGTTTGACTCCCATTACAAAGAGCAGGCATTCTACCCGGTGAGGCCTGGACCAGACACGAGGCCATCTGTGGCTTAGCTGCATCCAGCATCTAGACAGTTTGTTGTGGAGCTGGGGTCCATTCAAACTCCCTGAAGCCTGCTCTGTGCTCCTACCTGAACAAGGACACTGGCATCAGCATCAAATCCCTACTCAGATCCTCCCTGGCCAGGAGCCTGAGCCCAGCACCCCAGCCGAGGGGCAGAGCAGGCTGGTGAGCGATCCCTGAACGGGTGGCAGGCAGACGGCCGCTGTGTCTCCCCAGGGGTTCATGTTCTGTCTCCCAGGGCCATGTCTCCCTGTAATAAATTTTGCAAGGCTAAGGCTGCCAGCCAGGAGCGCAGCGCATGGGCATTTCCTGTCGCTGGGCAGCGGCTGTCCTGCCCGCTGCCTCCTGGCACTCACTCAAGTCCTAGAGTCCGGGGTCTGCCCAGACCAGTGCCCCAGGTGGGCAGTTTAAACGGCATCGGTCTGCTCTCTGCCCGCCCAGAGGAGGCTGGGGGTCTGAACTCGGGGTGTCGCCAGGCTGAACTCCCTGTGGAGGCTCAGTGAGGGAGCCCTTCCTTGTCCCCTGCAGCTTCTGGCGGCACCCAGCATTCCTGGGCTTGTGGCTGTCCCCTTCCAACCGGCGTCCCTGTTGTCACCTGGCTGGCCACCCTCTGTGCTCCAGTCGCCCTGTACTTCTCTCATGAAGACTCTGAACTTAGAGGCCGTCCAGACCACCTGGCCACCTGTCTGTCAGTCCGTCACACTGGCTGTGCTGCCAGAAAGCTATACCATGGGGACTGCAGATATCAGCTGGTCACCCACGGAGGCAGGTCTCAGGGGAGCTTCTCGCCTAAGGCAGACCAGGGAGAAAGGCCTGGCTGTCCACTTCCAAAGCTGAGCCAGAGGAAGCCTGTGAGTTCCTGCAGAGTGTCGCCCAACACGGGGCCAGGGGAGGGGTGGGGTCCTGAGGTGCGCGGTGGCCCCGACAGCAGAAGTGAGAACGTCAGCAGTCACGAGTTGGCCGAGGACCAGGCGGCGTTCTGTCCGGCTGTCCGGGGGCCACCATGGGTCCAGGTGGGCTCCAGGGCAGCTAGCAGTGACACAGCCCTCAAGGATGGCCTCCGCTTGAGACCATTAGCTAAGCCACACCTGCAAAGTCCCTTTGTCCAAATATGAGGTCACACTCCCAGGTTCTAGAGTTCTGACATGGACATGCCTTTGGGGGCCACCATCTGGGCCTTCCTGCCGACTCCCCAGCCCCACACTACATGTAATGCTGTTTATGGTTTTTTGCTGCTTGGCGGCTGCCTCTTCCTCCATCCACAGGGCCCAGGTCAGGTGTCCCTCTGCCACGGCCCAGCTCGCCGGGAAACCTGAGGTCATTGAGGCAGGGCCCCTGGCGCCTGCCCTTTCCCTGCCTGGCTGAGCCCACTGCACCCCCCAGCTCTTTCCTGTGCCCTGCCTCCTCACAGGCCTCCTGGAAGCTTCCGGAAGCTTCCAGCCCCTTCCTGTCTTTCTCTTTCCAGCAGCCATTTCCTGTGGGCCCAGGTCAGCTGTTCGGGACGGCCTGTCCATGTTTACGAGGTCATTGTCCTGTTTCCTCCCTGAGGGTGGAGGCCAGAGGCTCAGGCCCCATGCAGCTGGTGGGGGCTCCAGAGTGGCCATGGAACAGTGGCCGGGGCCTCCCCCTTGAGGAGGAACTGTGGCATGTGCGCACAGGTGGAAGGGCCCCCGCACCCCCGATGTGGACGTGCCTCCTGTGTTGGCGACGTCCCTCCAGAGAGCACACACCTCGGACAAGTGTGCAAGGTGGCTGTCATGGTGGGGGTCAGGAGGATGTCTGCAGCCCAAAGTGGAGGGCGTCCTCCTCCCCAAACCCACCGCCCGGTCTGACCGTGAGAGAGCACCCAGGCCAGTGCCCGCTCCAGACACGGGGTCCTCCTTGGACAAGGTTTTGGTTGACTATTCCTACACTCTCTGTCATGTGGACAGAGTCATGGGGACATGGCCAAGCTGTCCTCCACATGGCCGCACCGTGTGTCACCCCTGTGTGAGCACTCCAGGGCACCTGTCACCTCCCCTTGCTGACACTTGCCGTTGGAGGTTTTCACCCAACTAGTTTGTCACAAACAGCTTTGCTGAGACGTGATTCGCGTGCACGCAACTCGCCCGTCCATAGAGTGCGGCTCAGTGGGCTGTGCGATCACCTACACTGCCTTCTTCTGGCATATTCGATCCCCAAGGGTGGACCCCACACCCTTTGGCAGCGGCTCCCCGTTTCCTCCCCTCAGTCCCCAATAACCTACTTTCTGTCTCTATGGATTTACCTGTTCTGAACAGTTCATGGAATGGAATTAAACAACACAGCGAATGGCTTGTCATGGGCCTTCTTGCTGTGATCTTTGTGATTTCTACCCAACAACTGGGTGTGGCTATGCGAATAAGGTGCTTGTGGCCCACCAAGGTGATTGGACAACTTGCCAATAACGTAAGTAAGATGCCTGAAACCCTGAGGGGGTGGAAGAAGGTGTCTGAGGCCCTAAGAAGGAGACTGACCAGCTGTGCCATCCTGCTGGCTGCCCGAAAGCTGAGCGCCTTTGGGCATGAGGCTACGTGGCGAGGTGGGCGGCCTGCAGGCCCTCGTCGGCAGAGGCAGCAGAGCCACGTACCCCTTCCCAGGCAGAGCAGAGGCCGGGGCCGCGGCTGGAGAGCCAGCCAGCCAGAGTGCCTGCAGGCTCGGCTGGGCCAGGGCTGCCCTCACCCGCGACCTGCATCCTGGGCCTTCCGGAACCCGAAGAGTAACCTGTCACCTCCGCCAGTAAACCCCGCAATGTGGAACACTGTCTGTGAGCTCCGTATGCCCACTGCAGGGAAGTAGCCAACCCAGCAGGGCAGCGGGCCTGCCGGGGGAGCGGGGGCTGACGTCAGAGTTGTCAGCCCGGAGAGATGAGGCACGGCTGCCTTCTGCGTCCTCAGAATCTGTCGGGGGGCTGCCGACGTCAGTCCCGACCCGCCGTCCTCCTCGCGCTGGCAGATGCAATGGGACGCTGCCAGCTTACAGGTGGCATCACCAGGGGCTTCTGTTGCCGCGGATCGGGACTTACGGGCCCGGGCGAGTCAGGAGCAGAAAGAACGAAGGGGTGTGGGAAGGGCAGCGCTGTTCCTGGACTGGCTGTGTCACCTGCTGACAGTCAGGTGACCGGCGTGCTGCAGCTGAGGGGAGCAGAGGCCCCTGGGAGCCGCCCGCAGCCAGGGTCAGGTCACCAAAATAGGAGGAGCGACTGGAGGCGGGGGTCTAGGGGCTCCACCTGCACAGAGGGCAACACGCCTGGGAATGGGAGGGTGGGTCGGTGCAGAGAGTTAACCCGAAACGTTTCAGAAGAGTTCTGGGCTTATCTGAGTGCACTGTGGATCGCAGCTGAAAGCAGAGAATGCCTTAAAGGATGTTTGCTTGTGTTTAAGGAACTGTACAGAGGCGTTTCACCATGTGGACCCCAACAAATGATGGATGACACTTACGGGACAGTGCCCAGAACCCCAAACTGTACCCGTGGGGGGCCTGCACACACCACAGGAGGCGGTCATTAAACCCGAACAAGGGGACCCCGCAGGGTTTCAGGCGTGTGTCAGGGCTGTGTCCTTTTGCGACACTTGTTCACTCTGTGTGCTGAGCAGACGATGTGGGAAGCAGGACTGTTGGTAACAGAACGTCGCGTGGGGGGGGGAGGCGGACACGTTGGCCACTGACGGGACACAGACGACACCGTCTTGCGTGCCAGAAGTGAAGAGGGTTTGAGACGCCGGGAAGATGGAAGAGCACAGCCGTCAGGAGGGTTACACTTGAGTGTCGAGAGGCAACAGTCCTCCCAGCGGGAGCCACGAGCAGCACCAAGGTTAAGTGGAGAAACAACTGAAGTGCTCAGTGATCTTATTTTACTCGGACCCACAATCAATACCCATGAATGAATCAGCCAAGAAATCAAACCGTACACGGCACTGGATGAATCTGCCACCCAAGACCTCTGTCAAGCACCGGAAAGCAGAAATGTCACCCTGAAGACGAAGGTGCCCAGCCCCCAGTTGTGGCGTCTTCAGTTGCCTGGTGCGTGTGCAGAACTTGTGAGATGAGGAAGGAAGACTGAGGAGTTGACACTTTCAAATCACGGTGTTGGAAAGGATCTTGAATATACACTAGTTACCAAACAACAAACCAGTCATGGAAGAAATACAATCAGAATCTTCCCAAGAAGCAGGTGTGCTAAGACTGCATCTCACACGCTGTGGACGTGTTGTCAGGAGGGATCAGTCCCTGGAGGAGGACATCGTGCTGCGTAGAGGGGAGGGTCAGTGAAGAAGAGGTGGACCCTCGACGAGATGGACCGATACAGTGGCTGCAACTGTGGCCTGCGTCGTACAGGATTCCCCAGCCTGCTGCTCGTTGTGCACAGGCGGGCTGAGGGTCAGAGCCAACTGTAAGGCAGCTGACAACAAGACGTGCCCGAAAGAGACACAGGCTGTTCATCTCAGTGCGGTGGCCGGGGGTACACCTGAGCCCCACCCTTGCCTCTCAGCACCAGGAAATTTGCATTTTCCTGGGACTGCGGAGGGTTCACAATGTTTGCACTTGATAGAAGGACCTGCAGGAAAAACAACAAAAAAAGGGAAACGATTGTGCCGCTTGTCGACTTTGGAACAAGCAAGTGTTCTGTCCTAGATCACCTTTAGGCAGGGAGTCACTGCTGGTAGAAGAATCTCCTTCAAGGACTGGACGTTAAAGGGAGCCAGCCAGTGGTCAGCCTGACGTACTTGCCTGCGGTGACCACCTGGGTCCCCTCGGGAGCAGCAACGAAGAGACAGGTTGACAGGTGACCGGGAGACGACATCACCCAGTGCCCGGCCACCACCAATGCCCTGACAGGGAACACAGCGGAGAGAGCCTGATGGAGTGGGAGAAAACGTTTCTGCACATTTGGACCCTATTGAAAGACCAGACTTGACAGTCTGACATCCTAGAGGGTCCCCTAGGGACGTGGCCCCCGGACTCTGCTTGCCCAGAGCCAAGAGCAGTGCCAAGCCGACTCACCAGACAGAGAGCGGAGCGGGGCGCAAGATGCAGAGTGAGGCTGCGGGGGCGCGACCTCCGCACCCACGTACGTGAGACTGCTGGGCCACTTCCCTCCTGCGGTGAGACAGAAGGGTGGAGGGGGCGGACAGGAGCTGGTTGAGTGGACACGGGAGATACAGCGTAGACAGGAGGAGTGCGCTGCCACAGGGTGGGAGAGCAGCCCGAGCGACATAGTGGTGCCTGGCAAGTTGACTTGGACTGTCACCTTTCACTTAAAACACAATAAGATGTTTTTTAAAAGGAGACACAGAGAGGGACGGGCTGAGTTTGGCCATGTCCCCTTGGCACCTGTGGACCCAGCCCCAGGGTCCTAGGAATGAGGCAGAGAGAAAGGGCTGGCTGGTCAGCGGGTGCGGGGAGGCATGTGGACTCCTGGGCCCCTGGAGACACCTGTTGGCCCTACACAGAGGGCCAGGGTGAGCCGACCGGACCCCGACAGAATGGGGAGAAAGGTGTCTGGTGCCATCAGCTGGTGCAGCCTGCGGCAATGTGACAGCCGGCTCTGGTCTGGACTTCGCTTATGGATGCGGAGCTCCAAGCTCCAGCCAGAACAGGAGAGTCTGCCATCCGAGGAATGTGTCTGTGTTCTTGGACCGCGGGCTTGACGGCCACGGCGAGGTGAACACTGGGTGTCTAAAACCGGGTGGTGAGGGCCGGACGAGGCTGCTCCCAGGCTTCCGTGGGTGGCGGTGGGGTCAGGCGCTATCGAGTCAACTCCACCGCATGGCAACCCTGCCTGGCGACCCTGCGCCGACCCCGTGACCCGCGTTGTCTTTGAGCCCACCACCGCAGCCCCTGGGGCGGCCCCTCTCACCAAGGCCCACCTCTGTCTCGGTGACCCTCTGCTTCCCGAGCACGAGGTCCTTCCCCAAGAACTGGTCCCTCCTGATGACGCGCCCAAAGTCCTCAGTCCTGAGGGGCATTCTGGCTGTATGAGCACCGTGGATGCCATCGACTGAATTAAGCAACCCCCAAAAGCCGTGTATCAATTTGGTGGGGCCCCCACGCCCAGTAGTGTGTGTGTGTCTGTCCCTTATTATTTGATGAGATTTTCCCACGTGGCGTAAATTCTTTGCTGCGATTTAATAAGGTGAGTTAGTGGCAGGCACACTGGTGACATCTACAACATTAGATGGTGTTCTAAGCCAATCTCTTTTGAAATACAAAAGACAGAAGCAAGCAGAGAGACCAGGGAACGTCGTACCACCAGAAAGCAGTGCCAGCAGCAGAGGCCACGTCCTTCTGGGCCGAGGCTCCTGCGCTGAGATGCTCCCAGAGGACAGGAGGGCTGCCTGCCGGCCGGGGCCTCCTCCGGGGGCAACAGAGAGAGCCTGCTGTGCAGGTGACACCCTCAGTTTGGACTTGTGGCCTACTGGGCTGCGAGAGAATTCAATGCCCCTTGTTAAATCCACCCCCCCCCGTAGTGTCTCGGTCACAGCGGTCTCAGGTGACTAAAACAAGAGGGGCTTGCCCCTTTGGTGGTCCATGGACGTTCAGCAGGGTCACCAGTGCCGCAGCTCAAAGGCCTCAGTTCTTCTCCAGCGTTCTGTGTTCACTGCCCACTTGTCTCTGCGTGTCAGGCAGCTGAAAACAGTGTGGCTTGGGCCCGGGCACCTCGGCCCTGAGAGTGACGCATTGCTCTGAGTATCTGAGAGAGGCCTTCTGTGGCAGGTTTGCCCGGTGTGTGCACTCTGATTTCTGTGCTGCGGCTTCCCCGGGAACTCTGGCGGCGCCGTGGTTAAGTGCTCAGGCTGCTCGCTGGAAGGCTGGCAGTCCAGGCCCCTGGGAGCTCCTCGGAAGCTCTGTGGGGGTCTGTGGGGGCGCTACGAGCGAGCAGTGAGTCAACCGCAGTGCATCTGGCTTTTTTTCAGCTTCCGTGGATACTGATTACAAACCCAACTAAGACGATGACCCTGACAACGCCAACCAGTTCTGTGTTCACCACGATGTGGGAGCCCTGGTGGCTTAGCGGTCAGGGGCTGCGTCTGCCAACCCAAAGGTGGGGGGTTCAAACCCCCAGGCGCTCCTCGGAAACTCCACGGGGCAGTTCTGCTCCGCCCTACAGGGTCGCTAGCAGCTGCGGTCGACTCAGTGGCGGCTTTGGTTTGGGTTTGTCATCATGTTGCTAACTGGCCCAGTTTTCGGGATTTTTCTTTTCTTTGTGTTGAGCTGTAACCCACGCTGAAGGCCGGGGTCCTTAGTCTTCATCAGTAAATGCTCCAAATCCTCTTCGCTTTCAGTAAGCACAGTTGTGTCATCTGCGTAACGTGGGTTGTTAATGAGCCGTCCTCCCATCCCGACGCCCTGTTCTTCATAGAACCCAGCTTCTCGGATTATTCGCTCGGCATACAGACCCAACCCTGACGCTGGCATCACCTGACTTTCAACCATGCAGCGGGCCCTGGTTCCTCTCTCCCAGGGACTGGAGAGCGGCTACTGTTCCCAGCGTTGTCTGCACCACCCTGTGGCTCACAGAGCCGTGCACCTGTGCGCAGTCCGTAAAACACAGGTGTTTTAGTCAGCTCAGGCTGCTCTAACAGAAAGACCAGAGAGCGGATGGCTTTAACAAAGGAATGTTTATTCTTACACAGTCCGGTAGGCTGCAAGTCCATATTCAGGGTGTCCGCTCCAGGGAAGGCTTTCCTCTTGTCGGCTCTGGAGGCGAGTCCGGTACTGCGTCAGTCTTTCTCCAGGGAGCATCTTGGCGCACGAACCTCAGCTCTGAAGGACGTGCTCTTCTCCTGGTGCTGCTTTCTTGATGGCACGAGGTTCCCAATTCTCTGCCTGCTTCTCCGTCCTTTTATCTCTTGCAGGATGAAAGGATTAAGAGTGGGGCAAGCCATCCTCCAGGAGCAGGGACAGGATCCTGTGAAGGGATTTACAGCCCCACCCTAATCCTTTAACATACGGCACAGGAAAACCACCAAACGGAGGACACTCACAAGATACTGGGAATCACAGCCCAGCCACAGGGCTACACCTATTTTTGGGGGGACACAATTCAATCCATGACGAGAGGTGAAGACCTGTTGTCACACTGGCCTCTCAGCTAAGATCCAGCATGAGCAGGGATGTCCCTTGTTCCAAGTTGGCTTCTGAATCCCACTTGGCTTTCTGACAGTTTCCTGTCGATGGACTGCTGCGGCCACTTTTTAATCGTCTTCAGCAAAACTTGTGTGATAGTAATGGTGTTGTTCGATAATTTCCTCGGAATGGGCACAACTAGAGATCTCTCCCAGTCAGCTCACCAGGTAGCTCTGTCCTCCAAATTTCTTGGCATAGACAAGTGAGCCCTCCCAGCACCGCATCTGAGTTTTGACACATTTCCACATTTCTTTCAATTGCGAGAGCCTTCGTGTTTTGCCAGCGCCTTCGGGACCAGTGGTCCTTGCTCCTGTGACCTCCTGAAACGGTTGAAAGTTGACCAATTCTTTTCGGCACACTGACTCCCTGTATTCCTTCCACCGTCTTTTGATGATCGCGGCAACGTCTAACATGCCCCCTCAGGACCCTTCAGTGCTGCCAAGTCTTCAGCTCTTTCAGCCTGAGAAACGCCACGCGGGTTCCTGTGTTGGTTCTATGACACCGTCTCCTCACGTCTCACGCTAAGGCTTCGCTTTGTCCCTCGAGGTGCGGTGTGAGTCATCTGCTCAGCTCTCACTTTATCATTCTTTTTTTTTTTTTTTGGCTTTAAGCTACGTGACATTCAAGAGCAAAGTTCTGAGTGGCCTATGTGAACAAGAGGCTCGCGCCTGCTGATGCGGTTGGACAACTTGCTTATGATGCAGACAGGGTGCATGGGACCCTGGGGGTCGGGGCCACGCACAGAAGGCGCACGAAATCCTAACAAGCAGACTCGTCAGTTGGCTTAAAAGCAAGCCAACCCCACAGCAGTCAGGACCTGAGTATAACTAAGACAAAGAGAGAAACACATCTTTTGGACCGGGATCCTGGAGACACAGAGGAGACCTGGAATACAGATGGCAGAGAGAGGTGGCGGTTCAAGATGGGGACAGTCACAAAACGGCTGTGGTGGCTTCCCAGCCCACAGAGCGGGAAGGCTGGGCACCTTGAGCACAGGCTTACTGGTGCAGCGTAGTGCCCCCAGAGCTTTTGATCCCTTGCCCAAGCAGGGCACAGGCAAGGCTGATGGGCAAGAGACCAGGGAGCCCGGGAGAGAGGAGCGCCTGCAGGCGCGGCAGGAGGGAGCGCGGCGGGAGGGAGCCCACCCTGACGGCGGAACGGCACCCTGCGTGTTCCGGAGTCTGGCCTGTGAGCTGTCACCTCCTGCGAGCCCCCCCCAAGTCGTGAGTGTGGGCAGTGAACTCTGTTGACCTGCCAGACTCAGCAGAGCAGCACAGAGTGCTATGGGAAGCACACAGGTGTCAGCAGCAGCGTGGGCAGGGGAGGCCCGTCTGACCTTGGCTGTGGGTCTCGATTCTCCTTCTCCCCGGTCAGGTCAGAGCAGGTCAGACACTGTCCACCAAGCCACTTCTACGAGTAGTCTTTGAGGTCCGCGTCTCTCTTTGAACACCCCGTTCCAGAGACTACAAGGTGGTCGTAGCCACAGGGTCAGAGCTCAGCTAATTTCAAGAGGGACAGTAACCAGGATCAGCCCAGAGCCGGTCCCCATAAGGGGAAGGACAGACAGACCTTCTCTCTCCAGCCTTGCTCACGACTCCGACGTCACAGACTCAGGCCCCTTCTAGGCCTCTTGCTGTCTTTGGTGTGACAGCCTGACCTGTGTTACGCCTCTTTTGAGCGGTCCCCTCCCTTTGCTCCTTCCTGCTTCTTTCTTCTTCTGCCTGTCAACCTCTGTGGGGCTGACTGCACGTATAAGCAAACTTCTGCTCAGTTTCAAGGCACGGCCCTCCTTCCAGGGCAGCAAACTGACCAGTCCCTTCTCAGCAAGCCACAGACACTTCATTTGCATAGTAAGTGCAGCTGGGCTACAACTCACCTCATTTGTGTAGTCTAACTCACCAATCCTTGCAAAGTGAATCTCGGTTACAAGGCAGGTGGCAGCCCAGTGCCTGAGAAAAAGTACCAAACCCAGTCTTTCCTGGTTTTCCCAGGAACCATCAGTCCAACCTGGACAAAAGTAACAAATCCCCTAGGGTACGAAACTAGGGCAAACGCCATTCCTCAGGGCTTTGGGGGAAAATCTCTTAAGCTGCTGTTCCAGAGAACCACGGCAAAGGGCCCATAACGGAACCATCTTGCCGCAAACGTTCATTCATGCTGCACAGTGCATCAGGACTTTGTTTGTTTTTATGACTGAATAATATTCCATTTTATGGGTAAACCATAAACCATTCGTTTATCCGTTTGTCTGCTGATGGACGTGCGGGTTGTTCCCAGCCTCTGGATACTGTTGATTCAGAACATAACGCTGGGCCACTATTTCCTGCCCTTGAACACAAGGGCTGTGACCGTGATGAGCTGGACTCACCAGGACACATCCGCAGGTCTCTAGGACGAGACAACAGATGCCATGGTCTCAGAAACAATTGTTTAGGGATGAAAAAGATCTTTTTTTAAGAAAATTTTACTGTGCTCTAAGTGAAAGTTCGTGACCCTAGTCAACTTGCCAATGAAAACTTGCAGACACACAGCGCTCTCCAGCCACTCTCCCCACACGGTGACAGCACGCTTCTCCTCCCACCCACATCACCCGGGCCCACTCAGCCAGCTCCTGGCCCTCTGCCCTCCCGTCTCCCTCTAGACAGGAGCTGCCCACGGAGCCGCCGTGTCTACTTGAGCCAAGAAGCACACCGTCCACCAGGATCATTTCATGTCTCACTGTCCAGTCCAATCTTCGTCTGAAGAGCTGGCTTGGGGAATGGTTTCAGCTCTGGGCTGACAGAGAGTCCAGGGGCTGTGTTGTCCAGGGACACTCCAATCTGCTGAACCATCAAGTCCCGTCTTTTTAATAGCTTTCTAGTTCTGCACACCCATTTCTCTCCCATCACAGCTGGGACTCTGTGTTGCATTCCCTGCCAGGGCCATCACGTGTGGTGGCCGGGCACCACCAAGTTCTTCTGGTCTCACGCGGACGTCGTCTCGGGATGTCGTAACACCCTGTGTCTGCTGGGCTCATGGGCTCCTTGTGTCTTTGATGTCTGATCCTCCTCTGCTCCAGGTGGGCTGAGTCCAGTTGATCCTCCTGAGGTGGCTGCTTGCTACCTTTTAGGACCCCAGATACAAGGAAAATGTCTTTTAAGGAAACTTTCATGAAGCCAATTTTTTTCGGAACTGACTTGATGGCATTGGGTTTAGTTTTTTGGTTTAGGGCTGCTCTAACAGAAATACCGGAGAGTGGACCGCTTTAACAAGGGAAGGCTTATTCTTACACAGCCTAGTAGGCTCCAAGGCCAAATTCAGGACGTCCGCTCCAGGGAAAGGCTTTCCCCCGGTGGGCTCTGCCGCCAAGTCCCGTACTGCATCAGTCTTTGTCCAGGAAGCATCTTTGTGCAGGATCCTCAGGCCTGAAGGACGCGCTCTTCTCCCAATGCTGCTTGCTTGATGGTGTGAGGTTCCCAATTCTCTGCCTGCTTCTCTTTCACCTCTTGTAGGACAAAAGGATTAAGGATGGGGCAAGCCCTACTCCAGGGAAACTCCCTTTACAGCAGAGCAGGTAGGTAATCTTACACAGGGATTCACAGCCCCACCCTAATCCTGTAACATACAGCAAAACCACAGAACAGAGGACAATCACAAAATATTGGGCATCACGGCCCAGCCCATCCACATGGCTACACATACTTTCGGGGGGACCCAATTCCATGCATGACACCAATGAAATAGAACACAAAAGCCTTTTTTTTCTCCCTCTTAGCATTCGCTGAACTTGCGGACCAACGAAGACTCTGCTGACGGTTGTTTCTGGAGCCTGAGCCCAGGACTGTCACAGGAGAGGGTCCAGCACGTGGGGTTGTCGTCCTAGCCAGGGTCACAGCTTTGCCAGCATCTGCAGTGTTAACGGCCCCGGATGGCTCTGTCTTGTTGTCTGGACTCGGGCAGACGTGGCCGCGGCACCGTGCGTGTCCACCTGTGACCGTGATGTCCTCGGGCAGACGTGGCTGTGGCAGTGTGTGGGTGTCTGCTTTCCCACTTTGGGCCTTTCGGAGTGGATGTTGAATAAAACTTCCTGTCCGCTTCACTAAGTTTCGAGATGTGTCCCCTCCAGCCCTGTGGACGGCATTGCAGGGGACACTGGGCACAGGTGTCGGCGTCCTTGCTTTGTAGTCCCTTGGTGTACGCCTCGGAGAGGGACTGCTTATGGGCTTGCATGAATTTTGAATCTTCCCAGAGAGGTGGCATGACTCTCCCAGGGCCACCCAGCTGGGTTTTTGTCCAGCCTCGGCTGGGCCCTGGACCCCATCCTGTTATTTTTATATTTCCGTCAATAAATAAATCTGAAACTATGAAGTCACTTAGGGACAGCTCACCAGGCAGGGTGGGAACCGGCCTCGCCCAGCTCTTCTGCTTTTATAAACAGATAAACTGAGGCAGCACCCTTCTCCCACCCACCCTATCTGAGAAAGCCCCTGAGACCCTCTGCCTGTTTGAGAGGCTCGGAGGATGGGGGGCAACAGCTGGCCCTGCCCACCTGGTTCCTTCTGCCTTCACTCTGGGGAAGAGCTCAAGGTCTCGCCTTCATCATGATGATTCCCAAACAAACACTCAGCCAGCATGTGTCTGCGCTTCGCCTGAATCATTCATGAAGGGACCAGCTGGCTGGTGAGGCCAGCGGAGCTGCAGAGGACAGACGGGGGCGGCTGGGGCCTGCTTGGGGACCAAGTCCTCCACAGAGGTGGCACCAGGCATCTTCTCTGTGTGACCGTTTTGCTGACTGACGTCTGACTTGTAAACATCAGGGCCTCATCCTTGGTGATGTAAGGCCAGCCCATGACTTCAGGGGGATCCCCAGGCAAGGGCGGGGGGCAACAAACAAGGGGCAGCCGCAGCCTCTCCAGAGGTCTGCCCACGTCCTAAACCCCAGAACCTGTGAGTGCGACCTTGTTTAGAATAAAGGGTCCCCGCAGATGGGATCAAAGGGTGTTGAGACGACGACCACGTCCTGGACTGTCCGGGTGAGCACGTTGTAATCACTTGGGCCCTTATGAGACCAGGAGAGGCAGGCTACACACAGACGGGCAGACTGCGGACGGCTGTGGCCACAAGCCAAGGACATCTGGCACCACCAGAAGCGGAGGAGACCAAGGACTGTCCCTGGGAGCCTTCAGGGGGTGCACAGCCCTGCTGTGACCCAGGTGTCAGACTTGGCACCTCCAGAACCCTCAGAAAATAACACAGCTTTCCTTGCGGTGACACGGTCTGTCTGATCCCTGCCGGCTGCTGGACATTTCGGACTCCCCAGTGCCCCCACCGCCTCCCTTACTCTGGTCACCCTCAGTCACCCCCCGGACCCAGAGGGCTTCCAGCAGCTGTTGCCATTCAGGTGCCATCGCGTCAGTTCGGACTCTCGGTTGCCGAGGCCCATCATTCACAGAAGCCCCTGTGAGCAAAGCCACGCGCCTATGTGACGGCGGGCGGACGCATCTCACTCTTGGCGTATTTTTGGCTGTGCTCTCCCTGATGATATTTTGCATCCTAATGAAACCTTCCTCAAAAGTATCCTCTTATCGCCCAGCACAAGGATCAATGAAGATGCCTTTTAAGAGGGGTTTTACAACCCCCTCGGCTTAATGAATCCCGACACAGCACGCCCAGCCCGGGAACACCAAGCCTGGGAACACCAAGGCCGGCCTGGCCCCGCTGGCTTCCCCCAACTGCACATCCCTCTCCACATGTGAAAAACTAGATTGCAGGAAGGCCCTGGGAAGCTCCCCAGGGACGATCGCCCACACAGCCCTTGGATATAGACATCCCACTCCCTGCATCAGGATAAGCTCCCAAGTCTAGTGTATTCAGCATGGCAAATGAGAAAACACTAAAGAAATATCCTTCTTAGAACAGCTTAAGAAAGGCATAGGGTGGGGGACGGTAGGTGTTTACTGTCCCCACAGAAGAAATAAAATAAAGAGCAAAGAAGAAACAAATAGAGACAGCCACATTATAACCTTGAAACCCCTCCTCCTGCACCTTTTGACCTTCAGGCACAGATAGAGCTGACCGAGCTCAAGGTATACCTTTGTTTTCACTGTTGATGAGAACCACAATACACTTGCCTCGGGCCATTACCTAAAACCCTGATGATTAACATGAAAAAAGACCACAAGCTGTCAGCCAACAGCTCCTGTGGTCAAAGAGAAATCACCTCACTCACTGATTATATAAAAAAAAAAAAAAAAAAAAAAACAGGCATTAACAGGCTGCCAATCTCCAGATTCCTGGTTGTCTGCGTCTCATCATTTCTTCTTCACCAACCCCACGCATCCCTTCGTGATCCCAGACCCCGCCGAGGCTGGCCCCTGGCACTCGGTGACCCACGTACCCCAGAAGGACACCCCGCCCGGCCTGGGCCATGCACACAGCTGTTGTTAGGCTGGAGCCCCCTCCCCATCCACTGTGTCCGTCTGTCTGCTCGAGGGTCCACGCTGCCCAGCAGGACGTCCTCTTCCAGGGGCTGGTCCCTGCTGACACCACGTCCAGTCGCTGTGTCACCGTCTGGCCCCGAGTCCTAAGCGGCCCTCTGGTCACGCTTCTCCCGGGACGGTCTGCCCCTTCCTCCGGCCGAGGCGACCGTCTCAGGGCGCCCACGCGGCACCTGCCTTCCTCCTGGAGTCGGGGGCACGGAGAGCGGCTGTCCCCAGAGACTCGGGCCTTGTCTGAGCCCGAAGGGGAGCCGGCGGCCCCTCTCCGCCCGGCCGCTCTCCCTCGGCTCCTGCCGGCCCACTCGGGGCACCGCGTTCCCCCGCCCTGTCCAATCTCTTTGGAGCCTTAATACAGATTTAAAACGGGAATCCTCTATCACTAACAAACGCGCCCCCCAAGTGGGACCCTAACAGCCCCACGCGCACACAAGCCCCCGGCCACCTGGCAGGACGCAGCGCGTCTCGGGGAGCACCGCCCCGGGGGGACACGGGGGGCCCGGGCGGGCAGGGGGACACGGGAGTCCGGGGGGTCAGGGGGACACGGGGGGCCCGGGGGGGCAGGCGGACACGGGGGGCCCGGGGCGGGCAGGAGGACACGGGGGGACACGGGCGCCCGGCCTCCACTCCGGCCCTGCCGGCTGGGACCCGGCCTCCAGGGGTGCTCCCCGCGGCAGCCCGGCGTCCGTGTTCCGGGCACCGGCGCTCCCTAGGGGAGCCGGGCCACCCCGGGGAGCCCCTGAGAAGACCCCCGCGCAGCTCGGGGGGCCGCCGCGAGGAAAGCGCCGGAGGACAGGGCTCGGCGTCTTTCGTTGACTGTCCGCCCCTGGCCTCGGTTTCCCCATCTGTAACGGGGGCGGGGGGCGTCTATCCTGCCGGGGGCTCCGGGGCCTCAGTTTGCCTGTCTCTGCAGCCGGGCGGGACCGGGTACGGGCCCCTCGCGGCTGTAGACGAACCAAGGGCGGCGGGAGGCGGGGACCCCGGGTGCGTGGGCCCGCTAAGCAGCCTCCACCCGCCGGCGCCCCGACCTCCGCGCCGGCCTCTCTTTGAATTGGACTGTTGGCCACACGCCCACAATCAAGATGGAGCCCGGAGGGTTTCCTGCCCGACTCCAAGATGGCGACGCACCTCCCTTTGCACTCTCGCCCGAGTGGGAGGCCCTGCCCGCATGCAAGATGGCGGCAGCCGGAGGGAAGCACGCTTCCCACCGCCTGACTCGCCACGTACCCACTCTCAAGATGGCTTCTCCCACAAAGCGAACGCCACAGGGCAGGTCACTGGCCCGGGCGTCGTCACGTGGTTCCACCTTCTTGCCCCCATCCCTTTCCTTCGATACCCGGGGCCGTTTCCTCCTTAGCGCTGACGGACGGCTATTTGCACCAATAGGCCCCTGGGGTTTCTCTTGGCCCCACCTCCCTCAGCGCCCTTCTGGCCACTCAGAGCGGTGCGTAGGGGGGGCTCAAGACTCACCCCGCCCCCTAGCCGCAGCAGGAGCCAATGGGCAGCCCGCGCGGGGGACGTGTTCGGGCGTCTCCGCCATTTTGTGAGTCTATATCTCGGAGCCGTTGGGTCGGTTCCTGCTATTCCGGCGCCTCCACTCCGTCCCTGGCGGGTCTCCTGCGTGTGCAATGGACGGGTGAGTCCGTGTTTTCTCGCGCTACCCGTCGTCCTCCTCTCGCCCCGGCTCCCTCTCAGCCGTCGGGCCCGTCTCGGGCCGACGATCCGCGCCCCGATTCCGCCTCCCCGGGGCTGATGGGGGGCCAGGGTCTCGGGCTCCCCTCCCCCCTCCGCTTGGGCGGCCCGCGGGAGTGGGGATGGAGGGCGGGCGGTGCGCACTGAAGGCAGGGCGCGAGGCAGCCTGCGCTCCCAGCGGAGCGCCGGCGGAGTGGCGCCGTCCGGCCGCAGTCCCCGCCCTGCGCGCCGCGCTCGCCCCTTCCCCCGCGGCGCCCGGCCGTTTCCGGCCTCCACGCGCCGAGCCCGGAGCGCACGCGGCCGCCCGGTGCCCCTCCCCCTCGCCCGAGTCGAAGCCCCCTTGCGGCGGACGAGCCCGCCGCTGTCCGCCCGGCGCCGGCGCGTGCACCCCGCGCGCCCGGCTGGCTTTCTCCGCGCGCGCGCGCCCGTCCGCACCGCTCTGTTGGGCCTTCCCGCTTCCCGTCGGGTGCCCCACACGCGTGCGCGCCGCGACGCGCTCCCCGCGGCCCCCGGTGCGCGTGCGCGGCTTTTGGCGCGCCCGCCGGGCCCTTCCCGCGCCCCGTCCGGCGCCCCGGCGCGCCTGGGCCGCCGCGCGGACTCTGCCCGCGCCTCCCCCGCCCGCCCGCGGCCCGGGCGCGGCCGGGAAACGCCGCCCTCCCGCCCGGAAGGGCGCAGGCCCGGCGCCGGCGCCTCCCGCCCCGCCCCGCCCGCGCTTGGCCCTGCCCGGCTGCCGTCGGGCCCGCGTGGGGCTCTCCTTTTCGGGTCTCGGAGGGGGCTCTCTTGGAATGGGCTCTTGGCCCCCGGGGTCCCGATCCAGCCCTCCGACAGCGCGACCGGCCTCGAGGGGCGTCCTCGTCAGGGCCCTGCTGCCGCTGGGCGCTGCGCTCCGAGGAGCCCCGCCGGCTCGCGGGGAGCCCCCAGCAGCGCTTCCGCCGAGCGGTGTCGCTTCCCCGTCCCTTTGTTCGCACCTCCCGCGAGATGGGCGGCACGGCCCCAGCTCAGAGGCCGCGCGGAAGCGGCTGCGTCTCCGGAGCCCGGGGTCTCGGGGAAGCCCGGGGCGCTGTACTGTGTGCCGGGTCAGGTCCTCAGGTTTAAGCAAGACTCTGAGTGTCGCGGGTCGGTGCGGTCGGTGCGGAGCTGCTCGGCCCGCGTGGTCCCCACTTTCATAGTTGTTGGTGCCGAGCCGGGCCCCCGGTGACGCCCGCTGCCGAAACCTGAGCTGGCCCCGGGCCGCCTGGGGGAGCGGAGCGGGCGGGAGGGCGGGCGGGCGGGGAGTTGTCGGGGGCTCGCCGTGTTTTCTGCACTGGCGGAGCTGCTGTCTCCGGTTGGAGGTGCGGGCGGTGTTGGAGTTCGGAGCGCTGTTTGGTCTTCAGAGACGTGATGGAACGGTTAATGAGGGAAGCTGGTTTTCGGGTGAACTTGATGTCGCGGGTCCCGTTTTTTATTTACGCGCGCACGGGCGGGTGATGGTTTTTACAAACGTGACGAGGTTCCGCAGGTCTTCGGGCAGCCAGCCTTTTTTAGAGTAGTGGCACCATGAGGTGGTGTGTCCTGGGTCTGCACTGGGGTGGGCTTCGCTTCCCTGAGGCTCTGGGGCCCAGATTCTGGGGGACTGGCCATGGAGCGAGTTCAGGGAGAAGTGCCCTCCTCGGGGCTGGGCTGGTGCCTCTCTGGGTCGCTGAAGTCTGTTGAGGGAACACCGTTTTTATCACTGTTTCATGCCTCAGTGGGGTCCCTGTGGGGAGAAGGCCGCCCCCCTCCCCGTTCTCAGCTGTGCTGGGGAGTTGGTCCTGGCCGGGTAGGTCTTTTAATAGAAGTCTGTCAGGCAGTTTGCGAGTCTTTGAGTCGATGAGAAAGCTGGGTTGATCTTGGGGACCGGAAGAGCTCGTACCTGGTGGTCAGGATGTGTGTCAGGACGTGAGCACAGACTCAGGGCCCCCGGCAGAGGGGCCAGCGCAGGACACAGCGTGGGGTGGACTCTGGGGAGGGGGATGAGGAACAGCGGTCTCCATGGCCAGGCCACCTGGCTCCTGACTCGGGGTGTCCTGGGATCTGAGGGGCGCCCGAGGCTGCAGACGGTGGGGCTAGAGGGGTTGTGGAGGGCCGGGAGAAAGTCCAGCCCCAGGCACGAGGTTGATGAGTAGCTCGGTGCTTGTTGGTTTTCTCCTCTTTTCTTGTGGGGCCTGAGCGGATCTGGTTGCAGCAGACCGCCCTGCTGGGGGCCCCGTTCTCGGGCTCAGTGTGGAGTGCAGCTCCACAGCACCCCGTCTTGGAGAGCAAACAGTAGCACTTGAGCTTTTGGGGTGTAGCTGGGGGCGAGGGGACAAGATGGCTCGCTCCACTGGCCATACCGCCTTGCTGGAGCAGAGCCTGGAATTGGGGGTGCTGGGGGGTGTGGCGGCTCACCTGGCTGACCTGTCTCTCTCTTTCTCCACAGCATTGTCCCAGACATAGCAGTTGGTACAAAGGTAAGCCTGCCCCCTGCCTTCTGCGGACGCCGGGGCTGCGGGGCTCTCAGGCAGAAAGGGAACCGCATCCAGACTGGGGCCGGACAGCATCAGGTTGTGTGACTCTGGGGTGGAGCGGGGGGCCGCATGCTTCGATCCCCTGCCGTGCCTGCCAGGTCTGGCTGTGGCCAGACAGGTGGACTTCAGGGACCAGGTGAGGGGCGCCCTAGGTGTGGATGTGGCCTCGTGCCGGCCAGGTCCCATTGACGCCATGTTCCTGAGTCACCCGGTGGTCGTGCTGTGAAGCTCTGTGGTGTGTCCGACGCAACAGCACTGGGTTTTTGGGGGGTGTGTCCTGAGGTGAAGGCAAGTGGGCGAGGGTCATAGCTCACATCCACTGTCTGTAAAAGCTGTGAGCACCCTGGGGTGGGGGTAGGCGGGGAGGGCAGGTGTCGCAGGCTGGTGGGGATCTGGAGGCTCCTGGCCGTTGCCCCGTGGGTGGCCCTGTTGGTCGGGGTGGGGCTGGGCTGGCCAGCTTGCAGGTGCAGGGTGGGTCGCGGGGCCTGGCAGCACCCCTCCTGGGCCCTCTGCCACGGCAACAGTGATCTGCGCTTCTGGCGTGTGGCCAGGAACTCACTCAGAAAACCCCGGGCCTGTGGGCGCTGCGTCCGAGGTGGAGGCGAGGTGTCCTTGGTCAGGCTGCCGCTGCCTCGCGGGGGCCATCTGGGTGGGAGGGCCTGGGCCGGGCCTTGTGAAGCCTGCGGCGCTCGGTCTGAGGAGGAAGGGCCCTCTGGGCTGCTTGAGGCCCTGAGGGTTAGTGGGCTGCTTCGGGTGTGGTGTCCAGAGATGCTGTGGGTGGAAGCTGGGGAGAAGTGTCTTCCTGGAGGACCAGCAGGTCCTCCTCGGTGTCTCGTGTGGGGTGACAGCCCATAAACTTGGGTGATACTTACTGTGGGGCTTAAGGGCTGGGTTTCCTTGCGGGTCGGTTGGTGGGGCTTCTTTGAGGGTGCAGCAGGGGGTCACGTGAACCCTGCTCTGGGTCTTCACGGCCTCGCTCTGAGCTCTCGGTTGACGGGGACTGAGGGGCTGTCACAGTTGGCAGGGCTGTGGCGTGTCTGGCTTTGGGACCTGCCTGGGGCAGTGGCGGCTCCCTAGTGGCCTGCTGTAGTACCAGGGGGGCTCTGTAGGTCACCCTCAGGCTTGCTGACCCTGGGTCCGCAGGAGAAGAGGGCCCAGCAGTGAGGTTCTCACCTTAGGCAGGTCTTTGGGGCCATTTGGCGGTGGGGGGACCAGGTGTACCCCCCGCCACGTGGTGCTGCCCAGGCTTCTGAGTGGCCGGTGGTGGGCAGAGCGGGAGAATCGGGGTGAGGAGAAGGGAAGGTCTGAGGGAAAGGGTGCGCCTTGTGAGGAGGGCACCTAGGTGAGCAGCAGGTGGGGGGCGTCTCCTCCTGGGGAGCTTCAGGCTGCTCTGGGGTTGGAGGGCTGTGGGTGCCAGCCGGCAGGAGGTGGGTTCCACGTGCTGATTGTCTGTGGATGGAGCCAGGGCCTTCAGGGGGGCTTCGTGGCCTGGCCCGGGATTCCTAGCTTTGGATGAGGTGGTTCACGGGTAGGGGGCCTCCCGGGCTGGAGGCTGTCCCTGGTCCCAGTGTGGCGTGTTCCACACACCCGCAGTGGGATCGCCTGGGGGGTGGCGTCTCCTGTTGTCAGCAGCCACAAAGCAGGGTGGGTCGGGTTTCCTGGGCTGGCTGGGAAATAGGACGGACCGTGCAAGGCCACAAGGGGGGCTTTGTTTGCTGGTGGCCCGTGTAATAAGATGCTTCCCAGCTTCAGACAGTCATGCTTTCCTGTGAGGCGGGCTGGGGGCACATCCATGGGAGCGGCGGGCACCCCTGAGTGGGTTCCGCCATCCAGGAGCTGTGTTTTGGACTCTGTTGGGGGGCCCTGGCCCCCGTCACTGGGATTCGGGGGGGACAGGAGCACAGGGCACCGACAGGCTGAGCACCGCCCTCCCTTCCAGCGGGGATCTGACGAGCTCTTCTCCACCTGTGTCACCAACGGACCCTTTATCATGAGCGGCAGCTCGGCCTCCGCAGGTGAGCACACACCACCCCCAGGGTGTCCCCTGCCAGGAGGGTCCCCAGGGAGTCGGGAGGGGGGGAAGCGGCCCTCTGAGCAGCCCTCCCCGCAGCCAACGGGAACGACAGCAAGAAGTTCAAGGGGGACAGCAGGAGTGCCGGCGCCCCATCTCGCGTGGTCCACGTCCGCAAGCTGCCGGGTGACGTCACGGAGGGCGAGGTCATCTCCCTGGGGCTGCCTTTTGGGAAAGTCACCAACCTGTTGATGCTGAAGGGGAAGAACCAGGTGCCGCACGGCCCCCCGGGTGGGTCTGCCTCCAGGCAGGCGGTGGCGGGGGATGGGGCCGTGACCCTGCCTGTCCCCAGGCCTTCATCGAGATGAGCACGGAGGAGGCCGCCAACACCATGGTCAGCTACTACACCTCGGTGGCAGCCGTGCTGCGTGGCCAGCCCATCTACATCCAGTTCTCCAATCACAAGGAACTCAAGACCGACAGCTCGCCCAACCAGGCGGTGAGCCCGGGCCAGGGGCTGCGGGGGGTGGGCTGGGGGGCCCCCGGGGCTCGGGGGGTTCACCCGTGGCTTCTCCCGCAGCGAGCCCAGGCGGCCCTGCAGGCTGTGAACTCGGTGCAGTCGGGAAGCCTGGCCCTGGCGGCCTCAGCCGCCGCGGTGGACGCCGGGATGGCGATGGGCGGGCAGAGCCCAGTGCTGCGCATCATCGTGGAGAATCTCTTTTACCCGGTGACGCTGGACGTGCTCCACCAGGTGCGGCCCCCCGCCGGCCCCCGCCCCCCGCTGCCATCCTCGCTCCCTGCTCCTGGGCCCCCCCCGACCGCTGTCCCCTGACCGCTGTCTCCATCTCCAGATCTTCTCCAAGTTTGGCACGGTGCTGAAGATCATTACTTTCACCAAGAATAACCAGTTCCAGGCACTGTTGCAGTACGCAGAGCCCGTGAGTGCCCAGCACGCCAAGCTGGTGAGTGAACGAACACGCACGGTTCCAGGACTATGGGATCTGCCCCGGGGGAGGGGACCCCCTGCCCAGAACTGCGTGTCCTGACGGCCCTGCCCTGCCCGCAGTCCCTGGACGGACAGAACATTTACAACGCCTGCTGCACTCTGCGGATCGACTTCTCCAAGCTCACCAGCCTGAACGTCAAGTACAACAACGACAAAAGCCGTGACTACACGCGCCCAGACCTGCCCTCGGGGGACAGCCAGCCATCGCTGGACCAGACCATGGCCGCTGCCTTCGGTAAGATGCCCCAGCAGGCGGCAGTGCGCACACACCTGGCCCGTGTCAGAGGAGAGCGTCGCCCTGGGGAGGAGATGGCCATGTAGCTCAGGTTCAGTGCCCCGAGAGGCCCCAGGGAAGCGCTCGGCCCAACTGGGCCTACACCCAGCAGCTGCCCGGCCCACAGACCACCTCCCGGCCCACTGCCCAGACTCTGGGGGCGAGCTGGGCTAGCTGGGGCCACAGGCGTGATTGTCACCTGGTGGAGGCCTGGGTGCAGTGATTAGTGTCTTGTTTATTTCTAGGTGCACCTGGTATAATCTCAGCCTCCCCGTATGCAGGAGCTGGTTTCCCTCCCACCTTTGCCATCCCTCAAGCCGCAGGTACTCAAACACGCGCTCCCGCCCTCGCCTCCCCCGTCGGCTCCGCATGCCCCCGCCACCTCCCCACGCCTGCTGGTTCTGGGCGGCCGAGGTGGGCCGGCCGGCCTAGTTGTGAGCGCAGAGGTAACGGGGCCTCCCGGGAGCAGGGCCAGTGTAGGCCAGGCAGTCAGGACGGGCCACGGAGGCCGTGTGCCAGCCAGAGCGGCGAGCGGCCGGCAGGCGTCACAGGCCTGGGCTCTGGTGTTGAGAAACTCTTGGGGAGAGGCCCACGGTGGGCAGAGCACACGTGTCCTCAGTGGATGAGTCCGGTGGCCTCTTGGGCCACCGACCGAGCAGGCCGCCACATGACGGGTACTTGGGCTTCTGCAGACAGGAGCGCCATGGCCCTCGAGGAGCGTGGCGCAGCCACAGTGTTCACAGAGCAGGGGCTTTCTGGGCCGTGGCGGCACGTGTGGCTGGGTGCCATGCAAGCAGCAACTGGCCCTGTGGAGCCTGTGCCCACCTCTGCGTCAAAGCCAAGCTCTGCATCTAGCAGGCACGCTGGACTTGGCTCCTCATTGTCGCTTTGTTTTCAGGTCTCTCCGTTCCTAATGTCCACGGCGCTCTGGCACCCCTGGCTATTCCTTCAGCGGCGGCGGCGGCCGCGGCAGCAGGGCGGATTGCCATCCCCGGCCTGGCCGGAGCGGGGAATTCAGTCCTGCTGGTCAGCAACCTCAACCCAGAGGTACGTGGGCTTCCTTCCAGGCTCCACCTCCTCAGGACAGGCGTGCAGGGCTGTTGTGCTGTCTCTCAGTTCTGTCCCTGGCGTGCAGGGCCACTCGGCCGCCACCTCACCTCACTGTGCACGTCCGCTCTGCTTCAGACAGCTAGCTCGTGTCTCCTTACCACGTGGGCTCATGTTTCCAGTTCTGTGACGTTTGGAGCTGGCTCTCTCTATTGGAATGAGGCTGTGTCAAAACACAGGGAGCAGATCCTGGGCATCTGTCCTGTGTGGCCAGGTTGGGTGCTGGGGCCAGGGTCCCGTTGCCTACTGTGGTACCACACAGACGGCACCCAGAGGAGCAGAGTGTGACCCTGCAGTGATGGGTTGTATTTTCTGAGACCTGGAGCAAGGTGGTAAAAGCTCGGAAATGTGACTCTGGATTGGTGGGATTATCGCTCAGTCAGCATCTCAGACTGTCCTTTTATCTGTCTGATGGCTCCTACCACTTCTGAGGTGTGGGGTAGAGCAGGACGCGTCTTCTGCAGGGGTGCCCCTCTCTTGGGCCCACAGCCCAGGTGCACGGGGCCCAAGGCTGTCGTCCCAGGAGCCGGGCTCGGGGCGAGCAGGTGCAGTGCAGCGTCCACTAACAGAGGTGATCTCGTGTAACGGCTGTGTCATCGTGGTGTAGACTTACCTGTGCCCTAGTCAGCAGGAGACAGAGTGCAGCGGGAGTAGGGGTGGTCTGGATGGGGGGGGCCTTCCCTGCGCAGTGCGGGTGCCGTCTGGGTGCGGGCCGGCCTCCTGGGGGCTGTGCCCGCGCTGTCTCCTGCTCTCTGGGCCAAGGAGGGTGCTCTGCCGTGTCGGCGAGGCGAGCAGAACTGGTAACCTGTGTAGAGGTCTTGAGTGATGGGGCGCTACACGTTTTCTTACATATTTACTGACCTGTGTTTTTTGCTACTGTTTTCTTTTCTCCCTTCCCTTTCCCGGTTTTTTTCTTGTCCTGATCCGGAATTTCTTTGCCAACTGACTGCACGGTACTTCCGCTTCCTGTTGTCGCTTGAAACAAACAAAACATAAATAAACCAAAAAAAAAAAAAATTCCCTCTCAAACCCTGCTCTCCGGAAACCAACCTGCCCCTGAATATTAACCACCTTGGCAACTCCATCATCCATCAACCATGTCGCACGCCTGCGGGGACTGCCTTCCTCGTGGTGGACGACTGCCAACTCGCTCCCCCTGACTCTCCCTCTCCCTGTCCCTCCGCTGCCTTGCTCTGCTGTCCTCTAGAGAGTCACACCCCAAAGCCTCTTTATTCTTTTCGGTATGTTATCGTTCACACTTTATTACCTTGTTTTCGTTAATGCGGTCATGACACCCTAAGTGGACCCTGAGTTTGCAGTTGGCCGTGGGCCTCGCACCGTCTGCTCGGTGTGCGTGTGGCGTGCGTGCGGTTCCTGGGTGCGCGTGGTGGATCGCCCCGCATGCTCGCGCTAGGGCCACCCATGTTGGTAGCATGCTGAAGCGGCCGCTCTGTGGCCGTTAGCTCTGCTGTATCGTATGACTTTGGCTGACCTCAGCTGTTTCTGTAACGTGCCCTGTGGCCACTAGACGCAGGTCTCCCAGGGGCAGAGTGAGCAGAGTCTTGTGGGCTGTGGGGCTGGGGGGCTTCGGGGAGCTGGGCCAGGAGTGGCAGTGCTAAGACCTTGTTGGGTTTTTGAAGGCGTGTATGGGGACGTGCAGCGTGTGAAGGTGCTCTTCAATAAGAAGGAGAACGCCCTGGTGCAGATGGCTGACGGGAGCCAGGCCCAGCTGGGTAAGAGTCAGGGCTCAGGGCTCAGGGCTCAGGGGTTGGGGATTCCGGCCCGAGCCGCCCATCACGTCCCACCCTGCCCGCAGCCATGAGTCACCTCAACGGGCACAAGCTGCATGGGAAGCCGGTACGCATCACACTCTCCAAGCACCAGAACGTGCAGCTGCCCCGTGAGGGCCAGGAGGACCAGGGCCTCACCAAGGACTACAGCAACTCACCCCTGCACCGCTTCAAGAAGCCTGGCTCCAAGAACTTCCAGAATATCTTTCCCCCCTCGGCCACCTTGCATCTCTCCAATATCCCGTAAGGCGTCTATTGGGAACCCTTAGGTCAAGGGAGGCACTGCTCCAGCCCTCAGCCACTCTATACCTGTCTGGTAGCCCTTAGATGTCTACTGGCAATCCTTAGGTTAAGGGACACCCCACTCAAGCCCTTTGCCTCTCCAGTACCCTGTAGGGCATCCACCAGGGCCACATAGATTGAGGGAGGCAGCTGGTGGCCTCAGGACTGCACTGCTGTGGAGTGGCAGTGTGGACACAGCATCGAGTTCTGCATCTGTGGGGGGTCATGGGACCTGACGGGCTGTGGGGTGGGCCGGGCCGGGCCGGGCCAAGCCCGGCTCACAGCATGTCTCTGCTGCAGGCCATCCATATCTGAAGATGATCTCAAGATCCTCTTCTCCAGTAACGGGGGGATGGTCAAAGGCTTCAAGTTCTTCCAGTGAGTAGGCGGCTGGCCTCCCTCTCCCTCCCCAGTGCCCACACCCCAGCCACAAGTCCCGACCCTGCCCCCCCACTCCTTTTGCAGGAAGGACCGCAAGATGGCACTGATCCAGATGGGCTCGGTGGAGGAGGCCATCCAGGCGCTCATCGAGCTGCACAACCACGACCTGGGCGAGAACCACCACCTGCGCGTCTCCTTCTCCAAGTCCACCATCTAGGGCCGCCCGCCGGACGCTGGAGCCCCCCGCCAGCCCCCGCGACGACTTCCATCATTCCAGAGAGAAAGCCACTTTAAACGCAGCTCAAGTGACCTTACGACCAGAGATTTTATTTTTTTAAAAGAGAAAATCAGTTTACCTGTTTTTAAAAAAATTAAATCTAATCCACTTTCTAATTCTGCGGTGCCTGTCGCGAGTGGATGGCCCCCTGGCAGCAGCACCCGCCCTCAGGTCTCACAGAGATGCCTTCTTGGGCCTGACCCGCCACCACTGCAGCCTGGTGGCCGTGGCCAGGATGGGCTCCAGCCACCAGCCGGCTTCCTCGTGCCTTAAAATCCTGCGTGGGGGGCCGCCTGCCTGGTGTGGGGGCGAGGACAGGGCCGCAGGCTCCAGGTCAATCATGTGCTGACTCCTGGGAGCCTGCGAGCCCAGCCTGCCCACCCACCCGAGCAATCAAGGGAAGTGATCCCCCTCCGGTGACCCTCTGGCCGAGTCAAGGGGCCCGGCTGGTGCCTGGCACACCCTCCCTGTGTGACACTCGCACTTGCAGACAGCTGTGCCTAGCAATACTCCCAGTTGACCAAATATTCTAATCTCTTCATTTATATGCAAAAGATAGTTTTAAGTAACTTTTTATAGCAAGATAAAGACGGTGTACGTGTATCTGAGCTTCTCCTCGTGTATTCCTTGTATCCTGTAATTTTTTTTGTAGCGGAGGGGTGTCCCAGGTGGACTGCCGGTCCCTGAGGAGCAGACTGGGCGGGAGGGGCCCGCTGTGCTGGGGTCTGCTCAGCCTTATCCCACAGTCACTTGTCATTGGCCTAGGGCACAAGCCCTCGTATACTTCTTCAGGGTTTTTTTTTTGTTTTTTTTTTTCCTGCAAATCGTGGACCAAAGTTGTTGCTGTTTGATGTTGGCCTCCAGTGCTGGGACCCTGAGGGCAACCCTCCGACTGAACCCCCCTTCCAGCCTGCCCCTGCCCCACTGGGCCAGCCCTGTTGGTGCTGGTGTTCTGGGTGGCAGGCCTTGCATCCACTTGGCCGGGGAGCGGGGGCTCTCAACTCCGGTGTTTGCGTGTGAGGAGTGACAAGGGTGTAAATATTTGTGACTTTTTATACCTGTAAGACACGAGGGGTAGCCAGAGTGATTTTTTACAGTGACACAGATGTATATTTTGATAGTGATTACAGGCGCAGTATTGTAACCGCGGAGGGACCGCGGGCGCTGCACATTCCAGGGCCGCCCACCGGCTGTGATGCGCAAGAAGCGAATTAAACGATTTTATAACAAACTTTGTACCTTTTCTGTAGACCTTTCTTGCTGACGTTGTAGAAGGCCGTCTGTACTCGGACTCTCAATAAACCTCTCCTGTACACTCTTCCGACTTCTTTGGATGCACTTGTTCTCACGGCCTTTTCTCTGTTGGGTCCTGTGGGTGGTTTGGTGTCTGGGGCCCGGGACTTCTACCAGGGGAGCAGGGACCTGTGACCCGGCTCAGCCCGGAGTAGGCGGAGTCAGAAGGACTGCCGCTGGTGCCTGGGGACCACCGCCCACAGGCTGGCAGCTAGTCTGCTGGACATCCTGGCTGGGTCCGCCACCAAACGGCTTCCAAGCCTACCCTGGGGTGGGGGGTGGCAGTGGGGTGCAGGTGCCTCCTGCCACAGCCAAAACAAGTCACAACTGGCTTGTCCACCTTTTATTGGTTCTTCTGTGAACACCATCCAGGACCCCAGCCCTGCGCCCACCCACTGCCCAGACCTCGAGACTCCGACCCATGCCGTACCCACCCGTGCCCGCCCACCCACCCGCCCTGGTCCTGTCACGGCCCCCACGCAGGTGCTGTTGGGTCAGGAGGCGCCCGGCTGTGCGCCCGGCCGCCCGGTGCGGTCACTCCTTGAGCCGGCGGGCCACCTGCATCTTCCGGTAGTAGCTCTCAGCCTCTGCCTCGCCCGCCGTGTCGCGGTCACCCAGCATCAGGCTGCCTGCCTTGCGCCTCAGCGTGGACTCGCGGCTGGCCGGCCCCAGCGCCCCGTCGGCCGCGCCCGCTGGGGGCAGCCCCTCGCCGGTGGCCAGGTTCACCGTGGCCACTGCCCCGGACCGTGGCTCCTCCTGGTCCACATCGCTCATGGACGAGCCGGGCGACATACCAGGTGGCCGGGGCCCGCCGCGGAGGCCGCGAGCCAGGTCGCCCATCTCGTAGGTGCCGTCGGCCTCCGGGCCCTTGGCCCCGCTGCCCGCCACCTTCCACTCCCACGGCGGCCCATTTCCCGCCGACAGGTGGACCACAGGGTGGTGCGGCGCGTGCGCATCAATGGTGACGATACTGGCCGAGTCGCGGTCGGATGGCGACCGGTACTGCGAAGAGTCGGAGCTGGCACTGGAAGACGAGCCCGTCTCCGCCGCTCTGGCACCCGCACCGCCCGGGGCCTTGGACATGGCGATGACCTGCAGCAGCCGTGGCGGGTTGGCCACACGGGGTTGTGCGGCCGCCGCGGCCGCTGCGGTCTTCTCGGCCATCATGAGCCACTTGGCACGCACGGCGGCTCCACTCTTAGGGGACAGGCCTGCCCCCACCTGGGCCCCCTCCTCCGGGATGTGCACCAGCGCCTGCGGCGCTGCGCGCGGCGGCAGGATGACGCGGGGCCCGAGCCCCGGGCGAGCCTGGACAGTGGGGTAGAGAGAAGAGGGCACCGGGCCACCCTCCTCTTCTTCTTCCTCCTCCTCCTCCTCTTCCTCCTCCTCCTCCTCCTCCTCCTCCTCCTCGGCCATGGGCTCCGCCGGCGCCCTCAGGTGCACAGGGCTGGCCTCGTCGGGAAGCCCCAGGCCACGGCCCTCCAGCGACTTCTGCTTCCACTCGCTGATGAGCTGCTTGGAGCGCGAGGCGTCCAGCGGCACGTGGATGGTCATGTGCCTGCGCGCGGGGTCGTCAAGAGAAGGTGTGCTGACACGTGGCAGCGTGTTGCTGAAGGTGACCATGTTCTCCTTGCCCATCGGGCTGCGCGGGGCCAGCAGGTCCACGTCCACGCTGGCGCGCTTCAGGCTGCCCAGCGAGCTCTTGTCGCGCGCCACAGGCCGCGGCGCGCCCTCCAGCCGCCCGGGCGGGCCCAGCTCGTCCGTGCTCACCGACTTGCTCTGCTGGTACACCGAGTCGTGGCCCCTCTGGGTCAGTGCCCTCAGCGCGTCCTTGGCCGGCGCCGAGGCAGCCACCGCGGGCCTCTCTGCTGGTGGGGCCTGGAAGTTGGCCACTGCGTGGCAGGCCTAGGGGAGACACGCTGGTGCTGGGACCCACAGAGATCTGAGGCAGTTGGCCAGGCCTGTCTGAAAGGGAAAGCCTGGCCTGGAAAGGAGGGTCTGAGTGGGAAGGCCCAGGTCAGGCCCAATTCCCAGGTGGGTGTGAAGAGGCATGGCCACAGCTGGAGAGAGTCTGGGGAGGGGACGTTAGGCTCTGAAAGGGAGTCTGGAACAGAGGAGGGCGCTAAGGGGGTTGGAGATGGTCTTCCAAGGCTGTTGCAGGCACAGCCTAGAGTGGGGGCCTTGGGATGAAGACACAGCCTGGAATGGGGAGCCTCTGGGAGAGACACAGCCTGGAATCGGGGGTCTTCGGGGGAGGCACAGCCTGACTTGACAATGCGGGTGTCATTGGCACTTTTTCCCGGGAGGGCACTTTCCGGCCTCCAGGCAGCTCAAACTCCGCACACACGCAGCAAGTCTGTGAGGTTCCCAGGCTCCGAGGGACAGACACTGCCAGTGCCCTCGCCAGCAGAGCAGTGCCCTCCCCTCCGCTGGGGTTGGGCCACACCACCCTGCAGCCCCGCTTGGCAGCCCTGCCTCCTCCCGCGGACCACCCAGGACACCCCTGTCCCCTCTGGCCCCCGTGGTGGCCCCGGCGGCCCCTCGGACCCCCAGAGCCCCACCTCCCCGCCCTGTGCTCACCAGGTAGGCAGCGATGCCGGCGCCGATGAGGAAGCCCGCGTAGACGTCCACGGGGTGGCTGCGGTACTGCGTGATCTGCGTGAGGCCGCAGACGCCGGCTGCAATGGCGAAGGCGAACACCAGGATGGGCTTCAGCAGCTTCGTGGTGTCCGAGATGACAGAGTTGAAGTACATCTGCCGGCGTGAGGGTGGTCAGCGCGGCGCCCAGGGCCGTGGCGGGGCCGGATCACGGCTAGGGTGCGGGGGGACTCACCGAGACGTAGACAGCAGCGAAGGCGGACAGGGTGGCGTGCTGCGACGGGAACGTTTTCCTGCAAGGGGCGCCCTGTGAGAGCCGGCCCAAGGCGGCAGGGGTGTGGGGCGGAGGGGGGCTCGGGTCCAGGGCTCCCACATGCTCACTCGGCGACCCGCGTGGGGCCCCGCACGCACTCGGGCGGTGGGTGAGGCAGGCGCTTACCGCGCAGAGAGGATGGCGTGCGCGTCGGCGCCGGAGCAGATGTCCTGCGTGATGTAGGGGTTGGCCTCACACGACGTGCCCAGCAGCGTATAGTTGGGTTTGCAGACGGTCAGGAAGAAGGGTGCGTGGTAGCCAGTGGCCAGCTGGATGACGTCAGTCACGAGGGCCGTGGCGCACAGGCCAAACACATGGACGCCTGTGGGTGGGGCAGGGGCAGGGCCGGACTGGTGTGCCCACCCCAGCCCACCCCAGCGTCACCCCCACCCCCACCCCTGGGTGCGCCCTCGGGGACTCCGGGACTCACCCACAAAGCGCACCGTGCGCCGCAAGAAGGAATTGAAGTTGCAGCCACCAGCGTTGATGCTGCCCTCTGCGCCGCCCAGGCCCCCGCCACGGCCCCACAGCCGCGACTGCACGCAGTACAGCACGCCCTCACCGAGCATGATCTGCCGGACAGGGACACGCGGTCAGCGGGCTCCCGCGCGCCCCCAGGCCGGCAGCCCTACGCCCCTCCAGGTACTCACCGAGGCAGCCGGTGCCGCAAATGCCAGGCTCAGAAGCATGAGCAGGGGGATGAGCTCCTCATTGGTCTCCACGTAGGGCATGGACAGGGTGCGGTCATAGCACTGGAAGCCCACCTTGGCCGGCTTGAAGAGGTCAGTCAGCTCCAGGAAATAGAGGGAGACGATGGAGGAGGCCACGATGGGTAGCTGTGGGAAGATGGCATCCGGATCACCTTCAGCTGGCCACTGAGCTGCCCGGCCACACAGGAATTCGATCACTGGCCTGCTGAAGCACACCCCCCCTGCAGGACACCCGTCCAGACCGTCCGTGGGATCCGGACCCTCCCGCCTGTCTGCATAATCCAACCGGAGCACCATCACCCGCTGCAGCCACTCATCGGTCCACACGCCCCCCCACCTTCGTATCCGTCTGTTCTTCCATCCCTCTGTCCATCCATCACCCGCACACCCATTCACCATGGGTCGACTCTTACTCAGCCACCCACCCTCCCTCACCCTCCCACCCAGCCAGGCAGACGGATGAGTGAGGGGGGGTGGGGGGACAGGGGGACAGGGGGGCTGGTGTGGGGGTGGGTGGAGGGGTGAAGCGTATGCCTTTACAGGATTGTTTTTTAATCCCAGTCAAGTCCCCAGTGGCTTTCCAAGTCTCAGGGAGGTGTCAGTGTCCCCTTAGTGCCTGGTGGGCACCTGCTAGTTGGGCATCTTAACACAGGTGAGCAGGCTTCAGGTCCAGGGAGAGTCTATGGGTGAGTAGTCGGGCAGGGCCAGACCCTGTCATACGGACCACAAGGAAAGGTCCTCTGGGCACCAGGGAGCCACAGCAAGTTAGAACAGAGAGGAAGACGGGTCACATTTTTGTCATTCTGGACAGGGGAATGGCTGAGGAGAAAAGGGAAAAGGTGCAGGGGGAGAAGGCAGGGGACCTGAGAAGTAAGGTCAACAGTACTCTGGGGCGGGTCCGGGCAGCACCCCACATGGATGCCATCACCCCTAGAGTGTGCCTCCTGAACCCCCTCTACCCACTTCTCTGGAGCAGAAAACCATCAACAGCTGAGGTGTCAGGCCCGGAGCAAAATTATTCCCTCCACAGAGGGGCACACAACACAGCCTCTGCCAATGCAAGTATTAAAAGAAAAGACTCCCAAGAAAGGAGACGAACACGAAAAGCGAGAGTTTTCCAACCGTCAGATGGGTCCAAATCCCAGTGCTGCACAGCTGTGAGAGAACACAATCTCACAATACACACACAGACAAACAGGTGTGTAGGAGGCCATACCCCTGTGGAGGGGGCTCAGGGATCTTCCCAAAGTGACTGCCTGACCCGTGGCTTTATCCTATAAATAAACTCCTCTGGTGCCAAACAACGCAGACCAAAGGGAGTTTCTTCTAGCAGCGCCGGTGAGCACAAAAGGTTAAGCAACAACCTAGTGTCCAAAACACAGCAACTCAACTCGGATCTGAACGCCCAAGTCCAGAGCCTCAGGAAGGACTGGGTCACCGCACCAGGCAGAGGACCACCACCGAGGCGCTGGCCTAGGGCAAGGGGCATACGGGGTGGGCAGCTCTAAGCAGGAGCTGCAGAGGGGGGGCTGTAATTGTTACCAGTATTTCAGCTGTGTATCGGGCAGCAGGTCTTTTTTTGTTTTCTTCCCTTATAAAATGTAAACAGGAAATAAAAAAAAGAGAGGGAGAGACCACGCCGCGCCCTCCGGTAGGGGGCAGTGCACGCACGGTGGAAGAGCAGGGACGCGGGGCGGAAACGACGCCCCCGCCTCGGAGCGGAGAAACGCCGGGCAGAAGGGCGCCCTCCGACAGGCGGGGGGCGCGGGGGGCGCGCGGGGGGCGCGGGGGGCCGCGGGGGGGGCGCGGAGGGCGCGCGGGGGGCGCTGACGAGCCCCGCAGACCCCAGGCGGCTCCGGGGGAGCGCGCGGCCCAGGGCGCCGAGGGCGGGGAGGGGGCCCCCGCCGCTCTCTGGGGGCGCTCCCTCCCGTCCGGGTCTGCGGGGAGGGCGGCTTCGTCACGCCATGTGCCGGGCTCGGTTCCGGGCTTTTCCTGCCTCCACCGATGGCATCGTGCCATCTGTCTCCTTCAGCCTCTCGCGGAAACGTGGAACCCTCTCCTTAGGCTAAAACGCTAACAGAAATGTAGCCAGGCGCGTTGGCTCTGATTCATGGCCGCCGGCGACCCCACGGGTCACCCCCGTAGCACGAGCTCCCTGGGTCGCTCTTGGCTGTGGGGTCACCCTCAGGGAAGCCGAGTGCCAGGCCTCTCTTCCGCGGTGCTGCTGAGGCGGCCCCAAACCAGCAGCCGCCTTAGGGGTCCAGCAGACGAGTGTGCCGCCGAGGGACGCCCCCCGGCCGGCGCGCTGCGTCAGCGGCAGAACGTTCTTTTCACACGCTGTGGCCTTCAAGTTTCTTCTGTTTTAACGAGGGATCTTGGCATCTGCGTTCACGCTGAAACCTGCTCTAACAGGCATTTAAATGCAGTTCTGAAGAATAGACAGATTTTCTACCAAGTGGTGTCAGCCGCCTAGAGATACCAGCTCGATGGAGAAGACCCCAGGAGAGCCACGCGGTCACTGGGACCCACTTGTCAGGGGATGAGGTGCCAGGCTCTGGTCCAAGACACCACCGCGGGTTGGCAAAGGGGCAGCTGCCCCCACGCCCCCAGGAGCACGTCTCTCATCTCGGCATCCAGGCCCTGCCCGCCCCCAGCTGCGCTGGGAGTCTCCTGCCCTCAAGAGGAGCGACCACAGCTCTTGGGAGACTAAAGAAGGCCCAACCCCCGCATCCAAGTCAGGCTCGTGGGGCCTGCTGGAGACCCGTCCCCTGCTGTCCTGCTCAGCACTTAAGTGTGCGCCAGGCGGAGGCGTCCGTTCTTCGTTGAGCGCTCAGAGAGCGCGCCCTACAGGTGTATCGGGCTTCGAGTCGGGTCACACCGGTTACTGTCCTTTGTATGTGGACACCCTGGGTACCGCACGCTGTGAAGACGGTCAGCTGCCAACTGAAAGCTGGGGGTTCAAGCCCACCCAGGGCTCCGCAGAAGAAAGGCCTGGCCATCAGCTCCCCGAAATTCAGTCACTGAAAATTCCACGGAGCGCGGTGCTGTGACACGCACGGGGACACTTGCATTGGGTCTGATGCCATGGCCGCTGTTTTCAGTCTATCAACAGGGAGACCGGGGCTTGGAGAGGCGGAGGATGTGATCCAGCGTCACGACAGCAGAGGAGGGACCTGAACCTACCTCCGTTCCCCCTCCCTGCCCGCTCGTGGCTCCCAGAGTGCCTGCTTCACCGCTTCCAGGTGAGCTCCTGGCCTGTAAGGTAGACTGGAACCCAGCTCCCAGCGTTCTCCCAAGCGGTTTCTGCCACCAGACTGCCCCCACTGCTGCACCTCTGAACTCCTATGCATCCTACAGAACCCAATTACTCTGACTCCCTGAGCCCGCAGCCTGTTTGTGCCTGCACGCACCCTTGTAGCCCAGCACGGTGGCCTCCCCCATTACCAGCAGCGCGACCCCCACTCACCTCCACGAAGTAGAAGCAGGGCAGAAGCGTCATGCTGTCCTTGGGGCTCTTATTTTTCTCCTTGGTCGAGATCATGGTGCCGCAGGCCCCAGAGGCCGGGGCTGGAGGGGGACAAAGCTGTGCGCGGGAGCGGAGGGGCACGCGGACTGGATCTGGGAGGACCCGGTGACCAGCGCCGGCGGGGGAGGGGAGGCCGAGGATGCGCAGGAACTGCGCAGGGAAACTGAGGCTGGGGGTTTGGGAGTTCTCCAGGGCCCCCCACCGCCCACCGCGGCCCTACCCGACCATCTGGCTTCTGGAGGTCCTCCACCCCGGCTGGGGCGGGGGATCGGGCGGGCAGGGGCTCAGCCAAGAGGGCGGGGCCGGCCTGGCGCGGCGGGGATCTTAACCTGGGCCAGGCCCCCGCGGCAGGGCCGGGGCCTCCAAGGGAAGGGGCTGCAGAGGGCGGCGGGAGGCGTGGGGGTGCGGCCCCCCAGCTCCCCTCACCTAGTGCGGCCGGAGCCTGCAGGGCGGTGCGGGCGGCGGGCGGGGGCTGCGGCGCGCCGAGCACAAAGCGAGGCCCCGCCCCTGGAGGCGTGGCGCGTGGAGGCGGAGCCTCCTTGGGGGCGGAGCCTGAGAGGGAGGGGGCTGCGGCCCGCCGAGCACAAAGCGAGGCCCCGCCCCTGGGGCGGGGATTGGGCGGGGACTTGGGCGGTCCTGGCAGGCGGGGCTGGGAGGGCGGGGCGGCCCGGGGCCCCTGCGGCGACAGCGCGCTGGCCGCGACACCGAGGGGCGGGGCTCTTTGTCTCCGCGCCTCGGGGTCCTCGCGGCCTGGCCACCCAGGTCTCTGCGTCTCCGGGTCGCAGGCTCCGGCTGGAGCTGCCGGGAACCTGGATCCGGGATCTCCTCCCCCGCTGACCCCTCGGCCCTGGCCCCCTCTTTCCCTCTGGGATCTCTCGGGGCGGCCTCGGCAGCCCCATCGGTGCCGGCACCGGGAGGGCTGCTTCCGAGGTCTTCGCCTACCTCTGATTCCCCCGCCTCTGCGCCCCCGGCGCCGGTGCCTGCGCTCCCGGGCGCGCGTTTCCATGGCGCGCGCTCCCCCAGCTCGGGAACGGAGAGACAAAAGAAGCGGGGAGCAGCCTCTCCCGTGTCTCCCTCCGCGCCCCGCCCCTGTCCGCCCCGAGTCCCACTCCCGCTGCCCGTCGTCGGGCTGGTGGCCAGGCCTACAGCTGCCCGGGGAGCAGGGCCGGGGGTGCCAACATCTGGGCACCTCCTGGCAGCCGCCTGGGCGACGGCGGCTGGCACTCTTGAGTGGCGCTAAGCCCTGAAACAGCTCTGTGGCTGAGGAACGGGTTGATCCCATTTTACGGATGAGGAAACGGAGGCCCAGGGAGCTTAAGTCATTAAGTCAAGGTCTTCTTGATCCCCAGCTACAAGATTTTATGTGGTTCATTTATTGAGGATCTCCTGAGCACCGACTATGTATACCCGCCCCGGATGGATAGTGGGTGGGGGGATTCAGCAGGGCCAGATCACTGCCGTCCACCTCCCTTTTCAGTGTCTAATGGACAGGTAAGGGCTGCATCAGGACACCCAGGTGGCCTGGGGTTGAGAGTGATGGCTGCTAACCAAAAGCTCTGAGGTTCGGATCCCCCGTCTCCCCGTGGAAACTTGATGGGGAAACTCTAGGGCAATGGGTCTGGTTTGGTTTCTAAGGATGGTTTCTAAGGACTTTGTTCCTGGAGTGCCTGTTAGTTACAGTCGCTGCCGTTCTTCCTGTTCAGTCTTTCACATCGCTGCCCCCACCTCTCCTAATATTTAGCGTTAATTGCTAAAGGTAAGGAGGGTGGTAGCATCAGGTAAGGAGGGAAATAGAGTCAGGTAGGGAAAGCAACACCATTGGGCCAGGAGGACAGCACCGTCATGTCAGGAGGGTCAAGACAGCGTGAGCAGCCTGCACCTGTCTGTCAGTGGAGGTTTGCCTGTTGCTGTGATGCAGGAGGCTGTGCCACTGGTGTTTAGGTCCCAGCAGGGTCACTCTGGGCAGACAGGTCCCAGCTGAGCTCCCAGACTGAGGCAGACTAGCTAGAAGGACCCAGCAGTCTACTTCTGAAAAGAACTAGTCAGTGAAAACCTCATGAAAAGCAGGAGAACACAGCCAGACATGGTGCCAGACAGTGAGCCCCCAGGTTGGAAGGCACTCAGAAGACGACGGGGGGACCGCGGCCCCCTCAAAGTGGAGGGGACCTTCACGTCGTGGACAGACAAAGGCCTTTGGGATCTTCGTTCGCTGATGTGGCACAACTCAAATTGGGAAGAAACAGCTGCAAACATCCACTAATAACCGGGACACAGAATGTACGAAGTATGGATATAGAAAAGTTGGAAATTGTCAAACATGAAATGGAGTGCATAAACAGTGACAGCCTAGACATTAGTGAGCTGAAATGGACTGGTTTGGGCTATTTTGAATCCAACAATCATACAGTCTACTATGCCAGGAATGAAAACTTGAAGAGGAACGGTGCTGCGTTCATCATTAAAAAGAACATTTCAAGATCTGAAGTACCATGCTGTCAGTGATAGGATGATATCCATGTGCCTACAAGGAAGCCCAGTTACTATGACTGGTATTCAAATTTACACACCAACCAGTAAGGTCGAAAGCGAGGAGGTCGAGGGTTTTTATGCTTCTGCAGTCTGAAATTGATCGAACATGCAATCAGGATGCATTGATAATTACTGGTGATTGGAATGCAAAAGCTGGAAACAAAGAAGAAGGATCGGTAGTTGGAAAATACGGCCTTGGTGATAGAAATAATGCTGGAGATCGCATGATGGAATCTTGCAAGGCTACTGACTTCTTCATTGCAAGTACCTTTTTTAACCAACACAAACGGTGACTGTACACATGGACCTCACCAGATGGAATACACAGGAACCAAACTGACTGCATCTGGGAAAAAAGACGATGGAAAAGTTCCGTATCAGCAGTCAGAAAAAGACCAGGTGCTGACTGTGGCCCAGATCATTAGTTGCTCATAAGAAAATTCAAATTGAAACTGAAGAAAATTAGAACAAGTCCATGAGAGCCCAAGTATGACCTGGAGTAGATGTCTCCTGAGTTTAGAGACCATCTCAAGAAGAGATTTGGTATGTTGATCACTAATGACCAAAGGCCACACAAACTGTGGAATGACATCAAAGACATCATCCATGAAGAGAGCAAGAAAAAAAGTCAAGAAAGACCAAACTGGATGTCAGAAGAGACTCTGAGACTTGCTCTTGAACGTCAAGCAGCTAAAGCAAAAGGAGGGAATGGTGAAGGAAAAGACCCACACAGAAGATTTCAGAGGGCAGCTCGAGGAGACAAGAGAAAGTATTATAATGACCTGTGCCAAGAGCTGGAAATGGAAAATGAGACCGGAAGAACACGTTCTGCATTTCTAAAGCTGAAAGAATGGAAGAAAAAACTCAAGCCTCAGGTTGCAATAGTAAAGGATTCTACAGGGGAACTATTAAATGACTCCGAGAGCATCAAAAGAAGATGGAAGGAGTCCACAGAGTCATTAGATCAGGAAGAACAGGTTGATGTTCAGCCATTTGAAGAGGTGACATATGTTGACTTGTGTTTCATTGACTACACAAAAGCATTCAACTGTGTGGATCCCACTAAATCATGGCTAACATTGCAGAGAAGGGGGATTCCAGAGCGCCTAACTGTGCTCTTAGGGAATCTGTTTATGGATCCAGAGGCAGTTGGGCGAACAGCACAAGGGGACACTGCATGGTTTGAAGTCAGGAAAGGTGTGTGTCAGGGTTGTATCCTTTCACCAGACCTTTTCAATCTGCATTCCAAGCAAATAATCCGAGAGGGCGGATTATACGAAGAACAATGAGGCATCAGGATTGGAGGACGACTCATTGACAACCTGCGTTATGCAGACGACACCACTCTACTTGATGGAAATGAAGAAGATTTGAGACACTTAATGATGAAGATCAAGGACCACAGCCTTCAATGTGGATTGCACCTCAGCATCAGGAAAAGAAAAGTCCTCACGACTGGGCCAGTAAGCAACATGGTCATAAGTGGAGAAGGGATCGAGGTTGTCAAGGATTTCGTTTCACTTGGGTCCCCAGTCTGTGCCCAGGGAAGCAACAGTCAAGAAATCAAAAGACGCGTGGCACTGAGAAAATCTGCTACAAAGGACCTCTTCAAAGTATTCAAAAGCAAGGATGTCCCCTTGAAGACTGAAGTGTGCCTGACCCAAGCCATGGCATTTTCAGTGGCATTACAAGCACGTGAAAGCTGGACAGTGAACAAGGACAGAAAAATCGATGCCTTTCAGTGGTGGTGTTGGAGAAGAATGTTGACCGTACCGCGGACCACCAAGAGAACCAACAGATCTGCTCTGGAAGAAGGACCACCAGAGTGCTCCTTGGAAGCTGAGATGGCAAGACTGCATCTTTACATACTTGGGGCATGTTGTCAGGAGGGATCCGTCCCCGGAGAAGGACGAGATGAAAAAGAGGAAGACCCTCGATGAGATGGACTGACACAGTGGCCACAACAATGGGCTTAAGCGTAAAAACGATGGTGGACGTGGCGCAGGACTGGGTAGGGTTTTGTTCCGCTGTTCAGAGGGTCGCCGTGAGAACTGAGTCAACGGCATCTCACAACAATTAATGACCTACAATTATTTACAAGGTCAGACAATTTAAGTTTGTGAACTCACCCTAGAAAAAGCGCTACATGCCTCACGGCTGAGTATCACTACAGTCACCTTCCAAGCTCCCCCCTTGGGAAGCTGTGCGCGAACTCCATCTCCTGCTCCAGCCTTCAGAGGACTTTTTCTAGGATGAGTTCGTGAACTTAATTGTCAGGTTCTCCAGCCACAGCTCTGATGGCCATTCCAGAAAAAGAGTTAGGGGCTGGCCTGGAGGTGTGCTTCTGCAGAAACTGTTGTTAGGGGCCACAAGCCGGCTCTGACTCCCAGAAACCCTGTGTGCAAACCAAGCGGAACCCCAATGGCCCGGCACAGTCCTCGGTGTCACTGCTGGCTGGGCCCACATTGCAGCCGCCGTGTCAACCCTCTACTGAGCATGGTGTCTGCCTCCAGGGCCTGGTCCCTGCTAGTGAGAGGTCCAGAGTGCGAGAGACGAAGTCTCCCCCAACTCGCCTCTGAGAAGCTCCCTGGCCTCTTCCAGGACAGATTCATTCAGAAGGACCCCGGTCAAGACGGTGGGGACAGTGGGGCCCTGTCACATGGGCTCACTGGGAGTCAGACCCCACTCACGGCCGCGGGTTCCATTGGGGTTTAACAGCTGAGGACCCTGAGCACCTTCTTAGGAGCTTACTGACCCTGAGCGTCTCTTTTGGAGAGAGGGCAGTTCAGATCCCTAGGGGTTCTTTGTGGGGCTGTTTGTCTCCTGCTGGGGTGCAGGAATTCTTGGTATATTCTGGTTTCCAATCTTGTTTTTCTCTCCCCACACTAACCCCCTGGGCCTCCAACTCTTGCCCAGGTCCCAGATGCCACAAGGCTCTACAGACCCCACTTCAAAAATGAGGGGTGAGGGGGCAACTTCTGGAGCACCGGGTGGCTCTCTGGCTCCAGGATGTCCAATCAGGTTTCCTCTTAGCCCCATTTTACAGATGCAGGAACTGAGGCAAGTGGCCAGCTCAGGGTCTTAGAGATTAAAAACAGACAGCACTTGAACCTACTGACTCACATCGGCAGCCTCCCGTGGTCACAAGACCCGGTGGGCCCCCCGAAGTTCAGGATGGCAAGACCAGCCCTGTCCACCGTACGGAGGACAAACATCACAACTTTGCTGAGATGTGAGTGCCTGCACGTGCTGGCCGTCCAGGGTCTTGGCGACAATTCACTCCCTTCGCCCTCACGGGCGGGGCCTGGAGGAAGGACCCCATTTTACAGAGGTGGGGCCGCAGGCGTCTTGGGCAACTTCCTGTTTTGCTGGCGGGACAGCCGGCCCGGTTCTGGGTGGTGGGTGTGGCGACAGCCCGCCCGGGTATAAGGGCCCCCGCCGCGGCAGCCGGGCGCCCCACCATGCGCGCGCTCCCAGCCCTGCCTGCGCTCGGGCTGCTGGCCCTGCTGGGCGGCCTGCTGGCGCCCTCGTGGGAGCGCGTCGTCCCCGCGCCGGGCCGGGGGCCTCCCGTCTGGGCTAGGGCCTTGTTTCAAGGGGATCCAGCGAGGCCCGGGGCAGAGACAGAGAGGAAGACCCGAGGCCGTGGGTAAAGGGGATCCTGGGGCGCAGGGAAGGGTGGGGTCCCCCCTGCGGCTGCGTGGCGGTGAGGGTGAGAAGGCAGGTGGTACCCCCACCCGGGGCTCTTTGGACCTCAGACCTGCCTCCCCCCCCAGGCAGGGTCATCTGCCGAGGCAGCGACCTCGAGGGCTATGACACGCGTACCGGGCCGGGGAGTTTCCCGTTCCTGGCCTCGATTCAGGACGGGGGGCATCACTTCTGCGCGGGCGCTCTGATCCACAGACGCTTCGTATTGACCGCGGCCAGCTGCTTCCGCGTCTGGTGAGGTGGGGGGCCTGACAGTGAGGCTGGGGAGAGGCTGGGGCGCTGGAGGGGCTTGGAGGGGGGATGGAGTGGGGGGGCTGGGGGGTGGAACGGGGGAGTCTGGAGAGGGGACCGCGTGGGGGCTGGGAGGGGGGATGGAATGAGACCGGGCGCGGAGGTCTGTGAGGCAGTGGCATAGAGGCTAAGGCTGTGAGGCGCAGAGGGGAGTGCCTTGGCAAAGCAGAGGGGCTCAGAGAGGAGGAGGAGGCCAGAGAGGGTCTCCATCTACTCATTCATGGAAGTGTGGGGGAGGTCTTTGGCTCCCTGGCGGTCCACACAGGCGACTGGTGACTCCCTCTTGTCTGAAAGCCTGCTGTGGTCCTCAGGGCCCCAGGCCCCAGGTGGGCCTGAAAGTCTGGGAAGTCCCCTGGAGCCCCCAACCTAACGTCATCCCCGTCACCCCCTCCTGTCACCCCAGGAATCGCACAGCCGCCACCGTGGTGCTGGGGGCCTATAATGTGAGGCACCGCCAGGAGAGGTTCAGACAGACCTTCTCCATCAAGGGCATCAGCAAGTACCGCTATGACCCCCAGAAGAAGATGAATGACCTGCTTTTGCTGCAGGTGGGGGAGAGGGAGACGTAAGAAGCCCTGGGTGAGGGGCGTTGTGGCCCAGCCTGGGGGTGTCCGGGATCTGAAATTCAATTAAAAACTAACCAGGTGAAGGGGAAAAGGAGAAGCATGCAGAGAGCAGGAATAGCAGATGCCACGGGTCTGGGGTCCAGCAAGATTTGTCGGGATCAAGAGAGGAACTTGTGTCAGAGTCTGGTGCACACAGGGGCCTCTTTTGCCGGCTTTGGTGGTTTAAAAATTTCAGTAAAGTCTGCAGACGACACAGGGCCCTTCGTTTCCGTGCGCTCCTGTTGGACAGCCATACGTTCTTTCCAAATGGATTTTCACTCTGACAGAATCAAGTTGAGTTTCGTGGCGTGTGTTTCCCTGACACCGTCACTCCGGGGCAGCCACTTTGGCAAAGGGGTCATGTGGATTCACCCTCCTGCCAGCAGAAGTAAGAACTGCCCGTTTCTCTAAACTGGCACTGATGCTGGGTGTTAGGATTTTTAGTTTGTTTTGCCAGTGTGATCAGGGTTGTTGCACCTGATTGTTTGGTCAGTGTTTCCTGGGTGGGCTCTTCCCTTTCAGGGTCTGAGTCTGTCTTCAGGTCTGCATTAACGGTAGAAAGGACTAGTTGTTCCCTGTGTAAGCGGAGGGACTAGAGGCCCAGAGAGAAAAAGCGGCTGAGGAAGGGCTCCCCGGCCAAGCTGGGGTTTGAACACAGACTGCTCACCGAGCAAGAGTCCCGTTGCTGCAGTGCCTGTTCCCAGCAACTGGGGCTCCACCAGAGCCTGGACCCCAGTTCTGCCTTCCCCTGACTCCGTTTCCCTTCCCAGTTGGACCGTGATGCCATCCTGAGCCGAGACGTGTCCGTGGTGCCGCTGCCCACGCAGAACGACACTCTGGCAGCCGGCACCCTCTGCTACCTGGCGGGCTGGGGGCTCACGCGGCGCCACTATCGGCATTCCTCCTTGCCAAGGGTCACCAGCTTCGCCGTGACCCGCAAGGACCAGTGTGTCCCCAACGGCCCCTGCAAGGGCACGCTCACGGAGAGCGGTGGCCTCTGCCAGGTCCGAGCCAAGCACGGATGGGTGGGGGGTTCTGGGGGGGCACCAGAGTCCTGCGGTGGGGTGTCGGGGGGTGCGGCAAGAGAAACAGCAAGGGCTGGGCTGGAGGGCAGATCAGGGCGACAGCCTCCAGGAACCCTGCAGGTCCCCAGAGGCTGACATCCTGATCCTCGAGTGTTCTGGTATTGTAACGGGCTGAGGACACAAAGGGACACAAGGCAGAGAAAGGCCTGCCCACTGGAGGCTCCCGGTGCCGGGACCGGGGTGAGCCAGACCTGTAGCAGATTCAGGAGCCACCTTGGAGGAGGTGCAGGACAGTGTGACGGCTCAGGGCTGTACCTGACCCAACTAGGGGTGTTCCCAGGGGCATCTGAGACCTAAAATTCAGTTAGGAGTTAGCCAGGCGGCCACAGGACATCAGCTGATGATGGCGAAGAGTGTGCTTCTTGGCTTCAATTCACACATGAGACTAGTTGGGCAGCCCCTGTCCGGAGGCGAGGTGAGAGCAGGGCACGGGGGACAGAAGCCGGCTGAATGGGCACAGGAAATCCAGGGTACAGAGCAGAAGTGTGCTGTCACAGTGTGAGAAGGGCAGCTGGGGTACAGAGCAGTTTGTGTGAAGTTTTTGTAACACAAATTGACTGGGATTATAAACTTTCACTTAAAGCACAATAAAATACTAAAAAGGAAAAAAAAAAAAGTTAACCGGGTAAAGAGTGCTGGAAAAAGCGTGCAGAGGTGTGAACAGCATGTGCAAAGGGCCTGGGGTGGGAACAAGATTCGTGGTTCAGGAGCAGGGAAAAGGCTCATGTTGTCAGAGTTCTGGGATCAGGTGGGGAGTGGGGGAGCTGGGCCCAGGAGGTGCCCTAACATGCTGCTTCCACCCAGGCTCACGGGGGCACTCCCCTCATCTGTAATGGCCTAGTGCATGGCGTGGCCTCCCACTCACTGGGGTCGTGTGGCAAGAACCCCAACTTCTTCACCCGCGTGGCGCTCCACCGAGCCTGGATTGACTCTGTTCTCAGCACACCGCTGGACGGGCCCGTGGGGGGCCTGTGACCTCCCGGGGACCCGGCTGTGCCCTCCATACTGCTCACACTCTGGGGCCACATCCGTGGTCCCTCAAGTACCCTTCCAGCTGCACTTCTGGGCCTGGGCACCACCCCGCCCCAGGGCCTTTGTTGTCATATCTCTAAATAAATAAACGCTCTGGTTGTCTGTGTCTGAGTCCTGTGTCCCCAGGGTGGGAGACAGCCCCCAGATTTGGGGAAGGGTTCGTGGTGGTGACAGTAGAAGTGATGATAACCTGAGAATCTCTCTGACCTGCAGAGGACGTCAGTCAGGATCAGCCTGAGACCGGTTCCTCGGGGTGGAGGTCAAGGTCCCCCCTGTCTGCCGCCTTCACCAGCTGACACATGCTGTCCCCCCCCGGTGGCACTCCGCGTCTCTCTTGGGTGCTGTAATCCACTGCACTGGGCACATAGAACTCACAGACCATAAATGTCGGGCGCCAGGGGTCAGTTCCAACGCCAGCAGAGTGCCAGCTGCCCGAGCCCGGGCCACCTCACAGGGCAGCTCCTCCAGGTGCCGCTCAGCCGCTGCGTCCGTCCATCAGGTGAGGGTCTTCCTCTTTTTTGCTGACCCTCTCCTTTCCTTATGAGACCACCCTGACCCTTAGAGTTGGTGAGCTAAGCCACAGTGTGCCACTTGCTTCAGGGCCTGGAAGCACGCAAGCAGAGTCCGGTAGGCTGTCCCCAGGTGGGCACGACTTCCCCCCGACGCAGGGCAGGACAGCCATCTCCGCTGCCCTCGGCCGTGCAGGCCGCCCCCTACAGACCCCGAGGGCAGGCCTGTCTCCCTTCGGTGGACCTGCTGTCACCACCGAACCTGCCACAGAAGCCCTCCGGGCCTCTCTCTTCTTGGCATGACAGCCCAGGACCATGGGAGCGCAGTTTCCGGAGGCCCCTCATCTCCGCGCTGTGTCCGCCTCCTTTCTTCCTTTTGCTCGTGTCTGCCACCTCTGTGAGGTCAGCTCTCTGTCTCAGCAGACTCCCGGTCAGTCAAGGCCTGGCCCTCCCACTGGGGCTGCAAACTGAGTGTAGCCACAGACGCCTCATTTGCATGGTGGGCTGTATCACTTCATTTGCATACCGTACTGACCAATCCTGGTGAGGCGTGTGAGACAGACCTATCACAGGGCAGGCCAGATCGGAAGTATCAACCCATCAGTTGTTCACAATTTACTCAGGAAACGTCACAACCTGGACGGAAGTGTCAGGCCCCGTGGGGTGGCACGCTGGGGCCAAGGTCACTCGTCAGGGCTGAGGGGTCCGTCCTTCGAGCTGTTTTCCCAGAGAGTCCGGGCACACTAGCTGACAACTCCTTACTCTGTTTTTGTGATCACAGCCATCCTGGTGGGTGTGAGGTGGCAGGTCACTGTGTCTCTGATTTGTGACCCCCTGATGACTAAGAGTGGAAACCTGGGTGACACAGTGGTTAAGCACCACGTCTGCTCACCCAAAGGTCAGCAGTTCAAATCCACTAGGTGCTCCTTGGAAAATCTATGGGGCAGTTCTGCTCTATCCTGTAGGGTACCTATGAGTCCGAACTGACTTGACGGCAGTGGGTCTGGGGTTTTTTGGTTTAATGACTGAGAGGGCCTTGGTGGCGCAGTGGTTAAGAGCTCAGCTGCTAAGCCGGAGGTTGGCAGTTTGAATCCGCCAGGTGCTCCCTGGGAACCCTCTGGAGCAGTCCTGCTCTGTCCTGTAGGGTGGATGTGAGTTGGGATTGATAGCAGTAGATGTCTGTTTTGGGGTAAAGATCATTGACATAAAGTATCTTTTGTTTCCTTTGATATATTTTTTTGTTACATATACTGATTCAACAGTTTCTACATGTACAGTTCAGTGCCACTGTATCATAGATTGAACTATGCCCTCCCGGAAACACGTGTCCCCGCTTGGCTGGGCCACGGTGGCCACTCTTGTGTGGTCTTTCTACATTATGTGATTGTAATTTTACGTTACAGGACATTAGGGTGGGACTGTGACACCCTTACCCGGGTGACGTCCCTGTTCTGATGTGAAGGGAGTTTCCCTGGGGTGTGCTCAGGGACCTCCCTACCACTGAGAAAGTAGCGCCAGGAACAGACTGTGTCCTTGGGACCCAGGGTCCCTGCACCTGAGAAGCCCCTAGGCCAGGGAAGACTGATGACAAGGACCTTCCCCTGGAGCTGACGCCCTGAGTCTGGACTTTTAGCCTGCCTTATTGTGAGGAAAGGCCTTTCTCTTCCTTCAAGCCATCCACTTCAGGTGCGTTTTGTCACAGTCACACTAGCTGCCTAAAGCCACGCAGACCTCAGTCTTTGCCTTCCAACCTTTCTCACCCCGTTTTCCAGGCCATTCCTCCCCCAGTGACCTAAACGCTCAGCCCGCTGAGACCCCTATCTAATCCTACAGGTTGGTGTTGTCACTTTGGTCCCATAGAGACTGGTCTTAGAGGGAACCCAGTGCTCAAGGCAGACCTGTCACTGGTGAAGCTATAGCGTTGTTTTCTGGCAAGAAGGCTGTGGGGATATTTTTGTTTAGGGATTATCTCAGGGCCTATTGTAGGGCCGCGTCCAACACCCAGGCTCCAGAAAGTTGAGAGTCTATGAGGATGTGAAATTCAGTTCTATGTTTCCCCTCTCTGGTCAAGATTCTTCCATGGAATCTCTGATCAAAACCCTCAGTGAAGACAGCCGGGCACCGTCTAACTCTTCTGGTCTCCTGGCCGAGGCGACAGTCACCCACGGAGGCCGCTGACCACACCTCCTGCAGTCTGCCCCTCTTCGGAGCTCCTTTCTCTGTTGCTCCAGACAGACTGTCTTTTCGTGAGCTTGTCCCCAGGTGCCAGGCTCATAACCACCTCCCAAGCGACCCTGACCGCTGAGTGACTGTGGGCAGCCCCCGTATCTCCCAACCTTTAATTCTGTGGCTGTAGACGGAGACAGTGCCAGTCACAACCATCCACACACCCCTCCACCACCGGCCCTGTTCCAGGTCCCCACCAGGGGAAGGTGCTGTACTATTTTTTAAGTGAATTTTACTTTTTAGAGCCGTTTCAGATTTACAGAGCCGCTGCTCAGAAAGTCCAGGGACCTCCCTCGTACCCCTCCCCCACTGCTCAGGGTCCCCACCACCCGTGTGGTGTCTTGGTCACGACTGATGAACTAGCACCGACGGCTATTAGTAAAGCCTGTTTCCTTGCCGTGGGGTCACTCTGTGCTGTCCTATGTCCTGGGGTGGGGCCTCAGATGAGGTGAGGGGCTGTGGGCGGGGTGTGGGGTGTAGCTGAGCCTCTGTGCCTGTGTGACCGGCTCGTCATGCAGTAAGATCCCACAGGGGACGTGGAGAGAGCCCTGCTGTGAGGGGTGCCTCCATCAGGAGGGAAGTCAGTGCCCGTGTATCTGCTGGAGAGGGGAGGAGACACAGGGAGAGATAGGGACAGAGACTGAGAGGTGGAGACGGAGAGACAGAGACAGACATGGAGGCGGAGACAGACGGAGCTGGAGAGGCAGAGGCAGAGGCAGACAGAGGAGAGGACAGGAAGCCAAGGTCAGAGGGGTAGGTCTACCCAGGACCTGGCGGGACTGTCTCCTGGGCTGTGTCCCAAGGCGGTTGCTGATTGTGACACCCGGGACCTGGTAGGACCCTCTCCTGGGCTGTGTCCCCAGACTCTGGTTGATACCTGCAACTGGAGCAGGAAGAGCCAAACCCACAGCTCCCAACCCCAACTTCCCCTCCAACGCCTCCCCAACCCCCACGGCGGATGGCGGACTGCCCTCCCCGTCCTCCCAGTCACAGCCCTCCCCCCCACTCCCAGGCCACCCCAGCCCTTGGCTGCTCCCTCCAGCCTCCGCCTGCGGGCGTGCTCAGGGCACCGGCCCATCCTCCAGGCGAGACCCACCCCACAGTCACACGTGACAACGCAGGCCTGCAGCAGTGGGCTGCCCCCCCACCGCCTGTGGCTGTCCCTGTGGCCCCCACAGAGACCCTTGGCCAGCAGTGCCCCCCAGCCCCAGGCTGGGAGAAGCGAGCAGGAACTCAGCTGGTTCTTTGGGTCAGAAATAGCCTGACCCTGACCTAAAAAATGTGCAGACCTAGGAGCCAGCACCCCAAGAGCTTGGCCGTGCTGCGGGGGGTTCTTTCTCCTGAGCACTGCATTTGGGGGCTCCTGCAACAGAAACACCACAAGGGGCTTCGAGGGTGTCTGTCCGGGGGGGCACCCTCTGTGCTCTGCTGGGGTCCGGTCTCAGTTCTCCAGCCCTGAGGGTGCTCCGTTCCTCGGTGACACTCATGCCTAACAGTCCAGCTCAAAAAGGAAAGACTGTCACCCTTGAGCACTGCGTTCTCTTCAAAACCCAGCCGTGTGGGGCCGACCGGTCAGGGCCAGCGGCCACTTCAGAGGCAAGTGGAAAACGGTGGGGGCTGGGGCTGACGTCACCGGGGGTAACGTTCTGGGGGACCCCAGGACAGAAAGAGTGGGAAGGTTGACACAGCCTGGAAAAGTCTAGAAACTGTTGAAAGGGGGCCAGTTTGGCTGTGTACATTTTCACCAACAAGACAAGACTAATTTTTCTTAAAAGTGCTTTAGTGTACGGCACAGCCTACCCTGACTCAGCCTCTGTGACACAGCAGAGAAAACCCCACTTCCCAGCGGGATCTGATCCACAGGCCTGGAGGGCGGGACTCCAGTAGTTCCTGGGACACAATTTACCCAGGCCACCGCCAGAAATGCTCAACCTCCATCCAATCACGAGAACCTGTCAGCACCCCACACCCAGGAACAGTCTCTAAAACACCCACCTCGCTCCCTTCAAAGGTTCCCAGTAGAACCTGAAACAGCACAGGAGGATCAGGGACAGTCCCTGATAGGAGAGCCGAGTGACAGGTAAATGCACCATGGGGACCTAGGGGGCATCCTGGAGCAGAAAAAGGTCCTTAGTCCCCAACCGGGGCTGAGGTCTGCTTTCTTTATCCTCATCCCTCCCCTGATCTTGACGGCCGCCCCGGATTGCGTAAGAGGACATGTTCTGGGAAGTCGGGGACTGGAGCGGGGGCGGCACCTGGGTGGCGTGAGAGTTAACCACTAGGCTGACAGGTCAGCACCCCGCAGCAGCTCTGAGGCCAAGAAACAGCGGGCCTTCTGGTGCAGTCCAGGACACAGCTGGGGACCCCGCCCGCTGGGGGGCAGGGGCTTGACTCAATGCCAGAGCACAAAGTCGGGGTGGGGCACAAGGGATCTTCAGACAGTTTAAGTGCGAAATAGTTTCAACTGGAAAAGTTTTTGCTTTTTAATTCTGTCCCCCAGTTCAGTGAGCTCTTCCATTTCTGCTTGTTTAAAATTTTTGTATCGATTCGGGTTGGCATCAATGAGATTTACTCAGCAGCAGCAGCTCCAGTGACACCCCCCAGTGACACCCCCAGTGACACCCCCAGTGACACCCCCCAGCCAGGCTTCACCCCTCATGGCGGCTGATGCATGAAGCTGAGCATTCTGTGGTGGGTGCCCCACGCACTGTGGGTGCTGGGCGGGACGTGTGGCCTCCACCCACTCAAGGCACACTTCCAGTCGTGACAACCACAAATGCCCCAAATGGTACCAAGCATCCCCTGAGCACATAGCCCCTCGGTTAAGGACTCCAGAGCTGGGGGATTCCACTGACCATCGTGAGTCTCTGCATGCCATCGTCACCTGACTTGCTGACATTTAGGACGCTGCCCCCATCCAAACCCCCACATTGAGTGGGTGGGAGGGAGGAGGGAAACCCCAGAAGCAGAGGGTGCCCCTGGCAGAGCCTCCTGACTCACTGAGAGTTTATTCTGGGGGACAGCATGAGCAGAGACCACACTCCAATGTTTTTGAAGAATTAATGTAGGAAGGCCCCTTCCACCCCACCCGAGCACTGCTGAGAGGGCTGGGTCCTTCTCTGGGATGGGCCACCCCTTACCCTGTAGGGCGTCAAGCAGCATCCCTGGCCTCCACCCACTCCATGCCAGTAGCACCCCTCTCCCTAGCTGTGACAATCACAAACATCCCCAGACATCATCCAGCATCCCCTGGGGGCAGAATCACCCCTGGTGAGAACTGCTTCCCTAAAGGAAAAATATCAGCTCCCCCAAACAAAAGCTGGGCATGCAGGATGTTTCTGTGGGGTCTCAGGTGCAGGCCCGAGGGGGCAGCCTCTGTGTCCTGTCACCTCTCCCCTCTCCCTGCTCCCAGTGTCCTTGTGCTGCTTGGTGGCCCAGGCTCCCCGCAGTCCCTGGCTGCTCAGGCACATCTGGCTTGGCTGCGGCCACAGGGACCTACGAGGGCCTCTGTGGGAGTACGTGTCCCTCAGGTGACAGCCATACAGCCCATGCGTGAGCCCCAGCTTTCCACCCCTCAGGACAGTCAGCACCCTGAGCCCCCACATAGCCACCCTCCACCCTCTCTGCCTTGAGGTTCTGGCCATGCCCTCAATCCTTACGGCCCCCCAAGGAGGAAGTGGGGACACCTGGCCTTGTCACAGCATAACTGTGACAACGGCTTCCCTCACAGGGACTGCAAGAGAAATGGGCTGGCAGGGGACAGAGACCAGGGCCCACCTGTCCTGACACGCGGCTGCCACCCCTCCGGCCCTGCCCTGGCCACCTGCTGCTGGCTGTGCTGCTGGGTGGTGAGTGAGGTGTCTGTCCGTCTGTCTGGGTCCTCAGGGAACTGTCCCCCCTCACAGTCCAGGCCAGCACTCTCCTGGGACCGATGGGGAGTCTCTTGGTCACCTAGTGCTGCTGTAACACAAACCTCACAGTGGTGGCTTTAAGAAACAGACACCTGCTTTCTCACAGTTTCGGGGGATGAAGGCGCCAGCTCCTGGGCAGGGCTCGCTCTCTGTGCCTCTAGGGGAAGGTCCTGTCCCCTGAGCCTCTGCACCTGGGCCATCTCCAGGGGTCCCGCTCCCACCTCTGCACTGCTTGCCCGGGCCTCTCTCTCCTGTCTCAGAAGCAACTGACTCAGCACACAGCCTGCTAACAAGCGTAACCCGTTCCCACTGGGGACCCTAACCAGCGACACAGAGGTTAAGACTTACAGCACGCCATCTGGGGACCCAATCCCAGCCGTCACCGGGAGGCTGCGGCAGGAGCAGGACAGTACTGGATTTGCTGCTTGGACCAGCATCCTGAAACAAACCCAAAAACTGAACCCGTGGCCACTGAGTTGATTCTGGCCCCCAGCAGCCTTGTGGGGCAGAACAGCACTGCCCCCGGAGTTCCTGAGGGTCAGCTGGTGGGTTCACAGGGCCAGCCCTCGGCTCAGCAGCTGACCTCCGAACCACTGCGCCACCAGGGCCCCAGTGTCCCAAGGGGGTGTGCGGGAGAGAAAGAGGGGAGACCTGGAGCTGCTAGGCTCAGTTTCTCCATTTGTAAAATGGACATAGTCAGGTTCCTCCTCACAGGGAGACTGCAGGATTGGAATGAACAAGCTCCTAGCTTGAATAAATACTCAATAAGTGCATGGGAGTCACCGAGTAAGTGACTGAACAGGTGAGTGACTGTGTTAGAGGGAGAACAGGAGCCCAGAACCCCCACAGTGTCCACGCCTCAGCTTGTCCATTCGGAAAGAGCCTCATACAAGCCCCTGAAAAGCAGGTCTCAACATCACCACCTCCTGGAAGCCCTCAGATGAAACAGGAGCCGTACTGACTGCCTTGGATCTGAGACTCCCCTACCAGGGGACTCCCATTTGGCAGATGCAGAGACAGAGGCCAGAGAGGTCTGCAGACTGGGTTCAGGTCACACAGTGACTCTGTCCTCCCCACCCAGCTGGGACATTTTGAGGGCTGGGCCCAAACTGGGACGTGCTTATGTCCCCAGGTGTGTCCCCAGGTTGCCACGCTGTGGCTGGGAGGGCTTCAGAGCCCCACTGTCGTCCCTTCACAGTGTCACCACAGATTTGGGGCCCCCCTCGTGGCCACTGCTATGGAGGCACCTTGACCCACCCAGGCTTCCTGCTGGCGGCCGCCCACTGTCTGCAGAGCAGGTGAGCGTGGGGGTCTGAGGGGGGAGGCGCCACTGGGGGGCCGAGAAAGACCAAGTGGTCACGTCCCCGGAGTCAGGTGTGGGGGCGGTGTGGGGGCGGGTACGAAGGGGAAACCAGCACCTTGCTCCCTCAGGGACCCCAGCCAGGTGAGCATGGTGCTGGGAGCCCATGACCTGCAGACCACGGAGCCCACCCACCGGCAGTTCAGTGGGCAGGTCTGTTAACTGTGACCCCGAGAAGCGCCTCAAAGAGGTGCTCTTGAAGGTAGGGCAGGGATCGGGGGACAGCGGAAGTGGGGGCAGCCTGGGTGCTGGGGTGCCTGGGGACTGGGGGCTGGGATGCTGGGGGCGGAGCCAGGAGGGCTCACCCTTTGCTCGCCCGGCCTCTGCTGAGCGCCCGCTCTCTAACAGACCCTGTGCAGCTGCTGGGTGATGGCCTTGCCTCCCGGAGTTCCGGGTATGAGGTCACGATTACCACAGGAATCCCTCAACAGCCTCCCCCGGCCTTTATGCCAACGTCCCCCCTCCCAATGGAACCAGCCGGAGCCCGCGGCGGGCCTACCTGGCTCCTCGCAGCCCTGGAAGCCCCACTCCGCAGGTGGGTTTCTGCTGTTCGCTTCTGGATCTGGGAGCACAGCACAGGGCACACAGTCGGCGCTCCATAAGTGCTTTGTAAATGAAAGAGTGAAACAGTGACCGCTGTAACAAGGAGGTTTGTGGCACTCAGAGTGGCCGGGACAGGAGGGTCAGTCCTGAAGGCTTCCAGGAGGAGGTGGCCCCTGAAAAGGAGCCTGATGGGGAGAGGGCGTGAGCGCAGGCAGGAGTCCAGCACAAGGGTGGAGGGAGGAAAGGAGTTGTGGGTGTGAAGCACCGTCGTGTCAGGACGCAGGTGGGCCGGGGGGCCCGGGGACAAGGCTACACTGCCCACTCTCCTGCCAGCTGGACTTCCCGGCTGTCCTCAACGCCCAGGTGGCAGCGGCTGCGCTGCTGAGACGGGGACAGCCCCTGCCCCACGGCACACAGTGCCTGGCCATGGTCTGGGGCCACCTGGGCACCTGCCTGCCAGTGCCTGGGTCCCGCAGAAGCTCAGTGTCACTGGGGTCACCCTTCTGTGGCAGCCACACAATGCACACACCACCACCTCCTCACTGCGGTGCTGCCATCTGCTTGGCACACGCCCACCTCAGCCCCGTGCTGGGCACCACAGTCAGGCGGCGCGAGGGACTTCCCCAAGTAACAGGCGGCCCCCAGTGGGGGACCCCAGGAGAGGGCAGGCAGCCAGCTGGGGCTCACTGAGCAGCTGCAGACGGTGCCTCAGTTTCCCCATCAGGAAGGTGGGCAGAACCAGGGGTGGAAGGCCCCAGGGTCCCTGTCTCACACTAAAGGGAAGTATGGGCAACCTTCCCAGGCGTGATTCTGGATTTAAGATGTTTCACCCCAAAACGGTGTTTGGGCTCCAGGCCCTTTTCCCCCAGTGCAGCTTTGTCCCTCCCGGTGGCCTGGGCCCAGCCCGGGTGAGTGGTTGTCACCGCCCTCCCCAGGGGGACTGCGGAGCCCCCTTGATCTGTGACGGCGCTCTTCAGGCCGTGGACTCCTTTGTGATCTAGGAGTGTGCCACCCACCAGTACCCTGATTTCTCAGCTCAGATCTCCCCCCACATGGACTGCATCTGCTCAGCGCTGGCTGAGCAGAGTGGGGGTGAAGAGGACCCCTGAGTCACCACCCACTGCAGACCCCACCACGGGCAGAGGCGGGACCGATCTCTCTGGACAGCTGCTACCTCTGGGTTGTGTCCACTGACCGCCCTTGGACCTCTGACCCCGTCCCAGTCATGCCACCTCCCCTCCAGAGGAACAGGGCTCTTGGGGGTCCGAGGAGCCCAGCACTTCACTCCACGAGGACGTCAATGAAAGTTGAACCCCGTCTTCTGGCTTCTCATCTGTCCTTTCAATGTGTGGAAGTAGGCGGCTGTCCAGAGTGACAATATCCGAGTCCTGAACCCCAAACTCAGGATGGAGCTTCTTACTGGGCTATTATAACATGGGGTGATCAGGGCTGTGATGGGGGTACCCAGGGCCTGTGGGGCTCGTGACCCAGCTGGAAGTGGGCAGAAGGGCCATCAGGTAGGCTTCCTGGAGGAGGTGGCAATGTCTGAGCTGAATGTCAAAAGAAAGGCCCACCACAGCCCAGCAGAGGCATGACCCAGTGTCAGGGACAAACGTGGGGATGTGAGGAACAGTGAGGTGTCAGGGAAGGTTACTTGGGCCTTGATGACAAGGTGTTTATTACCCCTGGACAGAGAGCCCCTGGAGGGTTGCAGAATGGGAAATGCGGGGTGGGGTGAGCCCAAAGGGAAGCCTGAGGCTAAGAAGAGTCAGCAGTCCTCAGCAGCTGTGGGGAAGGAGGGGCACAGTAAGTCGGCCGGCCAGCACACAGCACACACCTGGAGTCAGAAGGCAGCTGCTTTCCTATCACTTTATTCTTGCCGCCACCTGGTGGCAGAGTACCAATGCAAGAGGCCTGAGAGAAATCCTGGACAACGGGCACCCAGTTTAAGGGAGCAGGTGCCCAGGTGCGGCAGTCTTGGCAGCTAACCCACAGGTTAGCAGTTCAAATCCACCGGTTGTCCTGTGGGGTCCACTTCTTTAAGGATGTATTGCCTTGGAAGCCCCATGGGGCGGTCTACTCTGCCCTGCGGGCCACTGTGAGTCGGTGAGGTTGTGCAACTTCAGGGGGATGCTGGGAATTCTGAGCCTTTTCCTGCAGGCAGGGCGGGACAGCTCATCTGCAGGGGGCACCAAGGGAAGCAGAACCCTGGTCTGAGGCCAGCACTGGGGGGATGTGCCTCGCAGGCTGCAGGCACCCAGGGTGACTCTCCAGCAAAACGGTGTTCATAAACCACAGCGTCAGTGGCCATGGCTGCTCACCCAAAGGCCGGGGGGTTCGAGTCCGCCGGAAGCCCTCTGGGGCCGTTCTGCTCCATGCTGGAGGGTCGCTAGGAGCTGGAATCCACTTGATGGCAAAGGGTTTCCATTCTCCTTAGCAGAATCAGACTTTGATTTACAGCCTTAGTCTGTCTCTGGTCACAGTGTCACAGTTTTACACAATCCAATGAGGGCAAGAAGGCCAGCTGAACTCGGGGTTCAGAGCAGAACAGAAAAAGGACGACAGACGACTTGTGTGCGGTCATTACTGGCAAAGGTTACACACACGACACACACGACACACACGCACACCTTACCCCCGTGTGCACAGGCGAGGAGGGAAACAACAGCTGAAGGCATCTCTACTTTAGCAGACCTGTTCTCAAACACCACCGTCAGGGTGCACGGGTTGGTGCTGGCCCGCAGCACCCCACAGGGGCCAACGCAAAACCGTGCCCCACGCCGTCGTCCACAGCGGGCTGTAGAGCAGGTGGCCAGGCCGACCTTCTGAGGCCCCTCTGAGTGCACTCCGCCCTCCCAGCGTCCAGCCAGCAGCTGACCACCCTATCGGCACCAGCCTGGGACTCAGATCCAGGAGGGCGTTACTAACACGGGGCTCGGGGCACTGCGGCTGTAACAAGGTCAAATGCGTCCTCCTTATAGAGTGCACGGGAGACGACAGGCCACCATCCAGACAGAGGGTAAAAGCTTTCTATGCCAGGACCATGCTGTCGGGGAACGTCCCACCCTGAGGACAAATGACCCCCTGCACGTGTGTGGATCACACACGCACTGTTCGTTGTCTGCATGTTTAGGCTTGGTATACGTACATGTTTACTGATTGACAGATCAACAATTCACTTCATGTTTAATTTAAAAAACACACCCCAAGTGGCCGTCTCAGTGGGGACCCTCCCGGGTGAGGCTTTGTCACCTTCCAGGAGACCGTCATTGGTTGACAAACCCTCAAAGACAGTGCCTTCTTGTCTGAGCCGTTCGCAGACGTGTTAGTCCGTGCAACCCTGTGACACGCAGCCTGTAGTAACATTGATTCTGTGGACGAGGAGACCGAAGCCCAGGGGATTAAGTCAGTGACTTGAAGTTGCCACAGAAGCGGGCACAAGTGGGGACAGGAACCCAGAGCTAACACCCCTAACTTGTGAGTGTGTAAATGTGGTATACAGGTGGTGCTCAATACATGTACCCTTGGTTAAGTCCAGTACCCCTACCAGGGCCTGACTCCCCACAAAACCACAAGCATCCTCCACTCACCCCTCCCCATGACCCCTAAACTCGAAACAGGACTGTGCATACAGCAGGGGCATACTGAGTGCTCTGTGGTAACTTTAAGGCAGCGGGGTGGTGAGAAGGTAGGACCACTTAGCGTGAATTGGATCAAGGATGGACATTCATGGAGCGCCGGCTGCATGCTAGGGCCTCACTGGCGAGTCTTGCCCGGGGCCACACAGTGAGCAGGGCCCAGGGACTGATGGCAGCCTACCCGGGCCCAGGAACTGGGTATCTCTGGGCTCCTCTCCCCCCACCCGCCCTGTAGACGTTGGCTCCCTGGCCTGAACTTGTCCCCAGGCTCCGGGACGTTGTGTCTTGCGACACCCTTAGCTGCGGCCGTTAGAGCCGAAGTATCCTGTGGGAGGTGGGAGGAGGGACCAGGGTCAGGGGACTGGCACCGGGCCCTGGGGACCCCTCCTGCTGCCCTGGCGGGCCTGATCGGAGCGCCCAAGACCCTCTCCGGCCCAGGCAAAGTCCCCGCTCCAGCCCCCCTGCCACAGCCTTGGGCGGGGAGGGTCTCTTCCCCGAACCCCTGCTGGCCTCAGAGACAGGGCCTCTCCCCGAGCAGGGGTGGACACCCCTTCGCAGCAGCCATCCGACAGAAGGCTGGCAGGCCAGGCCCCAAGAGGGAGCCTCGAGGCTCAGGCAGGGGGCACCAAGCCAGGACACAGAGTCAGCCTGAGGTCACCGGCCTGCAGTAACTCCAGGAACTGGGTTCCAATCTCAGCGCCCCTATAATGTCGCTGAGTGGGCAACCTATGGGCAACCATCTAAGCCCCTGTTCTCTCAGATGGGGACTCAGCAGCTTCCTGATGACCCCGTGAAATGTCAGGGCGGCTGTCAGCAGCACACTGCCCCAGGTAAACTGAGGCACAGGTGTGACAATAGGACCAACATGGCAATGGCTGTGAGGACGGCATGGGGCTGGGCAGTGTCTCCTTCAGTGGCACGCGGGTCACGGTGGGTCCGAAAGGACCCCACAGCGCCTGACACAGCAGCAGCTCTGCAGTGCAGGTGTGTCCTGTGCCTCATTTGGGACACACTAACGGGAAAACAGTAACTGAGAGTTTCTCGGAAGTCGAAACGTAACTGGGCACCCAGAGTTGTATCTGCCAGTCCTGCTTGGGCTGAGAGCCAGCCTCCTGCACCCCCATGCCACTTTGTCTCCCCCTTCTCCCCAAGGAACCTGGAGCAGGGAGAGGAAGTGTGGGAGCCCAGCCTTGCTGTGGGGTAACACAACGGCCTCCTCCTCAGGGCTATAAGAGGCGCCAGTGGGGCGCAGGGCAGAGACCCAGACGCCTGCCTGACCATGGCCCGCAGCTGCCAGCCCTCCAGCCCTGCCCTCGCCTCCTTCTTAGTGGCCATGCTCTTGGGTGGTGAGTGGGGTTCGGGCCATCTGTCCCTGGGTGTCTGTTCCCCACATCCCTGCCGTGAGCGCAATCCATGTGACCCCTCATCCTCATGGGAGGTAACAGCTGGGAGGATCCACACTGTGCAGAAGAGGAGCCTGAGGTTCAGAGTGGTGAGGCCACAGCTGGGGGCCAAAAGCCAGGCTTTGAACCCTGGGGTCAGAGGGCACCCTCTGGGGCTCAGAAGCCAGGTTTAAGTCTGGGTCTGGCTACGGCTGGATGGAGGGGCTCTGTGCCTCAGTTCCTCACCTGGGAAGTGGGTGGGAGAATCTGACCCCACAAATTCCTGGTAAGCAGGGATTCAAGCAGCGGGGCAGCGCGGCCTTGATGGGGCTCATGGCTCCTACCGTGTGTCCACAGGCACCACGCTGGCCTCCGAGATTGTGGGTGGCCGGTCAGCCCGGCCCCACGCCTGGCCTTTCATGGTGTCCCTGCAGCGACGTGGAGGCCACTTCTGTGGGGCCACCCTCATCACCCCAAGATTTGTGATGTCTGCGGCTCACTGCGTGGATGGCCTGTGAGTCCCCTGGAAGCTGTTTCCTTCTTCACCTCAGCTCTGCAGTTGTAAAGCAGGGTGTGGGGAGTGAGGCCAGGGCCCCAGCACCCCCGTCAATGCACCCTCTCCTTAGGTCTGAGTAGAGGCGTTTATCAGACGGGTGCAGGGGGGACGGATGCAGAGGTGAGGCTCTTCCAGGGTGCACGGCTGAGGCTTGGGGTTCCTCTTGCCCCTAGAAACTTCCGGTCAGTGCAGGCCGTGCTGGGCGCCCACAATCTGCGCCAGAGGGAGCCTACGCGGCAGGTGTTTGCCATCCAGAGGGTCTTTGAAAACGGCTTTGATCCCATTAACTTGCGGAACGACATTGTGCTTCTCCAGGTATCAGGCCAGACAGGAGCCGGCGGCGGGTAGGGAGAAGGGGTGAGGAGGTGGGGACACCGGGGGCCAGGTGGTGGGGCCCTCCACAGCAGCCCTGGGGTCAAGCCCGCTCTGCGAACCCAGACTCCTCCTTTGTAAAACAGGGACACAAAACCCTATCCCGTACCCTGTCATGAGGACCAAAGGAGCTCAGACAGAGAGTGGTCATTCAATGAGACCGCTGCCGTGGCCGTCACTGCCTGGGCCTCTTGCTCACCGGCCCTGTGACTCTAGGCAGGGACAGTTCCTGCCTCTACAAAGGGGGGGTCAAACTCCCCATTGTAGGGCAGGTAGGAGGCTTGCAGAGAGACCCCGGGCCCATGCTGGCAAAGCGATGACCCCTCTCAGACGACAGAAAGAAGGGTTGGTGGTCTGTCATCCTGTCCACAGACTGCGTTGTTGAACAGGGACCGTCTGCCACCTCCAGGCAGCGTCGGAGGGTGCCCCAAGCCACTGGGGTTGCTCCACTCTTATAGATGGGGAAACTGAGGCTCACTGTGGGGCGCAGCCTGCAGTATGGATGGCCTGCTCCACAAGACCTCAGAGCTCCTTTTGGCTGGGGCCTCAATGGGGAAATGGAGGCCCAGAGTGGGAAGTGTCACCCCCACCACCCTGCATGACCTGCTGTTGGTCTCTCCTGTCCCTCACAGCTCAACGGGACAGCCACCCTCAACGCCAACGTGCAGGTAGCCCAGCTGCCCACCCAGGGCCGCGGCGTGGATGACGGGGTGCAGTGCTTGGCCATGGGCTGGGGCCAGGTGGGCAGGGGGCAGTCACTGCCCAGTGTCTTGCAGGAGCTCAACGTGACCGTGGTGACGGCTCTCTGCCGCCGCTCCAACGTGTGCACACTTGTGCGTCGCCGGAACGCCGGCATCTGCTTTGTACGTACCCTGTGCCCCTCACCCTCCTCCCAGCCTGAGCTGAAACAACAGGGACTGTGGTTAGACACCAGGAAGGACTTCCTGCACTCTCAAAGGCAGCAAGGGGACAGCAGCCCTCACAGTGCAGCTTCCTGACCCTGTCTGCCTCCACAGGGTGACTCCGGCGGCCCCCTGGTCTGCAACGGTGTGGTCCAGGGTATCGACTCCTTTGTCCGGGGAGGCTGCGCCTCTGGATTCTACCCAGACTTCTTCGCCCCTGTGGCACAGTTTGCAGGCTGGATCAACAGTATCATCCGTCGCTACGACGACAGCTCCCCTCCCGACCCCAGGGACCTCGCCAATGGGACCCTCTAGCAGGGACTGCCCCTGGCACTCCACCCCACCCACTCAAGGCTGCATCACTTGCTGGCACAATAAAAATCCTCTGTTTTGTACAGTGTGTCTGGGGATTTGTTGGCTGTACAAGTGAGTGTTGAAAGTGGTCAGGAAGGTGTCTGGGGACATCTTGAGCACGATGCCACCAGGTGGCAGCATATCAGGGCATTAGAGAAACAAGTGAGTCCCTTCTTCACTCCCACCCCCTCACCAAAGGACGCCAGACAACAATTCTGATGGGAAGCCCTGGACAGGAGTGTGGGTTTGGGTCTCCCGCACTTGGTTTCAAATTCCAGCTCTGTGGCTCTGGGCAGGGTGCTCACTTGAGCCTGTGTGCAAAGGAGTGAGACGCTGTCTGGGAAAATCTGCCTTGTCCTGACTGTGCACAAGCCCCCTCCCACAAACACTTCCCCAGCCTGTTTCCCTGGTGCAGGTATTTCTCAAGGCACTCCCCAGCCCTCATGGAGGGCAGATCTGAGGCAGTGGCCCTGGGGAAGGGACTGGCCCGGGCCCCTGCTGGCCTTTCTAAGCCTGGGAAGGACCCTCCTCCAGCCACAGGTCGGGACCATGATGGACATGGCCTCTGCCACCATACGGTTCACAGTCTCATGGAGGAAGATGTATTTCCCAGAAAAGCAATCATATCCTCCCCCGGCTCCTGGCCCCAGGCCTCAAATCCTCTGTCACTGGACCTCGTCAGCTGGGCTGACCACCACCTCGTGCCTTTGCACGTGTGTGCTGCCCTGTCCTGCCCTCGCACAGCTGTGCCCAAGCTAGCTCTGCTCGTCACACCTCGACCTAAGTGCCAGCCACTCAGAGGGGTGACCCCCTGCCCAGCAATGACTTTTTTCTCTTGAAACCAGACCCCGTCAGTCTTTCCCAGCAGCCCAGCACCTGGGGGAAGGTCAGGGTCATGTGCTGACCACCTCCAGGCATCTCCAAACTTGGTCACAGTCTCAAACAGTCATCAGCACACAAGCCGGACTCCACACCCGAATAAGCTTTTGCTCAGCGTTTCTGAGTTTAATTAACATATTTTAAAACAAAACAAATTCATTGCTGCTGAGTCAACTCTGACTCACAGTGGCCCTCAGTGGGACTGCCCCAGGGGGCTTCCGAGAAGCAGATGCTGGATTTGAACGGCCAGCCTTTCCGTCAGCAACCTGAGCTCTGAAGGCTCTGGGAAACTCTTAGGCTCTAACAAATCCCATTTCTTGCATTATTTTCTATTTTTCTCTGTAGATATGAAATAGCGTGCTGAGCAGAGACACACGGCAGAGGGAAAGCACGGCGTGTCTGTGTTCAGGAAACCTTGGTGGCACAGAGGTTAAGAGCTACAGCCGCTCACCCAAAGGTTGGCAGTTCCAATCCACCAGGAGCCCCCTGGGGACCCTATGGGCGGTTCCACTCTGACTTACAGGGGTGCTGTGAGTTAGAGTTGACTCCACAGCAGTGGGTTTCATTTGGGGTTTTGGAGCTCAGGTGGGCAGCAATGACAGCCACCCACTGCCGTCCCAGCATCTCCACCCCTGGGTTCAATAAAGCTTGACTCATCACCTCCACCTACACAGGGCCATGTGACCCAGACTCGGCCAATGAGAACACAGGCTCATCTCCTGCCCACACAGTGATTGGCTTGGGAGGGAGGCAGAGGATCCTGGCTCAGCCAATCAGAGGCAGCCCTGAGACTTTGGCTAGGGTGATGAGGGATGAAGCCTTCACTTTGGGGAGGGGGGCTGCTGAGCCTCCAGGGTGAGTCTGGGGCTCCTGCGGTCACAAAAGGCGGAGCCTGGTAAGGAGATAAAAAGTCAAGAAGGCAAGGAGAAGTCAAAGGCAGCATTCCAAACCTGTGCAAGGACCTGGATCAAGCCATACCTAAAGGCAGTGACCTCTAAACTTTGCATTTAAATTCCACACTTGGCTTGGCAGTTGACTTGGGATTTCTGTCTCTGGCACCTAGATGTCCCTATACACCATGTTTCTGACATTCTGCTTGTTGGTTGCTGCAGGGACAAGGGTGTCGGGTGTCCTTCCCCACCCCCACCCCAACTCCTGCCCGAGTTGAGAAAGAAGAGAAAGAGGGCGGGGCAGAAAGAGGAGGAAGCGCCTGTTTACAAACTGTGAGTTCCATCTGTTGCGAAACCTCAGGCTGGGAAGGCCCACTAGGGTTGGGGGCGAGCTGGGCTGGGGGCACAGCCCTCCTCTCTGCCCCTTCCCCATCCCAAGGGGCTGCCCTCTCTCGGAGACAGCCTGGGCCAGGCTGGCAGAGGGAAGGGAGTCCCAGTCTACCGTTGGTTTGGTGCAAAGTCTTGACAGACATAGCTCTCTACCCCACCCCCACGCCCCCCTTGTTCCAGCTGGGCCTCTGTCCATCCGGCAGATGCAGCCTGTGGGAGCTGCCCGCCCTCCACCCTCATAAAAGCCCCCTAGGGCCCTGGCTGGTCACTGCTGTGGACACAGTGGCAACATGGTGGACGTCTGTGTGCGCCTGGTGGCCCTGACCCTCCTAGGAGCTATGGTGTGCGGTGAGTGGGCCTGGCCTGGGGTCCCAGCCTCAGGAGAGGGGCCAAACAGCATCACCTCCAGCCCCACCAGGTGTGCAGGAGTGGGGTGGGGGGCAGAGTCCACGTGGGTCATTGGGGCCATTCCGACTCTCGGTGACCCCACATGACAGAGAGGAAGTGCCCCGTGGGGTCTTCTGGGCTGTGAGCATCACCTGGAGAGTCGGCAGTCAGGGTCTCGTTCCCCCGCAGCCAGGTCAGCTGGCCTCCCTGCCTTCCTCTGAGCAGCCGAGCACTTCATCATGATGCCACTAAGGCTCCTTACTAAAAAAAATCGGGTCTGTCGCTGTTGTGACAACCCCACAGGACGGAACCACCCTGCAGAGTTCCCAAGGAGCAGCTGAGGGGTTTGCACTGCTGACCTCTCAGTTAGCAGCTGAGCACTCGACTGCTGAACCGCCGGGACCCCATAGGACCGAGCAGAACGGCCCCCGGGGGTTTCTGAGGAGCCCCGGTGGGTGCACACTGCCGACCTTCTGGTTAGCAGCCAGAGCTCTCACCTGACTGCGGCATGTAGGGGCCCAGGGAGAAGCTGGGGCGCCTCTGACCCGGAGCAAGGAAACCCCACCCTTGCCCAGCGGTCACCTCCCTCTGTGGTGAGGCCTCTCCTAGCTGCTGCCTGTGCTGTGTGAGGTCGATTCAGGCTCATGACAGCCCCCCGTGACAGAGTGGGACCGCTCCGCACAGTTTCCCAGGCTGTGGTTCTTACAGGAGCAGATGCTAACGGCTTTCTCCCAAAGACACTGGGTGAGTTCTGGAATCTTCTAGTTAGCAGCTGAGTGCATAACCACTGCACCACCATGGCTCCTCAGAAGGCTCTGAAAGCCAAAGAATCCTCAGAGTTTCTCTCCTGAATCCAGAGCCTTCCACAGTCCTAGCTCTCCCTGTAGCAGGGACGCAAGCACCCGAAACTTACAGCTGAAAAGTGGTGGCCGCTGGGTACAGTCAGCCTGGCAGGACCATCTGGTTTGGCCGGCCCCGGTTCTCCTGGGCCTCATTCCAAGCCACGAGGCATGCTGGCTGGCGGGTGTCTGCCCCAGACCCACCCGCCCCCCCGGTTTGTCACATGTGTTCCTGCCTGGCCCCCAGGAAACTGAGTTTTGGCCTCGGGTGCCAGGATCTCCAGGATGGAGAAGCCTGGGTGTCGGAGGGCTGGGCTCCAAGCTGGCCAGGGTCACCAAGGCCCACAGTCCTTCGTGCATTCCTCAATGTCCTGTCGCCCACAGCACAGCCCCGGGGTCGGATCCTTGGGGGCAGGGAGGCCGAGTCTCACTCGCGGCCCTACATGGCCTCGGTGCAGGTGAACAGAAAGCACGTGTGTGGTGGCTTCCTGGTGGCCGAGCAGTGGGTGCTCAGCGCAGCGCATTGCCTAGAGGACGCGTGAGTGACCGGGTGCTGGATGGCAGTGGTGCTGGGGTTGGTGAGGGGGCTCAGCACTCTGACCGCAGACCCTGTTCACCTCCAGGGCCGGTGGGAAGGTGCAGGTTCTCCTGGGTGCGCACTCCCTGTCGCAGCCTGAGCCCTCCAAGCACCTGTATGATGTACGCCGCGCGATACCTCACCCAGAGAGCCGCCCAGAAACCATCGATCACGACCTCCTCCTGCTGCAGGTCAGCTGAGTCTAGCTGCAGGCCCTCCTGCTGCACTGGGGACCCACGCTCCCTGTGCTTCCACCCTTTGCCCTGTCTCACCGAGTCTAGCCACAATCCCTCCTGCTGCACCTGTTCCACTTCCAGTCGCACCAAGTCTAGCCGCAGTCCCTCTTGCTGCACACCATCCTGCCACCCCCTCCACCCTGACTCTCACCTCTGTCCCCCGAAGCTGTCTGAGAAAGCCACGCTGGGCCCCGCGGTGCGCCCCCTGACCTGGCAGCGCTTGGACCGCGATGTGGCGCCTGGCACAGTCTGCGAAGTGGCCGGCTGGGGCGTGGTCAGTCACACCGGCCGCCGGCCCGATCGCCTGCAACACTTGTACTTGCCTGTGATGGACCGCGCGACCTGCAACCTGCGCACCTACCACGACGGCACCGTCACCGAGAGCATGATGTGTGCGGAGAGCAACCGCCGGGACAGCTGCAAGGTTGGGGCGGGGCCTGAAGGGAGGGGCGGGGCCTGAAGGGCGGGGCGGGGCCTGAAGGGGAGGGGTGGAGCCTGAAGGGCGGGGCGGGGCCTGAAGGTTGGGGCGGGGCCTGAAGGGCGGGGCGGGGCCTGAAGGGGCGGGGCCTGAAGGGGCGGGTGAGGCCTGAAGGGCGGGGCGGGGCCTGAAGGGCGGGGCGGGGCCTGAAGGGGCGAGGGGCAGGGGTGGGGCCTAAACAGGGCGGGTCCTCGGAGGGCCTGGCCTAAACGGCAGGGACCGTGGTGGGCGGGGGTTTAAAAAAAGGGCGCGGCTGGGAGGGAGGGGCTTAAACAGGGCGGGGAACGTGGTGGGCAGGGCCTAGTGGGAGGGGAGGAGCGGGGAGAGGCGGAGTCTGAAAGAGAGCAAAGGGCAGAAATGGGCAGGGGCTGGAGAGGCGTGGCCTGGGGGTGGAGCCAGCGGTGGGCGTGGTCTGTAGCGAGCCCGGAGAGCGAGGCTGGGGGCAGAGAGGCGGCCCGGTTGGTGGACACCGGGCGCAGACCCGGGACGCTGGGACTGCGACGGGGCGGAGCCCCTTTGGTGGGCAGGGATGGGGAGGAACGGCGCTGGGCCTGAGGGGCCGCCGACCCGGAGCCGGAGCGGCGCCGCGGAGAGCGCTGGGGCGGCCTGGCGGGCTGGCATCTCCCGGCCCGCGTGGCCAGGGCGGCAGGTGGAGCGCAGGGCAGACAGGGGGCCTGGACGCCGGGGCAGGGGCTGGGAACGCGGCCTGCGTGGCGGCCCACAGCTCATGGCCCCCCCCCCGCAGGGTGACTCCGGGGGTCCCCTGGTGTGCGGGGGCGTGGCCGAGGGCGTCGTCACCTCGGGCTCCCGCGTCTGCGGCAACCGCAAGAAGCCTGGAATCTACACGCGCACTGCAAGCTACGCGGCCTGGATCGACGGCGTCATGGCTGAGGGCGGCGGCGCCTAAAGAGGACCCGGCAGGGGCCGGCGGCCAGCAGGGTTGTGGGGGACCGAGCAGTAAAGTCCGTCATCTTGCATCCAGCCTGTCTGTACTGAGCACTCGCTGCGTGCGGGAACCCCGACAGAGCAGGGAGGGGGCGGGCGCCCACAGACAGAAGCAAACAGAGCGCTTGTGCTGCTAGTAGATCAACAAGCGGAGTTCCCAACAGAGGGGCCTGAGGGGGCAGCAGCCCAGGGACCTGACCCTCCGATGAGGGGAAGCTGCCGGGTGTCGTTCCGTGCTTAGGCTGCGTGGTGATGCCCTTATTCTGCCCTGGAAGATGGAGAAGGGACTCGGGGTCCAGGGACAGGCTCACGATGTCCCCACAGCCATTCCCCCTTTGGTTACAATGTCCCAAGTGGCACCTGAGGACTGACTGCAACACGCTCCTCCAGAACAAACCAGGTGCACAGAGGCCTGATGTCCGTCCACTTATACAGCCCATTTTCCAGAGAGGTAAACAGTCTGGCAGGTGGTATGACACACCGGGCTCACAAACCAGTGGCCAAGTCAAGATTCATACCCCCAGCATGCCGAGTGCTCCCAAGTTTAAAGAAACAATGAGGTACCATGGCAGGCCTCAGTTTACACTCTGGATTGTGAGACAGGTAACTGAACATACAGCCCAGGACAGAAGTAGCCCCTGGACATGAAGCCTGGCCCCTAGGAAGAGCTTCTGGCCCTCTTTTAATTGAAAGACACTGGGTGTCTGAAAGTTCGGGTCACATGCCCCAGTGGGCCTTGTGCCTTCCTGCTGCCCAGAAGCACTGGCTAGAGGCTTGAGACCAGGCGTCCATGTTCAGTGCTTCTCCAGCAGGGGGCCCAGCCTGCCTGCCCTGCTGTGGGGCCTCTAAGAAGGCAAACACGAGTCAGCACCAAGCAAGCCACAGCGAGTCAGAGTGCTCGCTGGGCAGAAGGTGGGGCACCCAGGAAGGGTCTGAGTCCCCAGAAATGGGAAGGTTATTGAAGGGGGGAAATAGAGAGCCAGAGACATAAGTGGAGATGTCACGTCCCACTGCCTGCTGTCACGGCACCAGCAATGCTGACACCGGCTCGTGAGGACAGTGGGTGGTTTATTGGGGCACCCTTCCCAGGGCACCCTGCCAAGCCTCAGAACCACATGGGGGGCAGTGTCTTGGTACCACCTGGTACAGCTGGCAGGAGTCCTAGCCAGTGCCTCCTGGGCTGGGCTCTTGAAATGAGGGTCCTGACTCTGACTGGAATCTTGTGTTGGGCGGGGCTGTTGCCTCCCGGGGTCAGGTGCCTCCCGGGATCAGGTGCCTCCTGGGATCAGCTGCCTCCCGGGGTCAGGTGCCTCCCGGGATCAGGTGCCTCCCAGGAACAGCTGCCTCCTGGGATCAGGTGCCTTTTGGGATCAACTGCCTCCCAGGATCAGGTGCCTCCTGGGATCAGGTGCCAAGAGCCACAGAGAAAACTCCAAGCTCAATGTCAACCAGACACAGTTACGGCCTGAGTGTTCTCCCTTGCTGGCTCAGTTAGGGACCCACGGCGAACTCTGAGGCCAGGCTACCCTGCCATGGGCTGGCAGGCTCCCCAAGGGTGTGGAGCCAGGAGGCCGCCCTTGTTAGCATCCCCCGAAGGCGCCGTCAGGGCAGCCGAGCCGCATGCGTCTCCAGAGCCCCCCACACAGGCAGTTCTTGATCCAGCGCTGCTCCCACTGCCTCACTGCTGTCGTCTTATTGGGGGACCTCAGCATGGTCACACAGCCGCACCTGCGGGCAGGGCCAGCAGGCAGAGATGTGCGGGGCCCAGGGGGGCGTCCCCCACCATCCCTGCCCTCGGCAGCTCCCATCCCTCATCTCTGATGTTCACACCACACACCCCTTCACACATCCCTGCTTGACAGCCCTCCTACCACAGGGCCTTTGCACATACTATTCCCCTGCTGAGAATGCTGTGCCCTGGTTTATAACACAGGGAGTCTGGAAGGCATTGTGTGGAATGAAAGTGATCACAGAAAGACAAATACTGTGTAAGATTGCTATTATGAGGACTCGAAGAAAGACTTAAACGCACAAGAAAACAGTCTGTGATGGTCACAGTGATGAGGAGGGTGAACAGGATGTATGTTAGTTAGACAACAGACTGGAAGTCAGTCAGATGCCTGGAGAGACAACACACAGCAGAGAAGAAATCAGCACAGCTGACGAAACTGGAAGACCTAAAGTTTCCTAAACATCACAAACACCTCAGAGAACAGAGCAGCAGTGGCAAGGGTCCAGAGACCACGGTTTCAGGGGACATCTAGGCTAAACGGCACAACTAAGTTTTTTAAGAAAATCTACATTCCACTTGGGTGAGTGGCATACAGGGTTTTAAAAGCTGGCAAGTGATCTTCTAAGTACCATCAACTAGTCCCAAGTCACCAGGGGCACAGAATGAACGACATCAAAGACTAAGGAAGATACGAGCTCAAGAGAAGACAGAGACATATAAATCACAGATGACATCAGGAAGAGACCAGAAGAACTAGATGGTGCCTGGCCACTATCCATAGTGGCAGGAAAAGAAAAATGGGGGTGCAGAACTAGAACTCTATTAAACCAGACCTCATGGTCTGACTGGAGGATCCCCTCCAGACTCTGTTGGCTCAGAACTGAAGTCATTTCCAAAGCCAACTCTCTACACCAAGAGTGGACTACCAGACATCCAGTGACCTTGGTAAAGAGTGTGCTTCTGGACACAAGCAGATACAGGCAACTAACAGGGGGCTCCTGTCCAGAGGCGAGAGGACAGAGGAGACAAGAGTGGATCAAAGGGACACAGGTGACACAGGGTGGAAAGGAGTGTGCTGTCACAGGGTGAGGAGAGCAGCTGGGGTCACACAGCAGCATGCACATAACCAGCTGAACTGCAAACTTACACAGTGCAATGTCCACGGGAGAAAAAAAGAATGCTGTTTCCTGCACCCTCCACAACCCCGAACTACCCTCCTGGTCCCACCCACAGGCCACCCCTCAAGGCAGTGTCCCTTCCTGGCCTCCCCAACTGTGTGCAACGTGCGCAGGTGTGGCTGCGGGCCTAACTCGCAGCTCAGCCATGTGCTAGTGACGAGGCCCTCGCTTATCTGGGCCTCGGCTTCCTGTGGCACGAGGCCACATCTGCCAGCAGCCGGATGGAGGGCTGGAGACACGGGCGGGGCGTCGGGCAGGTGGGCGCTCACCTCGTGCAGGTCTTACACTCCTCGGTGGGGTAGGCCCCCAAGTGCAGCCGGCGGAGGTGATCAATCTTCGGCTGGCCAGGTGCCCTGGGCAGAGAGAGAGGGCAGCGTGAGAGAAGGCATGGCCACAGCTGGCTGGGCCTGGGCAGGGGGTCTGTCCACCTTGGGCGGGTGCTCCCTGGGAGCACATCTGTTCTGGGGGCACAAAGACCAACTGAGACATCAACAAAACGACCAGATGCAGTCACTTCAGTTAGGTAAGGTGGTATTTGAGTGGGGGGCCCCGACTTGAGGCCGGGGGCCCTCTAAGACAAAGGTGACATCCTACTACAGCACAGAGGACACTGACCCGAGGCTGGTGTCCTCTAGGACAGAGGAAGGGAAGCAGATCTGAGGACTGGCGGGTTTGGAGGGGCCCTTCCACCTGCTCCCAGGCGCCAAGGCAGACAGCCCCCACCTGGCGAGGCCATCCAGCTGAGAGGCGGCCGCGCTGCCAGGCAGAGTAGGCGCCCGGCCAAACTGCAGGCGCAGAGGCTGCTTGGGCTGCAGGCGGCTGACCAGGCCGTCACTGACGGGCAGCCAGTCCAGGCTGGGGATGAGCAGCTGGCTGGGCAGCAGGCAACACTCATCGACCAGTGCCTCGTCCGGCTCGCTGGTCGGACCCTCATCGCGGCCTGGAGGGGGAGGGCATGGTGAGGACCCGTGCCCGGTGGCCGTGCTCACGGCACTACCCCTCACACAGCACGAGGTCCAGTCCCCGCTCTGCCGAAGTGACCCTGGGGGGGCCCCTCCCGTCCGGACTACTGCCTGATTTAAGAGTCCCTGAGGACAAGGGCACACGGGCGGTGGGAGAAAGCGCTGTCACCAGTGAAGTGCGCCCGATGACAGCAGGTGACTGACAACAACCCAGGGCAGGGGACCCGTGGCGGGCACCAGGGACACAAGGGCTGGGACCGCGCCGGAGCTGGTCTGACCGGCAGGGGCTCGCATTGTCATGGGGACAGGGACCAGCAGGGCTTGTGTTATGGTGAGGAAGCAGCAGCATCTTACAGCAGATCCAGAGCTTGGTGAGCAGGCGGAAGAGCAGGGACATGCTGTCCTGCGTGTCTGACGTGGCCGTGTACACAGGCAGGCAGCTGGGCTTCAGCAGCCCCCAGATGCGGATGACGACCATGAGCTCGCGCAGAATGCCCAGGGAGGTGCCGTCCCGCAGGAAGCTGTGGCCTGGCCGCAGCGGGGAACCCTGCAGGGGCGTTGGGGACACCCAAGTTTGTATATGGGCAGAGACCTAGGTCCTCCCGTCAGATGAGTGTACGAGACAGTGTCCTGGCCAGCAGAGTCCCCCAACCCAGCAATTCTGCCCCAGGAGACACTGGGCAATGTCTGGGACATTTGTGGTTGTCATAACTCTGGTGGCTGCTGTGGCATCGAGTGGGTGGAGGCCAGGGAGACGGCTGGACCCACTACACTGCACACAACGCCCCACCCCAGAGCGTCTCCCTGTCAGCAGCCTCGAGGTGGAGACGCAGGAAACAAGACTGGCCTCCCGACTCCAGGTGGGCACCCCATGGGAGACAGGGCCACCCCATTTCTTCACAATGACAGCCACGCAACCACCGGACTGCAGCCACTGTCCGGAGACAGGCGGGGCGAGGGCTGGGGGAAGGGGCGCGGCCGGGACAGGGCGCACGGCGGGTGGCAGGGGCGGAGGGCCTGGCCAGAGGAGGTCCGGAAGAAACGGGGAGACACAGGGTGGGTGAAGTCAGGACGGGAGCTGAGCAGGATGGGGTGCAGTGGGGTGGGAGGAGGGGGAAGGGCCAGAGGAAATGGAAGTGACCGGAAGGGGGGCGGGGCGAGGAGCGGGCGGGTGAAAGCGGCCAGAACGCACCTGGTTAGGCAGGCTGGCCAGCAGGTAGAGGACAAAATCACCCACCCACTGCAGAAGCTGCTGCAGCGCCTGGAGCGTGTTCATGTCCAGGACAAACTCCTCCGTCTTCAGGTTGATCATCACCTTGTCAATATCTGGGAGAGCCCAGCGATCAGGGCACAGGACCCGGCTCAACGCACAGACGGAGACACACAAACCTACGCGCACACACTCGCACTCGCCAGCCCTAACATCACGTCCTCCGAACTACACCCACACAGGCTGGGCCCGCTGAGTGAGGGCACCCCAAGGGAAGGCCAGGCCAGAACGCAGGACCCAGCAGGGAGAGCGGTGCCCACCGACGTCAGTGATCTTGGAGCAGATCTCGGTCAGCCGATCACCAGGACTCTTGTCAGGCGTGTTTAGGAAGTGGGGACGCAGCAGTGACCTCAGCGTGTTGCTGATGGCAATGAGAAAAAGCTTGGCGTGGTAGTCGCACACGCGCGTCACAGTGCTGGGTGACAACTTGCAGAGAGATGCTTTCATGGCTAGGATCCGTGTGGACAAGACCTGGGGGCGGCCAACGGTGAGTGGGCAGATGGGCGGCAACGAGCACCCCAGGGAGTGGGGAGTTAGTGAGAATTTCAGCTCTGACACTAATGCGCACAGGCGCACTATGCGCCACGGGGACTGGAGTCACGGAAAAGCGGCGGCCCTGGAACCTACGGGCAGGTGACCCGCCTGCAAGCCCCGCCCGGCCCCGCGGCTCCGCCCACCCACCAGCCCACCGGTCATGGCCCCTCCCCCGAGGCCCCACGCAGCCTCCGCGTGGCCCCGCCCCCAGGTGGCCCCGCCCCGCCCGCACCTGCTGCAGCGAGGCGCTCTGGCGCGTGTACTCCTCGTGCAGCTTCTCCACCAGGCTCTGCACCATGCCGGGCTGCACGTGCAGCAGGATGTCCCACCAGTCGTAGCCCGTGACCATGCAGTACTCGAGCAGGAAGAGCAGGTGCCGCAGGGCCAGGCCCATCTCCAGCGAGTGGCCCATGGAGGGCGAGATGCGCAGCAGGTTCAGCTGGGGGAGCGGCACGGGTGAGCCGCCGCGTGGGGGGCTCCACGGGGGCGTGGCAGACCCAGGGAGCTGCAGGGCGCTGGGCGTGCCAGGGACAGTAGGGAGAGTGTGGGCACATCCCCGTGGGATCCCCAGGAGCAACACAGAGACTGTGTGGCCCTAGGTGCTGGCTCTTGGAGCCCCCTCTCCTCCCTGGTGAGTGGGCGGCTGGACAACCTGAAACGAGGGTCAGGGACTGGCCACACTCAGTGTTATCGAGACCCTCTGGGCCGGGGGCACAGCTGTGCGCGGTGTGCGCTGGACTCAGACTCTCATGAGGACGTCTGGGGACCGGCTCATCACCTAGGCTGGGTGATGGGCCATGGGGGCCTCGGGGCCACTGCCCAGGCATTCCTGGGCCCTTCCTGTGCCCTCAGCACCCACATGTGCCCTACCTACAGCAGCACGGCTGCCACATGGACCTGCCCAAGATGGAGAAATGTGCAGTGTGAGCCCCGGGTCCCAGTGCATGGGTGGCTGTGGGTGGCAGGGGAGGTCTGCTGGAGCTGTGTCTCGCTGCACAGGGTACAGGGCAGGTGAGGACACAGGCACAGGTGTATGTGTCTCCATGCATGTGTATACTTGCCTGTGTGTGTGTGTGTGTGTGTGTGTGTGTGTGTGTGTGTATGCACAGGCACCCCCTCTGCTGCTGGTGAAGTGCCGCTGCAGACAGGGCAGAAAATGCCTATCCCACAGCCACCAGGTGCCGGCGGCCACACTGGCCCATGAAGGCCATCACATTCCGATCTTCATGTTCTGTAAGGGGCAGCCGTGGCGAGGACTACCGTGACGTCCAAGGGGGCACCCAGAAAGCTGGCACCTCCAATCACACTAGCCACCACCCTGACAGCCACGCGCTGCACACCACAAACGCTCCTCTCACGCTGTCTTGTTCAGCGTCTCCAACCCCATTTGACAAACACAGAGACGGGCTCAGCCGCTAAGTGCATTGCTAACCAGCATGAGGGGTGGGGAACCTCCACGGGGCCCCGCCCTCAGGAGTGAGACTGCTGACCACTGTGCGTGCTGGTCACCACCAGTCTCCAGCAGGCAGGCGGCTCTGGCCGTGCCCGGAAAAGCACTTACCTTCCCATGATTGTCAATGCCCACGAGCGCCAGTGATGTCCAAGAGAGCTGCATGGCCTTGAAGTGGACGGCGGGGCCTGCAGTCCGTGGACGCTTGATGGCCGGCTCATCCACAGAGCGCGGGGCCGCGGAGCTGTAGAAGACGGCCATGGTCTGCAGGGAGAGGCGGTGCACAACATGGACACTGCCATCGTGGAAGGCCAGGGCCAGCCCTGGGGGCAACACGCGAGGATCAATGGGGGCAACAATGCATGGAGGCCAGGAACCCCCTGGATCACCCAGCTCTACACAGTGGGGGCAGCTGCTGACCTCCAGCAGGCTGCCTGCTGGTGGCTGGTATATATTCTGAGTCATCCCAGAGCCCACAGCCCAGGGGTCTGACCAGAAGGGCCTCACAGCACCCAACTGCTGCTCTCCTCTTCTCCCTCTAGCAACAGTCTCCCTGAGGCCAGGGTGCAGCTGACCATGGCTTCAGGTGACACCTCCCATGCTCCGGCAGAGGGGCCAGCACACGTAAAGACCCAGGTATACAGGGGTCCTCAAGTGTCCAGGACCCTGACCACAAAGGGCCTCATGAGAGTGCAGAAAGTCGGCGGAGGCTGAGCACCCAAAGGTCAAGGTCGTCAGAGATGGTCGTTGTGGGCAGTAGGCCAGACGCTGCCCACGCCTCAGAGTATCTCATGGAAAGCCGATAACCTGGCCCACAGTCCTGGGGACTGTGTGTAAGGCAGGCATGCAGTCTCAGAACACGGGGCTCACAAACACAAGGCAACCCAGGGAGCACCAGAAGGTGACGAGGGTGGAAAACCAAGGGGCTCTGCAAGCCAGGAGCTGTGGGTTCAGCTCTCCCTCCCCCTGGACTTCAGATAAGGAGACCTGGGCCTCAGGCAAGCGCCCAAAGGGTTCCCCCAAAACTGGAGAAGGCCTGGGTCTCAGCTGTCCCATTTGTTAGCGGTCCCCGGTCATACCCGTCACGTTCATTAGAGAGCCTGGGTCACAGCTGTCACATTGGTTAGGAGAAGGGCCTGGGTCACAGCTGTCACATTCGTTAAGCCCCACCCTCCTGACCCCCAAATATGGGAATTACTGCCGCACTTTATGTTGGGCAAACTAAGGCTCATCGTGAATTAGAGCAGGAATTGATACCTTGGTGCCTACAGAGTGCGATGTTTCTGATGTGGAGCCAGATTCTGTGCCCATGTTCCCCGCCTCTCTCTACTGCTCTGTGATAACTATACACTGAGGGACACAGCTCTTTCTCAGCCCACCTCACAGCTGCATCAAACCTTGGAGGCAAGGGACTACCTTCCTGTTCGAACTGACTCCAGAGCATGAGGCCACGGCTCTGGCCCTGGGCCCACAGCCACTCCCCCCGGTGGGCCCCACAGTGTGGCCACTCTTCCGCTCAGCCCTACCAAGGCCGGGGTAGAACTGGGTGTCACTGGCCACCTTGAGGTCAGTGTTGGTGAGGGAGATGGGCAGCTTGGGCAGCGCCACGGCCGACACGCGGTCCAGGTCATTGGTGGCCGACAGGATCCGCCACTTGAGGATCATGGGTTGCTTGTCACCAACTGAAACAAGGACAAGAGTAAATGAAGGCGAGACACAAGAGGGAACCCGGTGTTTCTGTCCCAGCCCCTGACTGTGGGGTGGGCTTGACCTTGTGGGGTGCCTGGGAGAAGATGTCTGGCTAAGACCCTGCCCATTGCTGGGGGACACAGGGCGGCGAGGCCAGCCAGGACAGGGAGGAGACGGCTCGGGGGCAGGGGACAGAGCAGGGCTGCAGGGCAGGGCTGGGAGTCCAAGCGTAGCTGGGCAAGAGGTGGGAAACAGAATCTAGGTTGCTTGGGCCTCACGAGGCTGCTCTAAGGCTTAGGGACGTGGGAAGGACCCCAGCTGGCCGTGGGGCAGACACGGGCACCAGGCGCCCGTTGTGTGTGAAGGGAGCACCCGCTGTGGGTGACGTGTGTTGCCTGCAGGGTGGGCAGCCCGGCCCGACTCCACGTTGTAACTGTGCTTTAATCACTCAGCTGGCCGTGGTGGACTGCTGACCACCCTGCGGCCTCAACACGGTTTCATCAACAGCTTCCAGTTAGCTCCCTCCAGAATGTTCCAACCTCCCTGGGCCCATTAACCAGCGAAAGGCTGGTCCTTCTCTGCTGGGAAGACACTGCCACCTACTGGGGACGGGCAGGCCTAGGGACCCGGGGGACAGTGGGTGGTTCCCATACTTTCGGGCCGGTGAAAACCTAGCAGCTTTTTCTGGCACTGCCTGTCTTCTCTGAGGCAGATGTGGCGGTCTGGGTGGGTCTGGGGGCCATGCTGCAGCCATCTGGGGCTCCAGCGCCCCGTGTGGTATAAGGATGCCATGTGGGGCAGAGGGCTGATGGCGTGAAGGCAGAAAGCGAGAGAGCATGCAGCAGAGGAGGCGCTGGGAACAAGAGTTGGGAGACACGTGTCCTGGGGAGTCACCTCAGCTCCCCGGGTCTCAGGGTTTCCGGTGGAGTCCACGCCTGCCTGCCTGGCTCTGCCTGGCGCGGGTGTATGTGCTGTCCTGCCAGGGCACACTCCCTGCAGGGCACCAAACGGAGGTGGCCTGGTGGCACTTGGACCAGCAACATGGCTGCTCTGAGCCTCAGTTTCCCCAGCTTTGGGCAAGAGGCAGCAGTCCCTCCTCAGCAGGACGGGATGAGGGTGGAACAGGCCTGTGCCCGAAGCACTGAGAATTGCCCCCGGCACATGGGGCGTGCGTGATAGCCAAGTCTGCTGACTCAACAGCGGGTGGGCCGGAACCCACAGCGGGCGGGCTGGACCCACACCAGGTGCAGGGGCAGGGCTCAGGTCCGGGACTCACCCATGGGCGAGAGCTGCTGGAAGACATTGTTGACCGGCAGGCCCTCCTTCCGCAGAGACCAGCACTCCACGAGGCTGTTGGTCTGGCTAGAGGCACACAGCAGCACCTGGGAGCGGCAGGGGCAGGGAGGGCGTGCTGCTGCGGGGCGCATTGAGGTCCACGACCTCGGCCCCGGGCTGCGTGGGGCCTGACAGGACCCTGCAAGTGAACTCTGGTGTCCCCCAGACATCCATGACCCCACCCCGGGGACAGGGAGTGGGCGCTGTTTATAACCAGGGTCTCTACAGATGTGATCAGTTAACAGGAAGTCACATGGGAGGAGGACAGGGTCCAACCTTACAAGAAGGGACACCAGGGATACCACAGGATGACTGAAGCAGAGTAAGGACCCAGAAGCTGGAGGGACGAGGAAGCACCGTCCCCCTAGGCCTCCAGAGGGAGTGCAGCCCTGCCCCGCACCAAGTTCAGCTTCTGGAGCTCCAGAGCACAGAGGATCAGCTCCCTGCTACTGCCATGCCCTGCAGTGGGCCATAGGGTCACAGCAGCCCCCGCACTTGTGTGAATGTGGGAGAAGACCCTGTAGGCAGATGGCCTGAGAGGTCTTGAGACAGGAGATGATCCTGGATCACCAGGGTGACCATGTGATCACAGGGTCCTCATCAGAGGGGGACGGGAGGGTCAGCGTCAGAGGAGGAGATGTGAGGACGGAGGCAGAGAGAGACTGGGAGACGCTCCCTGCTGGCACTAAAGCTGGGAAAGGCGCCACAGGACGCGGGGCATCCCGAAGTCAGAGAACGCGGGAGACGGTTCTCCCGGGGGGCCTCCCGGAGGCACCAGCTGACACCCGACTTCAGCGCCGTGAGGCTGTCTGGGACTCATGGTCCCAGGCCTGTGCGGTGACTGAGGGTGCCGTCCCGAGCCTCCCAGCGTGTGGCCGTCTGCCCCGCCGCCCCGGGAGAGCGCACCCACCTGCTCTGACATGTCTCGGGCCAGGAACTTGAGGTGGGTGATGGCGGGAAACTTGTCCTTGCGGTTGAGGTCGGTGGTGCAGCGCATGAAGAGGGACGGCAGGATCTCGGTGTCGATGCGACACTTCTCGCTGACCACACTCACGCACACCTTGTAGAACTGCACAGGCGAGGCGCTGCTGCCGTCCGCCGTGGCCACCACGATGTTGCCACCACCCGTGAAGGCGATGTCGGCCAGGGCCACGCGGCCCCGCAGCCGGCACAGGCTCTCGGTGGACGTCAGCACCTGCCCGCTGGGCTTGAGCAGGGACACGGTGACCAGGCCACTGACCGTCACCGCGATCCAGCCCTCCATAGGCTTGCCGCCAAACAGCGTGAGCGAGGGCGAGAACTTGACCCGAGAGAACTTCTCACCGAAGCTGGAGGCACCTGACTGTGGGGGAAGGGAGGGAGAAAGCCAGGGCGACGGTCACCCCCTCGTTCACTTAGTGACAACAGCTGTCCCCAGGCCCTGTGCTGGGAACCACACACCAGGAGGAATGATAGAAAAGATTGCCTCCTGCTCCATCAATCCAGGCAGGCTTCCTGGGGCAGGGACATTTGATAGCCACATGGGGTTCAGGCAGGGAGAGGAGGAACACTCCAGAAAAAACAGAGCTAAGCAAACACACAGAGGCAGCCAAGTCCCGAGTAATGACAGGAGCAGCTCCAAGCCGAGTCAGCCCACACCACATCACACTGAATCCTCACCACCACCTGTCCCCGACCTCAGTACGACAAGGGTGGGGACAAACAGGGGCATGGAGTCAGGGTTCAAATTCAGGAGTCCCCTGACCTGGGTGGCTCCTACCCTTGACTAAAGTGCTGGGTCGAACCGCAGGTAGAGAGAGGAATTCCTGAGTGTTGCTGAGCCATCAGTCAAGCAGTGGCTTGCTGAAGATGGCTACCCTCTGTTAGCAGGGTGACATGCCAGACACAGCAGCCACCACTTCAATAAGCGGCTCACTGAAAACCAGGGCTTCAAGCTGGTTCAAACCAGTTCGGTCACAGCCAACAATCCAGAACGGGAACAGATCTGAAGTTTCACCATTCGGTAAATTTGGCAGGGTACGCAGAATGGGAAACATTACAAGTCAAAGCCCTGGAATAGGGGAATCGGAAGAGGTACAAGGAGCCCTTTCCAGAGCATGGTGCTGGAGACAGGACTAGTGACAGACCTGCAGGAGAGTGACACCCACAGTGGCAGTTGGCCACCACCATGGAGCAGGGCAGCACCTCTGACGACTGTGTTCCACACCCCAGGGCATGAGACCTGGTTGCTGGGCAACGTGCATGCTGCCCTTGTTCTCTAAGCAGGAGGCCGTTTCCCACAGGCTTCGGCCCGTAAGGGTCCCTGTTCCGGCTGTCTTTCTGGTTAACCGCAACTTCACAAATTCAGGCCTGTCCTGGTGATGTCTCCCAGGCCATCACTCAACAAGACAGAGCCAGTCAGAAGCCCTACTGAAAACCGGTGCTGACAGACTGACACCAAGTATGAACCATGCCCAGAGCTTGAAAAATCAGGGGACACTGGTGGTTGACCAGGAAGAGACAGATGGACAGTTGAATGGGTAGGACAGCAAGATGTCACCTCCCCTTCTCACTCAGGTAGGCCACTCACTTTTTCCACGTGCAGGGCCAGCTTCACGCCATTGTGTAGCCAGGACAGGGCTACGATCGGGTCTCCATCCACCAGGCTGCCCACTGGGCTCTCCCAGCTATTGGCCAAGTGGTCCGCCATACTCCAGCACTTGATCTGCCCATCAGCATCGGCTGAGAGGAGCCGGGAGCCTGTGGGGACAAACGTGCCTCACAGACCGTCCCCAGTGGGCAAGGGCCAACTCCCTAGCGGCCTGGGAAGGAGGGGACAGGTTTCAAGGGCAATGGCCCAGCAGCCAGGAGCAGGAGGTGCACTCAGGAAACATCTCTGGACCCAGCAAGCACCCAGTCCCAGCTCTGGACTCAGGGACACAAACACGCCACAGCCCCTACCAGCCCGCCCCCCACCTGACTGGTCCCACTCAAGGCAGGTAATGGCCTCGCGGTGCTCCGAGTCGATGGAATGCACGTCCCAGGGGTGCTCCGTGTCCAGGATGTGTATCATGCGGGTCAGGTCTGTGGGACAGAGCGCGGTCAGCACAGCCCACAAGGGGCACCCTGAGGAGCCTGGGACCTGACTCACACAGACACCATGGGGCCACTGCCCATCATACTAAGGGCAGTGGTGACCTGGCCGGGTGCACGTGGGACCCCACTGGGAGAGGAGAGGCAGGCAGGGACGCATTACTGCCGGTGTGCTTACGGCCACGCTCTCCCAACAGGGACAGGAAAGGAGAACGCCAGGGAATGAGCCCATAATGCCACCAGCGAGTGCCTGTCCATGGACGGCAGTAGGCAGCTCTTTGTCCTGGTTCCAACCTGCCGGCTTTTCTGCACGTGCAGACCACGGTGGAGACACAGGCTGGGCACTGTGTACCCTGGAAGCTTTCACAGACCAGGGACTCGTATGTTCATGTGAATGGGAAATGGGGTGAGTGTGTCTCCCAACGTGCCTCAGTGACCTACGGCCCCGGGTCCCCACTCGATCCCATCAGGGTGACCCCAAGTGCCTTGTTGGCCCCGGACGTAGGAGGACCCTGCATTCACCCCCTGCTGTCCTGTGAGGCTGGGCCTCCCACTGCCCCCAGGTTGCAGACGAGACTAGGCTGGGTGCCCAGGTCGCCCACTGGGCGAAGGGCAGTGCCAGGGTCCCAGGCAGGCCCATGACCGAGACCTGCAGTGCGGTCCCATGGAAGCCCGGGGCCCACTGTACCCTGGTCATCGTTCCGGAGGTCCGTGGTGAAAGCAATCAGGTTGCGGCATGACCAGGCACAGGCCAAGGGCACCGATGGGCAGAGGGCGCTCCTGGGCCATTTCTCCCACTCGCAGATGTAAGCCAGGTCCATTATGCTGCCCACTGACCTCACGGCTGTCACTGGCCCCTGATGCGGGGAGGGAGGGCTGGTCACTGATGCTGGCATCTGCAGAGTGCCAAGTACCGCTCTGGACCCCAGACAGACCGCGGGAATGAACAGAACAGACCAAATCCCAGTGGGGCTCTCGTGTGTATGGGGGGATCTAATATTTTAAGTGGAGAGGACACAGGTGCTCACAGGTATGAGGGAAGGCGGGACCAGACAGCCAGAGGGAGAGCACCCAGGTGCAAGAACAGCGTGTGCAAAGGCCCTGAGGTATGGCTGCGCCCGCGAGCAAGGGGAAGGAGGAGAGGCGGGCAGAGAGGCAACGGGCTGCGCCAGCCCTGGAGGACCCAGGCTGCCTGTCTGAAGGGCTCTGCGGAAGCGAGGGCAGCATGCAGGGGACAAGGGCCCGGGACCCCCCGGCCCAGAGTGGTCAGGACTCGGCAATCAGGGGCCCACCTCAAACTGCCCGCAACTGCCACCCAGGGACGCGGACCCAATATCCCCGGGTAAAGCCGCCCACCCAGCCCCTTTCACTCCCCGAGCCCCGCCTCCTGGCCCCCGGGCCCCGCCCCCAGCCCGCTGCGCCCCAGGCCCCGCCCCCAGCAGCATTTCCCATCCGCCCTCGTTTCCCCACAGCCCCCAAATCCCTGACCCCCAGCTGGCCTCGGGCTCCGGCCACAATTTCCGGTCAGCCCCGCTAGGCCCCGCCCCCGACGCGCTCCAGGCCGCGTACCCAGCACCCGCGTGCTCCAGGCCCTGACCCCCGACCCCGGAAGCCCCGCCCCCAGACGCCTGCCATCCCGGCCCCGCCCCCGGCTTCCTCCGCCTGCCCTAAGCCGCGCTCCCCGGGCTGCGAGCACCGTCCGGACGCCGGACGCCGGACGGCCCCGCAGGGTCCCCTCAACACCGCGCTCACCTGGCCAGCCCGTGCGCCAAGCCGATCGCGCGGCCACGGCCCGCACTCCGGCTATTTCTCCGGCTCCGGCGCCGCCATCTTTCCGGAGACCAAGAGTCGCACCAAGAGTCGCCTGCGCGGCGCCGCAGCTTCGCGAGACTTCTGGGACGGCGGCGGTCGAACCGCCCAGTAATTTGCATAAGGCGACTTATTTACATGAAACTTCTTCCCAGCAGCCACTGCGATTATATTTGTTAGAAAAACGAGGACTTTCTGCGTTCTGGTTAATACCTCAAAACACTTCCTGGTTACGCCATGTGTTGTACTAGTATCATATAAAAGTTTGTTCATTGCTAGGCTTTTAAATAGAACTGAACCTTATCGTAAAGAGATGCAGTTTCGGCCCTATAAATACGTGGCCGGGGCCAGGGATGTTTGTGCTCGCTTCGGCAGCACATATACTAAAATTGGAACGATACAGAGAAGATTAGCATGGCCCCTGCGCAAGGATGACACGCAAATTCGTGAAGCGTTCCATGTTTTGGTTCCGTCTACAACCCTCAACGGTGGAGGGACCCGAGGCCCTGAACAGTGCCTCGAAGGGAACGTAGCGAATTCCGAGTGTAGTTGCTTTTCCAAAATCTCATCTCTTTCTGAAGCCTGCTCCTCTGAGGGCTAGGAAAACTGGCTGCAACGGCAGAAGCCGGGCAGGCGCCTGGTGAACCCCAACTCTCAAAGCACCCCTACTCCGAAGCACCTGCCCTACTGCCCCAGGCGTGCCCCTCTGGGAGCCCCTTCCGGGGTAGGAACCCCCGCGCTGGTCCCTCCCAGTCCGTCCTTTGTCCCAGCACAGTGCAGCCACCGCGTCGACCCGTCTTGAAAACGTTTTAAACGTCTGCAAAGGAACACACCGAGCGCCCAGATCTTGTTTCTAAAATCGCGCCCCGAGAGAAAGCACGAGGCTCCTTGGGGAAACGGCTGATTCTAGGCAGGAAGACGCAAAGTGCGCCAGGAGGGTCGTGCAGTGCCAGGAAATAAGGAAAGGCTCAGTGATGAAGCCCCCACGATGGCGCGGTACGCCGAGGGGACGCAGGGGACAACCGCCAGAGCGGCTGGGGGCCGCGCTGGAACTGCTGCTGCCGTCGGAGAAAGCGGCTCGAGGTGTGACTCCCACGGGGGCAGTCAACACCCTGAAGTCGGCGCATCCCGTGGTCGGGGACAGACGGGTCTCCCTGGAGAACTCGGACTAACCACGTAGGTCTCCGCCTGGAGCCCTCCCCTAAGTGGGGCTGCGCCCAGCGAGGTCCTTCCAAAAAGGCCGGAGGGGGCCACTTCACAGAGGAGACAGGTGACAACGCGCTTCAACCAGGCGGGCGCGGTCAGCACCGCAGGGGATCTGAGGACACGCTACGGCTGGGCGCCACGTGGTCCCACAACCTGGGGCAGAAACAGGACATTAGGGAAAAGGAAGGCAATGTTAATGAAGTGTGGTCCTTCGTTCATCAGAACGTGTCACGGTTGTCTGCTACCCAGGAAATGCCACACCACGGGGACACCTTGTGTGTAGAGCAGGGCTGAGCCAGCGCAACGTCGCCTTCAGGGCTGTGACCTTTCAGAAACAGACAGGGAGGGTGTCACAGATTGAATTATGGCCTTCCCAAATACCTGCCTTCTTGGCTGCCCCTGGATTCCTGATGCTGTCTGACTGCCCGCCGCTTTGTCAGCGGTGTGACTTGTCCATGTACTGTAAATCCTCCCTCTGTGATACAAGAAGGGTTTTGCTGGAGTTGTGTTAGTGACACAGGACTCAGTCGACAAGACTGGGTCGGGTCTTGAGCCGATGAAAAGAAGCAACCAGAGAGACGGCAGATGTCACACACCAAGACAACAGTGCCCCACGGAAAGTGTGTCCTTGGACCCGGGGTTCCTGCTCCTGAGAATTCCCTAGACCAGGGTGACTTTGGTGGCAAGGCCCTTCCTCCAGAGCTGATAGGGAGAAAGCCATGCCCTGGAGCTGACACTCTGGATTCGGACTTCTAGCCCTCCAGACTGTGAGATCTGTGTGTTGAAGTCACCCACTTGTGGGACTTTTGTTATTGCAGCACTAGACGACAGAGCTGTCCATCCGTGGCGGTCCTGTTCTGACAGAACTAGAGCACAGGAGGCCTGGTTTCTCAGTGGTTAGTGCTGCATCTGCTTACCAAAAGATTGGCGGTTCAGATCCACCAGAGACTCCTTGGGAACTCTGTGGGGCAGTTCTCAGTCCTGTAGGGTCACTGTGAGCTGGCATTGACTCCACCACAGTGGGCTTGGCTGGGTTTTTGTAGATGACTGAGACACCCCTTGCGTTCTGTTACAGCAACACTGAGACACCCGCCTGCAGTGTCCCAGTGACAGCAGCATGAGGTGACTGAGACACCCACCTGTGGTGTCTCTGTGATGGTGGCACTAGGTGACTGCGACGTCACCTTCTGGTATCGCTGTCACAGTGGCACGAGGTGACCGTGACACTTGCCTCAGTTCTGTTACAGTGGCTCTGGGTTTGAATAGCCAGCTTGTCGGTTAGGGGTCCAGTGCTAACCGTCTGTGCCCCCTGGACACCTCGTGGGTCAGTACTGTCCATTATGGTGACAGACGGCCACACTGATGTGAAACCTCAGAAAGGGGAACACAGGCATGTGAACCGTCTTCCTGGTGACTACAGCCGGAGCAGCTATAGCATGAAAAGCCACCTCTCTCGAACAGGCTGCACAGCTGACGACCACGGGGGATCAGGGCTGACTTCCCCAAGGGAGAGCAGTGCCATGATTGGGCAAAGTCCCCGTTCCTGGGGCTGCACAGCTCAGGGTGACAGGCCCAGGCCTGAAACTTCCTCAGAACAGCTCCGAAAATACACATCAGGAGAGGGAGCAAGCGTGTGACAGGGGCCACGTTCACAGGCCCCTCCTGCCGCCTCCCCGGCGTCTGAGTTTCCAAAGCACAAACATGGGCGGGGGGGTGCACCAAATGACCGTCAGTGGGAAACAAAGATAACTTGCTGTCATGGATTGGATTGTGTCTGCCCAAAAATGTGTGTTATCATTTGGCTGGGCTGGGATCCCCTGTATTCTGTGACTGCCCTCCACTTTGTGATTTTCTGATGCCTGTGGTTAACAGAGGACTAAGTTACAGAGCATTCAGGTGGGACTGTGTCATAGGCTGAATTGTGTCCCCCAGAAAATAGGTGCAGCCACGTGGCTGGGCCGGGATCCCCTGTATTCTACGACTGTCCTCCACTTTGTGATTTTCCTGTGCTATGTGTTAAAGGATTAGGGTGGGACTGTAAGTCCCTTCACAGGATCACCTCCCCGCTCCTCTGTAAAGGGAGTTTCCCTGGAGTGTGGCTTGCCCCACCCTTAATCCTTTCATCCTACAAGAGATTAAAGAGAAGCAGGCAGAGAATTGGGAACCCCACACCACCAAGAAAGCAGCCCCAGGAGCCCAGCGCATCTGTCAGACCCAAGGTTCCTGCAGAGATGCTCCCTGGCCAGAGACCCACGCCACAAAAGTACTTTCCTCCCCAGCCGACAGAGGGAGAGCCTTCTCTGGAGCAGGCGCCCTGAATTCGGACTGGCAGCCCACCAGACTGTGTAAGAGCAAACCTTCCGGTTAAAGCCGTCCACTCGTGCCGTCTGTCAGAGCAGCACCGGCTGAGTGAAGCCGTCACCCCAGGGTGCAGCTGGACGTATTTCTGACACCCCCTACTCTGCCTTCCCAATCACCCTGCATAACCCTCCTGCCAGCCTGTGTATCACGTGGGGAAACTGAGGCTCTCATCAGAGGTCACAGAGCTGACAAGAGGCAGAGGGGGGACTCGAACCTGGGCACCTGAGAGGCTGACAGCCCACGGGGGTGCTGTGAGCCTGCTACAGGGACAAGACGCTCAGAAGTGACACTAGTCCCTCCAAACCTGCAGCCCTCAGGGACCAGCACCCCAGCCCTGCCCCAAGAGAAAGCCACCCAGCCCGAGGCCAGAGCACCAGAAATTTATTGAACCCTCCACTTCCCCCCAAACACAATTAGCCACACACTGGGAAGAGGGGACCCAGCCCTGCTCTCGCAGCCCAGGGTAGGGTGACCAGCAGAGGGGCTGGAAACAGCCGGACCCAACGGACCAGAGCCAGGCTTGGGGTCAGCAGGGACACGAAGAGGGAAGAAAGGCTGAGGACAGGAGCTTCTGGCTGAAAGTGCCAGGCCCCCAGGGTCTAACAGAAGGGAGGCGGAGGTAGGGGCATGAGGGGAAACAGAGAGCTGCCTGATGTCACACCTGATGTCACACAAGCAAAAACACACCGACCAAAAGGCACCAGGGGAGGACACGTGAAACCAGCCCTTAAACGCTGCTCCTGGCCTGGTGGCGGGGCACGCGCACACACACACACACGCACACGCGCACACACACACACACACACACACAGTATGCTTCTGGGGCAAAGGGTGGGGCCCCAGAGACCCCCCCACCTCCAAGCCAAACTTGGGGAGGGGGTCAGGCAGGGCTGGACAAAGCCCCGCCCTGTCTCAGCAGGGTGAGTTTTGGTCCTCCTTCCCTGACAGGGAAATTTAAAATCTACGACAAATCATGCCAAATTCACTAAAAGTGATAAAAACCTGGCCTCTGCCTCCTCGCATGAGCTTCAGGCTGGGCCAAAGAAAGAGCGGACACATACAAGCCGCAGAGCGGGGGGCTCTGGGGCCAGCGGGGTTGGAGCAGCCCCCATGGCCAGCCCTTGCCTGAGAAAGCTGGGTGAGAGCAGGGCCCATGTGAGAGCCACCCCCAGGACAGGGCAGATTTCCCGGACAAGTTCTAAAAATAGTGGTGACAGGGATTCAGCGGGCAGCCAGTGGGGTCCGGGACCGCCGTCAGCTGCGCTGCTCCAGGTAGGCCGACAGCAACAGCCCCGGCGGCAGGAAGTCCAGGTGTCGGTTGCTGACCTTCATCTGCCGCTTGCCCTCCAGGTCGGCACCTGTAGGGTGGGTGGCGGGGACAAGAATGGAGTGGGCCAGTCGCAGTGCAGACAGCAGCTGTGGGCCTGGAGGGGCCAGGAGAGCTGCCCCGGCATCTTTCCTGGTGTTGCTTTCGGGGGTCCAGCTGACTATGACCCTCCTGTGGGCAGGACCTCGGTCCACATCTGACCATGTTTGGTCCCAGGGCCTGGCTCTGGAGAACAATTAATGTTCCCCGGTGATGTTTATCTCCCTGGTGGCTGGTTTCAACTTTGCTGTTAACCCATTACATAGATAGGTACAGTGAGGCACAAGCCAACACTCCAATAAGTCCCTTAACCGGTGTACTGGTCTCCCAGCCTCCACCTCTGCCCTGTAGGTGGCAGCCTGACCCAGGTCCGAAGCACCCAGACCCTAGATGAGCCAGCCCCCACTGACCCACCCCCCCATGCCCTCCAGAACTAAACTACATGCACCTACATTCTAAGAGGAAACAGAGGCCAGCGTGGGTGCCACACTGCCTGCAGAGGGACCCAGAGAAGGGGGTTTCCATGGAGACTGTCTCCCCGGCAACTCCAGGCAGCCAGCAGAGGAGGAAGAAAGGGGTATGTGAGGACCAGATGGGTTGCTGGGGCCAGCCAGGGCCTGTGAGGGCCACCCTGTGGAGCTGTGTCCTGAGACCACCACAAAGGACAGGTAAGGGGACTCAGGCCCAGAAGAGGGGCTTGTCCATAGTCCAACAAAAGAATGGAGACCAGAATATCACTCCACCGGAACCTGCTGGACAGTGGGGTCCTGCACCTAATCTCTGGGTCCCGTGGGGCACCTCACGGCCCCGGCATCATCATCCTCACCAGGTCCCCTGAGCCCCTAGCACTGAAAATTTGGACTGAGGACTGTCCCCAGTATCACAGCACACAGCGATGGGATCCCAGGGAGCTTTGGCCAATGCAATGCAGGGTCTGACCGCCTCATCTTTGCTCAAGGGCAGATGCCTTCCCAGACACTTCTGGCTGGGTACCTACCTAGTTGACAGACAACCCCGGGGTCCCGGGGGCCGGTGGGCACTCAACCCCGGGGTCCCGGGGGCCGGCGGGCACTTACTGGCAGAGATGAGGTCCATGTATTGGCAGACGGCATGAAGCAGGAGCCTCTCGAAGCTATGGAGAAGTAGCGGGGTGAGTGGGTACAGGCCACAGTCAGCCACTCAGGGGACCCCAGGGCCCGCCCTGCCCAGTCACCTGTTGTCCAGCATGGCCGTGTAGACAGCCTGGGGAGACACGGAGAAGAACCCCAGAAGCCGCTCCTCCCAGGTCTCCAGGGTCTCCTGTGAGAGAGCAGGCCTGGGGATCAGGCTAAACCGCGGATGGACCCCTGTGCTCGGGCAGCCCCGGAAGCTCTGACCCGCTGCAGCTTCTTAACCCCCTTCAAGGGTGCTGGGCACAATGCCGTCTCCTCATCTCCCGAGCGGCCTGCTGCCCGTGGACTCGTACCCATCCTGCAACACCCATCTTTGTTGGCCCCAGTCTTCCCACCCTCCAGTCACAGCTGTCGCTCACAAGCTGGGTGAACGTGGCCTCTGCTCACCCCACCCCTGATGAGAACCCCAGGCCGTACCCCGCGGCTGCGTGGAAGAAGGCTCCCCCCGGCCCTCACCATGGGGATGCGGCTCCGCTTGAGGATGGCTCGGATGCGCCGGCTGATGCGCTGGAAGCACTCTCGGGGGGTGAAGGCCAGGTCGTCTGCGGCAGAGCGGGCAGGCTGCTGGGGTGCCCACCAGGCTCCACCCACAGGCGGCCCCAGGCCGTGCCGCAGGCTCCACCCCCATGCTGCGCAGGAGGCCCTAGGCTCCGCCCACAGCAGGCCCCACCCACAAGGCTCCCAGGGCTCTGCCCACACCAGGTTCCATCCCACCCTGGGCGTTCACTCCTAGGCCCCGCCCACATAGGCCCCGCCCACGCCGGGCCCAACTTTCAAGAGCTCCAAGGCTCCACCCACACAAGGCTCCACCCACTCCTGGCATTCACTCCTAGGCCCCACCCACTCCAGGCCCCACCCACACAAACCCCCAAGGCCCCACCCCACTCCTATCTGGCCCCACCCCCACCCAGCCCCCCTGGGCGCACCTGGCCTCCGCTGGTCCTCGCAGCGGCCAGGCCCCCTCCGCCGCGCCTTGCTCTGTCCCTCATCCTCCAGGTAGCGAAGCACGCGCTCCTGCTCCTCCCCGGAGCGGTTCATGAAGTCGTTCCAGACCTGGAAGACAGGCAGGTGGCATCCCCTGAGGCCTGCGGCTGACGGCTTCGTCCCCAGGATTCGTGTCCCCTTTAGGCAGCTGAACACCAAGGAAACCAAGCACAGGAAGCCCTTCTGCGGCCACCTGTGTGGCGGCCATGCAGGTGCTGCTGGGGAAACGAGTCGGAGACCCCAGTGGACCCAGCTCTCCTGCGGGGGTGTGTGCACCTGTCTGTACCTGTGTGTGCTAACGCCCCCACCCAGTCAGTCACTGCAAACTGGGGTACGCGCGGACTGCAGGCAGGCACTGGCAGTCCCCAAGGAGGGTCTAGCCTGGTCTGGGGCCCTAAGCATGGCTGAAGGGGGGTTGGTCAGGGGCCAGAGGGGGCTAGGGGCTCCTGCAGGTGGGAGGAAGGACGGCTGGGCCCCAGAACCTGGGAGGGGGCCAGTGTGGCCACAGCAGCAGAAACAAGGGGTGTGGGGTCCCACCTCCACATAGGTGGCATTAGTGCACGCCTCCACAAAGATGCCAGGTGCCGCGGGGGGTGTCAGCTCCCCATCCTCGGGGCCAGGTGTGCCCCCGTCTGACTCCAGCAAGGTCAGGAGGTACCGGGCTGGTGGAGACAGTCTCCGGGTCAGCCCCCCAGACTCCACGGGGCCCCCTCCCAAATCCCCTAGCTGTGTCGGCCTCCCCAGGTCTCTGCATCTGGATCCCTGACATCCTGATCCATGCCCACGTCTCCACCCTGGCACCAGCCGCCTCTCCCAGAAGGCCTGGAAACTGCCCCGGGTGTCCTTCTACCTCATCCTGACTCACCCAGCTCCCAGGCGTCCTTCAGAGCCCCAGCCTCCATTCCCAGAGCCCCCCCCCCGGCCCAGGCCTGACCGCGGGACGGGCAGTATCTGTGTCTGACCTCTCCCCGGACCCAGGGCCAGAGCTGACGGGCACCTCTCTGGGTCCGCACCACCGCCTGGCTCAGGGCCGGGTCCACAGAGAGGACGGCAGATAATGCCAGCACGCACGCCGCTCTCCTCGGAGGCCCAGGGCCCCCGGCCAGTGCCCCAGCCCCCGGCAGCCCCCAGCCGGTGCCCCCAGCCCTGGCTCACTGTTCTCCAGGCGCTGGAGGCTCTTCCGCCCCTTGGCCTTGGGTACGAGGTCTGAGTTGCGCACCGCCTGGTTGATGAAATGCTGCTTCCTCTTGGAGGCAGAGAACCTCTTCACCTGCGAGCCAGCCAGAGCTGGCAGGCAGCCGGGCAGGGGCCTGCGGGGCCGGGGGGCATGGCTGTTGCCTGCTTGGTTTCCCCCAGGGACAGGAGGCTCACCTCCTCCCGGGTGCCAAGTTCTAGACCCTTAAAATCCTCATTTTGTCTCATCCTGACGTCACCTGGGGAGCAGGTGCAACCGTGACACATTAGTAAACCGAGGCACAGACAGGAGAAGACACCAGCCTGAGGCTATACTGCCGCTGGGAGGCTGAGACCAGCTGGCCCCTCCACCCCTAAATGCTGGATTTAGGTATAGCGCAGTGAGGCTCAGAGCAGCTGCCAGGGCTCAAACCCCAGTCTCCACTTGGAATTTCTCACGAGGCTTAATTTTTTGGGGCCATGAAGCCAGGGAACAGCCCCCTGGAGCTCAGGGTACCACTGGGACCCACGCACCTCTCACCTTCAACACTGAGGGGGGAACCAGGAGGGGAGCAGAGCAGCTCCCCTGAAGCTAACCTACCCTTCTCCGAGAAAATGGCACAAATCATGGAGGCGGCTTAGAGGGCATGGCTGGGGCCCCTGTTGAGGACCCAAGAGGTCAGCAGGGTGGGGGGCCAAAAGGGACTCTTGCACGGACACCTCCCAGCAAGGCACCTACCTGCTTGATCAGCCCCCACCAACCCCAGGACCAGGGCTTGAAGAGGATAGTGCCCACTGTGCTCGAGGACCCTCACACAGCACGGTGTGGGGTACCAGGGGTCCCCTGACCCCATCTCCTCTCTCCCTTGTTTACTCCACTCTAGCCAAGGGGGATCCCCTCCACAGTGTAGGGTTCCTCAAAAAGTTAAGTGTAGAGTTATCACAAAACCCACAATCCTGCTCTTGGGTGTATGCCCAAAAGAAATGAAAACACACCCCCAGAAAACTTGTACACACACGCACAGCCCCAAAAGGTGTAAACAATCCAAACATCCATCGGAGGAGGATGGACAGACACACTGTGGTCCATCCCCATGGTGGAAGAGAGTCTAGAGCTGTCGGCATGAGATGCCAGAGGCTGGGTGGCAGCTGAGGGATCACGGGTCCACACCTCTGTAAAGAGTCCTCAAGCCACAAGTGTGGGCACTTGACAGAACAGCTGTTACATCTCATGGGCTACCGAGACCCAGCATGGTCGGGAGGCCCACTGGGTACAGCAGTGATGCAGGGCCCACAGACAGTGCTTGGTGCCCAGATTTATGAAAACAGCTTCGAGAGAGGTATCTGGTGGACAAGCGCAAGCACATACAAGTACCCGTGAAGAGGGGACACAGCGGACACACAGGCTGAGCTTCCACCCCAAACTTGGCACAGGGAATGTGCCGGCTGAGACTGTTCTCACTCAGCTGCAGTGAGCCCTGGAATCGCAGCCCCGGGTTCGAATCCCAGCTAGGAGACTCTGCCCTCTGCTGCCTGGAGTCTTCACATTCATTTTTTGCACAGTGAGGCTGAGAATTGTCCCTTTTGATGCCTAGGGGTCTGAGAAGTGGTACCAAGAGCCAAGAGGAACCAGGACAGGCACACACCTCATTTCTGCTGGCCCATGCTTGGTCTCCCCCACGAAGGGGAGCTTACCCCTTGGCCATACCATTTTTGATCTTGGCCAGAGCCACATCTCCTTTACCACGGCCCCAGGAGGCAGGGACTATTATTTTGAAACCCATTTTACAGATGAGTAAACTGAGGCACAAAGAAAAGTCACTGCCCAATGTCACACAGCTAGTGAGCGGTAGCAATGAGGGTGGCTGGGGTGAGGAAGGGTCAGTCAGGCCTTCAGCCCACAGCCCAGCGCCTGGCAAGCACTCCCAGAATTCCAGCAATTATGCCGAGGGACAGTCTGACCCAAGGCCAAGGAGCCTAGGCTTGAGCCCCCTCCACTCAGAAAGGCCTGTGGCTTCCAGGAAGCCCCAGCATCTGCCTCTCAACCCAACAGCTGGACGGGACCCAAGAGGCCGCCTGGTGAGGCTGATAACAGAAGCCGTGTCCAAGGGAGCAGTCCTTGACATCAGTACACGATGGGGCTTGGTGACAGGGCCACCCAGAGCCCTGACGAGGGAGTACTTGGGGTGGCCCCACTTACAGCCGGGAATCAAGAGGCTCCAGAAACTGGTGGGGCTTTCTGTTCTCATACATGCAAGGGGCAGAGCCGGGATGTGAACTCAGGCCTCAGCGGGATCACTGACTCTGAGCACAGAGCCACCCCGCCTCCCTCGGGGGCCCAAGCAGGGGTCTGCACCCACCCACAGCCTGCCTGGTTTCTCCCTCCCTCAGGCCACCAAACACCCGCCTGGCTGCCCCTCTGCTCACACACCACCCAAGCTCCCCCCAGCACCCCTGGGGCAGGGCCTGACTCCTCCTTGGCCGGGCGTTGGTTGGTCTGCCCATGTCCATGCCTGGTCCGTGACAGGCACAGAGGTCCCCATCCCCTCCCGGGTCTCCAGCACTGAGCTGAGCACTGGAAAGGGAGTCCCACCATGAATTCAAGCTTGCTGATTCTGACTGGACGAGAAACATCTGACCTTTAGGACAAGGGGTGGGGCTTTGACGCACCAACCCTCAGAACCAACGCAAGAACCAGAGGGGCTGGGCAAAGGAGGGCAGGCAAAGGAAGCAGTTCACAGGCAGCTTAGCAAGTCAGGCTTGCAGTGACAGTGGTTACACACCAAAACATCTGCGTGAAGCCCCATTACCCACCTCTCCTCCCTACCCCAGGGCCTTTGCATGGGCTGAGCTCTCCACCTAGAGCACCTTTCCCTGGCTCAGTCTGGTCTCTGCCCAGATCTTGCCTCCCAGGAAAGCCCACTTGAAACCAGCGGGCCCATTTCCTCCTTCCTCCTTCATGGCCTCAGCTAGAGGCTGAGCCCCATTCCAATGAAGCAAGGGGGTCAGCCAACCGACTGCGGGCACTCATCACGAACTTGCTGGGCAACTAGCCTTCCGTTTACACACCCACCCAAGCACCAGTTCACCTGCTTCCTCCACACTAACCCCCAGCCAGGCCACTTTACAGAAGGGGAGACTGAGGACCCAGGGGGGTGTTTGAGGTTTCCTGGGCCCAGCAGGCTGAGGACACAGCTGTGCAGAGGAAGCTGCCAGTCTTCAGCGATGGCAGACAGGCTGCACCATCAAAGTCAGAGGTGTGCTAAGGGCTGGCACAAGCCTGACTGTGGACAGCCAGACTCGGGGGCCACCTCCGGCCGAGCTCGGGGGTGGTCGCAGGCAGTGTACCTAGCGCACACACAGGTGGTTTGGGGAAAACAGGCCCTTTACGGTCGCTGGGTTTTGCCACAGGACCACTGCTCCCCGAACAAAAGGGCAGGGACACACCTTCCTGGGTACACACCCTCTGGGAGCAGGCAAGAGGGAACCCACTTCCTGAAGGAGGCAACTGACCTCTCAGGGCGGACATGACTCAGCCCAGCGAGGCAGGCCGGGGGGCTCCCTGAGTCAGCAGCCCTGCCCAGGATGACGAAAGAGGCCCAAGGGGCCATCAGAGGGTCACCTGCCTGCAAGTAAACACACAGCAGGAGGCGGCCGGCATAGGTGCCCGGGGACCAGCAGGCAGCGGGCCGTAGACTAGCAGCGGGTGAACCAGGGCCGGCCCTCACAGCGGTGACCACCTGCCACCCGCACGCCCCTAGTGGGGCCGCAGGGACTGGGGCCGGCCATCCAAATCCACCAGGCATTCCTTGGAAGCTCTGGGGGGCACTTCTACTCTGTCCTGTGGGGTTGCTCCAAGTCCGAATCAACAATAACAGTGTCTGTCCCATGGCCAGGTTTTTAAAAGATCAGGGAGAAGAGTTTACTTGAAGTGGTTGAGATTCTTAAAAGAGACCCTTGTTCCCCCTCCAGGTCAACACCCATGTCTCTGGGGATCCCCACGGTCTCTGGGTAAAAACCCAGGTGGGGGGTATCAGTAATACTGAACAAACAGCAGCAGGGGACTCTGGTGCCGCACTGGTTCAGCACTCGGCTGCCAACCTAACAGGTGCAGGTCAAACTCCACCCAGAGGTGCCAGCAAAGCAAGGCTTGACCACCCGCTGCCAGGGAGACCACAGCCCAGAGAACCCTGCGGGGTCAGAACCGGCCCCCAGCACCTAACAGTGTCAGTCAGGTGCTGCGTTTGCCAGGCGCCCTCAAGCCGGCCTGGCACAGCAACAGAAGGCGACTCCCGGGTCCTCGTGTGCCCAGGCCACCGCGAGGCTCCCGCTCCCTGTCACGGCCACTGTGCCCACCTCCGTGAGGGTCTTCCCCTGTCTCACTGGGCCTCTGCTTTAACACACCAGTAACAGTAAAACAACTACAAGACCACACAAAATCCTTTTTAAAAATAATTAAAATACTCAGATGCTTAAAATAATCATTAAAGATCATTTGTTTCGCCCAGCACCTCCCAGCACGGGGCCACTGTCCCTGACCACTGGGGGAAGAAGACACTGTAAGGATCTCCTTTTACAGATGGGGAAACTGAGGCACACGGGGGGTAAACCGACAGCTGCACCCTGGGCACAGGGGGAGGCAGAAAGGGCCCCCGATGCCTGAGTCCCTCCCTTCTCCCCCACAAGCAGGGGTGAGCCTCCCTGAGGCCAGCGGGCTTTCGGGGACCAGCAGCCACGTTAGAGGGCCCGAGCCCGGCGGGGTGACTACCCAGAGGGTCCCGCCTCTGGCTTCCGGGCGGAGGGCAGGCTGGTTCCTGTTTACCCGCTCTGACCCCCGCGCCTTTCATCTGGGCGTTGATTCAGGCAAAACAAAGAGCCCGAAAGGGGGTGATCCCCGGGGGTGGGCATCTAGGGGCCAGCCAGCCGCGGAAACACCCCGACTGGGGAGCCCACAGCACCCCACCGCGTGCGCGTAAATCCCCACATCAGCTGCCATCACAGCCAGCTGGTGACGACACAGCCGGGACCCCAGGCTGGCGGACGCCTTCCGACCGGCAGATGCCCCGCCAGGGCCGCCGAGGTGGAAACCCCTGAAACTGGGTGCGCCCCCCGCCCCAGGAAACACCCCGGTATGCGTGGGATGGGGCCCTCCCCTGCCAGGTAAACGTAGCCAGGTAACAGGAACGCCCCTTCACCCGGCCTCGGGGGGGTAAGCCGGTCAGGGGGCGCGGCTGGGTCTCGGACTGAAGCCCGAGGTCCCACCCAGGAGGGGACACTGGGGGGTGGGGCTGGGGACCAAGGTCGCCCTCCCGCCCGGCCCGCCCGCCCGCCCGCCCGCGCTCACAGCCTCCGCCGCCTGCCGGGCGAGCCCCCCGACACCGTCGCCGCTTCGTCCGAGCCGCCCTCCGGGCTTTCCAGCGCCACCATGCCTGTGGGCCGCGCCGCCCGCCGGGGCCGTCGCAGGCTCGGCAGGAAGTGACGGGCGCCCGGGGCGGACCCGGGCGGAGCCTGGCGGCCAGGCGCGCGGGGCGGGACCGGCGACGAGGCCGCGGGGCTCCGGGGGCAGCCAGCCGGGGACCGGCCCCCGGGGCGCGCGGGGAACCCGAGGCTGGGGCCGGGGAAGACACGAGCCCCCGGTGGACAGACGCGGAAACCGAAGCGCGAGTCCCTTTCAGAGGCCGGGGTGGGCGGATTGACAAATGCCCCCGGGATCACGAACGAGGGGAGCCCCTCCCAGGTCCCCCGTGAAGGGCAGCCCCCCGGAGCTCAGCTGTCCTCCGCCCCCCTTTACTCATCTCTAAAAATAGGACACGGGCGCCCCCACCGGCTCCGCTGCTCACCCAAACCCAACCCGCTGCTGCTCAGTCGACTCACACCACAGTGACCATAAGGGCAGACCAGAACTGCCCTACAAAGTCTCCAAGGAGCGCCTGGCGCCCGGGTGGGGGGGAGGGGGGCTTAGCACTTAACTCTCAGACACTGGGATTTCCTGCCCACCCCAGAGAACCCACGGTTTGCTGTGACCAGTGCCAGATGCTGGGGACCAAACAGTGACCACGAGTGGGGTGGGAAGAGAGCTGGAGGACTGCCCAGAAGGTCAGGGGGTTCCCTGGTGCAGCCAGAAAGGTGTGCCAAGCAGAGGGAGCAGCCTGTGAGTGGCCCCCATACCCTGATGTGGGGTGCATGGGACAAGAGCGGGAAGGAGGACAGAACCCACAGGCCTGGTGTTTAGGCTTCTCATCGGGCCCACAGTGGTTACCCAGGGGTACCAACGGAGACAGTGGGTGTCGCTGGAGACACCTGTGAACAGGGAGACGCCCCCTGCCCCATTCCTGCGCCTCCCTCTGGCCGTTTTGGACACACTTGTAACCGCAAGCATTGACTCACTCGCTTCCCCTTCTTAGTTCGGATTACATCAGTGCTTAGAGGCCTGGCTGTGCAATGGTTAGCAAAGGCCAGCAGCTCAAAGCACCCAGCAGTCACGCAGGAGACAGACCTGATGATTCCCAGTTACACCGACAGTCCAGGAAGCCCTGTGGGGCAGCTCGGCTGTGTCACTAGGAATTGGAAGAAGGTGGACAACATACGACACAAATGGCCATGCCTTTTTCTCTGGTGTGTAGTGCTCCACAGAACTGCACCGCCTGGGCCAGTATCTGCTGGGTACAGTTCTGAGTGAGATTACAGGTAAAGGGTGTAGCCTTTATAAACCGCCCCTTGCCCAGTTCCTGCTGCCAATAGCACGAAGTGTTCCTGTCCGCATTGTCACCAGCAGAGGTATCAGCCAGTTGCTACCAGCTGCGTGGGAGACAGACACCCTCTAGGGTCTGATTTGCAGTCTCAGTGAGGCTGAGCTCCTTATTAAAACATAGGCACCTTCCGAGTCTGGGCATCCTTCACCCGCCTGGAACATTTGGTGACCCCCTCCAGCGGCCTGTGACCTCCCCAGGTTCTTGGCCCAGTGCGGGCCTCATCCACAGCCTGAGCCCACCCACTGCAGCCCCAGCCCCTGGGACGTCAGAGTCGTTGCACTTAGCATGAGCAGGGTGTCCCCCTGCTGGCGAAGGTCTCCTCCTGGTTAAGGTGGGCCTTTCTGGGGGTCCACGGTGGCCTTTCCCCTGCTGCTTCACCCATGGCACCCACCAGACTAGTCAGTCCCTTCCTGGTGGCGCTAGACTGGAGGGGCGCCGGTAGGGGGCAGCACCTCGCACCACAGGAGGTGGGGCCCTGGGGGCTCGGGGCAGACACATGTGGCAGCAGACGACCTCCAACCATGACCTCCCTGTGCTCTGTGGGAGCAACCCCGGAGGGCAGCTGGAAGCAGCAGTCTGTGCAGGAGTCAGGGCTCGCCTCCCGACCGTCCAGGAGCAAGAGAAGGGCCCAAGGCCAGGTGCACCACCACCACCGTGAAGCCTACTGCGCCCTGGTGCGCGCCCCTTAACGCGTCGGGCTGCCCGGGCTGGGGCGCCAACACTTCAGACTGCCCGGACCCTGCGCAGGGGCTCGCTGACACCTGGCTGGTGCCGCTGGGCCAGGCGGGCAGCTCACTGATCACCCAGGTCATTTGTCCCCACAACAGATGAGAACCGTGACCCATGTCTACACAAGAGAGCGCCCGCGGTGCCTCTGGATGGCTCAGCGCCTTGGTCTAAGGCTAGAGGTCTCCGACTCCGCACTCCAGGGTCCCATGTGGGCCAGAAGAGTCCACAGGGAGAGTGGGGGATTTGGTACACGGGGGGAGTTCAGAACCGCCACCTGAGGAAGATGAGGGAGGGCAGTGTGGTTCTTACAACACTTGTCTGCTGAACAAAGGGAGCAGGGGAGAGGGGCTGACTTGACCAGGGGTCCCCATCGCATGGCCTTCCCCAGAGATTCTGCCAGTCTTGATGGGGTGCCCTACCCCTCTCGGCACAGGCTGGGTCTCAGTGTTTGCTGTCCCCATTTTGCAGGTGAGAAAACTGAGGTTCAGAAGGGCAGGGACAAGAAGAGGGAGGCTGATTGCCCCCTGAATGACTGTGAAGTCTGAGCTGGGGAGGGGGATGGAGGAGATTGGAGGGTACCCCAGTTTCTCTGCCCCGGGGGTGGCGTCTCAAGCAGTCCTGCTGGTCACTCAGGTACAGTGGGGTGTCAGGGGCTGCAGAGGCTCTTGGGGTCCAGCGCTCTTTCCCTGCGGCCTGAAGCCGACCTGGCTGCCACCGATGTGACCCTGCTGGGCTGAGCGCCCTTCATGGCCCTGCCCCCTCCCCTGCCCGCCTGGGTAGCAGGCACTTCATGGGCAAGTCTGTCAACAGCCTTCAGCAGGTGTGTGCCAGCAGCGGACAGGGGAGCCGAGACCCCCGCCTGGAGGGAGCGACACAGGGGTGTGGGCGTGGCCCCGGCGGGACTGGAGGGCGAGCAGACCAGGGGTCAGGCCTGGAGAGAGCCTTGGTGGGGCCTGGGCGTCACAGAGGCCAACGCTGGGCCTTGAGAAGGGGGAGACAGAAAGACCGGGAGTCACAGGGCAAGGAAAGGCAGGGAGGGAGTTCCTTGCCGGTCCCTCAGCTTCTTCTGTCTCAGGGTCTCAGTCCAAACCCCCAGTCACCCCCCATGCTCCCGAAGTCCCTAAGACCCAAAGGGGTCCTCTTCCTTTCTCCCATTTGGTTCCCTCAACGCGTGGCCCCTGGGGGCCCCTCCCAGAACAAGCCTAGTGAGCACCTGAGTGGCTGGACATTCAGGGAACCAGCAGGGTGGGCAGTGCGGACACGGTGGGCCCGGCTGCCGGGGCGCAGGACTCCGGCGGCCAGGTGAGCCCCTCTGACTGCCGTGGAGAGCCCGCTCCCTCACAGCAGTCTAGGCGTCTGCGTGTCTCAGTGCACTCAGGGTGGGGGGCCAAGTCTGGGCCCCCTGCTGTCCCTCTCTGGGCCTCGACCTTGTATCTGGGAAATGGGCGCGGTCACCCTACCGGCGAAGGGCCGCCGAGGGCGCGCAGGCAGGGCGTCTGGCACCTGGCGCGGGCCCACTCTGCTCCCCAGGGAGGCATGCGGGGAGACCTGACCGAGCCTTGGCGACCCGCGGGCTCAGCAGCCTTGTCGGCAGCGGGCTCGCCCTGCGCCGCCTTTCGCGGGGGTCGCCCGCACCTCCCGCCCCGAGGCCGCCCCTAGCGGAGCCCCCGAGCCGCCTTGGTGCTCTACAGCTTGCTGGCGCTGTGCCGGACCGTTCCTCGCCGCCTGCTCCTGCTGCGGCGCCGCGGGGCGCAGCCTGGGCCGGGCCTCAGTGTGCCCGGCGTCTGCCGACGGCGCCCCGCAGCGAGGCTGGGGCCGGGGGAAGCGCGGTGCGGAGGTCTGAGAGTGCGGGCCAAGGCGGTGTGCGGGGAGGCGAAACTGGAGGGACTTAAAGCGGGAAGTACAGGCCGGGGTTCGGGGGGGGGATCTAGGGGAAAAACGGCACCCCGCCCCGCGCCCGAGGACGCAGGCACAGTCCGTCTGCCCTTCGGCGGTTCATCCAGCCACCCACCACCCCCAGGGGCAGCTGCTGGCGGAGAGCGCCCGCGAGGTGCGGGCCAAGGCCTCCCGTGCGCCGCCTGCTGAGGCCCCACCCGACACTTCCTGGCGCTGCAGGCCCTGGGTGGGTGCCTGGCACCTGCGCAGCTACTCCGCCTACGCGCCCAAGATCTGGGTGCGCTGCGCTGCCCGCAGTTCCCCGGCGCTGAACCCGCTGCGCGTGCCTACCCGGGCTCCGATCTCCGCCGAGCCTTCTGCTGCGTCTGCCCCTGCCCGTCCGCCCCCTCAGAATCTGCCGCCCCCGTACCCAGCTGCAACCCCTGACCGCCCACCCGACCCTAGCCGCGACGCCAAAGCCGGGCAGCCACGGACGAGCGCGGGCCAGAAGCGGGTCCTCTCTAAGACCGTCTGCGGGGATCCAGAGAGCCCGTCGGAGCAGGGGCTGTTGGAACAGCGGCTGGGGCCGTCCTGTTGTTAGGGTTTTATTGTTACTGTACAAGACAATGCCAACGGGAACGGGTGGCCCTCCTGTCGCATTTGTTACAGACGCCAGACGTGCTGGCTGCTATTAATATTGCCAGGATTGTTTCTGCATTTCCTTGTATCGCAGATGATTCGTGCTGGCACTTTCTGGATCTTTCCAGAAAGTGTCCATACTTTTCTGCTCTGCCTCGTGGCTGACCTTCAGATGGCAGGACTCGCCCTTTCTGCAGAGATAAGGTGGAAAGAATGTGACTGTTAGAACCGGTGAAGCAAGGTATGATTGCTATTGCAGTCTCAGCTGGGAAAATCAGGGACACTGTTGAATAAACAGCCCCTTCTCTGGACCGCACGTGGAAGGAGCGCTGATTGTTGCATAACCAAGCACCCGAATTAGGATTGGTGGAACATCCACTTATGGGCTCAGGGGGCGGCTCTTTGTTGGCTAGGGTTGCTCAGCGCAGCTGTCCTCCCCGAGAGCCCTCTGGCTCTGGGAGCCCCACCCCAGAATGCTCTGCTCTAACAGGTGGGCTCGGTGCCCCTCCGCATGTCTACCTGAGCTTCCTCCCAGCATGGCAGCTTGGGGACCTGCGTTTATTCCAAGAGGAGGTGGCGGCTGCGAAGCCCCCGAGGCCTCGGCTCAGCCATTCCCAAACGTCACTTCTACCGGGTTCTGGTGGTTGAGGTTGTCAGTCTCTTCTAGAGCAGAGGGGAGGGGGGCAGGGGTACACCCCACCTCTTGGTGGGGGAGCTTCGTGTGCCTACACGGAGAGAGGGGTGAATGCCCCTCTGCCCCCCCAGCCTCTCAAGCCTCAGACTTAGCTTCCCTGTAGGACACATTCTCCTCTCTTTCAGGCCCCCTCGAAACAGCACAGGGCACATTGTTGTTGCTCTCGGCTGCCATCAAGCCAGCCCCAACCCTTGACAGCTCTACACACAACCAAGGAAACCCTGCTTAGCCTTGCACTGTCCCCATGAGAGGTGACTGATCAGACCCTGTGACACACAGGTTGTCATTGCCTGTTTTTCAGAAGTGCCAGGCTGTTCTTCTGAGTCAGGCTGGGAGCAGCACAGAAACATCTTTAGCATCACAACACCACAGCTACACACTTGCACACACACACACCCCTCTGTGGACAGACAGGGAGTCTGGGCCTGAGGCACTCTAGCAGGGAGTGGAGCTTAGGTCTCTGCATGGGAGATGGGGACGCCACCCCTGGGCTACCAACAGGGCCTCCAACATGGCCTCCAAATTTGCTGACATGCCAACGTGAAGCCCAGAGGCCGAAGTGTCACACGGTTGGGAGGCGCCTTGGGGTCAGTTCCGACTCACAGCAACCTGATGTACATGGCAGGACATGCCACCTCGTCCTGCGCCTCCCTCACAATTGCGGCCATGCTTGAGCCCATCATTGCAGCCACTGTGTCAGTCCACCTTGTTGAGGGGTCTACCCCTTTTTTGCTGACCCTCCACTCTGCCAAGCATGATGCTCTTCTCCAGGGATTGGTCCGTCCTGACAACATGTCCCAAGTATGCCAGATGTAGTCCCACCATCTCATTTCTTGGGAGCATGCTGCCTGTATTTCTTCCAAGACTTAATTAAAAAAAAATTTTTTTTTTCATTGCACTTTAGATGAAGGTTTATGGAACAAACTAAGTTTTCAATAAACAGCTAACACATGTGTTGCTTTATGACATTTGTGATCAACCCTGCCCCATGTCAGCACTCTCCCTTTTGGAACTTGGGGTCCCTGTTGCCAGCTTCCCCATCCTTCTGGCCTTCTGGTCCTTGTCCCTGGGCTGTGGGCCCCTTTGGTCCCCTTGTGTTCATAGGCCTGTTGGATCTTGGGCTGAAGGGTGAACCTCAGGACTGAGTCTGTCACGGAGCTAAAAAGGTGCCTGGGGGCCACAACCTCAGGGTTTCTCTGGTTTCTCACAGACCAGTTAGGTCTGGTCTTTCTTGTGAGTTGGAGTTTTCTTCCCAGTTTCTCCCCAGCTCTGTCCCCCGCTGTGTTGTGGTCCCTGGCAGAGCAGTCAGTGGGGTAGCTGGGCACCATCTGGGTGAGCTGGCCTCTGTCCTGGGGGGGTCGGTAGTTGCAGTCTGTTCGTCCTTTGCTCTGGTCTGTCCCTGTGTCTTCCGTTTCCTTCCTTCCGTCTTACTCCCAAAGGAGTGGGACTAGTGGGGTAGCTCAAATCGCTGCCCACAAGCTTTTCAGACCCCAGACGCTGCTCACCAAAGTAGGATGTGGAAGGTTTTCTTTATAAACTGTGTCATGCCCGTTGAGCTGGGTGTTCCCCGAGACCGTGGTCGTCACAGCCCCCAGCCGTGGTTCAGTCCCTTGGGGAGCTGGATGTCTCCGTGAGGTTTCCTTGGCTGTGCCTGCTTCCAGAACAGATGTGTTCCTTGACACCCCAATTCAGAGGTGTCTGTTCTTCCGTCTTTGCTGTCCGTTGTCCGGCCACCGCATGCACGCGATGCAGCTGAATACACCATGGCTTGGGTCAGGTGCTCCCCAGCCTTCCAGGTGACATCTTTGCTTTTTAACACTTTAAACATGAGGTTTCCAAAAAATATTTTATTGTGATTTTTGGAGAAAAATTACATATCAAATGAGGTTCTCACTTAACAGTTTCTGTACCTCGTCCTTGGAAGGCCTGGGGGTGCGGTGGTCAGGGTTACAGCTGCTCACCAGAAGGTCGGTGGTCCGAATCTGCCGCGTGCTCCCTGGAGACTGTGCGGCAGTTGCACTCCGTCTTACAGGGTCGCTATGCGTCAGCATCGGCTGGACGGCACCGGGTTTGATTTGGGGTCTTGGTGCCCCTGTTATTCAGTCACACTGGTGACACTTTTTGCAATGCGTTACTGTCTGCGTGATCTCCATCCCGGTCCTTCTGTGTCCAGTCCGCTGCCCCCCCTGGGCCGCCCTCATGTTTTCACTTTTGTCTGGGGTAAGTTGTTGATGGTGAGGTGGCTGAGAAGGACACAGGACTCACAGTGACTTCAGTTCATGAGCCACTCTGCCTTGTGGCCGGCACTGGAGTGGTTTGCGTTCTGGTTCTGACAGTGACCTGAAGGGTGCCCGGGTGGCCTTTAAGTTGAGGGCCTCCTGGACTGGGCTGGAGGTGAAGGTGGAGTCAAAGGTCCCCCTTCTCCCTCTCTCCGTCCCACCCTCCAACGTCTAGGTTCCCCTGGGGCTTTCTGAATGTGCTGTCTTCCTTCTTGTCCCAGAGCCCTTGGATCTCACTTGCTTCTTCTGTGCTGGGGACACCCTTACTCACACATCGAGTCTCGGTTCAGCTGCCTCCTCCAGGAAGCCCTCCTGGACTCCTGCAGCTGATCAGGCACCCCTCTGGGCCTTGCTGGTGTCTCGTGCTCCCCATCACAGCTCTGATCACTTGGTGCTGTGCTCGCCACAGATGTGTCTGACTCTGTCCCCACAGCTCAGCACTCAGAAGGCCGGATGGTTGGGACTCCACAGGGGGAACAGGGAGGGAGGCGACAGGGGAGGAGACGGCGATGCCCTGGAATTGGCTCCCAGCACTGGCTTTGGTTTTCTCTTGGGGGGCGTCGCAGGCAGTGGGGGTGAGCCCAGTCCTCTGCTCTGAGGGAGGTGGGGTCCGGGCAGGGCTTCCCGGATCCTGCCGTGGGGGCACAGGTCCAAAGGTGGTAGAGGGCTCTTTGGCTTGCCAGGGTTTGTCACGGCTAACAGTGGGTCCTGATCCCACTACTCTGTGCTAAGCCAGATGGGACGTGAGTTAAGCGCCTCATTTTTTTCCGGATTTCATTAGGATTGCTCCAATTACCACGATTTTTATAAATCTCGTCTTGGTCTTTCAGTGCTGGAAGCCCCCCCGTGAAAGTGGAGGACAAGGACATCAGCAGTGGCACGGAGCCACACTGGATGTAGTCCATGGAACGAAGATGTACAAGCAGGACAGGTGGTCACAGTTCTGTTCCTTGTGACTTGAATGTCCCAAGTTGGGGACCACTTGTATCTCATTGGTTCTTGGCTGCTGAGACCAGGGAGAAGGCAGTGCAGCCTGAGGGGGAGAAGGGACGGGGACTGGGGATCTGGGTGAGGAGGGAGAGGGGTGACCCTGAGACTGCAGACCCCGGGGTAGGGCAGGAGAGAGCAGCAGAGGTAGATGCCCTGTCCCTGTGGGCTTCTGATTGTGGAGCTTGTGACTGGGGCTGCCATATTTAGGAAGTAGAATCACAGGCACTGACTTCCAAGGGCAGACAAACACGGGACACCTTTTTAGTGTAAGTATACTCTGTGCAAATGGTTAAACGTGGAACCACCAACACAAGTTTGGGAGTTCAAACCCATGCAGCAGCAGTGCAGAAGAAAAGGTCTGGTGATCTGTTTCCGTTAAGATCACAGCCGAGAAAAACCCTTCCGAGCAGCCCTGATGTCCCACGGGGTCTCTCTGGGTCCCCCTCCGGGGCGATGAACAACAATGCCCCTTTGCTACATATCAATGGCTGGCCAGTGGATTCTGACTCCTGGCTGCCCTGTAAGGCAGAGCACAGCGGCCCTATCAGGTTTTCAAGGCTGGAAATCTGTCAGAATCCCCTGTTTTCCTTGCGCTGAGATTTGGCACACACATATACACTGAAAGGAAGCCGTGGTGGCGCGGTGGTTAACAGCCACGGTCAGCAGTTCAAATCCGCCTGGCGCTCCTGGGAAACCCCTTAGGGCAGTTCCACTCTGTCCTATAGGGTCGCTGTGAGTCACCATGGGCTGGACGGCAGTGGGTTTAGTGATTTTGGTTTTACACAGTCAAACAGTATACGCTATTTGAAATTAAAATCTAAGTGCTCGTCCTTTATTTGCTCTGGTACCCTTACTACGACCTATTCAAAAGGAGCTAGACAGGAAAAGAGGGGTCCCCCAGCCGCAGTTGCCCGACCCAGACGGGTCTCCCGGGGAGCAGCCTCGTTTTTTCTGGTGAGACAGCGACACCTGGCGGCCGCTGGCGGGAGCCAAGCCTGCGCCCGCCCGGCTGCAGCACCGCGAGTGGCCGGCAGGAGGCGCGCGGCGCACACTGAGAGTTCCTCCCGTGACTGCGGCGACCTGAGCGCATGGGGACCGGGCTCGTGGCACCCCAACTGGGACCCCCGGCTGAAAACCTCTAGGGCCCCTCATTTCCCTCACATTTGGACTTTATTAAGGACGCACTTTTTTCCTTCCTTCACGAAAAGAACTTTAAAAATTTTATTTTAGGACAGCAGAATCCAGGCTGAACTAACGATTCCAAAAAAAAAATTTGCTGTGAAACCGATCCGACTCACAGCGACCCTATAGCAGAGAGCAGAACTGCCCCACAGGGTTTCCAAGGAGCGGCTGGTGGACTGGAAATGCCATCTTTTTTGGTGAGCAGCCCTAACTCTTAACCACGGCGCCACCGGGGCTCCAAAGATTATGTGTATTCGTTATTATTACTCTATACATGTTTTTCTTCTTCATTCTGAAATCAATTAAAATGATCCGTTTGTGGGGACTGGTTCTCCCATGTCCAATGGGTCATTGGGTCTGGGACAAACTGGGGGTCACAGTAGAGCTGGACTTACTGGTGGGGCCAAGCCCACACCGAGGACTTAGGACCCTACGGCCAGTGGCTGGATTCGGTCACCGTCCTGGTGGGTCAGTGGTTGAGTGTTGTGACTGTTGGCCCCAAAGGGCGGCAGTTGGAATCTGCTAGGGGTTCCTTGGGAACTGTGGGGCAGTTCTACCCTGTCCTACAGGGTCACGAAGAGGCAGTGCGTTTGGGGTTTTTTTGGTCTGTGGGGGGAGGGGCGGCGGCAGTGGTGGTGGTGGTCTTGCAGAATTTTCGCCTTCCATGCAGGAGAATCGGGTTCGATTCCCAGCCGCGTCCATCGGGCGCAAGCGGCACCCTGTCAGGCGGAGGCTCGCGAGTTGCTAGGGTGCTGAACAGGTTTGAGCGGGGCTCCCGGGTTCGATGGATTAGGAATAACGACCTGGCTATCGATTTGTGAAAATCAGTCAGTAAAATCTCTGCCGATCAGACGGGTCAGCGGCAGCCCAGGCCCAGCCCTGCTGTCGCCCAGCTCCAGGCGGCCCTGGGATGTGTCCGGAGCCAGCGAGTCTGTGTATAAATTCCCAGCTCCCTCACAAGGCTAAAAATAGGAGCCCCCTAACAGGAGGGCAGCTGTGGTGAGAAGCCCCTCACCCACCAGGGGCCCAGGCCTCTGGGGAAGGTACATCCAGAGAAAGGGTCCCCCCTTCCGGGGCACATTAAAATGGGACTTCACTCGAACTGCCTTTTGGGTTAATTACACCCCCACCCTGCCCCCTTCCCTTAGAACAAACAGAAGTGTAATGTTCCACAGAAATATAGGAATGAATGAATACCGACCCATTTTACGGAGAGGGAAACTGAGGCACGCAGTCTCTTTTTTCCCTTCATGCACCGAACCAGGTGGGGCAGGAGGTGAACTCTAGTCAATCTGAGCCATCTTTGCTGGGAAGGCAGCTTTTCTGGGGTGGTGGCTGGGCTCGGTGGCCTGGCCCTTTCCTAGCACACCTGGGTCACAGAAAAGGTCTGCAACTTCCTCATGTCGGGGCAGAAGTCTGGGGCCCTGGGGAGCAGGGAACTGGGGGTATTTATCGTGTTTATCTCGCCCAAAATAGAGGCCTCCTAGCTGCCCGATGCAGGACACAGGCGGCTGTCCTGGGAAAGGGGGGCAGGACTCATGGCTTGGGACTTCTCCACACTCAACTCACTGGGATAGGGATGGGGGCGCTCTGGGGGCGCACAGAAGGGAACGTCCTGCTCCACGGGACCCCCACCACACTTAGGACTAGTGACCCAACTCTTGCCTGTGGGGAATTCCAAGAAGGGGGGCTCTGGATAACTCCTGCCCCTAGCTTTGAGCTTCGGTGGGCTGGGGCCTGCGCCCTGCGATTAGCCCCCAGGGGTAGCCTTGGGAGTGTGGGGGGGCAGAGGGCTCCGGGTTGAGCACACACACCCCCATCCTTGCCTTCTCCTCGCGGCGGTTTACCCCTCTGTGAATGGGGACGATAGAGGTCTCTGCGACTTGGAGACGTGAGAGTTGGACACGTTCACGAGCATCTCGCACTCAGGGCAGGCCGGGACGCGGGCGCCGGGACAGGGAAACGCGGGCGGCCGGTGATGAGCAAGGGGACATTTTTGTCCCGCCTCTGCACGGTGAGGCGTCAGGTTCCCGAGAGGTGGAGACCATCCGCCGGAGGGCCGGTCGGGACTTCCCGATCGGCCTTCCCGGGGGCCAGGCGCGCACCCAGACGCGACATCCGCGCCTTCGACGGCGCCGCGTGCCGCCGGGCGGCCGCTCCCTGCCCAAGATCCTCTTCCCACCATGCGGGCCCCCATGGCAGAGTCCTGGACCCCTCCCTCTGGCCCTTGCCTCTTCCCATTCCCTAGGAGCGCTACTCAGTTTTTCGTCTGTTCTCTAACCCCCTTGCGTCCCCATTTCACAGACTTGGAAACGGAGGTCTACGGGGGGTAAAGTCACTGGAGCCCGCTCACAGCGTAAGGGGCCAGGATAAAACTCCAAGTCCAGGAGGCGCTCCCAGAGGTCGGGTGTAGCAGGGTGACAGGACCCTGACCCGGAAAGCGCTCCGCAACCCACCTCCGGGGAGGCCCAATGCCTCTCCCTCCCCTCAAGGGGAGCTCCCGACCCCGCGCGCGCCCCCGACGCCCTCTGCGCGTCGGGCCGCAATGCGCACTTTGCCCACTGTCCCTAAGTAGGGGGCGGGGCCTCTGGCGTCGCTTCCCCCCCCGTCACTTTATTATTTATTATCACTTAAAGGGGCCGCGACCTCAAATTTTTCGTGCACTTCTCCCTCTGTACTCCCGAGCGAGTTCTTCGTCGCTCGGGACCGAGCGCGGGGGCCGAGGGGGCGTCCGGGGGAGGGGGAGGGGACCTCGGAAGACCCCTCCCCGCGTCCCCGGCTGCCGCGCTGAATCACCGGCGAGGTATTTGCATCTGAGAGCGATTTGTCACCGGGTGATTTGTCTGCGGGGCGGTGAGCGCGCCCGGGGGTGGGGGGGCAGGGCGCGGAGGGGCGGGGGGAGGCCGCGCGCGGGGAGACCTGTACCAATCGGGTCGGATGGGGGTGTAGACGCGGACACGACTGGCGACACGGTGAGTCGGCGCGAGGCGCAAACCCGGCGGCGGCCCGGGGCCAGCAGCGCGCAGCCCGGGGGCAGGAGGCCAGGCCAGGCGGGGCAGGGCAGGGCGGACCCGGCTGCCGGGGCATGCGCCCCCCGAACGGCCCCAGCTCGGTGAGGCTGCGCTGGGGGGCGGACTGGACTTGGGAACCGCCGATTTCGGCCTCGGGGTGGGCACGGAGTGGCTGGGAGTCAATGCAGGGACCCCAAAGTTAGCAGGAGCATGGGGGGGTGCTGAGGGCCAGGGAAACGACCCTAGCCGGTCGGGGCGTGAGTAGGCTTCTTGGTGCCCCATTCCTCGGAGACCTCTCTCCTGCCCTAAGTGCACGGGAGCGCGCGGGGGTGATCGGGGGTCGCGAGTGCGCGCGCTGCGTCTCCCTACCCCGGCGGAAGGAAATGGTCTCGCGGCGCGCGCGGGGGGCTGCGCTCGGGGTTTTTCTTTAATTTTTGTTCTCGCCGTAAGCGAGTATTTATCTGGGAGCCCAGAGAGGTGGGGGCCCCGGGAGGAGTAGGGAGCTCCGGGCGACACCCCCTCCCCGGCTCGGTGTTTTTATTTACAAAGTGTTGGATCCGAGGGCAGAAAGGGGCCCCCGGTGACACCTCAGTCCCGGCGCTCGGGGAGGGGGCTCGGCTCCCTGGCAGAGCCCCAGGGAATAGCCTCCCACAAAGTTTCGGTGCCCCCCAGATACAAAAGCGGGCGCAGGAAGCGCGGGGAGCGCGCGTTTGTCAATTCCAACGTTCGGCGTCCGACCCCAGGCGGCGAGTTTGTCAATACCCTTCCGTTTTCAGTCTCTCGACCCGAGGGGAGCCCCCCCCATGCAAATCGGCCGCTTTCCAAGAAGCCTTTGAAATCCGGACGGGGTTTTTGTTGTTTTATTTCTTGTTCAGGTTTTCTTTCTCACTTCCTCCGGGCGCCCCCACCCCTGAACTCCGCGGCCCCCTCCCCAGCTTTCTGCCCCGCCCCTCCCCCTCCTCTTCCCCTCGTGGAGCGAGGGCCCCTTTCAGCACCCGCGGCCCCAGCTTGCACAACTCTTTAAATAACCGTGTTTTGCAAGGCCCGGCCGCAGCGGGTGACCTCTCTCCGGGCGGCGCTGGGGGAGGGTGTGGTCCCGGACCCCTCCGCGATCTCCCCCCAGTCCCACGACGACCCAGCACCCGCCTTCACCCGTTCCCGTCCTGGGAATGCCTCTCTCATGGGGTTGTCATAAAATGGGGGTGGCAGCCGAGGACAAAGGGTTCATGGGGAAGGGTCTGCAGGGGGTGGGCGTCGCCAGCTTGGGGTTAATGGCGGCGATGGGGGGGCTCCCAGGTCTGGCCTTAGGGGGGCTCTGTGGTTCCCAGCTGCCCCCCCCACTGGCCCAATGAGGAGGCCTGTCCTGCTCCCCTCCCCCACTGGGCAACCCGAAGGGTCATTAAACCCTGCCGGCCTGAGGGGGGGGCTCCCTCAGGGGGAGTGGCTTCCTCTGGCCTCTTCCTTTTGCCCCCCAAAGGGGGGGCATCGCCCGGAGCATTTCCGTGGGGGGGGTCTTGTCTTGAAGTTGTCAAGGGTGGGGGAGGGGTGATGGACCAGACCAGACACTGGGCAAGAAATGTCCCCTCAGCATTCCTGGGGTCGGTGGGGGATGACCACCAGCCCCCGGGGTTGAGGGGTGGGTGCTGCTTTTGCAGTCCTAAAGAGCAGGGCCCTGGTGGTCACTTCCCGGACCTGTGGCCTCTGAGAAGGTCTTTGTGTCCTGGGACCCCCAGCCGACCTCCAGACAGATGGGGACACTGAGGCCCTTTAACACTTGGGCCTCACACTTTCCCACGGGGACCACCCACCTGCCCCACCACCTGACTCACTTTAAACTAGCAGCTGAAGCTCCAGGGCAGCTGGGTAAAGAAGGCCTCCTGGGGGAGCCCTGAGACCCCTGTTGCTTCTGCAGGGAGAGGGTCGACCGTGTATGGTTCTCCCAGCCCTGCTGGCTGAGGCTTCACTTAGCAGGTCACCAGGGGGACTGGGGGGAAGGCCCTGCTGGCAGCAGGGCAGCCAGCTGCGGGGGGCCTAGCCCCACTCCCACCACCCTGCTGTCTCAGGGCCCCGACTGCCCTTGGAGTGGTTCAGGACCTTTGGGGGCTCGTTTGCTCAGACACGGGTGGCCTCTGGAGCCCTCCTGTGTGAAGGGTGGGGCTGTGTCCCCTCCCCGACTGCCCCTGCCAGTGGCCCATGGGGGTGTCACCGACGGGCCTGTTGGATTCTGCCCACTGTTTTATTGGCGGCCTGGGCGGGTGGGGGCGTGGCCGGGTTTGGTGGGGGGCTGGGGCAGGACACCGGTCCTGCATCTCTGGCCCTGACTCTGCCCAGGTTCTGGGTGTGTTGGGGCGCCCCCATCCGAGGACCCGGTGGCCCAGGTTGATGGTGGGGACTGATTGCGGTGTATTCTGGGGCAGTCACTGCATTTGGGGTCCTAGATACCCCCTTTCACTCCAGGGACTGGGGGACTGGATTTTCTTGGATTTCAGGCCCCTTTAGTCCAGCGGAGAAGGAAGGGACTTGGTCTTCTCTGACCCTCAGCTTCCTTGTGAGGTGGGGCCTGTGCTGGTGCCTCTGCCCTGGACGTCTGTGTCACTCTTGCCGTGTGTCCCCTTTCCGGTCGTGCACTCGGTTCCCTCCCCCTGAGGCCCTGTGAGGTGGGCACCCTGACACATGGCTTTTTATGGATGAGGAAACTGAGGCCCAAACAAGTGTGAGGCCTGCTGTCGAGATGAGATGAGAGAACTCTTGAGGAAGGCAGCAGGGAGCACCCAGCATGGACCAGCTGTTCTTTGGGCTAGTTCAAGACGAGGGGGGCGCTTGGAGGACCCTCCTGGCCAGACTGCACCCCTGTGGACCTGAGAAGCACCGGGAACTCGGAACCAGAACTCAGAACCCCACCTGGACTCAGTGACTTTGGCCTTGATAGCCAATCAGAGTCCTGGAGCGCTGTTCCCTCTCTGTGAAGTGACAGACCAGGTCCTTCCCCTCCCCAGGAACAGCAGCCTGTGTTTCTCTTACGATTTTCTCTGAGGGTCAGAAGGCTGGGGGTCCCTTAGGAGTGACTCCACTTCTTAGCCAGCCAGAGGAGGGCAGATGGGGAGTGTGTGCTCTGCCGCCTCAGGGGAGGCTGCCAGGTTTGCCTGCCTTGGGAGGCTGTGAAGGGGTTTTCCTGGCGGCCTGTGGTCAGACCTTTTTGGAAGAATGGATCTGGGAGGGGCTGGCACCCCCTGACTGGCTCTCTTGCCCCCCCCGCAGGTTTCTGCAAATGTGTGGTGAATGAGCCGGGCCCCGGCTGCCCCCCACCGCCTGGCGTGACGAGGAGGGCCCGTGCTGCTGGCATGCCCCACCTGCCCTAGGCCTGAGTCCGGCGGCCCCCGCCCCCGCCCCCCGCCACCCTGCACTGCCCCGGCTCCCCCGCAGCCCCCACGCTGCAGTGCGGCCGGGCCCCCTCCCCGCAGGGGGCACCCCCGCCTCCCGCCCCCGGTGCCCGGGGTGGCCCGCCCCGGAGGGCCATGAAGCTGCAGGCCGTCATGGAGACCCTGCTGCAGCGCCAGCAGCGTGCCCGCCAGGAGCTGGAGGCCCGCCAGCAGCCGCTGGCCGAGCCCCCCACGGGACCCCCGGCCCGAGCCCGCTCCGGCCCCGCGGACGAGGACAGGGAGCCTGAGAGCAGCCGGATACAGCGTGCACAGATGGCAGCGCTGGCTGCCATGCGGGCCGCAGCCGCGGGCCTCGGGCACACCCCCAGCCCCGGCGGTTCTGAGGACGAGCCCCCGGGCTCCGAGGACGAGGACACAGCAGCCTTGGTGGGGGCGTCAGGCTCACCCACCCCGCCAGGCCGAGCCCAGGAGGGGCCAGGACACGCTGGAGGGGATGGGCACTCTGAGGACGTGGGCTCTGATGAGGACATGTGAGTGGGGGCTGGCAGTGTCCGGGGCGTCTGGGGGCATCTGGGGGTGTCCGGGGCGTCTGGGGGCGTCTGAGGGCGTCCAGGGCGTCTGGGATGCCTGAGGGCATCTAGGTGTCTGAGGATGTCTGGGGTGTCTGAAGGCGCCTGAGAGTGTCTGAGGGGGTCTGGGGTGTCCAGGGCGTCTTGGGGTGTCTGAGGACATCTGGGGTGTCTGAAGGCACCTGAGGGTGTCTAAGGGCATCTGGGGGAACCTGGCAGGTGTTGCGTTTGTGGAGGTTGGTCAGTTTCTCAGTAAAATGCAGAATTGAGTGGATGTGCCCAGCACAGCCGTGAACTAGACACAAATCCCTACCCTCCGGGGGCTGAACACAGAAGATAGCACGTTCCCCTTTGGCTGTGCCCTCCCGGGCAGCAGCTGCCCAACACGCGAGAGTGCTGAGCCCTTGAAAGGTGGCCCTTACCACCAAAGAACTGCCTGCTGAACTCTGCTTCACAGTGGGCGGTGGTGCTTTACGTTGGAGCTGCCGCCTGTGGCCCTCGTGGGCGGCTGCAGGTCAGGGCCTCGGGAGAGACTGTCGGTTGGTTAATGTGTGTTCCCCTGGGTTCTGCGGAGGTCTCATCCCATGCCCAGTCCTGTACTGGGAGCTGAGGGGGCCCAGGTGGCCACATGGAGCCTGCATCTTCCTGGTGTGACGTTCAACACACAGAGGAGTGGTTCTCGGTGTTGATGCGCACAGAGATGCTGGGAGGTGTGGCACGGGTTGGGTTAACTTGAAACTGAGGTGGCAGGGGTCTCTGTGGGGGTAGCAACCTGCAGAGGACCAGGAGGGTCCAGAAACATTATGTCTGGTGTCTGAGCAGCCTGTGCAAAGGTCCCGGGGCAGAAACGAGCTTTGTATCTGGAGGACCACCCAGCAAGGCCCTGTGGTGGGAGTGGAGTCAGGGAGGGCAGGCAAGGTTGGCAGGTGGACGGGGGACTGGCGTTCCTGCCCAAGGGCAGCTAGGGTGGTCCTGGGCAAACTGGGGACAGGACAAGTGCCACTGGGGCCCTCACCAGACGCAGGTGGCACGCAGCGTCCTGGAGCCCCGTTTTCCCTGACCCCTGCTCTCTGCCCTGCAGGAAGCAGACGTGGGAGGAGGAGGGGCTGGAGGAAGAGGAGGAGGAGGAGGAGGAAGAGGAGGAGGAGGAGGAGGACTATGAAGAGGAGGAAGAGGAGGAGGAGGAGGGCCTGGGCCCCCCAGGCTCTGCCGGCCTGGGCTCGGGTGCCCTGTTCCCCCCCAAGTCCCAGCCAACACAGCCCTTCCGGGGAGATGGCGCACCCCGGGCGCTGGGAGGCCAGGAGCGCCAGGGGCCTGGCCCAGCCCACCCTGGGGGGGCTGCCCATGTGGCCCCCGCACTGCAGCCACCTGATCACGGCGACTGGACCTACGAGGAGCAGTTCAAGCAGGTAGGCGCGGGCCTCGGGGGGCTGGAAGCTGGCAGTGTCGGTGTGTGGGGAGCTTGGGGTGCTCCCCCATGTGCCCTCTCGGGGAACAGGCAGGATGGCTGACGGAGGAGGTGGGAAAAGGGGGGGACCGTGCGGGCACAGGCCGGGAGGCTGGTCTGCGCCAGGTGTGTTTGAGAAATGTCTCGGGGTGGCAGGCAGTGGTGTGGCCAAAGTCGTGGGGGCCAGCGGCCCAGTGACGGGCCCTGTGGACACAGCGTGGGGTCCAGTGTGTGGAGGCCGGCAGGTGCCGAGGGGGCTCGAGCAGGTGGTGACTGCATTGGCGTCGTGCAAAGTCCAGCCGCTCCCTGGGGCTGAGGGGGGGAGGCAGGGGCACGTGCTGGGGCTGGCCCCGGGGGTGGCCCTGGGGACGCCTGGTGGCTGGCGTCAGTGTGGTTGTTCAGGAGACCCGTGATGTGCGGTGAAGGCTGGGCCAGCCTGGGTCTTGGGGGTCCCAAGCTGTGGACGGAAACTCTGGGACTGGCGGGGTGGCCTCCCCAGGCCATGGGAGGGGCAGGAGGAAGCGGGCTGCAGGGTCCCTTCCCTGGCGGCGGCCAGGACAGAGGAAGTGGCCGGGCGGGGCAGCCTTTGAAGCCGGCCGCTGGGCTGGGCAGATGGGAACCAGATGGCCATCCATGGGACTGCATTCCGTCCTCGGCCAGCTGGGCCCTGCTGGACCACCGAACACCCGTGGGACCTTCCCAGCCCAGGGCTGTAGCCTCAGCAGGTTCCCGGGGCCGGGGCGGCCGGGCTCAGGTCCCCACCAGCGTGTGTACACAACCTGCGGTGGCCCCTTGGGAGCCTGGGGTTCCAGAAGCCTCTGAGATGCCTGTCCCCAGAAAGGAGGTGTTCTGGGGACTGCCGAGTGCTGGTGCCATCTCAAAGGTCCTCCTCTCTGTCAGCTTTAGTGGGTGACTCTGGGAAATGCCGTGATCACCAGGGCACGGGGAGGTCGTTGGTGGGGGCCAAGTGCCGGTTGAAGTCAGGAGTGGAAAACGGGATTGTGTTCACCAAAAACACAGTTTTTAAAAAAGAGAGTGGAGCATGGATGCCTGCATTTATGACCGCAAGGTGCGTGTACCCCAAATTTAGAAAGAATTCCCACAGATGACTGTTGGGGTCCCTGGGTGCCGTGACGGTTAACTGGTGGTCTGCCGGAAGGCTGGCGATGACCTTCTCCGCAGAGGTGCTGCGGGGTCAGACCTGGTGGTTGGCTCTGAAAGGTCGCTGCCTCAGAAGCCCCGTGGGGCGGTTCTGTTGTGTCGCTCAGGATCGCTCAGTGTCCACTGGTGACATAAGTCACTAACAAGAGAGGACAGCCAACAGGGGAAAAGTGGGCAGAAGGCTCCTGTCGGCAAAGGACGGGGCGGAAGGAGAGAGGAAGGGACTCCTCCTGTCAGAGGGTCGCCACCTCCCCGGGGCTCCCCTGCCCCGGCCCCGAGACTGCTGACCTGCGTCTGTACCGACTTGCCGGCCTTCACGGAGACCCCGGTGCCACAGGGTTTCAGAGGTGGGCTGCCCACCGAGAGGCTGGCCGTTGGAATCCGCCAGCCGCTCCTGGGAGACCCCGCGGGGCGCTTCTGCTCTGGAGGTGGAGCTGTGCCCGTTGTCCTCTCGGGTTGGACCGCCTGCGCTTGGCGTGTTCTCGAGGTCGCCTGTGTGGCGGCGTGTATCTGAACTTCGTTTCTCTCGACACCGGGGTTGGTGGGTGCCGGCAAGTCATTTCCGACGCTCTGTGATCTTGTGTGCAACAGAAAACCAGACCCTCGGAGTGAGGGGGCGCGCTGTGGCGGCTGGCGGGGAGCTCCTGGTGGAGAGGTGCGGCGGGCCAGGGCACCGAGGCTGGACCGGAGCCTCGGGAGTCGGGACAGAGACGGCCCCTAGTGGGGGGGTCAGCCACACAGGAGGAGGGGACGCAGGAGGATGTATAGATGGAGAGGCTGACAGCCCTCAGATGTCACCCCAATAGTGGGTGATCAGGTGCTCCTCAGATGTGGCCCACGGGCTTCCAGGCAGGCTGCCCAGGTGAGAAAACTGAGGCTCACATGTTGGGTTGGGGCCTCCAGGAACCCAGCTCCCGATGTGCTTTGGGTGTACAATAGCAGAAATGAAGCTGTGGGGGTGAGTGACTTCTGTCTCCTCCCCGATATTTGTTGCCTGGACCTGCCGTCAAGGCCTTCTGGCTGGGGAGCTGGAGCCCACAGGAAGCCCAGCCCCACAGGGCTGCAGCGTGGCCCAGAGGAGGGGCGAGGCTGAGCAGGGCCCTGTGGGGTCAGAAGCCAGTAGGACCCCCAAGTCCCCTGTCGCAGCTGCGCCTGCCTCTGCTCCTGCGGCCCTAAGCCTGTGGCTGACCCCACGCCTGTCTGTTGCTGGGTGTTTTGGGTGGCCAGGCCAGTCAGAGGGGCGGGGGATGAGGGGTCAGGGGCCCCGACCCCACATTTCCAGGTGTGTCGGGAACAAAGCCTGAGGTCGGGGCGGGCTGCTGGGAGCCCTCACCTCCCTTGTCTGGGGCATGGTGGTGGTGTCTCGGGTCAGGGCCCCGTGGTCAAGGGGCCACCTCAGGGGTCTCTGCAGCCGGACGCTGAGATGGAGAAGGGAAGGGGGAAAGGGCCCCTGGGGGTCAGCAGGCAGTGCGCACGTGCTGGGAGTGCTGGCTCGGTGCCCGTTCCATGTGGGACACACAGCCACCAGCAGGCCAGCCTGACGCCTGCTCCAGGAGTTTGGGACAGAAAAGACTAGTGAACTGGTAAATGGACTGGGGACAATAAGTCGTGTCCCTGGGTGTCACAGACCACCAGTGCTTATTGTTATCTGAAAGATTGGCAGTCGGAACCTGTCTGAGATGCCTGGGCAGACAGGCCTGATGGTCTGCGAGGTCACGGCCCTAAACCCCGCGGAGTGCAGTTCTGCAGTACACACTTAGAGTCACCAGGAGACGGACTCAACGCCACAAAAGCTTCCAGCGGCAGAGTGAGGTCGTTGGAGTGACGCGATGGGATCTGACCTCTGGAGTGGCCCCTGATGAAGGGTCACTGGGCTGAGCCTTAGATGCCCCGGGTGACCTCGTGGTGTCTGAATGCCGGTGGCATGGCTTCCAGCAGCGCAGCAGCACGCAGGCCGCCGTGACGGGACAAATGACAGGGCACGTGCGTCGGGACGCACTGGCAAGGCAGGGGTGCTGGAGCGCAGAAGCCGGAGGGACAAAGAAGGGTCAGTCGTCAGAAAACACAACTTTGGTGGCAGAAGTGGCACGAGAGATGGCACGACAGGGCTTTGCAGGACCAGTGGCTTCACCGGAAATGCCCTTCTCACCAACGCAGAGGGCGACCGCACTCACGGACCTCACGAGATGGTGCACACGGGAGCCACACTGACCTGGGGCCGGCGATGATGGAGAAGCTCCCTGTCAGCAGTCTGAACAAGACCAGGTGCGGACAGTGGCACAGAGCGTCATCTGCTCATGCGCAAATGCGATTTGAAACTGAAGAACATTACAAGTCCCTGAGAACCCAAGTGTGACCTTGAGTAGCTCCCTCCTGAGTCTAGAGAACCATCTCAAGGATGGATTTGATGTGTTGATCCCTTGTTACCAAAGACGAGACGAGTTGTAGAACGACGTCAGACATCATCGGTGGAGAGAGCAAGAGATCATTAAAGAGACAGAAAAGAAAAGGCCAGATTGAGTGTCAGAGGAGACTCTGAAACTCACTCTTGATCGTGGAGCAGCTAAAGCAAAAGGAAGGAGTGGAGGAGTCAAAGAGCTGAACGGAAGATTTCAGAGAGCAGCTCGAGAAGACAAAGTGTTAGAATGACGCCTGCCGAGAGCTGGAAATGGAAAACCAGGAGGGAAGAACACACTCTGCATTTCTCGAGCTGGAAGAACTGAAGAAAAAATTCAAGCCTCGAGTTGCAATAGTTTCTACAGGGAAACGATTAAACGAGTCAGGGAGCACGAAGACCAGATGGAAGGGAGACACAGCTGCCAGAGCAGAAAGAGCAGGTCGGTGTTCGACCGTGTGAGGAGGCAGCGGGCCGTCAGGAGGCAGTGGTCCTGACGGCAGAAGTCGGAGGGGCGGTGCAGGCGCCGGCGGGATCGAGGCCGCGGGAGTCAGCGGACCATCAGCTGAGCTGTTTCAACAGATGGCTGCAGCTCGTCTGTGCCAAGAAATTTGGAGGACAGCCACCTGGCCAACGGACTGGAAGAGATCCATGTTTATGCCCGTTTGCAAGAAGGGTGATCCAGCCAAAGGTGGCAATTGCCAGACAGCATCACTGATACCACGTGCAAGTAAGATTTTGCTCAAGAGCATTAAAAAATGGCTGCAGCAGTCTGTTGACAAGGAAATGCCAGCAAGTCCAGCTGGATTCAGAAGAGGACGTGGAACCGGGGATGTCTCACTGATGTCAGACGGCTCGAGGCTGAAAGTGGAGAATGCCGGAACGACGTTTACTTGTGTTTCGTTCACTGTGGCAGCCTCTCGACTGTGTGGATCACAGTAAGTTAGAGCTGCCGTTGCGGTGAGTGGGAACTTCTCAACAGCTGGTGGTGCTCCTCAGGAATCTGCACATTGGTCAAGGGGCAGTTGTGCCAACAGAACAGGGGACACTGCGTGGTTTCAAGTCAGGGAAGGCGTGCGTCAGGGTTGTAGCCTTTCACCAGACCTTTGCAATCTGTATGCTAAGCAAATAATCTGAGAAAATGGACTGTTTGAAGAAGAACGAGGCGTCAGCATTGGGGGACGACTCATTGACAACCTGTGTTAGGCAGACGACACCACCTTATTTGCTGGAAGTGAAGAAGGTTTGAGACACTTACGATGAGGATCAAGGACCACAGGCTTCAGGATGGTCTGCACCTCAACATCAGGAAAACAAAAGTCCTCACAACTGGGCCAGTAAGCAACCTTGTCACAGATGGAGAAAGGACTGAGGCTGTCCAGGATTTCATGTTACTTGGGTCCGCAGTCAGTGCCCTTGGAAGCAGCAGTCAGGAAATCAAGACACGTGGCACTGGGGAATCTGCTGCCGGGGACCTCCTTAAAGTGTCCAAAAGCAAAGATGTCACCATAAAGACCACAGTGCGCCCAACCCAAGCCATGGTATTTTCCATTGCAGCATATCTTGGGAAAGGTGGACAGTGAACAAGGAAGATGGGGGAAGAATGGGTGCCTTCGGGTGGCGGTGTTGGGGAGGGCACAGAGTGTACCGTGGGCGGCAGGACGAGGGGCCAGCAAGGGCGGCGAGACGCACTCACTTCCTGGGGTGTGTCATCGGGAGAAGGATGGCACGCTTGATAAAGTAGAGGGTCAGCCCTCATGAGATGGGCTGACGCGGCGGCTGAGCACTCAGCTCACGCGTGACGGCGACTTTGACGGTGGCACGGGACCGGGCAGTGTTCGGCTCTGTTGTACTTCAGGTCGCTGTGAGTGGAGGCCGACTCTTGACAGCTAACAACAACTGCTTGTGTGCAGTTGTGTGATATTTGTGTGATATTTGTCTGGGGCCAAATATCAACTCTGGCACCTCTTTTGTGCAACTGTAAACAAGTGACCTGACTGTCCGTGACTCGGTTTTCTCATCTGCTCAATGGGGGCAAGAGGTGGGGCACAGAGCCAGCCATACACACCCGGTCGAGGAAAGAGCTGTGCAAGGGCCCCGGGGTGGAATCAGCTTGGCTGGGTCTCTCAGGAGGCCAGGGGAGGGCTGTCGGGAGGTGCACAGCCTGCGCTGGGCTTCAGGGGTTGTGTTCAGCGCCCGTCGACGGCCGGGCCGGCTGCCAGCACCCCGTCATCCCAGCTGGGCTGGCACCTGCCCTGCCAGTGTCAGCAGTGGCCCGGCTGGCCGGCTGGCAGATGTCTCGAGCCGTGTTGACTCAGGCGTCGCCCCACCCCCTTCCTGGCACGTGGCAGTCCCAGCTGGCCGCCCTCTTGGCACCATCCCTGCCCCTTCCTCTTGATCTTGGCAGGGCCCAGGCCAACTTCCGCCCACAAACCCTCAACAGCCGTGAAATCCCATCAGCTGTGGGTCTGGGGGATGGCCGGGGCCTCGCGGCTGCCTGTCCCAGGCACTGCCCCGGGGATCGGAATTCTGGCCCAGCAGGATCCAGACTCAGGTGTTTTTCTCTCCTTTCTGTTGTAAAATTCTTATTGTGACAACATGCGTGTAACAGAGAAGCTGCTGTCGTAACCACTGCTGAGTGAGACCTTGGTCACGGCCACCACCTGGTCCCCAGTGCTTGTCCCCACCTGGACGGATGAAGTGACGCCCAGCCCGCCACCCCCGGCCACTGGGAACCACGAGCCTTCGTCTGCTCTGGTCATCTCCTGTCGGTGGCGTCAGACACCCGTCCTTCCGTGTCTGGCTTCACTGAGTGTCGTGTTCCCGGGTCCATCCGTGTCCTCACCTGTGTCCCCACGGGGCACGATGGCTTTGGTGCAGCTGGAGCGCACTGTGCTCGTCTGCCCCGCGGGGATGGTCGCGGCTGTGCTGCTGCGTCCGTGGGTCCTGGCTGAGACCGTCAGCTTGCAGGCTGTCGTCTGCGCTCTTCAGCCGCCCGAGGACTTCAGTCTTTAATGTTGGTAACTGAAATGCACGTCACAGTTTTAAAAACAGCGTCGTTGAGGGACGGTTTGCAGGCCATGGAATTCAGCCCCCCCGTCTCAGTCAGTCTGAGTTGTGTTAGTGGGCGTAGGTCAGTGGCTTTAATGTGTCCTCCAACTTGGATGGCCACGAGCTGTATGCAAGCTGCAAGCCACAAGTCATCACCTCCAGAGGACACCTTGTGCCTGGTAGCTGTCACCCTGGGTCACCCACCTCCCTCATCCTCTGTTGCTGTCGTGAGGGGCTGTCGAGTCAGTTCAGACCCACACAACCCTCTGTGCAACAGGACGAGATCCTGCCCGGTCCTGTGCCGTGCCCACGATCATCACGCTGGAGTCCCTGTTGTAGCCACGGTGTCAGTCCGTCTCCTGGAGGGTCTTCCTCTTTGCTGACCCTTCACTCTGCCAAGCGTGATGTCTGACAACACGGGCTGCTGGACAGCTGCCAATCTGCTTCCAATCCTGTGGGTTTTACCTGTTCTACACAGCTCGTGTGCCTGGAGTCACACGCGGTATAGCCTTTCCTGCCTGGCCTCTTCCCCTGAACGCGTCTTCCAGGTGTATCAGAACCTCAGTCCTTTTCCTGGCTGAGTAATATTCCCTTGCATGGAGGGACCACCTTGTGTGCAGCATTGGGTTACTGGTGGACACTTGGGTTCTTCCTGCCTTGGGGCTGCTGTGAATGGGGCTGCTGTGAAGGCTGGTGTTGGGGTGTCTATCTGAGACCCTGTTTTCAGTCATTTGGGGGAATTGCTGGGTTGCGTCACAGTTCTAGGGTTAACGTTTTCGGGAAACACCATTTCACGTTCCTGCCAGCAATGGGTGATGGTCCCAGTCTTCTACCCTCTTGCCACCCTGTTCTGACCAGACTTGTTGATTTCCGCTGTCCCAGTGGGCTGGGCGTGGCTTCTCTCTGGGGTTTTAATTTGCATTACCCACTGGGATTTTGTACCCTGCTTTCCAAGGTGAGGCTGTGTGCTGCAGAACTTGCAGACGAGCTCAGGGACCTGGAAGCAAGTGTCACAGCTAGTGTGTTCCCTAACTGCATGCAGGGTGGAGCGCAGTGTACATGTTCTCCTGTTGATTTTCACTGGACCCCAGCTCTTGCCCCCATTGAGCAGATGGGAAAACTGAGTCACGGGCAGTCAAGTCACTTGTTTACAGTCGTACAGGGGAGGTGCCAGAGTTGATATTTGGCCCCAGGACTCAAAAGAGCAACCTGGGAGGTGAAGGGGTGAGCCTGGGCCATGTGGAGTGAGGCCAGGACTCAGATGGGGCACCGCTGGCCCCAGGGGACCTCCCTAGACCTGACTTCCCTTCATCTGTGGCAGGTGGCACGTGGCGGGTCCGCTGGGCTCTGCACACTGGAAGGTCTTGACACCGCGTGGCCCTCTGGGTCAGCCAGGATAGGCACCTGGACGTGTGGGTGGAGATGGAGGGGGTGTCTGCCTGGCCGGCCTGGCCACTGTCCGCTCTCTGGGCTTCTTGTGACCTGCTGGGTGTCAGCACGACCACCAGCTGTGGCCTCCGCAGGAGCCCAGGCTCCGTTCGGACCGTTTTCTGATCCTTACGGTTGTTTAGATGTTTTAATTAGAAAACACACACACAGACGTGAAGCTGCTCTGATGGCACGTGTCACACCTGGAGAGCACTGCTCTCGAGGAGGCCGGAACGCGTGACCAGGACCCAGGAGCCATACCTCTCTGAGGTTCTTCGGCGTCTTTGTCTGACTCTTCATACCTGGAGACCTGTAAGGGTTCTGCTGTGGGGGCTCGCAGAGGGCGGGGGTCCCACCAGACACAGCGCAGGATGGGCTGTGCTGCCGCCTCTGTCTGTCTGTCCGTCTGTCCGTCTCACAGCATTCTGCCTCTCCAGCTCTTTAGGGTGGTGGCAGACCTCTCACTGGTGGGCTGGACCCCAGCACGACGCTCTGCTCCCTCGTTGGTGGGGTCTGGTGGTCTCTCTTTTACAGACAGCCGTGTGATAAGCAGCCGTCACCCATGGGGATCACTGGGGCTGTCGGGGAAGAGGTGGGGGCTAGGGTGGCTGGGGCTTAAGGGGGAGTTGGCGGGCGTTTCCCTCACCCTGCCCGGGGGCCCCCTGTTACAGTTGTCTCTGGGCTGTTCGGAGCACCAAGGTCTGTGCCATGTTTTCGGATCTGGGCTGGATAGAGACTGTGACAGTGGCAGTGATGTGCTGCAGCGCAGTGTGCGGGAATCTGTTTACACACCCGTCAGTTCTCCAGAGCACAGGTTAGAAGGGAGGAAGGAGGAGTGAAAGGAAAACTGCATGGAGATAGGGGCGTGCCCACTGGGACTTTGCAGATAATGTAGGAGTTTACCAGGTGGCCACAGAAGAGCTTCTTAGAGCAGTGTGGCTGGATTGTGAAGTGGCAGGGAAAAGTAGGCAGCCCCCGAGGGGAGCTCAGACACGGGCTCAAGACGCAGGTTAAGGGGAGACACGGTGGTGGGAGGGAGAAGGGTGCTGCTGAGAAAGTGGGGGGCTGCATGGCACAAGCAGGAGGGGAGGGGCCAGGGCCAGGGCCAGGCCTGCAGGGCTGCGGAGAAGGACGAGCTGGACTTTACTCCTGGCTGCAGGGCCAGCATGGACGAGGGCCCGGTGACCGGGCTGTGGCCTCAGAGCCCAGGGCTGTCTGAGGGCTGGACGCCGGGCGCCAGGTTACTGTGTCCCCTGTGCCAGCTGGGTGTCCTCAGAAGCCTGTGTCACGTGTGGATAGGGGAGGGGGGCCAGAAGCCCCTGGGGAGCCCAGCTCTCCCCTTGGCCTCAGCAGAGCCGCTGCGGCTGCTGGCATGGGCCCAGCCAGGCTGTGGCGATGGAGGGCGGGTGCCCACCCCTGGCTCCGTTCCCGGCCCGTGCCAGCGCCAGGAACCCTGCTGACTCAGCCGGAAGGATCTTATCTGGCCCTTGCCCGCCACCCGGCCGCCGGGTCACCGCCACGAGCCCACGCCCACGGCCCGCATCCCCCCACCGCTGCCGGCCCCCGCCTGCCCTTGGCTTTCTAATGACACACCGGCTGCGGTGGGAGTGGTGCCCGGAGGGCAGAGTGGCCACCCGACACGGCCCCGGCCGGGGGTGGGCACAGGGGCCGGATCCGGTGGCCCTGCCGATGCAGGCGTGCCCCTTGAGGTGTCCACATCGGCCTCTGCCCAAGCAGGGCTATGTTCAGAGCACGGCTTCTGGTGACAGACTGATCCCCAGCTCTGCAGGGTGCTGGCTGTGTGATCCTGAGTGAGGTCACTTTGCGTCTCTCAGCCTCAGTCTCCTTATTAGTGACACCTGTGTCCCCAGCTGTGCCAGGCGCTAGGTCGATTGTCATTGCTAGCTGCCATGGTGTTGTCCCTGGATTGCGATGACCTGGTCCGCAGGCTGTGATGCGTGGGAAACAGACAGCCAGGCCTGTCTTCCGAGGCACCCCCAGGTTGGGGTGGAAGCGCTGGACCCTGTTCACAGCCGAGAGCGTGGCTGCCTGTAGCCCCGGGGACCCCTGCCCAGCGAACGCCACACACAGGCAGTGCTGGGCGCTGGCGCCTGCGGTCCCGCGGTGGGCGCGTGTGTGCGCGCATGTGTGTGTGCGTGCTCTGTCCCTGGGTCTCCTGAGCATGGCTGTAGGCACACCTGGAGGTGTCTTTTTTTTTTTAACGTTTGAATGTTTTTTTAATTGTGGCAAAAACACGCACAGCAAAACGTACACTGCCTCAGCAATTCCTGCTCATCCGGCTCAGCGGCGGTGGTCACGGTCTTCAGGCTGTGCAGCCTCCCTCACCCTCCGCTTGCAGACGGGCCCCCCGGGAGCACGGCCTGACTGCCCCTCAGCAGGCACTCCTGCTTGTCCGCCCCCGTGGGGACCCCGGCGCGGCTCGGCGCGTGCGCACTTGCTCGTCTTGTGTAGTGGGGCCCTGACGGTGTGGGCTCCCGAGCACCCATCTCACCTTGCTGTACTCAGTGTTCTCACAGCCACTCACCTTGTGACATGTGTCAGGACGTCACCTGTCCATGGCTGAGTAGTATTCTCTGGGGAGCCTGTGGTGCAGTGGTTAGACACTCTGCCGCTAATTGAAAGGTTGGTAGATGAATCCACCCAGCAGCTCTGAAGGAGAAAGGCCGGGTGACCTGCTCCCCAGAAGATGGTGGCCTAGGAACCCGTGGGGCAGCTGCCACGGGGCACCCAGGGAAAACAGCAGTGTCTCTTGTGTTCACCTGTCTTTTCATGTGACTGCGTGTACACCAGGGCTCCTACCACGGGACATGGCCTTCCCGTGTCCCATCTGGGTCCGGTGTCCACGTGTGCAGAGTGGGTGGAGTCACCCCCCGTCTGTGCCCTTGTGTGGGTTGATGGGGTGACGCCTCAGGGGGCTCTTGGTTTAGACGTGGCTGGGATGTCTGCAGATGTGTGCATGTGAAGTGGTGTGCACGTCGGAGCTGGAGCACACAGGCCCTATGCGGGGCCCCTGCCCAGGGAGGCACCGGGAGCCCGCCGTGGAGGGGCTGGTTAACCATTAGCCGGGGTGCTGGCTCGCACAGCCAAGTCTGCGGGTCAGTGGTTCGGACGGGCCGGACAGCACAGGCCAACCCGCTGCTCTGCACGCCGGGGGCCCTGAGCAGGCTGAGAGGCCATAGCCCCCGCTGAGGTCACGGCACAGGGGAAGCCAGGTTCCATTCCTGGTCCTTCCCCTGCCATGTGGCCTGGGCAGGCCCCTCTTTGCCTCTGTTTCCCCCAGATATGAGTGTCGGTTTCCAGGTCCCCCCAAGCTCCTAGGTTCTCCAGTTCTTGGCGCCCCCCCCCAAGGGCAGGACCTGTGCTGCCCCAGCGGCCGGCGTCCACCCTGTAGGCAGCTGGTTTGGGGTGCCGACTGCAGGGGACGCTGCACCTTTGTGACAGCCCCGCAACCCCACTTAAGGCGAGTCAGGAGCTGCCAGGCCCAGGGCCCCACTGGGTCAGGGGGCAGCTGCAGGGTGGGCACGCGCTGGGGCGGGGCGCAGTCTGCCCTTTCTCTGCTCGTCCGGCGGCGTGCAGCCAGGGGACAATTGGGGGTCGTGGGGTTAAATGGTGACTGATGTGCGCATCGAAGGCTCCGGCGAGGAACACAGCTGGTCCTGTGCTCCGGGCTGGGGGCCGGGGGGCAGGGCCAGGACATAGAGTTGGCACCCTACCACCGTGGTGGGCCCTCCTGCCCACACGTACGGATGTCCAGCACCACGCGGGTCCACACACAGTGGCTGTGGGTGCCTCCCAGATGGTCAGCAAGGGGACAGATGAAAACAACCCACATTCCTGGAGGAAATCTGTCCCCCCAAGGCCACAGCTGCCCCAGCCTCAGGATGAGACCCATCTGTAAGCAGAGTCTCTGCAGCAGCAGTCCGCTGACGTAGGCACACTTGACGGTGGCTGCTGGCTGGTGGACCCCACGCCCCACGCGGCAGAACACTGCCTGGCCCTGTGCGGTGCCCTGGTGAGCCGTGGCTCCGAGTGGTGTGACCACAGGGTTTTCACTGGCTGACTTTAGAAGTCATCACCAGGCCTTTCTTGCAGTCTGTTCAGCAGCACAGCAGCACACAACCCTCCACTGAGGGACAAGCAGTGGCTGGGAAGTGAACCCAGGAGTCCTGCCTGGAAGGGGAGGACCCTGCTGCTGAGGCAGCACGGTTGTTGGGTGCTGGCGAGTCAGTTCTGACTCAGCAGCGACCCGATAGACGAGAGGAGGACACCCTGCCCGGCCCAGCAACCCCCTCGCGGCGGTTGCTGTGTGTGACCTGCCGTTGCCGCGCCCTGTCCGGCGGCCTCAGGGGCCTCCCCGCCTCTGCCCGTGCTGTGCTTTGCCAAGTGTGAGGACCTGGTCCCTGCTGGTGACCCGTCCCCAGTCTGTGAGACGCAGCCGAGCCATCCAGGCTTCCCGGGAACGTTCTGGCTGCAGTTCTTCCAGAATGAGCTCATTCATTCCTCAGGAAGTCCGGGGCGCAGTCAGTGCTGCTCTCCAGCACCCCAGTTCAGAGGCGTCCATTCTTCTGTCTTCCTTGCTCTGTGTCCAGCTTTTGCGCACACGTGAGGTGATGGGAAGCACCCCGGCCGGGTTTGGGGCAGCTGAGCCCTCCAGGTGGCATCTCAGGGGCCCTCTGTGGCAGACTTCCCCAGTGCAGTGTGTCTTTTGAGTTCTTGGGTGTTGGTTGTCGACGCAAGTGAGATGCGCTCCTCACAGCCTCAGTCCTTTCTGCGCGGGTGACGACGCGGCTTACTGGTCCAGCTGGGGGGGTTTGTCTTGATGCTGAGGTGCAGGCCACACTGAAGGCCGTGGTCTCTGAGCTTTGTCAGAGCCCCACAGGACCCTACAGCCAGCAACCTGTGCCCCTGCAGCAAGAGGGAGATTTAGGGGTGAGACGGAGGACAGGTCCCGCGTGATGGCCAAGGCCGTGATGTGGCCGGGAGACAAGGAACCGCCTGGAGCCACCAGAAGCCAGAAGGGACAGAGGAGGGGCCTACACTGGACATCTGCCCTGCCGACACCCTGAATCTGGCCCTCAGAACCCTGGGAGGAGAATGCTCCGTCGTTTGTGTGGCCTTTTGCGTGGGGCTTTGCTGCTGTGGCCCCCCGGCTCTTGGGTCCGGCGTCCCTGTCAGCACATTCTTAGGGTCCCCAGGCAGGTGGGGTACAGGCCATGGACAACCAGGACCCTGGCTGACCGCTGTCAGCCCTGTGGGTGGGGGCATGAGATGGGACTGGCTTCCAGCCGCCAGGGTCCTTGTTCGTGTCCCTGTTTATGTGAGTGTCTAGTGTGTGCCCGCTGTGTGCCCCCTGGTCACAGCTGGGCATGTCAGTGAGTGACAGTGGTGGGCTTCTGCTCCTGTGATACTGTTTCCCACATGAGGATGTGTGGGGCGCAGGGCAGAGTCCCAGGCAGGGTGCCCGCCGTGTCTCCCGGGTGTGCCTGTGTTTGTGTCTGGGCGCCTGGGCATGGTCACACGCTGGGAGTCTGCGTCTGTCTGTCCATCTGCATGTCCATGAGGGCGTCTGGTGGGGCATGCGGGTCAGTCCGGCTGTGTCTGTGTGTCCAGCAGTCTCTCTCCAGGCTGCAGAGGCTGTAATGTCGTTAGGTTGTGACAAGTGGCCGTATGTCTTTCTCAGTGGCCCCATGAGGGGTCTCTGAGGGTCCGGGACCAGCCCAGCCTCAAGTCTGGAGGTGGCTGTACCTAGAATCTCGCACTCGTCAGGTCACCAAGCCCAGACAGATTCTTCTAAATTTCTGATCGTGTCAGATGAGGGCTCACCTGGCCCCCTGGCGCCCCGACTCTAAGGGCCTCGCAGCTGCCAGGCTGCTGGCTCTTCCTCCCCAGCCCCCACCTCCCACAGCAGCCCCATCTGCAGGGGTTTGAGGGACACCTCACCCTCTGTCCTCACGGCCCTGATCACCCCCGTTTAATAGAAGCCCAGTAAATTTTCCCAGCATCTCTGGCCAGGCTCCAGGTCCCAGGGGGGCTGGATGGGTAACTATCCTCCTTTAACTGGGGGACTGTCGCTCCCCGCGTCTCTCTGTCTCCTCCCTGTCTCTGGACCTCTACCTCCCCCTCCCACCACCCTGCTCTGTCACTCCCGCTGTGTAACTGCCCTTGTCCCGGGCAAGGCGGGTGGCGGCCCCTGCCCCACGGGCCCTCAGTGCAACGGGCGTGCTTGGGCACCGCGCCACCTGCTGCTCCCCGCCCCTGGCGGTGGCCCTTGTCCCGGCTGGCACCCTGCCCAGCTGTCGGGCCAGCCTGCCCTCTCCTGTGCCTTGCAGCTGGTCCAACTGCCCGGCTGACCCACAGCCTGTGCAGGGTGTGGAGATCCTTGGAAAGGAGCTGGGACCTGCAGTTGCTTCCAGGGTTATTAATTCCTTTGATGAAACAAGTATGGGGACAAGGAGAGGTCTGACCCGGCCAGTGTACTCTGGGCCTCTGTTTCCTCATCTGTGAAATGGGGACGTTTCCAGGGCTGCTTCCTTTTATCAGGGTCACCACTAATTTCCCTTCACCAAAAATCTGCCCCGGAGTCTGCTCCCACTGAGGGGTGGGCCGGCACTGACTAGGCGCCAGCTGTGCGCCGGGCAGCACCAACCTCACGGACAGGTGGCACGTTCCGTTGGGAAGACTCAGTGCTGCTGTCGTGTGTTTGGGTCTTTGCAGGCCACAGGCCGTCCTTACCCACTGCACTCGCCCTGAGGTCTGCAGAGTCTCCTTGGGGTGTGCCCTGCAGGGACCTGGCGCTAGGCCCCCGGGGCCCCTTCCTCTCGAAGCCTGGGCGGGATACGGGAAGCAGGCTCTTCCTTCCTGTGGTGACCGGGCGAGTCGGGCCCGCGTGCCAGTCAGCTGCAGAGCCGGTGGGCGCAGGCTGGACAGGAGTCTCCGGCCTGCCTGGGGTGCCCCGCACCTGCAGACAGCTGGGCTGCCAGTCTGAGTGATGAGGCACTCACTTCTTGCCCAGGCTGACCCCTAGATGCTCAGGCTGTTGGGGACTTGCGCTCAGGTCTTTTCTGGGGTCATCTGGGCAGATCTAGGAAGCCTCCTGGGGTCAGAATTGCTGGTCCCAGACGCTGCTCACAGGGTGGACCCACAGCCACCCTGGGCCCTGTTCTCTGGGGAACACTGAGGCTCAGGGCAGGGCAGGGATGGGGTTGCCTCTTGTGGAGCCCCTGCAGGTTGGGGCGGGCAGGCCTGGGGACTAGGGACTCCACGTGCAGTGACCTGGAGGATGCCACATGGCTTCATGGGGAGAGGCTGCTGACTTGAGGCCTGGTGACCCTTGCAGACGATCACCCGGTGCCCCCAGAGTCCATGCTTTGGGGTGAGATACCATTGAGTGTCGTCTCAGCACGTGCAGCCACACGGGGCTCATGATGCGGTGTCCCGGGCTCCCCGAAATCCAGTGGAGCCAAAGGGCTTGGGCGTGACTTAGAGATGCCTCTGTATGCCTCAGTTGTTCCATCTGGGAAATGGCCCCCACACCCATTTCAGTGGGGCAGTTCGGGGTCGGGGGCAGACTCCCAGGTGGACACGAGACTGTTCAGCTTTGCGTGTTGTTGTCATGCCGATTGCCTCCCCACCCATGTACCATAGTTCTCGAAGTTTCTCTGAGCTGCTCTCTGCCCTGGGTGTGTCCCCAGTGCCGGCCTGCTGGTGCTCCCCATGGGCCTCAGTTTCCCCATTTAGGAAATGGAACTGGTAAACAGGTCCCTGAAAGTGCTTCAGTGACAAAATGGTCAAACACTCAGTCACTCACAGAACAGTTGGCCGTGTGAACCCCCACAGCATCTCCCCGGGAGAGGCCCGGCCGTCTGTTCTAGGTGGCCCTGAAAACCCTTTGGGGTGGCTGCTCTCAGGGGTCCCTGTTAATCAGAGTTGTCAGAGCTGACAAGATAGCAGACCGCGACAACAAGCAGCCCCCTGCTCCTTTGCCCACCCCCAAGCCACATACTGCCACTCGGTCCCTGCCACTGGCTGGATGCCCTGCTGCAGCCTACCCACTTGACAGATGAGAACACTGAGGGTCCCCGGTGGCCCCTGTTCTATGAGTGCCTGGCCGAGAGGGAAGAAGGCTGTGGTGTTTGTGAGCGTTCTCTGAGTCTTGCCATCGAAAATCTGGAGAAGCCACTCACCGTCAGCCTGTGTGAATACACGTGTGTCATGCTTTTAAAGGCATTTTATTAATATCTCACGGGTGGGGGGTGCAGTGTCTGTTCAGAGCAGGGACCATGGCTGGCGGGGGTGAGGGGGTGGCCTAGCGGCCGGATGTCTCTGCCCTGCCCAGAATCAGTTCCCCAATTTCCTGCGGGCCTGCCGGGGTGACTGCAGCATCTGCGTCCGCGAGGCCGGCTGCTTGGACTGCTGACGGGAAACGGGAAACGAAAAGGGTGCCTGGCGGGGCGCCCCCAGGGTCAGGTGCACCCAGGATGGGGTTCGCAGGAGGCAGAGAGGGCAGGGGAAGGCCCAAGGTCAGGCAGCAGGCACTGCTGAAGCCCTACTGTGTGCAGAGCGGGGCCCAGGTGCCCCAGTTTCCCAGTGTCTGTTGCTCTGAAAAGGAGCTGTGGTGGTACAGTGTTTTGGCACTCGGGTGCCAGTGGACAGGTCAGTGGTCTGAAGGAGCGCCTCCTGGCCCTCCGCCCTGCAGAGATGAAGGCCTTGGAAACGGTACCCAGCGGCGCCACTCCGACCCAGAGTCGCTGTCAGCTGCAGTCAGCTCGACAGCTCCTGGTGACAGCAGTGTCCTTGACAGAGGGCCGGTGGTGCGGTGGCAGCCAGCCCCGGGCACTGAGGAGGAGGGCCTGGCCGGCCGCCTCCCCAAACACCGCAGCCGTGGGGCCCCGGGCAGGGCCGCGCTCGCCCCACGCGGGCTGTCCTGAGTCAGAGCCTGCTGGGCAGCCGTGGCTTTGGGCCAGGTTCTGGCGTGCCAGGTACCAGGGGACCTGGTCCTGCTCTGATGCTGTGACGCTGTTTTACTTCTCTGAGACCCCAGCTGAAACACCTGCTGTCATCTCCACTGACCTGGGGCTCCCTAGGGGGGCCTAGGTCCCTTTCAGGCCCACTGCACCCCGCTGTCCACTCAGGCCGTGCAGGAAATAGTCAGTGTTGACTTCGAGTGGGTCGTCCTGTCCGACCCCCGTGGCTGTGTGCTGGCTCAGACTCAGTCTCCCTCTGGGGTTCAGCAGAGTCCAGAGCTGGGGGACCACGTGCAGCTTCGACTTTTCATTGGTGATCAGTGGGTGAGGACTCCGGGCTCTTCCACCCCAACTGACCTCCTCCTGTACCCCACTGAGCCTCCTTCTCACACTGCCCATTCATTCGCCTACCCACTCACCTGTCCACCCAGCCACCAGCTGTCCTCCAGCCACTGTCATTCACTCATCTCTGTGCCCACTCTCACCCACCCACCCACTTACCCATCCATCCCCCATCCATCCATCCATCCATCCATCCACCTCCCCACCCCCCACCCACCCACCCAGTCACCCATCCATCCATCCATCTACTCCCCACCCATCCACCCTTCCATTTGTCCTCTTGTCTCTGTCGGGAGGGGGTCACAGATGCGTCTCTGGGACCAGACCTGCCACTGACAGCTGAGTGACCTCAGGTGAGGTGCTTATTCCAGACCATACCCTCCCTGCCTCATCCAGCTGTGACTGGACAAAAGAACAATAAAATGGGTGTGAAAATCCCTTAGTAGGTCGTTGGCTGTGACATCGGTCACCCCCTTCTCCCGTCTCAGTTTCCCCAGCTGCAAAATGGGCTCGAGGGGAGGCCATGCTGGGCACACTCCCCCCGGCAGCCGTGGGCGTTTCCGTGAAGGACTGAGGTTCGAGGTGGCCCCTAGGGACAGCCACTCCCTGCCCACCTGGGGGCCCCAGCAACAGTCAGGAGTGCTGAGTCATCTCGAGCGGTCTGGAGGCCAGCCGTTTCTAGTAACAGTTGAGGGGGCTTGATCAGGTTGGCCCCTGGGGTGCAGGCTGTGAGACGGGATGCTGGAGGGGCTGAGGCAGTGCCAGGCCAGTGGCCTGCTCACTTGTGCCCTCTTTCCTTCCTTCTTCCATCCGTGGGCGCCTGGGGTATACAGCTGCTGGGCACCTGGCCAACCCAGCGTCTGCCCTCAGGGCCCCTGCTGGAGCGAGGGGTTAGTGGGCAGGCCAAAGGGAGAGAAACCATCCCGAAATAAGCATCTCCCCGAGTGACCAGGGCAGGGGAGGTCAGGCCGACTCCCCGGGGAATAAGAGGCTGGGGCAGGAGGGATTCCAGGCAGAGCAGCAGCCGTGCAAAGGGCCTGGGGCAGCACTGAGCATGGAGGAGCAGCTGCAGGGCTGGAGCAGGAGGAGCAGGTTTGGAGAAGGAATGAGGCCCAGCTGGCATGGGGCTTGGCTGGTGGAAACTTGTTCTTTCTCCTGAGAGTGACGGGGAGCCGTGGTCGGCCTGTGGCTGAGGGTGCCAGCTTGTCTTGGACAGGGCCGTGTTTCAGAGCCCCTCAGGCCCTGGCCCCTGGGAGGAAGCATCCTGCTGGTTGCCCCCAGGTGCTTTGTGGGGTGAGTCTGAGAGATCACAGCCAGGACAGCCTTTGTTGCAGTTCAGTTCCAGGAGGTACCCAGAATCAGTTCTTGTCGGAAATGCAGAAGATGCCATGTGGAGTGGGTGTAAATGTACAGAGGGGGTTGTAACAGGCTCGGCAACAGCCAAGAGTTAGAAACCACTCCAGCGTCTGTCAGGGAGCAGGTTGGGACACAGCATGGTCCCTCCGGAGGATGGAATAGTGGCCGTCATAAAAAGGAGTGACTCTCTGATAAGTGCCGCAATGTGGATGAGCCTGGAAAAACGTGCCAAGTGAGCAGGCAGACAAAAGGCCACAAAAGACTCTGATTCCATCCGTGGGACGTATGAGGAACCCGGAAGTCCCTGCAGACAGAAAGTGGATCAGTGGCTGCTCAGGTCTGCCGCAGGGAGGGTGTGGGGTGACGGCTTCCCCTCGGGATGCTGCGTGTTCTGGTACCCGTTGTAAGTGTGCTGAGTACCGCTGGAATGTACAGTTTTATGCGGTAATTTTATGTTCTGTGAATTTTTATCTCGGTACATTTTTCTTTGAAGATTTTAAGAGAGGAGCTGAGATTTTGAAACCGAACCTCTTGGGATCTGCCCGGCCACTCATTCATTTGCTCGTCCGTTCATCCGTCTTTCATGTTTCGTTCCCCGACGGCCACTCCGATTCCAGGCCTGATTCTCAGGGGTCCCTTGCGTGGTCTCCCCTCCTTTCCCTTCGGACCCACGAGCCGCAGAGGGCCAGCCTGCTGGGCATATGGCGCACGGTGGCCCGGGCTGTTGCTCAGAGGGTGGTGGCTGCTGAGTAAGACTGATCGCCCGCCCGGAGCGCTTGCACACCTGTGTCTGGCTGAGAGAAACACGCGCTGGGTTTCCATCGGCCGAGCTCCACGGGGCAGCAACGCACCATTTTATTTCCACCCTCCGGGCCTGTCTGCCGTGGTGACGCATCCCGCCCCCGCCGCTCATCGGTCACTGTCCCTGCAGCTGTGGCCGGCGGGCCCCTGCACACCAGCCACTGGATTGTTTCTTGGCTTTTCCCTTCCGGTGACGACAGGAACAAACGTCTCCTGTCTGTGTTAGGAAGGACATAGCTGGATTCGACTCCTCCCAGTGTCCTCGCTCCAGGGTCCCCCTGCCGGCTCCGTGGCCCGTCCCCAAGTGGGGCCTCATGGACTTTGTTCCCGGAAGGGGGCTGAGCAGACACCCTTTGTAGGGGCAAAGTTTCTCCCAGGGGCCCCAGGGGTGGCTTCTTTACAGCCTGGGCCCCTTGGCCTTGGGCAGACCCCACCCCAGGCGCCCATGGTGTCATGGGGACCTGACATGGTTATGAGGGGCCTGTGGGGGGTACAGGTGCTGTGACCTTCAGTCCCAGCTGGACCGGGACTGGGGGCCTCCAGTGGGCAGGGCCCTGGGGCAGGGGTCACAGCCTGCCCTGCTGAGTCCCTGCCTGCCCGCGGCTGGACCTCTCCCTTCTCCAGTGTGGGTTTCCCTCTCTGGCTGTGTCCCCCTTTCTGGCTGTGTTCCCCATCTTAGCTGGGTCCCCCCTCTGGCCTCCCCCACCTCCTGTGGCTGGTGGGTTGGGGGAAGAAGTGCGGGGGAGGGGTCCCAGGTGGCCGTGCTCCTGGTACCGGAAGGCTCTCCTGCCCCCTCCTGTGTCCTGTGGGGGGCCCCCCACGCCCTGAGGCTCCCGGGGGTTATCTCGGCGTGGTCAGCTATGTAACCTCGCTGACCCCAGTGAGCCTTTCTCTCCCTGTGGTGGTGAAAACAGTCACCGTTTCACCACAAACAAGAATTTCCTGTTTGCCCATTTGAGAATGCTGGGAGGGCTCTCCCTCTTCTTCCCCACCCCCTCCTGCAGCCCACGCCCCCCAGCCCCATCCCACTCTGTCTGCCTCCTCCCCACCCAGCTGCCAGAGCCTCCCAGGCCCCCTTCCCCACCTACCCGTCGCCCCCAGGACCCGGCTCTGTCCTGGAGCAAGGAGGGGTATCAGGGACCGTGACGCCCCGTTTCTCATCCAGCAAATGCTTACTGAGTACCTACCGTGGGCCCCCTGCCCCATCACTGACCAGCCCTCAGGGAGCAGGGCAGTGGGAGGGGTACTGCAGAGGGCTAAGGAGGAAGCTGGGATGCGGGGTACTGAGAGCGAGGGGGTGAGCTGAGCAGAGGCCTGGGAGCAGCCGGTGCAAAGGCCCTGAGGTGGGCACCACGTTTGTCCAGGAAGCAGCCAGAGGGCCCACGCGGCTGGGCCAGAGGGTGGTGGGTGGGAGAGGAAAGGGGGTCCGGGGAGGGGGGGACCAGTGAGAGCTTTGACAGGGGGCCTGTTCTCCCAGGCTCTTGCTTGCCTGCTGGGAGAAGCCCTCTGGCTACTGAGAGGGGTGGGGGTGGTGGGGAGAGTGGAGAGGGGTCAGGGCCCGGGAGAGGCACCAGCCCAGGGACCCCAGCTTTGGGCCTCCGCACGTGGGTTGAGGGACATTCTGACTCCCCGTGAAGCGCACACAGAGAGGTGCCCCAAGAACCTGGTCGCCGACTTGAATGCAGACGCCATCCTGCTCCCTGCCGCAGTTTCCCCTTCTGGGGAGCAGGTGGTGTTGACCTTGGCAGTGAGGGGATCAGTGCCCATGTCACAGGGTGGGGAGGCAGGGAGTGAGGGCCCCTGCCTGAGCCCAGAGGTTAGAAGGCTGGACCATGCGGCCTGCTGGACACAGCCTCTTGCACGTCCCAGACAGAAACCAGAGGAGGCAGATGTCCACTTAGACAGCGCCTGCTGGATGCATCTGCCGTGGCCCAGACCCCAGGCCCCCATAGCGCTGTAGACCCCAGATACGGCTCACAGGAGACATTAGTGTCAACACAGAGTTAGATGAGGCGGGGGGGACGAGCTCCTGTCCCCCTGGCCCAGGTGGCAGCCCAGGTGGCAGCCCAGGTGACCCGGGCGGTCTATTCAGCTAGCATTTATTAAGCACCCACTGTGTGCTTGCGGTGGGTCCTGGTGGCGCAGTGGCTGACGTGCTTAGCTGCGGACCAGAACGCTCGGGCTCTGAAGCCACCAACAAGATGTGGCCATCACTCCTGCGCAGATGGCCTCCAAGACCCCGTGGTGCCGCTCCCGGCTGCACTGTGTTCTCACTGTGAGCCGGAATCGACTCGATGGCAGTGGCCCTGGTTTAGACTGTCCTTGCCTGTCTCTGGACACTGGAGCAAAGCCAACAGAGACCCCCAGCACTCCGGTGGGACCGCATGTGAACGCAGGCCTGGCCCCTTTGGGGTCGGGGGCCAGGGAGGCAAAGGGCAGCACCGAGCAAGCAAGTTGCCGGGGACGGGGACGGTTGCAGAGAGGCTTAAGATGGGGGCCCGATGAAGATGCGACGTTGGAGGACTTGGGGCCCCCCGGGGAGGTCAGGAGGCCCCTTGGAGGACTGCCATGTTGGGAGCTGGGGAGGGCCCTGGGAGTTTGTCGCAGGCAGGCAGGGTGAAAGCCCAGCTGGTTTGGTGTCAGGGCCCAAGGGAAGAGGGAGCAGAGGGCCCGAGGTCCCCCCAGGATCCAGCGCTCCCCCATCCCTGGGGAAATCAAGCTGGGGGTAGGGGGCACGGGAGGGCCACATGCCTCGTCTCCACCCTCAGCCTGAGAAAGGAGGTTCGGCCGTTTCCAGCCCTAGTCGCAGCCGTGCTGGCGGCAGCCGCAGAGCCAAGTTCAGGGCCTTTGGTCGGTCTTGGGAGTGGGGGCCCGGGGAACCCAGCTGAGGTCCAGGGAATGGGCTTGCCATGCGACATGCTGTGGCCTGGAGGGGCACCCTCAGGCAAGGTTTGACCAGCTCTGAGCTCTGGCCCACGAGGAGGGCCTGGACACTGTCCCCACCTCCCTCAGCCTCAGGGCCTGGCCGGCAGCCCCAGCTGGCCAGCCCAGCTGGACCCCCCCCTGCGGGGAGCGGAACTGGGGGCCCAGCCCATAAAGCCAGCAGCCTTTACGGCCTGGTCTTGTTGTCGGGTGTGAAGCAGCGGCCATTAACGCCGCCCCCTCCGCTGGCTGGGGGGATCTGTAGTCCACCCTTTATGGCCTCACATCAGTGCCTGCCCCATGGGGGTCTGACCACTCTGCCACCGCCTGTCTGCCCACCGTTTGGCCCCGGAGTCGGGGTGGGTGGCCCCAGGCGCAGCCAGTCTGCTCCACCACCCCACCCACGGAGCAGCTGTTCACCATCCCCAGCCTCAGTTTCCGTACCTGGGAAGTGGGGATCCAGACAGCTCCAGCTGCCCGGGATGATCCTCGCCTGACAGATGAGGAAGCTGACACAGGTGGGCCAGCGAGGTCCCTTGTGGAGGTGGGCCCAGCAAGAGGATTCAGGCCGGGGGGACCCAGGTTCTCCCTGTTGGAACCTCAGAGGAGACTCTGTCCCCTCCTGTGGATGGGGTTGGAGGTTCTGTGGTCCTTCTCTGACTCGCCTGGGGCTGCCGTGACAAAAGTTGTGTACCCCGGGGGTCCCAGGACAAGCAGTGAGTTCTGTTTCCTGGTTCTGAGGGTCAGAAGTCTAAAACGAAGGTGTTGGCAGGGCTGTGCTTTCTCCAGAGACTCCAGGGCAGGGTCCTTCCTGTCCCTTCCAGCTTCTGGTGCCACATGGCATCTCCCTGTGTCTGTCTGCCCTTTTAGGGGCACCCGTCCTTGTACTCAGGGCCTGTCCCCAGTGTGGGTGATCTGCACACTCACTGCCCAGTGACGTCAGTCCTGAGGCCTCGGGGGCTGTGGATACAGGGGTCACTGTCTTGCCCACCGTGCTGCAGGATTGGGCCCCCCCTGACCAGGCGGCTGCCCCCTGACATCCCTGGCTTGGTCCCTCTGCTTTGGCACCATGCCCTGCCTCTTCCTGTGTTCTGCAGGGCTCGCCGGGCCCGTGTCTGCTATGCCACTGTGGTGTCGCAGACGCGGAGCACCCCTGGGGTGTCGCAGACACGAGCTCCAGGGAGGCGCCCATGGGTTCCCGTGAGGCTGAGCAGTGCAGGAACAGCCCACCGTGTACCACTCTCCTTAGCTCAGATAACAAAAAGTCACAGAGAAGAGGGGTGTGAAGGGACCCCCCCAGCCAGCTCACTTGGGCTGTGGGCTCCCATATGATGACTCTGTGGGCAGGCGGAGCGTGGGCAGGGGCAGGGCTGGACAGCTGGGTGTGTGCATGCCCGTAGGACAGTCCAGCGGCCAGCACGCCCACCTGCAGGCCCAGGGCCCTCGGACAGCTAAGGGGAAGCACAGGCTGTCCCCGCCACCATAAATCACGGCAGGAATGCGGGCTGGCCAGTCTGGCGCTGGCCGGCTGGGAGGGCGGAGACCGGGGCCCCGGCAGCTGGCCTTCTCTGCTCAGTGTGGACCACCCAGGACCCCGTTTAGGCTCTTGGTTCCCCAGCCTGTTTCTGGGAGGTCCTGCATTGTCCCCATTACACAGATGGGCAAACCAAGGCCCAAAGTGGGACAGAGGACCGGAGGTGGCCAACCCCCTGGCCCTGCCTCCTTAGGATCCAGTGTCCCCGGGTGGTGACTGGATTCCTGGGCCCTAATGAGGGATTATCCCAGCCGAGGCCTAATTGGTGGTTTCAAGGTCCCCTCAGTCCTGATCCCCAGAGTCTGGGCAGCTGCGATGGCCACAGTGCCCAGACCTTAATTTGAAGCCTGGTATTTGTTGCTGTTCCTCCTCGGCTACTCCCTGATCACCCCCCATCTGAACTCCACTCTGTAATTAGCTCTGCTGGCCGCCCCCGCACGCCCCGGCCTGCCAGCCAGCCAGCACCTGGCAGCAGACACCCAGGCCTCATCTCGTTTCTGCTTGGTCGTAACACAAGAGGCCAGAGACAGCCACTGACCGAACTTACAGTCAGGGAAACCAAGTCACTGGGCAGTCACATGCCAGGGTGTCCGTGGCAGCATCAAGCCAACTCAGATCCCGAGGACGGCGCCCCAGGCAGGTGTTTGTGGCTCCTGGACCCTGGCCTGTCTCCTGCCACTGCAGCTCAGTGCCCTGGCTGGACACTGGGGCCGTGTTCCGTGTCGTGATGGCCGTTATTTGCTGTGTGACTTCAGCAAGCACTGTTGTGGGTTGAGTTGTGTCCCCCTGAAATGACATGTTGAAGCTTTGGGGACTGTGACCCTGACCCTGTTCAGAAGTACGGTCTCTGCAGATGTCATCTGCTCGTGGGAGGTCACAATGGAGAGGGGTGACCGGTGTCCTTATGCGAGGAGGGAAATCAGGAGACAGACACAAGAGAGAGATGTGTGGCAATGGGACCAGAGGGAGAGTGAAGCAGGCACCAGCCCGGGGACACCGGGGGCCCCGACAGCTGCCCACAGAGCCCTGTCGTTCTGTGCTCCGCGGTATCTGGGCTTCATCCTGGTGGCCGCAGGATGCCGGGCCCCCGGGTCACTGCCTGTAAATCAGGTCAGGTTCAGAGTCCCCTCCGAGGGGCCTCAGGAGACGCTGGTCTCCAGTGAAAACTCTGGTGGGGCCCCTGTGGCCAGGACTCCCAGTCCCTGTCCTTGCCGACAGCTCCTCCACTCGGGCCTCGTTGTCCTACCTGAGCAATGGGTGGAAGGGTCGGGCGGGGCTGTGTGGTGGGAGCTTGGTGCCCCACTGAGCTGGGATCGCTAACTTACCCCCACTCCACCCCCACAGCTCTACGAGCTTGACGGGGACCCCAAGAGGAAGGAATTCCTGGACGACTTGTTCAGCTTCATGCAGAAGCGAGGTGAGGCCGCTGGGGGCATCAGGGGCATCGGGCCGGGCCAGGGCGGCCACCACCGGGGTCCTGCTCCCTGAGATCCTGTGGACAACCCCCGAGAGGGTGTCATGATCGTCCCTGATTTTCAGGGAGGGGCACTAAGAAGGGGGCCTCCTGCGCCCATGAGACAGGAAGGGGTGGGGCCGGGGCCCACAGGGCGCTCGGGGGGCCCAGGCTTCGCTTTGTCCAGGGCCTCTGCTGGCCCCTCCCTCGGGCCAGAGGCTTCTGTAAACACAGCCCAGGCAGACCAGCAGGGAGGGAAGATGAAAGGGGGGGGCCACCCGGACCCCTGCTGCCCACGGCCTGGGGTTAACCCCTCCCGTGCCAGAGGCGGAGCAGTCCAGATGGCCAGAGTGAGGCCTTTGGGTGTTATCTGTGAAGTGCCCCCCGGCCTGGGGCCTGCCGCCCCTGTGTGGCCTGAGCTCCCTTCCCCCACTCTTTTATCGTCCAGTCCACCTGCCTGAGTCCTCAAAGCTGGAGGCAGCCCATTTTGCCCACACCGGGTCCCCAGTGCCCACCACAGTGCCTGGTACCCTGAGTGGACTTAGGAAGTCCAGGGAGCTGCTCTGGAGGGGGGTCAAGGTGGAGGGGCCCCAGGTACTTGAGTCCAGCCCCCAGCCACACAGGGCTGCCAGAGTCCATTCGTCCATCCCTGCTTCCCTCATCAAGCTGGAACTCCTGGAGCATGGGGTCCAACAGACTCCTACACATCCTTCAAAACCACAGATCCCAGGCTTCCTTTCCCCTGCTGTCCTCCTGGACCCTGCCGCTCTGTCACTGCGACCCTTCGGAGCAGAAAGTCTTTAAGAGCCCCTGACCTGAATGCCAGGCCCTGCACCCTACAGCCCAGCCCCCTTTGTTGCTTGTGAGAAAGGGAAAGTCATCCCCCCACCACATCACCAGACTGCTGTCAGTTCTCTGGGGTCTGAAATTAAGGGCAGGGGTACTGCTGTACCCCAGCGTCCCCTCCGTTTCCTTGACAACACCCCCACCCTTCCTTATCGCTGCCCAGGTCCCCTGTCCACTGGCCTGGCCCCCCCGCCACTCCTTCTCCTTCTGTAAACATCCGTCCTTCCCGCCTGCCTCCCACCCCTCGGCAGCCTGGAGGGTCCCTTGGTGCTGTTCCTGCCCCTTTTCCCATCACAGAGGCCGAAAGCAGTGTCCCTTCTGGGGTGTCGTGGGCTTGTAGCTGGGCTCGTGCATGGACTGAGACTCGGGGGCACGTCCCTCTTCGTCCCCTCTAGGCCGACCTCAATTTGTTGAGGGCTCTGCAACCAGGAAGGACCCAGAAGTGACTGGTTTAGGGTCCCAGGGGTGGTGGGAGGTGACTGTGTAAAGGGGAGGCCAGGGAGCTGGACTCCAGGGCAGAGGGCTCCTCCCACCCTCCACGTCCCCCCAGCACAGATCACAGATGGGGGGGGGACTCTGGGCTTGCTGGGTCCTGTGGGCGGACAGGCAGGTCCCTGAGCCCTACTCCAGCAGCTCGTGTCACAGAGCCTGGGTTTCGCGACCCCTGGGCGTCATCCCCCGTGTGGGGCTGGGGACTGCAGGCAATAAACAGGGTCCTGTAGCCGAGAATGTCACAGGAGCTGCCAGGCTGGAGACTCAGAGCTGAGGCCAGGGGGTCTCCGAGGAGGGGCAGAGACTCGGGGCGAAGGCCGCAGGTCAGGGGGCACGGGAGAGTGGCCAGCAGGCGGGGGCTGGAGAGGTGCTGGGAAGGTAAAGAGGTCGGACAGGGGTTGGGCAGAGGGCCACAGGGTGGGGTCAAAGCCTGGCCCACCTCGCTCCCTGCTCTCCCCTCCCCCCGGCTGGCCGACCACCTTCCCCCCCCCACCCCAGGCTGGCTGACCACCCTCCTTCTGCAGGAGGTTGCTAGGCGTCTGGACCAGCAGGTCAGCCTCTGGGAGCAGCTCTTGTGGTTGGCAATGAGGCAGGGGTGTTCTCAGGGCGATCCAGTGGCATCTCCCCCACTGTCCCCTGCCTCCTCTGTCCCGTGAGATGGGCAGTGTCCAGTTCCCCACATTACAGCTGGGGAGACTGAGGCCGGGGGCGAGGTCCCTGGCAGGCAGCAGCAAAGCTACGTCCTTGGTTTTCTCCAAGCAGCAGTTCAGACCCGAGCTGATTCCATGCCCCCTGGGGACACCCCACGATGTCCAGGGACAGCTGTGGTTGTCACAACTCACCGGCAGCAAGTAGGTGGCTAGAGACGCTGCCTGCTGGCCTGCAGTGCCCAGAGCGGTCCTCGTGTCCACACTGATAGTTGTGGGTGCCTGGTACCAGTCATGAGGAGACACCAGGGCGTACTCCCGAAAGGTCAGGATGACTCCGGCTCCCGAGACACCCCTCCTTATTCTCCCATCTCAGTGTCTGGTTGGATTGACTGATATTTTTAGTGATTTGAAGTTTTAGTTTTGAGTTTAGGTGAACCTGGACAGCGCTAGTCAGTTCCCGTTCAAACATTCGCCCACACGTGGTGTCGTGACCTTGGCTGTAAGCCCACAGTGTGACAGCATCCTCTCCTTTCCACTCTCCCTTCCTGCCTCCTCACTTTCACCGTGGGTGGCATGCTAGGACATAGAGAGGTCTCATGGTTATGGAACAGTCTCTCGGCGGTCAGTGGGGTCGCCTAACCAGGGGGTCTCACCAGGAGCACCTGCCCGGGGGACACTAGGAGATGTCTGTGAGCATTGGTGGTTTTCACAGCAGTGAGCAGGCACAGTGAGCCAGGGACACTGCTTGCTGCTGTGCAGCGCAGGGGACACCCACCCCGGAGAGCGATCCCCAGCAGTCCGCATGTGAGCAGTGCCTGTGGAGACGCAGGGCTGGCCCAGCCAGTTGGCACCTGCTGGGTGTGTGTCCCTTGCCTCACCCCCTCTCCCTCCCACAGGGACCCCTGTGAACCGCATCCCGATCATGGCGAAGCAGGTTCTGGACCTGTTCATGCTCTACGTGCTGGTGACGGAGAAGGGTGGCCTCGTGGAGGTCATCAACAAGAAGCTGTGGCGTGAAATCACCAAGGGTCTCAACCTGCCCACCTCCATCACGAGTGCCGCCTTCACCTTGCGCACCCAGTGAGTGCCTGCTGTCTGAGGCTGAGGCCGGCAAGGCCCCGGGAACAGTGGGGTCTCAGGACAGAGGCCTGAGGGCTGGTGAACTGTTGTGTGGGGATCCAGGAAGGGGGTGGTATTCCGAGCAGGGAGAACTACAGGTGCAAAGGGCCTGGGGCAGGAAAGATCAAGGAGGCTGGGAGGAGAGAAGAAGAACACAGTCCCAGGAGGAGTCTGGATTCTGCCTCTGGGAGGTCAGGGCTGATCCAGCTCTATCTAGGGTTAGGCACACTGAGTTTTTTATTTTGTTTTATTTTTTTATGACATTGAGATTTCAAGGATGAGGAGGAAATGGTTAAGCACTCAGCTGCTAACGGAGAGGCTGGTGGTTGAAACCCACCCAGCAGCTCTGCAGGAGATGAATCTGGCCTTCTGTCCTGCAGAGTCCAATCTAGAAAACCTGACGGAATGGCTCTGCTCCGTCCTTTGTGGTTGCTAGGGGCCCAAATCACCCTGATGGCACCCAACAAGAATAGTTAGGGGGGAGGCCAGTGGTGGTCCTGTGGTGGACTTCTCTGTACATGGAGGAGACGCAGTTTGACCCCTGGCCACTGCCCCCACCCCGCACACAGCCACCCCAGGTGTCATGGAAGGTTTGCAGATTGCTCGGATGGTGAGCGGGCATCAGGGAAGCTTCCAGCCTGAGACAGACTAGGAAGAAAGGCCTGGCGATTTTCTGAAAGCCAGCCAGTGGAAACCGCATAGGTCACAAGAGTCCTCCCGCAGCTGGCCGTGGGCGCGGCACAGAACCGGGGTGGCGTCTCTTAGGTTTGCCCTTGGGGTCACTGCCAGAGGCTGACTTGATGGCAGGGAGTCACAGAAGAAGGCGAGGCAAGCCCAGTGGGTGACATGGGAGGGGGCAGGAGGGGGGACCTTACTTTGCGCCGAGGGCACCCAGGAGCCCAAGGAAGCTTTGTGGGTGCCATCCTGTCCCCCGTCCCCTGCCCGCAGGTACATGAAGTACCTGTACCCCTACGAGTGTGAGAAACGTGGCCTCAGCAATCCCAACGAGCTCCAGGCAGCCATTGACAGCAACCGGCGGGAGGGCCGGCGCCAGAGCTTCGGGGGCCCCCTCTTCACCTACTCGCCCGGCGGGGCCCACGGTGTGCTGTCCTCCGCCAAACTGCCCGTGCCCTCCCTGGGCCTGACCACCGGCACCAACGGCAGCTCCATCACCCCAGCCCCTAAGATCAAGAAAGGTGAGGGGCTCTTCCCCTCTCTGGGTAACTAGGATGATGAACCCCAGGTTGGCCTGGAAAAGGCCTCCGACCTTCTGTGCTGTGACCAGGGCAGACATTACTAGTCAATCGGCATTCCCAACCCTGTGTCCCTGGCAGACATCACTAGTCCACAGTTGTTCGTTTTCCTCTCCTTACCAAGGTGGAGAACTGGCGGTACAGTGGTTAAGCACTGCATCTGCTCACCGAAGGGTTGGCAGCTCGAATCGGCCAGGCGCTCCTTGGAAACTCCATAGGGCAGCTCTGCTCTGCTCTGTAGGGTCTCTATGAGTCAGAATCCCCTCAATGGCAGTGGGTTTGGCCTTGGTTTTTTTTATACCAAGGCAGGCATTACCTGTCAGGCCGAGTGTTCCTGTGCTGTGCCCTTGGCAGACATTATTAATCAGAGTTCTCCCAACCTGCGCCCATGGCGGACATTACTGATCAGCCGGCTTCCCAGTCCCACCCTGGGGCAGTCGTTAGCTGGGGACCGTGCGCTCCTTGAGCTGTGGTGGTGCAGTGGCTAAGAGCTAGTCTGCTACGTCCACCAGCTGCTTCTTGGAAATCCTCCAAGGAAGTTCGGCTCTGTCCTGTAGAATTGCCAGGGATTGGCACTGACTCGACAGCAGTGGATTTGTCCGTTTTTTTGGTGCTCTTCCCTAACCTTGTGGTAGGTGACACCAAGTATTGTGCCCGGACCTGGCTGGCCGGTCACTGCGCAGCTTCCCTCTGAGCATCAGACTGCCTGGCACGCAGCTCCCCAGGAGCCAGCGTGCGGCTGTCAGGCTGACACCACCTCTGAAGTGGCTGAGGGCTCCTGGGCAAGCCAGAGCCACTTTCTGACCCCAACTTTCCTTATGGGTAAAATGAGGAAAATTACCCTCGTGGACGTGTTGGGGAGGGCTCGGAACTACAGTGCCCGGCTTGCAACAAGCTGTGGTCTGCAAATGCCTGACCATGAGCTCCTGACCGTGAGCTCCTGACTGGGAGCTCCCGCCCGTGGCAGGCGTTCCCAGTCGATCACGGTTTTTCCCTCCCGTGAGCCGCTGAATCCGGTAGAACACAGGCGCAGCGGCAGCCTGTGGCAGGCATTCCCGGTCAATCACCGAGCCTCTGAATCCTTCCTAACACAGGTGCCGCCGGCAGCCCGTGTGGCCGTGTGTGACGCCGGTCATTTTGCTTCTCTGGGCTCCTCTTTTCCATCTGTCACGTGGAATGGGGTCTCCTGGCCTCCTGGGGATGCCCTGAGGATGCAGAATGATTTCTGTAGCACTTGTGCCTGTTCAGAAACCTGTGCGCTTTCCCAGAGAGGGAGTGAGTGCCCCATCCACGGAAGCATTCAAGAAGGTGCATATTCAAGAAGTGGGCTGAGGTCCCTTCTGACCACCAGCTCCTCTTCTCTCCTTTAGAGGAGGACTCAGCCATCCCTATCACTGTCCCTGGACGCCTCCCTGTCCCCCTGGCAGGCCACCCCGTGGTGGCCGCCCAGGCAGCAGCAGTGCAGGCGGCAGCAGCCCAGGCAGCAGTGGCAGCACAGGCAGCCGCCCTGGAGCAGCTCCGGGAGAAGCTGGAGTCTGGGGAGCCTCCTGAGAAGAAGATAGCCCTGGTGGCTGATGAACAGCAACGGCTCATGCAGCGAGCCCTGCAGCAGAACTTCCTGGCCATGACAGCGCAGCTGCCGATGAGCATACGGATCAACAGCCAAGGTACTGACCTGGTGCTGAGTTTCTTGCATGTGTAATAGATGCTTTGTAGCAAACCTATGTAAAGAGTGCCTACAAATCAATGAGAAAAAAAAGAGAGCGAGCCAACAAATGAGTAGATCAGTTGGACGGCTATGACTAGGAAATTCATACAAAAAGCTGTTTGGTTCCATCTAGTTGGGGATCTGTAAGTTAACAAGAAGGAGATGCCATTTATCTCTACCAGAGTTTGATTATATCAAGTGATTGTATCAAGTGAGTGTGAGGAAATAAGCCCCTTCAGACCTGCTGGAGGGAATGTGAGGACGTAGGTGATGATTCGGGCAGTCTCTATGACAACAGAAAATGTATGCGTTGTGGCCCGGTCACTCTGTTTCCTGTAGGCAGCAGAGCACACCCACAGGAGTGTACAAGTCAACACATATCTGCAGAGGTGTTTCCTGCAGCGTTGGTTATAGACTGCCCCTTGGGTGTCCGTCTGCAGGGATGAGGAAATCGAGTATGGACCCTTTGCAGGTGTTAGAAAGAGGGAGATGACCCGGAGGGATGCCGTCTCTGACAGTCACGGAAAAAAGCAAGTTCTAGACAAACAGACTACCGTTCAACCAGTAGTTATGGAGCGGCTGCTGTTTTGCCCCCTTTGGACAGAAAATAAACAGGAGAGACACGCAGTCCCCACCTTGGGGCAGGTGGAAGTCTGGCAGGGGAGACGGACGTGAAGCAGGCGGCCGCCCGGCTGTAATTATGATTATTAAAGCAATCGCTTTCCTTCTCACAGCCTCTGAGAGCCGCCAGGACTCAGCCGTGAGCTTGGCCAGCGCCAACGGCACCAGCAGTATTAGCATGTCTGTGGAGATGAACGGTGTCGTGTACACAGGTAGGACTGCCAGGACCGGACGCCCCCGTGGCTGCCTCCCCCGCAGCCTACCGGCCTGGGCGTGAAGGGTGGAAGGGCGACGTGACTAACAGTCCAGGGCGGGGAGCCTTCCCCCCTAAGACTTGAATAGAGCCACCTGCCCAGCGTGCTGGGAGTCCCGCGTGGCGCAGGCAGTTAAGCAACTCTGCCAACAGCTGGGAGGTTGGTGTCAGCACCGACCCAGAAAGGCCACAGGAGACAGACCTGGCGGTCTCCTTCCAGGGGTCACGGCCTTGGGAACCCTGGGGGGCAGTTCTACTCTGACCCCCTTGAGGTTGCCGTGACTTGGAATGGACCGGACAGCACCTGGGATCAGCGGCAGGTGAGGGCACTAGGCTGGAAAATGCGCACTAATTACTATAGGCGTGGAAACTGATTTTCAAATTGCCCACCCAAAGCGGTACCAGGCCGCTCGTTCCGGTGGGCCCCTACGTGGCGCTGCCGACCCGGGGCAGCCGGGTTGGGTCTGCAGAGGGAACAACAGGAGGGTCCTTGGCGGGGGGTCAGCTGATTCCTGAGACTGGATACCAGCTGGGGGGGATGGATGTGGGGGCGCACGGAGGAGCTTTTACCTCCGCAGCGCTGCGTGCCCTCTCTCCTGCACCTCTCTTCGTGACGTGCTTGTCCTCCCGTCCTGCCTTAGGAGTGCTGTTTGCCCAGCCACCAGCGCCCACGCCACCCTCAGCCCCCGGCAAAGGCGGTGGCGGGAGCAGGGCAGGAAGCAGTGGCACCGGCGGCGGCAGTGGCAGCAGCTTGGGCAGCCAGCCTGGGCCGGCGGGCTTGTCCACAGCCCCCACGTCTTCTACCTCAAATAACTCATTGCCTTAAGCACGTCTCTCCCCAGCCCCCACCCCAGAAGCCTGCCAGCCTGGGCAGGGGTCCAGGTGGGCCAGGGTCCAGGCGGGCCGGGGTCCAGGCGGGCCGGGGTCCAGGCGGGCCGGGGTCCAGGCGGGCCGGGGTCCAGGCGGGCCGAGCAGGGGCCAGGACGGCGGAAGATACGGGTGGGGAGGGAGAGATACAGCTGACGCCAAAAAAAGCAGAGAGAAGATATATATACATATAGAGAGAGAAATGAAATTTAATAAAACAGGGGAAAACCAAGGAACACTTGAATTTCTCAGGTTTCGGACATCCAGAGAGATGAGTTAGGAGAGCAGCAGAGGAAATCGGAAGAGAGAGAGGAGGCAGGTGCAGTCCGGGGTTCCCTGCAGTCCCCCGGACTGCTAACTCTGGTGTCTGGTCTGGACCAGTCACAATGTAAGGCCAATCTTGTTTACCTCATACATCCCTGCACTGTGTGTTTTTTTTTTTTTTGTCTTTTTTTTGTTTAATTATCCGTCACACACTCATCATGTCCAGCTCCTTGCATTGAAGGGAACCCCTGAGCCAAGATCAGCTGAATTTTTTTTTCTTGTTGCTTTTGAAAAATTTTTTTTTTAAGAAATAACAACATTCAATCTGTATAGGGTTTTTAAGAGGTTTGGGGGTTTTGTTTTGTAAATATTCTATTTTATTCTTTGAAGGGGGGAAGCAAACCTTAGCGAAAGGAGATATATATATATTTGTGTTCATTCAGGGAAACTGAACGTGAAAAAGAAAAAAAAATCGTAAAAAACAACCACAAAAATCCAAAGTGTAATAACCTTCTTCTTTTTCCCATGAGTGACTGGGGTTTCTCTGTGCATTTCCTGGGAGGCACTGGGCAGCTGGGCAGCTCCGGCCACTGGACTCCTGGGGTGAGAGCCTCCAGAGGTGGCCCTCTCAGGGGCTGGAGAGCAGACGGGGTCGCTGTCAGCTGAGTGGCCGACTGCGCTCCGGAAGCTTCCTGCTCTGCTGTGCTCTCTGTGGGCTCTCCTGTCAGGGACCTGGTGGTCTTGACTGGAAACAGGAGATGCTTCTGACTGAGGAGGGAAGGTGGCAGGGGCCTGCCATCCCAGCCCCCAGACCCCCGTCTCAGGGATGAATGTGGCCTGGGGGGGTCTCTGCAGCCTCCGCTCTCACCTGAAAGGCCTGCTTTGGGGGACTGTCAGTCTGGAGTGGGGGCAAAGCTAGACCCAGCTCAGGGGGAGGGGTCTGGGGCGCGGCACCCTGGCCATGGCTCCTTGTCTTTGTCCTTTGGTTTCCTCTTGGTCCTAGGGGCACAGGGCCACCAGCTCCCTGCAGAGGAGGCTGAACCCTAACCCCCTGTGCACTGTGTCTAACCACAGGTGGATTTGGGGGGGTGATTGCATTGGGTGCCAGAAACTTGTCACCCTCACCCGCTGCCCGCCTTGGTCCCTGGGACCTGCGTGGTCACGGAGGGAAGATCGCCCCTTACACAGCGCCTCTTGTCACGCACTGGGTTTTCATTTCTCTCGGGGGAGGATTAACTCTCCTGCTCCCAGGGCGTTTCTGGAAACTCTGCCTAGTCTCTCTATCCCTGATTGGACCCAAGGGGCTGACAGTGACGAGCCAGGGGTGTCTGGGGCACGGTGCGGCACAGCCTCCCCAGTCTCCTGGTCCCAGGCATCAATTTTGTTGCCTTGGCGATGCTCTCCTGGGACCTGATGCCTGGAGTTGGGCTCGCTCTGGTGATGGGCTGTGCTGTGTCTTACAGGAGGGAACCCTCCCGTTGCCACGGTATGTCTCAGGGTCACTTACGCCCCCATCCTTCCAGGAGGGGGCGGCAGGCATCGGGGGTCCCCTCTCCCTCTCCTCCTTAGGCCGGCTCTCGCCCACCCCTCTCTCTCGGGCCAGCACTGCAGAAGCACAATCGCTCACAGAAGGGGGACCCAGCCTCACCCTGTCTCTGAGAACCACTGGCCCAGCCTGTGTCTTCTCCCTCCCGGCCAGGGTGCCCATGCCTTCACCCCCATCTCCTCGCCATCCAGCCTTCGCCCTCAGCCACTGCCTTCTGTGGTGTCTCGGACCCTGTCCTGTGTGGAGGCCAGGCCCCTAGCCAGGGGACACATCTGTGTTTCTGCCTACCGCAGGACTGACTTTGGGTGCCCCAAACCGCACTCTCAGGCGCTGCCTCTCCCACCTGGAGCTTGCCGCAGGTCGTGGCAGCTTGTCCGTGCTGCCCTTCCTGTCCCCAAGGGACCTGGCTGTGTCTGTCTTGTGTCGGGGGGGTGACTACAGGCAGGGACATCTCTTGAGCTTTGTGAGTGGGTGTCCAAGTGTGTAGGGAGCCCGGGTGTCTCGGGGGCTGTCACAGCCACCACCCCTGGCACCAAGCGGGCTGGATTCTAACTCAGGGGACTTGGCTTGCCATTCAGCTCTGGAGATGGTCAGGGCGGGTGGGGTGGGTCGGTGCCCGTGGGTCCTGGGACCTGCCTCCCTGGGTGGCTCGGTGACACGGGGGAGCCCTCGGGGTGGTGAAAATAGGAGGGGGTCCTGGAGACCTCCATGCTCCGTGCCAGGAGGGCCCTGTACCTGTCCCCATTCACCCCCTGCCATTGCCGTCTCCCAGCTGATGCCTGTCAGAAGAGTTTAAGGAACAGGCAGCTTTCTGGGGTGCAGCTCAGCACCCTGCTATGCAAACCAGGGTGGGGTTAGGGCAGTGCTCAGTCACAGGGTCTCTCTCCTTGAGTGCTGTCTGTTCAGGTTGGGGGGACTTTATCAGCATGGTCCGCATGGGGACCCCCACCAAACTCAGGGTCCCAGGAGGGTATAGGGAGACCCCCTGACTTGGATCTGTTTGTGGGGGGCTGGCTGCTTCTAGAAGCCTAAAGCAGCCACGGTGTCTGGCTGCTCAGCTGTCGGGCGGGGGGTCGGGCAGGGGCAGGGGCTCTGGGTGACTTTGTAATCGGGGTACTTCTGTACAGTCACTTTTTTGCTTTTTATCATTTTTGCCAACTTTGTTCCTTTTTCTTTTTCTTGATGGGCAATCATGTAATGTTTAGTCTTTCCTTCTTGATGTGTGAAATTTCTGAATTTCAGTCACTCTGGGGTTTGTTAGGTGGCAATGGGGCCACACCTCAACTCAGGTAAAAGGAAAAAAAAATTTAATTAAAAAACTTTAAAAAAAAAATCAAAAGGCAACAAAAACCACATTCTACCTCTGTCCCTGCCCGGCCTGGCCACTGCAGGGCGGCTCGGGACAATTTCAGTTTTTTGCATAAAATTCAGGTATTAAAAGGAAAAAAAAAAAAAAGAAAAGGCAAGAAAACAAACAAAAAAAAGGTGTGATTTTGAAATTTAAAAGAACACTGAAAGTTTACATTTTATAATAACATTATTATGCAGATTGTATTTAAACTTCAGAAATATTTAAGACGATTGTAACCCTGTAAAGTCGATGAAATATTAAAACAAGACAAAATGCTTGTGACTTTTATCAGAAGACGATGGCTCCTGCGCTGTTTTTGAGGCGTCTCCTGCTGGGGCCCAGGCCAGCGGGGTGGGCCGGAAGCCACTCTCTGACACCCTAAGTCTGGCTCCAGGCAGCAGAGGGCACTGGGCACCTTGGGGATCAAGTGACATCTGGAGACAAATGTGGATGCCCAGACTGAGGGTGGGGGTCCTACAAGTGCCGAGTGGGTGGAGGCCAGGGGACTGCCCAGCGGCCAGCAGTGCTGGGGGGGCCCCCACCGGGAAGGGTCCAGCCTGCGTCGGCAGCACCAGCGGGGACAGCCTGCGTTCATCGTTGGAAGACATTGAGTTGGGTGCCTGCTCACTCCGTACCCCAGAACAAAAGTCCCACTGGGTCAGACAGAGGGTTCCCCCAGCGGGGGGGGACACGCCAGCCCGGCTCCTGTGACTCCCAGCCTTTCTCCTCCCCACTCAGTAGGTACATCTGGAGAAGCACAGATCCCAGAGGAGGAGCCCTGGTGGGGTGGTACAGTGGTTAGGCACCTGGCTGCTAACAGGACTGGCAGTGGGAACTCCACAGCTCTGGGGCAGAGATGCCTGGTAGTTAGCACCTGTGAAGATGACAGCCTGGAAGACTCCAGGGAGAGTCCTGCCCTGTCCCGTGGGGTCACCCTGAGTCACAGCAACCCTGAGGCACCTGTACCAACCACCACGGCCTCCTGAAACTCCCGTAGCTAAGGTGATTGCAGCCCAGAGTCTCGGGAGTCAGGTGTTCTCAGTCAGAACGACTCAGCCCCCAGGGGACGTGGTGGCGGGGAGGCATCTGTGCGTGTAAAGACGGGAGGCGCTGCTGGGGCCACAGAGCAGGCGGGGCTGGGGCTGCTGCTCGGCACCCTGCAGGGCTCAGGAGCACCCAGCCCAGAGGAGGGTCAGCGGTGTTGGGTCAGGGGCTCCGTGCTGCACCCTCTCTGGTGCAGGTGTCTGCGGCCCCTCCCTGGTGTTCGTTTGGGGGCCGAGTAGGTTCGTCTTTGGGGCCTGGAGCCGTTGACTCCTGTGTCACAGTTGTCCCCCAGCTTGTTGGATTCTGCGGGTGACCTAAGTGAGACCTCCCCTAGCTCTCTCTGTGACCGAAGCCCCCAGGGCTGATGGCCTCCAGGAGTCTTGAAGCCATGCCCAGACTGGCTGCATTTCTGTCCCTTAAGGAGGCCAAGCATGGTCATGCCCCAGGGCCTTTGCACATGCTGTTCTTGTGCCTGGAAAGGCCATTCCCTCCATCATTGCTTAGCTGCTCCAAGAGCTCTCACACCAGCCAGTCCAGCCCTTCCTGGACAGCGCAGGCCTCCTTCCCTGAGGCGGCGCCTCTCAGCCCTACCCGCATGGCTCTGCTGCCTTCCGATCCCAGGAAATGCCTTCCACATTGCATGGCTTCGCCCAGCCTGGGGGGCAATATATATGTCATGGGAGGCGGGGACTGCACTTGGAGAAGCCCCTGGGGCATGAGCCCTGCTGGGGGGGTCACGGTAGCAGGGGTTTCATCTGGGGCACTTTCCTCTCAACCAGATGGCTGGGGCTTCAGCACAAATCCATGCCTTTCCCCCTGTTCACAATACCTGCACTTATGTGTCACCGTGGTGGCCTGCAAAAAACAAGATCAAGAGCCAGGTTGGCTTGGAGCCCCCACTGGGCAGTCCCTGACTCAGGAAATACTGAGGGGATCCACCAGGTTCTGGGGACACCAGACATCAGGGTTTTGGGAATGGCACAGTTTTAACCAGAAGCAATGTCCCACGAGTCTGATCTGGTGCCACCCATGCCCTGGTCACAGGCCCCCGACTCAAGGTCAAGCGGGCCAGGCTGGGCAGGCCCAGACTCAAGTCTCTCAACTGCTGGCTCCCCAGTTCCGGCTCCGGCCCCATCTGGCCCAGGCTGGTCCTGTTGCAGAGAGCACAGCCCCCCACCCAACTCTCATGTGAGCCGGGGAACTCCCACACCACTAGCTGTGGCCCCAATCTTATCCACCCAAACAGGGCCTTCTCAGTAAGGGCCACGCCTGGGTCTTGTCTCCACAGGGCCTGGAGGTCAGAGGCTGGAGGTCAGTCCGCTGCACCTCCTGCTCCCTCCCTCCCGGGGCGGTAAGGGGGATGTCATGAGACCCCCTTCTGGCAGACTACTTGCCAGTCTGATGTTGTACGTCTCAGCTGAGATGGTCCAGAGAGACGACCAAGGGCCCGGAGGTCACACAGCGCCTGGGACAGATTTAAGACGAGGTCCTGGGGCCACCACCCCTCCCTACCTCCCTGGGGGCCGGCTCAGCGCAGAGCTAGGGGGATGGCTCCCGGAGGTGAAACTCCAAACTGGACGATCAGCTATGGCAGCGCACCGGAGGGGGAGGTGGCGTGAAGGAGGCCTGAGCAAGGGGCCAGTTTCCATCTGAGTCACCTGCCTCCGCCACCACAGTGGGCCCAGGTGACGGGGCAGCTCTGGAAGGCCCAGGGCAGCCAGGTCACTTGGTGGATCCCCTGGGACCCGTGAGACAGGGCTGGAGGTCAGTTCTGGGAGGTTTGCACACAGCAGGCGCTCCACACACACGTGCAGAAAACAAGAAGACAGGCTTTCTCTCTGGGCCTCAGTTTCCCTGCCCCAGACCTTCCCCACGCCCCCCACAGGCTTGGTTTCGGAAGGGACGCCCAGCGGGCACCAATGGGCCCTGGCCACTGGGTGGTCTGGAGACGCCCCCAAGCGTGGCTTTTGTCAGACTTTGCTGACACAACTGGTCTGGCCTCATTCCGGGAACAGGGCTGGGGGTAGGGTGACCTCTGACCTCACATAGCCGCCTGGCCAAGCTGGGTCCCCAGGGAGTGGGAGGAGGAGGGAGGGCCGGACCACGGCAGGAGGCCTGAGATGAAGGGCGCCTGGAGGCAGCTGCCCAGCTCCCAGGACTGCCCTGGCGTGACGTCTGCCACGGGCACCCCTTCCACATCACAGGGATCCCGTGCTCTCCAGGCGGCAGCCCACACATCAGGCTCCGTCCCCACACACTGGGGAAAACCAAGAGCCCCAGAGCCCCCATATGACCTCTCACTGGCCCGTGGGTGGGGAGGTGGGGAAACTGAGGCCCAGACCTGCTCCGTGAGCTGCCCTGTGACCCCAAGGAGGCAATCTCCACGCACAGCACCTGCTTTGAGCCCTGAGCCTGTGTTCAGAACAGCCGACCTCAGGGCTGCCTGTTCCGGGAGCCAGGCTGTGTAAGACCACGGTTCCCAAGCCAGGTTCCACAGAGCAGTGAGGACCGCAGAGGCGGCTGGCTCCGTGACCAGGTCCACCACATATCAGGGTGATTTGGTTTCCCAAGCCCCACTTTCAGGACCCTGAGGGCACCAGCCGGTCCAGGGCACGGAAACCAGCCACCGTTGATTCTGGGTCCAGGTCATCTTCAGACTAGGTGGTCCCTGCCTCAGCCAGCCCACTTAGCAGCTTCTAGAGGCTTGGACTCCCTGCTCTCCTCAGCTTGAATACATCCCTTGGCTCCCTACTACCCCTTTCCTGGGATAAAACCCAGCTCCTTGGGGCCGGCGAGGCCCACCGTGGCCCACCATGGCCCAGTCTCCCCCAAAAGGCTGCCACCTCAGGGCCTTTGCTATACCGCTGCTGGGTACACGTTGGGCTTCAGACCAAGTGCACCTCCTCTTGGAAGCTCCCCTCCCAACCGTGAGACCAGGAAGGTCCCCAGTGCACCCCCGGCCTCGAGGCCGCTCTGCAGCTGTGTCCTGAGTGCCAGGCGCCCCCGCACGGCCACCGCCGAGGAAGCCCTGTCCCCGCGGGCCTCCGGGTCGTGGCTCACGCCTTCCACCTGGTGGCCACGGCTGGAAGTGCAGCTCCCGTAGTCAGCACCCCTCGCTCCTTCCAGGGGAGCATCTCTGCTCTTCTCCCTCCTCTCCTGCGGTTTAGGGGGCAGTCCCCCTAACTCTAGGCCAACTCACAGTCACCATATACATGCCCCCAGTGGTCTGCAGGCTTGGCTAGCTGGGGACTGGAAAATGGACCCCAAAGCCTGTGTGGCCCAGTATTGCCAGTGAGCACAGACCTGGGAGAACGAGACCCCCAATGGGGCCATCTGGACTTACGGGTGAATTCCCCCCTTCTGAAGGTTAGTAGTTAATCCCACATCCTAAAACCACTGTATCTATAGACACACAGCTTATTTGGGGTGCACCCAATGGCTGAAATTAAAAAAAAAAAAAAAAACTGAATTTTGAGATCCCCAAAGTAGGGAGGCCAAGAGGCAGACAGATCATTAATAAATAAACATTTAATTGCAATGCACTGAGCATCAGATGAGCACCAGTGACAGAGCCTGGGTCTGACAGGAAACTTCTCGCCTGGGCCTGTGAGCCTGGGGCTCCACACATTAGAAGAAAGAAGACTCTGGGGGTCGTATCAGCGGCCCCAAGCACCCGGCCACAGACGACCAGGCCAGACCGCGAAACTTGGAAGCTGCCGGCTCCTTGCAGAAGACTCTGGGCCTTGGTTTCTCCTCCTATCTCTTCGGAGGGTGACTGCCTTCTGGGGTCGCCAGTCAGGGCTGAGTCACCCTGTAAGTAAGCTGAGCACCAGCTTCGGGCATCAAGAAAAGAGGGCCACCAGCGGTCCAAGGCAGAGACCCACAGGTGGCAGGCAAAGCGGACACCAGGAAAAGCCAGCACACGGAGACCAAGAGAGAATCCCTTCACCGCCTGTTACACAGGCACGCAGAGACTGTCCCCAGGTCGCCTGTGACAAGACCACTGCAGCATCTGTGAGGGAGAAGAACAGAGAAATATTTTGAATTGTAACATGCTAGAGATGAAAGGTCTGTCTAAAAGTACAGTCATTTCTTGTGTTTGTTTTCTGAACAGTTGATTTTCTTCCACGAGACACTTTCATTTCCTGGTTTATCACAAGACAAGCCCCAGAGCCACAGCACTGGCCACCCAGGGTGAGAGCGTGACAGGCCGTTTGTCACGGTGGGTGGTCACCAGCATGTCCCACCGACGGGGAAAGGACTCAGCTCACGGCCTCACCTTCTCTCCGACAGACCATGTGGAGTATCCTCCTGGTGGAAAGTGCGGTGCGTGGTAAGAATGACACCACCCCGCATCCTCTGAGGTTCTGGCAATCCACTTCGTCTCATTCCACTAAAACAGCACAGACACCACTTTGGAGTTCAGTCACTAATGTTGTGGCCACAACTGAAAAGAAGTTGCACCGTGGATAACCACACACCTACATTGTCATTGTGAGGTGCTGTCGAGTGGGTTCCGACGCACGGCCACCCTGTGCACAACAGAACGGAACACTGACCAGTCTCGTGCCACGTCCACCATCGTTTCTATGCCTCCGCCCGCTGTGGTGGCCACAGTGTCAGTCTGTCTCGTCGAGGGTCTTCCCCTTTCTCGCTGACCCTCCACTTTACCAAGCATGATGTCCTTTTCCAGGGATTGATCTCTCCCAACAATGTGTCCAAATTATGTGAGACGCAGGCTCGCCATCTTTGCCTCCACGGGGCACTTGGGCTGGGCTGCGTCCACGACAGATCTGCTCATCCTTTTGGTGTCCACGGTACAGTCAATATTCTCTGCCAACAGCACAAATCAAAGGTGCCACTTCTTCTTCAGTCTTCTCTTTCGATGTACGTGAGGTGACCGAAACTACCATGGCTTGGAGTCACGCATACGTCAGTCTTCAAAGGTGGTATCTTTGCTTTTTAATCCTTTAAAGACATCTTTTGCAGCCCCTTCTCCCAAGGCAATGTGTCTTTTGATTTCCTGATGGCCGCTTCCATGGGCGCTGAGCACGGATCCAAGTAGAATGCAATTCCTGACAACTTCCGTCTTTTCTCCCTTTGTCCCTGTGCTGTGAGGAATCCCTTTCCTTTCTTACCATGGCCTCCCAAGTGCCCCCCCAAGGGATTGGTGGGACTGTGCCAACAGGTAACTGGGGTCCACCAGGCAGGGGTCAGCTCTGCCGCCTTGCTGGGCTGAATGGAACCACCCCAGAAGGTGGGAAAGGGGCACCCCACCACCAGGAAGGAGGCCTGGCCTCGAGCAGACACCACAGCCTTTGGACCCTGGTGCTGAGCAGCAGCCTCAGTGAAATGACACCAGGAGGTGACATGGTGGCCTCCACAGCTCATGGATCCAGAAAGTTGAGTACCTTTGGGAGGAAGGCTTGTGGGCCCAGGGGGGAGCCTCGGGGCCCTTGTGGCAGAGCTAAAAGGGCTCTGTACCATGTGGGCAAGCCAGGCAGGGCCGAGGGCCAACAAGACCAGCCTGTGAGCACAGGCCTCGGAATAGGCTGTCCTGACAGCAGGTCCGTGTCCTGTTCATGAACCTGGACTGTGACCTGTCACTTCCCTGAGACTCCCCAGAACGATTCGTGTGGCCTGTGAGTTCTGGGTGGCCACTTCAATGAGTCATCGAACTCTGCAAAAGCAGAGAGCAAGCACTGTGGGATGCTTGGAGTCAGAACTGGATGGCAGAGAAAGGAGGAGGGTCTAACCTCTGCCCCAGGGCATCTTAAGAACCCCCCCCCCCGCGCCAGGAAGTATAAGGAGGTCAGACACCAGCCCCACACTTTACAATCTCTCAGGAAGCGCTTCAAGTCCTCTTCACTACCCAGCAAGCAAGCTTCTGTCCTCTGCATAACACAGGCTGTTAAGGGGTCTTCCTCTGACCCTGATGCTTTCTTCTTCACATAGCGCAGCTTCTCCAATCACCTGCTCATCACACAGATTGAATCCATGGGGTGAAAGGGGACATCCCTGACACACGCCTTTGTGCTGTTCACACAACTGCCTCTCGTCTGTGCACAGGTTCCTCAAGAGCACAGTTAGGAGTGCTGGAGTTCCTGTTCTCCGCAATGTTGGGCACCATCCGTCAGGACTCACACAGTCCAACGCCTTTGCACAGTCAATGAAACCTGGGTAAACGTCTTCCTGGTGTTCTCAACTTTCAGCCGAGATCCATGCGGCATCAGCAGAGACAGCTTGGTTTCACGTCCTCTTCAAATCAAGCTTTGATTTCTGGGAGTTCCCAGTCAATGAAATGCTACCACCGTTTTTAAATCATCATTAGCATAATCTCACTTGTGTATGCTATTAATAGCGTTGTTCATGGATGTTGATAATTTCCAAATTCCTCTGGATCACCTTTCTTTGGAGTGGGCAGGAATAGAGTTCTCCTTCAGTAAGCACGCCAGGGCCGTCCAACTCCTGGGCATAGATGAGTCAGCACTTCCAGCATCACATCTGTTTATCCAAACATCTCAGTTGGTATTCTGTCCTCTCCTCAACTTTCTTCTTTGTGAATGCCTTCAGTGTAGCCTGGGCGTCTTCCTGCAGGACCACCAGATCTTAATCACACGCTGCCTCCCACAATGGCTGGACGCTGACCAAGGTCCTTTTGGTGCCACGAGTCTGTGTATTCTTTCCACCTTATTGGGATGCTTCTAGATCGAGGCTTGACCTCTCTCTTCAGTGCTTTCAGCTTGAGAATCGCAGACTGTGCTCTTCCCTTCGGGGGTCCTAACTCCAGGGCTTCGCACGCATCCTTCTAGCTTTTTATCTCCTCGAGCCGCTGTGTGAAATCTTCTGTTCAGCTCTTTGCCTTTCTTCAGTTCTGTTGACTTTAGCTGTTCTACCCTGGAGAACAAGTTCCACCGTCTCTTCCGGAGTCCATCTTAGTCTTGTTCTTCTTTCTAGTCTTTAATGACCTCTTGCTTTCTTCATGTGTGATGTCCTGAATGTCATACCACAGCCCACCTGGTCTCCAGTGGAGTAGTCTCTAAATTCAGGTGGGATACCCTCAAGGCTGCACTCCGGCTCTTGCCGACCTGCTCCAATTTCTTCAGCTTCAATCTTGACTCGCCTGCAAGCACCTCACAGCCTGTCCCACAGTTGGCCCTGGCCTGTTCCAACCATGATATTGCTCTTCTCCATCCTCACTTTCCACAGACGGAGTCGATTCGATTCCTGCACACTCCATCATGCACACAGATGCCATCACATTATGTTACTGGGGGAAAAGGCCGTATTTTCCAACTACAGTGCCCTCTTCGTTTCCAGCTTTCGTTGGAAATACATGCCTGTAGCAAACCAAAAATGACAACCATTGCCGTGGTGTGAATTCCAACTCGTAGTGACCCTATGGAACAGAGTAGCTCGGTCCCATACAGTTTCCAAGGAGCATCTGGTGGACTTGAACTGCCGGTCTTTTCGTTAGCAGTCAAGCCCAGAACCACGGTGCCACCAAGCTATGCCCAGGGACATACAGAACTCACATATACCATTCAAATGCGTAAGGAGAGGAGGCGCACCACAGATGACCACCGCTTAGGGCCCCGCAGGACCAATCCATGGTATTTTCGATCGCGTTATATGCATAGGAAAGCTGCGCACTAAGTAAGGACGGCCAAAGGCTTGACACCTTTGAAACGGGTTTGTTGGCGAAGAAGGAACAGATCGGTCTTGGAAGAAGTGCAACCAGAGCGCTCCTTAGAAGCAAAGATGGCCAGACTGTCTCCCCAACTTTGGACACGACGTCAGGAGGGGTCAGTCCCTGGAGAAGGACATCATGCTGGGTAAAGCGGAGGGTCCAAGTGAAAAAGACGAAGACCCTCACGGAGCTGGACGGACCCAGTGGTCTTAACAACAGGCTCAAGCATAACGACTGGGAAGACGGTGGGGGCCGGGCAGGGTTCCCTTCGGTGGCACACCGGGTCGCTGTGAGTCCGCACCGACTCCGCGGCACCCTCACAGCGACAGGGTGGAAGCCGCCTGTCGCGAACCACGCCACGCGAGCCCCCTCCCCGAGCCCCCTCCACCGAGCCCCCTCCCCGAGCCCCCTCCCCGAGCCCCCTCCCCGAGCCCCCTCCCCGAGCCCCCTCCCCGAGCCCCCTCCCCGAGCCCCCTCCCCGAGCCCCCACCCCCGAGCCCCCTCCCCCGAGCCCCCTCCCCGAACCCCCTCCCCCGAGCCCCCTCCCCGAGCCCCCTCCCCCGAGCCCCCTCCCCGAGCCCCCTCCCCCGAGCCCCCTCCCCGAGCCCCCTCCCCCGAGCCCCCTCCCCGAGCCCCCTCCCCCGAGCCCCCTCCCCGAGCCCCCTCCACCGAGCCCCCTCCACCGAGCCCACCACCCCAGCGGTGTGCGCAGGCGCGGGCCCTCCAGCCGCCAGCGGCGGGCCAGCGTGCTTGCCTCTCTAGCCCGCGCGTCGCGCGCGTCTCGCTGCCGACGACGCACATCCGGGGGCGGAGGAGGCAAGATGGCGGCGCCCATGGAGGTGGCGGTGTGTACGGACTCGGCGGGCCAGCTGTGGAGCTGTGTCGTGTGGGAGCTGCACACGGGCGCCAACCTGCTCACGTACCGTGGCGGACAGGCCGGGCCCCGCGGCCTGGCGCTCCTCAATGGAGAGTACCTGCTGGCGGCGCAGCTGGGCAAGAATTATATCAGCGCCTGGGAGCTGCAGCGCAAGGTTTGGCAGCGCGCTTCCGGGACCCAGCTCCGTTGGGGGAGGCGCGCGCACCGGAGACTGGGATGCAGAGAAGGCTACTGCGGGGCTGCGCGCTCCAGAACTGGGGTGCAAGGCGGGGGGAGGGGTGGAACTGTTCTTTCAGGGTGCTGTGCGCATGCGCGGGTCTGGGGGCTTTTTGGTGGAGGGAGGTGCGCGCCCTCGGACGACTGAGAGCCCTTGGGGCGCTCTGCGCGGGCGCTGAGCTGCGGGGAGGCCGCGGTTTAGGGGAGTCGAGTTCACGTCTCTGGGCAGCCGGTGTGGCGGTCGGGGGGCTGGGGATGATGGGCTCGAAGAGGCTGCGCAGGCGTCTGCTAGTGGAGCCCCACAGTTTGAAAGCCTTTGGAGTCGGAGGCGGAGCTGGGGGACTCGGGCGGTTACCACTTCCTGCGCGCAAGGACAGCCTGGTGGCGCAGTGGTTAGGCGCCACAGCTGCAAACGGGAGGTCGACAGTTCGTCGTCCGCCAGGTGCTCCTTGGAAGCTCTGTGGGCAGTTCTGCTCTGTCTGTAGGGTCGCTGTGAGTCAGAATTGACCCGATGGCCGTGGGTTTTGGCACACACACACACTAGTGGCATCGTGGTGAAGTGCCCCAGCAGCTGACTAAAAAGCTGGCCATTGGCAGCCTCCGGGCGGTCCTTGGAAACCCTCCGGGGCAGTTCTCCGTCTTAGGCGGTCCCTAAGCTGGAATCGCGTCAACTGCGCTGCGTCAGGGTTAGTATTTTTGTGCACGTGTGCCCACACAACAGCGCTGACGTTTAACCCTTAGCCGTGACAGCCTCAGTGTGTCACGTGGGACTGAGCGCCGTAGGGTTCCCAGGGGCTGATTTGGGGGAGTAGATGGCCAGGCCCTTCTTCCGAGGTCTTCCGGGTGGACTCCCACCACCAGCCTTTCAGTGAGCAGGTGAGCACGCTCACTGTTTGCGGTACCCACTGCCTCCGTACAGACTCCCCCCAAAAGGAGACCGTAGCCTTCTCCATCAGGGCCCGGTTTCCCTCCTGTCAGCAACCCGGAGATACAACCTGGGGGCGGGGGATCTCCTCTTTCAAAGAAGAGGACACGGAGGCTCAGGATTGCAGTCCAGACCTGAGGGGAGGCAGGGTCGGGTGGAAGACTGACCGCCTGAGTCGGGTGCCGGGTACCCCACATTGCCCACCCCATCTCCCAGAGGTAGCGGCCACCTCCGCCCTGTAGGCGGAGCCCCCAGCAGGCCCACACCTCCCTGTTGCCGAGGCCCCTCCTGCCCTGTCCCTGCCTCCCCTGTCTCCTGTTGGGGTGTCCCCCTTGTACCATGCGCATGTCCACAGGACCAGCTCCAGCAGAAGATCACATGCCCGGGGCCTGTTACCTGTCTGACCACATCTCCTGATGGCCTCTACGTCCTGGCTGGCATCGAGGAGAGCATACACCTGTGGGAGGTAAGGCGAGGACCGCCTCGGGCTGAGGCTCGGGGACTGCCCCCCGCGGGGCTCATCACACTGGCCCTGGGCTGCAGCCTGGGATCCGCTGATCCTCGTCCTTCCTGGGCCCCGAAGAACCAGGTGGTGCCAGGGTCTGAGAGTCGTCTTCGGTGAGAGAACGGCTACTGAGTGCTGGGGCCTCTCTGCTCTCGTCCCTGGGATCTGAAAATGCAGTCTGTGGCCCTGAGGCTAGGATGGGGTCACTCAGGCACCGGAGGGAAACTGAGGCAGGAGGCACCTCACAGGTTCTGGCTGCGGTCAGGCCTCTGCCAGTAGCTGCCAGTTGGGCAGGTGGGCCTGTGTGAAGAAGGGGACTGGTCATGGGGTGCTTCGCATCCCTGCCCCCCGCCCTGCTCAGCGCTGGTCCCCTGTTACTTGCTGGCTCTGTTGGGGTGATCCCTGGCTCCCTGGCCCCAGGCGGGCTTCTGAGCTGTGACCATGAGGGGCACCGTCGTGCCTGCTGGAACCGGAGCCTGTGTTTCCGACTCCCGTGTTTGCTGTCCTCTTGTTTCCGCTCTCCACCAGCCTGTCGGAGTTGGGGACAAAGGCTGGAAAGGACACTTTAGGGCAGGGAGGCTTGGCCCTGAGGCCGTGATCGGAGGAATTGGGGCCCCTGAGGTCCATCTGTCTCCCGGGGGGCTGGGTGCTGCCTGAGGTTGCTGCCAGCCCTGAGGCTTTGTGTCTGTGTGTGCGTGTGTTTGTGTGTGTGTGTGTGCACACATGTGTATGTATGTGTGCAAGCATGCATGTGTCCTGGGTCTTACAGCACATTAGGTGGTGGTCGCTGTGACGTTGAACCCCTGTTGCCCAGGGTTGCAGGGCTGTCCTGGAGCTCAGAGACGCGTCCCTGTCCTGGCCCCCTAGTTCGCCGCCCATCAGGATGGCCCCGGGCAGCCAGCGTCCTAGGCAGCCCTCGTGGCCTGGTTAGCAGTCCCCTGACACCCCCGCCATGGCAGCCAGAGCTGGCAGGCAGAGCCGTGAAGGGGGCCAGGTTCCGCTGTGCGGGAGGGGGGGACCCACACCTCGCTGGGGGACCCACACCTAGCTGGCCCCGGCACCCTCCCAGGCGCTCCTGCCCCAGCTGTCCTGCCCAGAGTAAGAGGCAGGCCCTGCAGGCGGGGGCAGGGATGGGCACCACTCCCCTCCGACACTGCCAGCTTTGTCACAGGTGTGTGGGGACCTAGGACGTCACCTCCCACTGTGTGCCACTGTCGGGTAACCCCAGGTGCCCCCCCAGGTCTCCACGGGGAACCTCCTGGTCATTCTCAGCCGCCACTACCAGGACGTGGCATGCCTGCGGTTCACAGGGGACGGCAGTCACTTCATCTCTGGGGGCAAGGACTGCCTGGCGTTGGCTTGGAGCCTTTACAGGTAGCGACCAGTTCCCTGGTGATGCCTCCGGGGGCCTGGGACCCCAGCAGGCAGGACACCTGGAGAGGTGTACAGAGTTCTGGGGTGACAGGGCGGGCAGTGGTCCTGGCCAGCCGCACAGGGGACCTGTTTTACTGGTCCCGTGAGGTTCCCTGCGGGCGTGGAAATGGGGGAGGGGCTGAGGGGTGCAGGGCAGGACTGAGTGTCCCCCCATCAGCGTGCTACAGGCAGACCCCTCCAGGATCCCAGCGCCCCGGCATGTCTGGACACACCACACCCTGCCCATCACAGACCTGTACTGTGGCTTTGGGGGGCCCCTGGCCCGGGTGGCTACAGCCTCGCTGGACCAGACAGTTAAGGTAGGTCCCCCTCCCCCCAGCCAGACAACCTCTAATCTCCAGCTTGAGTTCCCTGGAAGGGGACTGTGGAACACTGAACCTCCGGGCCAGGCAGGCCTCCCGGCAGCCCTGCGGGAGAACACCTGGCCTGCTGCAACGGCCCGACGGCCACAGGCCCACAGCAGCCCCCTAGCTCTGGGAGCTGACCTCACAGACACACCCACACACCGACCCACACCTGTTCTGTCACCCACCACACATACGCCTCCACCCATCCTGTCCCCAGCTCTGGGAGCTGTCCTCAGGGGAGCTCCTGCTCTCCGTCCTCCTCGACGTGGCTGTCATGGCGGTGGCCCTGGATCTGGCTGAGCACCACCTGTTCTGTGGGGGCAGCGATGGCTCCATCTTCCAGGTGGACCTGTGCACCTGGGTGAGTGTGGCCGTGGGTAGGCGGGCAGGGCCACCCCCTGTCCCCTGGCCTCCTGGGCCACACTCACCCCTGGCCCCCTGACAGCCTGGGCAGAGAGAGAAGAGCTTCCAGCCAGAGCAGGAGAGCGGGAAGGTCTTCCGAGGACACAGGTGGGCGGGGGCTGGGAAGGCCGTGGGGGTCCTGGGTGAGGATTGGGGGTGTGGGGAGCTCAGGTGCTGCTGGGGCCCTGTCCTTTCCCCTCCTGGCATCAGCAGTCACTGGCTGTCATCTCTGGGACCTGCACTGGGCAGCAGTCTCCAACACTTGTCTGTCTGTCTTTAGAAACCAGGTGACCTGTCTGTCTGTGTCCACTGATGGCAGTTTGCTGCTGTCGGGCTCCCACGATGAGACCGTGCGCCTGTGGGACGTGCACAGCAAGCAGTGTGTGCGGACTGTGACCCTCAAAGGTGGGGCCCGGGAGGGCCGGGGAGCACCGTGACCCTCAGGGGTGGGGGCCTGGGAGGACCAGGGAGCTCATGCACCGTGATCTTCAGAGGTAGAGCCCGGGCGGGAGGGCCGGGGAGCACCGTGATTCTTGGCAGGGGGCCTGGGAAAAACTGCAAACCTGTACACCGTGATCTTCAAAGGTAGGTCTCCTGTTCCTGGCCCCCTGCAGCGCCGTTATGGACAGGCAGGCAAGTGCTAGGTTCTGCGTGGGCAGAGTAGGCAGGGCACCCCTGGGTCCTGGATGCCTCTGGGCCTGGTGGGCTGGGGCCAGGGCAGGGAAGGCTGACCTCCTCTTGCACAGGCCCAGTGACCAACGCCTTCATCACCCTGGCGCCCGTGGCCATGCTGAGCTCAGACCTGCGGCCCAGCCTACCACTGCCGCACTTCAACAAGCACCTGCTGGGCGCTGAGCATGGGGACGAGCCGCGCCATGGAGGCCTGACCCTGCGCCTGGGCCTCCATCGGCAGGTGCGCCCCCAGGCCCCGGGCCCCCTCCTGCCTGCCAGGGTGGTCTGCGAGCGTGGGGGGTGGGACAGAGGCATCACAGACACCTCCTGGGCGTGTACAGGGAGGCAAGGACCTGACTTGGCACCGATGACTTCCAGGATGTCCCACACTCCTGGCAGGGCTCCCAGGGAGCTTTGCTGCTGGTTGGTGCTCTGTGAGGGTATCTGGGGTCCAGCCCCCCCCACCCCAGAGTCCCGGGGTGAGCTGAGTCAGGCTGCTGGCCTGGAGTGGCCTGGAGTAAGATGGAGCCCCTCTCCTGTCCTGCGCCTGCCTCGGCCTCAGGCTGTTGCAAGTGCTTCTTTCTCCCTTGAAGTGCAAAGCGACTCAGGGGGGGCCCCTACCCACCTACCAGCCTGCCGCAGAGCTGTGCCAGGGAGACAGGTGCAGAGAACGCCAACCCCTCAGCACAGAAGACACCCCACACAGCCAGGGGCCAAGCTGCCTGGGGCAGCCCTGCAGCGGGTGGGCCCCTTCCCTCTGCGTCCCCAGTGGGGCACTGGTTCTGCCCGGAGGCCCCCCGGACTGTGGTGCCCAGAGTGGGTGCGTGAGGGGACCTGGCAGCCTCTGGATGGGTGGCCTCAGAGGAAAGACCCCCCCCCATGTTCCAGCTCAGCCCCAAACAGCTGGGAATGGTGTGTCCACGGGGCCCCCACAGCCTGCAGCGGTGAGAGGGGACAAGGGACATCGTCCCCTCGGGTATGGCGCCCCCCTCCTCACCAGAATCTGTGTCCTGGTCTGTCCTGGAGGCCGGGGCTCTCCCACAGCAGCCCTTGCAGCCCCCCAGGGCTCCTGCCCAGCTTCCTCCCCTGTCCCCAGGGCTCAGGGCCCTCTTTGGGTCAGGTCCTGGAGGCACAATCCCTGATTTGAAGAGCTGTCCAGAAGTGTAGGGGTGCGAAGGACAGACTGGGGGGGTCGCTGACGCAGCCTCTGTTGCAGGGCGCAGAGCCCAGCTACCTGGAGCGGGCAGAGCAGCTGCAGGCCGTCATGTGCAGCACCATGGAGAAGGTGGGCGCTGGGGCAGGGGGCCTGGGGGGAGCCGTGGGGCCTGCGGAGGGCCGGGGTCTTGGTGTGGGGTCCGGGGTCCCAGAGCTCGGGGCTCCCGGTACGGACGTCTAGGCTGTGGTGGGGTCTGCTGGTCCCTAAGTGTGGCCTGGTCCCAGCAGCTGTTGGGGAGAGGCAGTGCGGCGGGTGGGGGTAGATGGGCCGGCCAGCTCCCACTGGCCCCTGAGCACTGCCCCCTGCGCCCGCAGAGCGTTCTAGGCGGCCAGGACCAGCTGCGTATCCGCGTGATGGAGCTAGAGGAGGAGGTACGCAACCTGCGCAAGGTCAACCGTGACCTGTTCGACTTCTCCAGGCGCGTCCTGGCCCGGCCGGCCAAGTGAGGCCCGGTGCCCCCCGGCTCATCTGTTTCGTGGAGTGTTTGACCTGGGCCACGAGGCCGGTGGTGGTCTCCATGTTGCTCCCTGGGTGTTTTCTGTTGGTGCTGCTCAGTTTTTTTAAGAAAAACACAATGTGAATGTGTGTTCTCTCTCTGGTCTTGGGCCTGGGCTGGGCCTGGGCCTGGAGGGGAGGGGGAGCCGGTGGTGCTGGTCACCTGGCCTTGTCTCAGTGAGGGCGTCCCCCTAGAAGTTCCAGCTGCCAAGGGGGCTTTGCCAGGGGAGGGGCAAGTGGGGGTCAGGCATTCCCTGCCCCCACCCGGACCCCACAAAGGGCCACATGTGGCCCCTCACAGCGCAGGCTGAGGACCCCTCTGCTGACTTCGTTTCCACCCCTGAGTGGCAAGGGGTCCCCAACAAGGCCATCCGCCCACCCAGCCCGAGAGGCTCGGGTGGGAAAGGCCTGTGCCTGTGGCCTGTGGCACCTGAGGAGAGTGACCACACCTGGCATGGGTGACCGCTGTGACCAGGGTGCCGTCCCTGAGGGGAAGTCATGGGCTGGGCAGCTGAAGAGCCCCTGATCAGGGACACAGGCAGGTGAGGGTGCACGGGGTCCCTCCCTCTGACAGCCCCGGAGAGCCTACCCACTGTGGGTCAGGACCGGTGGCTGGGAGCCAGACCGTTCCCCTGGCGTTAAGGGCACCCGGGCCCGGAAACTCGGTCAGCTGCAGTCCAGTGCCTGGAGCGCAGCCAAGACGCGTGGACTCCGGGCAGGACCTTCCAGAAAGCTGCCCCTGCCAGTCCTGCTTAATCCAGAAAATCCCAGTCGTCGGGTGGGGCTGCCAGTGCTGAGTCAGCGCCCTGGGCTGGCGCGCCCTCCGCCCCTTCCGAGGCTCTGTGCCCTCCGCTGGCTGCCTGCTGGTCTACATCGTGGGGTCGGACCTCAGGTCCCTCTGCGGCATCCCCACGCCCACTGGGCCCTCAGTCAGGGAGCCAGGATGGTACTAGCCGGGGCCCATTTCCCACATGGAGTGAGGGTCTCCTTCATGCACAGATGTGGTCCCGTGTAGCAAGTACCATCAGGCCCCGGAGGGGATGCAGATCAGAGATGGCAGAGCTGCGTTAATGTGGAGAGGGGCAGCCGTGCTCCCTGGGCTGAGCCAGCCTTCCCCGGGGTCGGCAGAGCTCGGGGCCCGCGTGGCGGCATCGAGGCTGGAATGCAGCCTCGCTCCTGCCCGTCCCTCAGTCTGGAGAGGAGGAGGGTCCCGATGCCAGGGTCCACGCGGTGCCCTCCCTCAGAGGTGCTCTTGCGGGGTCTGCTGCCCAGGGAGCCTGTAGGAGGGTCCCATGAAGCAGCCCACTTCCCAGACTTGCTCTGCCCACCCTCGTGCTGTCACCCGTGATTCAGTGTCTGGGAAGAGAAGTGTGTCTCCAGGTCCTGAAAGGGGCCCTCTTGGCCTGAGCTCATGCCACCTCAAATCCCCAGAGGGAGCCGGGGCTTGTGGCTTGTGTCCCAGAGGCCTCAAGTGGCCGCCTGCCAGCTGCCCACCCTGGTCCTCTTCTTGGGGTCTGCGCCCACCACCCCGTCACCCCTCTGCTGCTGAGGGCCCATCACGGCTCCGGGCCCTGCGGTCCAGCCTCTGATTCCCCCGGCAGTGGGGCAAGGGTGCGGCAGGGAAGGCGGCGTCCCACCGCAGGACACGCACACGCCGAGGAAACCCAGCCTGGGCGCTGCCGCTGACCCCCTGCCGCTGACAGTGTCTGGCAGCTGGTGTCCCAATGGGTGGCTGTTGTCATGCGTGGCGCCTCACCACCCCGCCTCTCGCTGCCCCCCACAGGCAGAGGTCACCTGGCCCTCCACAGGCACGGAGGCCAACAGAGGGCTGAGAGTGCGACAGGCGGCTCTGTCCAGGCCCCTGGGTCCTCTTACTGCCGAGACTGGGAGGCGAGGGACCCCGCGGTCTGGGTCTCCATGTGACTAATCTGATTAGCCATGGCCAGCTCTGAGTCTCTCCTCTCTAGACTGGGGACCTGCGTCCTTTCTAGGCCGGCCAGGAGTCTTGGGAGCTTCAGTGGGGCAGGCGTGCTCCAGATGTGCAGTTGGTGTGAGTGGCAGGTGTCCCAGTTCCACTTTCCCATCGTTTCCACACTTGGCAGTGTGAAGGGCTCAGATTCCAGGAATCCAGAAAAGGTAGAGGGTGGGCTGGTAACAGCTGGAAAGGGGACAGCTCTGAATGACACCCTGGAGTTCCAGTCCCCGGAAGGAATGGTTGTGCGCCTGACCGGCAGGCTGCCACAGTAGGCTGGCTGAGCGCCGCGGGAGGCCGGAGGGTCCCTGGGTGAGCAAGGAGCATCAGACACAGGGCTGGCTTCGGGGACGGGTCAAGTCTGGGACCTTCCCTGTGCTGCTCCTAGGACAGCTGACAGGGTGGCTGGATGAGACAGTTCCTTGGCACTTGGAACGGAGCCACGCGTTGGTGCAGTGATCTCAAGATTCAGTTTGTCTCCCTGGCTGATGTTCAGCATTTTTATGTGGCTAATGGATTGTTGTTCTCTCTGAAATTGGTGGGGTGTGTGTGCGCGCCGGCAGGGAAATCAACCAAGTGGAGACTCATTCATTACAGCTGGAACGTTCTGTACACCGGCCGTCCTGCAGGATCTTGGGGGACTCCCAGCACCTTGGTTGTCTCCAAGGCCTCCCCCCGCACCCCCACCTAGGGGAGAATTTCCTGTGAGGTGCTGTTTGGGCTGGGAGGAGCACTTCCTCCACCCTCTCCCTGATTCGGCCGGCCTTTCTAAGTGCCTACTGGGTAGCAGGGTCACAGGGAAGACCCTCAGTCTTTCGACACAGGGAGACCAAGGGCAGACATGCAAGGTGCCTCGGTCACCTGGTGCTGCTGTAACAAATACCACGGGTGGGCAGCATTAACAAACAGGTCTCGTCTCACAGTTGAAGGGGCCACAAGTTCCCATTCCGAGTGGCAGCTCTGAGGGGGGCTGTCTGTCTCTGTCAGCCTGGAGGAAGGCCCTTCTCTGCACAGCTTCTGCGTTCCGGTTCCTGGGGGTCCGCACGGGTCTCAGCCTCTGTCTCACCCCACCTCTCCGCTGCTCACCCATTGAGTCTCGTGTATCTCAGTGACTCAAGGCACACCCTGCCCGGGCCTGGCGGGAGCCTCGCCAACAGCCTGCAGCAGGCAGACGACACCAGCTTGCTGACAGAGAGAGAAGAGGACGCGAGGCAGGCCCTGATGAAGACCAGAGAGCACAGCCGTCCGTAGGGGCTGCGCCTCAACCCCAAGAAAACACCAACCCCACGGCTGGGCCAGTGGGCACCAGCATGGCAGAGAGAGAGAGATGGGCTCTGTCGAGGATTTTATTTTCCTTGGACCCACAATCAGCCCCATGGAAGCAGCAGTCTGGAAGTCAAGGGACATGCTGGGCTGGATAAATTGGCTGCAAAAGACTCCTTTCAAGGGTTCAACAGCAAAGATGTCCAAAGACATAACAAGATGAGTCTGAGAGACAGGAAGAGCCGCATAAACCAGACTCTTGTCAGCCTGAGACCAGAAGAGCTAGATTGTGCCCAGCCGTGACCAATGACCCAGTGGCCCTCCTGACAGGGAACACAACACAGTCCGTGATGGATGGGAGAAAAGCAGGGTGCAGAACTCCCATTCATGTAAAAAGACCAGACTTGAGGGTCTGGCAGACTGAAGGGTCTCTAGAAGACATGGCCCTGGACTCTTTGCCAAGAACTGAAACCATCCCGAAGCCAGCTCTTCAGACAAGGGTTGGACAGGCCCTGTGAGGCACAAAATGACCCTGGGGAGTGTGGTTCTGGGCTCGGCAGACACACAGGACCACCTGGGCAGCTCCCTGAAGGTGCGATGACAGGGAGGAGGGGCCAGGGGCTGGCTGAGTGGGCGCGGGAAATACCAGGTGGAGGGGAGGGGTGTGTGTCCCGTGTGGGACAGTAGCCAGGGTCACCCAGCGGTGCTGTGTAAGTTTCTGTAGGAGAAACTGATGAATTGTAAACTTGCACTTAAAGTACAATAAAATACAGCAAAGATGTCACTTTGAGGACTCGGGCGCCCCTTGACCCATGGTTTTCTGTCACCTCGCATGCATGCCAAAAGGGGACAGTAGAAGGGAGGCACCAGGGAAGACTCGACGCACTTGAATTACGGCATTGGCAAAGAGTGCTGGGTTGACCACAGACCGCCAGAAGAAGAGCTCTCTGTCCTGGGGAAGGTGCGGCCAGGACGAGCCTCAGAAGCTGGGCGAGGAGACCGCCTCTCACCTAACTGTGGACATGCTATCAGGAGAGGCCAGTCCCCGGAGAAGGACATCCTGCTGGGTGAGGCAGAGGGTCAGCCGAGAGGAAGACCCTCAACGAGATGGACTGACCTGCAGCTGCGAGGAAAGGCTCCGGCGTCACAGCTGTGAGGATGGCCAGCACGGGACAGGCAGGGTTTCTGTTGTGCGTGGGTCCCGGGGTCCCTGTGAGTCAGAGCCGACTGGAGGTCACCGAACAACGTTAACCCGGCAGGCACCTCCCCTGCCCCCAGGCGGGGAGCTTAGGTCTGCAGGAGTCATTGCTGGGAGACAGAACTCAATCCAGCAGAAAGTTGGGGATTGGAGAGCAGTGGGGAGCTACAGGAGGCTCTGGAGCAAGGGAGGGTGAGGCAACCCAGCAACTACCATGTGCAGGCATCGGAGAGACAGCCCTTAACCAGCCAGCACCAGCCCCCAGGGCGCTTGGTGGAGGGGACAGGCAGGAAATAAGAAAGCCCGGGAACAAACAAGGAGACACTGAGTGAAGGAGAGTTAGGAAGAGGGGCCTTCGTGGGGGTCACCGCATCTCTCTGCCTGGCAGCAGGTCAAGGTTTTCAGAGCAGGGGCATTTGGCATTGGGTTTTGAAGGGTGCAAACGAGTTCTCTTCCTAAGGCTGGAGGACAAAATGTCTGCCCCACAGATGTCCACCTGGTGTGCCTGCCTCAGTTTCCCCAGGATGCCCACAGTGTTAGAGTTGTTTTGGGTACGGACTGGCCCCTGGAATCGGGAGGCCTCCTTTATCCTGTCTCAGCAATGGCTCACATTCCGAGGTCGCCAGGTGGTTCTGGGACCCTAGCAAGATGCAGGACGTGCGGTGGGCACCTATTTGACCACAGAGCTACTCCCTGACGCACAGCCTGGGTTTTCTCATCTGCAGAATGGGGAAATGGCTCAGAGCACGGTGAGTTACGGCCCGCCCTGCGTTGGGTACCAGGCGGCGTGAACCGGGAAAGGATGGGGCTGGCGCAGGAGGGCGGGGCGGCGCGGGGTGTGCCAGCCCAGCCCGGCACGGTCACTGCTCCCGCGCGGTCAGTGTCCCCGGCGGCTCCGCCAACTTTGCCATGGAGTTTGTGCGGCGCGCGCTGTGGCTTGGCCTGGCCCTGGCGCTGGTGCCCGGCCCTGCCCACAGCCACCCGCAGCCGTGCGGCGAGCTGGCGCGCCCGGGGGGCTTGCTGCGCCTGGGAGCCCTCCTGCCCCGCGCACCCGCCGCCCGCGCCCGCGCCCGCGTCGCCCTGGCCCAGGCCACCCTGGCGCCGCCGCGGCTGCCGCGCAACCTGAGCCTAGAGCTGGTGGCCATCGAGCCCCCCGCCCGCGACCCCGCCTCTCTGGCCCTTGGCGTGTGCCGGGCGCTGGCGGCGCCGGGTGTGGCGGCCCTGGTCGCCTTTCCCGAGGCGCGGCCCGAGCTGCTGCAGCTGCACTTTCTGGCGGCCGCCACCGAGACCCCTGTGCTCAGCCTGCTGCGACGGGAGGCGCGCGCGCCCCTTGGCGCCCCGGTACGCTCGGGGCTGGCGGGGGCGGGAGCCCGGGGCGCCCGGGAGTCCACAGGCGGCAGACGCCGAGGCATCGCCAATCCCGACGCTGGAGACCCCGGAGCGCGCAGGCCGGATCCCGGGACTCCAGACACGGGAGCCTCCTGGACGGCCCGTAGCGGCGGGGAACTCCGGCGCACAGCCCTCCCCGGGCCTGAAGGACACAGACCCGCCACCGCTGTCTGCACCCCTGCCCCTGCGGCCCCCGGCGACCCCGCCCCCAGCGCGCAGCCTTCTCCGGGAGCCTGACAGCGGGACCCATTCCTGGGAGTCTCCGGGTTTGTGTCAGGGCCTCCAGGCGAGGAAGGGGAGGCGGGATGCAGTTCCTGGCTGAGGGGTGCAGTTCATGCACCCAGGATCCTCCCATAGGCGCCCAAGGCGCGGCCTTCCCCTCCCCCACAGCCTCCTGAGTGTCGTGTCCTCGGGTCATTGCAGCTTCTTCCTGTGCTCCATCCCTTTTCGTCCCTGAAGTCCTCTCTGTGGCTCCCACTCCCGGCCTGGTTCAGGGAAAAACGTCCTAAGAAGAGAAAAGGCGGCTTTGGCAGGGCTGCGGAGACCCCGCTGCATCCCCTTGGGAAAGAACCACCCCCAGAGCCAATAGGGAGAGGCCCCAACGCGGAGACTTGAGGGCCTGGGCAGGGCGACTGGGCAAGGGGCGGTCGGCGGGAGGGGTGTCCTCGACGCGCCAGCCTCAGGAAGTACCCATGAACTCTTCGAACCTCCCATCTCCAACTCGGGGCCCCCTCCACGCCAGCCTTGTTCTCAAGGATGGGGACTCTGACCCTGAAGACGGCCCAGGGGCTGAATAAGTCCCTGGGGACAACGGCCAGTCCTCTGCCCCCAGCGCCGGGGGCTGTGGATGGTGGGGGGCGGGGAGACTGAGAATCCCAGACCCGGGCTGGGGCGCCCTCTGCTGCTGCCTCCGGGAAGTGCGCCTCCGCCTTCCCGGCGCCCGCCCCGCTCCCCGGAGTAACCGCCGGTCGGCTTGCCCCTCACCCCGTCCGGCCTGTCCCCCCAGCACTCGGTGCCATGGCAGCGTCCTGCCCGCGTCGGTGTTAGCAAAGCTTTCTCTTCTTTCATGTGCTCAAATCCAGAAATTTCTGGATGCCACGAGGCGCAGCAGGGCCCTGGCGGTGGGGGGCTTGGCTTACCCATCACAGTGATACGTGAGGAGGGGTCTCAAGGGGAAGCGGGCTGTCTTGGCTCCAACCATGAGTGTCAGCTGGGTCTTCATAAGGACCCTTGGTGGTGTGGCCTGGCCCTGAGGGGCTCCAGGGGTGGAGGTGGGGGTGGGGGAGTGAGGTCAGGACTCGGGGGGGCTGGGAGGCTGGGCGGCTCCGGACTGGGGGAATCCTAGAAGGGGACTCCAGTAGGGATTACACCCAGGAGATGGGGAGGTCTGAACAGAGAAAGAGCAATGGAACTGGGTTCTGCAGGATGTATGGGAGTTGGCCGGCAGGATGTGGGGCGGTCCTTGGGGGGGAGGTAATGGGGAGCCACAGAAGGCTTTAGAGCGGGGGTGGGTGAGGTCTGGTTATCCAGCTGACGTCTGTTTATTGAGCCCCTCCTGATGGGGTGGCAAGGGTGTGTGGGAGAACCCTGACTGTGGCTGTCCTCTCCCCAGAGCCCCTTCCACCTGCAGCTGGACTGGGCCAGCCCCCTGGAGACCCTGGTGGACGTGCTGCTCTCGGTGTTGCGGGCCCACGCCTGGGAGGATGTCAGCCTGGTGCTTTGCCGCATCCGCCACCCTGGTGGCCTGGTGGCCCTCTGGACACGCCGGGCGGGCCAGGCGCCACGACTCGTGCTGGACTTGAGCCGGCCAGACACTGGTGACACAGAGCTGCAGGCGCGTCTGGCCCGACTCGGGGTGCTGACGGGGGCTGAGACCCCAGTGCCTGTGGCTGTGCTCCTGGGCTGTGGCGCCGCCCACACCCGGCAAGTGCTGGCAGCCGCACCCCCAGGGCCCCGATGGCTGCTGGGCACACCACAGTCTGCTGAGGCTCTGCCCACAGAGGGCCTGCCACCCGGGCTGCTGGCGCTGGGTGAGGTGGCCCGGCCCTCCCTGGAGGCTGCCATCCAGGATGCCGTGGAGCTGGTGGCCCGAGCTCTGGGCAGCGTGGCCCAGGTGCAGCCCGAGCGTGCCCTCCTCCCCACCATGGTCAACTGCACTGACCCCCAGTTGGCTGGGCCTGAGTCCTCCGGGCGCGTCCTGGCGCGGTGAGTGGGGACCCTGCTGTAGAAGGCCGGGTCCGGGCCCCTGGGGGCCGTGACCCTGTGCTTGCAAGGGGCAGAGGTAACTCCAGGGGCTCTGTGGGTGATCAGCTGAAGGGGGACAACATGAGTGGGGGGGGTGTAGCCACAGCTGCTGGCTGATAAAAGGAACTGCGAGGTCACTAACAGTGTCCACTAGTGTCTGCGCTGCAGAGACAAGCACAGGCTTGGGCAGGGAGGCTAAGGCAGGTGGCAAAGAGGGTCTGAGCTTGGCTGGGGGGCTCCCGACACCTGATGCCCACCCTGCCCGCTTCTCCTCAGGTTCCTGGCCAACACATCCTTCCAGGGCCGCACAGGGCCAGTGTGGGTGACAAGCATGTCCCAGGTCCACATGACCCGCACTTTCAAGGTGTGGGGCCTCCGTCAGGACCCGCAGGGTGCCCCAGCCTGGGCGACGGTGGGCTGGTGGCGTGACGGGCAGCTGCAACTGGAGCCAGGGGTCACCCCGGTGAGGCCCCCGCCCCCAGCCAGCACCGAGGGGCGCGCCAAGCTGCGGGTGGTGACGCTGGTGGAGCACCCCTTTGTGTTTGCCCGGGAGCCAGATGAGGATGGGCAGTGCCCGGCAGGCCAGCTGTGCCTGGCGCCCAGCACCAGCGACTCGGCCACGGTGGAGGCGCTGTTTGTGGCGCTGGCCAATGGCTCGGTGCCCCGCGCCCTGCGCAGGTGCTGCTACGGCTACTGCATCGACCTGCTGGAGCGGCTGGCAGGGGACGCACCCTTTGACTTCCAGCTGTACATCGTGGGTGACGGCAAGTATGGCGCCCTGCGCGACGGCCGCTGGACCGGCCTGGTGGGCGACCTGCTGGCCGGCACGGCGCACATGGCCGTCACCAGCTTCAGCATCAACTCGGCACGCTCCCGCGTGGTGGACTTCACCAGCCCCTTCTTCTCCACCAGCCTGGGCATCATGGTGCGCGCCCGCGACACGGCCTCGCCCCTGGGCGCCTTCACGTGGCCGCTGCACTGGTCCATGTGGGTGGGCGTCTTCGCAGCGCTGCACCTCGTGGCGCTCGTCCTCACCCTCTACGAGTGGCACAGCCCCTATGGCCTGACGCCCCGCGGCCGCAGCCGGCCCGCCGTCTTCTCCTGCTCCTCTGCACTCACCCTCTGCTACGCTATCCTCTTTGGCCGCACGCTGTCCAGCAAGACCCCCAAGTGTCCCACCGGGCGCTTCCTCATGAACCTGTGGGCTGTCTTCTGTCTGCTCGTGCTGTCCAGCTACACGGCCAACCTGGCCGCCGTCATGGTCGGGGACAAGACCTTCGAGGAGCTGTCGGGGATCCACGACCCCAAGGTGAAGTGCCGTGTGGCTGCAGGGGGTGGGGGCGCGGGGGTCTCCGAGCTAGGAGCGTGGACACCCCCTTCCTACCCACCCACCTCAGCCTGAACCAGGAGCCCCGGCTACACACAGCGGTCCACTCCTGTCAGCATTCACTGAGCGTCTAGGGGACCGGGTGGTACAGTGGTTAAGAGCTACAACTGCTCACCAACAGGTCAGCAGTTGGGACCCACCAGGTGCCCCTCAGACACCTGCAGGGCTGTTCTGCTCTGTCCTGTAGGAGCACTGTGAGTTGGAGTTGGTGGTTCGGGTTTTTGGCTTTCAGGCTGTACCGGGAGTCCCTGGGTGTTGCAGGTGGGTAAACGCCACTAATCAAATGACCAGAAGTCCCAGGGCACCCGGGTACACCTTGTGTGAAAGGCCTGGCCCTTCGCTTCTGGAAAACCCACCACGGAAAATCTAGGGAGCAGAGTCCTATTCTAATACCCCTGCGTGGGCCGTGAGCTGGGACCGGCTCACGGCAACTGGTTTGGTCGAGTGACAGACACTGGGGACACAACCGGCAAAGATCATGTTCCCCCCTCAGGAGCTGACAAGAATTAAGATAAATAACCACACGGGTTATCATGTGAGGAGGTAACAAAATGCCAGAGAAAAACAGGAGGGTGGAGAGAGAGGAAAGCCACCCGGGGCAGGACCTTTTCCCAAGTGCGGGGTGGGAGGGCGTCGGTGAAGGGTGACCTTTGAGGGCCTTGCTCACAGATGCCCTCTGGTGGCCCCAGGGAGCACAGCCCCTGTGTGCAGGCAGAACAGGAAACGGCCGGCTCCCCCTGTCAATTTCTGGGGACCCAGGGACCTCCACCAACCCTCTCTCGCCCCAGAACCGGCTCCCAGCCAGCTTCGTCCACACAGTTCCCCTCCCCGCTAGCAACCACGGATTAATTTTGAAGTAAACCTCCGATTTCAGTATTGTTTCATCATAAATATTTCAGGAAGCTTAACAGCTAGGGAAACAAATCCCTCCGTTGTCTTTATTTCCCCGTGGTTTACGCGGCCACTGGCGATTGTAGGCTGCAGGCCTTGCGGATGGTGGAGATCTCTTAGGACCCTCTTAACGTCTGGGATGTTATCTGTTTATCCTCTGTGTTCACCTATTTTCATACTGAATTGGCTTATTGAAGACATTGAAGGGTCTGGAGCTGTCTGGTTGAGTCTGGGAGGGTGCACCCCTACCCTGGTAATAAAATCTAGACACCCTGTTTTCCGGTATGGGGCCACTCAACATGGCGAGTTAAGTTTATATGAATCAAAGTCAGAAGCGCAGAGTCCTGGTCACTACCAAATTGACAGCAGCGTGTGGCTGGTGGCTGCTGAGGCCTGCCCATACAGTGCCGACGGAGAGCGCTGGCATTCTCTGGGAAGTTCTATGGGACAGCGCTGCTCTAGGAGGGATTTCTTGGGGTGGCGCGACCCCCGTAGTCAGCCGTGTGGTGACTTAGGCAGAGAACGCATTCCTCCACCTGCTGCGACCAGGGCAGAGGCGACTTCGCTGGCCCGGGAGGAGAGGGGGCCGCTGGGGTCAGAGTCGGGTGTGAGTTCTCAGATGTGCAGGTAGGCAGCACTTGGGGAGGAGAGAGAAGACAGAGCTGCCTGTGACCCTGAGAAGGTGTAAGTTGCGGAAGGGACAGGTCTGGGGCAAGTTGGGGTGAGGCCCCAGGCGCAACATGCTGAGGCTCCCGTGGGACCCCGAGGGGCTACGTCGAGGGGGCGGTGGGGACTCAGGCAGAGTTTAGAGCAGGGATTCTCCCATGGGCGACTCTGCCCCCAGGGGACACGGACGATGTCTGGGGGACACTGGTTGGGGGTGCTACTGGGACCGAGCGAGCGGACGGAGGCCAGGGACACCGGTCAAACCCCGGCGATGCACAGGACCCCCCACCCCCACCCCACCCCACCCCACCCCACCCCACCGCAGAGCGACCAGGCCCAGGTCAGCCGTGCGGGTGGGACCCCGGTTCGGACCGCGAGCAGGGCGCGGCAGCTGCCCGGCTGACCCAGCGCCCTCCCGCAGCTGCACCGCCCGCCGCCCGGCTTCCGCGTGGGCACCGTGCGGGAGAGCAGCGCCGAGGCGTACCTCGCCAAGAGCTTCCCGGAGCTGCACGCGCACATGCGCCGTCACGGCGCGCCGACCACGCCCACCGGCGTCGCCATGCTCACGTGAGCCCGGGGCGGGGCCCGGGAGGGGCGGGGCTCTCTCTGGCCCCGCCCTCAACCCCCTCCCTCCGCAGGAGCGACCCCCCGAAGCTCAACGCCTTCATCATGGACAAGTCCCTCCTGGACTACGAGGTCTCCATCGACCCTGACTGCAAACTGCTGACCGTCGGCAAGCCATTCGCCATTGAAGGTGAGGACCCGCTCCCCGGCACCCGCGTTTGGGGGCGCTGAGATGAAGTCCAGGCCTCAACAGCCAGCGCGTTTGGGGGTGCTCGGGGGCCACGGAGGGTCGGCGCCGGCGCAGAGGCAGCGCTGACTGTGGGCCGAGTCCCTCCGGGACTAGCGCCGACCCCGGCCCCCCCAGGCTACGGCATCGGGCTGCCCCGGAACTCGCCGCTCACCTCCAGCCTGTCCGAGTTCATCAGCCGCTACAAGTCTTCGGGCTTCATGGACCTGCTCCACGACAAGTGGTACCGGATGGTGCCCTGCGGAAAGCGGGCCTTCGCTGTCACCGAGGTGGGGAGGGCACGGGACACGGGCGGGGGGGACCTGCGCCCGCTTGGCCACGTCCCTGCTGTGCCCAAGATGCGCCCTCTAGCTAGCCTGCGAACCCCCGAGCTCGGGCCCCCTGCGCCGGGACACTGGCCGCGACCGTCCGCATCCCTGCCACGGACTCCTCGTGCCCGGCGCCACTCCCCTGCCCGGGCCGCCGTAGGAGGCTGCCGTGACCTCAGAGGCGCTGCCTGCCCCGCAGACCCTCCAGATGGGCGTCCACCACTTCTCGGGCCTGTTCGTGCTGCTCTGCCTGGGCCTGGGCAGCGCCCTGCTCAGCTCTCTGGGAGAGCGCGTCTTCTACCACCTGCTGCTGCCGCGCATCCGCGGGGGCAGCAAGCTGCGGTACTGGCTGCACACGAGCCAGGTGGGGCACCGGGGCAGGCGGGGGGCGGGGGGCCCTCTGTGGACCCCAACCCCAACCCATCGTGTCTGGGCTTCCAGAAAATCCACCGGGCCCTCAACACGGAGCCACCTGAAGGGCAGAGCAGGGAGAAGCGGGAGCCAGAGGCCAGGTAAGGAGGGGGCCTTGGAAAACTCCGCCCCCCACCGCCCTGGACCCTGAAGGGCAAGGAATGGGGCATGGTGGGTCGCCTGGGGTGGGCTCAGCTCACCACCCTGCCAGCTCCGGCCCCCTTTGTGCTGAAGGAGGCAGCAGAGTGCACAAGGGGTCACTTCACGTGCCGGTCTCCCTCCTGACAGTCCCCACCTCCGTGCCACCCATGGCAGACTCTAGGCCCCTTATCCAAGTGGGGATATGGATAGGGCACAGGTGGCCGGGCAGAGTAGTGCGACTCAGCCTCAGCCTCGTCCCCAGTGGGCCCACAGAGCCTCAAGACCGGGCAGAGGCGGCAGCGGCAGTGCAGGGTGGCTGGAGACACATACGCCGCGCCTTGAGGTCAGAGCAACGCCACGTGCGCTTCCTGCTGGAGCCTGTGGCCAGGGACGCAGAGGTGGAACCCCGGCTGCCCGAGGGCCCTGTGCCGCTCTGCCCCAAGGGCAGCGCGCCTGCTCCCCCGTCGGTGGGCACCCCGGGCCCTGGTGAGCTGGTGGCACTGGAGGCACGTATTGCAGGGGCACGTGAACGGCTGCGCCAGGCGCTGGTGCGGCGCGCTGAACTCTTGGCTCAACTCAGAGACACATAGCTGGGCCTGCTGCGGGCCGTGCCCCGCCAAGGCCCCATGCTGCCCTGCGCAACCTGCCAGGACCCAACCACGGGCAGCGCACACAGAGACGAGCCTGGTCAACAGATGGTGGTTTATTCTATATACAAACAGTCTTGTACACTGCAATTAAATAGAGCGGAATGAGCCCTCTCCCGACCCTCAGAGTGACTCTGTGGCCCCTCGGCCCTCAGCCCTGTGCCTGGGCGCCAGCCCCGTCCCCCGAGCCCCAGGCCCTCAGGGAGGCGTGTGAAGGCACTGAGCTTGGAGCACCAGGCACCGGGCCCCAGCCAGGGATCGGCCACCATGGCACGCCGTCCCTGCCTGGTCTGTGCTCCCCTCTGAAGGTCAGAGACCTGCCCTGGCTGGCACCACAACATCCTCGGAGATGGTTCACTTCAGAGTTCTCAGCAGCACCTTCCAGAACCTTCCTCAGGGCCCTGTACCCTCTGATCCTGGCCCAGCAGCCGGCCTGCTTGGTGACCATTAAGAGGGGCCTTGCCTGGACCACACCTGAGAGGGCCGCCTTCCAGGCCACCTGAGTCAGCCCCTGGCTAACCAGTGGGGAGACCACAGCGGCCCAAAGGGGGGAGGGCCCCAGTGCTGCCAGGGACCTGTCCATCCACATGGCCTTCCACGCCCCATGGGTCACCGTCAGGGCCAGGCCCAGCCAGCTGGGAACACCAGGGACACAGGAGGATCAGTGCCAGCGGGGTCTCAGGAGCCGGCCTCCAAGGCTGTCTCCTCAGGGGCCATGGGGGTGGGGCTGGCTGTGCTCTCCTGGGCAGCCACGGGGCCCATGTCCAAGACTGGGGAGTCACTCTGGGGGGTGCTGTCCTGGGGCATAGGAGGTGTGGGGGTAAGGGAAGGCCCACTGGAACTCGGGGGCACCCGCCGGTCCAGCAGGGAGGCGCTCAGGCCAGACAGGAAGGAGGCGTCCGTGATGATGGCGGCCGTCTCTGCCATCCAGCCCAGGTCGCCCCCGGCCGCCGCCGCCACAGAGGCTGCTGCCACCACCAGGGAGCTGGGAGCCCCAGCCCCGGGGGCCCCGCCGGCCCCAGGCAAGGCAGGGCCCAGGGCGGGGGACTGATCGGCAGGGTGCCCGGGGGCAGTGGGGTGGCCGAGGTGGTCCGGCAGCGCTGTTGGGGAGCCAGGGCCCGGGGGGGGCGCGTGTAGAAGCAGCTCCTGGACACGGACCTGCTGCAGGATGGCCGGCAGCTCGTAGTGGTGGAAGAAGTAGATCATGGAGTGCTGGCCAGGGTCAGGGGTCAGCGCAGGGGGTCCGGGGTCAGCGCGGAGGGGCCAGGCCCGCCCCCGCCGCACCCCTGCTGCGCTCTAGCCGCCCCGCCCCGCCTGCACGGGCTGCCCCAGGGCTCCAGTCCCTCCCCCAGTGACTCCCAGCGGCCAGCCTCACCTGGATGAAGAGCCAGGAGGTGACCAGGGCCAGGCTGCTGTACTGCCCGTTGAAGCGGTAGTGGTAGGCGTAGAAGGCGAAGTGGTACAGGTAAAAGAACCTGTGGGAGGCGCTGTTCAGGGGCCGCCCAGCCAGCCCGGCCCCCCGACCCTGCCCGTCAGGGCCCCACAGGCGCCCACGGTGTCCGTGCTCACCGCAGCCAGTGCCGCTTGCTGGTGCTGGTGTGGCAGCAGATGGCATCATACTGGTCCGCCAGCCACACGATCAGGATGATGTAGAAGGCTGTGGTGGTGTCGTTGAAGAACTCGGACATGATGGCCTCCATGCCTGTGGGGACACGGGGCCAGGTTGGGGTGGGCAGGTGGGCGGGGGCTGGGGGGCACAAGGCCAGTCCTCACCGACGAGGGCCAGGATGACGGTCAGCAGGGGCGCCGCAGGAAAGGCGATGGCCATGTTCATCTCCAGCATCTGCAGCAGGTCCACTGTGGGCACAGGCCGGTGGGGTGAGGGCGGGGCCACGGAGGGGCGGGGTCAGGGCAGGAGTGGGCGCAGGTAGGGGCCAGGTGAGCAGGAGAAGGGCATCATGGGGGAGGCGGGTGAGGGGAGGGCATGGGGGGGCGGTGACGGTGGGTAGGGCACGGCGGGGGAACCAGGTGGGGGTCCAGGTGAGGTGGGGCTGGGGGTGGCAGGGGTGCCCCGGGCCTCACCGATGAAGACAAAGATCTGGTGGTGGGAGTACCGCAGCAGCATGGACACGCTCAGGGTCTGCAGGAGCAACAGGCAGGGGGCAGACACGGGGCCGTGGGGCGCACAGGGCCACCGGCGCACGGGCCAGGGCTCGCGGGACCACAGGCAGGGCCTGTGTGAGACCGCCCTCCGCCCCCAGCCAGCTCCGGGGCTGGAATGGGTCCCTCCTGCTGCCGGCAGGTACAGGATGCCCCACACCATCACCTCGCCGCCCCCCTGCGGCCCCCGCACTCACGAAGATGACCATGATGACGAAGGCGGCCAGGTAGGACGTCCGGGCCATCCACATGCTGACGAAGCGGTAGTGCTCGCCCGACACCACGTTCCGCAGGAAGCCTGGGGGTGGCGTCACCTCAGGGTCGTCATGTCCCCAGCCCTGTGTTTTCCCCCTCCCCTCTCCCCGCCCCATCCCAGGCGGCCGGTACCCTTGTTCTCCTCATTCTCAGCCAGGCCCTTGACGCTGGACATGAGGATGTCATCATAGCCCAGGAACTCGTCCAGGAGCAGGCGGCTGAACCGGTCCCCGAAGCACTGGTCCCGCGTCGGGTCTGGGGGTGCAGCTGGGCGTCAGTGCGGGTCTTCCTCCTGTGCCGCCCACCCGCCAAGGCGCCCCAGCACCTCGCTCACCCAGCGTGACGACCATGACGGGGATGCTGAGGCGCTGCCGCGTGGCCTGGGACAGCCGCAGGAAGCCATACTCAAGTGAGTACTCCACGATGTACTCGTCCTGTGGCCAGGCTGGGGGCAGGCGGCCAGGCGGGCATCAGGGCCCGGCCGCACTCTGACAAGCCCTTCCTTCTAGCTCCCCCGGGGCCCCGGGGTCAGCAGCTCAGAAGGAGGTTCTGGGAGGGGCGGGAGTGCGGCCCTCGGGGGCCAGCTGGTTCTAGAGACGCAGGGGTGGGGTCACTGTGCCCACACAGGAGATGGCAGCATCAGCTAAGAAGAAGGACCCCAGGACAGAGGACTCCAGAGAGGGTGCTGTCTGCCAGCCTTGCGTGCTGCTGAGATGCCTGGGGCTGGTGCTCTATGCAGCCCGGCCCCTGGGACCACGGGCATGGATGGGTGTCCCAGGAGCCTCACCCATGAGCTCTAGGGGAGCGGGAAGAGGCCTACCTTTGGTGGGCGTCTCGGCGAAGGGGAACTCCTGGCTGGCGTTGAGGCCCTCTGCGCCCCCTGGTGGCTTCAATACTTTGGGCTCAATGTCCAGCTCAAACTGCAGGCCCCAGAGAAACCAGGCGGTACCCCATGACACCCACGCCTCAGCTGTAGGATGACAAGCCCCCGGGCCCCCAGCTGGTAGGACCATACTCCAGCCTGGTCACTGTGACGCCGCCCCTGCCCTCACTAACCACATCCCCCCTCCATACGGCTGAGACCTCACGTGGCCGTCCATGTTCTAGGCACCTCCCCTCCGAGGGAGCTCACCTCCGGGTCCCAGCATCCAGATGACAGCGCAGCTGCCCACTGCCTGGGGCCTTGGGGCAGCAGGGCTGGACCCGCACTGACACCCTTGCAGGCCCCTGGGTGCCCACCACAAGCCGTCCAATTCTCAGGGGCTTGGCTCTGTGCAGGCAGCAACAGCCCTCGCCCTGCGACCCAGGACCCAGACCCTGACAGTGGGCAGTGCCTGCACGCCCCGGTGCGCGGGGACGCAGGCCCTGCAAGCCCCAGGACACTGGGACCTAGGCCCTGACGGACCCGGGCAGTGCCTGCATGCCCCAGGAGGCGGGGACCGAGGCCCTGACGGACCCCGGCAGTGCCTGCACGCCCCGGGACGCGGGGACCCCGGCCCTGACAGACCCCGGCAGTGCCTGCACGCCCCGGGACGCGGGGACCCAGGCCCTGACAGACCCCGGCAGTGCCTGCACGCCCCGGGACGCGGGGACCCAGGCCCTGACAGGCCCCGGCAGTGCCTGCACGCCCCAATATGGGGCACTCACCGTCCACCTGAGCCGCAGAGCACCTTGAGTCACTTCGCAGCTCAGACTCTCCAGGGGCTGCCCCCTCCAGCGTCTCTGCTCTCGGTCACAACACAGCAGGGACCACCCGCAGCCCCGGGTCAGCCCTGCGAGCACCTCAGTAGTCCCTTGCGGAGGCCGGTTACCCACAAAGGCCACTATCAGCAAAGCTATATGCCGATGTGATGACGAGCGGACGCGTTTCATCCTTGACACGTTTTTTTGGCTGAATTCTCATTAATGATATTATGCACCCTAAATAAATCTTCCTCAAAAAATACCCCCTCCTCTCCTGACATGAGGATCAAGGAAAATGCCTTCTAAGAGGGGCTTTGTGATCCCCTCGGCTTATGAAATAATATTGGGAATATCTGACCAGGAACTTCTAGGGAAAAGAGCTCAGAGGAATGAATTCCAATGCAGCACGCCTGAAGGCACCGAGGCTGGCCCAGCCCCGCTGGCTTCCCCCAACTACATTTCCCCCCTTTGCCACATGTGAAACACAAGACAGCAGAAAAATCCCTGAAAGGCTTCCCAAGGACGATTCTCCACACAGCCCTTAAAGCTATACAAACATCCCACTCCCTACAGCAGAAAAGTAGATAAGACTCCCAAGTTTATTATAATTGGTATGACAAATGAATAAACACTAAAGAAACATCTTTCTTAGAACAGCTTAGGTTGGGGGATGGTGGGCACTTACTGTCTGCACAGGGAGAGATAAAATAAAAACTTAAAGAAGCAAATAGAGGCAGCTAAATAACGAAGCTTTGAGGAATCTACCCTTCTGTGCCTTTAACCTTGAGTTATGAATAGAACCATTAAGTTCAAAGCACAACTTTGTTTTTACTGTTAAACTTTGTTTTTGGTGTTAAAACACCTGCCTCGGACCATTATCTAGAAGACCTTGACAATTAACAAGAAAAAAGAGACCACAAGGGGTCAGTTTCTTGCTAGCCAATAGCTTATATGATGGAAAAAATAAGGTGAAGATCACGTCACCTCAACTATAAAAAATAAAGACAGGCACACCTTTTGGGGCTGCCCTTCTTCAATACTCTTACCTGTCTCTCTCAATTCTTTCTCTGCTGACGCCATTCCCACCCTCCACGGGGCCCCAAAAAAGTTGTCAGGGCTGGCTCCCGGCAGTCCCTGCCACCTGGCCCCACACAGGGTCCCCGTGGGTCCCCAGGCCTCAGCCTCCAACCGGACAGATCGGGACAGCAGGCCGACGCTCACCTGCACAGAGCTATTCCCAAATGTCTCCACAGTGAGCTCCTCCTCGTCCTCGTCCCCCACCTCCAGGCGGCCCCCACTGGGCCCCAGGGCCAGGCCGGGGAAGCTGTTGCGGGCGCCGCCGTCACAGAACTGCAGGAAGACGGGCGCGCGGCTGGAGTTGTGCTGGACTTCCACACGGAGAACGCCCTCCCGCGGCCAGCGCTCCCGCACGTGCTCCAGGCAGTTGATGGGTGACCGGGAAAAGGCCACATGGATGTACGCCAGGACAGAGAGCACCAGAAGGGCCTAGGGACACACGGGACTGGGTCAGCAGGGCCTGTGCAGACCCCTGGCCCCTACCAGGACCCTGGACAAAGCCTGTCAGCAGGGCCCAGGCTGCAAAGACCCCCAGAAACCCGACAGCTCACAGCCACAACACAGCTGGCCACCTGGCCATCCCTTCGCGTCAGCTAAGTGACCAGGTAGAGCCAGGGATGCAGGGTGCCCTGACTCTCCATGTGGATAGCTGGGACGAGGCTGCCATCCAGTGACCTCTTAAGGACTGTGCCGGACCTCTGCCCAGGGAGAGACCAGGCTGGGCTTGGCCCCCAACAGGCAGAACCTCCATATGGGGCACATCAACACCACATAACATCTAGGACCTGTGGAGGCTCAGGCCAGGTGCCACCTCCTCCTGGAAGCCCACTGGTCCTGGGGTCACCTGCAGCTCCCTGAGTCATAAATACTGGCATCAAAGTTTGCCTGGTGGCACCGGCTAAGTAGCCCGCCTGTGGAGCCAGGCACCCTCTGTCCCTACCCCTCATGCCTGCCACTCAGCTGGGAACTTCCCAGACTGGCTGCACCGGTACTGGAGGCTCTGCCATACAAGGCTCAGTTTTCTTAGTCTGTAAAATGGGACAGCAGCAACTCTCACCAGGCAATGCTGCCCCAGGGGACACTGGTGATTTCTTCCTCTCTTGCTGTGTCCAGACCCCAACCCAACCCAGCCCAGCCCAGCCCAGCCAGGTTCCGGTGCAGACACCCACTGCCACTCTCCCTGCCCTGCCTCCAAGGAGCCCTGCGTGACGCTGCCAGCCAGAGGTGCAAGGCTTCCTCAGCCCACCTCCCAGTGTGCACTGCTCCCGCCACCCAGCGCCCTCACTGTGGCCCTAGTGCCATGGAGACCAGTGGTGGGTGCAGGGCTGAAGCCAGAGGGGTCTCCTAGGACCCTCTGCCACAGCCCTCCCAACAGTTTGCATCAGACAGCTCTTTCCTAAAGACCACCCCGATGAAGACACGGCCACAGGGACCCTGTGGAGGACGGCCACAAGTGCTGCAATGTGTGTGTGACCGCTGCTGGAAGGTCAGGAGCCGAGGCCGGAGCTTTCTGGAACCTGGGGAAGCCTCTGGGTCACTCAAAAGGAGCAGCCAGCCTCCGGGCCCCATCAGAGCCAGGCATCCCAGTGCCCAGGTGACAGGTGACCTGAAAACTGGCCTGAGGCCCAGCAGCTGCCCTGCCCCAGCCAGCGCCCTCCCTGGGCAGCAGTCAGGGGGCTTTGGGACCCAGCCCTGCTCAGTCACCTGCATGGAGGGACGTAACTGGCCCTGACCTCTGACGGGCTCCGTGTCAGGACAGTGTGGCCAGAGCCCCATGGTGCCTTCAGGAGGCTGACCTGGGGGCGGCTCAGTGCTCTGGCCACTCAGGCAGGGGTCCTGTCGGACCCGCAGGCCACCCGGTGTCCACCCAGGGCTGGGCCTCTCCTGCCAGAGGAACCCACAGAGGCAGCCTCTGCCCAAGAGGCCAGGCACTCCTCAGTCCCAGGCGTCCTGTCTCACGGGGGGCTTGGCTTGTGGTACCTGATCTGGGCTGGGTCCCACACCTACCTCTGTGCTGGGCACCGCCCATCCTCCACCAAACCCCGACAGCGACCCACAAGTGCTGTCGGCCGGGACTGCACCTGTCAGTCCTCACTCCCTGCCACCGCCCGGCCAGCCACCCACGAGAACAGCGGGGTCACCCCTTTCTTAGACACCTCTAGAGACAGCCATGAACCCCTGTTCAAGCAACACCCCTGGGAACCCCAGCCTGGGCAGCTCAGTCACCTGGGCCAGCTGAGGGGACCTGGGCAGCTCTGCGACCTAGGCCAGTCAGCCACCTGGGCCAGCTGAGTCACCTGGGCGGCTCTGTGACCTGGGCCAGCTCAACCACCTCAGCCACCTGGGCGAGTTCTGTGACCTGGGCAGCTCTCCAACCAGCTGGATCGACCAGCTCTGGGTCCCAAAGGCCATGTCTTCTGTTGACCAGGAACTGTCACCGAGAAAGATGGCCTTTTGGGGACCAATAACAGTCCCCTCAGCTGCCTGGGCAGTGCCGTTTAAGGACCTGCCTTTGCAGCTGAACCCTCTGTCCATCTGAGGGAGGCCAGGGAGGAGTCCCAGCCTCGGACAGCAAGGAGGGCAGACAGTCAGTTCAACCTGACCCAGGGCCAAGACTCCAGGGGAAGAGCAGCGGAACGCCACATTCACAATGGCCAGTGACCTCAGCTGAGCCCCTTTCTTCCGGGAGGCTCAGGGGAGACAGCACACAGAGGCGCGTGGGGCTGCAGGGCCGACGGTGGGGGTGTGTCCTGAGGACCTAGGTCCCCGGCAAAAGCCAGGACGAGGCGGGCAGGGCAGGGCAGGTCAGGGGTGGGGAGGGGCGTCCCCCCTGGCTGACGACTCCGCGGTCAGAGGGCAGGCAGGGGTCTCTACCAGGTCAGGACAGCGGTGAGAACTCCGGAGTTGACACTGGGGGGGGGTCCTAGTGGGGTGCTGCTCGGGCCTTCCAGGGTGGCAGTCTTAAGACCACAGTGGGATTCGGGAGTTCGGGTCAGCGACTAGGGTCGGAAATCGCAGGCACAGAGGAGGGTACCGGATTCGCAGAGCGAGGGGTTCTGGCCCCAAGGAAGAGGGTTTCGGCGAGTCAGCCAGGATCAGGGGTCAGGGTTCACAGGTCGGCCGACGGGATCGGGGTCAGGGGTCAGAGGTCTGGGCCCCGGTCACCTTGAGCAAAACGAAGAATTCGAAGAGGCGGCGGAAGGCGGGCGGGAAGAGCCGCGAGTAGGTCACTGCCATCTTGAAGAAAAGCGCGTGGAAGAGGCGGTCGCGCACGTTGATGAGAGGGTTGGGGTTCAGATTGGGGGTGCGAGGCCCGCGCGCCGGGGCCGGGCCGCTGCCGGGGCCGTTCGGCCCGGGCCCCGGGGCCCCGGGCGCCGCGTGCTCCGACATACTGCCCGGCGTCGCGCCCTAACGGTCTACGGGTCCCGGAGGACGCGCCCTGGCTGCCATCGGCCGCTGGCCGTCGCCGCGCTCCTTACGGCCGCCCGGCCGCCGCCGCCATCTTCCGCCTCCTCCTCCTGCGGCGGCCCTGCTGATGCCAGAGAGCCGCCGCGCCGGGCAAGAGCGCCGCCGCGCCCGCCGGGAACGCTGGGATACTGGCGGAAGGCCCACGGCGGCCCCGCCCGCTCGCTCGACCGCGCCTCTTGGCGCCGCCGGGGGGCGGAGCCATTCTTTTGCATATTATTTCCCATAAGGCCACACGGCTATTGAGTCTGCTTAGGAGGTAAAAAAAGCCTACATTTGAGGACTCTGGACGTGATTAAATACATTCTAAGTGAGTTAACAAAGGAATGCGTTCCGTAAGATAGCGTTGTGGGCAATTTCACTTAAGTGATACCCTTACATTTAATCGCCCTAACTGTAAAAGGATGTTTCTTTCTGGCCTATAAATAAGGCGCTTGAAGGCAGTGGGTTTGTGCTCGCTTCGGCAGCACATATACTAAAATTGGAACGATACAGAGAAGATTAGCATGGCCCCTGCGCAAGGATGACACGCAAATTCGTGAAGCGTTCCATATTTTGGCTTCGTGGCATCCCAGTTCCCCTCACCCCTGCGTGCCCTAGGTGGGCTGCGTCAGCGTCCGTCTCCCCGCCGCGTGCTTTCAGAGCCCGGCCCCCGGACCCCCCCTGGCCCCTGCAAAGTGGGACGACCCCAAAAAGGGGAGTAGTCAGAGCCCCGCTGGGCTCCCTCGCAGCGAGGACGCGGGCCACCGCTCCGCCGCCCCCGCGACACCCCGCGCAGCCTGGGACGACCCGCGGAGTCCCCGGCCCAGCGCCCGGCGCCTCCCGGCAGCCGAGTCAACGAGTCCTCCAAGTCAACCAGCGCTTATCGCGCGGTCCCGAACAAAAGTTCTGACACCTGAAACAACAAGCGACGTCCCGATAGCATCAGGATAATTGATCGACGTCAAGAATTTGATTACTCTCGGTTTCACAAACAACATCCACGGAAGCAGCAGCCAGGAAATCCAATGCGTAATCCGACGGCAAAACTGCTGCCTTTGCATTACGGCGTAGGCGAGGAGTATGGACTGTGGTATGGACGGTTTGGTCTCGGGAAGCGAGGATGGCGAGACTTCGTGTCACATAGTTTGGACGTGTTATTGGGAGGGACCAATCCCTAGAGAAGGACACCATTCTTACTAACACACGGGGGTCAGCGGAAAAGAGGCAGCCCCTCGGTGAGAAGGGCGCAGCGGTGGCTAACAGCGGGTCGGGCGCCGCGATCGCAGGGGCTCGGGACTGAGCTGCCTCCCCCCTGCTGTGCACGGGGTCGCTGTGAGCCGCAGCCCACGGGACGGCACCGGGCAACACGGCGCCCGGTGTGGGAAGGCGGTGCAAAGCTGACCCGAGGTCGGCGGCGCCCACCCACCGGCGGCTCTGCAGGGGAGAGAGGGCAGGGCGCTTCTGTGAAGAGGCCGGCCTCGGGAACCCTAGGGCCTTCCTGCTCTCTCCTGCAGGTTCGCTTCCAGTCACAGTCCCCCTGAAGGCTATGCTTCCCTCCTCATGTACCCCAAAGCAGGATTTGGCCACAGCAGGAAGCCTGAAGGTCCCAGGAGAGAGGAGCAGGCTAGCAGAAGGCAGCTTTAGTGCACAGCTGGAAACCGGGCTGGGCAGCCTGAACAGGAATTCCAGATGTTCTGGGCAATGAACGTTCACTGTCGCAGGGCCTGTGCTGGCCTCGGGGGACACAGCAGTGGCCGTGGGCTGAGGGACCAGCGAGAGACAGATGTGTAAGCTGGTGTCTGGTTCCTGTGGCTGTAAAGGGTACAGGCATCAGGGAGCGGCAGGGACAGGGCAGGGACCAGGGAGGGAGGACACTCTCCAGCCGCAGCCTGGAAGCTGGAGAGAGGCTCCCACAGAACTAGCTGCTGTTTTCATAGTAACTGTGGCTTCTCGCTGGACACAGCTGGACAGATGGATAGACAGGGCCCCTCCCCAGAGCTATCCTCTTCCTGTTACAAGGACAGGCCCTTGTGTAGGGACTGCATACGGTAAACCCCAAAGCAAACCCTTTGCCATCAAGGTGATTCCGACCCATAGTGAACCTGTAGGACAGAGCCGAACTGTCCGACAGACTTTCTAAGGAGCGTCTGGTGGACTTGAAGGGCTGACCTTTTGGTTAGCAGCCGTAGCACTTAACCACTACACCACCAGGCATACAGCAGGTACTAAATAAGTGCTCAGCTATTAACTGAAAGGAGGACTGTTTGAATCCACCCAGAAGCCCCTCAGAAGAAAGGCCTAGTGACCTGCTCCTGACCAGCCATCCCCTGAGAGCCTCATGGGCCTCAGTCCTACTTGGACACTAGCTGGGCCATGCCACTGTGAGTGAGGTCACCTGGAACGCACCTGGTTTCATTTTGTTTGTCTCCCTTCAAATTATCACGAATCACCCCAGCTTCCTAGCCAACGGTAGAAGGAGAAGAAACTGTCTGTCCTGACCAGACACCCCCTAGATGAGGATGGTGCGGCCGCCCTCGCAGGGCGCGCTGCTCTGGGGCCCTGGGTGTGGAGCAGGAAGCCACCTAGCCTCTGGGGAAGGCCCTGCAAAGTCCCCGCCCAGGGCTGATAGACTCCGAGGCAGACACAGGGGGCTCCAGGGCCTGCCTGTTGCAGCCTCTGTGACCCGGGACCTGGGTTTTTAACGTAATTTGTCTTTCTCTAATTTAATTCACTTTTGAATAGCTGTAGAAGGAGCCCTGCAGGCCAAGTCTGGAAAGGGGCCTGGCAGTGAGGGCTCTGTCTGCTCCTCGTGAAGGTGGCGGTTCAGATCTGCCAGTTGTCACTTAGAAACTATGGGGCATTTCTGCTCTGTCCTTGGGGTCACTAGGAATGGGAGTCGACTCAACAGCAGTGAGTTTGCTTTCTCTGGTTGGGAAGCCAAGTGGTTAAGCAGGGGCTGCTGGTGTGGAGGTTGGCGTTCAGGCCCCCCAGCCAGTCCCTGCAGGTAGAGATGACTGTCTGCTTTGGGGGCAGTTCTACTCTGTCCTTGTCATGGGTCGAATGGTGTCCCCCAAAATGTGTGTCAACCTGGCCACCACCCCCAGTTCCGGGTGATTGTCTGCCATTTTGTCACCTGACGAGGCAGGACTCAGTCGTCTGTAACGTCAGCTTGTGTCTTAAACCAGCCTCGTCTGAGCAGAGAGAACCAAAGGGACAGGAGAGGTCCTCACACTGCCGAGAAGGCACCCCCAGGAGTGGAGTGTGGCCTTTGGACACAGGGTCCCCGCCCTGGGAAGCTCCTCGGCCGGGGAGGACTGCTGACAAGGACCAACAGAGGCAGTGAGGCTGCCCTGGAGCGGACACCCTGAATTCTGACTTCTAGCCTCCCTCACTGGGAGAGAATCTGTCTCTTCGCTTGTGGAGTCTCTCTCACAGCAGGGCTGGGTGGCTGAGACCGTCCCACAGGGTTGCTGCGAGTCGGGATGGATGGAGCAGCGGTGGATCTAATCAGCCTTACCACGCAAAACCCCAAAACAACCAAAAGCCACTGTCGTCGGGTCCGTTCTGGGTCACAGCCCCCGCACAGGACCAAGTAGGGCTGCCCCACAGTTTCGAAGGAGCGCCTGGGAAGCCTGGGCTGCCGGCCTTTGGGTGAGTGGCAGAGTTACCAGCTATGCAGCTGCCACGTGACCTCACCGGAAACACAGGGCCTCGAAGAAGAGGGAGCTAGACTTCACCACAAACCCCAACTGTGCACTCAGTGTCACCCCCCAAAAATTGCCGTGAACTGAAAGCAGAGGTGAAACAGGTCCCGGCGTGGCAGCCTTCACACCAGAAGAGAGAATCAACCAGTGTCCATCCGTAGGAGACGGGCGCACACGCCACAGCCGTCCCCACGACGGCAGATTTGGTCCGGCGAGAGGAGGGAAGCCCTGCTGTCCACCACGGGGCGCCTGGACCCCGACGACGGGATGGCCAGGGATGGTGGCCAGGCTCACAGGGCCACCTTCCTGCCTCTGCACCAGGAAGTGCCCGGGTCAGGCAGGAAGCAGATGAGTGGCTGGGGGAGGAGGTGGGAGGTACAGCTCCGAGGACTGCGATTCTGTTGAGGGGGACGGGATGTTCTGGAATTAGCGGTGACAGTTGCACAACTCGGTGACTACACTGAATGCCACTGACTAGTACACTTAAAAAGTGGCTTGTGGGGCACAGTTCGTGTCACGTAAATATGCTCCAACAGCTGCTAGCGAGAGAACCCCACCTGGGGGAGTCCTCACGAGGGTCCGAGCACACCTGCGCTCCCAAAGCATTTCCAGAAAGTCACTGCCAGATCTTCTTTCCAAGGCGCCTCTGGATGGCCTCAAAAATTATGAAAAAGCCACCCTCATGAGCAAAGCAGGAAGGCAGGGGACTTCAAAACCCAGACCAAAAGACACCCGAGGGAGCGGACAACATAGCGGCCCGCCTTTTGGTCCAGGCTGAGAAATTTGGAAATGGGCTTGTTGTGGGAAGAAGCCACGCATCCCGTGACTTGGTTTGGTTGGGCCTGCGTCAGAGAGCGGTCCCTGGGTTGGGAGCAGGTTGACAATTAAATTTGAGTTCAGGAGAGGTTCCCTGAGAAGGTGACCCTAGATCAGGAAGGCAGACGGCCGACACACCAATGCGGGTCCCCTCTGGGACAAGTGTTCCGGGAGCTGGGGGTGAGTAGAGCAGGATGGATGCAGCCCCAAGGCAGGATGGGGTCCCACCATGGGGTGCAGGTGGGAGGAGGGGGCTGTGGGAGGCTGCGGGTCTGGCGTGGAGGGAGCAAGGGGGTGTCTGGGGGATACAGGTCTGAGGGCTGGATGGGGCACAGTGCATGGCTGTGGGACAGCCCTGTGGGGTCCCTGTGGGGACTGTGAGCACAGGAGGCTCTGAGTCTGGCCTTGGCGTTAACTGTGTCCCGGGGTGAGCGCTGTGGGTTGTCACGACTCTGTAGTTGGCCCACATCTCCCGCTGAGTCAGGCTGCTTCTCCCTCAGGGGAGTGCCAGTGAGAAGCCGCAGGAAGCAGCAGGCTGAGGTCCACATTCCAGTGCAGAGGCCGAGAGGAAGGGGGTGCCCAAATCCCCCCGCAAGGTCTGAAAAGCCCTGAGGTCCCACCCAGAGTAGGCTGCAGTGATGGGGCCGTGATGACCTGTGGACCACCTGCCCGAGGGCCTTGCCACACCTGAAGTGTCCCTGTGCTCACTACCAAGACCCCCAGGCTTGGCCTGCTGGCCCAGCACCCACGGGAGGGCTTCTGGTGGGCCCTGAACAGCCTTACCGGCCTCCTTGCCTGCTCTGTCCCAACTCAGAGCAGCCGGTGACATCTGCCTCCATCATTCTACCGTGTCACAGCCTCCCAGGGGTCAAGAGTGTCAAAGGCCAGAGGTGACCTCAGAGGCCTTAGACCCTTGGAGAGAAGGCTGAGGCTTCCTGAGGCTCCTGCTGCTAAAATTTCTCTGACTTCCCCTTCTGCTGACTCCAGTGCTCCTTGTCATGGCTCACTTTGTGCTGGCCACTGGCCTCAGCATTTCACAAACGTCAGAGGAAAAGCCTGGTGGTCTTCTGCTGGAAAATCAACCTCTGACTTTCTAGTCTCACACACATGGGAGTCGATGGCTGTGCCCCAAGATGACCTGCAGGGGCCTGGTCCTAGGGCCACACCTCCCTCACAGCTCCCTGCCCAGGCCCCGCTCACCCCAAACTGCCCCGTGTCTGCAGCTGTTCTGTCTCGATGTTTACCGCTAACTGCCCACTGTCTCCATTTCACAGATGAGAAAACTGAGACCAAGAAGCGAAGAGGCCTGCCTAAGACCCCTCGTCAGGATTTGAACCCTGAAGAAAGCAGCTTCAGGTTGGTGGACTTGGGGAATGACAGACAGAAGAGGTGGAGATGGGTGTCCTGGGACTAGGGCGTCAGGCTGGAGCACTCATCAGGGGCAAGTCATCTCTGAGCCTCCGCAGAACCTAACCAGCCTCTTGTCAAACGATCAGGCTCCTATGCATGCTTCAAAACCCCTTGTCCCATGTCCATTCCCACAGGAAGATTTCTTTGACTACTCCATCAGGGCCCCCACTTCCTGTCCAGTTTTCTCCAGACCTTGCCCAGTACTTGATTAGACAAGGTAGGAAGAATCTATGCCTGGCTTGGTCTTTTTTCCCAGGAATGGACAGAGACGGTGTTAAGGCCTTCCTGAGAGAGCAGTATCTGCTAGCTGGCCTGGAGAGTGTGACAGGGAGATCCCAGTGAATACAGTGTTACTGTTATTAATTTATTCGTGTACCTGCACAAGCAGTCACCTGTTGGGCACCAAGTGTGCGTGTGCCGAGCACCGACTGTGCGTGTGCCGAGCAGACTGTGCGCGCATGCTGAGCACCCAGTGTGCATGTGCTGAGCACCCAGTGTGCATGTGCTGAGCAGACTGTGTGTGTGCCGAGCACCGACTGTGCGTGTGCTGAGCAGACTGTGTGTGTGCTGAGCAGACTGTGCGTGTGCTGAGCACGCAGTGTGTGTGTGCTGAGCAGACTGTGTGTGCCGAGCACCAGCTGTCTGTTGAGCAACCCAGTGAGTGTGTGCTGAGCACCCAGTGAGTGTGTGCTGAGCACCCATTGTGCACCGCCGGCAACATCGGCAGTCTCAGCCCGGCAGCCAGAACTTCTCCTGACCCCCACCCTCCGCAGTAGTACCATCACCTCCCCCAGAAACTCCTCGTCCCTCAGCCCCAAATTCAAGACCAGTCTCACCTCCCACCCCGTAACTGCCACAGCCGACTCAGTGTCCCCCGCTGCCATCACTGGCAGTCCCTCCAGGCCCTTTGCTCTGCCAGGAACACCAGTCCCCCTTGGAACGGCCAACACCTAGGGAACCCTCAAAGCCCAGACTTCAGTGCCCTCTGCTCCTCCCCTCCCCAGTGTGTTACGGGATTTCCTGGGAACTCAGGCGGTCTAGCAGGTTCTTCCAAGCGGCGTGGAGGGACTCGGGTTCCAGCCAATCTAACAATTCTCTGCTTTCCATCATTGTGTAGAAGGGTAACCTGAGGCCCCGAAAAGGTGTGACAGGACTCCCGGCAGGGAGAAGGCCGGGTGCTGAGGCTGGACACGGACCTCGGTTTCCCGCCTGTGCAAAGCGGGAGACCCGTTCCTGGCGGCAAGTGCCGGGGTGTTGTGCCGGGGTGTTCCGCCCGGGCGGGGGTCCGGGCAGCCAAGGGGGCTCAGGAAGCCGCGGCCGCAGGCGTTCGGCGCGCCTCGGCCTTATAAGGACATCGGCGCCCGGGCCAATCGGCGGCGGGGGGCGGCGCCCGGCCGGGCCCCCAGCCCGCCGCCCCCCGCCGGCCCGGCGCAGTCCCGCCGCCCGCCGCCGCCAGCCATGAGCTCCACGCAGTTCAACAAGGGGCCGTCGTACGGGCTCTCGGCGGAGGTCAGGAACCGGGTGAGCAGGGGGCGCCCCCACCCCGCCTGCTGCCGCAGTGGCACCCTGTCCCCTGCTTGGGTCCGGGCGACATGCGGGGGGCTCATGTCAGGGCAGCCAGGTCGGAGTTCCGGGATCAGGCGGGCCCTCCATCCCTCCGGAGTCTTCAACCTCGGGGGGTCTCGGGGCTCCCCGTTAGACGTGCCCAAGCATGGGGAAGCCTTGAGGTCTGCGATCCTCGGGAGAGCGACCCCATCTCTCCTCACACCCAGGAGGAGTTGGGTTAAGCCCCCTCCCCAATCTGAACGCCTCTGCCTGCATTCCACCCCTCCCTCTGTGCCCCCAGAATGCTTCAAGGTCCGAGAACGCCCCGAGGGTCTACGGGGACCCCAACGGGCGGCTCCACTCCCTGTGATCACACTTCTGCTTTTGGGAGTGGAGAAGGGGCAGGGCCGGGCCCTTTGAAAGGCGTGGGGCCCCCCATCGGGAATTTCCCGGCCTCCCAGTTGGGAGGGGGCCGAAAGGGAAGATGGGCTGTTGGTGGTCCCCGTATTTATTTACCTTCTTCATCTCTCTGGGCCGGTATGACCAATTTAAAGACACTGCAAAGGACTAGGAGGTCCCAGAGTGAGACCCTAAACACGGGATTCGGAAACGGGGCCGCTGGAGACGCTGTATAAGAAAGCACCTTGGTTGCGTCCCACAAAGAGACCGACTCTTCTGGGGGCTGCACAGCAAGGTCGGGGGCGTCCTTGCAAAGTGGAGAAGGGAGTGGGGACCCTAGGTCCCCAGGAGTCCCAGGACTGTTACTCAGAGGCCCTTCTAGCTGGAAGGGGCGCGTCACGGCCGCCCATCCCCCTCGGCGCTGCAGACACTCTCCCCCAGTACCTGCCAGCCTGAGCCGGCACCGGCCCCTGTCGGTGCCCCGGCCCAGACGAGCTCTGCCGAGCCTGACTGCAACCCACTGGACGGAAGGGGAAACTGAGGCTTGGGGATGAAAGGACCGAGCCTCGGGGCTGCGGGGGCTCTCCTTTAAAGCCACTGGACCCCCTGAACACCTGCAGGCGGGGTGCCTCCCGCTCTGCGTGGCACAAGCAGTTTAGGGCCGGGAACGCAGATGGCGCTCAGAGAGGCGGCGCCGGCTGCCCAGACCCACACAGCCCTGAGTGCGGAGTCGGGATTCGAATCCAGGGCCGCCTGGGCTCAGCACTTGAAGAAGGGCGGTGCTTCTCGGGGACTCCTGTCCTTTAAGCCACCAGTCCCCTGGGGCAGCAGGAAGTGGGTGAGGCTGCAGCGACCTGCAGGCGGGGAGGCTTCCGGCAGCTGGGGGCAGGTCGGCACCTGCGGAGGAGGGGATGAGGTCAGGGGATGAGGTCAGCAGCCCTGGCTTAGCCGGGTCTCAAGAAGGGGCAGGGAGTCTGCCCCCTAGCTGGATGGGGGAAGGAGACCGCGAGGCCCCTTTGCCGCCTCGTGCCTCGGTTTACCCGCGCGGGGCAGCACCGGTGGGGCCTGCCTACATCCAGCGTTCCCCCTGACCTGTGTGGCCGCGACATCCCTGGCTGGGGAGGGGAGTCTAGACTGCTGGGCACAGCTGGTTTCCATTTAGCGGGGAAGGCAGCAGCCGCATTCCTCGGGGTTTGTGGCGGGAGAGGAATGCGCTCAGGGGCCCAGGGACAGCTGGGGAGGAAGTCGGCCGCGGTGGCCCGGCGCCTCCCCCTGCCCCCCACCCCCCTTCCCCCCACCCCCCTTCCCCCCACCCCCTTCCCCCCCACCCCCCTTCCCCCCACCCCGGCCTCCCGGCCCCCTCCTCTGGACACGACCCAGCTGGGCGGGTGTCTGCTGCCCCCTGCTTGCTCAGGCGGTCAGACCAGCTCCCCAGGACCGCGGGAACCGGGAGGTTGAGGCCCCAGGGCGCGGACTGGCAGACTGAGCCAGCAGGCCGGCCTCCTGCCTTGGTACACCCCCCAGCCAGCTCCTGCTGCCCAGCCTGGCTCCTATCCTCCAGAGCTTCAGGCAGGGAGCAGGCAGCAGGGGCCCTTGTTTTGGGGGAGCCCTGTACCAAGGGCTCCAAATATTGGTAGGGAAGCAAGGCTGTGGGATCATCCGTGGCCATCCAGGGTGTTGGGGCAGAGCTGGGGTGTACCCTCTTCCCTGGGGGCTGTGGGAGGAGAGACAGCCGAGGACCTCCAGTACAGGTGACTGGAAAACAGAGCTAAGGAGGGCGTTCCAGAACAGAGACCCCACCTGCCAGGACCATCTCCTTGTTCCAGGGTTGCATTCCACCACCTGCTGCCCATGCAGTCCTCAGCGCTTCCCCAGGCCTCGGCCATCCTCCCTCCTGGGCCTCAGACGTTGCTCTCACAGAGAGATGGGATGTGTGTGCACTAACAGGGGACCCAGCCACCCAGGTTCTGTGGTGACACTTTTGAGTAGGACAGTGAAGCTTCTGGGGAAGACAGACCATCAGCCAAGGGATAAATAAGAGAAGGTGGAGATATATAAAACTAGGACGGAAAAGAAAACAGCGTCCAGGAGAGACGGATGCAAGGGGGAGAGGGTCTGGGAAGGCCTCTCCAAGGAGGTGAGCTTTGAGCTACTATTAACGAAGAGAGGGACTGAGCTGTGCAAACATCGGAGTCTCTAGACCTGTCATGTGCAAAGGCCCTGAGGCAGGAACTAGCATGGTGAGCTGGAGAACTGTGAGAGAGGTTTGGTTTGATGATTCCTTCGCAAGTACCATATGACCCAGCACAGCAATCCTACTCCTGGGTATAAAGCCTGCAGAATTGAAAGCACCTGTACAAACAGAATTTGTACACAGGTGTTCATGACAACATTTGTAACCAAAACGCGGAGCTCTAGTGGCACAGTGGTTAGCCATTTGGCTGCTAACCCAAGGGTCAGCAGTTCAAATCCACCAGTGGCTTCTTGGAAACCCGTGGAGCAGTTCTAATCTGTCCTATGAGATCACACGACCCAAGCGTCCGTCAGCAGATGGGTGGGCAAACAGTGTGGTCCCACTGCACAGTGAATGCGTACTCAGCCAGGAAGAAGAAGGAAGTGGGACTCCATGCTAAGGATGACAGAACCCCGAAAATGGGCCGAGGGAGAGAGGGTGGATAAAAGAGGCCACATAGTGTCTGATGTCATTTGTGTGAAGTGTCCAGAACAGGCAGAAGCACAGACAGTGGATCAGTTGTCACCAGGGGCTAGAGACCAAACCCACTGCCATGGAGTCAATTCCAATGGATGGCTACCCTGTAGATGGTGGTGGGTTTAGGGGCCAGAGAAGAGGAGAGTGGGGAGTGGTGGTTTAATTGGTGTGAGGTTTCCTTTTGCAGTGGTGAGAAAGTTCTGGAGTTAAACAGAGCTGATGGCAGCGTAACACTGTAAATGTAGTTAATGTCACCAAATTGTGTACTTTAAAATTGTTGAGATGGTAACTGTGATGTGTATTTTGCTACCATTTAAACAAAGGGTCAGTGAATCCACTCCTGGGAGGAGCAGCAGACGAGATGGGGGAGCGGGTGACAGAGAGGCTGGTCTTGGTGGACGTGGTGCTTGGCACTCCTGGGGAGATTAGAGCAGATGCTCGTGAGGGGGAGATATGGGTGTATTTGGGTCTCACAGTCACTTATCTGTGCCAACCAGTGGGCAAGGGCTGGAGTGTCCCTGCTGATGGGAAATGGGAGAGTCTGCTTGAGGGAGACCACAGGGGCCTCTGGGACCCTCGGTGTCTTCTTCCCTTGCAGTCACTGCCTGTTCCCTGGCCCCAGTTAGGAGCTTCTGCTGGGTGTGAGCTCCCCCCAGTTCAACCCTGTGCCCTCTGCCCCAGCTCCTGTCCAAATATGACCCTCAGAGGGAGGTAGAGCTGCGTAGCTGGATCGAAGAACTCACAGGCCTCTCTATTGGCCCTGACTTCCAGAAGGGCCTGAAGGATGGAATTATCTTATGCACGTGAGTACACGGGTTTGATACACATCTTCACACCTAATTATCCCACAAAATTAGATCATGTTCCACGTGCTGTTCTGAACCTTGCTGGCTTTTCACTTTATGAGTTGTGGGTCTTTCTTCCTGTTCTTTCTTTTCTTGTCCTATTGCTTTGTCCAGGATTGCTAACAGTGAGCATCCTCACCTTACTCCTCCATTTCAGGAGAGAGCTAAAGTGTCCAGTGGCCTTCCCACATCACCTGGTAGTCCACTGTCATCCAGACATTCTATGGTTTTGCACATTTAGACTTTGAATGGAAATTCCCAAATTTGCTTCCAAAAGTCTGTAGTTCCACTTTGTACTCCCAGCATGGATTGCTGTCAGCCTTTGGTGTCTGTTTGTTTGTGAGATGAGAAGTTACTGTACAAGTGGGGAAACTGAGGCCCAGAGAGAGGCAGTGAAGTTACCCAGGAAGGCATGAGCTTGGCCAAGACTAGAACTGTGGTCTCTCGCCTTTGGGCTTGGGTCTCTGAGGTTCTCCTTGTCTAATGAAAGCTCTTGTTCTCTGCTGCCCCATCTGTCCCCCTAGGCTCATGAATAAGCTGCAACCAGGCTCCATCCCCAAGATCAACCGCTCCATGCAGAACTGGCACCAGGTGAGGGACAGGTGGGGTGTGGAGGAGTCGAGCTGGGGTCCTCACCTGACAGGTAAGCAGCCTGAGGTTCCCTGACAGTCCTCCTCTCTCCTCCCAGCTAGAAAACCTCTCCAACTTCATCAAGGCCATGGTCAGCTACGGCATGAACCCTGTGGACCTGTTTGAGGCCAACGACCTGTTTGAGAGTGGGAACATGACTCAGGTGCAGGTGTCTCTTCTGGCCCTGGCGGGGAAGGTGAGGCTCAGAGTGGCTGAGTGATGTGCCCAGGCTCACACAGCAAGGTAGCTATAGATTCACCAGTGAGGTTGGGTCCTTCATTTTGCAAATACTTCTGGTGTCCACGAGGATCAGGGCACTTTGGATTCAGAGGTAAGCAGGACAGATGAGCCCAGCCCTTCGGAGGCTTACAGTCTGATGGAGGAAGCAGGCATTAAACAGATCATTTATTTGAGTTGCTGCTGAAAGTGTACACCAACTTGACAGTTTCTTCACGTACGAATCAATGCGATGGATTTAGTCTTTGAATAGTGCACATTCTCACCCTTCTTTCTGAGTTGTTCCTCCCCCATGAACTGCCTGGGGGTCCTCGTCTAACCTTTCCAGTTGCTAATGTCAACTGGACACCACCTAAATTACTCTTGAAAAGAGGACAGTGCTCAGGGCAGACATTCTTTGCTAAATAAGCTAAACTCGTGTTGGGTTTTAAGAAGACTTGAGATGATATTTTTGGTCTTAAGGTTTAAAGATTATCTCAGGGCTATAGTTTTAGGGGGAATCCTGGGGGGTAGTGGTTAATTGCCTGCTAACCAGAAGGTTGGCAGTTCAAATCCAGCAGGTGCTCGTTGGAAGTTCTATGGGGGAGTTCTACTCTGCCTTACAGGGTTGCTATGAGTTGGAATCTACTTGATGGCAGTGAGTTTAGTTTTGGGTGATAGTTGTAGGGGTTCATCCAGTGCCGGGAGCCAGCCCCAGCAGGGTTTTGGGACCACAAAGGGGTGGGTGGTGTCGGCAGAGGAGGAAAACAATGAGACTGAGACAACCAGGAATCTGGAGATAGCCTGCAGCCTGTCAGGGTCTGCTTTCTTTATTTTTTTATAATCAGTGAGGTGACATGATTTCACCCTGGTCTCCGGCCACGTAAGCTATTGGCTAATGATAAACTGATACCTCATGGTCTGTTTTCATGTTAATCATTAGGGTCCTCTCTGTTAGCTAGTAAAGGTTTTTTTTTTCATGTTAATCATTAGGGCCTTTTAGGTAATGGCCCAAGACAAATATCCTCGAAGTCAAAGGTGCAGGAAGAAGGGATAGACTCATCTTAAAAGTTAATCTAGCTGTCTCTATTTGTTCCTTCTTTGCTCTTTCTTATCTCTTCCTGTGGGGACAGTAAGCTCCCACCATCCCCCACTCTAAGTCTCTCTTAAACTGTTCTAAGAAGGGTATTTCTTTAGTATTTGCCTATTTGCCATACCAAATACAATAAACTTGGAAGCCTATCTGTCTTCCTGATGTAGGGAGTGGAATATCTACATTCTAAGAGCTGGGGGGGGGGGTGGGTGGCCATCCCTGGGGAGCTTCCCAGAGCCTTTCTGCATTCTTGTTTTTCTGTGGAGGGGGATGTGCAGTTGGGGGAAGCCAGCAGGGCTGGGCTGGCCTCGGTGCTCTCAGGCTGACCGTGCTGCATTGGAATTCATTAAGCCCAGGGATTGTAAAACACTTCTTTGATCCTTGTGCTGAGAGATAAGGGTATTTTTGAGGAAGGTTTGATTAGGTTGCAAAATATTATCAAGGAGAGTATGGCCAGAAATATGTCATGGGTGAGATGCCTCCGCCCGCCATCACATAAGCTTGTAACTTTGTTCACAAAGGCTTTTGTGGGTGACAGGCCTCAGCAATCCAGCCTCCATAGCCCCCGAAAGTCTGGCTTCTGTAGGAAGTTGGAATTCAATTGGAAAAAAGTCATTGTGCATATAAACTGGGAGAAGGGTCTTGAAGGAGAAGACAGAATTAGACCAGTGTGGTCAGGGCAGACTTCCTGCAGGCAGTGGCCTTCACGATGAGACCAGAAGCATAGGTGGAACAGTGTTTGAGCTAAAGAGGGAACATCAAGGTTTTGCCATGGAATTCAGCTGAGAGTGTTGGAGGGATCGGGAAGAGGTTTCTGTGTCTGGGACTTGTAGTCTGAGTGAAATTTTCAGATGCCCCATGTGGCTGCCACATGGAGGTGGGGAGACCAAAGAGGAGCTGGGGGCAGGTAACCAGGTGAGTGACAAGTGGTGGTGGCAGCCAGGGTCGGGATGGCTGGGGCGGGGGGCAGGGAACCCAACGATGGATATTTGAGAAAGTGGAGAGGATCTGAGCATGCTCGAGAACTCTGGGTGAGGCTGGGCCGCTTCTGCCTGAGGCAGGGTGGGCTGGGGACCACCAGGGCTCTGCCGGGGAGGGGTGGACAGGAGACTGCCCTCTGGAGGTGCTGGCACCCCAGCCCTCCAATGCTCTCGCCCTCCCCAGGCTAAGACAAAGGGACTGCAGAGTGGCGTGGACATAGGCATCAAATACTCGGAGAAGCAGGAGCGGAACTTTGACGACGCCACCATGAAGGCGGGCCAGTGTGTCATCGGGCTGCAGGTGGGTGCCAGGTTCCCTCACTCCCGAGGGGTTGGCTCTTGATGTGGCCATACCGAGCTCCAGAGCCCCTCAAGTCCAGGGTAAGGTCTAGAGGCAGGGGCGGGGGTAGCCTGCCTCACCTCGCTTCCTCATCTCTCCCCACCCCACAGATGGGCACCAACAAGTGTGCCAGCCAGTCAGGTATGACAGCCTATGGCATGAGGCGCCACCTCTACGACCCCAAGAACCACATCCTGCCCCCCATGGACCACTCCACCATCAGCCTCCAGATGGGCACCAACAAGTGGGCCAGCCAGGTGGGCCTCGCCAGACCCCTGGGGTCTCTCGGCACACCCCCTCCCTCTGCCCCAGTCTTGACCTCAGCCCTGTGTCCCCACGGGGGCGGGGGCTGACCCTTTAAAGGTCAGATGTTGGAATCTTCCCAGTGGCTCTGTGGAAGAAGAGGCCTTTGTAAAGACAGTTACTGCTTCATGCCACGGGGCTGCTCCCGTTCACGGCGACCCCAGAGGACAGAGTGGCCCTGAAGGGTCCCCTCAGCTGTCCTCTTGAGGTCTTTTCCTCCCACGGAGGTGCTGGTGGGTTCAAGCCACCAACCTTTGGGGTACAGGCGAGCTCTTGACCTGTGTATCACCTCGACTCCTTCCCTTAAAGATCAGAGCCCAAAAAGCTGAGTTCCGCGGCAGTGTGTTTGCGTTTTGGCTGGCGGGGTGGGGTTTAGCCAGGCTTGGAAGAATCTGGGTACAGTGGCAGAGGTGGGAGACAGAGTGCAAGTCTTGGAGAAGTCCCCCTCTTGTGGCCTCGGGTCTCCTGTCTTGGAGATGCTGGGGTCGGGGCTCAGCAGAGAGATGTTTCCCTTTGCCTCCATCCTGACACTCTCCTTCCTCCGCAGGTGGGCATGACGGCCCCAGGGACCCGACGACACATCTATGACACCAAACTGGGCACTGACAAGTGTGACAACTCTTCCGTGTCCCTGCAGATGGGCTACACGCAGGGTGCCAACCAGAGTGGCCAGGTCTTTGGCCTGGGCCGTCAGATCTATGACCCCAAGTACTGTCCGCAGGGCCCAGCAGCTGAGGCAGCCCCAGCGGGAGCCAGAGACTGCCCAGGCCCCGGGGAGGCTCCTGAGATGCCCCCCAGCTACCAGGAGGAGGCAGGCTACTGAGGGTCCGACAGGCACCACCCGCACCTGTGCAGTGTTGGGGTTTGCGGGTTTTGTCTCGTTTTTGTACACGCTGGAGCACGGCCAGTTGAGGGTCTGTGGGTGACAGAGGGGCATGGGCAGGGATGTGGCTCCCACCCTCCCCGCCGATCCTTGGCAGGACTGAGCCACCAGGCTGGGGATGGGAGCAAGGGGAAGGGGGCAGCGGGGGGAGCAGTCCCTGGCAGGGCACAGCCAGCAGATTCCTCAGCAGGCCTGACCTGAGCTTTTGGGGGGGAGGGGAACCACTCCCTTTGGTTTCCGGTTGCAACTCTCCCCCCTTCCTTTTTCTCTGAAGATCAGTTTGTGGTTTCTGTGACCACAGAAGCTTCAGGCATTTTTTACAGAAAGAAAACCATTTTCTTCCCCCTCTAGGGGAATGGTAGAAGAGGGTGTTGGGAAGCAGGTACCCTGGGAGGGGGCCAGGCCACTGACCGGGTGTATCTGGCATCCTGACAGCCTCAGCTTCCCTGGATCTTCAGAATGGCACTGGGACCCTTCCTGGGACCTCTCAGTGGGGAAACTAACGCCTAGACCCGACAATGGAGTTGGAGTGGCTGAGGCAAAGATCCCACTGTGCTCACCCCACCTACCCCTCAGACCTTCTGTTAGTTTCAGGTGTCACTAGGTGGCCCTCGCAGGTGACCACTGCCTCCCCCCACCCCCCGCATCTGGCAGAGAACTGCACAGGGTCCCCGACTGAGAGCCTCGTGGGGACCAGCCCCCACCAGGATCTCTGGGATCATGAATAATGTGAAATACTGAGTGTGGACCAAAACTGCAATAAAAACCTCTGTTTTTTAGGGAAAGAAGGTGGCTGGGGGAGTTGGGGTTGAATGGAAAAGGCAGGCTTGGAGGTGGTAGGTGTCTGGTGTAGATGCTTTCTATAGGGCCTTTGGGATTTAGGGGCCAGAGGGGAAAAACCCCAGTGGGATCTCAGCCCTAGGGGAAGAGGAGCAAGGTCACAGGTGTGTCCAGAATGAATGATTCGAGGTGCCAGGGGAAGACAGGGGGCTCCTAGGCATCCCTCAAAGGTTAGACATTGTGGGACCCTCGACCCCACGCCCAGGCCAAGAGCTCAGTCCTGCTGACGAGCCATCCAGCCCCCAGCCCTGGGGCCAGTGCCATCTAGCAAACTCCTATTCACCCTACAAGTCTCACCACCAACCTCCCCATCACCTTCTGAGCTCCCATCGTCACAGCGAGCTTGGAAAACAGACCCCTTTTCTAAAACAGGGTAGCAGATCGGATGACCATTAAGACGCAGGACCCCCTCCTACCGCGGCCAGCACTTGGCCTGCCACAGGGACCAAGGCCTGTTTATGAAATGAATGAATGAGAATGATTCTGGTCGAACTTAGGAGCGAGTACCCGGGGAGCAGTGGGCAGCAATTGGCCTCCTGCCGCCCGGAGTTGCGGCATGGAAGCCAGCTGTGCGTCGCAGGAAGACAGCTCGGCTCCCGGGCGCCTCGGCCAGCGCCCGGCTCCTCTTCCACGATGATGAAGCAGAAGGCGCGCGCGTCCCCTTTAAGAAACCCGGCTAGGCGCGGTCCCCCTGTGGCCCCGCCTTCCCGCTGGCTCCTGAAGGGCTGGCCTGTGACTGGCAGGCGCAAGGACCAGTGTGCTTGGAGGGGGCGGGGCTAGGCGCCCCCACCGGCGACGGGATGTGAGGGGCAATCGGTTTGGGGGGCGCTCCACCTACTGGGGGGCGCCTTTTAAAGGGGCCGCGCTCCCCGGCTGCTGCCCGCGGATAGAAGGCCGCCAGAAGTGGCGGCTGGAAAGGTGAGAGGGACCCGCAGAGGTGGGAAGGTCCCTTTAGAGGATAAGGGGACGGGGGGCTGGGGTGGGGTGCGGAGGGCGCAGGTTCCTGGTAGTTACAGGGGGAGGACAGAACGCAGCCCTCCACCTTTCATCCCCTTCGGTGAGTGCTGGGAGAGTTAACGCTGATCTTCAAGCCGGGAGGCTGGGCAGCGGAGTCTCTGGGGACCGTCCCAACCACACACCTGCCACCGTTTCCCTGCTTAGAACTCCGCCGTCTCCTTGCCCCATTTTACAAATGGGGAAACTGAGGCTGCTGCTCAGATCCTAAATCTCTGTGACGTAAAGGAAGAGCCCTGGGGTGAGGTTCGGGCGCCCAGGGTCCTGGTTCTCGTCGCTGTGATCTGAGTCAGAGACCTCTATGGCAGTGGCCGGCCTTGCCAGCGGCCTCGGTTTCCCCGTAGGACGGGTTAGACTTCCAAGGCCAGCTGGTTCCAGAGGGCTTGTTAGCGCCTCACCCGGTGCTACTGAGCTGGGTGGCGGGGAGGGTCAGTGAAACTGAGGAAGACCCTCCACGACATGGGTGACACAGCGGCTGCAACAATGGGCTTCAGCGCAGAAACGATGTGGGCCCGGCGCGGGACCGGGCAGTGTTTCGTTCTGCTGTGCTTGGGTCACTGTGAGTCGGAACCGACTCGACAGTACCTATCGCTGAGCGATCAACAATACCGGAGGGGTGGGACAGACCCTGCCTGTCGCTCTGGAGCCTTTCTGGACGTCAGTTTCCACTTCTGCAAAATGGGTGATACTCTGTTAGCGCTTCCAGGCAGGTGGGTTCCGCGCAAGGATTATTGGTTGCTGTTTTCATTGGAGAAGAGTGGAGGCGAGACTGGGAGGAGGAGCCAGGGAGGGGGCTGGGAGCCAGGGAGAGGCCCCAGGTGGGCCCGGTGGGGGGGGCCTGGTGGCTTCATCGTTAAGTGCTGTGGCGGCTCACTAACAGGGCCGCAGTTTGAATCCTGCAGGCAGGAAATTAAATGGGACAGTTCTATTTTGTCCGATTGGGTCGCTGTGAGTCGAAGTTGACTAGACGGCACTGAGGTTTCTTTGGTGATCAAGTTTAACCAAGGCTCCGCCCCCTGAGGGATTAGGGGGACGGCAGAGAGCGACAGCACTGACAACCAATCAGTTCCGACAATGCCTTCGGGCCGGGCTCCCATTGGCCTTCTCCTTCAGAGTGCGCCGTTTGCCCCTCCCCGAGCAGAGCCTCCTGGGACCCCTCGCGCTGATGCCGCAGAGGTGCGGACCAGAGAGGGGCGGTCAGTCACCCGAGGCCGCACAGCACATCCTCGACCTGACTCGTGTTGTGACCCCTTTACCCTATCGCCTGTCTAGTCCCACCATGGCCTTTTGGACGCAGCTAATGCTGCTGCTGTGGAAGAATTTCACTTATCGCCGCAGACAGCCGGTAAAGTGGCAGCGACGGGGCGGGGCAGGGCGGGGCAGGGCGGGGCAGGGCGGGGCAGGGCGGGGCAGGGCGGGGCGGCCGGGTCGGGTGGGCCAGGCGCCCTCCGCCGCAACCCCCGCCCCCACCAGCCCGCCACTTGCCCTGTGCCCCCAGATCCAGCTCCTCGTCGAGTTGTTGTGGCCCCTGTTTCTCTTCTTCATCCTGGTAGCCGTCCGCCACTCTCACCCCCCATTTGAACATCACGAGTGTAAGCCCCCCAGGAACCAGGCACTCTGTGGGGGGCAGGGGGAGGCAAACGGAGCACCCTGCTCACCGAGACCCCCAGGGGGTGGCCCGGAGCAGTTCCAGGCACCCAGGAAATGACTCTGGAAGCGTGAGCTCTGTCGCTGGGGCCAAGCGGTCTGGCGGGCGCTGATCAACATGATGGGGGCTCAGGCAAAGGGAGCAAGCCGCCAGCGCAGGGCTGTCCCCACAGGCCACTTCCCCAACAAGCCGCTGCCGTCGGCGGGCACGGTGCCCTGGCTCCGGGGCCTCGTCTGTAATTTGAACAACACCTGCTTTGCACAGCCCACACCTGGCGAGGAGCCAGGCGTCCTGAACAACTTCGATGAGTCCCTGTGAGCAGCAGGCAAGGGTGGGCAGGGCCGGTGGGGCGGCAGTGCCATCCCAGCTCCTGGCTCCATTCTCTCCGTGTCCCCAGGGTCTCCCGTTTCCTGGCCGAAGCCTCTGCCGTCCTGTGGGGCCCCAGTGCCCAGAGGATGCTGGGCAGCCTGGGGAAGCTGATGTCCATGCGGAGGATGGCACGTAGGAGAGGTGAGGAGGCTCTACACCTCGACTTGCCTGACTGTGAAATGGGCACAGGGGAGAAGGAGAGTCTTAGGCCCAAATTTGCTTAATACTGTGTTCCGGTGTGTTCTGCCCCCAGCTGGGCCTCAACAGAGCAAGCAGCCGCAGGAAGGACTGTCGACACTGGTCACTGAGCTGCTGGGGACTCTGCTTCCAGGGGTGAGGCAGGGTGGGGCGGCCCAGGGTGTCCCAGCGCTGTCCTGTCCCAGGACAGTTGCTCCCCTGTCCTGAACTCTGCCTCTAGCCTCCAGCTGTGTCCCTCAAGGTCTCTTGCATGTCCTGCCTGTGCCTGTCAGGTATGGCTGCAGTGGTCAGGACTGCAGCCGCTGAGACCTTGGACAAGTCCCGTTGGGAAGCCCGTTTCCCTCTCTGTAAAATGGAGAGTGCCCGGAAACTTAGCAAGAACTCAAGGTCGTTGTCACCAATCTCTCTTCACAGGACTTGGCACCACATCAAGCTCAGGAGGCTGTGGACAACTTTGGAGAGGCGGCCAAAGACCTGGCCCGGGAGGTCAGAGGTTTTGCCCATCCTCATCCTCAGTCGGGGAGCAATCAGGGCAGGCTGCCTGGAGGGGGAGGTGACAGGCGTCTCTAGGCACTCCCTTTGGGAACTGGGCAGAGAGCCCTGCGCTCTTGGAGGTGGACTCTGGTGACTTTCCTCCAGCTGCTGGTACTACCCAGCCTGGCCGAGCTACGAGCCCTGCTGCAGAGGTCCCAGGAGCCTAGGAGCACCCTGAAGATGATGTTAGAAGCCCTGTGTGGTGCTAGAGGTTCCGGTGGCCCAGAGGTCCCCTCCCTCAACTGGTATGAGGACAGTGACCTGAAGGAGTTGATGGGGCAGGAGCTGGCACCGACCCTGGTGGACAGTAGCCTGAGTGAGTGGCTGGCCTTGGGTTCCCCATCTGGGAAGTGGGGCAGCGAGCAGGAGGCCAGGCTTCAGTGATATCCCTGCTCCAGGCCCTGCCTGTGCCGAGCTAGTGGGGACCCTGGACACCCACCCACTGACCCGCTTGCTGTGGAGGCGCCTGAAGCCACTGGTCCTTGGAAAACTGCTATTCACGCCTGACACACCTGTCACCCGGGAGCTGATGGCACAGGTGAGCGTGGCCCTGATGCCACTGGGTCAGAGCGAGGCCATAAGGAAGGAACGAGCGCTGGTGTGCCGGGAGGTTTCTTGGAGGAGCGTTATGGGAACAAGGTTTTGAAGCCGAAGTAGGAGTTTGCCAAACTGCAGGAAGTGGGACCAGCCTGTGCCAAGGCTCAGAGGCAGACGCTATCTCGTGTCCTGCTTGCGTGCAGGTGAACCAGACCTTTGCACAGTTGGCTCTGCTGAAGGACATCCAAGAGGTGTGGGGGGTGCTGGGACCCCAGATTTTCAGCTTTATGAACAACAGTGTGAATGTGGCTCTCCTGCAGGTGAGACTCAGGAGGGTGGCACAGTGTGGCCTGAGGGATTTGGGCAGAGGACAGAGAAGGGTCTTCCAGGCCAGGGGCCAGGTTGCGGGAGAAGGATGCGGGCTCTGTGGATGGGAAGAGGGCTCACAGGGCTGTGAAGGCCCAGTGCACACAGATGCCATCTGCACTGCCTGCCAGCATCTCCTGAAGACCCAGGACAGAGGGAGTGGTCAGCCAGGACCCCTAGACCAGGAGTTGAACGAGGCCCTCCACACCTTTCTGGACCCCACCAGGGGCGGCTACAGCTGGCTGGAGGCCCACACCGAAGTAGGGCGCTTGGTGGGCACACTGGGCCAGGTGATGGAGGTGAGGGTCTTACGGACTGGGGATCTGTCAGAAAGGCGAGGCAGGCCCAAAACGGTGGTCCAAGGGGAAAGCGGGCCCCATCCTGGAGACAGCCAGAGATGGCAGATGGCCTGTCCTGTGGGGGCTGGAGGAAAGGCCCCTAGCCCGGAGCAGTCTGGGGGGGAAGACTGCCGCTCTCTGGAGCCTGAAATGGGTGACATCCCGCCTTACTGAGGTCTGAGGGGGCAACTGCCCACCTCCCGGGGGATCCGATAGGGAGGAGGTTCGGAGCGGGAAGACTGCCCAGCCTGAGGTCCAGAGGGAGAAGCTGGTGGGTCTGAGAGGGGCAGTGTCTTAGGGGGTGGCTCACTGGAAGGGCCACCTTCGGCCCCCTCCCCCAGTGTGTGTCACTGGACAAGCTGGAGGCAGTGCCCTCGGAGGAGGTGCTGGTGGCGCGAGCCCTGCAGCTGCTAGGCGAGCACCGCTTCTGGGCCGGCTTCGTCTTCCTCGGGCCTGAGGACTCCGTGGACCCCGCCGGACCCCCAGCCGCAGACTCTGGGCCCGGCCACCTGCGCGTCAAGATCCGCATGGACATCGACGACGTGACGAAGACGAATGAGATCAGAGACAGGTGGGGGCGGGGCCATGGGGCGATGGGCGGGGCCATGGGGCGATGGGCGGGGCCATGGGGCGATGGGCGGGGCCATGGGGCGGTGGGCGGGCATCGGTGTATTCAGCCGACCGGGGCCAACATGGGCGGAGCATGGTGGCGCATGCGCAACGACCCAGCGGCCAGCATCCTGAGTTAGAACACCCGGAGCTTGTGGCGGGTGTGGAGTCTCGGTCCTTACGGAGCAGGAGCACGTGTCGGTGGGCGGGGTCCGAAATAAAAGGGGAGTCAGGTTGAAGGCCTAACGGGCAGGGCCGAGGGTGAGGCGGTGGGGTCAGGAGCTGGACTGCCCCCGGGCAAAGCCAGCCTGTGTCCTCCAGGGCCAGGTGGGCCAGCTGGGCGGTGACAGGCCCCTTGTCACAGGCAGCTGCATCCGCGCCCCGTGCCCCTCCTGCAGGTTCTGGGACCCGGGCCCCGAGGCCGACCCCCTGACGGACCTGCGCTACGTGTGGGGTGGCTTCGTGTACCTGCAGGACCTGCTGGAGCGCGCGGCCGTGCGAGTGCTCAGCGGCGCCGCCCCGCGCGTGGGCTTCTACCTGCAGCAGATGCCGTACCCTTGTTTCGTGGACGACGTGTGAGCGCCGCCGCGCGCGCCCCCTGCGTCCCCATCAGCCAGGGCAGGGTCTGCGGGGCCCACAGCTCCCGGGGTCGGGTCCGTTAGCGCCGTCCCTGCGAGGCTGGCGGCTGACCTCCGCGGAAGCTTCAGGACTCGGGGACCCTCGGCCCCCAGAAGCGGTTTAGTTGCCAGTCAAGGTGAACTCCTGATTCGGAGGCAGGAGCCACTGAGACCCGAGTGGGAGACCCGAGTGGGAGACCCGAGTGGGAGCAGCCAGGTTCCTGGGGGCGGATTCTGAGGCTGGTCAGGAGCCGGAGGGTGAGCTATCCGGGACGCAGACCTCCGTGCCCGTCGGTCGGCTGCGCAAGGCCTTCACCCGACCGCAGCCGCCTCCTGCTCCAGGTTCCTGCGCGTGCTGAGCCGGTCGTTGCCGCTGTTTCTGACGCTGTCTTGGATCTACTCGGTGGCGCTGACGGTGAAGGCTGTGGTGCGGGAGAAGGAGACACGGCTGCGGGACACGATGCGCGCCATGGGGCTCGGGCGCGCCGTGCTCTGGCTCGGCTGGTTCCTCAGCTGCCTGGCGCCCTTCCTTCTCAGCTCTGCGCTGCTAGTGCTGGTGCTCAAGGTGGGCGCGCGCCTCCACCTCCCTGGCGTGCACCTGTGGGAGGGTAGCAGACGTCAGGCGCCCAGTTACTGACAGCCCCTTGCTCCCCGCAGCTCGGGGACATCCTCCCCTACAGCGACCCGGCTGTGGTCTTCTTGTTCCTGGCGACCTTCGCTGTGGCTACCGTGGCCCAGAGCTTCCTGCTGAGCGCCTTTTTCTCGCATGCCAATTTAGCGGCCGCCTGCGGAGGCCTCGCCTACTTCACGCTCTACCTGCCCTACGTGCTGTGCGTGGCCTGGCGGGACCAGCTGCCAGTGGCCGTCCGTGTGGCCGCGGTGAGGGCCGGCCTGGCCGGGTGGGGGGCGCCCCGGGCTGCACCGACCCCTGACCTGCTCCCTCGCCCGCAGAGCCTGCTGTCACCCGTGGCCTTCGGCTTCGGCTGCGAGTGCCTGGCGCTGCTGGAGGAACAAGGGGACGGAGTGCAATGGAACAACGTGGGCACCGGGCCCGCGGACGATGTCTTCAGCCTGGCCCAGGTGTCGAGCCTGTTGCTGGTGGACGCCATGCTCTATGGCCTGGCCACCTGGTACCTGGAGGCGGTGTGCCCAGGTGGGTCACCGCTGCGCCCTCGCGCAGGGGAGGCTGGACTGCGGGGCGGGGCTTCGGGTCACTTGTCAGTCTAAATGCCTGCGGGCCAAGTTACCTCCCTTCCGGGGTGCCTGGTCACTTCGAGGCCGGCCGTTGCCTAGGGCCTTTCCATACCTGGAGGCGGAGTGCCTAGGTGAGAGCTCAGGGCTCCCAGCGGTGTGTGCCTCTGGCGGGTTTCCCGGCCTGTGGTACCTGGACGCCCTGGTCCCAGATGTACAGCTGGAAGGAGGCGTTTTCTGGGGTGCTGCAAGTAACTAAGCACTGACTCCCCCAGGCCAGTACGGAATCCCTGAACCATGGAACTTCCCCTTTCGGAGGAGCTACTGGTGTGGGCCACCTCCACCCAAGGACTCTGCCCCTACCTCCCCCACGCGTGACCCGATGGGTGAGACCCCAAAAACTTTAGCCCTTCCCCATTTGGACCCCAAGCCGCCAGTTTCCAACCCTGCGGACACCTCCAGGCCCCTAACTTCCCTAACTGTTAAATGCATCAGTCCCTACAGAAGCCAGGTGTTTCCAGTTCTCATGGTCACCCCCCGGGGTCCCTGCCGCCCCCGCCCCTCCTGAAACTCCCAGAGTACTCCCTCCCCAGGCTTCCTAGTGGCCGGACACCCGGCTCACAGCGAGTCTGCCCCTGATCCGTGCTCCCCACAGCGCTGGTGGAAGAGGCGCCTCCCGGGCTGCGTCCTGGTGTCTCCGTGCGGGGCCTGGAGAAGCGCTTCCCCGGGAGCCGGCAGCCGGCCCTGCGCGGCCTGAGTTTGGACTTCTACCGGGGCCACATCACCGCCCTCCTGGGCTGCAACGGAGCCGGCAAGACCACCACACTGTGAGCCGCCCGCACTCCCCCTCCGTTCCTGGACCTCAGCTTCCCGGGCTGTTCAATGGGGAGGCGGTGTAAACTGGGGGAGAGGAATCAGAGCGGTGCATCCTGGGCAGGTGGTTGGCGTTTTCTCTGATCTCCGATTTCCTTCACCTGTAGTGTGGCGCCACAATTAGGCCAGGCACACAGTAGGTGTCCTATAAGTGTCCTGTAAGCATGGGTACCCCTTCTCTCTGGACCTGTTTCCCCTAAGACTCCTGCCTCCCCAGGTCTATCCTAAGCGGCCTTTTCCCGCCCAGTGGCGGCTCCGCCTTCATCCTGGGTCACGACATCCGGTGGCACATGGAGGCCATCCGGCCCCACCTGGGCGTCTGTCCCCAATACAACGTGCTATTCGACCTGTAGGTCTGGTCCAGGGGTGGGAGGGTGGGGGATGAGGGCGATGGGGGGGTGAGGAAGGGAGGGGATGAGAGGCGGGTCAAAGGGGTGCGGAGTGAAAACGAGGGGGAGGGGGAGGCAGAGGAGGGAGAAGGGAGGGGCTAGGGGCGGGTCTGCCCTAAGGCTCCGCCCAGCCAGTGTCCCCACTGGTCACAGGCTCACCGTGGATGAGCATGTCTGGTTCTATGGTCGCCTGAAGGGGCTCAGCACTGCAGCTGTGGGGCCCGAGCAGGACAGGCTACTGCGGGAGGTCGGGCTCATCCCCAAGCGCGGCGCCCAGGCACGCCACCTCTCCGGTGAGCTGGGGTGGTGGAGGCCCACCCGGGCTGGAGGGAGGGTCTGGCTGGGGCTTTACCCAGAGGGTGTGGAAGGCGGGGGAGCCAGCCGGGCAGGTCTGGGGGGTTGGGAGTGGCAAGCGCTGAAATGCCTGCAGGCTCAGCAGAAGGAGAAGGGGAGGCAGCCTTGGGGGTCCTGCTAAGACCCCATCCCGGTCCCTGCTCAGGTGGGATGCAGAGGAAGCTGTCAGTGGCCATCGCCTTCGTGGGGGGCTCTCAAGTCATCATCCTGGATGAGCCTACAGCAGGCGTGGACCCTGCCTCCCGCCGCTGCATTTGGGAACTGCTGCTCAAATACCGTGAAGGTAAGGAGTGGGTGACGAGGTTCCCCCGGATTCTGCTTGAGGGATCAGGAAATGTTTCCAAGGGGATGGGGTTTCGAAGGATGACTAGGAGTTGGTTGCATGGGGCAGGCAGTCCCTGGCAGAGGCCACAGCTTGGGCAAAGGCTGGGTGGCCTGAGCATACCTGTACTTGGCTCTCCATGCCCAGGACGAACAGTGGTCCTCTCCACCCACCACCTGGATGAGGCAGAGCTGCTGGGAGACCGTGTGGCCGTGGTGACAGGTGGCCGCTTGTGCTGCTGTGGCTCCCCGCTCTTCTTGCGCCGTCACCTGGGCTCCGGCTACTACCTGACACTGGTCAAGGCTCGTCCTCCACTGGCTCCTGGCAGGAAGGTGAGGGCTGAAGCTGAGCCCTGACCCCAGGTCTCTGCCGAGCCCTGGGAAGACATGCTAGCTGGATCCCTCTGCCTGCAGGGTGACAGTGACTTGAAGCGCAGTGCGGACACTGGGCAGGAAGGAGAGCAGGGCAGAGTGACCGGTGAGTGCTGGGCCAGAAAACCTAGATGGGGTGGGATGCTGGGGTGGTGGGAGCTGAGCCTGACCCACTCTGACCCGGGCCCTCCAACCCAGATCCTGAGCTGAACCCAAACTCCAGTCCCTTTGCTTTAACCTGGACTGAGTTCACAGGTCACCTGCCCCTGACCTGCTAGACTCCAGCCCTGACCCCAGGACAAGTCCTGGCTCCTCATGGGAAGATGGTGGTGGGTGGCCAGGGTCTCTGGTACAAAAGGCCCTGATGAGCGCCCCCCCCCTCAGATGCAGCCCAGCTGCTGGCCCTGGTGCAGCACCAGGTGCCCGGGTCCCGGCTGGTGGAGGAGCTGCCCCATGAGCTGGTGCTGGCCCTGCCCTACAAGGGTGCCCTGGACGGCAGCTTTGCTGAGCTCTTCGCTGAGCTGGACAGACGGCTGAGGGAGCTTGGGCTCAGCGGCTACGGGATCTCGGATACCAGCCTCGAGGAGGTGTGGGGCCTGGGGGATAGTTAAATGCATTGTGAAAGAGGGCTGCCTGGAGGAGGTGAGGTAGTACTTTGAGGGATGAGTAGGAGCTTTGTATTGATGGCAAGAACTTTCCAGGGAGGACGCAGCCTGTGGAGGAAGAAGAAAGGCTGGGAGGCCCGTGGGAACCCATAGTGTGTGTGAGGAGTGGGCAGCCCTGTAGTTCCCCAATTCCCCTCCTGTGAGTCCTCAGGCTCTGAACCCCTGCCTTGTCTCTCCAGATCTTCCTGAAGGTGGTAAAGGACTGTGGTGTGGACACAGACCCAGAGGGTGCGGCCACTGTTCCCTGACCTATCCCTGACCCTGATTCAGAACTGGACCTGACCTGACCTTAGGCCAGGTCCTGATCACCAATCGTGTCTGGCCCAGAGCATAGCCCTGACCCCCACTCCTGACCCCTGACCTTAATGCTGACGCCAAGCTGAACAGCAAGCAACCCCTACTGCACCAGCCCTAGGCTCAGCACTAACCCTGGACCCTGATGGTCCCACAGATGGGAGCCGTGGGCAGCCCCCAGGCGCAGGCTGTGCTGGCCCAGTCACGATACTGCCCAAGGAGCCAGCCCTGGAGAATGGGGAGCCAGGTGAGTCTCCCACTGTGGCCCTGTGGCCTCCCAGTCACCCACAGCATGAGCACTGACCCTCCTGTCTCCCGTAGCTGGATCGGCCCTGGAGATGCAGGCCCTGCGGGACTCAGGCCAGGTGGAGGGCTGGGTGCTGACCCGCCAGCAGCTCTGGGCCCTGCTTCTCAAGCGCTTTCTGCTGGCCTGCCGGAGTCGCCGAGGCCTCTTCGCACAGGTCAGGGGGCCGGGATGTGAGGGTGCCGGGGGGTCAGGGGGCTAGGCACCAGACAGGGGGCCCATTCTGTCTGCCAGCCAGCTAGCGAACTACCTGCTCATGTATGTTCTGCCATGAAAACATCGACTGAGGGCCCTAGGGAGCCGTGGCTGGTTCTGTAGCAGGTACAAGGAAGGGTGAGGTCACTAGGGAGCCCCAGCTGGCTCTGCAGCAGGAGCAGGGAAGGGGACAGATGCCAGGGAGCCATGGCTGATTCTAGAGCAGGAAGGAGGAGGATGTGGGCAGCCAGGAGGCTGGGCAAGGCAGCCACTGATGGGCCTGCCCCTAGATCGTGCTGCCCGCCCTCTTCGTGGGCCTGGCGCTTGTGTTCAGCCTCATCATACCACCTTTTGGGCACTACCCGGCACTGCGGCTTAGTCCAGCCATGTATGGGACCCAAGTGTCCTTCTTCAGGTGAGTGTCGGCGGGAAGGGGCCTGCTGGAGGAAGTCTGTGGCCTTTGGGCACAGCTCTGACCTTATACCCCTCGCACACACAGCGAGGATGCCCCAGGGGACCCTGAAAATGCCCGTCTGCTTGAGGCGCTGCTGGGGGAGGCTGGCCTGGAGGAACCATCGCTGCAGAACAGCTCCGGCAGGTGAGGGCCCAGCAGCCTGACTGTGACCCTCTCCGGCCTCAGTGTCCCCACCTGGGCTCTTCTGGCTGGTGGACATCAGGGGCTGCCCCGAACTCTGCCTGTGTGCTCTGGGGAGCTGCACACCTCTGAAGTCTAGTTACCCAGAGTCCTGCCCCCACTGCCTGCAGGGTGCCTGTGTGCACACCACACCCCACCTGCCTCTTCCTGGTGCCCGAGGTGCCCGAGGATGTGGCAGAGGTCCTGGCCAGGGGAAACTGGACCCCCGAGTCTCCATCTCCAGCATGTCAGTGCAGCCAGCCCGGCACCCGCCGCCTCCTCCCTGATTGCCCGGCTGCAGCCGGGGGCCCCCCGCCACCCCAGGTGGTGACAAGCTCAGGAGAGGTGGTACAGAACCTGACCGGCCGAAACCTGTCTGACTTCCTGGTCAAGACCTACCCCCGCCTGCTGCGCCAGGGGTGAGCTGGGGGCACGTGGTTGGGGAGGTGGGCTGGCCGACGTGGCTCCAGGCTGGGCTCTCCTCAGGGCTCTCCATGCCTTATCAGGTTTCTCTCTGTTAATGTTTCTTCTCTCTTGATCCCGTCTCTGCTTGTACGTCTGTTATTCTGTCTGTCTTCTCTGCCTCGCCATGTCTCTCTCGGGCTGTCTCTCTCTTTGCCTGTCTCTGTCTCCCCCCTTCTCTGTCTCCCTTGTCTCTCCCTACTTTTGTCTCTGCTCGACTCTGTCTTTCCTTGTGACTCTGTCTCCCTCCTGACTGTATGTCACTGTCTGACTGTTCCTCCCGTAGCCTGAAAGCCAAGAAGTGGGTGAACGAGGTCAGGTGAGTATGGGCCTGTCCTGGTGGTCCTCTGTTGTGGGTTGCTGTCCCACCCCTTCCCTGCCTTCTGGGGGCCTTCCCCACCCCACCCTTGAAGGTCCTCAGCTTCCCCCTCCATGCCCCCACTGCTGTGCAGATATGGGGGCTTTTCCCTTGGGGGCCGGGATCCAGGCCTGCCCTCAGGACAGGAGGTGGGCCACTTGGTGAAGGAGCTGCGGGTTCTGCTGAGCCCCCAGCCCGGGGAAGCCCTGGACCGCATTCTCAACAACCTCACGGCCTGGGCTCGTGACCTAGATGGCCAGGACAGCCTCAAGGTGAGAGCTGGGGGTGGTGGGCAGGCGGCAGGGGCAGATCTGTCCCCGGGTAGTGACCCCAGACCCCGCCCCACCTCTGTCCCAGGTCTGGTTTAACAACAAGGGCTGGCACGCCATGGTGGCCTACGTCAACCGAGCCAACAACGCGCTCCTGCGCGCCCACCTGCCCCCGGGCTCGGCCCGCCGCACCCACAGCATCAGCACGCTGAACCACCCTCTCAACCTCTCGAGGGAGCAGCTGTCCGAGGCGGCCCTGTGAGTCCTCCCCCGCTGAGTCTCTGCTTCCTTGGGCGGTCGGGGCTGGATTCTTGCTTTGAGCACACCCTCACCATGGAAGCAGGGACCAAGGCCGGCCCCTTGCTCTTCCTGGCCAGGGTGACAGGCTCCAGGTTTCCTCGACAGCCCACGTGCCCTGTCCCACCAGCCTTTACACTGAGAGAGGCCTGGACAACAGCTCCTCGCCAAGTGACAGAGCCACCCCTCCCTGCGTGGCCCATGTTACTCCCCAGCCAGGGACCGACTCTGAAAGCCTTTGCCCCATCGTGACGTGCACAGCTCTCCGAGCAGTTTGTACGCCCTGCCCTCGGCAGTAGCCCTTGTACCTCTGTCCCCCAGGATGGCTTCCTCAGTGGATGTCCTCGTCTCCATCTGTGTGGTCTTCGCCATGTCCTTCGTCCCAGCCAGCTTCACCCTCGTGCTCATCGAGGAGCGTGTAACTGGAGCCAAACACCTGCAGCTTGTGGGAGGCCTGCCCTCCACCCTCTACTGGCTTGGCAACTTTCTCTGGGACATGGTGCGGGGCTGCCCAGGGGGATGGGGGCCCAGCCGCTGTCCCCTCTAGCCCTTTCTGGACAGAGGCCTATCCAGGATGGCCCAGGTGGGGGAAGGTCTTGGGGATTGTTGGAGACTTCCTGTCTTCTTGCCCTAAGAGCGGAGAGATCATGGTAGGGCCCGGGGCTGAGGCTGGCAGTCCCTGCCCCTACACACTGACACAAGTCCCTGCCATGCCAATGCAGTGCAACTACCTGGTCCCACTGTGCCTTGTGGTGCTGGTCTTCCTGGCCTTCCAGCAGAAGGCGTATGTGGCCCCTGCCAACCTGCCTGCCCTTGTCCTGCTGCTACTACTATATGGGTGAGGCTCCCAGCACGTGAAGGCCCATTCTTACTGCCCTTCTCTTCCTCCCTTCCTAACACTGTTGAGGAAGTTTCTGGGGAGAGGACGTGCAGGTCTGACGTGACCTGAGGCATGGTGCAATTCAGTGATGTGCTGAAGTGGCCTTAAAAGCTCATCCTATCCTGGTTCCCATTAAGAGAGGCCTGAGGCCCAGGGACAACCCTGGCGGCATACTCATTAAGTGCTACGTCTGGTAACCAGAAGGTTGGCAGTTGAAATCCACCAGATGCTCCTTGGAAACTCTATGGGGCAGTTTTACTCTGTCTGTAGGGTCACTATGAGTTGGACTTGATGGCAGTGGGTTTTTTGGTTTAAGGCACAGAAGATAAGGGGAAATCTGTATTCTTCCTGGGGCTGCATAGCCTTATATCTGATCAGTTGCCCTGGTGGCTTCTGTTCTCCCTCAGCTGGTCCATCACACCACTCATGTACCCAGCCTCCTTCTTCTTCTCTGTGCCCAGCACGGCCTATGTGGTGCTGACCTGCATCAACCTCTTCATTGGCATCAATGGTAGCATGGCCACCTTTGTACTGGAGCTTTTCTCTGACCAGGTGAGTGCTGTGAGGCTGGGTCTCAGGCTAGGCCAGGGACCTGGCCTTCACCCTGACACTCCTCACTCCTCCCTCTTTCCGTTCTTAATCAGAAGCTGCAGGAGGTCAGCCGGATCCTGAAACGCATCTTCCTCATCTTCCCCCACTTTTGCCTGGGCCGAGGGCTCATTGACATGGTGCGGAATCAGGCCCTGGCCAATGCCTTCGAGCACCTGGGTGAGAGCTTCCTGCCAGGCAGGGCCATGCCCTTAGGAAGCCAGCACTCTGGGCCATGTGACCCCAGAATCCACTGACAAGGAGGGGGCAAACAGGAAGAGATCCATGTCTTAAGGAGTTCTCAGTCTGGACCAAGTTAGAGCTACAGCAGGGCAGTCATAAAGACTACTTCCATTTGGGATCATATCACAAGAGGCCTAAGGCCCTAAATAAGGGAGGTAATGACATCACAGTTTTGTATGGCACCATCCCATTCTGGCCCTCTCCATTAAGAATCTAGGGTACTATGGATGGGGGAGGAGCTGAAAACCAAGCTGGCCATGGACCCAGTCCCTCCTTTCTGTACCCATAGGAGACAGGCAGTTCCAGTCGCCTCTGCGCTGGGAAGTGGTCGGCAAGAACCTCTGCGCCATGGCAATACAGGGTCCCCTCTTCTTCCTCCTCACGCTGCTACTGGAGCACCGCCACTTCCTCCTTCCACGGTCAGTCAGGGCTGGGGAGAGGGGACAGGCTCTGGGGGGCAGGCTTTGGCCCAACTCTTATCTCCATCCCCAGGCCCAAGCTGCAGCCACTTCCACCTCTGGGGGAGGAAGACGAGGATGTTGCCCGGGAGCGGGAGCGGGTGGCCCGAGGGGACACCCAGGGTGATGTGCTGGTGTTGAGGGACCTGACCAAAGTGGGTGTGGGCAGGTGAGGGGCTGGTGGAGGGCGCCCGCCCGCCCACCCACCCATCCTCAGGGACTTGCACTCTGCTCCCAGGTATACCGTGGCCAGAGGGTGCCAGCTGTGGACCGTCTGTGCCTGGGAATCCCCCCTGGTGAGGTAAGTCTGGGGTGGAGGGAGTGCTGAAGCAGTGAGTAGCTGCCCCAATGAATGCTCACCACTCTTGACTGAGCCCCTACTGTACACACACAGTTCTTTATCAGATACCTACTGTGTGCCAGCAAACCATCAGTGAGCACCTGTTGCGTGCTTGCGTTTGTATAGCCCTCCCATGCAGCCAGGTATTAGTAAGCTTTGTCCCAAGACAGGAAAACATTATCTGAGAACCTGATGGGCACCAGTGAGCATTAATTAAGTAGCTACTATGGGCCAATATCTGGAAGCTGTGGCTGCCAAGTAGTTAGTGCTGTGTCTGCTCACCAAAAGGTCAGCAGTTCAAATCCGCACGGCACTCCTTGGAAACTATGGGGTGGTTCTACTCTGTCCAGTGGGGTTGCCATGAGTCAGAATCGACTTGATAGCAGTGGACTTTGTTTGGTATGTGCCAATACCTAGAGAACACCAATCTTGTGGATGTGTCAAGTTATCGTTACGCCTCCCTGTGTGGCGATGAAGCTTCATTGGGTGTTGACTGTTCTTGCTGACCCTGTGTTGGTGGCCACCTCATGCTGACTGTTCACAGGCATTTTCAAGCTCTTGCTGTGTACACATCTGCACCAAAACAGCCGCTTTGTATACATTAACATTCAAGGGCCTGCTGTGTGCACATTTGTTTGCCTTGTGCTGTTCACTGACCACCTATGAGGGGTCGGTCCCCAGGTGCAGCGATGTGCTGGCCAAATGACACTGGCTCCTCAGCCAGCACCTGCAGTGTCCTGGCAAACCTCTGTACCTTGGAGTGCCTGCAGCAAGTCTCCGCATACTCACTAGGTGCCACGGCTCCTTGGGTACCCACTGTGCACTGGAAACATCTAGAAATCCTATGCCCTGATGTTTACTGAAGCTGCTCTGTTTGTTTTTTTTATGGGATACCTGCTGAAAGTCGGAGATAATTAAACACCTTCCTGGTGCCAACAACCAGCCCTCACTGAGTGACAGGTGTCCACCTCCCCACGCACCCCAGGAGTCCGCCTTCTCCAAGCAGAACCCAGTGCCCAGGCCCACGGGGAATCCGAGGTGTGGGAACGAGGGTGGAGGCCTCTCTGAGCGTGTCTGTGTGCATCTCTGCAGTGCTTTGGGTTGCTGGGTGTGAACGGAGCAGGGAAGACGACCACGTTTCGCATGGTGACAGGGGACACGCTGCCCAGTGGTGGCGAAGCTGTGCTGGCGGGCCACAGGTGAGGGACCTAAGGGGGGGCCTGCACACATGCCCTGCCCCTCAGCAACAAGAAGTGGGCCCTGAGGCCCTTGTGGCCCCTCTCAGCATGGCCGGAGCCTAACAGTTATTTGAGCCCCTGTCCCCCACCCCCCAGTGTGACCCAGGAATCAGCTGCTGCCCACCGCCGCATGGGCTACTGCCCACAGTCTGATGCTGTCTTTGAACTGCTGACTGGCCGCGAGCACCTGGAGCTGTTTGCACGTCTGCGTGGTGTCCCAGAGGCCCAGGTAGCGCAGGTGAGCCAGGCAGCCTCTGTGCCCGCACCAGCTCCCCCCCTCACCCCAGTGCCTACACTCCAGCGCCCCTGCGCTTTCACTCTTGCCGGGCGCAGGGCCTGCAGAAATCAGCCCCTTCCTCCTGGACTCTGCCCAGCGTGTGGCCTGCCCTCTGGCCCTGACTGCCCCCCGCCCCCCCATCCTCACTCTGGCCCTCACCCACAGATGGCACGGGCTAGCCTGGCACGCCTCGGGCTCGTGCACCATGCAGATCAGCCCGCGGGAACGTACAGTGGAGGCAACAAGCGGAAGTTGGCCACGGCAGTGGCGCTGGTCGGGGACCCGGCTGTTGTCTTCCTGGTGAGTGGGAGGGGCGTCAGGGAAGGGCCTGGTCCTGGGTGGGCCGAGCTCACGGGTGTCGCCCTCCCCCAGGATGAGCCCACCACGGGCATGGACCCCCACGCACGGCGCTTCCTGTGGAACAGCCTCCTGGCCGTAGTGCGGGAGGGCCGCGCCGTGGTGCTCACCTCGCACAGGTGCGCGCCAGGCCAGTGCTGGTCCCAGCCCTGGGGGAGGGCTCAGGGGGTCCTGATGGGGTGAGGGGACACCAGGCACTCTTCAGGCTGTTCCAGCCTGGGGGCCTAGGGTGGGTGGTCCCAAAGGGTGGGGCAGTTACCCAGCTGGACCCGTGGTGACCCGACGCCCGATGCCCAGCCCCGAAGTGGGGATTCCCTGGGAGGAGGGGCTGACGGTCACCTGGAGCAGAGAGGTGCTCCTGGCATGCTGGGTTCCCAACCCTGCCAGACGCGCAGTATTTGTCTGGCAGCATGGAGGAGTGCGCGGCACTGTGCACGCGCCTGGCCATAATGACCAATGGGCACTTCCGCTGCCTGGGGAGCCCCCAGCACCTCAAGGGCAGGTGAGCAGGCAGGGTGTCCAGACAGGTGTGGGGGGTGGGACTAGGAGGGAACTGGGAGGTGTGCTGGTGTGGTGGGCGGGGTGAGGAGAGGCGGGAAGTGGAGCCACTTGGAGGCCAGCCTAGAGCCGGGGCCAGGAGAGGGGGTGGGGCGGGGCTTGAGGAACGAGGTGTGTTCAGAGGCGGGGCCAGGAGAGGGGGTGGGGCGGGGCCTGAGGGATGAGGTGTGTTCAGAGGCGGGGCCAGGAGAGGGGAATGGGGCGGGGCCTGAGGGACGAGGTGTGTTCAGAGGCGGGGCCAGGAGAGGGGAATGGGGCGGGGCCTGAGGAACGAGGTGTGTTCAGAGGCGGGGCCAGGAGAGGGGGTGGGGCGGGGCCTGAGGGACGAGGTGTGTTCAGAGGCGGGGCCAGGAGAGGGGAATGGGGCGGGGCCTGAGGGACGAGGTGTGTTCAGAGGCGGGGCCAGGAGGCTGAGGGCAGGGCCCCAGCAGAGCAGAGGAGGGTAGGTAAACTGGGGCTGGGGCTGCCAGGGGAGTGGGTGAGCACTCCGTGTGAGAGCTAGCCAGGGACCATGAGTGCTGGACAGCTGGGGGACTCCAACAACCCTGGCCACACCTGTCCTCACCTGCCCCAGGTTTGGCGCTGGACACACGCTGACCCTGCAGGTCCCCGCGGCTCAAGCCACGCCGGCCAGGGAGTTTGTGGCTGTGGTGTTCCCTGGGGCTGAGCTGCGGGAGGCGCACGGGGGGCGCCTGTGCTTCCAGCTGCCGCCAGGTGGGCTCTGTGCCTTGTCACGTGTCTTCGGCAAGCTGGCGTTACACCGCACTGAGCTCGGCGTGGAGGATTTTTCTGTGAGCCAGACCACGCTGGAGGAGGTGACTGTGGTCTAAGATGGGGGCTGAGAGTCACCGGCGCCAGGCCTGCAGGCTGACCACTCTTTCTGCCCTGTCTGGCACTCACCCACCAGGTATTCCTGTACTTCTCCAAGGATCAAGGGAAGGAACATGAGGAAGAGGAGCCTCTGCAGACTGAGACAGGAGTGGGCGCGGACCTGGCACGAGGCCCAGTGCGGCCCAAACGCATCAGCTGGTTCCAGGAGGACACCAGCACTGAGGAAACTGTGCTCTGAGCCCCCTGTCCCAGGGGCGGGACAGTGTAGAAGGCCGGAGCTGGGCTCCAGTTTCTGGGGGACAGGGGGAGGGGCTGCTGGTCTGGAGGAAATAAAGAGAGGACAGATAGTGACTGTGTCTACGTGTGTCATCACACCAGGTGACGTGTGTCACCTGGGCACATGCTTGGGCGTGGGTCTTGCATACTTCATCTGTGTGTGGATGGGCTTGTGGCTGCAGAGGTCACGGTCAGGACAAAGGTGTGAGCCCACTGGGCCCTCCAGCCAGGACTGGGCGTGTCTTCTGGGTGAGTGGGCATTGGTCATGGTCCCCCGGTCGTACGCCCCTGTCTGTCTGGTGCATTCAGGCCGCACCCATAAACACCACTGCTGTGGAAGGGATCAGATCAGGGCTGGGGACTGCCTCACAACTCAGCAGCTGTGCCCAACACACTGGTCAGAGCAGAGCCCTGTGGCTGCGACCTCCTGCCCTCTACCCTGGCCTGCAGTGAAGGGAGGGGGGCTTCTGGGGGTCCTCAAGGAGCTGTTGGGCTGGCTGCACGGGGGACCAGTGTTGGCATGGGGAGCTACATTATGCCTGCCTTCTGCCCCCAAGACATGTCTCTACTACTGAGGCCGATGATGAGGTTGGGGGGGCCTGGGGAGGAAAACAGGGTTTCTGGGTTGGGGGTGAGGATCCTTAAGAGGAGGCACCTCAGACTGCGGGGGGTTAAGGGGAAGGGCAGGGGTGGGGACCTCATGGAGGACGGTGGCTGGTAGCTGCGGGCCGTGTGTTGTCAGTGCTTGTGTGTCTGCGTCCTGCCGCCCAGTGCGACCGTGTCACTCCAGCCCCGGAATTCAGTGGGAGCTTTGGGTAGGTACTAGGCTGGGGCTCCAGGGCAGGTGAGCTGGTAGGTCAAGTCCCTCGGTCAACAGGAAGGTCTCCAGAGGTGGGGGGCTCGACAGGCGTCACGAGGCTGTGGGCTGGTGGCCGTGGCCAGAGTTTGATTGTAAGAGTGGCCCTGTCCTTAACGGAGCGCGAGGGTCTGTGTAGCGCGAGGGTGGTGTCACCTGAGTGTGTCCTAGCAAGGTTGGTGTCCTTGGGTCGGTGCCGTCTGTGTGCCCGCAGAGCGCCAGGCGGGGCGCGCAGGCCGGCCCCCGGAGGGCAGATCCCGAGGAGCAGGAAGCGCCGGGGGCGGGGCCAGCTCCGGGGCGGGGCCAGCTCCGGGGCGGGGCCATCCCGGGGCGGGGCCTGGCCCCACCTTGGCGCCCACTCTGCGGAGGTGCAGGCTGAGGCCGCCCGGGGCGGGTGGGAGCAGGTCTAGGAGGCCCTTTCCTGTGGGGGGGAGGGGCAGGGCCACCACAGGGCTGAGGCTGTGCCGTGCGCCTGACAGCTGGGGGGATTGGGCGACCTGCTGCGATGTGGTCCCGAGGCAGCCAGCTCCGCGAGCTGCAGCGCTGAGACCCCGGCCCGCCCCCTCCGGCGCCGCCGGCCGGCGGGGGTCCACCATGTTCTCCAGGAAGAAGCGGGAGCTCATGAAAACCCCTTCCATCTCCAAGAAGAACCGAGCGGGAAGCCCCAGCCCACAGGCCTTGGGGGTGAGTGGTGCCTCCTAGGGGAGCGAGGAGCGGGCGGGGACCTGAGGGTGACACCCTGTTTGGGGAGAAGGGCACACTCCAAGCTCAGGGGACAGGGGTTTGCAGCGCCATGCTGGGCCGGCGGCGGGGCACCAGCTACAGCCCGCGCCGAGCCAAACTGATGGGGCCTCCGAGGACAAGAGGGGACATCAGCGTTTGGCTCATGGTAGGGGCCCTTTCGGGTGGCCACCCCGTCCTCCTACCCTTTGAGGGCCACGGCCCAGAGAGTGAGTGAGGCTAGTGTTGGGGCGGGGTGGTGTTGGGTTTGGGGCACTGTAGTATGGGGTGCTCAGGGAGGTGTGGGGCTTGGTCGCCCTCAGGAGATGAACGTGACCATGGAGTGGAAGGTTTATAGGGCACAGGGCGTGTATGGGACCTGATGGGCTTATAGGGGTGTGGGGGAGTCCACCAGACTTGGGAAGGTCTGCAGGGCTCGGGGTGTCTGGGACCTGGGGTTGTCTGTGGTACTTGGAGAGATTAGTAGGGTCTGTGGGACTTAGGGAGGTCTTGGGCCTATCTGCAGACCCTGTGGGCCTGAGGAAGCCTGGTGGTGTAGTGGTTAAGAGCTGTGTCTGCTAACCAAAATGTCAGCAGTTTGAATCTACTAGTAGTTTCTTGGAAACTGTATGAGGCAGCCCTACGGTGTCCTGTAGGGCCACTGAGCATTGCGATTGACTTCGATGGGCTCAGCTTCGTTTTTGTATGTAGCAGGGTAGGGGTATGGAGAGTTCTGTGAGACTTGGGGCCACCTGAGGGGCCTGGTGATACACACGGGGCCAGGGAAAAGCATCTGTAGGGCCTGAGAAGGTCTGTAAGACTCGGGGTGTCTATAGGGCCCTGAAGGTCTATGGGGCCTGGGGCGACCATGGGACCGGGGATCTGTAGGATCCTTAGTCTGTAGGAACCTATGGACCTCCCTTCACAGGGAAGTGGGTATGTCTGCAAGGGCCTGACTGCAGCTATGAGGGCCCCAGGCCCTCCCCACCCCCATTCAGGAAGTGGGGTGCCACCTCCCTTGCACTCTGCAGGCCACGCCCTCCAGCTGTGGTTTGGGCAGACCGTTGTTTGTGAAAGCTGGGGAAGAGGATGTTGGGTAACAGGTGGAGGGAGCATTGTATCAAATCTCAGCCCTGTGACCTCTGGCCTTTGAACTCTGTAGAGCCCCACTTCACCTCTGGGGACATGGAGACAGTGTGGACTAGAGCACTCCCTTAGCCAACCTTGTGCCCCCTTCCCGCTCTCCCAGGAGCTGCCCAAGAAAGATGGCGCTGATGCAGCCAGCCCCGGACCTGGCCTGGAGCCACCAGCTGCCACCTTGAATGCCAAAGCCACAGGTACCCTGAAGCGCCCCACCAGCCTGAGCCGCCATGCCAGTGCTGCTGGCTTCCCACTGACCGGACCTGGCACCTGGACCCTCAGCCGGGGCCACCGCAGCCCCCTAACAGCCGCCAGCCCCGCCGACCTGAGTGCTGAGGGGCCCTGCCCTGATGCCATCGATGACATTGCCCACCTGCTGGGCGATGTCGCCCGCTTTGCCGAGGGCCTGGAGAAGCTCAAAGAGTGTGTGCTTCGTGAGGGTGAGGACGCCCGGGCCCTGAGACCTGGTGGAAGGTGGAGATGTCACGGATACCCGAAGCCCCGTGGGGTCAAGGCAGGGCGGAGGGGAGGACTTGAGGAGGCTCAGGAAGGTATTGCAGGGAGAGCTGTGTGGAAGAGGGTGCTGTCGCGGAGGCTCTGAAGTGTGTATGGGGGTTTGGGGGCAAGTAGGAGGGAAAAGCATTGAGGCGAAGGAGACCGAAGGTGCACGGGCTCAGAGATACGGAAGGGGTGGGGAACTCTGAAGAGGCACAGGTGTGTGAAACGTGTGAGGCCAGAACACCAGCAGCGCTGTCCTGCGGGCCATGGGGAGCCGTAGACGGTGTTAGAGCCAAAGATGGACAAGGCAGCGGGATGCCAACTGGGGTCGGGCTGAGGTCTGGGCCCAGGGAGACCCCGGAGGGACGAGAGGCGGGACCGGCACAGAAGCCGCTGTGAGCCAGGTTCCGTTTTCTGCTCCACATGGCCACTGACAGCCCAGCTTCCTGCTGAGATATTTTCTTCTGCTTCCTGTTGTCCCTGGCAGCTCGGGCAGGCAGCTCGGGCAGACACTGCACCGCCTGCTCTGCCTGTGCCCCCACTTGTCTCCCGGAAACCACAGTGCCAGGGCAGTGCCAAGTGCTCCGAGCTGCTCCGCGGCTCCTTGTCAGAGAGACGACGAAATCGAGGCCCCGAGTGGGCCTGACCCCACGCTCACCCAGAGCGAGGATTTGTCCTCCACCCACGGAGGGGCTTGCGTGCCTTTGGGGCACTAGTGGGGGCCGTCAGGGTGGAAGGAAGGATCCAGGAAGGGTGGAAGGGTGCTGGTTTGAGTCCTGGCTCTGCCCAGACCTGCTGTGTCACCTGGGTGAGGAGCATGCCCCTCTGAGCCTGGGTGTCTGTCTGTAAATCAGGGCACAGGAGACCCCTGTGTTCTCGGCATGGGGGTCCCCTGTGGCTGCCACGCCCCTTCCAGGCACCCTTACTGTAGGCCTGCTGTCCCGCATGCTTTGGACCTTGAAATCTGGTTGGTGGTTAGTGACTAGAGGAGGGCTGGGGTGTCCCCTGACTCCTGTACCTGGAGTGGAGGGGCCAGATGCTGGCCAGGGCCAACAGCACGTAGGAACGGGACGTCCCCCCTGGTGATGGGGCCTCTAGACTAGATACAGCTGGTTTGGCTGGGAGTCAGCCCTGCGGACCCCACAGAGCTGTGCCCTGGGGTTGGGCCGTGCACATCTGTGGAATAGGCCCCAGAGCCCCCAGATGAGGCCACCAGACAGCAAGGGGCCTCGCGACACAGGTGGCCCATCAAATGGGGACACGCTTTCCTTGTCCATCTGCGCAGAGCCGGGCTATCTGGCCCTCCGCAGGGGTCCCACTTGCTGAGACTTCCCTGGCGGGTGCAGGGTCTTAAAAATTACAAACCTGAGGTGAGGGCAAGGCCACCTGCCAGGGCTGTGGCGGGTGGGCCTCCTGAAGCCTTTCCCTCCTCCTGGTGATGTACCCCAGCACCCCACTGGGTTTCCTGGGTGGCTCTGGCCATGTTCAGTGCAAAGAAGAGACAGACGTTTGATTTTAGGGTTCACTGATTTTTTGGGCATCTTATGCAAACCCTGGGAACCCTGGCGGCACGGTGGTTAAGCGCTGCGTCTGCAGTTCGAATCCCCCAGGCGCTCCGTGGAAGCTCTGTGGGGCAGGTCTGCTCAGCGCTGTAGGGTCACTATGAGTCCGAATCGACTCAATGGCAGTGGGTCGAGTCTTGGGGTTTGATACAAGCCCTCATGGCGTAGTGATTGGCTGCTCCCCAAAGGCTGGCAGTCAGATCCACGGCCGCTCCTGGAAGCCCTATGGGGTGGTTCTCCCGTGCCCTGTGGGGTCGCGGGGACCCAGAATTGGTAGCTTCGTGTATGTACATACCTTTAACATGAATCACGGATTCATGGGGACAAAGGGGTCAGAGCTGCCCTTCGAGCCTGAGGCCAAGCCCCTTCAGGTGCCGTGTGGCCATCTCCCCCGCCTTTTTTGGGTGCCCACAGCTGTTCCTCTGTAGATGACAGGGGGCTTGAGCTAACTGAGGCAGGCTGCCTTCTTCCACTTACAAACATTTGCCAAGTTGAGCGGTGCACTTAAAACCCTGGGCTCGGAGCCAGTGTAGACAGAGAAGCTGTGTGATGGTGGAGGGAACTTCCCCTCTCTGTGCCTCAGTTTCCTCATCTGCAAAGTGGGGGTGATGAGAGTACCCGCCTCATGGGATGGCTGCCAGCAGAGTGAGATAATGGGGTACTCAGGCAGGTAGGGTGGGGAGAGGGCTGGATGGGGAAAAGGCTGGGTGGGCTGTGTGGAGGAGGGGCGCCAGGGCTGCAGCTTGGGATACCAGGAGTTCGCTTGCTGGGGGGACTGAGGCGGCCCCATCACCAGCCCCCCTCCTCTTGCCCCCCCCGTGTCTGCAGACCTCCTGGAGGCCCGCCGGCAGCTGGCCCATGAGTGCCTGGGCGAGGCTCTGCGCGTGCTGCGCCAGGTCATCTGCAAACACCCGTTGCTGAACACCGTGGAGACGCTCACCGCTGCCGGCAACCTGATCAACAAGGTCAAAGGTCAGCAGACGAGGACACCCGGAAGGGCTTCCTGGATGGAAGAGGGAACAGTGAAGTGGGTTTTCGGGGGGGTTGGGCATTAAGTAAGTTAATTATATCCTTTCATTTCTCATACTATGTAAGTAGGGGCCTGGTATCACAGTGGTTAAGCCCTTGGCTGCTAACCAAAAGGTCAGACCCAGCAGCTCCTCGGGACCAGGCCGTGGCTGCCTGCCTCCGTGAGGACGGCGGCGCTGGACCTCATGGGGCAGCTCCGCTCTGTCCTGTGGGGTCGCTGTGAGTCAGAACTGACTCAGCAGCAGTGGATCTGGCTTCTTGTTTTTACATGCGCATTAAAAAAAAGTTTTTCCATTTCACATTTTGATGTGCCCTACTGAGTGACACTGGTTCAGTTTGCCACATTGTGCACCTGTCACTGCTGTCCTTGTGCAAATCATTTTGCCACCATCAGCAGAAGCTGGGCCCGGGGCTGAGTGTCCCCGCCCCCTCCTCCTGATAACTGCTGATGAACGGTGGTCTCTATGGAGGGACCAACCACAGCTGGTTAATGTGAGCTGGAACCGCCGATTATTGTTTGGGTTTATTTTTCTCAGCACAGTCTTTTCATGTCTCATCCAGACTGCAGCATGTGTCAGGACTTCATTTGTCTTCTAGCTTCTTCTTCCTGACAGCAAATTCCTCTCTGCAGACTTTAAAACAAAGTTTATTGTTGTAAAATCAAAGTGGGTTTTGGAGGATGCCTAGGAGTTTGATGGGCTAAACTACCCATTCATGCTCCCCCTTGGTTAAGAGTTGGCATAAGTGAGCTGCAGGAGTAGTTACCTCCCAGCAGATGGACGCTCACCCCTGTCTGACCCCCAGGCTTCCATTATGAGAGCAAGAAGGAGACAGACAAGCGGGAGTTTGAGAAGGCCCTGGAGACCATCGCTGTCACCTTTAGCAGCACGTGAGTGACCGCAGCTGCCCGCGGGGCTGGGGGTGGGTCCAGGGCCTGCTGTGATACTGGCTCCCTGCCCTGCAGCGTGTCTGAGTTCCTCATGGGCGAAGTGGACAGCAGCACCCTGCTGTCGGTGCCCCCCGGGGACCCGAGCCAGGTGAGCATGGGCTGGGGGCACAGAGGTCACCCCGCTGCCCCCAAGTCCAGGAGGGTGGTGAGCATGTCGCTCAGTGTGCCCTGCACACAGCTGGCCTCACCTTCTTGTCCCATGCAGGCCATGGAGAACCTCTATGGCCAGGGCGGAGAGGGCACGCCCTCCAGCGCTGAGGACTGCGACGGAGGTGAGTCTCCGTGTGGCCCATGGGGCTGTGTTTAAGGCTGACCAGCGGCAGAGCAGGGAGGCTAGGGGCCCGAAGGAGCTGAAGGGCAGAGGGCAGGAATGAGCCGGTGGGAGGGGCCGAGGTGGAGGGGTTGAGTGGTGGGAAGGCGACAGGGGCGCAGCTCCAGGGGCTATGGGGGCACGTGGCAGAGGGCAGGCTGAGCGCGCTGGAGTGACAGGGCGAGCCTTCGGCTGAGGGCTGCGCTGAGCCGGGCCCTCCCCGCGCCGCAGGCTGCCCGCCCCCCGAGGAGATAGACATGCTGCTGCAGCGCTGTGAGGGCGGCGTGAACGAGGCCCTGCGGTACGCCAAGAGCATGGCCAAGTACATGAAGGACATCATCACGTACCTGGAGAAGCGCGCCGCTCTGGGTGAGAGCCGGGGCCGGCTGGCCTGGGGTGGGGCCGGCTCGGTGTTCCTGCCACCCTCCCGCGCCTCACGCTCACCTCCTCCGCAGAGCTGGAGTTTGTGAAGGGCCTGCAGAAGCTCGCCCACAACTGCAGACAGAGCGTCACGCAGGAGGTGAGGGTGCCGAGATGGGGGTCCCTCGGGCTGCGGACTGAGTCCACAGGGGCCAGCCGTCCCTGCGAGGGCTGAGGGAGGATGCGGGGCCGTGCCCGGTGACCGTCCTCTCCCCGCAGCCCCACATGCCTCTGCTGTCCATCTACTCGCTGGCGCTGGAGCAGGACCTGGAAATAGTGCAGGCGGCCAGTTCCCTGCAGACACACACCTTCCTGCAGGTGGGTGGGGCGGGGCTGCCAGGTGGGAGGAGCGGCGAGTGGGCGGGGCGGCGGGGGCGGTGTGGTGGGCGGGGCAGTGGGCGGAGCAGTGGCGGCATGGAGGTGGGGGTCCAGTGGGCAGGGCGGGTCATGGGCAGACTGATCTGGTGGGCGGGGCGCTGTGGTGGGTGGGTGGGGCGGCGGGAGGAGCAGTGGCCGCATGGAGGTGGGGGTCCGGTGGGCGGGGCGGGTGGTGGGCGTGGCGGCATGGAGGTGGGGGTCCAGTGGGCAGGGCGGGTCATGGGCAGACTGATCTGGTGGGCGGGGCACTGTGGTGGGTGGGCGGGGCGGCGGGAGGAGCAGTGGCCGCATGGAGGTGGGGGTCCGGTGGGCGGGGCGGGTGGTGGGCAGACTGATCTGGCGGGCGGGGCGGTGGGCGGGGCGGTGTGGTGGGTGAGCGGCACAGTGGGTGGTCAAGTGGGTGGGCCGACTGATCTGGTGGGCGGGGCACTGGTGGGTGGGTGGTTGGGTGTGCAGTGGACCGTGAGGTCCACTCGTGGCCATTCCCCACAGCCCCTGACCCAGCGGCGGCAGGAGCATGAGAAGCGCAGGAAGGAGATCAAAGAGTCCTGGCATCGGGCCCAGAGGAAGCTGGTATGCCGGGCCGGCCCCGGCTCAGGGCTATGCGTGCGGTCCTGCTTTGGGGGAGGTCTTGCAGTCCCACTGTTGACAGTCATCAGTTCAGAACCAAGGAGGAGCTGTGTCTCCTGTGGTTGCAACAGGCTGAAGGAGTCTGGGGTGATCCTGTCTATGGGACCCTATGACTCTCCTACGCTCCTCTGCTCCCCATGTGCTTCTGCACCTTCTCACCTGCGCTGGCTTCATTCCTGGTTGGTTTTTGGTTGTCTTAACAGGGCGCGGGGAGAAGTCCCATCCTGCCACGGGTCCCCCTTTGTGCTTTCTGTGGCCCCTCCCAGGCAAATGCCAGCACATATTAATCTCACCCTGCTCTGCTCCCTCGGTGCAGCCCACCACCTCCCTGGCTCTGTGCTGTGAGCTCACCTGCCCCTCCTCACTGAGGTCCATCGCTATTCTCGGCTGTGCAAGGGGCCGAGGTTTATGTCATTACGTCTGTGTGTGTTTACCAATATAAAGTTCAATTCTGATTGTTCCTGAGTTGTTACCATTATGTCTGTGCCTAGCATAAGCCCCCCACTTTGGGGCATGTGGACGCTAATCTGACACTGGCGTTCAAAGTTGAAAGGCTGAACCCAGAGGCTCGATGCACCCGCTGTTGGCTAGTCACTGCAGACTCCCCCACTTTGATCTCTCCCTTAGTGTGCTTCACTCACTTGGGCTGAGCTTATTGGTTTGCCACAGCTCTTTACATATAAAATTCAGCCTTGGCGATGTGAGATACAGACTTCTCCCTGGTGTGTTTGACTTTTGATTTTGTTTGTGGCCTGTTTTTCCAGCTAGAAATTTGTAATTGTCGGTAGGGGATGATTGTTACTAGATGGGTGGGTGTAGGTGCTGGCACCCAGCTCACAGCTCAGCTGAGCCTGACTCTCGGGCTGTCCAGTGGGCCCACCCAGTGCTCAGTCCTCTGAGTCGCATCGCGGGTGTCACCTTGTTGCTAGGCAGTGGGGTCTTGGCAGGAGAGAGATGGGTGGTTGAGGTGCCCTGTGTGGCAGAGGTGTAGTGTGTGACATCTGGCTGGTTGGAGTGGGGAGCCAGTTTGGGACAGGCTTAGACTGCCCTGTCTTCATGTCCACAGCAAGATGCTGAGGCCAACCTGCGCAAAGCCAAGCAGGGTTACATGCAGCGCTGTGAGGACCATGAGAAGGCGCGCCAGCTGGTGGCCAAGGCAGACGAGCAGGTGGGGGGTGCGCCAGGGGCCGGCAGCACTGCCTCCAGGAACCTGGACAAACGGAGGCGGCTGGAGGAAGAGACCAAGAACAAGGTGAGTGTCGGGCAGAGCCTGGCCAGGGTCCTGGCCACACAGCGGAGGGCCACCAACTGTCTCTGTTCTGGAGGCTGGGAAGCTGCGGTCAGCCGTGTGGAGGCCACTCGCTGCAGGGCCTGGGGCGTCCCTCCTGGACTCCTTGCGGCCTCCTCCTGTCTGCCGGTCTTGGTCATAGTGTAGGGCCCGTGAACCCCTGCCTGGGGCTAACTGATAACATCTGCAAAGGCTCTTCCCAAACGCAGAGCCCTGGTGGCACCCTGGTTAAGAGCTCGGCTGCCAGCCTAGAGGTCAGCGGTTCAAACTCATCCGGCCCTTGGAAACTGTATCAGCTCTACTCTGTGACGCTGGTTGCTATGAGTTGGAATCCACACAGTGGCAATGGGTTTTGGTTTGGGGACACTGTGCACATGCTCTTCCCCTGACTGGACTCTATTCCCCAAGTATCCCCATCATTCCTCTTAACTGCAACGCCTCTCCTCAACTCGTTCAGGTGGCAGCTTCATTGTGGCCTCCTGGAGGCCATGTCCCCAACCGTGCTGGGTCCCCTGCGCTCGACCCTGTTAACAGAAGTTGCAGCACACGCATCTTTTTAGGGGGCACAGTTCACCCCACAATCCCCCTGCCTGCCTCGATCTGCGCTGGGGCTCCTGGGTGGGTCCCTGGGAATCGGACCCGGTTGAGTCGCTATGTCGGACTCTCCCAGGCAGAGGAGGCCATGGCTACGTACCGCACGTGCGTGGCAGACGCTAAGACACAGAAGCAGGAGCTGGAGGACACCAAGGTGACGGCGCTGCGGCAGCTGCAGGAGGTTGTGAGACACAGCGACCAGACCATCAAGGCGGTGGGTGCAGTGCGAGAGTGGGGGGTGTGGATGCGGGCGAGGTCCGCGAGTGAAGGGTTAACCGGGGCGTGGGTGATCCGGAGGGACACAGGGATGTGGGGGCTGTGGCTAAGACAGGGCAGTCCTCGGACCAAGGCGGGCTACGGGGAGGGGGCAGAGGAGGGCGGGGCAGCCTGTGAGGGGAGAGGTGTCGGGGCGTGGGCGGGGCCTGGGTGGTCCGTCGGGCATGCGGTGCCCTGGGCAGGAGGCGGCCCACGGGGTGAGGCAGTACGGAGAGAAAGGGGGTGGTGTGAGGCAAGGCTGTACAAGCGAAGACGGGGTGGGGAGGTGGGAAAGGCAGGGCAGTCCATGGGACGGGGTGGTGCCCCGGGCAGGGGGCGGGCCGTAGTGCAGGGGGCAGGGCGTGGGCAGGGCAAGGCCGTGCGCAGTGAGGGGGCGGGGGCGGGGGGCGGGCTGCACCCTGGACGGGTGGGTTCACAGGGCGTCCACGGGCAGGGCGGTCGGCTGAGCAGCGCGGCACCGGGAGGGGGCGGGAAGGGTGGCGCCGTGACCGGGGGCCCCCTGACCGCACCGCCCTGCAGGCTACCGTCTCCTACTACGAGCTGATGCACGTGCAGACGGCGCCGCTGCCAGTCAACTTCCAGATGCTGTGCGAGAGCAGCAAGCTCTACGACCCCGGGCAGCAGTACGCCTCCCACGTCCGCCAGCTGCAGCGCGGCGAGGAGCCGGACGTGCACTACGACTTCGAGCCGCACACCTCGGCCAGCTCCTGGTACCGCGGCGCCGCCCGCCCGAGGAGGGGGTCCCGGTCATTGCAGAGTCCCCCAGAGCGTGTGTCTCCTCGGTCCAGGAGGCCGGAGTCCGAGTTCAGGGGGCGGGCAGCATCGTACTTCCTCCGGGGTTTCAGGGGAGCGCCCCTCCTGGTCTCTTCCAGCGCTGGGAGACAGGCGCTCCAGGCTTGCGGCCGCATCACTCCGGGCGCAACTGGACTTCACGGGACTCTCCGCCCTGTGTGTCCCTTCTTATAAAACAGTTTCCGAGGGGAATAGGGCCACTCTGACGCATCATGACTTCCTGTGAACTTAATTGCATCTGCAAAAACAAGTCACGTTCACGGGTCCCACGGTCAGGACTCATGGCGTTTTGGGAAACCCGATTCAGCCCACACCAGCCTTGCCACCCGTAGGGGAACGGTTGGGAGGCTGCCTCAGGGACTCCCTGTGGCCTTCCTCACAGGTCCCCGGTAATGCGCACTCGTAAGAGCAGTTTCAACGTGACCGACGTGGTGGGGGTGGAGGCCGGCAGTCCCCCGGAGTCAGGAGGGTCTGAGGAGGGGGCGCTGACCAAGGAGCGCCGGGGTGAGTGCCGCATCGGGTGCGGGCACAGATTGGGGGTGAGGGTGCTGCCTCCGGCTGCCTCTTATGGAGACTCGTCCCCCCAGGTGGGCGCGGACACCAGGTGCACAAATCCTGGCCCACTGCGGTCTCCGACTCTGACAGCAGCCTGGATCCAGGGCCAGGCTCAGGTGAGGGGCTGTCTGGTGGCAAAGCAGAGGTTCAGGGGTGGCATCCCACTGCTTGGGAGCTCTGACGCTCGTGTCCTGCTTAGGGGACTTTAAGAAGTTGGAGCGGACCTCGTCCTTCAGCACCGTGTCGTCCAGCGAGGAGCTGGACCAGGAGAGTAGCCCTGAGGCGTCAGCCTTCGAGCAGGGTGAGGGCCCCGCCCTGGGGATATGGGGACTTGGCCAGGCCCTGCTCTGCCTTGAGGACTTCGGAGCGCGCCTCAGGCTATGCTGGCCGCCTGCTTGTCCACCCACCTAACCATCTGCCCACCAGGCGACCTCAATGGCACGGGCCCCGCGCTGCCCCTGGCCGTGCCCAGCGGGCCCTTCCGCAACGTGGGGCTGTCCAAGGCAGCGCGCACCCACCAGCTGCGCAAGCTGCGCACGCCAGCCAAGTGCCGCGAGTGCAACAGCTACGTGTACTTCCAGGGCGCCGAGTGCGAGGAGGTGGGTCCGGGGGTCGCGGCGGGGCGGAGGCGGGGGCGGGGGGGCCTGGGGCGCCAGGAGGCTCCCCGGCGTGGAGGGCTTCGGCTCACCCTGCGCCCTCGCAGTGCTGCCTGGCCTGCCACAAGAAATGCCTGGAGACGCTGGCCATCCAGTGTGGCCACAAGAAGCTGCAGGGCCGGCTGCAGCTCTTCGGCCAGGAGTTCGGCCGGGCTGCGGGCAGCGCTGCGGACGGCGTGCCCTTCGTCGTCAAGAAGTGCGTGGGCGAGATCGAGCGTCGGGCCCTGCACACCAAGGTGAGCGGGCGCGCCGGGGCCCGGGCGAGGGGGCGGCCGGGCGGGCGGAGGCTGACGGAGCGCCACCCCCCACCCCGCCCCAGGGCATCTATCGGGTCAACGGTGTGAAGACGCGCGTGGAGAAGCTGTGTCAGGCCTTCGAGACCGGCCAGGAGCTGGTGGAGCTGTCGCAGGCCTCGCCCCACGACATCAGCAACGTGCTCAAGCTCTACCTGCGCCAGGTGAGCGGGAGGCGGAGCCAGAGGAGAAGGGTCCCCAGTGGGGGAGTGGCCAAGACCAGGGGTGGGCGTGGGGCGGGCCGGGGCGGGCCTGAGCCCGCCTCCCAGCCCCCCCGCCTCATGTCCCCCCGCCTCCCGTGCCCCCTCCCGGCCCCCCGCCTCCCGCCCCCCGCCTCCCGTGCCCCCTCATGGCACCCCGCCTCCCGTGCCCCCTCATGGCCCCCCGACTCCCGTCCCCCCGCCTCATGGCCCCCCCGCTCCCCCGCCCTCCGCCCCTGGCCCCCCACAGCTGCCCGAACCGCTGGTGTCCTTCCGCCTGTACCACGAGCTGGTCGGGCTGGCCAAGGACAGCCTGAAGGCGGAGGCCGAGGCCAAGGCGGCGTCCCGGGGCCGGTCGGACGGCGAGGAGGGCGCGGCGGCAGCCGCGGCCATGGCAGGTCGGCTGCGGGAGCTGCTGCGGGGCCTGCCCCCGGAGAACCGGGCCACGCTGCAGTACCTACTGCGGCACCTGCGCAGGTGAGGGCTCCCTGCCGGGAGGGGGCTCCTGGGCACACACTGCATTACCTGCCTGGGCACCTGCGCAGGCGCGGGGGGCCCCGGGTCCCTCCCGCTCAGCCCACCGCCCGGCCCCAGGATTGCGCAGGAGAAGGATGACAACAAGATGACTCCAGGGAACCTGGGCATTGTGTTCGGGCCCACGCTGCTGCGGCCGCGGCCCACAGAGGCCACCGTGTCTCTGTCGTCCTTGGTGGACTACCCCCACCAGGCGCGCGTCGTGGAGACCCTCATCGTGCACTATGACCTGGTCTTCGAGGATGAAGCTGACGAGTTGCCTGGGGCCCAGGTAGGGGGCCCTGGGGCTCTGTCGTGGTGGATAGCATGAGGGGAAGTGTCTTGCCACATGGGCACAAGAAACAATGAGGAAACGTGTGATATGGACTGGGGTCAGGGAGGCCACATACACCTTGGCTCAGCGGGGCTGGGCTGGGCCAGGCCAGCGAGTCAGCCAAGCAAAGGCCCTGGGCTGACATCACATGACCCTTCCCGTCCCAGGGACACTGACATCAGCTTGTAGCCACTCACCTGGGTCTTGCCTGCCCCCACCAGGCTGTGGGACTGTCCTTATCAGACAGATGGGGAAACTGAAGCAGGAGGGGTGGTGAGGTCCCAGAGGCTGGGCCCAGGAGAGATGCAGGGCAGCAGGAGCCATCTCTGCACCCAGGTTGGAATCTCAGAGGTTTTGTCCCCTCCTGAGTCTCTGAGTGCCCAGGGGCCACCATGACAAAGTCCCACATTTTTGGGGGTGGGGCTCAGAACAGGTGTTTATGGTCTCCCAGTTGTGGAGGCTGCAAGCCTGAAACTAAAGTGTGGACAGGCCCACGCTTCCTGCACAGGCTCCAGGGGGGTCTGTGTCTCCCACCACTGGTGGCCCCAGGTGTGCCTGGGCTTCAGTCTCTCCCCCCGTCCTCCTGTGGCCGTCTGGCCTCTGTGTTTGTCTGTCCTGCTCTAGTCCAATGACCTCATCTTACTTCAGAGATGAGTCTCAAAAATCCTGTTTCCAAACACGGTCCCCCTCACGGGTGCTGCAAGTTAGCGTCAGCAGGTCTGTCTGAGGACACAGACAGACAGTGGGGACATAGCCACGTTCTCCACGGTTCCTTTCCTAGCGTCACCCTGACCCTTTCTCACAGTGTCTCCTGTGTCAAGGTGGTTTGTGGCCGGCGGGGCGGGGGGACCAGGGCCACTGGCATCTCTGGTGGCTTCTCTCATGGCTAATGGGACAGTTGTGCCAGAGCCAGGGCCTGTCTGGGCCTCTCGGTGTCCCCTGGAGAAGACCCTGGATGCAGGATAGCCGTGCCGTCCACAGCAGTGGGACTTCTCCCTCTCGGGGCCCCGGCACCTCTGGCTAACTTACGAGGTGGAGGGGTGTCTGGCTGGGGCCTGGCCACCCTGACCCCACATGTCCTGCAGGACGGGGCAGCTGGCCAGTGGGCTGAGGTGGTCGTGCAGGTGCTGACCCCAGAGGCAGATGAGGTGGTGGCTGAGCCCACGCAGGCGGTGGCTGAGGATGGGCCCCGAGGTGAGTGGGGTTGGCCACCTGCACCCACCAAACTCTCGTTTCCCCTTAGTTCATCTCCCCACGCCTGTCTACCTGACCACCTCTGTCCCTCTGACCCTGTGCCCACTTGTCTCTGTCCCCGTCTTGTCGTCTCTCCCTTCACCTGTGTATCTAACTGTCTGTCCTCTGTCCCTCTCTGTCCCTCTCCCGGACTCAGGGTCTCACCTGCCATCCAACGACTCTGACTCGGAGCTGGAGGAGGCCTCAGAACTGCTGTCGTCAGCAAGCACCAGTGCCCTGCACCGCCTCAGCTTTCTGGAGAAGCAGGAGAGTGAGGCCAGCCTGGAGGAGGAGGCGCGCAGCGGCGGTGAGGAGCAGCTGGAGGTGCCGGGGGACAGGCAGGAGGTGGCCCAGCGGCTCTCGGCACTCCACACCAACCAGCCCAACAACACGGCCAGCGCCCAGCTGCCCGCCAGCAGTCTCTGTGCCGGGCGCATTGCCGTGGGCAGCCACCTGGAGGGGGAACTGGAGGTCTGATCTGCGGGGTGGCGGGCAGGGACTGGCATCCCAGCTGTCTTGGTGTCATGGGGGAAGGAGTCCTGCTCATGAAGGTGCCCCTGGGGGCAGGGTAGGTGCCATCTGGAGGGGAAGGCAGTTTCAGGAGCCCGGCTGCAGGCTGTGCTCTGGGCCCCTGAGGTTTTTCTTAGCTGCACATGTATTTTGCTTAAATAAAGGTTCAGGCTGTCCCCTCAGGTGGCACAGCCTGAGGAATGGGGCACCCCTCACCCTTGTCCTTGCCCTCCTCACTCGGTGCGAGGGGCAGAAGGACCCTGCAGAGGGCCCAGCACCAGGTCTTCAAGGTGGGCCGTGCAAACATTTACATAAGCTTCTCCCTCAGCACTGTTCTGTAGAACATTCCGGAAGACCTAAGTGGTCGCCATCTCTGTTGTCCAACGTGACAGCGTGAGCCGTGCATGGCCGCTGGGCGTGACTGGTGCTGAGCCTTCAGCTGCAGGCTTCATTCGAAGCTGTAAGGCCCCGAGGCTGATTCCTGTCACTGATGGGGTGTCCCTGTCGAGTCAGCTCACATACACACCCAGGAGGGGGGTACCCCTCAGTGGAGCCGGGCAGGTTCCATGAGCAGAGAGGGAGCCTACATGCCACTCAATGAGAAATGACCCCATCAAACGTGCACCCACCCATGATGACAGCTTCAAGGGTAGGTGCCCCCAGACCCTCCACATATGACAAGTGGGGTGAGTGGGCCAGCATGAGGCTCACAGCTGAGGCCCTGGCCTGCCCTCCAGAGAGTTCCCAAAAAGCTACGGGCGGGCTGCCACTTTGTAAATGGTTTTACTGGTACAAGGGCACACACACCCCTTTGAGTACTGTCCGTAGTGTCTCCCCAACACAGCTGTAAAGACAAAACCAGACCAGAGACCGAGAAAGCTGGCAGCCCTCACCCACGAGCCCCCAGGTAGAAGACCTGGCCAGGCCTTGGCCTGCCAGGCTGCAGCTCTGTCTGTCAGGGTTGGACAGCAGACCTCATGACAAACAGCGTCACCAGGGGCCACAAAGGCTGTCCCGAAGCTGGCTCAGGCCTTGCTGAGGACTGCAGACTGGCGCCTGGTTCCCACAGCACAATTCACTGCAGCCAGGGTGGGGGTGCCCACGTGCCCAGCAGGGGTCAGACAGACACAGTGGGATCTGTCCACACTGCAAAACGTCACCCAGCTAGGAAGAAAGCTGTGATACATGCAGACGACCCAGGTTGACCCTGGAAACGTGATGTTCAGGAGAAGCCAGTCAGAAGACCACACAGTGGTTGATCCTGGTCACATGCCATGCCCAGGGCAGGCAAGTCCACAGAGACAGTGGCTCGGTGGCTGCCATGATGGGGGAAAGGGCATTACTTCCAAGGGGCACCAAGCCTCCGTCACAGGGGATGGCGTGTTCTGGTGCTAGACAGAGGCATGTTTACTGAAGCCCCTGGACTGTGCAGCCTAACACACTAGCTGTCCATTTCACCCCAAGGAAAAAGTCAAACGTAAGCAAAGGTGAAATGGAACTTGTACAGATGCAGGTGGCCCCCCCCCCGAAGCGGTACAGCAGGCCAGCAAAAGCCAATGGCAAGGCCAGCGGGAGCCCACGGCCAACAACCACCTGCCCCCATTGCACGGGTGGGCAGGGGCGGAAGGGTGCTGGCAGTGACCGCCTCCCTTCCCTGAGAGGTCCCAGCTGGCAGCTCCAGGGGGTGGTTCATGCCAGAGGGGAAGCCGAGAGGAAGGCACGTTCCTGGCCACTGTGTTTGCACAGAGACACTGGGAAGACCCAGAAAGGGAGAATGGTGATCTTGGGTGGTCACCAGGGAGCATGGCTGTGCCCCCTGGGCAGTCGAGACAAGAACGCCCCTGCAGAGACCCCGGTCACTGGGGCCGTGTGCTGTGACCCGCCATCCGCAGAGACCCTCGTCACCACGGGCACATGCTGTGACCCCACCATCTGCAGAGGCCACAGTCACCAGGTGCTGTGTGCCGTGACCCCGCCATCCCACAGAGCTTTTGGAACACGTGGACATCATCGCTCAGACCTTTAATTGCCATCACACCCAGCATTCCCCGCCGACGCTCAGCTCAAGACACTGAGGACCCCATCCCTGGCTGGGCCCAGAGGGCCGGAAACCCATGGCAGGGAGCTCAGGCTGAGGATGCTGGGAGGAGCAGGCTCCCCTGGGGTGCTGGTCGCCCCGGGCTGGGTCCTCGCAGCCCCTGCCCTCACAGGCAGCAGTCTGTAGGTCTGTCCATGTCAGCACACATATGTCCAGAGGACCTCCTGTGGGGATGCCATGTGTCATCAGCCAAAGCAGTGTGTCCTCATCCTGGATGGCGTCCCGAGAACTCTGTCACTGGAGCTGGGTGGGGGACAGAGGGAGACCCCGTGAACAGGCATTCTGGGGCTGGGCACCCCGCCTCATCAAGAGGCCTGGGCTCGCTCCACAGACGGTGACCAGCTGAGGCCACAGATGTGAAGCACTGCAGGCCCTGAGCTGACCTCAGAGCATGTGGTGGTCACCCAGTGCAAAGACAGGCTACAGGCCAGAGGGGAGCAGCCTGGGGCACAGAGGGGAGCAGCCGGCTGCAGGAACAGAGGGGTCTTGCAGCCCAGGCTCCCAGGTGATGCTCAGGGCAGAGCCACTGAGGACCCCTCCTGAGTTTCCGGCCCTCTGGAAGGCACAGAGTGTGGACAGGAGTCTCGGGGAGCCGTGGCAGACCCGTGTCACAGAGCCACCCACAGACCCGGTGCCCGTGGGCACCTGATGGCACGAGAGAAGGAGGGCAGCAGTATGCAGACACGCCCCGTCTGTGACACCCTCCCCCACGCGAACAGGCCTCACCTGCGGGACACCCTACTGCACCAGCCGGTAGGTGATGTACCTGCCTGCCGTCTCGCTGGGCCGGATGATCTTCACCACCTGCGGGGCAGGGGCGAGGGCAGGGAGGGGGTGTGGTCACTGCGGGGCTCAGGCACGGGCAGGTCCCCAGGGCACTCAGGTCAGTGGGTCCCCAGGCCCAGGCCCAGCCCAAGCCTCAGCGTTCCCAAGGAGGGGATCTGCCGGTGGCAACGGAGGGGCCACGCAGACCAGATGGCCTGGTGGCTCTCTGCTCCTCTGGTGGCCCCCTCCTGGCCCCACCTCTGGGCACTGGGAAGGGGCGGCTCTCACCTGGCCACGCTTTATCCCGAAGTACCGCGCCACTGGGTCCCCGGCCTGGATCCTGGGCAGCTGGTTCTCCCGCAGTTTACTGGGAGGTGCGGTCAGGGAAAGCCACAGGGACACCTTGGGGAGAGGACAGGCAGCCCAGGACAGATGGGAGAGGGGACAGGGGGCTCTACAAAGGATACTATCGGGCCAGCAGCTCCGTCACCTCCTCCTTGGTCATGACGACGTGCTCGGGTACCAGCTGCAAGGAGAGGAGGCATCATCGCTACACCAGATGACACACTGGTCCTGGGACACCGCGGCTAACCACTGGGGGCCACATCAGAACCACAGCCCTGCGTGATTCCCCAGAGGGCCGCACACTGCCCCCAGGAGCCACCCCAGGCCCCCGCGCGGTGCTCACCTCGTGCTCTGTGATATTGATGAGCAGCTCCTGCTGCAGAAACTGCTCCAGGATGTACTTGGGCGCCATGTCGACCAGAGACTGGGGGGACAGCAGTCAGTCACCGCCGCCCCGGCCGGAGACGGGGCTCACTGTGGGCGCTGCCTTCACCCCCACCCCGATCAGGTGGGTGAGTGCACCCCAGCGTGAGCAGATCCCAGGAGGGCTGACATTCACGGTGGCCACAGGCCCTGGACACGGCCTGTTCTTGTCCCTGGGAGGACCTCTGTGTCACGCACCAGGGAAACGGCCTTGGGTCTGCGTGGGAACCCATGTCGCGAGCCCTGGCCGGCGGGGGCTCCGGCCCAGTCGGCACACTGACAGCACCAACACCCTCACCTTGGCCTTGTTCGCCCGGCCCAACCCACAGAATCCAGACAAGCACCTGCCTTGCTGGGCCACCTGGAAGGACCCCTGCAGGTCAGGTGGCCCAGGACCCCCCTTTCATAGCTGGGCGGGGGTGCCCTGGGTGAAATCCACCCGGTCTGTGCCCAGGAGGTGGGGGTTAGGCTGCATGGGGGAGGGCTGGTGGAGCACAGGGAGTGGCGGCAGGAATAGCAGCGAGTCCCACAGTCGGCAGCTAAACCAAAGGGGAAGTGGTCAGGCTTTGAGAGACACGCCACCTCTTCATGGACGGGCTGTGTGCCCACCCCAACGCCCCCCCTCCCGCCTGCGCCCTGCGCTCCCCACCCACCTGCTTGGCAGAGGGCGTCATGCCCTGCTGGACCACGATGAGGGCGCGGGTGATGTTCTCCTCCTGCATTCGCTGGCAGTACACCTTGATGGTCTTGATGCCCACCTTGGGCTCCTCTGCAGAGAGGGGCTCGCTGAGGCCCCATCTGCCTCTCCTCTGCTGCACCTCTCCCACCCACCTGCTGGGGCCTCAGTTTCCCTCAGCCTGGAACTGACAGCTCCCAGGAGGCCTGACTCACCCCGCCAGCCCAGGAGACCCTGTTCTGCAGGAGAAGTGGGCTGCCCAGGATCCCCCCAACTCAAGACTCAGGGTCCACAGGAGAGCTGGCACCAGGCTCAGTCTGCAGAGGGTGCAGAGGACAGCTGGGCACAGCCAGAGCACCGTCAGGAGCAGACAGAAGTCACTAGCACCAGTGGGACAGACACACGGCCCTGCGAGCCAACCTCAGTCCAGGACCGGGCCACATGAGAGGGACGGAAGGGTCCCCTTCCTACGGGCAATGCAGACAGAAAGTCCTGCAGCAGAAACAGCAGCACGGGAAAAGGCACTCACAGGGGCCTGAGGGCCTCAAGGCCAGAGCTGAAGCCGCCCCAGGGACACAAGGACAAGTGGACACGGCTGCTCTGAGAGCCGACTCCCAGAGCCAGTGCCAGCAGCACCACCAGCAAAAGACACGGCAGACACGGTGATTTTGTGAAAATCAAAAGCTTCTGTTCAACAAAGGCTTTAAAACCAACGTGAATAAAAAACCCACAGCCCGGAAGGACATCTTGGAGACCCCACACTGGGTAAGACTTTAGGCTCTGAAACGTATGAAGGACCCCCCATGCGGCCGGGAAGCTGCCCCACGTCCAACAAGGGAGCCGGGCACGGCTGACCAGCACGCAGACCCCCTTCACCCCACGGGCCAGCCCAGAGTGGACTCCAAGACAAGGGCGGGGGGAGCTCGGTGCAGGGACAGCCAACGGTGCCACCATCGTGCACGACAGGCTGGCGGTCCCTCAAAAACCAAACCAAGGCTCCTGTGTGACCCAGCAGCCCCCTGGAGCACCCGCCCCAGGAGACCCCGCGCTGTCACGCAGGCAGACATGCACCCGTGTTCGTCATGGCAGCCTGCACACAGCTGGAGGGGACCCACCCGAGCGTGTTACAATGGGACACCAGTGCGCACGTGTGCACACAGACACGCACACACACAACACACGGCCACAAAGAGAAGCCCTGATGCGTGGAGGAACTGTGAAAACGTCCTATTGTGTGGTCACCAAACACAGGCCTTATGGGGCCGCCCTGTGAGCCCGGGCCCTCCCCCGCAGTCTCCACCGGCCCAAGGCCCCAGGACCCGTGGTCTGGCTCAGCGCCCTGATCCCAAACCTCAGCCCTGCTGCTGCCCCCCATCTCAGCACCCCCAGAGCCACATGGACAGCACAGACTCCCCCAGGTCAGGGATGAGGTGACGCTCTTCCAGAGGAAAACAAGGACCCAAGTCCTACTAGCGGTGACAAGGGGTGGGGGGAGTGGGGGTGGGTGGTCGCTGTCTCGGGAGCAGGACATTCCCATCTGAGGCAACACAGCACTCAGCAACAAGGACTGAATCGTCATCAGCACAGTGCACACAGCACAGTGTCACCGACATTCCTCGAATTCACGTGTGAAAACCGTCAAAATGGTAAACACCCGTACGGCAACTGAGAAACCACACAAGATGGTCAATTAAAGGAAAAGAAAAAACGGAGTCCCACAGGAGCGAGTTCACGCTGTGCAGAGCCGCTGTGGACGGCCCGCAGCCGGCCTGGCCGGAGAGACAGTGGCGGGTGGCCCGGGGCGGGGCCGGGGAGGCGGGCTGGGGAGGTGAGCCGGCTTCCCACCCTGCCTGGCTTGTCACAAGTTTCTGGGGCCAGTGGCACCTCTGATGCCATGAGGGCAAAGGCCAGGGCACATCCTGAAGATCGGGCTCCATGTCTCTGACCCTGGGTGCCACTGCCTGAGACCCGAGAACAAGGACGCTCTGCCAGACCGAGGGTCCCCGCAGGGTCGCCCCAGAACAAGATTGTGCAGAACTGGTGTGGGTGGACGCATGGGAGGAGGGAAGCTGAGCTCTGCTGGGCAAAAGGGGGTCTCAGCAGTGCAGGAAAAATGGCAGCGGGGAGATGGGCTCAGGTACGGGAACCGGGCTGCCAGGAGGGAGGCTGGAACGGCGCCCCGGGGGCCTGAGAAGGGGAAGCAGAAGCCCAGGTGGGATGTCTGTGCAGGTCCTGCTGGGACAACAGAGACAAGAACAAGAAGGGGGCTGACAAAAAGGAGACAGGAGCAGGCGCTGCCTACATGGAAAAGCTGTCAAGGGGATCAGAGACCAGTGCCAGGCTCACAGCAGGACAGGCAGGGAGTGCTGTCCCCATGTGTGGCCACAGCGCCACAACCCAGCAGGTGCCAGGAGCCACAGCAAAGCAGCCGCACCGACGACCCCACCAGAAGTGTGCTCCTCTGGGGACCCCTCAGGAACCCCAGGGACGAGGCCTTACCCGGGAAGAAGACAAACATCTGGTCGGTGGGGTCGTCGTTGTGCGCCACCAGCACGGTCAGGTCTGTGCGCCGGGGCCGTCCTTCGCTCGGCTTGTCCCCAAACTGGGCTTTGAACTCCTCCAGGGTCTGGTCCAGCTCGTCCTGCGTCACCAGGTAGCCTCGGTCGTGGCACAGCTGCAGAGACAAGGGTTGCAGGGACCTCCGCTTGAGAACCGCACACTCGAGCGGACCTGCCCTGACCGGGCACGGGGTCACAGCCACCATGCGCTGGCTGCAGAGGAGATGCAGCGGGCACCTCAGCCCGAGGCTCAGGCCAGTCAGGGAGACAAGACAGAGCTGACAGCAGAGAGGCCCAACGCTGTCCCTGCTAGCCGCTGCAGGGGGACAGGCGGCCTTCGCCCCTCCCAGCAGGGTTGCCTAAGCAGAGGGCTTGGGCCCTGAGCGTTCCCCGGGGCGGGGGCTGGACCTGTGCCTCTCCGCCTCTGAGAGTCGCCTCCCTCCCACTGTGGGCACTCACCAACTTTCTCTATGCTACTCGGCATCTGTTCCCAGTCAGCAGGAAATGGGGTCTCTCTCCAGCAGCACAAAAAGGGTGCATGTGGGACACCTGTCCTGTACCCCCCCCAGGGGACTCAATGGCCATGGGAGACCAGAGGCCACAACTGAAGCTAACCCTGCCGCCCCCTTTCTCTAAGGTGTGGCTCTATTACCTGTTTGTGATCTGTGCCTTGCTGGCGACCTCTAATGGCAGCGTGCCATCCCCAGAGGTCCCAGGAGGCAAGGACCTAGACCAGGACCACCCAGCCCCCACCTCCCGGAGTCCTGCGGGGCCCAGACCCTGAAGAGGAAGACCTGAAAGGCTACGACCTGATGGCAGAGACCCCAGCGTGGGTGGGCAACCAGGAGTGGAATTAAGGGGCAGAGGACCAGCTCACAACCCTAACCTTCCCCTCCTCCAGCTAGCCCCTTTTCTAGAGCCGTCTGACCGACCAGCCCTGATTTCTCAGATGAGGCCTCCAACTCCCGCCCTCAGGGATGGTCTGCTCAGGCTGTCCTGCCCGCGCTGTCTTCATCTGCTGCGGACCCCAGGGCACCTGCCCTGCACTCAACAGCCCCGAGCTCACTTCCCACTCTGCCGCGGCTTCCCAGTCACAACCCGCCCCGAGCCTCAGGGCGCCGGGCTCCCCAGGGTTCCTGATACAGCAACCGGAGGCGCAGCTGGTGACAGGGGCGTAGCAGGGACCGTCCAAAAATGCGCTCGTGTGGTCTGTCGCCGCTTGCCGCTCGTCGGGCCCCTTCACACTCCCAACCCTAACTGGCATTCCGACCTGACCCTTCCCGGGAGGAATCGGCTTCTCCCGTCAGCCGCTGGCCCGTGGGATCCCTCAGTCCTCCGGAAGCCAACCCCAACCCCGACGTGCTGTGACCCCTTCCCTGGCCGCCCCGACTCAGGTGTCTCGCCGCTGGACTCGAGGCAGGTAAGGCAGTGTGCCCCGGGACAGCTCGGAGGCCTGGGGTGGCCGTGAGGACCCCCGGTTCCAGCCACGGGGAGCAGGCAGAGACGCCAAGCCCGTTCCCACTTCCGGCAGCCAGGAGACGGCTGCGCGCCCGGCTCGCCTGGCGTAGGTCGGTCCGTCCTAGCCTCCTCCCCTAAACAGGGTCGCCCCGAGCTCCTCACCTGCATGATAGTCTTGCGGATCTTCCAAAGCCGGTACGTCTCCTCCTCGTCGTCCATGGCCGCCTCACTTCTCGGTGTGGACACAATGCGCCTGCGCCAGTCAGGACCCGTGCGGATTGCGCCTGCGCCAAGCCCTTAGTCCATCCCGTGCAGGGTTGGCCTCAGCGAATGCCTGACGGCCCCGACCTCTAGCATAGGCAGTGCCAAGGGCAGCCCGAGCGTTCCCGAAGCGGCGGTTGGCGTCGCGAGAGGCGAGCACAGATCACCGCCCATCACTGTGCCGGCAGTTGTCGCGACGCTCGGGACGCAAGGGCTTTCGGGAGTTGTAGTTTCCTCTCAACATCTGCCTCCTTCGTTCAGCCGTTTAGAACTTCCTGAGGTGGAGGCTGGGTGCAGATGGGGAAACTGAGGCCCGGACGCCTCAGGGGGTTGTCTGGCACCCGGTGGCAGTCGGGAAGTCTAGGAAGCGCTACGTAAATATGTGTGCATCAAACTGTACGGGCTCCTGTCTGCTTGGTGGCTCCAGAGCTGCGCCTGAGATTTAGTTTCCCCTTCTGTATAATGGCAATAATAACCGCTCCTATTTTAGAGAGTTAAGTGACGATCTAAAAGGACGGTCTTGTTTGGGAGGAGTTTGCAACGGCTCCCACTACATCTTCAACCTTGCCCTGTCCCCTGGCTGCCACCTGGCTGTCCCACAGCCCCCAAGCTGGTGGGTCTTGACAGAGCTCTGCATCACGACCTCAGGTTCCTAAAGGAGCCTCGCCCAGCCTAGTACCTGCCGCACACAAGCTTATCATTGCTCATTTACCGATTCCTTCCGTTCAGTCAGGAAGCAAGAGCTAAGCCTGCTGCTGCCTGATTGGTTCCAAGTTATGGCACCGGACCAGAGACGGCAGCCTGAGAGCCCGGCTGTCCTGAGGGGCAGACATCGGCGCTGAGCAGAGTCAAGTGCAAACTCTTCGGACACTGCCCTTTGCAGATAACCACAGAAGGGCGCCAGACGGCCTCAACTTGCCTCTAAGTGGAGACTTATGCTAAAAAAGGAAAGGCGACCTCTGTTCCTTCGGGGAGAAAGGAATCCTTGTCTAGAGAAAACGCTGAGTCATCCCCAAGCTCCGCGTGCCCCTGGGAAAGTCAGTCCCGAAGGCACAGGATGACTCCGTGGTTTCCTCGTCTGTCTCAGGAAGAGCCCAGCTCCGCAGAGCAGCCTAGAACAGTCCCGGGGGCGCAGTCCCATCGCTCTGTCTCTTGCCCAGAAAAATAAAGGCGTCTTTCTCATCCCGGCCTCTTGTAGTAAGTCACCCCACACACAACTGGGGGCCCATGTGGTAACACAGGCCTTGCAAAGGAGAACTGTCCCCAGGGTTTCCTGGCTGTGGCCTTGGCCAAAGGTTGCCTGATGGTCAAGCACCGGCCGCCACCTGAGAGAGTTCCCAGGGAAGACACCAGCCGTTGTGCAGACGATGCGTTGGTCGGCTTCCGTGAAGACACCAGCCAAACACCACTGCTGTTGGTGGGTTCTGACCCACGGCCACCCTACAGAACGGAACAGCCTCAGGGGGTTTCCACAAGTGCCGGGTGGGCATGGACTGCCAGCCTCTTGGTTAGCAGCTGTAGCTCTTAATCTTATGCCACCAGGGTTTCCTTGTCAAGACTACAGCCTTGGAAATCCTATTAAAAAAAAAAGAAAAAAAGTTGCCGCCGTGTCCAGCTCACTGCTACCTTCGAGACAGAGTAGGGTTCTCCACGGAGTTCCCAAGGGGTGGCAGGCGGACCCAAACTGTGACCCTCGGGTTGCCAGCCCACCTCCAAGCACTGCGCCCCAGGCTTCACAGGGCGCAGTTCTACTCTGCCGCCTGGGACTGCTGCCAAGAGGGAACCGAGTGGGCGGCGATGGCTGTGGTTTAGTTTCTACCCAGATAAGTCGCTGGCCATTTCTCCCACGGAACAGCAGGTGCATCCGCGGTGCCAACTTTCAGGTCAGCTCAGACCTGGTGCCGCCCAGGGACACAAGAGACACAGAGACAGCGATGGAGAGAGACCACGAGCACCCTGACATCCGCGGTGACAGAATCACAGGTGCTGAAGGTGACACCGCTGTAGAAGCAGGGTAAGGGGTCGGGGTTCTAGAGGGAGACGGGGTTTGGGAGCGCCAGCAGTATAGAGGATAGATGTCAGGGAAGGCACAGAGGTGAGGTTTCAGCAAAAACTTGGAGGAGGAGAGGGAGGGAGCCACGCAGGTGTCTGGCGGAGGGTGTACAGGGCAGTCACTGCAGCTGTGCAAAGGCCCTGAGGCAGCACCAGCCCTGCGTGTCCACCAGGAGCCGAGTGAGTGGGGGAGGGGTCGGTAGAAGAGGAGGTCAGAGGTTACCACACTGCACGTTTCTGCCCCCAGGGGGCGCCCGGCAAAGTCTGGGGACCTTGGCCGTTGTCCCCACGGGGGAGGGTACTGCCTGCGTCCAGCGGGGCCAGGGAAGCCGCTCACCACGCAGCAGCCTGCAGGAAGCTCCCCCCAGAGAAGGGTCCCACCCCGAGGCAGCAGTGCTGAGGGAGAGAGACCCCGAGGCCTGGCGGGTCCCCAGGTGACAGGCTGGAGCCCGGGACGGGGCAGGAGTGGAGGACTCCCGCTTGGCTGTGTGGTTCCAGCCCCTGCCTAACCTCCCTGTGCCTCAGCACCCCCCTTGCCCCCTGACTGGCACCTGCTTCATGGGGTGATAGCTGTCCTGTGCTGATGTGGGCCCAGGCAGCCCCCGCAGCCAAGCCACACAGCCACCAAGCTTCTCTCGGGTACATTTTTTGTGAGCGTGCCTCAGATGCAGGCCCCAGAGCCGACAGTGGCCCACTGTTTGGTGACACTGGGGCACATGCCAGCACTCTCCCTCCTTCACCCTCGACCTGGGTTCCCCAGTCGCCTCTGTCCACTCTTTCTGTCCCGTCCCGCCTTCTCCTCTCTGCTTGGGGGACGGTGCCCGTTAGTCCCCTCTAGGTGACAGTGGTTCCGGTTGACGGCAGGGTGACCTCGGGGAGTGGTGCTCAGTCCTGGGTTACACGCTGGCTGGGGCTTAGGCGGTCGGCCTCACAGAACAGGTCGCCAGATCCCTCTCCAGCAAAGTGCCCAGCAGGTTCCCGTTGCTGACCTCTCAGTCAGTGGCCAAGTGGTTAACCACCCTCGGGTGGCATGGGCGACAACGCAGCGTCCCACGTCACCCTCCAGCCCAGAACCAAGGCCGCTGCTGTCCGGTGGGTTCTGTGGGGTAGAGAACTGTCCTGCAGGGTTTCCCAGGAGCAGCTGCTGGGTTTCCACCGGCATCTTTCCCATGAGCAGTCCTGCCTGTCACGCACCATGCCACCAGGGCTCCTGGGTTACCTGGTGACAAGCAAACAAGGCGAAGGTGCCAGGTGCCCTGGAGCCCGGCGAGGGCAGCGTCTCCAGGAGGGAGAGGCCATCAAAGGCCGCTGCTAGGGATTGAACTGTGTCCCCTGGGAGTTGTATGTTAGCCAAGGAGGCCCTGATCCTCAGGACTGCATGACTGCCACCATTCTGAGATCTGACGTGACTGTCCCACTGTCCCACTGGACCCTGGCCTATAGGGTAGCTCCGAGTGAGACCCAGCTGCACAGACCATGGCTAGAGACTTTGGTGACCTTCATGAGGCCAACTCAGAGGCTGTTCCGTTAAGCAGGCAGGACTCAGCCTTGAGGATGGGGTTGTGTCTTCAGACAGTGTCTTCTGATATAAGAGAGAAACGAGCAGAGTCAGGGGACCTCACACCCGTAGGCCAGGAGAGTCTGTGGGTGGCTTCTCCTGCCACGGGAAGACGGGTGGCAGGGAGCTTTCTCCAGAGCAACCAAGTCTGAGAGGCTTCCCGTAGAGCTGAGTCGGGACTTCCAGCCTCCTAGACTGTAAGAGAATCAATTGGTCATTGTGAAGACATGCACTGTGCTGCTTTTGTCACAGAGGCACCGGGTGACCGAGACGTCTACCTGTGGTATCTGTGACAGCGGCACTAGGTTACCCAGGCAGCTGTTGAATCACTACACCCACGGAGGCCCGAGATCTGGTGAGGGGGGCTCAGCTGAGTGGCCCTGTGACCCTGACTGAAGCAGACGCCAGGGCTGGCTGGGAGGGGCTCCCGGGAGGAAAGGAAAGGGGGAAAAAGCAGCAGGTGACAATGCAGAGGGAACAATCAGTGGGTGACAACAGGGGAAATGGTGCTGGGGTGATGAGCCAGTTTCCACAGAGCGGACCCAAACTCACGGTGGCACCCTGTGCCCACAGGCCCTTCAGCGGCAGGCTCATCAGATGCCTTCCTCTGACTTGAACCCCCAACTGCCCCATCGGTAGCCGAGCGCATTCACTTTGCGCTACCTGGGACTCCACTCTCGAGGGAGAAACCCACAGGGAAGGGTGGGGACTGCCGGAGCCCCAGGTGGGCCAGGGGGCTTGGCTGCAAGCCAGGGGTGGTCCTAGCTGGGAGCCAGGTGGCATTGATGGTGCAGAGGTTGAATACTGTGTCCCCTCAAAGGCGCATCAAGTCGTAAGCCCTGGTACCCGTGACTGTGACGTTATCGAGACACACAGCGTCTGCACAGATCAGGTCAAGTTAAGATGAAGTGATGCTGAAGCGCAGGGTCCTTCTGAGAGGAGACAGACAGACAGAGGCCATGTATGCCTGGCAGTTCAGTAAGTCAAGGAAGCAAGGACTGCCAGCTATTTCCAGAAGCCGGCCCCGGCAGACCCCTGGATTTATGGTCTGCAGAGGTGGGACAGAGGGAAACTCTGATGCTGAGTCACCTGGTTGGCACTCCTTTGTCACAGCAGCCTTGGGACAGGAGTACGGTGCTGACTGCTGGAACTCTGACCCCACTGTCACTGTCACGGTGTGGTGGCTTGTGTGTTGCCGCCACGCTGGAAACTGTCACTGGTATTTCAAGTCCCGTGGATCACTTCTGTGTGGCCTTTCTGCTGTGGCCTTGTAACTGTCACCCAAGTTTCTGAGCAGGGCTGTGTGACAGGCTCATCGTGGCCCACCAAGGGGATCAGTCAGTTTTGTGATCTCGCTGCACATGACAGGAGTCACCGCAGAGGCAGGAGAGAAAGAACGCCACTACCACCCAGGAAGAAGAGCACGGCCCGCGGACCCGGCCCCTGCGCTGAGGGGCTCTGGGCCCCGGGAGACAGAGATGGGCCCACAGAGCAGCAGATGGGGCAGCAGGCAGCGGTGAGCCTCCAGCACTGCTCCCCGATGATCCCCACAATCGCAAAGCAGACCCGCGAGTTCTCTGCAGCCACTGCGGTGAGTGACAGTACCTGGCAGAGGACGAGAGCGCTGCGGGCGGGCGCGCTGGGGTCACGGGGCTGGACACAGCGGGGTGAGGGGCCTGTCGGACGGCCGCCCCAGGACTGGGCCTCGGCCGCAGGGCTCAGTGCTCCCTCCCCTCCAGGCAGTGTGAGGTCAGACGGCGCCCAGGTCACCGTGACAGCTCGCAGCACAGCTGCTGGACCGGGACGGGGGCGGGAGGGAGAGGAAGGGCCTGGGGCCCTGCTTGCCAGAAGGAGCCACTGGACAGGCTGCGGAGCACGGCCTACCATCTGAGACAGTGACTCACCGACTTTGGACATGTCACCTGGAGGGACCAGGAACTGTCTGATGACACGGAGGGCCAGCCAGGGCCAGGGAGACTATCACTGAGACGGAAGAACACGGCAGTCTCAGCAGCAGGCTCACACAGTGGTGATGGTTGTCAGGGATTGCACAGTGTCCCCCCAAAACTGTATGTGTGGATGTGACTTGGCTGTGACTCCCAGGAGGGTGCCCTGCCTCCCCTGTACTGCGAATCCTGCCTCTGTGATGTTGATAAGGGAGAATGGGCAGCAGTTGGGCAGCTGAGGCAGGGCTCAGGTCACCAGCGGTGGGACACAAGGGAGAGAAGCGAGCAGAGAGAGCCGGGAACACCGTACCGCCAAGCAGCAGCACCGAGTGCTCGGCGAGGCCCCTGTGCCGAGGTGCTCTCCTGGGGCCTGGGCTCAGCCTACCACATGGCTGAGAATTTCTCACTAAATGGACCCTGGCTTGTAAACCCATTCGGGTCTCACCAGTCTGTAACAGCGAAGGTTCTCTTCATGAAACCATTCTCTTGTGGTCTTTTCTGTTAGCGGTACCAGGGGATTCAAACAATCGTCAACCAGACTGGAGCAGGCAAGTGACACGAGCAGTTAGGGCAGCCAGGTGTGGGCCGGGCACTAGCGCAAGGGGACGTGGCAGGGGGAGCACAGGCACGTCAGCGCTGTCCTGAGCTTCCCGGCAAAGATGGGGAGGATGCGGGGGGCCTGGGGGTCACCAGGTGCCAGGCCGCAGGCTCAGCCAGACACATGTCTCAAGACTCTGCGACCGCTCGTCCGCCCGTTCGCTGGCCTTAGCCCGCCCTGCCCCGCCCCTACACACCCTGCTCCGCCACACTGCCTGGCAGGGGTCACCACAGTCCTCACACAGCTGGTGGGATCGCAGGTGTGGCCAGCCACGGTGGAAGGCAGACAGACAGCTGCTCCCGAGGTCAAACACAGAATTGTCACGTCTGCTGGCTGCCTAGTGCCACGAGAAGCACTGCGGATGGCTTCAACCAGCAGGACTAGAGTCTCACACAGCAGACGGGGTGAAGTCTGAGTTCAGGGTGCCTGGTCCAGGGAAAGGCCCTCTCTGTAGGATCTGGGGAAGCCCTTGCCATCCTTCCTCCCCGGTCTTGGAGTGTCTCAGCACAGGGACCCCAGGTCCAAAGGCTGTGTACCCGGGGCTCCTCTGTCCTGATGCTCTGAGCCGCCCCCTCCCCGTTTCTCTGCTGGCTTCTCTCTTTTCCGTGTCAAAAGAAGCGGACTCAAGACACCTCAGCTTGTAGATTCAGTGCTGCTTCATTCACACAGCTACCTCGAGTCCTGGCTCATCACAGAGGCAGGCTTTATACCACGTCACATCAGATGACCAAACGGTGGGCCACGCAGTCCTGGAAATGGTGGCCTAGCCAAGCTGACACACATCTTGGGGGACACAGTGCAACCTCTAACACTGTATGGCACAGCAATTCCACTCCTAGTGCTTACCCAGGAGACACGAGGACGCATGTCCACAGGACAGCGTTTACCCTGGAGATGCAAGGACGCATGTCCACAGGACAGCATTCACCCAGGGGACACGAGGACACATGCCCACATGACAGTGTTTACCCAGAACACGTGAGGACGCATGTCCACAGGACAGTGTTTACCCAGGAGACGCGAGGATGCATGTCCACAGGATAGCGGTTACCCAGGGGTCGAAAGGATGCATGTCCACAGGACAGTGTTTACCCAGGGGACACAAGGGCATGTGTCCACAGGACAGTGAGCACCAATGTTCGCGGCAGCACTGTTCCCACTGCCAGAAGTGGGACACAACCCCACTGTGCACCAGCACAAAGGGCACAGAACCACATGATCTGTCTACACAACAGAACAGTAAAACATGTGAATCCACTGCCATCCAGTCGATGCACTCAGTGACTCCAGAGGACAGAGTGCCACTGTCCCTTCAGGTTTCCAAGGAGCAGCTGGTGGACGTGAACCACTGGTCTCACGGTTAGCTGCCAAACACGTGCCGGGCTCCCCGTGGAGTTCCGGTCGGCCATGAAGGCGGAAGGAGGCTGACAGAAGTGGCAACGTGGATGAAGGCCGGCAACATGACGTCTGTGACGGCCACACGGAGCGTCTGCGGCAGACATGTGCAGTCGGAAAGCACACCTGTGCCGCCTAAAGCGTGAGGAGCAGGGGGTGGGCCACGACCGCTCACAGGTGTGGGATTCCTTTCGGGCTGATGAGAATGTTCCAGAACCAAGTAGTGGTCACGGCTGCACGGCACTGTGAACACGGTAAAAAGACCCTCAAATCGTACATGCTGAAATGGCTAAGATACTATCATGGCACGCGAATTTTAGTTCAATGTGTCTTTTTTAAAAAAATGAAAACATAAAAGCTAACAAGCAGTTATCCAAGAGGCATCAGTTGGTCCTGACCCAGCTGGAGCAGAGAAGGAAGAACATTGAAGACACGGGCAACTCGAGACCAGGAGAGAGAAAGGGCCACGTAACCCGGAGACGACACCAGCACGAGGCCAGAGGACCCTGACGGTGCCTGACAGGGGACACCAGAGTCCCTGATGCAGTGGGAGAAAAATGAGGCCCAGAACTCAGACCATCTGTGGAGAAAAGCGAGGCAGAAACTCAGATTGTCTTCCAAAGACCAAACTTGATGGTCGGAGAATTGGGGGGTCCCTGGAAGACAAGGTCCCCAGTCTCTATCAGCTCAGAAACGAAACCATTTCCAAAGCCAATTCTTCAGACTGGACTGGACGGTAAAACATAAAACCATCCTGGTGATCAGTGTGCTTCTTGGCTCACGTAGCTGGGCAGCTCCTGGCCAGCGGAGAGATGGCACAGCAAAGGGGACAGGAGCTGGCTGAATGGACACAGGACACACAGGGTGGACTGGAGGCGTGTGCTGTCACAGAGCAGGAAGAGCAGCTAGGGTCACATGGCAGAGTGTGTTTAAGCTTTTGTCTGACAAACTGGTTTGGACTGCAAACATACACTTACAGCACAAAGAAGAGTGACACGGAATCGGACTGCATGGAATCAGTCCTTCCCAAGATGGTGGGAAGGGTCCAGCCAACAGGCAGCTTGACTTCCTCCCTGGGGAACACAGGACTGTCCCTCTGGTCCCCACGAGGGAACTTCCCTGGAGCTCTGAGGCTTCCCCAGACTCCATCTGTTCAGCTGCACAGCAGTCACTTGGAAGAAGCCATGGGACCCCTCTGCAAATCCCTCCGGGGGCCTGGGGCCTGAAGCATGGTCAGGCCAGTCCAGCAGGGGCCAGTCCAGCAGCCCTTCTCCCCACTGGCCCTTAGCATGGCTGGCAGGAGGTCAGGAATGTGGGCAGGCAGGCCATGAGGCTCCCCCTCGCCTGGCAATCCACGGGGGCGGTGGAGCCACAACTGGAGCATTCACGGGACAAAGGTTCACAGCAAGGACAACCCCTGCAAAACTCGAAACAGCTGAGCAGGGGTGGGCACAAAGACACACACCCACTCGCACTCTCTTTCTCTGTAGTCGTTTTGCCCAGCGCTGCCACGAGGAGAAGGAAATGGGGAGTGGGCTTCCTGAGAAATGATTACAGGGCCACCTTGCCAAGAGCGACTCAGAGAGCAAGTCCCCCCCCCGTGGCCAGCTAGGAGAGGCCACGTGAAGATACTGGGCCCAGGCTCAGGACCGGGCGGACCCCACCCTGGGGGTCCCTGGTTCCATTTCCCTCCAAGTCCCCCTGCTCCGTCACCAGGCCGGCCTGGGTTGAGAAGAGATAGGGTCAATCTTGGTGGCGGGGGTCGCCCATTTATGAAATACAAAACCCACGACTGCCGCCGGGCCAATCGTGACTCCTAGCGGCGCTGCAGCCCAGTCTGCGGAGTGGCGGGAGTGGAGGTTGGAGAAGTAAGCCAGCAGCTGCGGCCAGGCACGAAGCAGCACCATCTGATCTGTCCCTTCCGGAGGTCGCAGCGGAATGTCGTGACTCAGTCCACGAGGTGGAGACGGGCCCCCGGGCGCTACTAAGGAAATGCCTGGGGACAAAAAACCAGGCAAGCAAGACGACCGTTTTTTTTTTTTTTCCGTCAATACGCACATTCCCTAGAAGCGCTAGCAACGCAGTCGCAGGCAACCCTCCGCGTGTTTGAGTTTTCCGAACACTTAGCACGTGTCGGTGGATTACCTGGGGAGAGCGGGGGCACAGAGCCCCCGAGGTTCCGGGGGAGCCGTCGCCTGTCTTCAGCGCCCACGTGCTCCTCAGGGGAGCAGCCACAGCACGTCCGCAGACACCCCGCAGAGGCCCCCTGCCCCTGCAGGCCCGCCCGAGGACGGGGCCGGGGACTCGGGGCCCCGCGCCTGGCAGCGGCCCCGCCGCCCCGAGTTGGGGAGGGCGGACCTCCAGCCCAGACCGCGGCAGGATTTTGAGCCAACGCAGATCGACTTTATTAACGAATCAACATCACAAGTTTTCATGGAGCGCAGGCGACTTCCCTGAGACGAGGACCCTCCCGCACGGGTTGCCGGCGTCGGCCCGACTCAGAAACCTTTGCGCCGGCGTCGCCGGAAGCCACTCGGCAACGACGCCCGCAACCGTGTCAGGCGCCACCTGGAGGACGAGGAGGACGCCCGCCGCCGAGGAGCATGCGCAGTCACAGACAACAATAACGCGCAGGCCCCGGCCCCGCCCCAATCCCTCACCAGGGTCTCCTATTGGCCTTCCGTGGCACGCGAAGGCGGTGCCAGTGAGATCGACCAGTGATAGAGCTGGTGGGCGTGGCCAAGGGCGGGGAGGTGAAGGGCGACTACGCAAGTCCATTGGCCGACTGGGCCAGGGGAGGAGCCGCTGGGCTGAGGGGAGGAGCCGCTGCTGCGACTCTACCCCGCCTCCGCCGCGATGAGTTTTAGCCGCCTCTGCCGCCTCCTGAAGCCGGCGCTGCTGTGCGGAGCCTTCGCTGTGCCCGGCCTGGCCAGCACCATGGTGAGCCGCAGGCGGGCTGAGCCGTTGGGCCGGCGCGCGGGCCCGGTCTCCTGGCGGCCGGGGGCGTCGGTTTCTGTCCCCAGGCGGGGGACACCTGGGTCCCTTTCCTGCGGCCACCGCTCTCCGACCGAGCGCTAGTCGCTGTCCTGGCCGGGCTGGCACTGGGGGCGCTCGGCCTCCGGGGCTGGTCTCTGGGTTTCTGGCCCCGCGGCGGAGATCCCTCAGCTACCTCACCCCCGACCACCGGCCCGGGCCTAGCGCTGGGCCTTGTCGGGAGGGCGCTCATCGGGAAGCTGGGGTTGGGGAGCCTTGGGGGCGGGGGGCAGTTAGGGCTCCGATCGCCATCCTCGGGGCCAGGCGCGAGGGCGGCAAACGCGGGTCACGCGACCGACCGCTGGGCGCGCGGCCTCTTCCCCGTCCCCTCCCTCACCCCACCCCGCCCCGCCCCGCTCTCTCCCAGGCCCCGGAGCGGTGGCGTCACAGTCCGGACGGCCTAGCTACTGGCCCTTTGTCCCCCGGGCGTGGCGCTCTCAAGGCACTGGGGCGGCCCGACACTGGCCGACATGGGCCGGGCAGTCTCCGGCTCCCTGCGACGCCCAGGGGGCCGGGGCGCCCGGAGGCGCAGGGCCCGGGGCAGGCGGAAGGTCCACAGGGGCAGGCGCAGAAGCGCGCTTCCTCGGCGGAAGGTGGCGTGTAGCGCGGCAGCTGGGAGGCCGGGCCCCTCACCCTGTGGGGTCTCGGGCTGTCTGTAACCTTTTGAGGTGGAGTCGATTGTGACTCAGAGCAACTCTGTAGGACAGAGTAAAACTGTCCCCTCGGTTTCCGAGGAGCGCCTGCTGGATTCCAGCCGCAAACTGTGTCGTTAGCGGATGATTCTTAACCCCTACACACCATGGCTCCCTCCAGCTGTCGAAGGGACCTCATTACCTCCTGCAGCCCGGGTGTCGCTGGCGTGGGGGGTGGGGGGAGCGTGCGCACTGCAGGAGGGTACCTTGGAGTCCGCTTGGCCTTGGCCTGAGTCCTGGTTTCCTGGGGCGTGGATTTCTCCGACCCAGGTTGGGCGTCCCCACCTCCACCCGGGAAGCTCAGCATCCCTTGCCTTGCAGTGCGCCTCCCGCGATGACTGGCGCTGCGCCCGCTCCATGCACGAGTTCTCGGCCAAGGACATTGACGGGCACATGGTGAACCTGGACAAGTACCGGTGCGTACCCGCCACCGGGAAGTGATCAAGGGAGCTAGGCAGGGGACCCGTGGGCCGTGTGGCCTGACCTTGGCCCTGTAACCCTGTTTGCAGGGGCTTCGTGTGCATCGTCACCAACGTGGCCTCGCAATGAGGCAAGACGGACGTAAACTACACTCAGTTTGTCGACCTGCACGCCAGATACGCCGAGTGTGGTTTACGGATCCTAGCCTTCCCCTGCAACCAGTTCGGGAAGCAGGTTTGTGGCGCGCGCGGGGCCCAGGCAGGTGGTCACGGGGTGGCACGCTGCAGCGGCCAGCGGGGACGAGGCCTGAAGAGGCTGCCAGGCCGTGGCTCACTGACCCGGGCCCCCCCATCACGGCAGGAGCCAGGGAGTCATGCCGAGATTAAAGAGTTCGCCGCCGGCTATAACGTCAAGTTCGATTTGTTCAGCAAAGTCTGCGTGAACGGGGATGATGCCCACCCCCTGTGGAAGTGGATGAAAGTCCAGCCCAAGGGGCGGGGCATCCTGGGGAAGTGAGTGCGGGCGAGGGCCGGGGAGGGGGCGAGGAGGCCCTGGGGGGCGACTGACGGGCGGGGGGGGGGGGGGCTGTGAGCTGGCAGCCCTGGTGATCCTGTGTCTCTTTTAGTGCCATCAAATGGAACTTCACTAAGGTGAGGGGAGTGTCCTTGGGGGCGGGGACCAGGACGGGGCCGTGGAGCCCCCATGCTCCGTCGGCCCGCTCTACGGCCGTCCTGTCCCTGACACCGTCTGCCTGTCCTTGTAGTTTCTCATTGACAAGAACGGCTGTGTGGTGAAGCGGTACGGTCCCATGGAGGAGCCCCTGGTAGGTGGCACTCGAAGACTGGGTCGGGGCGGGGGCACAACAAGGGGACGAGCTTGACCCTCGTCTTTCTGGCCGCAGGTGATCGAGAAGGACCTGCCCTGCTACCTCTAGCCCCACGAGCGCCCACCCGCCTGCGCACCCCTCCCTGCCCGTCGCCTCCGCGCTCCCTGGGCCTTCCACCGGCACCCATGACGGCCTGCTTGTAAACCAGCTTGCTGGCGAGGCAGACCCGAGAACCTGGCGTGCACCTCTGCCAGGGGAAGGTCCGGCGCCCGCGGTGGGCATCCCCCTAGTTGCCTTGTGGGAATAAAATGTTCCAGTTGGATGCTGGCACTTCCTATCTCCGAGTGGGCGTGTGGAGACCTTCTGCCCCGGGCACCTCTTGGTCCCTGGGCAGGTGGCTGCCCCTGACACCCCCCCCCCGCCACCGCAGGGATCCAGGTCAGCCCTGAGGCAATAATCCGTCCTAACAGGCTAGTCGCTCTTAGCAGCAGCAGTGGGGGGGCTGGCTTCAGCTTCAGTCCATCCTGCGGGTCCTCTAGTCACTGTGTGAAGTACGGGAGGGGGTCAGGCCTCCTGGGGCCAAGCGCTGGTCTGGCCGGGTCCAGGGGTTGTGAGCTGCAGGTGGCAGGCTGTGCCAGCCCCACAGCCCCCCTTCACGGGGAGCTCAGTGACTATAGCCTCCATTCTGTGGGGACCCTCGGGCTGAGAGCGGGCCAGGAATTCTCTGGTCCCATAGAGGGACCCAGGCTACCCTCTGTAGGTCTTTGCCCATTTGCCTTCCTGCTAAGCCAAGGAGGGGGCCTAACTGCCCCTCTTCCAGGATGAAGCCCAGGTGTCCCCAGGAACAGGCTTGTTCCCCTCTGGAATGGCAGCCCAGGGCTGGTTGTCCCGGCCGCCCCACCAACACTGGGTGGCTGCTCACAGAAATGGATATCCTGCACAGGATATAGGAGCCTCAGAAGGAAACTGAGGCAGGGGTTGTGGCCCCAGGAATGAGTCCCAGTGTTCCCAGGACTGAGAGGAAGTTCATGGCTCTGGCAGCACTGGGACCTGTTCTGGGCACTGTGGGGCGCCAGGCCCTGGGTCCCCAGATGAGCCAGACACTGGATCGGCACAACGGACAACGGCCACCTGAGGCTCCTGGGGGCGGGGCAGGCCTGGGGTCCCAGGAGAGACAGCCACTGACAGGATGACCCTTGCTAGCCCCCAGGTGACCACTGGGACCCCTCAGACACATGGGCCAGCATGTGGGTGGAGAGCAGACAGCCTGGGAAATAGTCAAAAGGCACATGTATTTAGAAAAGTCCTGTTTACATATGTACAGCTGAGTTCATTATAAATACACAAGAAGAGGAAGCAGCCCCTCCCGGCTCACCCTGAGAGGACCCCCAGAGTCTGAGGAGGGGACCGGCAATAATTTAAGTGAAGAAAGGCAGCTGGGCGGCGGGGGCATTGCATATATTAAGGGGTGTGCCCCAGAGCCAACAGTTGGCAGGGGGGGCCCTGAGCACCTCGGGTTTCCTGAGTCTCCAGCTCTTGGGTCCACCCAGTTTCAAGAGTTTGTAGGGTTTGCCTGACCAAGGACGGGACCTGGAAAATGGGTGGGATACAGCTGGGCGCCCCCCTGGCCCAGGACCCCTGCCTGTCTTAGGCATTTAGGAGAGAAAAGAGTTCTCCAACCCCACTTCATCCCCAGTCTGAGCAGGGTTCCCTGTGTGGGGCTTCCGATGACCCCTGCCCCTGGAACTGACCCCTAGCTGTGGAGGGGCTGTCAGGCCAGCCCTTGGAGGGTCGCTGGGGGAAGGCACTACAGTGAGGCCCGGTCGGCGGGGTGGGGCCATGCCCCCTCCTCAGTAGTCACGGGAGACTTGGACCTGCGCGGCCCCAGAGTCTGGGGGACAAGGAGCACTCAGTAGATGTAGGCCGCATTACGCCGACCAGAAGGCGCCCCGCCGCGGGGGGCTGCGTGTGCTCCACCTACGAGTTGGGGAAGGGCTGCCCGAACTGAATGACGCTCTGTCGCTCTGGGCACGCACCGGTCCCTGCAACCCCTGCTGCGGCGCCACTTCCCTGCGGGCCAGGGGACTCGGCGGGTGGCACGGCACGCAGCGAGCGCAGCATGTCCTCCAGCACCTCCTTGAAATTGATGTCGCAGCCCAGCTGCAGCAGTTCGCAGGAGTCGGGGGGCAGCGGCCCCGGGAGCGCGGCGGGGTCCGGCGTGCCCAGCAGCAGGCTGGAGACCGCGGGCGCGGGGGGCTCGGAGGGCAGGGACGGGAAGGCGAAGTGCGGGCCCGCCGGGAACGGCTCGGCCGGCGGGCTGTAGGTCAGGTCCAGCACCTCGCCGGGGCCGCAGGGCAGCGGGAGCAGGCGCGGGGTGGGCGGCGGGCCGGGGAGGCCCAGGCTGCGCGCGCGCTTGCGTTTCACGTCGGCGTCCATCAGCTGCAGCTCCTGCAGCACCCGGCGCACGCAGCCCTCGGGGACTTTGATGCCTGTCGGGGTTGGGGGTTGGGGGGTTGGGGGCTGTCAGGGCTGGCAGCCCCGTGCCCCGCCCCTGGCCCCTTGCCCCGCCCAGCAGCCCATGGCCCCGCCCCCGGTCCCTGGCCCCGCCCGGCAGCCCCGTGCCCCGCCCCGGTCCCTGGCCCCGCCTGGCAGCCCCCAGCTCCGCCCCAGGGCCCCGCCCCGCCCCGGGGCCCCGCCCCGCCCCGCCCGACCACCCATGCCCCGCCCCCGGGGCCCCGCCCCCGGGGCCCCGCCCCGCCGCTCACCGACTTGCTTCTTCTTGTCCTTGGTCTTGAGGCGCACGATCTGCAGGTAGCTGCTGCTGGTGATCTCGGCCATGACGGCGGCGATGCGGCCCCAGACGCGCAGCAGCGCCCCGCAGAGCATGTAGTGGTGGCGCAGGCGCAGGCCCTGCACGCAGTCCCGCCCCTCCTGCACCAGGCGGCAGGGCCGGCTCCTGCGCCGAGGGGGCGGGCGCGGCGGGGCTCAGCCTCTGGCCAGGGAGCCCGCCCGCCCTGCTCCCCGCCCTCCCCGCTCGGCACTACCTGCCCCCGCCCCCCAACCACGGCGGCCCTAGGAAGGCAAGCAACCCCGGGCCACTGCGACCTGTTCGAGGAAGCCCCCCGCCCCATTCCGCCGCCCTCCCCACCGCACCATCCGTCCTCCTCCCTACCAGGCCGCGTGGCTGCAGTGCGTCAGCGAGAAGGCGTAGCTGCTCTCCCAGTGCTCCCGGGCCTCCTCCGGTGTCACCTGGGGACACACAGCCACTTGAGTCTCTGGACGACTCCGGGGACTGCGGCAAGCGGCTGAACGAGCGGCCAGGGCCCCGGGAGGGCAGACGGCAGCCCCCCGCAGCGCCCGTCCTCACTTGGTGGAACTTGCGGCACAGGCCGTCCAGGGTCTCCGGCTGGCTCTGCCGCCCGATGTTGGGCTTGTACACGGTGAAGTGCCTGCCGCGGTTCTGCTCCGCCAGGAGGCAGCTCGGCTTACTGCCGCGGACCTGGGGGCCGAGGGGGCGGCGTGAGGCGCGGCGGGGCCGGCCCCCACCAGGCTGGCAGGCAGGGGGGCGCGGCGGCGGGCGGGCGCGCAGGTCGGAGGGACGGCGCGGCCCCCACCTTGTAGGAGAGGTAGAAGCCGTCATAGGGGCCTGTCAGCTCCAAAGACTTGGCGAAGGCTTCTTCCCAGCGGAGGCCACGGTCCACGCTAATCTGCCACCGCACAAGGGCCGTTAGCCAGGGGACCAGGTGGGACGGGGGGCGGGGGGCGGGGGGCGGGGACCCAAGGGCGGTTCTTGTTTACCTTGTAGAAGACCACCTGCCCGTCCTGGGGGTGCCCGGGCGCGAGGAACACCTGCTGACTCTCCTCGTAGATCTCATCCACGCCTGGGGCCAGGTCTGCGGGAGGCGGGCTTGGGGTTGAGAGGACCCCCCGGCCCCCAGTCCTCTCCCCACCCACACGCGGACCCTCCAGCAGCACCCTCCCAGGACACCGTGTCTGCGGGGACCCTCACCCAGAATGCCCAGGTCGTATTTGCCCTCCTTCTTGTCTGCCTCCAGAAGGTGGTCAAAGGTGTCCGAGAAATACTGGAAGAGCGCGTTCTGCTTCTGCACCTCCAGGCCCAGGATGCGGTTCAGGAACTTGGTGATGGAGCAGTCTGGGGGGGGGTCACGCGGTCACCCCACGCAGAACCAAGAGCCCCACTCGGTCCCCTTGTGCCCGGGCGGCCTGAGGGACACTCACCCTTCTCCACATCCAGGCAGCCAGACCTGGACTCTCGACCGCTGATTCCAACTGACAGCAAGCCTTGCTTCATGTCTGAGGAGCGGAAGGAAGTCCTCACCGGGCCTCTGCCGCCTCCCATTTGCAAACTCCTGCCCCCTGGGTCCTGAGCACCTGCTACTCCCCGGACAGAGCGCCCAGCCTCCCAGCCCCCTCGGGTTCCCCGGGGATATGCTGGCTCTGGATCGGCCTGGCTTTCGGAGGGACTCGGTCTCTCCACCTGTGGCTTCTGGTACAGGAGGCATCATAGGTAGGGCGGCCACCACCGGGTGGGGCCCAGGGTGCCCTACCACTCTGCCAGAATCAGTGAGGCCCCAAGGTGGGGTCACGGTGGGGGCCCTGACGCCCAAACCCAGTGGAGGCTGCTCTGGGGAGCCGAGGGGGGCGGCTCCGGCCTCGGTCCCATTGGGGCACTGGCGTACCTGTTTCCCCTTTATGCTGAGGGGGGGGGCATGTCACCTGCTCCCCAGATACGCATCCTGGGGGTCCACTCCCTTTACCATAATGTCCCCTACGTGAGTGAGGTGGAATCCAAAGTCCCCACCCTAACTTAACTTAGTCCCTCCCAGCCGTCTCTCCAAAAGGCCCCCTCGCGGACCCCCAGGCTCACCCCGGAAAAAGGCCTTGTCCCCTCCAGGATAGCCGCGGGGCAGGGGCACTTTGTTCTCAGTCTGGCTCAGGATGGTGGTGAGGACGCAGTGCAGGGCTCGGGCGCCATACTGAGCAGAGAGGGAAGCCCAGGTCAGAGGCCAGCTCCGGGGGCAGGGCTCAACGGTCCCCAACCCCCTTCCTTCCCAGACACCCCATGTGCCACCGCCACTCAGGGTGTGAGCCCGTCCAAACCTTGTTCTCGAAATTGTACTTGCTGAGGTCGCGGGACTCAGTAGCTCGGCGGTCCCCATGCGTCAAAGCTCCCTGCCACGGAGGGGTGAGGGTCTGTACAGAGGCCCACACTGCTCCCTCCGCCCTGCCCCGACCAGCCGCCAGGACCCGCCCCTGCCCCCTCCAGGGAGCCCTCTAAGCAGGCCTGGAGGCCCGCCCCCTCACCAGACTCTCCAGGCGCTTGGCAACGATGGAGGCGAACCTCCTCTCCCCGGCCAGCTCGGAGATGAGGAAGATGTACTCGGGGGCTGAGACCTGGTTGGACCGGTGGGTTCGCCCTGGGGCAGGGGAGAATTTTCAGGGGCTGCAGCCAGCCAGCAGGACTGGGGGGGGCCCACCTGGGCCGGGGGGAGGGCTCACTGAAACAAGAGCGCTCGGAGTGCAAAGGCGGGGCTTACAGACTCAGAGCAGGGGCGCATTGAGACAGGAACCCGCTCACTGAGGGGCGCGCGGGGCCTGCTGGGACCGCCAGGCGCGCTGGGTGGGGCGCACTGACATGGGCGGGGCACTAAGACGGAGAGGGGCCGCCGACTGGGGCGCGGCAGGGCTCACCAAACTGCTGGATGGCTCGGTCCGCGCTCCAGGGCAGCTCCAGCGTCATGTGGACCCGTCGCTTCTGGTTCTGCACTCGGCGGTCAGCTTGAAGGGAGACGCCGGAACTGGAGGCCTCAGAGATGATAGCCACAAGCTGGGACCAAGAAAGGAGGGCCGTTGGGGTGCGCCGGGGAGGGGTCCCCTGTGCGCTCACCTCTCATTCTTCGGGTCACCTGAACAGCAAATCTGCTCCCTAAGGGAAGGGGCCCTGTGACACCCCGATTCCAGAAGTCTGTTTGGTGGGAGCCCACATGTGTTTGAAATAAAAGGGCCACCAAGCCAGGGCACCTCCAAAAGGATCGGCAGGCCTCCCAGAGGTCACTCGAGGGAGGAGGGTGTGCTTCTGTTCGTGCGCTTCTCCAAGGTCTCAGAGTCGGCCAGCTGGGCCACTGCCACCGGGAAATCAGTCCAACGCGCGTACACACTCATGACACAGACGTGTAAAACACACGCGTGCACGCAGGGACGTGTCCAGGGACCTGTAAGTCCCCTTCACTTGTCCCACGAGAAAGCCGTGGACTGGATTCCAACGCACAGGGAAGAGTTGTGAAAATAGAAAAGCTCCCAGGACACAGCACCCCGCCCCCGGGGAGCCCCGCCCCCGGCCCTCGTTAGGCCCCGCCCCCGACAAGCCCCGCCCCCGGGAGCCCCAGCCTCGCCCACCTTCTCGCCGCTCATGAAGCGCTCCTTCTCCCTGAGGTTCACGTGATCGATGGACAGGCCCTGCTCCGCCCGCGACTCGAAGGCCACAGTCCCGTCGGGCCTGGACACCACGCGGCCTTTCCTGCCGGTCATCTGCAGCGGCAGGAGCAGGCGCAGGCTGTCAGCAGCGTGGCTGCCTGGGGCCCGCGGCTCCCAAGCATCAGTCTGCACACCGGCCCCGGTGAGTCAGGGGGCAACAGCCAGGCCAGCAAGACCCGGGGCCGCTGTCAGTCTGTGCCCGCTGTCAGTCTGTGCCCGCGCTCAGGCTGCTGAGACCGGGCAAACTCAAGAGTTCACACTGCCTCTGGAAGCAGCTGCCTGGCCCAGAAATGGGCATAAGGGTGCAGCCAGGAGGGCGGAGGTCTGCCTACTGGACCCTGGAAGCACACCGAGCCTCGGCACCGGGCCGGCAAGGTGCAAGAGCAGGCTGGCCCGGGGAAGGCTGGCCCAGGAGGCGGCTGAGAGCCAGCCTTGGCGGAGACCCTCCTCCCAGGCAGCACGTGCCCCCGTGCTCACCTCGGCCACGCGGTCTGGACCCCCAAGCTGGTTGATGAGCTCGTCCAGGGTGTTGACGGGCAGCTGCCGGCCCAAGTCACGCACCTTGGCCAACAGGTCCTGCCTGAGCTGCTCCACGTGCTCTGCCACTCCTGGGACTTGTGGGTCCCGCTGGGGGGGGCACAGGGGACCTGCAGGGACAGAGGGAGGACAGGCGAGAGATCAGGATGGGGAGGGGTCAGAATCTGGATGTCTCATAGCCCCCAGACCCCTGCCGGACAGGCTCAGGGCAAGGTGGGATGCGGGGATTTGCCCCGAGCGCCCAGGTCTGAGCTCCGCTGGGCCTCCGATCATCGGCGTGGCCTTGACTTCCCTCCTCAGAGCCTCAGCTTCCCCATCTGCAGTTCAGGGCAAGAGCGGAGTCCATGCTAGGGCGGGTGAAGCACCTGGCACGGGCCGATTCAGGACAGGGCTCAGAGACCCACCTGCCAGGTGCCGAGGAGCTGGACTCAGCAGCCAGTGGGGAGCGGGCTGGCTCTCACCTCGGTCATCGATGGTGTCCAAGATGACCACGTCGTCTTCCAACAGGGACTCGGGAGAGGAGTTGAAGTCGCTGTCCAGGCCAGCGTCTGACTCAGTGCTGCTGTCGTCACTGATGCGGATCACCCCCGCCACCTCACACAGCCGTGGGGTCTTGGGCCCTCGGCACCGGGGCCGCCCTGCAGGAGGGCAGGGGGTCACCCAGGGCTGGCCGGGGGGCCCAGCAGGAGCGGCAGGCAGCGGACAGGGGCCGGCATACTGAGCCCGTGGGAGGAGCTTTTGGAGGGACAGAGCAGGACGGAGCCCCGCTCCTGGGGGCCCAAGACCCATGGTGCTGTGACGTCTCTACGTGCTGTCCCTGGCCCTTCACTCACGGAAACCAGGGCACCACCACTGGGTGGGGTGGGGCTGGCTGGGGCAGCGCACACACCGACACCACTGTCCTTCCTGCAGGCCAGACTGGGCAGTGGCTGTACACTTGGCCCCTTGAAGGCTCATGTCACAGGACCAAGTGTGACTGTCGTCCATGTACAGGCCCCAAAGGTCGGGCTGCGTGGCCAGTCCAGGGCAGGAGGGGTGGGTCCCGGCTCTGCCCCCAGGCTGGGTGACCTCGCCAAAGTACCTGGTCCTCTGGGCCCCTTCCCACCGCGACTGTGATGTGGGATGACAGGGCCCTGAGTGCCCTGTTGGGGTGGTCCCTCGAGGCCTAGCCTGAACCCCCACCGCCAGCACCTTTCACGCTGGGGCCCTTCTCAACACTCCAACAGCCCGGGTGACAGGCGGCCATGCAGGTGCCCGCACTGCGGCTTTGCTGACTCTGGGTCTCCCGGTGACTGGGCTGCCGAGGGTGGACCAGGAGCCGTGTGTTCCCCTAAAGACCCTCTACTCAGGTGACCTACACTGCTCGTGGGCCTGGGGTCTGCGGCAGAGGGGATGCAGCTCAGCGAGGGGGCAGCAGAGAAGGGGCAAGGGGGCAGCGGGGACGGGCAGCAGCAGGCAGCCAGGGAGGCAGCGAGGCCAGAGGCAGCAGCAGGGACGTGCTCTTACGTTTTCTCTTACTGCCCGTGGCTCTGTCCCGCTTTCTTTTGGTTGAAGGAAAGTGCTTCTGAATGAGCGACAGAAAGACGCCTCTGGAAGGGAGATGCAGCGTCATGCTCGCTCTGGCCGGGTGCTGGGGACCTTAGGGGGTCCAGGACAGGCTGACCCCATGGTGACCAGGGGCTCAGCCTAAGGGCGTGCTGCCAGGCGCCCACTTCAGGGCCCTGAGGTGGCATCAGGGCCCAGGAGCCTGAGCCTGAGCACGTGGGGCCTTGACGTGGGTGGAGGCATGAGGGGGGCGGGGCGGGGCTGGGTGAGGTGCCACCTCTTGGCCCCTGTTCCTCCTCTGCCGTCACAGGGCGAGCTTAGCAAGGCCGGACAAAGTGTGCAGCTCAGGCCGCAGAGGCTGACCGCCACGCCAGGTCCCGGGCCGAGCCGGGGATGCCAGCTGCATGGGTGGGGCACTGGGACATCCCGGCACTGAGTGAGGAGGGGTGCAGAGCTGGGAAGGGCCCTCAGGGAGCTGCAAAGGCCAGCCCCCACAGGCGCAACAGTCACCTGGCGCCCACCTTCGGCCCCTCCTGCTTCGCTGTCCGGGGGCTTCGGCTTCTGAGAAGGCTGAGGCTGCTCTGAGCAGCCCACATCCCTGCCAACACCCCAGGGGGCCATGCTGTCCCCCGGTGGCTGGCGGAGCTCAGCACACCTGCTGGCCCTGGTCCTGCTCCTCTGCTCCTGCCCACCCACTGCCACCGTCACCCAGGACCAAGGTGAGGCCCGTGGCTCGGAGCCCTGGGGAAGTCACACGGGGAGGACTGGCGTGGGACCCTGGGCTGAGCCGGCCCCGCCTGCAGGTCACGGTCACTCACTCAGCAGCTGAGACGAAGCAGTCCAGCCGCCCGTCCCTCTCGTCCAGCACCTCGCGGGTGCGCGCCTCGCCGGTGGACTGCAGCCCGATGACCACACACTGCAGGGGCGGGGCGGGTCAGCCGTGCTGGGGGTCCGCAGCACTGCGCACAGCCCCACCCCGCCCAGTTCTTCCCAACCGACAGACCCCAACCTTCCCCGCCCACACCATCCCCGTGTCCGGGACCTGCCACCCACACCCATCCAGCCGGCCTCCTTTGGCCCCCAGCCCCCACTCCCGGGCTGGCCCCCGCTCACCTTGTCCCGGGCCAGCTCCTCACGGGCCAGGGCCACCAGGCGGGGCACCTTGGCCGCTATGCACAGGTACTTGAAGAAGCGCTGGTGGGCCGACCAGAACTGGCCCCAGAGGGCCTTGCGCGACTCGAGGCCGACCCAGTCGGCTGCCTGCTGGAACACGCTCAGGGCCTCAGCCCACTGCAAGGACGGCAGAGGTGAGAGCGTGCCCACACCAGGGACGTCCCAGCCACCCAGTGCCCCGGGGAGTGCCAGCCTGCCGAAACGGGGGGGCTGCTCAGACACAGAGGCACCAACACAGCTCCCAAGCAGTCAGTGTGAGCTGGGGGACCCTCCAGCTTCTGGGGTCTCCCTTCTCTGTGTGGGTTTCAATGTGAGCAGTGTCCTAGGGCATCAGAATGATGGCAGGATACAGTCTCTGAGGGGTCCCTGGGATCCTGTGATCCAGGGGTCCCCACCCAGCCTGCCCCCAGGGGACACTTGATGGCTGGGGATATCTGCAGTGCGGGGTGGGCCCAGCCAGCGTCGAGTGGGTGGGGGCCAGACACTGCTCAGCACCCTGCAGGGCGGAGGATGCCCCACCCCAGAGAACACCCGGGCCCTGTCAGAAGCGCCCAGGGGGAGACCCTGCTTGAGGGTGACTGAAGGGAACCACCCTGAATACAGCTGGGGCCTGATGCTGGTGGGTTGCTGCCCTTTAATCTGTCCCCACGAGCACCAGAAGCGACAGGCCTCTGCCTGCACCCTGGGCCTGGGCCTCCAGGGAAGCACTGGGAGGCTGGGTCCACGCCCACGGGGTGGGGGGCTGCGTCCCCGTCACGTCTCTGAGGACGCAGCACGGGGAGGCACGGCATGCCCTGGTCGCCGGGCTCACCAGCAGGGCTGCGCGGTTGTAGACGCGCTCGAAGTCGGGGGTCAGTGGGATCTCCTCAATGCGGAAGGCAACCCCGGAGAAGCTGAGCTGGCGGGCAATGTACATCCCACTGACTTTCATGTCCATGGCCACGATCTCCATGGCACCCACACCCCTGCGGACGACACAAGGACACAGGGCCCTGAGTGCCCATGCTGGGTCCCAGTGAGGGACGGAGCTGACCGCAGGGCAGAGACTCTGAAGGAGAGAAGCAGCTGGCTTTCGTGGCAGCAGGCGCTGCGTGCACAAAGCTTCTGTGGCCCTAAGAGCCTGGTGGGCCCAAAGAACAGAGGCGTGGTTGGGTGCAGCCAAAGAGGGGCGGGAGCAGGAGGCTGGAGGGTCCAAGGGGGCCTGGCGAGTAGGGTCTCCCCGGAGAACAGCACTGGACAGACAGGTGGCACACCCCATCTGCAGTCCCCTCTGGCCGCCACGTGGAGCGTGTGGTACTGAGAGGCCTGCCAGCAGGCTGCAGGGCAGCCCCCAGCCCCGTTGGGCAGGACGGGTGCTCACCTCTTCTCGATGGCGTGCAGGAACTCCTCAAAGGTGCGGAAGGGTGTGCCCTCACCCCAGATGCCCAGACGGCTCATGTAGATCATGTTCCGGGGTTCGGAGGCGCCTGGGGGTGGGGGCGGGGGACGTCAACTCCCCTACTCAGCCGGGGTGGGGCTGATGTCCCTGTCCCACCCCAGTGAGACCCCAGCAAAGGCCACTCGCCAGGGGCGGAGGGGTGGAAGGTGCTGTGGACAGGGGACTCTGCAGATGGCATGGCAGCTGCGCGGGCCGTGTCACGTGTCCTCTGTGGCCGCACCCAGCAGGCCTGTCGCAGACACTGCTCACCAGTGGCCCCGCCTGCCCACTCCTGGCTCCAGCCCCTTCCTGCCCTCAGCCCCCTCACCGGTGGCGCTGGCATAAACAACCCTGGCCAAGGGCAGCTTGTTCTGGAGGTCCAGGACAGCCTTGCCCATCTTGGTGGAGCTGGCGTTCTTGGCTTTGTGGCACTCATCAAACACAATCTGGGTAGGCAGGGGTTAAGGACTGTCCTGGGGCTACAAGCACCCCCCCCAGCCCCCGCCCCTCACCAAGGACTCAGGCTAGGAGCACCAAGGCTTCCTGGCAGGGGATCTGGTGAAGAGGCCTTGGCCTTGGGCTCTGCTGGCCAAAGCGGGGAGCAGGTGCCAGGGCCCGAGCACAAGACATACGCATGGAGTGGGAGTGGGACAGCCTGACACAGACCTCAGCACCAACACTGGTGGGCACAGGGAAAACGGCACCGCCGAGGGAGGCTGGGGGGGCCACAGCCAGGTGTCACCGTTGGGGGACGGTGGACAATAGGCAACCAAGACTGACACCTCTAAACTCCTTCTTACAATAGCAACTACATCAAGCTTTTTAAAAATAACATTGAAGAAAAATGTTTTTAAAGACACAGGGAAGAAAACCCAGTTCCCATCAAATTGATCTCAAGTCATGGTAACCCAAGTGTGACAGAACAGTGGCAACCCAGGTGCTAAGGGCAGGAAGAAACGCCTGGTGACTCACTTCCAAAAGCCCACCAATAAAAGCCCTCCAGAGCCCAGCCTGGGACAGATCCCGGGAGTGCTTTCTTTGCTTTGCACAGGGCTGCATGAGTTGAGCGCAGGCTCAATGATGGCACTACTGTTGCAGGGTCCCCTTTACATACGAGTGGCACTTCTCTCTAGATTCCTGCACAGAAACACCGGCACAGGGCCAGCAGGGGAGGGGTGCGGCTCCCAGCTGGGGCCCGCTCAGGAAGTGAACCCATGGCAACGGGCAGAGCCGCCAGAATGGGGGTCTGGAGGACGCTCAGGCGCTGTGAAGACCGTGACCAGCGTCACTGAACAGGAAGTGGACCTGCCCTGTTGGCATCCCCGCTGCACACACCGTGAAACCGACAAGTAAAGGCCGGGGGCTGTCTCCTGCGACCACGACACGCCTGGACTTGACGCTGACCTACGACTCTGCTGGTGAGGGGGCAGAGGCCTGGAAACCTCTGTGGAACAGCAGGGAAGGGACCGGGAGACGGAGGGGTGCCCTCCCAGCCGGGCCTCCTGCCTGTGTTAGGTGGGTGAGGGGCTGGGCTCCACTGGGGGTCTCTGGGCAAGGCAGGCAAGCCAAACCCAGAGGGTGTCACCCAGAGGGCTTGCTGGGGGCCACGTGCACGCCTGAAACCCTGGGTGGACGGTGCAGGATGTGAGGCCTGGGGCTGGGCTTGGTCAGTGGGGTCTTTCTTTGGGCACTGTCTGTGTTGGGCCTCCTGTGACACAGGAAATCTCTTGTGGCCTGCACCCCCAAGCCACCACACCCAGGAAGGGCGCAGGACATAGGGGAGTGCCCCTGTCTGTCTCACGGCCTCCTTGAGGCATCCCTGGAAACCCCTGCACACTGCAGCCTGGTCCCACATCTGGCTCGGGACCCACAAGGCCAGATGGGACCCAAGGGTGCACGGACATGTTCAGATGTGAGGGCTCCCCCCAGCAAGGATACGACGCCATCGAAGGCGGCCCCGCACCACTCGAGGATCTGGCGGATGCGGGTACGGTGCTGCCCGCCGGCCTGGCTCTCCCCAATCAGGGCTGAGTAGGTGGCAAAGAGGACGCCCTCTGAGGTAGTGTTGTCTCCATACTTGATCTGGGGGAGGGGGTGGGTGCACACATGTGTGTGGATACCGCTTTTCCCCCGGAGCCTCAGTTTCCCATTAGAGAAAGCATAGGCAGGAAACGGGACTGCTGGGCCCTTGAGTGACGGCCCCTTCAATGAACACAGGCTGGGAGACATGCTTCGGCACTCCACTGCCATGCGTGGGCTTCAGGCTCGGCTTGCACAGGATGCACAGAACCTCACCCGGGACAGGAAGGGTAAGCGGAGGGCAGCAGAGAAGGCCAAGGGCGTTAACATAAGTGCAAGGAGCCTGCTGCCCCCAGGCCTGGCACGGAGCACCCACCCTCTGGTCCCCCACCGCAGACAGGGGCTGAGACCTGAAGCCTCAGGCCCTTAGGACCAGCGTGCACGGAGGAAAGGCGGGGCCTGGCCAGCCCTCTGGGGGGCGCAGGGTGGGGCAGGAGGGTGGGAAGGAGAGCAGCCTACCTTGCTCAGTGCGTGCACGGCGATGCCAGGGGCCTCGATGTCCCGCAGGTCGCGCTCCGCGTCATACTTGAGGTCATTGGAGACGCTGAACCTGCGTGGGGGTGGGCATCAGGTGGGCACTCAGGCCGGCCAGGGCCCTGGGGCGGGGGGCTGGGCTGGGCGGGCGCTCACCACAGGGCCTTCTTCCTGCCCTTCAGGTAGTTCTCAAAGATGATGCCGGCCACGGTGCGGCCCTTGCCCACACCGGCCCCGTCCCCAATGAGGAAGCCAGCCCGCTGCCCGCTGGGGAGCACAACTTCGTGTTGCTGCGGGGACGAGTGGGGCAGTCAGGGTGACAGCACAGGGGAGGCTCAGGGTCGCGGGGTCAGGGAGTGTGCCCCACCCGTGACACCTGCCGCGGGGGCCCCCACCTGGCAGGCGTAGGTAATGGCCTCCAGCTGCAGGGCAGACAGGGCCCCGCTGTCCGAGGCAGAGGCAGGCAGTGCCAGTGTGTACGTGATGTCGGGGGGCGGCACGCTCGACAGGGTACTGGTCTCGACCACGCGGTCTGGGTGGTGTTTCCCGATCTTGGCTGCAGGGTGGGAGGTCGTGATCAGGCCGCCCTGCGGCCGGCAGAGCAGGCACACACCCCAAGGGACCCGGGAGCCCCTTAACGCAGTGTGAGCAGGGGGCTGTGGGCTGGGAGCGGGTTTCTACACTTCCAGGTGTTTGCATATGGCGCATGTGGGAGAAGTGTTGGGATTCTAGCAGGACACCAACAAACGCTGGCCCCGTGTCCCTGCATGGCCCCTGCGTCCTTGGGCACCCCTGGGGCCAGCAGCCCTCTGGCCTGCACTCACACTTGGAGGGCACGTAGTCCGCGTAGGTCTCCGTGTGGCCCAGCTCCTCAGCCTCCTCTTCCTCAGCCTCATCATCCTCCTCGGACTGGCTCTGTGACTGAGGGACCATGGGAAGGGCTGCTGGCCCTGGGACCGGAGTGAGGGCCCCAGCACCCCACCTGCTTCCTGTGGGGCTCACCTATGCACCCACACGGTACCACCGACAGCCCAACTGCCCCGAGAAGGGAGGTGCCCTGCTCTGCTTCTCTGCGTGGGAGCGCCCCCAACACCCCCGGGCAGGGGGCACACCTGGTAGCTGATGAGAAGCGGCGTGGTTGACAGGGAGGACACAGGGTCTTCGAAGCCCAGGAATGGCCCGCTGGGCAGGAAGACCTGGGGGAGGAGACACAGGCATCAGCCCACAGCTAGGGGAGTGTCGATTCCGCTGAGCCCCTCACTCAGCTGAGGCCACGTTCTTCCCCACCCTCACACCCTCTGGCCGTGAGGGACACAGCTACCCCCGAGAACCTGGTGGACACCTCCCCTGTGGCGCATATACTGCCTCCCCTGCCCACTGGGTGGGTTTGAACCGCTGACCCTGCGATCAGCAGCCCAGCACTTAACCACCGTGCCAGCAGGGCCCCCTGAAGGGGTCTTTATGTTTCATGTGACATGTATCTCACCACAGTAAAAAACAGTATTGTAAAGAGAGTGTGGGTGGCGACCCCCAGCCTCAGTGCTGGGGGAGGGCAAGCCGGGGGCAGGCCCACCCGGAGCAGGTCCTTGGTTCTCAGGTACCATTTCTGGCCCCACAGCCCAGAAGCAGGGTGAGACCCATGGACCCCAGGGCGGCCACCAGCGAGGCAGAGCAGTGACCGTCCCCGCTGTCCTCAGAGGCCCCACGAGCCAGCGGGGTGACTTTTATGGCGAGAAAATAAAGTGGGCAGGAGGGCTGGAAACCCACACTCGGCCGCCCCTCTTTTTTCAAATTAAAAAAACTGCGCACAAAAAACCAACAGCAGCCGGTTCCCGGAAGGCTGAGTCACGGTGCTGCCAGCGTGAGGCCCGCCTGCCGCTGTCCACGGGGCTGAGCCCAGGGTGCCGCGGGGTCGAGGCGGGGCTGTGGGCGCCCGAGGGCCCACCTGGCCGCGGCCCAGGTCCCAGCCCTCCCTACCAGGCCACGAATGCCAGGATGGTGACGTGATAGGCCAGCGGGCTCCTCCCAGTGTCACCTGGGGGAAGCTGGGGTGGGCTGGCAACACTGAAGAGCCCCCCTAGGCTGCACTGTGATCCCGAGCTAGTGCCCCACTGGCCTCTCAGAGCCCCGAGACGGAGCCTTGAGCCGCCTGCTTGTTAAGGAAGTTCTCTCCCGGCAAGGGGGCTTGAGGAAGGTCTCGGGGTGGGGCCGCCTGCTGACTGGACACCCCACCATGCCCCTTCTCAACCCCACAACTACAGAGAAGATCTCTGATGAAACCCCAGTGCTCAATACCCCAGAACGCTGGTCAGGGACCCCACTGCTCTGACGGCCAAACCCAGCCCCCTGCCCCGCCGGGCTCCACCCTGCCACCCTCAGCACTCCGTCTCGCCTGGCCAAGCCCCCAGCCCACCACCCCACGCGCCTGTCACACCTGCTCCTGCCTGGAGCTGCCGGCACCCGCCACCCCCTCACCTCTGCGGGGTGGCCCCTAAGGCTCTCAGCCCGAGTATGGCTCTTCGCAAGTTCCCTCCCATCTCTCTATCCCGTCCCGTGACTGTCCCCTCCCGGCCAGAGTCGTCCTATCCAGCACTGCTGACATGGGCCGGGGCGGTCTTGGGCACCGCAGGGTGCGGGGTGCCCCTCTGGCATCCACCCACTCACGGCCAGCAGCAGCCGCCGTCATGCTAACCACACACGTTCCTGGACATCAGGGTGTCTCCTGCAGGGGACTGCCCAGGTAGGTGACTGCCATTTATCCACCCGTGAACAGCCGTCCCTCAGCAGGCTGGTGGCCTTGCTCACACTGGCAGGGAGCATGAGCAGAGCTGGGGGAGTCTCCAGTGGGTGGGGGGCCACGGGGGAAGGGTGTTCACACGGAGGGAACAGCAGGCCCCAAGGCCCAGAGGCAGGAACGGACCCGGGAGGTCAGGGGTCTGGGCTGTGATCTGGGGCGCCTGCCGGGCGGTGAGCGTGCTGGGGCCTCATCCCTGAGCTGAGGACACACCGAGGTGCTGTGTGCTTCCTTGGTCTTGACTTCCCTACTTTCTGGGCTGTGCAGGATACCTGAGGACCCTGAGCCAACAAGTCCACCCATACCCGTGCACCTGTTAGGACCCTGAGAACACCTCATCTGGGCCCTCCCGAGCACCCCACCACCCAGAGCTGTGGACAGGTGCAGGCCCTCCTGAGGCCCCACCGCCCACAGGGCAGGGTGCTGACCTTGTCATGGGCAGACGGGGAGGCGGTCCTGACGTCCCAGATGGTGGGCACATGGCTGAGGCTGTCGGCCGGAGGAAAGTCGGGCGTGTCCGCGATGTCTGAGAGGGAGTCCACGGGTGAGGACAAGGCAGAGACGTCATCGAGGTTCAAGGGGTCCTGGAAGACAGGCAGGTGAGGCGGCGGAAGGAGACACGTGCCCAGCTCCAAGTGCGGACACGGGCCGCCTGCAGCCTGCTGTTCACTGACACCACTACCTGCAGCAGATGCCAGGTCACTAGGGGCCCAGGGCTGTGCGACCTGTGCCTGACAGTCAGGGTCTGAGTCTGCCCAGGTGCCTCGGCAGAAAGCCCTGGCGATCTGCTTCTGCATCCCGGCCACTGAAAACCCCACACTGACACACGGGGCACCGTGACCTGGGGTGACGCAACAGGAGCTGGTCAGCTGGCTGGTTACAAGGGAAGGCCACTCATGGCTGGCAGGACAGCCTCCCCGAAGATATCTACACCCCAACCCCCAGAGTTTAGGATCATGAAATCTGAGACAGCTAAGACACCCTGCAGACGATTTCGTGAGGGGTCTTGACACATGAGATGATCCTGGGTCACCAGGTGGCCATGTGATTGCAGGTCCTCATCAGAGGTAGGCAGAAGGGTCAGATACCAAGGGGCAAATGTGAGGACGGAAGCAGAGACGAGGAGACGCTCCCTGCTGGCTCCCAAGACGCAAGAAGGGGCCTTGGGCCAAGGAACTCTGGGCCTCTGGAAGCTGGAGAAGGCAGGAGACCACTGTCCCCTGGGGCCTCCTGAAGGAACCAGCTGACACCCAGATTTTAGCCTCAACATCCAGAATTGAGCCCCTGAGACCCACTCAGGGCTCCTAGTCTCCAGGATGGAAAGATGATAAAGCCTGTGGTTTCAAGCCACTCAGCGGGTGGCGGCTGTCACAGCATTCCCATGAGAAGTGGCAGTGAGGGAGGACGTGGGCACCTGGGCTGGGAGGCGCCGGGGCGGGGGGCAGGGCTGCTGTGCTGAATCCCACCTGCCTTCCCTCCGGCCTGCAGAACAGGGCCATCTAGGGTCTGGGGGTCAGGAGGGAGACTCCAGAGACACGGTGGGGGGCTGCTTTCTCGGGTGACAGAACGTTCCGGAATCAGTGCTGACAAGAGCAGCACAGGTTTGTGTCTGTACTGAGAACCACTGAAGTGTGCCCTCTGAGCAGAGAACTTAACCCAGTGAAGCCGTGAAAGGAAGCAAGAGACAGAGTGAGACCGAGGAAGGCAGGCTCGGAGCCGGACGGTGAGGTAGGTGTGGAGTCTGGAAAAGACAGGGGCGCAGGGGAGGGGACAGAGGGGCAGGGGACAGAGAGGCAGGGACAGAGCGTACAGGGGAACGATGAAACGAGGTCGAAGGGATCGGGGCAAAGCGACAGGGTGGAGGAGACAGGGAGCAGAGATGCAGGCACAAGGGGACAGAGGTGGAGAGGAGAGGGTGCAGGGAGACAGGGTGGAGAGGTCAGGGGACAGAGGCACAGGATGCAGAGAGAAGGGGTGAAGGGGACGGGAGTAGAGGTGGAGGGGCCAAGGGTCAGAGAGACAGGGAGACGGAGGGTCAGTGTGGTGCACAGTGGCCATGGGCCGCAGGGCTCTGCGGTGACAGAGACAGGGAATGTGCACCTGCGCCGATTCAGCTCACCTGCCCACACACCTGGACACACAGCTGCCCACACATGCCTGCCCGCACACGCCTGCCCACACACCTGGACACACAGCTGCCCGCACACGCCTGCCCCCACATGCCTGCCCCCACACCTGGACACACACCTGGACACACAGCTGCCCACACACACCTGCCCACATACACCTGCCCACACACGCCTGCCCACACACCTGGACACACACCTGCCCACACACCTGCCCGCACACGCCTGCCCACAGACGCCTGCCCACACACCTGGACACACACCTGGACACACACCTGGACACACACCTGGACACACAGCTGCCCGCACACGCCTGCCCGCACACGCCTGCCCCCACACCTGGACACACACCTGGACACACAGCTGCCCACACACACCTGGACACACACCTGGACACACAGCTGCCCACACACACCTTCCCGCACAAGCCTGCCCGCACACGCCTGCCCACACACCTGGACACACACCTGGACATACACCTGGACACACAGCTGCCCGCACACGCCTGCCCCCACACCTGGACACACACCTGGACACACAGCTGCCCACACACACCTGCCCACACACGCCTGCCCACACACCTGCCCACACACCTGCCCGCACACGCCTGCCCACACACGCCTGCCCACACACCTGGACACACACCTGCCCACACAGCTGCCCGCACACCTGCCCGCGCACACCTGCCCACACACGCCTGGACACACACCTGCCCACACACCTGGACACACAGCTGCCCACACACCTGCCCACACACCTGCCCGCGCACGCCTGCCCACACACGCCTGCCCACACACCTGGACACACACCTGCCCGCACAGCTGCCCACACACCTGCCCGCACACGCCTGCCCACACACACCTGGACACACACCTGCCCACACACCTGGACACACAGCTGCCCACACACCTGCCTGCGCACACCTGCCCACACACGCCTGCCCACACACCTGGACACACGCCTGCCCACACGCCTGCCCGCACACCTGCCCGCGCACGCCTGCCCACACACACCTGGACACACACCTGCCCACACACCTGCCCACACACCTGCCCACACGCCTGCCCGCACACACCTGCCCGCGCACACCTGCCCGCACACGCCTGCCCACACAAGCCTGCCCGCACACGCCTGCCCACACACCTGGACACACACCTGGACATACACCTGGACACACAGCTGCCCGCACACGCCTGCCCCCACACCTGGACACACACCTGGACACACAGCTGCCCACACACACCTGCCCACACACGCCTGCCCACACACCTGCCCACACACCTGCCCGCACACGCCTGCCCACACACGCCTGCCCACACACCTGGACACACACCTGCCCACACAGCTGCCCGCACACCTGCCCGCGCACACCTGCCCACACACGCCTGGACACACACCTGCCCACACACCTGGACACACAGCTGCCCACACACCTGCCCACACACCTGCCCGCGCACGCCTGCCCACACACGCCTGCCCACACACCTGGACACACACCTGCCCGCACAGCTGCCCACACACCTGCCCGCACACGCCTGCCCACACACACCTGGACACACACCTGCCCACACACCTGGACACACAGCTGCCCACACACCTGCCTGCGCACACCTGCCCACACACGCCTGCCCACACACCTGGACACACGCCTGCCCACACGCCTGCCCGCACACCTGCCCGCGCACGCCTGCCCACACACACCTGGACACACACCTGCCCACACACCTGCCCACACACCTGCCCACACGCCTGCCCGCACACACCTGCCCGCGCACACCTGCCCGCACACGCCTGCCCACACACGCCTGCCCACACACGCCTGCCCACACACCTGGACACACAGCTGCCCACACACACCTGCCCACACACGCCTGCCCACACACCTGGACACACACCTGCCCACACACCTGCCCGCACACGCCTGCCCACACACGCCTGCCCACACACCTGCCCACACACCTGCCCGCACACGCCTGCCCGCACACACCTGCCCGCGCACACCTGCTCACACACGCCTGGACACAGCGAGAAAGAGAGACCCTTAGCGAAATGGATGGTCACCGCGGCTGCAACAACGGGCTACGCATGAACATGAATGTGGGAGCCTGTGAAAAGACAACAGGCTCTGTGGCTGCTGCTGGGAGGTGCCGTCGAGCCAGCCCTGGCCCTGCCCGGCCCCGCGCCGCGCCCACACTCATCTTCATGCTTCCTCACTGACCCCCCACTCTGCCGGGCACGATGGCCTTCTCCAGGAACTGGTTCCTCGACACCGTGTCCAAAGCGTGTAAGACGCAGCCTCACCGTCTTTGCTTCCCAGGAGCCCTCTGGCTGTCCTTCTTCCAGAGAAGATCTGTTCTTTTGGCAGCCCATGGTGCATTCGATGTTCTTCTCCAACACGATGCAAGGGCACCAGTTCTTCTGTCTTCCTTGTACACTGTCTGGCTTTCACATGTGATTGAAAATGCCACACTTTGGGTCAGGTGCACCCGAGTCTTCAAGGTGACTTCTTTACTCTTCAACACTTTAAAGAGGTCCTTTGCAGCAGATTTTCCTGATACAAAACATCTTTTGATTTCCTGAGTGCTGCTTCCGTGGGCACTGACTGAAGACCCAAGTAAGATGACGCCCCTGACGGCCTCGGTCCTTCCTCCGTGCGTCATGATGCTGCCTACCACTCCAGGGCTGGAATCCACGCGTCACTCGCCACTCCAGACCCAAACCCACTGGCCAACTGGTCAAGTCTGACTCGGAGCAGGCCTGTGGGCACAGAAGAGCCACCGCAGGGCCGTCCAAGGCCGGGCCTCTCCACGGAAGCAGACTGCCACCACATCACCTTCTGGGCGGCTAGGGGGCTGGAATCGCTCACCTTGCTGTTATCAGCTGAGTGCTTAACTACTGCTGCACCAGGACTCCTGACTCATTAACCACTAAGCCAAAGCCAAACCCACTGCCATCAAGTCAGCTCTGACTCACAGCAACACTGAGGACAGTCCCCCGTGTAGTTTCAGAGCACCTGGCGGATCTGAACTGCCAACCTTTCGGTCAGCAGCCATAGCACTTAACCACCATGCCACCAGGGTTTCCCACCGGCCACTAGAAATCCACTGCCGTCAAGAGGACTCTCATGCATAGTGACCCCACAGGGCACAGCAGAACTGCTCCACAGAGTTTCCGACAAGCACCTGGCAGATGCAAACTGCTGACCTCTTGATTAGTGGCCGTAGCTCTTAACCACTATTTCTGCCAGAGATACAGAAACAGAAACCCCAGCAAGACACGACCTCAACCCACAGGCACAGCCGCCGTCAGCAGCCCTGGTGCCACCACATCCTGGAGAAACAGGTGCCTTTGGCCGCTGCTGGAGAGGACATTAAGTGGGGCAGGTGCCACGGAAGACTGCCGGCCAAACCCTCAGAAACCCAGACACTGACACACCGGGGGCCCGCACCCCCCGTCCCAGCATGGTCCCAGAAGACACAAAAAGCAAGAACACAAACACCAGGTCAACGTTCCCTGCAACATGCACACAGAGGCCACAAGGTGGAAACAAGGCTGACTGACAGGTGACGGAGGGACAGGATGGCAGCCTCCAGTCACCAGCAACAAAACCCTACGGAGATCCCCAGAAGCTCAGAGGAGAGAGGCCTGCACAGGGCATGGCCTCACCTGCCCTGAGACCAGAAAAATGAGGCGGTGCCCAGGCGCCCCTGCAGACGGTTCACCACCGAGGGTCCCAGGTGGGACAGGAGAAACACGAGGAGCAGAACGCATTCCCACTGCAGACACAAACAAGAGGCAGACCCACGGGAACAGCGGGGAACAGAGGGCTCCCCGAGACCACCACCCTGAGGCACTCAGTCATCCGCGACAGGCCCACCCAGCAGACCAGCTCTCAGCAGAGTGGCACACCAGGTCGGGGCTGTTCCCGAGATAAGTGCCTGGCTGAAAGACCACCCGTGTGAGGCCACGAGGTCCGCAGTGACCCACGCAAAGACTGACAGTGGGGGGGCGGGGGCTGAGTTGGCGAGGAAACGAGGGTGTGGGGCGGGAGCCAGCAGACCCCAATGGCAGAGAACTTGGATCCACTGTGACCAACACGAGTGCCACCAGAGGGACTGTCACACGGGAACCTAACCAGTGTGTACACTTTCACCAGACACTCAGTGACGTGTCCTCAAAACAGGTAAAGGCTTGCCACGCAGCGCAGCCACACGCTGGACCACTATGCGTCCACGAGGAGCAGCCAGTGCCGATGTCACGACACCGTGTGCCTGGTGGGCTGCTCCACAGGCGTGTTCCCCCAAACCGGCTGATACAGAGAGCAAGGGTGACTGGGGTACCCAGGATGGGAAGTGGGGCGGGGAAGCCTCTGCTCAGGGCACGGGGCTGACAGTGTGGACACTGGGACACGGAGGGACACAGCAGGGAGGACGCATGTAGAGTCACGGGATGTCACCGCTGTCACCAACCCACGTGCACAATGACTGAACTGGTCTCAGTTTCACTGTGTACGTTTTCACCACAATTAAAAAGAGAAAGAAGCAACGGTCACAGAATGGGAGTCACTGCAGCCCCGAGAGTCCAGCCTGGAGTGCCAGGGTGGGGAGAATCCGACGGGAGCCCATGTGGACAGGCCAGCGCCGAGCAGAGTTCTGACAGCCACAGCCACCCCCGGCGTGGTCCAGGAGGGACCAGGACCTGGACCCGCCCAGCCTGCATCTGTGGACAGGAGCAGAATCCTCTCAGGCCCGTTCCTGCCCAGGGCTGGGGGCAGCAGGGAGGCCTGTGAAAGAACCCAGGGCCTTGCAGGGGCTAGGTACAAGGCCCACAGTGCCAGGCCCTTAGAGTGGGACCACAGGTCTAGACAGGCCCACCTTGGGGGAATGGGTACCCCCAGACCCATCCCAGAAGTCACTGCTGCCTGGTTTCCTCCATCCTCCCCTCAGGACCATGTGCAACTGAGCCCCCTACCCCCAGGAGCACTGGGGGGGATATTCCATTTTCAGAAGTGGAAATGAGGGTTGAGGGGCCAGAATCTTCTGTAAGGGGCTCCCAGAACCCCACCCGACCATGGGGGCAGGGCAACAGATGGCAGTGCACAGTGCCCCCACGCGGCCAAGTGGGGTGGCATCCCACCAAACAGCACAGTGTGGATGGCAGAGGAGACACCTGCCAGCACACCTCTGCCCGCTGAGCAAGGTCACCATCACAGCGGGGGGTCAGGACAGTGCTCAGCCTGACGTGACAGGGGTCCTCCTCCTCAAACCCACCTCCCCGTCTGACACACCCCGTCCGGGGGCCTCGCCAACCATCACCAGGTTAGGAGAGAACAGGCACTATGGGGACAGGCCGCTCCCAGCCAACGACCAAGGGTCCCCACTGGAGGCTGATGGCAACAAGCGTGTCACAGCAAAGCTCTCCTGTGAGGACAGCAGGAGACCCCTAGAGGGGAGGGTGCTGAGACTGCACCTCACACACTCTGGACACGCTGTCGGGCAGGACCAGTCCAGAGAGGGTCATCACGCTGGGTAAATCAGAGGGTCAGTGAGACGAGGACACAGTGGCTGCCACCTGGGCCCAAGCACTGGGACGATGGGCAGGGTGCAGGACCAGGCAGTGTCCCCTCCCGCCATGCATGGGGCTGCTGAGTGACAGCAGACTCAGGCACCGGGCAACAAGGTGGCACCGCTGCAGCCACGAGAGGAGAGCGGGCAGGTTGTGGGGCTTGGCTGAGGGGACCAACTGCCGACATCTCAGCTGGCAGCCGAGCCCCCCGGGGGGCCTCCATGGGGTCAGAAGCAGACCCCTCCCTGGCGAGACACTGCCCCTGGCCGTGGGTCAAGACGTGACACCCAGCAGTCTGCCTACCTCGAACCCCAGAATCTGACACACAGCTGGACCCGACAACCCAGCCCCAGTGTCTTCTCATGCTCCCCCCAACACCTGAGAGTCTGGGGACCAGGGTGGGGGGAGGACACCACAGGGTGGGCGGCAGGACCGGCCCTGGCCCCTCCTAGCACGTGGGGACTCAGCTCCGTGGGACCAGGCCGACCCGGACATATCTCCTGTGCACTGACACAGCCCTCCCTCTGGCCCCCTGGACTGGCCTGCCCAGGACAGGGCCCAAGGGGAGGGCACACGCGGGGTGCTCTCTGAGCAACCTAGACGGTGTGGGGGCTGGGATGTGGGGAGAAGGTCTTCATAGCCAGAGTCAGGGCCAAACTGCACCCCACACCAACCCCACTTGTAAAGCCCCCCAAGCAGCTATGTATGAGGCTGCAGGGGAAACTGGGGTGGTCACAGCCATAAGCGCCAGGGACACCCCAGAACCCACAGAGCCCTGGTCGGTGCCCACTTCCCACTGCCCCTTGTCACCACAGTGTGGCAATGTGACACTGAGAAGGCCTTGCCACCCTCGTGAGATCCCCGCTGTCCAGCCACAGACCCAGCCCCAAGTCCCCAGACCTCTCTGGATACCCACAGGATCACTCCAGCTGCCTGAAGGAGCAAGGCGGGAGCATTCTGGGGACTCCCAGCAGCCTCGGACGTGGGGGGTCGCTGTCCCTGTCCTGTTCTCCATCCTGTCCCATCCCCTCCCTCCAGTCTTCTCCGGTCGCCCTGTCCTGTCCCCTCCTCCCCTCTTGTCCCCGGCACTTCCATCCAGTCCTACCCTCCCATCCCGTCCCGTCACCCCGTCCCCTCCTGTCCCGTCACCCTGTCCTGTCCCCTCCTCCCCTCCTGTCCCGCTGGCTGTTCCCTCCCATCGCCCCATCCCGTCCTGTCCCGTCCCGTCCTCTCCTCCTCCTCTCCGGGAGAAGTGCACTGAGTGGGCGGCGGGCGGGCGCTTACCTGGACAAGCCCTGCGCAGCGCAGCCAGAGCTGCAGCTGGGACATGGCTCGGAGCTGGCCGGGAGGCGCCGCGGCTCCGCATGACCCCGTGTGCGGTCCCGGTGCCGCGGCCGCCGCGGGCGGGTTAGTCACCGGCCGACTTCCTCCACGCCGGCTGACTGTCGGGAAATGACGCGCCCGGCCGATTACCGGCAGCGCCCGGCCTTACTGGACGGGGCGGCTCCAGCGGCGGGCGGCCAGGCCGTGCCCAGCCCCAGCCCCACCCCCTCTGGCCGACCGCAGGCCCCCCCCGACCCCGCCCTGGCCTCAGTTTCCCTAGCTGGCTTACACTGAGCTCTGTCCCTCCGCCCCCTCCCCCGCTGTCTGAGTGAGCTGTAGCTACAGGTTTGTCAAGGGGCTCTGGTGTCCCCCAAGCCCCCCGTTTTCCTGCCATGAGGTCCATCTGCCAGGGGCTTGCTGGAGGAGGGAACCAACTGTGTGGTACCACCAAACCTGCTGGGCACTCTCGGCCCACAGGGTGTTTCTGGGTCGAAAACTTGACAAGGCATCGCTCACTGTGGCTCCATGGGAGACTCCCAGCAGGGAGCCCCGGGCTCCTCCCCTGCACCTTGAGACTCTGGGCACACCTTCTGAGTGCCTGCATCAGTGCAGCTGGCTGCTGGGGCCGCCTCTGAGGCCCCCCGAGCAAGGCAGAGCTGACGCAGGGGCCCGGCCGCCTGGCTGACCCTCTCCGAGGTCTCCACCCCCTGGACCGTCCCCCAGCCCCTCCCTGACAGGGCACCCAGAGAGCGCCTGCCTGCCTGTGCTGTGGAACGCCGGATCCTTGACCACGAGGGTGCCCTTCCAGCTCCGGCCTGCTCCCACCCACAGCCTGAGGGGCAGCCATGCTGACCCCCCATTAGCCCTGCAGTAGGAGTGGGGAGGCAGGGGCACAAACGGCCAGTGAGCCTATGAAGACAGCCCGATCGCGAGTCTCCTGGGAGACACCTCAGCCCACAAGGGCGGCTACACAAGGACGTCGACAATTCCAAGTGCTGACAAGGATGCAGACAACCGTAGCCACATGCGTGGCTGGTGGGAGTGTGACGGGCAGCCGTGGGGACAGAGGCTGGTGACTCCATGTGCAGTGAGGGTCACCGCGTCACCCAGCAGTTCCTGTGTACACACGTCCACAGCAGCACTAACCGTCACGGCTAAAAGGTGGACAGCCAAGGAAACGTGGTCCATCAACACCAGGCTGTTACTCAAGGACACGGAGAAATGCCACAATAACACACAGGGCCTCTGAAGACCAGACACATGAAGACCAGACACAGATGACAGATGCTGATGGCGCTCAGACCAGGTGGGCACCCAGGCATGGGTCAGCCAACAGCAGGGGCAGGCGAGCTTCTGTGACAGGGGCTGACTGTCACCGGGTAGAGGGCACCCTTCCAAGGGGACCACAGTGTCCTGGACCTGGTGTGGTAAGGGCTGCACAGCCCTACACACACGCTCTCATGCTTCCACTTCCAGTGCGGGGCTGTGCGGCACCTGGGCCCCATCTCCATCTACAAAGGAGGGTCACCAGGGGACAGATATGCAAGGAAGGCACGTGGCTCGGCACAGACCTGTGTCACCAGGCTCACGGGCACAGCAGCTGCTGTCAGCGCCCCACCAGTCCCAGCATGCACTCGGGGTCCCCATCTCCACCAGTGGCCGCCCTCACCCGGGGTCCCTGGCCCTCTCAGAGGTGACTCCCTGGCTGCTGAAGCAGCCCTCAGCAGAGCAGCAAAGGTCCCCAAGAGGAGACTCAGAACATTCTGGAGTGCAGGCTGTGGTCCCAGCACGGTGAAGAGGGTTTTTGCCTGCAGGGAGGGGCACCCTGTGGGCTCAGGACTTTCCCTCTCCCCAGGGTGCCCAGCCCCCAGCCTCCCTGCAGCCCAGCCACAGTCCCCTTGATGTCCCTGTGGGGTCCTCCCCTTGGAGGCAGCCATAGGCCAGGGGACCACTGCCTCCTGGACTCAGCCCGCCTGGCTGCGGGGGAGGGGGCTCAGGCTCCCACAGCGGGGCTGCCAAGCAGCGGAGGAAGGGCAGCAGAAGTGTGGGGGGGGTTACGGTGGGAGCAGGGGCGTGGTAGCACGAGCTGTAGCACTTGGGGGTTTTTTGGGGCCAGGAGCCAGGTGCTCACCAGGCACCGGGCTGGACGGGCACTGCATAGACGCCACCAGGCGAGGCGGGAGCCAGGGAAGGACACCCAGGGCTCAGCCGTGAGCCCCAGGGGGCTGGGTTCCCACACTGCAGCCCCCTGACGTGTGGTGAGAGCTACCCAGGTCCCCGGGGTCCCAGGCCACCTGACGTGCGGCAAGAGAGCCACCCGGGTCCCCAGGGTCCCAGGCCTCCTGTGGCTACGCTGACAAGGCTGGTGTCATCACATGGAGGCCAGGGCCAAGGACAACCCTAAAACAGGCCTGGTGTGACCCCGCCTGCAGCCACTGGCCGGGCTCCCTGCTCACCTCGCCCCTGCACAACCTGCCTCAGCCACTCCCTGGCCATCCGGCGGGTCCCCCGTCAACACCTGCCGAGCACCCTGCCACCCTGGACTGTGGGGGTCTCATGTTCGTTGCACAGTGAAGGACCGAGGTGGGTTGGGGTGCATGTCCAGTCCTCCGGAAGATGGGGCAGACAGAATCAGAGCAGCTTTCGGGGACAGTGCTCAGTCTGCCCAGGCAGACAAGAGTCCAGGGACACAGGGCGAGGCCCACAGCACAGGCCATGTGGTGGGGCCATCACGACCTGGGGCAGCCCGGGGGTGGCCAGGCACCCTGGCAGCCCAGTGCCAACCCGCCCCCCTGGGGCTCAGCCTGGCGCTGGCTCGGCGGCCGGTGGACCTCATCTCGGCCCCATCAGGAGGGGCCGTGGCTCTGCTCTGCGGCCCTTCTGTGACCTGGGTGGTCTGCAAGGTGCAGCTGTCCAAGAAACCACATGCCAGTGGGGGGCAGCACCCAGCCCCACCCCCCAGCTCTCGGCGTCAGCCCAGCAGGAGGTGGCCTGTTCAGCCTTCCTGTAAGAAACGTCTGCTGCAGTCTGGCCCATCGACTGCCGGTAACTGCTGAGGCGGCAAGAGCGGCGGCCGACCCCCTGGTCCCGCGGTCCACATCGGCCCAATCAATGCGTGGCCGCCTTCACACTGCACTCTCCTGAGCAGCTGTGATCTCATCCCAGCTTCCCAGAAGGCCGGTGGGCAGTGCGGGGGGCACCCAGAGCTGCACTCAGAGCACCCTGCACGTAGGCGGCACTTTGTCCATGTTGGCGGGTGCTCCAACAAAGCCCAGCCCTGGGGGTGTCGCAGACACAGGGCCCTGGACAGGGGCCCCAGCCACTGCCTGGCACCAGGGCTCTCAGCTCCTAGGTTCAGGGGACTGTCACTTATCCAGGTCTCCAGGCAGCCAGGTGCACTCAGGGCGTTCAGCACTCCTGAGTGACAGATGTGAGCCCTCCACCCCCACAACCCCAGAGCGCTGCCAGAGAGCCAGAACCCCAGGCTCTATCCCTAGCCTTCTAAGAACCCCAGCCCAGCTGTGAAGTCTGCTCAAAAGGAACCACTGTTGACCTTCCAGAGAAGAGGACGGTGGGGCTGGTCCCACCCTCCCTGGATCTCTGCAGAATAAGGTGCGGATTCAAGGGGAGGGACCCAGGGTTGGGACTTGGCACAGGGGACGAAAGAGTAAAAGGCCTCCGTGCAATTGTGGCCTAGGCCAACTACAGGCTTGGGGTCCCCACGGGGAGGTGTGGACAGGGCTGCGGACGCCCATGACCACTGCTCCCTGCCCCAAAGGGAAGCCCGTGTTATACAGCAGAAAGCAGCCCTGCTGTCCCCAGAGGCCACTCAGTGGAACTGCTCATCTGCTTCAGTTTTTTGCTCTGGCTGCTAGGAAGCTCAGCTGAGACTGAGCTGCCATGTGGGGCCCTCAGGCCTTGGGGTTAACTGCGACTCCCCGCCCCGTCCCACCCCAATTCCTGGTGTTCCATTTCAATCCCTTTTGATTTACATTAAGAATCAGGAGCACTTCCAGTGTGTGCACGTGTCACGGGCCACGGGAGGGTGTCACACGCTGTGAGAACTTCCACACGCCACTGCAACAGAGCAGCACAGACTTGGGGGCTCAAAACAACGTGCTCACCCCCTGATAACGCTAGAGGACCCCGCAGCAGGTAGGCAGGGCTCCAGGTCCCCCGAGAGCCCCCCGGGGCATGGGCTCCTGCCTCCTCTGGCTTGAGAGGCCCTGCGTCCCTGCCGCGGTCGCTCCCTGGGTCTCAGGGCCAGCAGGGAGCACCCTCTGGCCCCTCTGCCCCATCCTCACTGCTCCTCCTCAGACGCTGACCCTCCTGTGGCCCTCTGACTCTGACCCCATGGTCACACGGCGAGCCGGGTAACCCAGCATCACTCCCGTGTCACAACCCTTCACGTCGGCCGTCAGCAGGGTCCCCTTCCCAGGTCAGGCACTGTGGTCCCAAGACCAGGACAGGGAGGCCTCAGCGTAGTCCACAGGGAGGGTCTAGGTCTGTCTGTCAGAACCCACAGTGGGCACCGGCACAAGATGTCACCTACAGATGGCCTTGCAGCTCTGGGGGGGGGGCCCACCCAGAGCAAGGTGGAGAGGGTGGGGTGGGCCCAGCAGTGAGGGGCAGGGTGGGAGCCAGTGGGAAAGGGCTCAGGCCCTCTCTGCTGCAGTTAGGGGCTTGCAGGGCTGCAAATGCTGGGTAAGTGTCCCTTGGCCACACTGAGTGGCAGTGGCCAGCCACACATCATCCCACATGGAGTGACAAGCACATTTCAGACAGGGCAGGCAGGGAGCACGGCCATCTGCGGGACCCAAGTTCCAGAAATCCAGAAACCCTACCCGCTCACAGCTGGGCCAGGAGAGTGACCCGGGAGGCGCCGACGCATGGCTGGGCCGGGAGAGCGGCAAGGGCAGGTCCGCCGGTGAAGAGGGGAGAGGCGCCACCCTTAACCCCATCCCCAGCCCTACCCTCAGAGACCCCTGGTCCTGGCCTATAAGCCTAGGGATCATGGGGGCTTCTGTTCCTTCCTGCTCGGCCCACACCCCTCCCCCAGAGGGCCCTGCACACAGCTCCACACGTTGGTGCCTCGCGATGCTCTCCTGGCCCAGCCACACACGTGCGCACAAACACAGACCCACAGCACCCCTGTGCACAGCAGGGAAAACACACGAGCTCATGGTGGCGAGGCTCCGTGCGGCTGCCCCCTCCACTCTGGGCCCGGCATGCTGCGTGGTGGCCTGGGGTGGGAGGCCCCTACGGCCTGTCTGAACACGGACCCTGTTCCCTGTGCCGTGGGTCTCCCTGTGTTGTGTGCACGTGTCTGCCTGTGTGTCTCTATCTGCCGTCTGTTCTCTGTGTCGTTCTGAGATTGTTCTCTGAGCTGTGCGTCTGTCTCTGTCTTGATGTCTGACTGTGTCTACGTGTCTCCCTGTGTTGTGTGCACCTGTGTCTGTCTGTGTCTCCCTGTCTCCCTGTCGTTCTGATTGTTCTCTGTGCTACGCGTCTGTCTCTGTCTTTCTGTCTGTCTGTGTCTCCCTAGGCTGTGCACACGCGTGTCTGTCTGTGTGTCTCACACATGGCCCCACAAGTTGGCGCGCCCTGGGCTGGCCCCACAGGTCCACATGGGGCCCAGGAGCCCACACCCTGAGTCCTGGGCCAAGCAGGGAAGTGGGCCTGCTCCCCCGTCATCCCTCCTGCTTCCGTACCCTCGGCCTAGTGAATGAATGGGTCAGCCCCGGGGTGCACAGACGGGGCAGACAGACACACGTGCACACAACACACAGAAGCACCCAGAAACACAGTCAGACATCTAGACAGAGACAGACACACAGCCCAGGGAACAGACAGGTAGACACAGAGACAGACAGACAGACGGTCAGACATCCAGACAGAGACACAGACACACAGCGCAGAGAACAGGCAGACACAGACACACAGACACATGTATGCACAAAACAGGGGGACACGCAGACAAACAGACATAAAGACAGAGACACAGCACAGAGAACAATCACAGAGCGACAGGGAGACACAGAACACACGCATGTGCACACAACAGAGAGACACACAGACATGAAGACAGAGAGACACGTAGCACAGAGAAGAAGTACAGAATGACACACACAACAGAGAACAGTCAGACACACATACACAGAGAGAGAGACACAGAACAGAGAACACAGACGGATCCAAACACACGTACAGACACAGAGATGCACAGACAGAACACACAGACAGGACAGAGACACAGAACAAACACGCAGGCGGAAAGACACAAAGGCAGACACAAAGACACAGCAACAGAACGGACAACGGACACAAGGGAGATACAAATGCAGACAGACACATCACAGGGCAGGGACACAAGCACAAACACACAAAAACAGAAAGAACAGAGAACAGACTCACAGTCAGACACAGACACATGGACACAGGTATACAGACAGACCCACAGCATACAGGCACAGGCAGACACAGCACACTGACAAGCACACGCACACGCACACGCGCGCGCGCGCACACACACACACACACACACACACACACAGATATGCCCAGACCAACATGCAGACACACAGACACAGTGAGGTCCCTAGGGTCGTGTGGAGACCGTGCGACCCTCTTCCCAGCTCCCCAGCCCTCTCCCTCCTGGAGACAGAGGTTGAACCACTGGACTAAACCCTAACAGACCCCTCCCCTTACCCAGGAGAATGCATCCTGGGGAAGGGCCCAGGGACAGGAGGTGTAGGGACACGCCAGGGTCCTGGCCGAGCCATCCACAGGCCTCCATGAGTTCTGATCCATGTTTTCAGACACGGGCCTGCCCAGACTGCCCCGATCAAGCACGGCTGGGACGCTCCAGGAGAAGACAGTCAGTCACTGGACAGGCACCACCCCCACCCTGTGGACGTGAGGGTGGGCAGGGTGGGCTGCAGTCCAGGGAGGTGATGGGTAATCTCCCCAAGAAGAGGCACTCATGAGGTCCAGCGTTGGCCACCTACACATCCCAGGCGAGCTCCTACGCAACAGATGTGGGCTCCGGGGGCAGCCCCCAGGCCCGTCCATCCATCCTGTGGCCCCTGCCATCGGCTCCACCCCGCGGCCCCCAGCGGAGGCCTCGCCCTCAGCCCCCACTGAGGGTCTGCAGGGCCTGTCCACCGGGCACTCCAACGCAGGCTGAGCTTTTGACGGCCACTGGGAGGAAATGCGGGCACCAAATGAGCCAGTGCAGTGGAGCGTGGGTGGGTCACAGCAGCACTGCCCACGGGAAGAAAGACGTCGCGGTGTGGCCGTTCTCAGGGGTACCCTCCTGCAGCCACCACAAGGCACGCCAGGTGGGCACTGAGCCGCAGACAGCCTGGGGGCCACACGTCCAAGGGCAAGGGGTCTGTGCACCGTGCTCCCTCTGGGGCTCCAGGGCCCCCTGGTCCCCTCCACCTCGGGGGCTCCAGGTAGCCCTCCCGTCTCTGTGTCTGATGTCACAGGGCCATCCGCCACGTGTCTGCAGGCGCACCCTGACTCTAAACAAGCTCATGCTCACAGCCTCAGGCCAGGACTTCTGCACATTCCTCTTGGGGACAATCTCCAGGGGGGCAGAAGGTCTGCACTCTTCTACAGGCCTGAGGTCGCCCATCAACCTGACCCGTGGGGCAGCAGAGGAGACCTGAGGTCGCTGCCCCAGAGATCGCGGCCAGGACAGGCCCGAGGTCACCCGTCAACCTGACCCACGGGGCAGCAGAGGAGACCTGAGGTCGCTGCCTCAGAGACTGTGGCCAGGAGCCGCTCTGTTCTGTCACACGGGGCACCGTGAGTCAGAACTGACCACAGCAATGGGTCTGGTCTCGGCTTGGTTTCGGGGGCACCACTCAGCCCCGGTGACACAGAGCTCAGCACTCAGCTATTAACCAAAAGGCCAGAGGTACAAATCCACCACTGCTCCCAGGAAACCCCACCGGCGGCTATGTTTTGACATGCAGGTCGCGGAGTCAGAACCCACTCAGTGGCAGTGGGCTTGGTCTTCTTTCTGGCCAAGTGTCCAGCAAGGTGGCAGTCCCAAGTCCCTGGCTGCCCCTCACAAGCTGCACGGGCAGCTCTGCTCTGACCCACAGGGTTGCCGTGAGTCGGAATTGCCTTGACAGCAACGGGTCTCTTCAGCCCACGACAAGAAGTCACAGCCACGGTACAGACATGAGTGCGTGGCTGCAGCAGAGCGCTCGGCACCGTGGCCGAGGGCCAAGACAGCATGGTCACTGCGTCCTGGGTATGCAGACACAGAGGCCCCAGGGGAGAGCGAGAGGCAGGGGTAGCTGGGGACAGACGGACAGCGACATGGCCTGCACACGTGAGGTGCTCCTACTTGACCTAACCATACCCCAGGTGACCCAGCACGGAGACTCAGCTCCAACCCAGACCTCAATCTTCCCATGGCAAAAACTCACTCCCAGAGATGCCCAAGGACACAAAGTCACATGTGCAAGGAAGTCCCCATGGCACTGTGGGGCTCAGAACCTTGGAAAGACCCTAAAGTTCCCCCTGGAAGGGAGGCCTGCTTCAGCCATCCCAGGGCCGGGCCGTGGGTGGAGCCTGTGCTGTGGGAGTGGCTTCCTCAGCGTCTGGGTGGAACTGTGGATATGGGCGGAGCCCGGCACTGTGGGCGGGGCTGCGGCTGGGGCAGGGCCTGGGCTGAGGGAGGGGCCTAGCGGCTGTGGGTGGGGCCGTGTGTCTGTCGGCAGGCCCAACTGCCTGTCCGTCAGGCCTTGCAGCCACAGGCAGGGATGTGGGCGTGGCCACGGGTACTAGTGGGTGGGGCCAGAGGCCAAGCTTGCAGGCACAGGCAGGACTGTGGGCAGGGCCATGTGTCTGTCGGTGGGCGGGGCCACGGTCATGGGTAACACAGGGAGACCCCTGACCCCAACATCTCCCACTGACTCACTACCCAGAAAGGCCCAGAGGACCCACGCATGAGTTTGTCCCGAAGACTAGCCACGGCAGGCTGCCCCCACATGCCCTCTCCCTCCACAGAACAGCCTCCACAGCCACAGGCCCTGCGGAGCCCCTGCCTGGGTGCAGCCAGGGCTATGGGGGCAGATGGCAGGGGAAGCACAGGGTCTCCCACCTGAGGAAAGTTGCTGCTCTTTGGGAGGAAGCTGGGGGTGGCGGCAGCTGCAGGGGTGTAGCTGGCGTCCAGGCATGGTTGACCACCCATCGGTGGGCAAAGGTAGGAGGTGGAGGTCCCAAACTGGCTGGAGGGAGAGACAAGAAGGAGGTGACCAGGAGGCAGGTGAGCACAGTCCCTTGCCATCCCACTGAAAGAGCCCCCACCAGGACCCTACACAATGGCCTGGCTCCACCTGCAGGTCTGCAGCAGCCTTACCCTGCTGGGGTCTGCTGGGGCCACGTAGCTCTAGAACATGCCGGCCAGGAGGCCGACTGCCCAGAGCTCATCAGTGCTGTCAGGGCGCCTAGACGTGACCCCACCAGCTTCCAGACCTGTCCCTGAGGCTGCCTTGGGGAACAGCCCTGAGCCTCCCTACCTGCCCTGTACGTCCAGCCTCTCAGGAAACGGGGCTGCCCTCTCTTGGTCAGGAGCAGCCCCCCACGGCTGCCCCCTCTCCAGGCAGGCACTGGGACCTGAGGTCAACCACAGCTCTCCTTGCTCATGCCCAGGGACCAGGCCACCCCAGGCACAGAGGCGTTCAGTCACCCTGGCAGGGCCAGGGGCGGCTCCCAGCTGGCTGCCTATCCTTCTGCCCTACCATCTCCGGTCCCTGGAGCAAAACCCTGCTAGGCTCTGGAGCGGGGCACAGGCTGTCAACGCAGAGCGTGCTGAGAGGCAGTCGCTGCAGCTTCAGTGACGCCCATGGCCTGCCCCGCAGCCGCCGCCCGTCCGGGCTCCGGTCGGGGGCCTGCTGACAGGGACCAGGAACTGCACGACCCCCACACCCAGCTAGGTAGGTGACTCTCCTGCCCTCCCTTCTCCCCTTGCCCGGAGGCTCACACACCCCGAGGACTCCACCCAGCCTGGTTGGGCCTCCTGCTCCCTCTCCAGAAGCCCTGTCCCTAACAGGACCTAGGGTCAGCAGCCCAGCCTCCACAGGACGAGCCCCCAGGGACCAGAAGCCCCAGTGCAGGACCCACGTGGGACCCTTCCTCTTTTCTTCCTCCCTCTCACAGGGGGATGTGTCAAATCCCCCCAGAGTGGAGACAAACCCCTTCCCCAGAGGCCTGCTGCTGTTTCCAGAATACACCGGTTTCCACCCTGAACCTGTCCCCACACCCTGCCCTGGCTTCCCTCAACAGCCACCCCAGAGGCTTCTGGAGGCCCCAGGAGGCAAGGTTCCAGCCACACGTGCCCCTGGGCTTTGGCATCAGTGGTGTCTTTGGCCTGGGGCACCCCTACCAGTCAGCCTATGCCCCAACAAGCTCTCACCTGCGCCTCTGAAGCCACCTCAGCTGCTGCCCTCCGGGACAAAGGCTCCCTGACCAGGCCCCTTCGCTCTGAAGTTGCTCAGCCTCCACCTCCTCACCACCCCCTACACAGCCTGTGGACCTCCCCCAAGGACCCGATCCCTGGGTCTACCCCCAGGTTTAACTCTCCGCACTCTCCCTCAGGGGTTTCCCGCTCAGGTAGCCACAGAGGGCCAGTTTTTGGTCACCTCTGTGTGTCTGGGCCTGGCTCTCAGTGGCACAGAGCCCAAGGCTGGCAGTGGGGAGACGGATTCAGGCCCTCCCCTCCTAGCCCTGCTGGAACCCGCAGCCTCAGAGCAGGGGGTCGGCCCACAGCCCGTCCCGTCTCTCCCGCGGGCCGCGGCACTTACTCGCTCTCACCGGGGAAGGCTGGGTACGCCGGCAGTGGCAGCGGCGCTGTCGAGAAGTAGCTGTCCCACCAGGAACAGTGCGGCATCGCGCTCTGAAAGACAGCGGGGACGGGGCGTCAGGTGCTGGGGGCCAACTGGGCCAGGGTCCAGGAGGCTGGAGCAGGGTGAGACTCCCCCAGGGCCCTGGTCCCCTGTCCCTCCCCCTTTGCTGGCCCACAGGAAGGAGGAAAGAGTGCAGACTAGAAGGAGCATGAACCTTCTAAGGCCACAGTGCACCTGGAATATTCCAGAACAGGACTGAGACCCCATCCCGCACTCAGCATCTGTGATAACCCAGAATAAACGGACCGCACCTGCAGCCAGGGTCACTAGACAGCCCACTGGGCCAGGCAGAGAGGGAGCGGGCCAGGGTGCTGTGAGTCTTGGGGGCACAGCTGGGCCTCAGGGGGCTCCCTTACATGGGGTACAGGCCAAGGGGTCCTTCACGTCACATGCCCATGTGCACTCAGATGGCGTCTGGGCCACCCTTGCTCCCAGGTCAGGGACTTCCGGCACAGAAGCCTCAACTGGGAGGCCAAGCACCCATACCTCCCCTCAGCTATGCAGCCCTGTAGGGGCTCCCGATCAGGAGCACCCAGTCCAGCCCACAGAGGTGGCCTTGTCCCAGCCAGCCAGCAGTAGCCTTCCTGAGGGTTTTCTATAGGCTTGGGGACACGACTGGTCCGGGAATAGACATGTGACCCCAACCAACCAGCCGACAAAAGCCTTCCTGGGGTGGCCCCTCGTCAAAAAGGCAGACCCTCAGGGGTTGGCACCTGAACCTGGCCGGCCAATCCACAGTCTCCCTGGGGATTTTTCTCTCTTTCCTTCTCTGTCAGAGGGCATGCTCTGAGATGTGACTGGTCCAGGGATGGGCACCCGACCCGAACCAGAGCCTTCCTGGATGACTCCTCTCCCATGAGAGATAGATCCTGGAATGTAAGCTCAAAACCGCCCTTGGCCCCACGGAAGTTGGTGCCAGAAGGTGAAGCTCACAGCAGGGTCACCAGGTAAAACACAGGACACCCAGCTAACCGTGAACTTCTGACATGCAGACATCACCTTTAGATACAGAATGTCCCCCATACTACCCAGGACAGACACCAGGAACACCTGAGTTTCCCCAGGTGCTCTGACTGCTAGAGCGGCACTTGGAGCCAGAGTCAGGGTTCCACCAGCTGGCCCCGACACCCCGCCCCCAACACCGTCGTCCCTGAGCCCCTCAGAGCCCGTCTCATCCTCACCAGAGGAGCAATGTCGGGGCCCAACGGTCAGGGCCGCCCTGGCAGGCACGGGGGGGACTCCGCCTGCTGCAGACCTTCCCTGTGCTCGCCGAGAAACGCAGCCCAGCTGACCGCCACGCACGGACAAGCAGGAGTGGCATTTAGAGAGGCGGGAGCTGGAACGGCCCACAGGCCCGGCAGGAGGGGACAATTAAGCCAATTACTGTTGCTGAGAACAAGGAGTCCTGCAGCGAGATGGCACTCTGATCCTCTGAGCAGAGACAAGAAACATCCCCACAATGAGGACACCTCTCACCATCCAGCAGACAGACCCACAAGGATGCTTGCGAGGATCAGGAGAGACAGGAAAGATGGTCAGCGAAGGCCCAGAGGAGGCCTGGAACACGTGGGGGGGCATGGCACCCATAGAGGGGGTCTGGAGCACGTGAGGGGCACCCACAGAGGCCTGGAGCACATGCGGGGGCACGGCACCCACAGAGAGTGCATGGAGCAGATGGGGTGGCAGGGCACCCACAGAGGAGGCCGGGAAAAAGTGGGCAGGCATGGCACCCACAGAGGGGGCCTGGAGCAGATGCGGGGGCACGGCACCCACAGAGAGGGCCCGGAGCAGGTGGGGGGGCACAGCACCCACAGAGAAGGCCCGGAGCAGGTGGGGGGGCACGGCACCCACAGAGAGTGCACAGAGCAGATGTTGGGGCACGGCATCCACAGAGAGGGCCCAGCGCAGGTGGGGGGGGCACTGCACCCACAGAGGAGGCCCGGAGCAGGTGGGGGGGCACAGCACCCACGGCAGTGGCCAGGAGGACGCAGGGACGGCCCAGGGGACGGGCCAGGGGACCGCCTGGCTTCCAGAGCGGGAGCAGAGGGTCACACTGCACAAGTCTGCCCCCCGCCCTGAGGGGTGATCTCTCCGCACCCTGAATGGATGGACTCTTCCACGTAACCCCATGCTTTGTGTTCCGGCACCCTAAAACACGACATGCAGACAAAACCCGAAACCCACTGTCACCGCTGTCACCGACTCTGACCGATAGCGACCCTACAGGGCAGAGGAGAGGTCCCCACGGCCCTTAGAAGGGGTGCCTGGGGACCTGAATGGCCTGCCTTGTGGTCACCAGCTGCAGCTCCTAACCACTGCACCACCAGGGTTCCCATGTGGAGACCCAATGAAACCCCACTGCTGCTGAGCTGGCCCCCACTGACAGCGACCCCACAGGCCGGGGCAGAGCCGCAGCTGGGGCAGAGCCACGCTGCCCACATTCCGACCAGCAGACACAGAGCTTGACCACGGGGGCACCAGGGCTGGCAGGACCACAGGCACTTCACTGGTCTGCACATCATAAAGGACAGAAGCGCCTTCTGGGTTTGCACTGGGAGAGGTGCCCACGGTCCCTGCCCCTGTGGTCCCTGCCCTGGTCTCACAGTGGAACCTCAGGCCCCACGGGGCCCCAGCGCCTGCGGTCCAGCCGCAGTGGGACGCACCTCTCCTGGGCGGCGCTGTGCCCCCCATGGAAGGCACTCCCACCTGCAGGCCGTGGAGGGAGCCTGACACAGTGACAGTGTCTTTGCAGACGCAGGCCCAGTCCAACGGCAGGCATTCACAGAGACCAAGAGACACACAGCCACGTGGCAATAACGGACACTGGACTGATGCTGGGACAAGCCCAGAAGTGCCTAGGACCACCAGGAGCAGGAAGAGACAAGGAGTGGTCCCTCTGAGCCTCTCCAGGCAGCACAGCCCTGTGGACACCCCAAATCTGGACTTCTAGCCCCAGAACCAGCCAGGAGAAAGTGAGTCCCTGCAGCCCTGAGCCCACCACCATGAGGGGCCTGGGACATTCACACACGTGCCTCCACCGTCACCCCTACCTCCCCTCCCGGCCCCCACTTCTGACGTGCTCAGGGACAATCTCTGTCTTCTGGGTCCCCACCCCTGAATGACCAAGGAGGAAGAGGTAGCCAAACACCAGCCCAATACGCTGACTCCCGTCACCCAGATATCCCCCAGGCTCGGTACCTGCTCAGGCTGCCCACAGCCACCAGCCTGAGGCCTGGCCATTCCACCCCACCCCGCCCGGGCTTCATGAACACAAGGCTCTGGCCATATGAGGTCACAGCATTTGTCTTGTGGGCCGCAATGGCGAGCGCCTGTGAGTCCCGGGAAAGGAGTTTCTAGATCCCCCTTGCTGGGGGTTCTGGGGTCCTCTGTTCACGCAGTCTCCTGCACTAGCTGTAAGGTTACCAGGCTGGGTTGGCGCCAGTCACAACCGGAAAACTGCTCCCAAAGCAACCCAGGTACCCTCCCAGAATTGAGGAGACAAAACCTGCGCCCTGCTGTGAGATCCCCGAGACGACAGGGAGTGCCCCTCAGCAAGGACGGATGGTCTGCAGGAGCGGCACGCGGGAAGGTGGGCAGAAGGCACAGCCGTCACGGTGCTGCCAACGGGACACATCGCAGACAGAGAGAAAAACACGCTGAAAATCCAAGGATGGAGAAAACCTACCAAGCAGACAGCAGCCGAAAAAGAGCATCACTCTCTGATGAAACGAACTTGAAGGCTGGCCTGGCCTAAGAGACACAACCCACAAGTGCTGCCTGCTGCCACGGACTGACAGCAACCCCGTGGGACACGGTGCAGCTGCTCCCCAGGCTCTGAGGAGCACCTGGGGACCTGAACGGCTGGCCCCCAGAGACAGCCACCACTGCAACCGCGGCCTCCACAAGGAAGGCTACCACCTGACAACGAAGGGCAAGCCAACCCCAGGGCCCAGCCAGACACCGGCGACACACGCAGTGACACAGCCCCAGAAAATCAAACTCAAAGTCAGATACAACTAAATAGACAACCGGCTCCACAGGAGCAGAATGAGACATCAGCCACCACGTTCAGAGGACAGGACAACTAGAAACTCTGTGACACAGACAGAGATCTAAACAACACAATCAGCCAATCTGACCTCCCAGATTCATACAGGACACCCCCCCACAGAAAGCCCCCATGGCACGCACCCACACGTGTCCACTGCACACAGGCAGATACGGAACACAACTCACAGCACATGCCCATACCCGTCCATCATACACAGGAGCACACATCACACATCCCACAACACACACTCACGTCTGTCCATTGCACATGGGTGCATACATGACACAACACACAGCCCACCTGTCCACTGCACACAGGCACATGCATTACACCCCCCAAAGCACACACCCACACCTGTCTATCAAACAACGGGTAGATACATCACACCCACGGGCATACACACAGACACCCCTACAGCGTGTACCCACACCTGTCTATCATACACACGGGCAGATACAGCATAGCCCCTGACAGCATGCACCCACACCTGTCCATGGCACAGAGGCACATACAGAACACCACCCACAGCGTGCACCCACACCTGTCCACCACACACACGGGCACAGACTGAGCACCCTGCGGCAGCACACTCACCCCTGTGCATGGCACAGAGACATCAGGCCACGAAGCAAGCCTCAAGAAATTCAAAAGTGCCGAAATCATACAAAGCATCTTTTTGAATCACAACACTGTAAGATCAAAAACCAGCAACAGAAGAAAAAGGAAAAAATATCCGGAAAGTGACTAACACCCTAGTTAAAATAACACTGGGAACAGAAGAAATTACAAATCTCCAGAATCCAATGAGAATCAAAACCCAACACACACAAACTCTGGGACACAACACGGCAGAGCTCGGAGGTCAAGTCCCAGTAACAAGCGCATCTGTCACACGGAGAGGGGAGCCGAGACCAGGCCCGCTCACCCCCAGCTCAACAGGCAGCGACGAGCGGCAGACAGTCTGCGGCGAGCAGGAGGAAGGGCAGCGCCACGCGGAGCAGAGGTCAGTGAGACCACAAACACCAACAATCCACAAGGGCAGGGGATTATCAGTAAGACTGACACAGCTCTAGTCCAGCGGACAGAGACGGGACACAGTGACGTCACGGCGGTGACAGCTGAGCCCTCTGAAGCGCCGTGTCAGTGAGCAGCCGGAGGGACCCGCCCAAGCAGGGACGGGACGACGGCCTCCAATGCTCCGGCCACGCCGTCGGGAGCATCAGCCCCGGAGAAGGACAGCATGCTGGGAAAAGCCACCGCGGCCAGGTGCCACCGAGTCGGCTCTGACTCACTGCGACCCTGCGCACAGCAGAAGGAAACAGCCCGGCCCCGTGCGAGGTCCACCACCGTCTGCGTCCTCACGTTCATGGTTGCGGCCACTGCTCAGACCGCCCAGTCACTGCTGCACCAGAACCAACCCAACAGCCCTGACGCCAACCTACAGAACCACACTCCAGCAGATCTGCAGGTACAGGTGGCCACACTGAAAAGTTCCCCCAAACAGAGAAGAGCTGCCATCAACCTACTCAAGTATTCTGGAACACACTATTCCAGAACGCAGGGCAAGATGAAGTACTCCCACCACCCACCGCAAGACGGATTCCTCATACACAGCTTCTCCCTTCTCGGCTGTGTAGCTCCCACCAACAGGCTGGGTGGGGCTATGCAAATGAGGTGCTTGGGGCCAATCGAGGGGATTGGATGGCTTGCACGTCATGTAAACAAGGTGTTCAGCACCCTCGTGAGGGTGGGACTATGCAAATACAATGTATGGAACTCTAGTGTGGGGACTCGCCAGGTCTGCCTGCTCAGTTTGACAGCCAATCCACAGCACAGAGGGGACCTGAGTGCCACTAGAAAAGGAGAGAGACGTGCAGGTGTCCTCTGGGCCTCGGATTCCTGTGCTGAGAACCTCTTAAATCTAAGAGAGAGAAAGAGAGCTGTAACGCCGGCAGCAGGACGCTGCGAAGCGGGAGCAGACACAGCAGGACGGGGGCGGCGGGAGGTCCGCCGGCAGCATGGGGCCTCCGGCGCTCCCAGGGCTGGCTGCAGACCTCACAGCAGGGCAAAGTGTAGGGTGTCGCAGGGGACTCACCAACAGAGCAAGAGAGCTCTGGGACACTTGTCCAAGCAGGACAGAGACCAAGGGGCGGAGAGGGACATGCTCGCACGAGTGTGGCTGAGCAGTGGCTGTCCCATGGAAGAAGTGTCTTCAGGATCCAGAGCCTGATCTGTTCCCTGCTGTTTCTCTAGGAAACCCTATTCTGTGGTATTGTGGCAACAAACTACTGAATCCAGCAGAAGCCGAGAGCCTGGGAGGGACTCCTGTGCCAGACCTGGGGCCAGGACCTGGCCAAGGCAGAGCGGACCTTGGTCTCCTGGGACTCAGCCTCGGGCTGTGGATCTCGACCGTCCTTCCTCCTTCTGATGTCTCGGCATCTCAGACATCCCTGCCACCCCTGTTTACAGCTCCCAAATGCACCCCATGAAGCCAGTGCAACCCTGATACAAACCAAGACGCCAAGGAAACCACTGCTGTCAAGTGGACGCTCACTCTGAGCGACTGTACAGGACAGACGGAATTGCCCCACAGGGCCCCAAGGAGCCGCCCACAGACCTGAACCGCCGCCTTCTGGCCAGCAGCTTGGGCTCCACCAGGACTGCAAAACAGGGCAAAGGCACCTCAGCAAGGAAAACCGTAAGCCAGTGTTCCTCGTGAACGCAAACTAAGAATCCTCAACAAAATCCTAGCCAACAGCTGGCAACGTCTCAGAGTAATCCACCGTGACCAAGTGGGACTCACACCACGGGTGCGAGGAGGGCGCCACATGCAAAAACCAGCCCACGAGGAACGACCTGCCAGGCATGGGGGCACCGTCAATGCGCTTGCTAAGTGAAAGCAGCCAGCTGGAAGGGGGCACACGCGTGTGAAGGGCAGGCTTTCTGGAATAGGTCAGTGGTCAGTAGGGGGGCTTGTGGGGAGCAGGATGAAGAGGGGAGCACTGGGCATCTTTAGGGCAGTTTGACTGGTCTGCCTGACACAGTCACGGTGGACACAGGACTCTACAACAGAGGGTCCCCCAAGCCCCCAAACCCCAAACCAGCTGCCATCTCATTAATTCCAACTCATGGTGACCCCATGTGCATCCGAGAGAAACAGCCTTCATGGGCGATCACCAGGTCTCTCTTCTGAGGCACCTACTGGGCGACTGAACGTCTAGCCTCTGCTCACTGGTCAAGCACTGGCCAGTTGGCACCCCAGGGGCTCTAGCTAACAACACGTCAAGACCAGCACCTCAGGAGTCCCCACAGCTGCACTGCGTGCAAATGAGGACCCTAGCCATCAGGGAACCCCGGGCAGGGTCTGGAGGGCTACGTGGGACGCCATCTCCCCCACCTGCCTCCTAGAAACCTGAAACTACCCTATAAAATTCTGTTAAAAAAGTAAAACCGAAAAACAACAGCATTACAATTCCAACCCCCCTCAATGGCGTCCTGAAACTGGAACGTGTAGTGGGGGCAGCTCAGGTACATGCCCAGGGGTCAGCGCCTTACGGTCAGCCCCTGAGGGTCACAGTCAGCTCATGGTGGTCACAGGCAGCCTGTGACGGTCACAGGCAGCCACGTACAATCAGCCCTGAGGGTCACAGTCAGCCCCTGAGGGTCACGGTCAGCCTCTGAGGACTCAGCCCTGACAGTCCAGAAGAACTCTTCAGGAGCCCTCGCAGTCATTGTCCAAGGAGCTCCCACTCCAGGTGGCCAGCGTCCCCTCACCTACCCCTCCCAGAAAACAGCCAAGAGCATGATAAGACCATTTGCACTGATGGGACACCACGGCAGGCCAGGCACAGAACCCACCTGAGCCCCAGGGGGTTGGGTCCCAGCCTGCTGGCCTGAAGGCTAGGTCACGACACATCCCAGCCACCCACTGACCAGACCCTCGCGGGCACAGCCCTGCCCACTCAGGGCCCAGGAGTAAGGGTGGGGCTGCGAGGTCGGGGCTGGGGCTGCAGCTCACCTCGATACTGGAGCCACAGAACAGGGGCTGCCCGGCGTGCCCGCCACACAGGAAGCTGTCTGCAGGCGAGGGCCCTTGCTGGGGACACTCCCCATCCATGGCAGGACCCACGGCGAGCATGGGCAGGCGCGGTGTCCTCGGCCACCACCAGGGCAGTGCAGCCTCTATCTGGGCTCCTCACTGGGCCAGGGCGGCGGCATCACGTCCTGGAAGAGAAAGACAGGCAGTCCCACAGCTGTCCTGCTGGTCCCACGTGGGTCCAGGGGCTGGGGGTGGGCCTAGACCCTGGACTAGACCCTGAGTGCGGACCCCATATGCCTTCTCCGTGCTGACCTGGCAGGCAGTGACCGACCCAAGGCTCGGCCAGCGCTGGGGACCAAGACTCTGGACGCTCCAGGGCAGAGTGCAGCCCACACTTGTCCTAGGCTGTGCAGGGTGCCCCCCTTTCCCCCAGGACGGCCTCAACTCCACCCAGTTCTCTAAGCCCCTGCAGATCCCACTGCCCAGACCCTCCTGGGGATCCTGGGGTCTGGCCATCGAAGTGCTCCCCAGTAGGTGGCCGGGGACACCTCACTCAGCTGAGGACAAATGCAAGGGCCTGTGGCCAAGATCCCCAGAGACTGCTGGCCATGACCCAGGGGTCTGTCCCACCACCAGCTGGGACAGCTGGCCTGGGTCCCCAGCTGTGGGCAGCACCTCCAGTACCCCTGGGAGCCTGGGCTGGCCTCATCCTCAAGCAGCAGGCCTGGCCGTGGCCAGTGGCCCAGGGCAGTCAGGGGCCAGGCCCGGGCTGCCACGGTCCGGTCACAGCAGCAGACTGCACCCACGCCCCGTCACAGGGACCTCCAGCACTAGCAGCTGCTCTGGCCCTTGGCCTCCGGCCCCTGCCCCTGCCCAACAAAGGGCAGGCCCCGACAGCCAGGTGGCGGCTCCGACAGGACCCGGGGCAGGAACGGGGGGGGGCGGCGCGGCTGCTGGCGGCGTGGGAACCCTGGGACTCCCAGTCACCGTGGCCACACTCAGCACTAGTACAACCTTGGGCGGGGTGGGGAGGGGAGTGGGGCTGACGGCCACCACCGACAGCACCGTCCCCAGCCCCCGCCACCCCTCCCCCACTCCGCCCTTCAGTTGGGGGGTCACACCCCGGATGGCCACATGAGGTTGGTGAGAGGAAGCCTGGGGCCCCACAGAGTCCTCCACATGGCCCCAGGTCTCAAGGCTCTCCTAAGGTTTGGGGATGACTGCAAGCTGTCTGACAGCTCAGCAGCCCCCACCCTGCCTCAGTGACCTCACCTAGGGACAGGCTGCATGGGGTGCAGACAGGTCAGTGGACCACGGCACACAGTGTGGAGCAGACTGCAGGCGAACCATGAGGGGGCTATGCCCTGCGTGCCAGGACGGCCCCTGGCGGGGGACCCAGCAGGACCCGGGACAGGATGGCCTGTCCTGAGGACAGGTGACGAGACAAGCACACTGCCAACCAGGCCGTGCCCACCGGGGCCTGTGGTCCTGGGGCGGCCCTGTGGGGACTCTCAGCCGAGGCCCTGCCAACCCCAGCCCCAGGCCACTCCGCGAGCACCCCGACTCAGTCCGCCTGCCGGCCCCCACGCACAGCAGGCCTCTGGACACTTCCCCAGCCCCTCTCCCCACTCCTTGGAGCCCAGGAGACTCCATCGGGGTCAGGGAGGAGGGCAGGGTCTCATCCCCCAGTGAGGGGGGATTACAGCCAAGTCTCGCTGCTCTGCCGGCTCACGGAAGAGTCATTAGCGTTGTGCTCTGAAGCCGGTTCAGGTAACCTTCCCCCAGGGAGACCACGGGGCTGTGGGCGACCATCCCACAGGCACACCCTGGGGCTGTAGGTGATCATCCCACAGGGACACCAAGGGGCTGTGGGAGACAGTCCATGGGGGCACCATGAAACTGTCCCAGCAAGACAGGCCCTGTGGGCACAGCCTTGTTGCTGGGCTGGAAGCCACATCGCTTGGCTGGACCTCAATGGAACGAGAGAAAACTGCAGCAAAGAATTAAAATCCTTAAAACCTCCAGGCCTCCCAGAGTGGTGAGCTAGCCGACTGTGAACACGAGACTGGCGCCCCAGGCACCCCCTAAACCTCGGGCTGCAGCTACCCCACGGTCACCTGCAGCAGAACAACAGGCCGGCGCACAGAATCGAGGACAGTGCCCATTCAACAGCACCCTCGGAAGACCCAGCGGTGGACAGCGCGGCACAGGTGCAGCGGGCACAGGGAAGGGAGGGCGCCAGGACGGAACGCAGCAGTCGTGGTGCCGACACACAGGGAGGCACAGCTCAGGTTGCTCGGCATCGGCGCAGAAATGGCGGATGAGAGTCTAATTTTAAGTGTAAGCTTTCACCAAAAATGCAATAGAGTGTCTTAAACAAAGATGAAAGTGGAAGACATAAATTGTTGGGAAAACAACCCGAACACCACAGTCTGGGTGACGCCAATGCAGGGCATCACCGCGGACACACAGACAGACACAGACAGCCAGACACACACACACTTCCTGCTGGAGGATACAAGCAGGGCTCCTCCCTGGGGCTCTCGAGGGACCACGCCAACATGGGATTCAGACTCAGGCCCCAGGAAAGAGAACCAAGCATCTGTCACTCTCGGCCCTGGTGCTTTGTCACAGGGCCCAGGTCATTCACTAGGTGGGGACAGAAAACCTCACCAGGAACCAACCCTGACCGTCAGCCCGGCCCCCCGGAGCCCCCAGCACCAAGAGAGGGGCACGAGCCAACCTGGCCCCGCACCTGACTCAGGTTTCTCCAGCGTCCCTGGGGGACGTCTGGAATCCAGATTCCTGGTGCCAGCAAGGGACAGGGTCACGTCCCCACATCCCCAAGCTCAGTGGAGACCCGGGGGAGGGAGGCCTCGGGGTGGCCCTGAAGTCTCATCCTCTTCCCTTCAGGGGAAGCAGGACAAGGGACCCTCAGAGAGCACAGCTGGGGTTGGGGTGTGCCTCTTTAGTCCCCAGTCCAGCCCACAGGTCCCCCAGGGGCTGCTGCCAAGCTCACATCTCGCCCCAGCACGGAACTGTGTGACCGGAACCCAGCTCCTCCAGGAAGCCCCTGCACAGAGGGTTGTCATGGGGTGGGGTCTTCAGTCCCTGTTCTCTGGTGCACTCAAGCCAGCCAAGGATGTCACGAGCCACAGGGCACCAGACCCAGGCGGCTGTGGCCTCAGTCTCAGCAGTCGACTTACAAGGTCTCTACCCTCCCTGGCCCCGGGCATACGGGGGTCCACGCAGTGCCCGCACCTCCCCGTGGAGTCCCTGTGGAGGTGGGGGGGGCACAGAGTAGGAGTGAACGGGGATGTCTGGAACGGCGGAACCACCTCTTGCAAAACCCCTAGTGTGGCTGGTTCAGACACAAAGCCCTGTTTGGGTGGGGGGGGGCCCCCACCTATAGGGAGCCACGCAGGAGGTGCATTCGCAATGCCAGAGGCTGCCAGGGGCTGAGCTCCAGGGCTCAGGGACACGTTTTTAGCAAGTGTCGGCACGTGACCTGGTGTCTAGGCCAGAAGGGAGCCAGCAGCCCCACAGGTCCCCAGCCCCCGCCCAGGTCCCAGGCCCCCAGGCTGCTCGGGCACCGTCACTCACGCCACTGCCCTGTGGGGTTCAGCCAGAAGTGGACAGGCCACTGGCCCAACCACAGGACAGTGCCAGGCCCTTTCTGAGGGAAAGCAGCCACAAGAGGCCATGAGGGGCAGAAGGCTGTCCAGACTCAACTCTTGGCACCTGGGTCATGCCCCCAGGATGAGCTTCATAGGGCCAGTCCAAATGTCCACACCAACATCTCATGATCACTGAGGCCCCGCTGCTGAAGTCCCGGGGCGGCTGGAAGGCCAGGGCAGTGCCATGGTGGTGGTCAGCAACTGGCCTGCCCAGCTGAGCAGAGGGCCAGAGGCCCGCAGAGGAGGCCCTCCAGGAGCCACACAGAGCCCAGGCTGACGCTGGGGAGGGGACACCAGGCCACACAGAACTGCAGCAAGAAGGCACGCTGGCAGGCAGACACCATCGCCTGGGGCTTGGGGTCACATGCTGGCCAGGGGCAGCACCACGGCTACAGCCACGCCGCCCCCCAGCATGGCACCCCAGCACAGGGGGTGCTAGGGAAGGCTCTTCAGCGTGACACATGACGCGACCCAGCAGCCAGGTGACAAGCAGGTCAGCACTCTCGACCGGTCCCAACGTCTACACCAACCCCTGCTACCGGGGGACCTAAACCTGTCTGCTGGGACAGCTGGGAACAGCTCCCTCCAGCAGGTGGGCAGCTTCCAGGTGGGTGTCCTCTACTGGGAAGCACCTGGTCCAGTGGTGTTTCTTTGTGGACTTTGAAGGATCTGGGGTGAGTGGAGCTTGTGGTCCCCTCTGAGCCCAGGTTCTTCTTCCCTGGAGCAGATATTAAGTGAAGTCCCCCGGGGCCAACCCCCGTGTTGGTCTGCGGTCCAAGTGGTACACTGACCGCCTCTCCGCATCGCTGCCAATCCTGCCTGGCACTGGGCGCCTCTGACAGGCCACCCGGCCAGATGTCTGCCAGCTCCAGAGTGCCACATGCAGGACTGCAGCAGGTGACACTGTTCTGGCTCCTTCTCTCCTGGGTGCCAAGAGCTTCACGTGGAGCCTGTGCCAGGCCTGGGCAGCACCGGAGGACAACGGCTTCAGGGGGAGCCCGTGCTGGGCCTCGGTGGCACCGGAGGACAGGAAGAGGAGGCAGCTGGCTCATGGGACTCTGGATGGGGCTCCAGAGAAGGGCTTCCAGTGAAGACTCACGCAGCCACACCCGTCCGATGTGACACCTGCACACAGGAGACCCCATGCCACAGGTGGTCACACACAGCAGGGGCTGCAAGCCCCCTTCAGAGCGATGGTCTGCCATGACAACCAATGATGGCCCAATGGCTGGCATGTCACCTGATTTCCTCACTGTCCCCCTGGATCTTGTGCTCTGGCTCCCGGGACAGAAACCTGGATGTCATGGAGCTGCATGCTTGCTGGAGGGGCAACGGGCAACATCCATCTTGGGGCTCACACAGGCACCACGGGATCCAGCTACTCCTTCAGCAGCCGCGATCCTCACCACGCAGCCTAGCCACCCTCGAGCCAGCCGGTGACATGCCCCAATCCCCCTCATGCTTCTGATCCCCAGCTTTCCCTCGGCCTCCTCTGCCTCCAGCCACAGAACGCTCTCTGTTTTTAATTCCAGGGAGTCCCCAGGGGGTGCAAAGAGGTAACGTACTCAGTTGTAAACCAAAAGGTTGGAGACCCAAGGCCACGCACAGGCACCCTGGCCTCTGAGAGCCCCGTGGGCCACGGACCCCAAGACATGCAGGGTCTCCACTATGGGGCATGGTCCCCCTCTGGCACACACAGGGTCTCCACGACGGGGCACGGGCCCCCTCTGACACACGCAGGGTCTCCACGATGGGGCACGGGACCCCTCTGGCACATGCAGGGTCTCCACAATGGGGCACGGGCCCCCTCTGGCACACGCGGGGTCCCTAGGTCTCCATGAGTTGGGACGGGATGGCAGTCTGAGTTTGACGGCGATGCTAATAACACCCTGACATCAGTCGCATCTACAAGGTCCCTTCTGCCAGGAACCAGCCGACCCCCAGGCCCCGAGGGGACTGCTGAGACCCCCGACAGCCGTTCTCCTGCCTCACACAGACCCCTAGCGCAACCTAGCGCCAAGGTGTGGTCTCACCCATGTTCAGCTTGGGTGACGGTCAGGAGGCAGGGCACACCCCCCCACGCACTCCCCAGGAGGCCCCCTCCTGTGCGGTCCCTGCCCAGGGCCAGGACCGGCCCCTCGACCATCAAAGGGCCTCCCGGGGCCCAGCAGGGGCCAGGTGGGGAGCGCGCACCCCGAGGAAGGAATGCAGCCCAGCTTTCTAGACGGGCTGGTTTTTCAAGAGAAGTCGTGGGCCAGGCTGGGGGGCGCCACCCTCCCAGCCCTCTGCCCCTCCCTGGCCAGGCACCTGCGCAGGCTTCCCCACACTGGGGGCAGAGCCACCCAGAGCCCTAGCTCCACCCCTGAAGAGTCCCCACATCCATGCGGCCGCACACTGGCTCCCGCACACCGGCTCCCGCTGGGCCAGAACCAGACACAGCACCGCCTGGCCAGGCCAGCACACCCTTAACCCAGTGACACTCACCAAGGTCCCTGCGCCCACCCCCAGGCAGAACGGAGCCCTTTCCCCGAGCCAGCCGCACAGTTCCGGTCACTCCAAAGCCCTGCAAGCACCCCTGACCCGACTTCCGCTGCTCAGCTGACCACAACCCCCACCCCCGGCAGGCCGTGTCCAGCCTGGCCACAGCTCCAGTGCCCAGCCCACGTCCTATGCCTCAGAGACTTCTCTCCACTCATTCTCCAAGGGCACCAAGGGGACATTGTGATGGTCAGCAGCTGGACATGTGGACCCAGCTCTGCTCAGGGTTCCCCTCACACCGAAGGCCCTCAGCACCATCCTAGTCCCCACCATGAAGAGCAGGGCCTGGATTGCTGGTGGCACGTGGGACGAAGACCATGGCACAGGCAAGGGAGGGAGACGTGACCAGAGAGCCAAGCCCTGCCTCAGTTTACCTGTTGTGCTGGAGAAAATGGCTTCTCACTGCAGCATGCACTTGGCAGCCCCAGCAGCATGTCAGGAGACACCCACCCCCAGCCCTCTGCACTGTCCCCACCAGGCTGGCCCCCTCCCACTGACCACCGCAACCCCATGACGGTGACTGAGTGCCATGACCTTCACTGCCCGCAGCTACCCTGACCCTGCCTCCCATTACCCAACCTCCTGGCTTCCTGGTCGACAGCCTCTGACCCCACACTGGCTAACGAGCACAGCTGACTCCCAGAACCCCAAGGCACACAGAGACCGTCCCCTGGAACATGCATCTGTGCCACTTTCCGGGCTAGCAGTCCGGACCAACACAACAGCCTCGTTTGTGGCTTGACTTAGGAGTTTCTACTCCGGACAGACGCCAGTGTCAGTGGGGGTCCTCTGTCTCCCTGAACCACACCCACATCACGGGCTGCGGACTCTTGAGGCTGCGCTCCCCTGCAGTCCAGCAGCCAGCCTAGGACCCCCCAGAGCCCAGGTGGTGCTGGCCCCGCCCTCAGGCCAGCCTCGGTTTCCGGACATGGGTTAGGGTGAAAGGGGGTGGGGGTCAGGGAGTGGCACTGGGTCCTATCCACCCCACCCCCGCACAGAGGGGCTCTGGGGCAGCAGCAGAGGACAGCCCCGGTCTGCCCAGGGGGGCAGCAGCAGAGGACAGCCCCGGTCTGTCCAGGGGGGCAGCAGCAGAGGACAGCCCCGGTCTGCCCAGGGGGGCAGCAGCAGTGGACAGCCCCGGTCTGCCCAGGGGGGCAGCAGCAGAGGACACCCCCGGTCTGCCCAGGGGGGCAGCAGCAGTGGACAGCCCCGGTCTGCCCAGGGGGGCAGCAGTAGAGGACACCCCCGGTCTGCCCAGGGGGGCAGCAGCAGTGGACAGCCCCGGTCTGCCCAGGGGGGCAGTAGCAGTGGACAGCCCCGGTCTGTCCAGGGGGCAGCAGCAGTGGACACCCCTGGTCTGCCCATGGCAGCAGCAGACACGTGGTCTGCCCAGGGCTGTGGAGCACAGGAACAGCACCCCCAGAAGAGACACTGGCTCCCTGGAGACATGTCCCCTCACCCCTGCTCTCCCCTGAGGTAGAGAGGGCTGGGAACCCCAGGGGAGCTCGCCCCAACCCCCTCCCGACTGTGGGCACCCGGCAGGGTCAGCCTCTGCCTCCGGGACTCCAGGCACAACACCTCGCCCAGACCCCCACGCTCCCTGGTCACTCCCTTCAGGACCCCTTCCTAACCCCTGCTGAGTCGCTGAGAGGCTGAGCGCTGGGCCCACCTCATTCACCCTCCGTGAGCCAGGGGCCAGCACCCCTCCCTCCTGACGGGGCCTCCAGCCAGTGGCCCCACCTGGCTGGGCAGGAAAGCGCCAGGCCAACCCTCCAGTCACTCCAGGCAGCCCCAGAAGGGCTGCGGTGACTCTACGAGGGCTCTGGGACATGATTCCCATACCGTGACTTGTACCCACCTGGATGCTAGGCTGGATCACTGTTTCTGTGGTGGCGCAGCGGTTGAGACCCTGGCTGCTAATCCAGACCCCACCCGTCAGGCACTCCTGGAAGCCCGTGGCCCCATAGCGCTGGTACGAGTCAGGATCAGTGACGCAAGGACAGTCCTGTGGTGTGCTTGGCTCGCAGCCGAACAACAGGGGGTCAGGCCCACCAGGGGGGTCAGGCCCACCAGGGGCCTCCGGACAAAGGCCTGGCCATCTGCACCCAAACGGTCAACCCCGGGACCCAAGGCCGCGGTCCTGCTCACCCGCACAAGGGGATGCACGCATCAGGGTGCTCAGCTGTGCGCCCATCACCACGAATTCCAGAACATTCCAGCACCTGAACAGGAAACCGGTGCCTACCAGCAGTCATACCCCCACCGCAGCAGGCACTGAGCCACCTTGTTCTCTGGAATTATCTCTCCTGGACGCCTCACGCAACTGGATGACCGCGGGTGGGTATCTCACACAAGTGGGTGAGCACTGTGCACGAGCGGGGCCCACGGGTGAGTGCCGTGCACGGGGCGGGGGAGGAGCACAGGTGAGCGCCGTGCACGAGCGGGGGACCACGGGTGAGCGCCGTGCACGGGGGGGGGGACCATGGGTGAGCGCCGTGCACGGGGGGGGGGGACCACGGGTGAGCGCCGTGCACGGTGGGGGGGACCACAGGTGAGTGCCGTGCACGAGCGGGGGACCACGGGTGAGCGCCGTGCACGGGGGGGGGGACCACGGGTGAGCGCCGTGCACGAGCGGGGGACCACGCACGCGCACACACACACACACGCACAGGCACACCAGGGAACTGTTCCGGCCACTGGGTCTGACATGCCAACCTTCTGTTGTGTCTTCAGGGAACAGTGTCACCCCTGACCAGCTGAACCCCGCCCGACCGTCAGAGCTGCCCGACCAGGCTGGGGAGGCCCTCCTCGGGACAGCCCCTGCTGCCTCTGGGACAGCACAGCGGTCTCTGCATTCCCACCAGCTCAGGTCCCCACGCTCTGGGGAGCGTCTGCTACAGGCGAGCCAGGCACTGTGGCAGGCTGGGTGCACCCACGTGGGTCAGGCTGGCAGGCTGGGTGCTGCTGGCAGGCTGGGTGCACCTAGAGTGGATCAAGCCGGCAGGCTGCGAGGATCCCAGGCAGCTCTGGCCACTGGTGCCCCGTGGCTGCAGGCCCAGGATGACCTCTCTGGGCCTCGGTCTCCCGACCCAGCCGGAGGCAGGGACTTGCCCCTGGGCACTAAGCAGGTGACGTGGGAGACAGCCACTGTCTCCAAACACCACCTTCCTCTTGGCCACCTGCAGGTCTGGGAGGCGCCTCCTCACCGACACTCCTGGGCTGGAGAGAGAGAGCTTTGCCCGTGATGGTGGTACCCTGTGGTGACTCTGTCTGAGCCCCAGGGCCTTCGCCCACCCCCTGCACCCTGTGGGCCGGCTCCACGACGCCGTCCCCACATGTGAAAGCCCTGAGCCCCCAGCAGCCCTGGCACCCCAATCCCACATGCCAGCTCCTCCACCCACAGCCCAGAGTGGACAACTCAGACACCCTGCCCCCACCCCACAGGGGAAAAGCCAGGGCCAGCAACCCCAGAAAACTGGGAGAAAGAGGACCTGGTCTGGCTGGCAACATGTTCTGTAGGCCACTGGACAAGTCACCAAGTTCCCAGGTCCCAGGTCCAGGGCACTTGGCCACCATGCACACGAGAGCAGAGGCCCAGGGCCAGCACTGAGATGTCACAGTGCCTGCCTCCAGTACGGGCATGCAGGCCCCTGGCCAGGAGGGACGGCTTGGATCTCCCGCCTACAGGGCAGTAGGGACAGTGACCGCACCAGGCTAACAGCCCACGGCTGGTGGTTTGAGTCCGCCCAGCACTGCCGATGGCCTGGCAAGCTACGTCAGGAGCCCAGCCGCTGAATGCCCAGCCCACAGAGCACAGCTCTCCGCTGCCCACAAGGGGCACAGAATAAGGGTTCCACAGGGCTGCTCAGGAAGGGGGAGCGCCCCTGCTGGAGAGAGCTACAGCCCTCAGCCAGGGCTGGACAGCACCGCCAGCCTGGCAGGCCTCCCGGCCACCAGAGTCCAGCCCTGAGGTCCCCTCCCTGCAGGTCTGCTCACCAAGTGTCCCAGGGGAGGCTGGCACCAGGCTCTAGGGCCTGATGACACCAGGTCCCCTGTCACACTGTGAAACTTGTCTCTGCCACAGGGTGACACACTGACAGCATGAGCCGCCTGGCAAGGAGGAAGAAGGCTCCAAGAGACGTGACCCCCGGCACTAGGGGCACCGGGCATCATGGGAGGCACCAGCAGGGAATGCCCGGACGTGCTTTTTCTACTCTTTTTTTTTTAAAAAAAAAGAAAGTAACTTTATTCTGGGAGCCACCGCCCCTTCTCACAGCCCCAGAAACCTTACTGCCTCCCTCGGCCACCCCTCCGGGTACAGAGACCTGGGGGGGAGCTTGGCACACACACCCAGCCCGGTCTGGGCCGGCGGCTCCAGAGCACGGTGGCCCATCCTTCGGGGTCTGAGACAGCAGCAACGGCCCAGTTCCCAGCAGGGCCAACCCGGAGAGGCCGGCGCGCCGACGCCCCAGCTCCCCGCTGCACTCTCGCAGACCCCCACCTCTTGTACGCGCACCTCCCCCTGCCATCCCTGGGGGCCCCTGGGCGCACACGCTCCCACCCCACCTCTCTCCACCTCTCTCCAGGGTTGCTAAGGGCAACAGGGCTGACTGCCCCCAGCCCCACTCCAAAGGCAAAGAAGGGTCTTTGCTTCGATGCCCATTTGCCGAGGCTGCAAGACGGGCACCCCCAGGGCTGAGGAAGCAGGAGGGGGTAGTGCTGGGGGGCCAGGAAAGGAGTGGTTCCGGGAAGAGGGGACACTAAGGAAGAGTTGAGGTCAGGAAGCAGGGTGGGGGACACCGAGAAAGAAGGGGCAAGGGCCACCCCCCAGCGTCTGAGACCACCCAGACGGGCAGAGGTTGGGGTCACGGGGGTGCATGGGGCCGAAGAGTCACCAGAAGGAGGCGTCAGGAATCCCCCAGAAGCAGAGTCGGGAGGAGCCGAGGACCAGGTTTGGAGATCACGGAAGAGTGTGGGGTCAGGGGTCACCAGAGAAAGAACAGTCAACGCTCGCCTAAGAACACGGGCCCGGGAGTCACAGAGTGAAGAGGGTCAGGGAACCACAGAGAGCGGAGTGGGCGGCCGCCAGAAGGCGCGCGGCCAGGCGTCACCGCGGGAGAAAAAGTTGACCGGAGATCGCCGGAGAGGGCAGGGCCAAAGTTCAGCGCGTCGGGCGGAGTCGGGGGTCGCCGAGGCGGGCAGGGTCAAGGTTCAGAGAGGAGGGCCGGTCGGCCAGGGTCGCGGCGCGGGGCGGGGGTCGCTGCGGAGAGCGGGGTCACGCCCCGCACTCGCCCCGCCGCGGTCCCCCGGAACCCCGGAACCCCGGCCAGGCGCGCGGGCGGCCGCGGGAGCAGGGCCGGCGGGCCGGGGCGCCGGGATCGCGCGGCGGGGCGGGACGGGGCTCGCGGCCGGACGCGCCTCACCTCGGGCCCGGACCGAGCGGGCACGGAGCCCGCGGCGCCTCGACTCCTCGGAGCTCCCCAGCGGCCGCCGCTCACTTCCGGGTTTCGGGCGCCATCTTGGGGCCCCGAGCACTTCCGGTCACACCGCGGGGGCGGGGCCTCGCTGTGACGGGGCGGGGCGTTAGGGGCGGGGCGTTAGGGGCGGGTCTGTACCCTGAGACCCCACTCAGTGGGTCCTGGAATTCGCTGTGTCGCCCCGAAAGCGCATCGGGACCTAAAGAGAGCTCGGTTCAAATCCCGACAGTGCCTGTTACTGCCTCAGACCTTGGATACGTGGCCTACAGTCTCTGAGCCTCAGTTTCCCCTCTGCGACATGCACACGCTGTGCCCTCGGTGGTGGACCCTCGCCCCTTGCGTAGTTCAAATCTTGGCTGTAACTCACCCCCTTCCAGACTCCGCAAATCGGGTCCACCCACCTGCACCCCTGCCCCTCGGCTGTCTGATCCCTCTAGCAGCAGCTCTCTGCGCGCTGATCTGTGTCCCTAGCAGAACAGGAGTTCTCAGACCGCCCCCCCCCCCACAGCCAACACATCCTGGCACGTGGTGTCCCCGAAAGTCCCAGGGGCTATCCCCAGAAAAGGCAGGATCCTGGCCGGCAAGGGTAGGGTTCCAGGAGCCGGATGCAAACGATGCCCGGATTTGCCCCACTGCCGGGAAGAGGGTGGGACTGGCCCTGGCACAGGGGGCCGAGCCGGAGGGTGGCTTCCCAGGGACTTGAGGCCTTGCTATCTGCTTTGGGATGGGCCTGGGATGGGCCGGGCCGGTTCAGGCGGCTACCGTGTGGGAGGTACCAGTCCTCCACAGCTAGTCTTGAGCAAGAAGGCAGCTGCTACCTGTCCCTGGGGCCTCTCTGACCCATTTCAACCCCCCGAAGTTAATATTTGCTTGTCCACCGACCCTTTTTTCCACACAAGGAACTCTTACAGCTCCTACTTTGTGCCTGCAACTGCACTAGGCAGAGCTCAGCCAGTCTTCTTGGCTATGCCCTCAGGGTGACTCTCGACAGGGGAAACAGAGCCTGTACCAGACACTTCTACCTAGAAATAAGGCCTGGGGCCCAGGGAAGAGGAAAGTCTCTGCCTGGAAAATCGTGAGGAGCTACAGGGAGGTGTGGACATTGAAACTGGGGCTTTGACGTTCAGGTAGGAGTTAGCCAGACAGAGAAAAGTGGGGAGAGTGTTTCTGACAAAAGGGAAGTTGTTCACAGGCCTTATTTAGGGGATCGGGAAGGGAACGAGTGTGTATGGATCCTGCTCACCCAATAGAGCTCAGGCGAGGAGCTCCTATACCTGCACCCACAGGCCAAAGGGAAGAGATGAAACTGAGGCCAGTGAGGAAGGGTGACTGATTCAGGGTCAGGTTCCGTTTGGTCCCTTGGTTCTCGGCACTTGGGGTTGTGATTCTGGCTCTGAAACAAGGTTTCACAGCAAAAGAAATCAAATTGAGCAACAGGCAGCAGGCTTGGGAAGGGTGAATAAGCCCATTTCAGGCACCGGGGGCATCAGCTGTTTTCAGTCATTTCCTGCCACATGGGACAGGCCAGTTGATTCAGGCAAGTCCAGGAAAAATGAAAATACAGGGCCCCTCGTTCGAAACTTACTAGGGACCTCAAGAGAAGGACAGCAGAGTATTAAACCCAGACGGGGCCCCTCTGGGCTTGGGGCCTTCTGGGCATGGAGGCTGTGGGTGCCTGCCCTGTTCCCCACAACAGCTCTCAGAGGTCAAGATTGGTATTGACCTGCAACTCACAGGTAGAGAAACTGAGTCACAGAGCCACTCAGAAGCCTGCCCTGAGTCTCCCCCCAGAACCCCATTTCCTTGACGGTTGCTGCTGCCCGACATGGAGGCAGCCTGCTGGAGCGGGGTGAGTCCGGCCATCTCAGCAGGAAGGAATCTGCCAAGTTTGGGGATTTCAAGGGAATTAGTCATTTTGGGGATTTCCAGGGAAGCACAGAGAGGCAGCCTGGGACAGCAAAGGGGACAGCTCAGGGGACAGCTCAGGGGACAGCTCAGGGGCCTGCAGGCAGACAGCCAGCAGCCGGTGGGCAGCTGCAGGGGCTCTGCAGAGGGTAGCAATAGTGGGGACCAGCCTCCTGGACTGTGTGGGGACTGAGGGAACAGTGTCTGTGTTGCTGTGTGCTATTGGGTCGGTTCCAATTCACAGCGACCCCGTGCGACAGAAGGCTTTCCTAGACTATCCTCTGCAGGAGCGTGTCCCCAGGTCTGCCCCCTGAGGAGCTGCGGGGTTGTTCACACCACTCGCCCTCCCGTCAGCAGCCAAACGTTTAACCATTGCACCACCAGGCGTCCCGTCCAGTGTCTGCCCATCACCCCTGTCCCCAGAGGACCTGTGGCACTTCCTTCTACCAAGTCCACTGTGAGTGTCTCAGACACGACTGTGCCATGAGACAAGAAAAACAGTGAAGTTAGGAGTCCTGGCAGGGCAGCCCTCAGGAGATGGGCTGCTGGCCCGAAGGCTGGCCAAGTGAATCCACCAGGTGCTCCTTGGAAAGCCCGTCACAGGGTCCCTGCGATGAACTGGGGGTCTGGAGAGGAGGGTCCGGGCTCAGTGCAGATGTGCCAAGGCTTGGGCCCAGCTGACACAGCTCAGCCCACAGAGGAGCCCCCAAAGGGCTGGCCAGTTGTGCCCATAGCCCCCGCCTCCAGCAGCCCTGCCCATCAGGGGCACTCAGCCTTCCTGCTGCAGCCCCAGGAGACGGTCCCCGCTGCCCCCACGATGGGTGGAACAGCCTCCTGGGGTAGGAGGTGTGGAGGTCCAGGGATCGGCCTGGGGAGGCTGTGTCTGGGGTCAAGTCCCACCCTGACGAGCCGTCCCACAGCCTCCGTCACATGTGGTTGCTATTTGATGTTGCTGAGTCAGTGCCGCCTCACAGCCCCCTCCAGATGACAGATGAATGCCACCATCACGGTCACTGCAGCCACTGTGTCCACCCATCCCACTGAGGGTCTTCCTCGTTTTCCCTGACCCTCCTCTTCACCGAGCGCGACGCCCCCCTCCAGGGCTGGGTCCCTCCCGACAGCCTGTCTGGCGTGTGTGAGGTGCGGTCTCTCCATCCCGGCTCCTAAGGGGCATCCGGCTCCTGAGGGGCACCCGGCTGTGCTTCTTCCAAGACCAGTTTGATGTCCTCCTGGAAGTCCCTGCTCTGCCCCGTGCCCTGTACCAACACGGGGACCCTGAGCCGCCAGTCCTTCCCCAGTCGTCCTTCTCTGTCACCCAGCTTTCACCTGCACGTGAAGCAATGAAGAGACCGTGGCTCAGAGCAGGAGCCTCTCGGCCCTCAAGGTGATGTCTTTGCTGTTCATCACTTTGCAGAGGTCCCTTGCAGCCGAGGGACGCCTGCTCACAGTCTCTCCGGGCCCTGTGACCAGCTCATGACGGTGGCCGGGTGGGGACATTCCATTTCTAGTGCCTGGCGGACGCTTCGTTTGAGCCGAAGTGTGTCCCAGGCACATATGGGCCATACTTTCACTAAAACACTCACCGCGCCTCTGAAATTGGCATGTCACCAGGCATTTGCCCTGTGTTTTCACCTGCGAATTCTGGCTGTCTGATGCAGGGGACCGCAGAGAGGCTCCGATGTCATGGAAAGGGCGGGTAGCCCCCTCGCCTGCTGAATGGGCGTGGTCGCAGCACTCCGTGCCCCACGTGGGCCCGAGGCCTGAACAGCAAGCCTCCCTGTGGACGGGCATGGACAGGTACGAGTGGCTGGGTTTCTCTGTCACCTGTTGGAATTCTGTAAACAGCAGGAAGACCTCTGGAAACGCGAGAGGTGGGCCAGCTGGGGATTCCCTGACAGTCCAGGAGACTGGGGCTGCCCTTCCTGTTCCTCCTGTGAGATGCACCCTGGAGCCCCCAGCCTCAGCTTCCCCTCCTGGGAGGTATACTCTGGAGCCCCCAGCCTGCTTTTGCTCCTAGGGGGTGCATCCTGGAGCCCCCAGCCTCCTCCTGCCTCAGTTTCCCAGCTGGGCCAAGGAAAGTTCTCTCAGGGCTGTGCCCACTTTGCAGTACAGGAGACAGAGGCCTTGAGGACCAGGCCCGGGGAGGAGGAGCCCAGGAGGCCGCGGCACTGGCGGGGCTCTCAGACCTAAAGCCTCAGCCAGGTGAGGCAGGGCAGGTGGGCCCAGCCTGGCCCAGCCTCTGCGGGGGCAGGGACCTGTCCACTTCCTGTTTCCCCAGATTCTGGAAAGCCCCAGCGTTCCCGAGCCGGGAGCGCCACCCCCCGCCTCCCCCCGCCTCCCGGCCGGCTCCCTCACCGCTTCTCCTTTCGGCACCCACTTCCCCTGGCACCCCGGCCCCGAGCCTGCTCCCTTTGCCCCTCCTTCCTCCTGAGCCCCAATCAGGCCATTCCCAGAGTGCAGCCTGGGAAACCGAGGCCAGGGCGGCCCGCCAGGCTGCGCCCAGCTACGTCTGTCCCCGCCTCCATCTCCCCGGTCTCTTTGTCTACCCGTCTGTGTGTCTGTCTCCCTCCTTCCCTTCTGTGCCAGAGGCCCGCCACAGCCTGCCGCCCCTGTCCGGCTGCCACACCCTCCCCGTGGCCAGGCCCACCAGTTACCTACCCCAGGCCGTTCCGGGCCCTGGCTGGTGTGTCCCTGGGCCCTGGGGTCCCTTGGCTGGCTGAGCCCCGAGCAGGCCCCCGTGAGCACTGTCAGGGTGCAGACTGCTGCACGGACAGCAAGCCTGCTGAGCGGGATCGCGACCCTTCTGGGAGAAGGCCCTCCGTCCTGGGCACCAAGGCCAGGTCCAGGGCTGCAGGTATTACGAGGGGCCAGACCCAGCTCGCCACACATCTGGCAGCCCAGTGTGGATCCTGAGGCTGGGGGCCGGGGGCGGATAAAGGAAGAAGGGGTCCCCTTCATCCCAGAGGGGGAAGGACACCAGGGAGAAGCATCTTGTACAAAGCTGACCCAGCCCCCCAGGAGAGACCACAAGGAGGGAGCACAGGGCTTCCTGAGCAGGCAGAGTTCGGGGCAAGGCCTCTGTCCGGGGTAGGAGGGAGCCGCAGAAGGCTACGGAGCAGAGGAGCAGCAAGGACAGGTGGAGTCAGAGGTCACTCAATCCGCCCTCCTCTGCTGGAGGGGGGCCAGGGGGGCCGGACATGCCTGGCGCCAGAAGGGTCATCAGCAGAACCCCGGGGGGGGCTGAGCTGAGACCCCAGGCATGCAGGAAAGAGCCAAACTTCCAACTTCTTTCTCGAAAGGGCCTGCTGTTGGCCAAACTGGAGCCGCGGGAGAGCTGAGGAGAGGAGGGGGGCCCTCAGGGACCCTCAGGAACCCTGCCCCCACCTGGACGGCAGCACAACAGGGGTTCTCCCCTCCCTCGCACCCCACCCAAGTCAGAGGGAGGCCAGACCCAATAGCTGAACTCTGTCCCCAGGGCACTGGGGGGGCTTTGGGAGACAGCAGAAGGGGGAGATGGGGCAGGGGTGCAGCCAAAGCAGGGGCTGGGTGGGCAAAGAGAAGAGGCGGGAGAGGTGAACACTCAACCCAAAGGGAGATGGTCTAGGACACCTCCAGGCCATCCTTATGAGACATAATGTCACCTCTGCTGGGACTTTCTGAGCCTGTACCTTGGCTGGCCCAGCCTAGGAGTGGGGTTCCAGCCCGGGAGGGGGGTTCCAGAGAAGCCAGGCTACTCCTGCTGACTCACCGGCTAAGGTTCAATGACACCCTTGGGAAGAGCTATACCTACAGGGGAGTCAGGAAGAGCTCCAACCTTCCAGCTCCGGGCCAGGCGTCCCTGTCAGAATCTCAGGGGCATGGTGGGGCACCCAAATTCCAACAGGAGCATTTGGGGCACCTGGAGTTGGCGGGAGGGTGTTTTAATCCCCCAAGACTGCGAGGACCACCAGCAGTGTGAAGAAAGGGCTGTGGAATGCGGATGTGAAGACTTTCTGGGTTCAAATCTTGCTTCTGCTGCACAATAGCTATGTAAGCCTGGGGTTCAAATCTCACCCCTGCCACACAGTGCTATGTGAGCCTGGGGTGCTGGCTAACCTCTCTGGGCTTCATTGTCCCTGTCTGCAAAATGGGGACATCACAGTACGGCCCTGGGGAGTTGGTGAGAATTTCGGGAGTACCAGGATGTATAAAGCTGTTGGAATAGGGTGTGGGACAGGACGAGGATTCTGTAATAATAATAATAATAATAATAAAAACATTTGAAAGAAGAAATGAATTCAGAGCCACTTGATTCGTGGCAGCCCAGAGATGGCAACAGGCCATGTGTCCGTCATGAGGCGTTGGCGGAGCTCCGCGGGGTCAGTCCACTGGAAGGAGCTTCAGCCCAGGGAAGGAGGCACACGTTCTGGCCCGGGCCACCAGACGGGTGGAACTGAAACACACGATGCTGGGTGACAAAGAACACATCAATCCACAGTGACAGAGAGTGGGCTGGTGGCCGCCAGGGGCAGTCCCTGTTTGGGGCACACGGTCAAGCTTTTTTTTTTTATTATGATTGAATGAAAATGTACATTCCCATATAAATTTGCATGCCCACCTATGTGCAGCTCAGTTAAGCTCTTGACCAAGGGTTCAATAGGATTCCCAGGTGCCTATCCTATGCTCCCTAGGACCTCAGTGGACCTGTCTGTGAAATGGGTAGAGCTGGGGAAACGTTCTAGACAGCGTAGGTGGATGAGTGTCAGGAAGGCACCCAGCTTCTCCTCTCCTGGGAGGAGGAGGCCTTCTGCCCTGAGATGAGCAGTCATTGTGCCCGTGGGCTTCAGGAACCCGAGGGATGCGGTAAAATATCTGCTGTCACTTAGCTGGACCACTGCGGACCCAAATTCCCAGACATCTGCTCTGCACTCAGGGAAAACACATGACTCAATTGGCCCCATCATAACCTTCTGTTGGATTTGTGCTGCAGCTCCGGGGAAGAAGATCTGAACTTTTGGTAGCTGGGATGCTGATGTGAGGTCTGGAGCTGCTGGAACTTCTTTGTGTCATGAGGAGGAAGTTGGGTGAAAATAAAAGCCGTGAGAGTAAGGCAAAGCCAGAGATGGAGAGGCAGAGGGACCCTCATGCCACCAAGACAGGGGTGGAGGGACCCCCGTGCTACTGAGACAGAGAGGTAAACGGACACTCGTGCCACCAAGGTGGGGAGGCAGAAGGACCCTCGTGCCACCGAGACAGAGAGGTGGAGGGACCCTCCTGAAACTAGTTGAGGGTCCTGGATTCACCTGAGCCTGAAACCTGCTGGACCAGCGAGTCTCGGTGTGGAGCAGACTCGGCCACCCACCCAGGGAACACTTGTCAATGTCTGGAGAGGGTTGTGGTTGTCACAACTGGGCAGGCAGAGCCACCAGCATCAAGTAGGAAGAAGACAGAGATGCTCAATACTCTGCAGTCACAGGAGGGCCACCAAGGACACTGAGACGCATGTCCACAGCGCCGGGGGGGAGAGCCCCTGTGCTCTCCTCTGGGCCTTTCAGTTCCATGAAAAAAGATTCCCTTTTTTTTTTTTTTCCCCTGAAACTAGTTTCAGTTGGGTTTCTTGTCACCTGCAACCCAAAACTTCTAAGCCACACTGGAGGCAAGACACGAGCAGGGGGTTTTGGAGACAGAAGTGGGTGCTGCCACCTGTCTGCAGAGTCCCCCAGCGTTGGGATGGGGCCCAGAAGGGGTCTGTGTCAGCCCTCAACTCGGATCCCTCTTTTTAAAAAAAGTTTTTTGATTTATATAAAAATTGCAAAGCTGGTACAGAGAGCTCCCATAGACCCTGCATACCCCATGTCCCTTATTTTAAACATCTCATATTAAAAACAAAAACAACTGCCACCAAGCTGATCTTGCCTCATGTCGCCCCGTGTGTGACAGAGTCAGCCGCTGCTCCACAGTGTCTGGCAGCTGGATATTTCCTGCCTAGATCCCCAGGCCTCACTTCCAGCCACCAAGGGACAACCTCCAACCTTTCGGCTATCAACCAAGTCCTTCACTGTTTGAGCCACTTGAGGACTCTCACTTCACGTTAAAGTGATATGTTTGTCACAGTCGAGGACATGACTGAGGTCACATTTTATTCCAGTTTCCTCAGTTCCCCCTAATGTCCTGCTAGGGTCCCAGGACCCCATCTGGGACTGTCTTCATCTGCTAGTGCTGCTCAAACAGAAACCCCAAAACAGATGGCTTTAGAAAGAGAAACTTGGTTTTGTCAGAGTCCAGCAGGCTACAAGTCTGAACTCAACGGGAGGTCTTTCTACGCTGGCTCTGGTTGTCACCAGCTTTCCCCAGACTGGGAGCTTCTCAGATACAGGGACCCTAAGTCCTTTCCACCGGCGCTGCCTTCTTGGTGGTAGGAGGTCCCCAGCTCTCTGCTTCTCCCTTTCCTTTACACCCCAAGAGGCTGCCTTAGGGAACAGCACAGCCTCACACGCCAAGCCCCGCCCCCGCGACAGGACGGTTCGGCCACGGTCCTGCCTCGTTAACGTGGTGGCGGCGGGGAGTACAGCGTGCAACAACGACACACGGTACCAGCAACCACAGCCCGTCAAATTGCTGCACACATTTCTGGGGGGGACCTACATGGTGTTTACTCAGAAGCCCGACCTGGACCAACAGGACACGTCTGTGGTTGTCCTCAGATCCAGCCCAGGGGGCTGTGACACCCACCCACCCGCCTGTCTGCCACCAGGACCGAGAGTCTATTCATGAGGTGAAAGCCACGCGCCACACAATCTGCCCGTTTTGAGTTTGTAGGGTGGAGGTTTCCAAAATCTCCAGAGTTGCACAACCTTCACCTCAATCTTGTTCGAGGACATTCCATCACCCTCAGAAGAGACCTTGTGGCCAGTGAGAGTGAGAGCCTGGGTTTGGGCCTCCCGGCTCCCTCGTTAGCTGCCGTCCAGCCGACCCTGGCCCGCGGCAGCCTCGTGTGTGCATAGGATCACCCCTCTATAGAGCCACTGGGTGGTGGCCCTTGGGAGCTGTCCTCGGAGGCACCCCTGTGCGGTCTGGAGCCATCGGCCTCTCCACTAGCCTTCGGGCGCTTACCCACGTGCGCCACCCAAGGACTCCTGGGAAAGTGGAACATGTTCATCTGCCTGCCCCTCGCTGTTCTGGAACTCACGCACCCCCCTCAGCAGAAGCACGGACACCCCCGTTCTCTCCTGGCAGACCCGGGCTGTCAGGGCACCTGCTGCTCCACGAGCCTAAGCCAACCGCAGGAATCGAATGGAGTCCAGCTCGTGGTGTCCCTACAGGACGGGGCAGCACTGGCCTGCAGAGTTTCCCGGGAGCACCTGGGGGATTGGAACTGTCAACCTGGGGGTGAGCTGCCGAGCTCTGAACCACCTGGGGGGAGAGCTTGCCGGGAGGATGTCCCACAGGGCCAGTTGGGAGAAAAGCGTAGGAGCCCTTTCTCAGGTGGTGGCCCAGCTGGTTTCATCTTGTCTCCCACCCCCCATCCCCACCCCTCCAAACCCCCATGCCCTCCATCCCTCCAACTGCCCCGCCCTCACCCCATCCCCGCATCCGACTCTACTCCCAACCCTGCACCCCACTCCCCACCCTTCCCTAAGCCACCCACCCACACTCCCACCCCCCTGACTCCAACCACCTCCACCCTACCCCACCCTCTACTCTCTCTCCCCCACCCACCCCTACCCCACTCACGCCACCTCATCTCAGGCATCCTCACCCCACGCCCCACCGGACGCCCGTCAGACCCAGACTCCTGTCGGCCCCTCAGAAGAGGGTATTCCCAGGCATCTACCTAGCAGCTCCTCTGTGTCTGCAGGCCTCAGGACTCTTAAAACTCATTTAACAATTTAACAAACTAGTTATTTTTTTTATTGTGTTGCAAGTGACAGTTTTCTCATGCAAAAACTTACACTTTGTCACGTGATGCGAGCTGCCCGCCCTGCACTGTGACAGCACACTCCCCTCTTCCACCTCAAATGTCCCGTCTGCTCACCCAGCTCCTGTCGCCGCGCTCCGCTGTCAAGGGGAGCTGCCCGGGCAGTCTCCCTGTAGGCTCCAGTCGAGAGGCCCCCTCTGCACCGGGGTCCCTTTACGTCTCCCAGACCACTGCAGTCCTTGTCTGAAGAGCTGGCCTCACGAATGCTGGTTTCAGGTTCTGGGCTAATGCAGAGTTGGGGGGCCACATCTTCTGGGGACCCTCCTGTCCGCCAGAGCCTCACCTCTGGTCTTTTCATGGGAGTTCAGGTGCTGTACCCACTTGTCTCCCGCTCTGTCAGGGCCTCTCTGTTGAGTTCTTTTTAAGGATGGACAGTGGTGGCCGGGTCCCATCTAGTCCACTGCTGTCAGGCAAGGTGCTCTCCGGTTTATGGGCCCGTCTCTGGTGACACTTTTTTTGGTTGCAGTGTGTTTGGACAGGGGATCCCAGGGAAGTCTACTTGTTGACGAGTTGGTGTCTTCCCACGGATCCTTCAGCCTATATGTTCACCATCTCTCTCCCACTCTCCAATTTTCTCTTCTTCCTCTCTTTTTTATACAAAACCCGGTTGTTTTCCTGTAAAGTTTCCCACACTGGAGAGTCTGCTAATGTGTTTCTCTGAGATAATTTCAGCTTTAAATAGCAAACACATCCCCGGTTTCAGAAATCAACGTCAGGAGGGGTAAAATCTCCCTCCTGCGAGTCCACCACCTCTAGACTGTCCCTGGAAGCAGCCGCACTGACCACTGTCCTGAGTGTCCTTCCAGAGAATTCTCTGCCTACACAAAAAAGTAAAAAAAAAAAAGAAAAAAAATCAGGTTACTCTCTCTTTCAGTATTTCTTAATGGGGTAAAAGGTACCTAACACAAAATTTATGCCTAAATTTATGTCAGGTGTATGTTACCACTTACCCCATTTTAATGGGCAGACTGTACACAGAATGGGAATTCCAGAATCCCTAACTGTGGTCGCGGTGAAGCTGCACACAGCAACCAGAGGCAGGCGTTTGGGCAGAACTAGGGGACGTCACGCGGTGTGAGGTCAGGAAAGGTGTGCGTCAGGGTTGTACCCTTTGCTGCATTTAGTCAGTCTGTATGCTGAGCGAATAATCCAAGAAGCCGGGCTACGTGGAGAGCGAGGTGTTAGGATCAGACCACAACTCATCAACAACCTGCGTTACGCAGACGACACCACGCCACTTACGGAAGTGAAGGGCGTTTGAGAGACTTACTGATGGAAATCAAAGACCACGGTCTTCAGTATAGAGTGTGCCTCAACATTAAGAAAACAAAAATCTTCACGATGGGCCCAGTAAGCAACATTATGATAAACAGAGAAAATTCTGAAGCTGTCAGAAAAAACAAAAGCAAGAAGGCCCTCTGCTGTTGACTTGATTCCAACTCCCAGAGACCCAGTGACAGAGCAGAGCTGCCCGGCAGGACGAGCCCAGACCGCTGACCTCCTGGTCAGACACAGCCCTTACCCCCATGCCGCGACGCCCGAGGACACTGACCAGGGTTTCGTTCTTCTGGAGCCACAGTTAGTATTTGTGGGAGCGGTGGCGTGTTTCATGTGTTTCATTCAGCTTATCTGCTGAGAAAGACCTCTTTCAAGGACTCAAAAGCCGAGGCTGGCCACCACCAGTGACTGGCCTCACAAGAAACATGGCTGAGACCCTGATGGAGCAGGAGAAAAACGGGGTGCAGAACCTGAGCTCTATTAAACAGAAAGACTGGAAGGTCCCCAGAAGACATGGGTGTCCAGACTCTGTGCTGACCCACAAAGGAAACCGTTCCAGAAACCAACTATTTAGACAAAGATGGACCTAGTCCATATGACGTGAAATTATACTGCTGAAGAGGGTGACTTTTGATGTAAGCAGACAGAAGAGTATTGCTGGGCAGCTCCTGTCCAGAGGGGAGACGAGAGGGCAGAGGGGACCAAAGCTGGGAACTGGACACGGGATGTACAGGGTGGAGAGGAGATGTGTGGGGTCATAGGGTCAGGAGAGCAGCCAGAGCCACACAGCAGTGTATGTGCACGAGTTTTTAAATGACAAATTCACTGGGACTGTAAACTTTCACTAAATCACAATAAAACACTTTTTCTTAAAAGAGGTTTTACTTGGAAGACTAAGACGCACCCGACCCCGTCCCCTGTGTTTTCAGTTGCCTCAGAAGCACACAAAAGCTGGGCCATAAGTACGGAAGCCTGCGGAACAATTATGTCGTTGAATTACGATGCTTGTGCAGGATATTAAATGTTAAATATTGGACTACCAAAAGAACAAACAAATTTGTCTTGGAAGAAGTTCCGTCAGGGAGGTCCTTAGAAGCAAGGATGGTGAAACTGTGTCTCACATACTTTAGGCGCGTGGTCAGGAGGGACCAGTCCCTGGAGAAGGGTGTCATGCTTGGGACAGCGGAGGATTAGTGAGGAAAGGGGAGCCCCTCGATGAGATGGACTGCCACGGCGGCTGCATCTGTGGGGCCTAGTGTAGGCGCGCTGTGCATGCGGACACGGCAGCGTTCCGCCCCCCGCGCACAGGGTCGCTGTGAGTCGGTGCTGACTCTCTGGCCCCTGACGACGCAGCATGTGTGTGACAAGGTGGCATTGAGGAGCTCAGTTCGCAGTGCAAACCTTACTTTGGTTTGATTCTGGAACATTCTACCCTCCAACTGGAAACTACACTTCCTGTAGCAGTCACAGCCTACTGCCCCCTTTTCCCCAAGCCCTAGGTGACCCATAACCTCCTGTCTGTCTCTCTGGATTTGCTCTGTCGGACACTTGGGACGAAAGGAACCGCGCACTGCGTGGCCCCCACTGCTCACGTATTTTCCGGCTCTGTCATCCTGTGGCGTCCGGCAGCGCCTTACACCTTTCACAGGCTGTTTTCCTCGTCCTCAGCGCTAACCATGGAGCTGCCTTTGTGCTGACCTTCACCTTGCCGTTTTCCCGTGATACCTGGAGTTTGCCTGGTTCTCTTTGGGGGGCTATGTAGTATTCCATGGTCAGGACTGGTGTGCTCTGTTCCTTGCGGGGGACTTCCTAACTGCTACCATGGCCGGGGGCAGCCTTGAAGGGCCTTCACATCCCACATGGAAAAGCGGATTGATGGGAGGGATTTGCAGTGGTGGAAATTTGGGGGCCTCGGCCATTTGGGATGACACGCGGACCACTCTCGTGGAAAATGACTGCTGTAAAGGACCTCTTTAAAGTGCTGAAAAGCAAAGACGTCACCTCGAAGACTAAGGTGCACCTGACCCAAGTCATGATATTTTCAATTGCGTCACATGCCTGAGAAAGCTGCACAAGGAACCAGGAAGAAAGAAGAACAGAGGCCTTTGCATTGTGGTGTTGGAGAAGAAAGTGGAATGTCCCAAGGACCGCCAGAAGAACCAACGGATCTGCTCTGGAAGAAGGACCACCAGAGTGTTCCCTGGAAGCCGAGATGGCAAGACTGCATGTTTACATACTTAGGGCATGTTGTCAGGAGGGATCCGTCCCTGGAGAAGGACATCATGTTTGGTAGAGTGGAGGGTCGGTGAAAAAGAGGAAGACCCTCCAGGAGACGGACTGACACGGGGGCTGCGATACTGGGCTTAAGGACAAAGACGACTGTGCTGTGGCCCAGACCGGGCGGTGTTTCACTCTTGTGTAGATGGTGACTGCAGGTCAGGACCAACCCGACGGCTCCCGAAAGCCACGACAACGTGCCATACAGTCGACTCCTGTCTAAGTGTCTACCCAAAGGAAGTGGAAACGTACATCCACACAAACGTCTGTACAGAAACAGTCATAACAGCTCTATTCAGAACGGCCCAAAGCAGAAACAACCCCAGTGCAGCCATCCATCCAGCGGAATAGGACACGGCAGTGAAAAGGGGACAAATGCTGGAAGCTGCCGTCAGCGTGGGGGAGCCCCAGAGGCACGCCGTACGGCGGCAGGGAAGCTGGGCTCATCTTGTGTGAGTCCATTTATGTGACACTCCGGGAAAGACCAAGCTCCAGGGACAAATACTGGGTCCATGGCTGGGAAGGGCCACGGGGTCAGCGGGAAGAGCTGACTACAAAGTGCCACGAGGGAGCTGATGGAGGGGACGGGAACAGTTTTTGTCTGATAGTGTTAGTGTTTACGGATTCTAATTCTTGAAGTTCCAAGAATTGGGCACCAGCAAAGGTGACTTTTTCTGTAATAAATACTTCTCGGTGTCCTTACTTAAAGGATCTGTTTTCTCAAATACTTCATCTTAGATGTCGTCCTTGGTTTATTTTGAGTCTAAATCCCAGGTGCAACATCCTTTTACTCATAAGACTTCAGGGGGTGTCTCTGAAGCCGAGAGTCCCCACGGCAGCAGGTTCTGCCTCCCTAGGGGACACTGAGTGACGACCAGGACACTTGTGGCCGTCACGACTGGGGTGGGGGCTGCTGCGGCCATAAGTGAGAGCAAGGCAGCGATGCCCATCCAGACAGCACACACCTCACAGGGTATGGGATGGTTGCACCCCGGGGAGGGGTCCCAACCGAAACGCCCACCGTGCCGGCAGGGAGACCCTGGTGTAGAGCAGAAGCTGGGTGACCTCGGCTGTGCAGGACTGTGCACCCTTGTGCTGTGACGATGGGTGACAAAACCTGACAGGGTGACGACGGGTGGTGACCTGGGACGGTTGTCACCACAGAGGACTGAGTGTGGGCTGGAAATCCCAGTCCCGAGCATCACGCCCTCTGATTCCCTCAGCCTTCCTCTCACTCCTCCACCCATGTACACACTCTGATCGAACTCACACACTGCCTCTCTCACAGTTCCAGATACTTGCAACCTCTTTCTGGGTCTCCTCAACACATACACACCTCAGTACACTCTCCCACACTCTCGGAGTAACACTTTCTCTCACAAACTCTCTCACACTCATGCACACTCACCGACACTGCACACTGATACACACACCCTGCAGCTTCATAGACTGACTCACACACTTGCAGTCTCTCACACTCTCACGCACACTCTTATTAAACATTCTCACAACACTGTCTTTCACACTCCCTCCATACACAGACATTGTCCCTCCCAGACTCTCGTGTGGAGTTTCACACTCTCGTGACCACACACGCTTCCCATCTCAGGCTGATACACTGTCCACCTCACACGCGCAGCCTGTCATGCACACCTTCTGCACACTCACACTAACAGCCATGTATGTTTTCTGTCTCACACACGTGTGCACTGACACACGATCACACAAAATTCTCCCATGAGCTTCTGTCTCCCCAGCACACACACTCTTCCAACCCCTCCCACACACGCTCAGGCAGTCACCGTCACAATGCACACCCTCCTCTTAACGTTGTCTCCCACGCTGTCTCTCTCTCACACACGTTCTCACCAACTCTGTCTCACGGACGCCTCTCTCACACACGCATGCATGCAAGGGCTGACACACATACTCCCTCAACAAACTTTTCGTCTCACACTCTCTCCAACACTTCCTCACATTGTCTCTCACACACGCGCACACACATTCTGTCCCCTACACGCACGCTCTGTTTCACGTGTGCACACACTGTCTCACACACGCACGGACACATTCAAGCAATCTCATGCACACAGACATGCTGACACAGCGGCGCTCGCGCTCCCTCCACGCATACGCAAGCCCTCGCGCAGACACGCGCACCCACGCGCCGACACACGCACCCACGCGCAGACACGCGCCGACACGCGCCAACACGCGCCGACACGCGCAGACACGCGCACCCGCGCGCAGACACGCGCCGACACGCCCCCACGCGCCGACATGCCCCCCACGCGCCGACACGCCCCCCACGCTCCGACACGCGCCCCACGCGCAGACACGCGCCCCCACGCGCCGACACGCGCCCCCACGCGCAGACACGCGCCGACACGCGCAGACACGCGCCCCCACGCGCAGACACGCGCCCCCGCGCGCAGACACGCGCCCCCGCGCGCAGACACGCCCCCCACGCGCGCGGACACACCGAGGGTCCCGCGTTCCCCTGCGGCCCGCGCGCGCCCCCTGGCGGCCCCCCGGCGCACTGCGGCCCGCCCCTCCCCCACCCCTTGTCCCCGAAGGCGGTCCCCGGGCTGCTGGGGCCGCGGGGTCGGGCCTCCCGGTGGGGCCTCAGCGTCGCCAGGGACGTGCAGAGTGGATCGTGCGGGTGACAGTCCCCTGGAAGCCTCAGTTTCCCCCTGGTGAAAGGGAGAGAGCCCTGAAGTCACTTTCAACACCGCGGCTTCCCGCCCCGCTCTTCCCCAGTCCGGGCGCCACCGGGTCGGTTCCAGCTCGCGGTGACCCCGCGCGTGTCCGGGGGGATCCGGGCTGGCTGCACAGGGCTTCGACGCTGCTTTTCAGACGCCCTCGTCGGGCCTTTCTGCTCAGGTCCTTCCGAAGACGCTCACACCTCCAGCTTTCACTTCATAGCTGAACGCGGAACGGTTTGCAGAAACCCCCCCAACCAAACCTACCAGGTTGATCCTGATTCACAGGGACCCCACAGGGTCTCCAGGGCTGTAAAGCCCTACGAAAGCCAACGGCCACCTCCCTGGATCCCCAGTCCCTGGTACGCACCACTCTGCCCTCTCTCTCAGGGATCTGCCTGGTCTGGACATTTCCTATTCACAGCTGTCTGTAGCGACTGGCGGGCTTCTCTCACACAGTGTCACATTTTCAAGGTCCACCCACACCGTAGCTCGTATCAGGACCTCACACCCTTCACAGCAGTGTGTGGACGGCCTCGCTTTGCGGTACCACTCACCTGTTGATGGACACTTACTGGTTCCCACGGCCTGGCTGTGGTCACAGACATGCTGTGGGCTTTGCTGCGGATCTGTCTTTTCGTTTCTCTTGGGCACATGCATACCTAGGTATGGAATTGCTGGGCCAGGGGGGTGATTCTCACTTTCACATTTTGGGGAACCACCATGCTGTTTTCCACAGCACCGCCCCATTTTCCACCCCATCAGTCCTGTACAGGGTTTCCTGTTTCTCTGCATCCTCACCAGTGTTTATTATCTGGCATTTTATTATACTCATCCTGGCAGGTGCAGGAAGCCTGGGTGGGATAGTGGTCACAGCGCTACAGCTGCTAACCAAGAGGCTGGCCGTTCTAGTCCACCAGGTGCTTTCTGGAAACTCTGTGGGGCACTTCTACCACATTTTATGGGGTCTCCGTGAGTAGTAATTGACTTGATGGTGATACGTGTGGGTGGGCATGAAGAGGCTAATTTAATAACATATTTCTTTCGACCTGTGTCCTAGTTATCTGGTACTGCTGTAACCAAGATAGTTAGCTTTAACAAAGAGAAATGTATTTTCTCAGAGTTTAGGAGGCTAGCAGTCAGAATCCAGCACGCAGGCTCTGCAGGAAGGCTTTCCCTCTCTGAGAGGCTGCTCCTAGGTGATCCCCAAGTGATCTGGCATCCCTCTTTCCCACCTCTGCTTCTTTAATCTGCTTTTTTCATATTTTATAGGAGATTGATTCAAGACACACCCTGGGCTAATCCTGTTCCTTGAACACAACACAACACATTCCCAAATGGGATTCAAAGCACAGGCAGAGCTGGGATTTACAGCAAGGTTTTGGCTTTTTTCTTTCTTTTTAATTGTGCCCTAGATGAAGGTTTACAGAACAGATTGGTTTCTCATTCAACAGCTAATACACGTTATTGTTTTGTGATGTTGGGTGCCAGCCCCACGATGTGCCACCATCTTTGGGTTCCCTGTTTCTGTCTGTCCCCTCCTGCCTTCTCACTTTGCCCCCGGGCTGGTGTTACCATGGTCTTGTGTGTGTGGCTGCGAATGGTTGTTTGACACCTGTCTGATCTGTGGCTGAGGATGAACCCTAGCAGTGACTTCAGAACTGAACTAAAAGGCTATCTGGAGACCATACTCTTGGAGCGTCTTCTCCAGTTTCTGTCCGATGACTAAATCTGGCCTTTTTTGTGAGTTAGGATTTTGTTCTACATCCATCTCCCGCTCTGTTGGGGACCTTCTGCGGTGACTCCTGCTGGAGCAGCTGTGACAGCAGCCGGCCACCACTAGTTGTGCTGGGCTCAGTCTGGCAGAGGCCGTGGCCCTGTTGGTCCATGAATTAGCCTTATAATGCATATTTGTGAGGATCTCAGTTCAGTCCCTAACAACCCAAAATATCCAGAAACTCTAGCACTTCAACACAGTCATTGTGCTGTTCTTAGGCCCCACGGGGTAGGTTCTGACTCAGAGCCACCCCATGTGACAGAGCAGAAGTGCCCTCTGGGATTTTCTGGACTGGAATCTTTATGGGGAAACCCTGCTGGTGCAGTGCTTAAGAGCAACAGCTGCTAACCAAAAGGCTGGCAGTTCAAATCCATCAGGCGCTCTGGGGAAACTCTATGGGGCGGTTCTACTTGATTCTATTGTCTTATAAGGTCACTATGAGTCGGAATTGACTCGATGTCAAGAGGTTTGGTTTTAGCTCTGGGGGCTTTGAGAGTCCAACAGGATCAGACAACAGCGGAAGAGTCATCTCCAAGGAATGTCAAGAGATGCCAAGAAGCCATCGGGCACAGGAAGGACCGTCCCCCAAAGCACAGAAGTGTGGCCTGCTGACACCTTGGTTCCCAGCTTCTCATTTCCAGACTGTGACAGGATGCATTTCTGGGCTTGTCCTCTGATACAGCAGCCCCGAGAGACTCAGACGCTGAGCCCTTCTAGTGTGTCATCAACTTACATGTGATGTGTCAAAGATGTCACTCCAACACAGAGGCAGGAGTGGAGACGAAGGTGACATCCCTTGAGGCTGTGAGCAACTGCAGGCGCTTCCCAGGAAACCGCTGATGTCCCAGAGGCAGGGCTGGGGCTTGCCTTGCTCACCAGACCCTCCGGGTGGTGACTATTTCTTAGGTCCTGTACAGGTGGTGCTGGCTCCCAGCGACCTTGTGAACAGCAGGGCAAAACACCACCCAGTCCCCTGCCACCCTCCTGATGTTGTTACGTTTGAGCCCAGTGTTGCAGCCCCCTGTGTCAGTCTGTCCCACGGAGCATCTTCTTTTATCTTGACCTTGCCGATAAGTACGTGAGATGTCCTCTCGCATCCTGGCTTCTGAGGGGCACTCTGGCTGCACTTCTTCCGGGACTGACGGGTTCATGCTTTCATCCTTTGGCGGTCTGTTTATCATGATACTGGTTATTGGTCCATCTGTGTGGATTCTGGTGTTCTCCATGCTGAGGTGTAATCTATACCCACGGCTGCCGTCTTGGATCTCCACCGCTACGTCGTATGACACGTCCTCTTTGCTGTCCGCAAGCAGAGTTGTGTCATCTGCCATGAACTGGCCACTCTGGGCTACTTTTTGACTCTGGAAACTCGGGGTATTGGGTCATCTGCCCCTGCCTGGAGGTGGTGTGGTTTTGACTTTCATGATTTGCTCTGTGAGCCACTCTCAATGACTTTTTGCCCAAAGTGGAAAAGTCTGTGAGTGGATTCAACCTTCTGCACATGGGAGTCCAGTCTCAGCGCCACTTATTAAAGGCAGAAGCAAACCGGTACCCGTCTCTCACCGATGCGCAGAGAGGAGTCCCTGGGTGGTGCAACCGTTAACGCACCCCCCTAACCAAAAGCTCAGAGGGCTGAGTCCACCCACCGGACCTCGGGGAGAAAGCCACCGGAAACCCACGGAGCACGGGTCCGCTCTAACACACGTGGGGTCGCCGCCAGCGGACACCACGAGCTGGAGTCCACTTGGCGAGAAAGGTAGGAGATACAGGACTTGGGCCGAAAGAGTTGAATTTTTTTTCATCTAGTCCTCCTTGGCCAACTTTTCCTGTTTTTCGCCAAAAGCACTTTGCGGGGACTATCCCGGGTCTGTTCTGAATTTTCACCCGCGAGTTCCTTTAGGTCAGAGTGCGCTAAGCATCTCTCCCTAATCAGCCAGACAGACGCTCCATAAAGGATTTTTGCCTTGAGTCGTCTACTTTTCGACCCTTGACCTCGCCCCAAAGAGCAGTGGGGGGGAGGGGCTTTAGAAGGTGCCCCCAAGGACTCCGAACGGCAGTCTCAGCCCCTGAAGACCGGGCGCACTCCGAGGACCCGCAGACGAGTTCCCTGGTCCCAGCGTCCCCTGACCCCCCAACCCCAAAGCCCCCGGAGGTCAAAGCCACGGCCTCGCCTCAACACGCCCCGCGTCCCACCCTCTCCCGATGACGGGCGTATCCACGGGCCAATCAACAAGCCTTAGACAGCTAAGGGGCGGGGCACAGAGGGAGCCAATCCTCGCTCGGGGGCCCGACCGGGTCCAAACGGACCAATAGACAGCCGCGGTGGGGCGGGCTGCGGGGGGCAGGGCCTGCCGCCCCAGCCAACCGGCACGCACGTCGGCGGCGGGAGGGGGCGTGTCCTCCGGCGGGGCGTGCGCGGCGGCGGCGGCGCAGGGAGGGGGAGGGAGGTAAACAAGATGGCGGCGGCGTGTCGGGCGGGGAAGGGGGAGGCGGCCCGGGGCGCCCGCTAGGGAGGCTCGGCCGGCGGCCGGGGCGGCGGGAGCGGCGGGAGCCGCGGGGCGGCCGCGCGCTGCGGGGCGGCCGTGCATGGGCTGCGGCTCCTCGCCGCCCCGCCTCCTCGACACGCGCGGCGGCCGCGGCGGGGTGGGGGACTCGCCGTCCGGGCCCCGGCCGCTCGGGAACCCCCGGCCCGGGGCCTGCGGCTCTGCGCCGCCCCGCCGCCCGGAGCCCCGCGGCGGCCGGGTTGGCCCGCGGGCAGCTCGCTGAGGTAGCTCGGGGCGGGGAGCGTGCTCGGGCTGCCGTTTGGGGGGGAGGGGGCGCCTGCGCGCCCCGGGCGTCCGCTTCGGGGGCAGCGGGGGGTGGTCTCAGGCCGGCTTGCGGAGCCCTGAGTGCGCCCCGCTGTTTGGCCCGGTTCCTTCGAGGGAGTCCCGGGAGCGGCCGACTCCGAGCCGAGCTGTTTCCGCGGCAGAAGGGCGCCCCGGAGCCCCCCAGCCCCCGGACCCGGCGTCCGGGCGGCAGACGCGCCCCGAGAGGAGCGGCTAAGCGTCTCGGCCCGCGAACTTTCTCTATTGACGGAGCCCCGGACGCGGCGAGTCCGCCAGAGAAGCTGCCAGGCGCCCCGTCGGCCTCCGGAAAGTTTTGGTCTTCGAGGGGTCGGCTGCGGGGGTCCCGAGGCCGCCGCCCCCCACCCACCCACCCACCAGCGCGGACCCCCGCTGGCCGGCATGGGAGCTCGGTAATGGGAAGCCCGAAGGTGATCTCCCCGCGCCGGCTGCCCGCTTGTCCGAGGGTCTGAAGTCCCGAGGATGGCCTAGCACGGCAGCCAGCCCAGCCGGCCTCCCAGGGTCCCGCGGACGAGGTGCTCGCGGCCGCCAGGCAGGGGCGCACCGGAACTCCCCCGCCCCGGCCCGCGCGGACCCGGGTCCCTGCAATCAGTCCTTTCCGAAGAAGGGTTTTTCCGTGTTGTTGGTTTGTGTTGAGACATTTGGGGGTGAGAGGCAGAAGGCCGGGCGGCAGGACTCGGCGCGGAGCCAGCATGGATGTGGTGGACCCCCAGCAGCTGGGCATGTTCTCGGAGGGCGAGCTGATGTCCGTGGGCATGGACACTTTCATCCACCGCATCGACTCCACCGAGGTCATCTACCAGCCGCGCCGCAAGCGCGCCAAGCTCATCGGGAAGTACCTGATGGGGGACCTGCTGGGGGAGGGCTCGTACGGCAAGGTGAAGGAGGTGCTGGACTCGGAGACGCTGTGCCGGCGCGCCGTCAAGATCCTCAAGAAGAAGAAGCTGCGGCGGATCCCCAACGGGGAGGCCAACGTGAAGAAGTAAGTGCGGGGCGCCGGGGGTGCCTGCCGTCTCTGCGCCGTTCCTCCTGCCTCCCTTGCCCTTCCTTCCTCCTCTCCTCTCCTCCCCTCTTGGCCTGAGCCGTAAGACAGGCGCTGCCTGCGTCTTTTCTGCTCGGGACCCTGTCCTGGAGACCCGCCTGCACTTTCCTTCGCGCTGGGCGCCAGGTGTGGGTGTGCTGAGTAGCTCTGGGGCCCTGGCGAGGGCGCCTGGGACTTCGGCACCCGCCCGCAGGGTGCAGAGCCCGCCTCCCTGGGATCAGGGGTGCACGGAGCTGCCGGCCGGCGGGCCGTGGGCTGGGGAGGGTGCTGTGTTTACTGGCTAGAGGAAGTCCCGCCTCTGGCCCCGAGAGCTGTTTGCGCCGGCTTATCTCGGGCAGAGCTGGCCTGGCCCTGCCCCGCCGCCGCGGGGCCACCTGCCTCCCTGATAATGAGGGGCTGGGGGGGTGGGTGGCCTCCGGCACGGAGCCGCCCAGAGCCCACGCAGGGGCCAGTCCCGTCCTCCCCGGTGGCTCTCGCGGTGGACGCTGCAGCCCAGCAGCCCCTGAAAGGCCTGGGTGTCACGGGCTGGATGGCCCCGCACCGGCCTCCCAGGGTGCCGACCACTGGGCCAGGCCGGGGCGCCGGACTCGGCTTCCCCCTACCCCCTCTGCTGGGCCCCCTGCTCCCCTGGACCTCCTCGGGCTCCTGTGCCTCCCTGGGGATGGAAAGCAGCCCGCAGCAGGGCTGTGTTTAGGGGGCCCTTGGAGAAGGCAGCCCTGCGAAGTCAGAACCCAACTGGCTGCAGCCCAGTGGGCCCTGGCTCGCGGAGGCCCATGCGGAGCAGGACTGAGCTGTGGGCCGCTGTGGGGAAGCAGGCAGCAGCCTCTCCTTCTGCGGCCCTCCTGGGCGGGCTGAGACCTGACGATTCGGTTAGCAGGTGAGCGCAGTCGCTGTCTGTGCCACCCAGGGCCTCCTGATGGGAAGAGTCAGGCTGTGTTGCTAACTGCCCGGGGACTTGGCGGAGGTCTTTGGGGGTCCTGAGCTGCGGGGGAGCCGCCCTGGTGGCAGGCAAGGTGTGCACCGCGCTGTGGTCTGTCCCCTCGCCTGTGAGGCGAGGTCACTCATCATGCACAGCCACCAGCTCTGCCAGCTCAGAGCCCCGTGAGCCACGGGGCGCCGCTGTGTGGGACTGCGGGGTGGTGGGGCCCGCCGGGGCGGTGGCCTGGGGGCAGCTGTCCTCATGCCCTCCTGGGGCAGCAGGGACCCGGGTGCAGGGGCCAGTCCTGTGCGCATAAGCGCGCTTGGTGCTGCCGGGCACCTGGGAGGAGGCGTGTGGCCCGCTGCCAGCCTGCTAGTCCTTTGGCCAGGCTGTGAGCGGGTAGAGGTGGCTGGGGCCTGTCCCAGGCTGTCTCCAGAGCAGCGCTGTCCTGGGCAGCCCACCCCCAGCGTGCCATCATCTTTGGGCCCCCAGGCCGTCTGCCTGGCGACACCTGAGAGTGTCACACTGTCACCCTGCCCTTCACTCGCTGGTCTTGGCTGGCGTCGTCTGGTGCCCACAGGTGGGCTGGCGGGCACCTAGGTGCTGGGTGCAGTAGGGAGGCCACTGGGCCGTGATGGGTGGGTGTGAGTGGCGTGCCTGCCCGCAGGCCTCTGCTGGGACCCGTCCTTCGAGCAGATGCATCCTGCTTGTGCTGTGGAACCGCTGTCCAGCGAGGCCTTCGAGGCAGACGTCCCTGGATGCGTTACGCTGTGGCCACAGCGAGGCAGGCTCCCGGAGCAGCCACACGCCGCACAGTGACCGGCCCCGTGAAATGGGCACCCCCAGGAGACGTAGCTGACAGTCAGCTCTCCTGAGATAAAGCAGTTCGGGACTCATGTCACCCACCATCCAGACAGCGGGCTCCCCAACTGTGTCCTGTGCTCACAGGAAGTGGGAGCGGCCACCATCTGCAACAATTGTTCTTGAGAGCCAGCAGGTCCCTAGGTCTGCATGGCTAAAAGCGAACCACGCTGCAGAAGTGCCAATGGAGTATGTCTTCGGGGGCTATGAGTGTACCCCAGCCCCTGCAAGGGGCTCTGTAGCTGGAGCAGAGGCTGAGGCCAGGCTGGTGCAGGCACTGGCAGGGTCTCGCCCTGACCTCCAGGACTGGCTCAGCATGCAGTTGGGGGGGGACTTCTCCCAGGGGGGAGAGCCATCCCTGGCGTCCGGTCACGGACTTGGTCCCAGATGTGTGGCAGGGCTGCCTTGAGGACCCCTTGGCCCTGTGCCCTCTGGTCCTGCCTGCCGTGTCTGGCCTGAGGAGCTGTGGCAGGCTGGGAGCTGAGGCCTGGGTGGCTCACCCGCCTCCTGCCCACAGCCGTAGCGCCCCGCCCACGGCACACAGGCTCCAGCTTCCGGCCCACAGACCAGAGCACCCTGGTGTCCTATGGAGAAGAGGGGTGTCCTCTTCAAGCACAGATTGGGGCTCCCTGGCAGCCTTGCTACCAGCACGCTGCGAGAAGAAAGCCGTCTTTGTTCCCGAGAAGCTAGTGAAGTGCACTTGGTCATCTCTTCATGAAGCATCAGGGACCTTGCAGACAGGCGTCCAGAGTCCCGTTTGCAGGCAGAGTTAAGTGTGAAGATGGGGGTGTTTGCGTGTTGGCATCGCTTCACTCCAGACCTGGGGTGGCCCTTGGCAGTGCCTCGCGTGGCTTGAATCTCCGTGGTGTTGACTCCCAACCTCAGCTAGCAAGCAGAAACCCGGTTTTTTTACGCAAGTCTCAAGAAGTTTTAAGAAAGGCACCCTTGCTTCTAGTCATGATGCTGTGACACCCTTGCGTGAGTCTTTGCTGGTGTTTCTGTAAGGTAGGCAGTCACCCTCTGATGAAACGTGAGACTCTCCCTGAGGACCCTTAAAAAGTGAGCACTGCGTGCTGTGCCTTCCACAGCGACGTCTCTGTCCACAAATGCCCAGTGGACTGGGCAGCAGTTCAGCGAGTGCCCCCTGCACCACGGGGACCCACTCTGGCTGTCCTATACCCTCCGCACACAAATGGGCACGGCCTTCTGCTGGGTTGCAGTCTCCCCAAGCACCCTCAGAGAGACTGTTGCAGGTGGAGGGGGTACAGGCAGCCTCGGGGCCCTCAGACCCACCCCGCCAGCCCTACCTGCTACCCCAGCCCAGTGTCATGTGCCCAGCAGGGCCTGTGGTCACTGTGTGTCTATTTACCACACAGACAGGAGGACAGCAGGAGGGAGGGATACTTTGCCATGGTCACTGGTGTCTGTCAGCCTCTGCCCAGCTGGCGCTGCCTGGAAGATGAGGGCCTTTTCCTGCACACTTGTGGGAGTGGGTGGTACCAGGGTGCTGGAGCAGGGTTGCTCTGGCCCTCCCCAGAGCCAGGAGCTTGGGTGACAGTCATGGGCTCAGGCCTCTGTGTACATGTGACTGAGTCTCAGCCCAGTGCTGCATGGAAACTGTCAGTGACGGAGGCCAGGGGTCTGGTCAGGTTCGGGCTGTGGGGAAGCCGGGGTGGAGCTGCTTGTTTTGGACACTGTCCGGCACTCGACAGGCCTTGGACGCCACGCAGGCCGCCGTCGCTTCCCCTGGGGAGCTGGGGTGCTTACCCGGAGTGTGATGGGGTCACTGTCAGAGCCGCCGTCCCCCGTGTCCATCGGCAGCCAGGCAGAGCTCCTTGGTCTTTAGGTTGAGGTGCACCTCCCACCCCGCCCCCTTCACCCCTGAGGTGCACATGCCCTGCAGCCACAGGACGCACAAATACATGCTGCACCCCTCCACTGTGAGGTGTACACACCGTGCACAGGCCGTCACCCCGCTCTACTTCCAGAACATTCGTGATCCTGCGGAGAAACCCAGTGCCCATCAGCAGTCACCGGCTCCCCTTCGGTGCTCCTGGCACCCACTTCCTGTGTGGACATTTCGTGTCCCTGGGATCCGACACTGTGTCCTTTAGTGTCTGGAGTCTGCACTGAGCGTCACCTTGAGGGGCCTGTGCCGTGTGGTCTGTGTCGGAGCGTCATTCCTCTTTGGCCCAGTAGTGACCCCATCGTGCGGGTGGACCACAGCCACCCGAGGCCCCAGCCTCTCCCTGGAGCCAGGCTCATGTGGGGGCCCTCATGGTGCCTCTAGTCTGAGTGACGTCAATGAACTATGCTCATGCCCTGGGTCCTCCTCTGACCAGTCCCTACGTGGGCAGCTGTCCCCTCGGCTCTGCGCTGCATGGGCTGGCAGGGTCCGGAAGCTTCCCAAGAGCTGTGGGCGGGGTGACGAGCCGGAGCCCTCGCTGCCAGGGAGGCCCTGCTTCCTGTCTCTGAGCATCCCTTCCGGCAGCAGCACCTCTTCCTCTTCACCTTGGTCTGTCTTTCTAGCTTTTTCTTCCTGGTTAGATGGGACTTACTTGTTGAAAACTGAAAATAGAGATGATACCGAAGCCCCGTGGTTGCACACTGTGAGCCACAGTGACTCAAGAGGTATATCCTCTTGGGTGTCACCTGTGCCCAGGTCACAGTGCACGCCTGACTCTAACCTGCAGGTCCCACGGTCCCGTCCAGGTCACGGTGCACGCCTGACTAACCTGCAGGTCCCACGGTCCAGTCCAGGTCATGGTGCACGCCTGACTCTAACCTGCAGGTCCCCTGGTCCCATCCAGGACACGGTGCACGCCTGACTCTAACCTGCAGGTCCCACGGTCCCGTCCAGGACACAGTGCACGCCTGACTCTAACCTGCAGGTCCCACGGTCCCGTCCAGGTCACGGTGCACGCCTGACTCTAACCTGCAGGTCCCCTGGTCCCGTCCAGGACACGGTGCACGCCTGACTCTAACCTGCAGGTCCCACGGTGCCGTCCAGGACACGGTGCACGCCTGACTCTAACCTGCAGGTCCCCTGGTCCCGTCCAGGACACGGTGCACGCCTGACTGTAACCTGCAGGTCCCACGGTGCCGTCCAGGACACGGTGCACGCCTGACTCTAACCTGCAGGTCCCCTGGTCCCGTCCAGGACACGGTGCACGCCTGACTGTAACCTGCAGGTCCCACGGTGCCGTCCAGGACACGGTGCACGCCTGACTCTAACCTGCAGGTCCCCTGGTCCCGTCCAGGTCACGGTGCACGCCTGACTAACCTGCAGGTCCCACGGTCCAGTCCAGGTCATGGTGCACGCCTGACTCTAACCTGCAGGTCCCACGGTCCCGTCCAGGACACGGTGCACGCCTGACTAACCTGCAGGTCCCACGGTCCAGTCCAGGTCATGGTGCACGCCTGACTCTAACCTGCAGGTCCCCTGGTCCCGTCCAGGACACGGTGCACGCCTGACTAACCTGCAGGTCCCACGGTCCAGTCCAGGACACGGTGCACGCCTGACTCTAACCTGCAGGTCCCCTGGTCCCGTCCAGGTCACGGTGCACGCCTGACTAACCTGCAGGTCCCACGGTCCAGTCCAGGTCACGGTGCACACCTGACTCTAACCTGCAGGTCCCACGGTGCCGTCCAGGTCACGGTGCACGCCTGACTCTAACCTGCAGGTCCCCTGGTCCCGTCCAGGTCACGGTGCACGCCTGACTAACCTGCAGGTCCCACGGTCCAGTCCAGGTCACGGTGCACACCTGACTCTAACCTGCAGGTCCCACGGTGCCGTCCAGGTCACGGTGCACGCCTGACTCTAACCTGCAGGTCCCCTGGTCCCGTCCAGGTCACGGTACACGCTTGACTAACTTGCTGGTCTCATGGCCTTGTCTGTGCCACCTGGTGTGTGTATGGGCGTCTGTGGCTGTCCTGGCGTACGTGCTGTGGAAGGTGCGCAGACTTGCGGACTCTGGGCGTGAGCACACAGACTGGCACAGGCCCTGTGCGCGTGGCCACGGTGTGCACCCCGGGCTGCAGAGAAGGCGCCTGACTGATGGCCAGTGGGAGCCTGCAGCCACCTGAGCGGGGGTGCACTGGTGGCACCGAGACGGGTGCCCCAGCTCTCACGTCCTGTTCCTGGCAGAGCGGGCACCCTGGCCCCCGCCCCAGCTGTCCAGCTGGAGGCTGCCACGCTGTCTTGGCCTTGCTCAGCCCAAGCTGGCGATGCACTGGAGATGCTCTGCCTGGGGGCAGCGGCGCCCCGCAGGCCCTGCAGCTGCCGGGGCGTGGGGCCCGGGGAGTGTCTGAGCCAGACCCACAGCCAGGCAGGGTGGCGTGGAGGTGGTGGTTCAGAGGTGTCTGGAGTCGTGAGGGGGCAGTGGGGTGGACGTGACCGTTTGGAGGTGGTGTCAGTCGTGAGGGGCAGCAGTCACAGGCTGGAGAGTCACTTTCAGATGCTGGGCTCTGAGCTAGAGGTCTTGGGAAGCCAGGACGTGGGGTCAGGGTCTGGGTTCCGTGGTCAACTCCTATTCCTCAGTCCCTGGGGGGCACAGTTTGAGGCAGGCAGTGCTGGCTGAGGAGGCAGCAGCACCCCCCGATGGCCCTTCCCCTGCTCAGGGCCTCTGGGCTGTCCATCTGCTGTTCCCTGTGGGGTGCAGGGTTGGCTGGTCACCCACGGGTGCTCCCACAGTCTGGCCAGAGCTTGGTGTGTGGCAGTGGGCACTGGGGAAGCAGACAGGGGCCCCCTCTGCCTCGGGCCTGGGGGGCTGGGCTTGGGGAAGCCAGGGTGAACATGGCCTGAGCTCTGCGGCCAGCCCGGGTAGGGGGAGAGCAGACGGAGGCTGTGGGGCGTTCTGGTGGGAGGGGTCAGCGCACGGTGAACTTGACCTCCCTCTGTCCCCCAGGAGACCCCAGCAGGCTACTCTGATGTTTTTGTCTGACACAGAAATGGTACCTACCGGGGCTGGGCAGTTGGTCACTCACGCATCGCTGTAGATGGACAGTAACTGGGGCTGTGTCCAGCTGGCCCTTGTCCCTGTGCGTCACCCCCCGCCGTCTGCCTACCCTGCTGTGAGTGCCGGGCTCCTGGCCAGTGCCATAAATAGCTGCGCTGGGCTCTGGGGGCAGGCAGAGCTCTGTGAATGTGTGTAACTCAGAAGAATGGGGGGTGGTCACTAACCCACATGTGCCCAGGCGGGTGTACGCAGGGAAAGGGCTGTGGGGCCAGGCCCCTGGGGCGTGTGGCGGGCGGGGCTGTGGGAACTGGCCTCTGGGCCACAGGTGGCTTCATGCTGGCGTCGTGTCCTCTGTCCAGCTGTCTCTGTTTCCTCCTCTGCATCGCGTTTTCCCTGCCCATATGGCTATCTCTGCGTCCCTCAGCCCTGCCCCTGTCCGTGCTGTGCTCACCTGGTACCCACGCCCAGCCCCAATTGCCCCTGCTCGGGGAACCAGCCCTTTGGTGCCACTCCTAAAGCCCACGATGGCAGCAACCCAGAGCAAGCCCCGCGCGTGGCTTCCCTGGCCACTTGTGTTCAGTGTGGCAGGAGATCAGCAGCTCTGGGGATGCAGGACTGATGCTCAGAGGTGGGAGGCAGTAGGAGGGCTTCCTGGAAGGGGTGGCCTTCTCACAGCGTGGACAGTCGGAGACACAGGCCGCTGGGTCTGTGGACATAGGCACTGGGTGGCTGAACAGGCAGCCGCGTCACTGAGCAGAGCAGGGGGAGCACTTGAGTAACTTGGGAATGCAGGAGGAGCCTGAGCCGAGGGGCTGCCCTGCCCGGGCCAGGGGAGCTTGGAGGACTGAGTCGTGCTCACGGCGGCCGGCCGGCCTGCAGCTGGGCCGACCTGCGCCCTGTCTCCGCAGGGAGATCCAGCTGCTGCGGCGGCTGCGGCACCGGAATGTCATCCAGCTGGTGGACGTGCTGTGCAACGAGGAGAAGCAGAAGATATATCCTCATGCTTGCGTGTGCGTGTGTGTGTGCGTGTTTGTGCGTGTGCGTGCGTGTGTGCGTGTGCCCCCAGGAGAGGCAGGAGGTGCACCCTCGTGTATGTGCCTGTGTGTGCACATGTGTGCCCCTGGAGAGGCAGAAGATACATTCTGACATGTGCGTGTGCGTGGGACATGGGCTGTGCACAGGGAAGCAGGAGTTGTATCCTCACACGTGCCTGTGTGTGCAGGTGCCGCGCGGGGCCTGGGCTGCGGTGTCCTTGCTGGGTGGGGCTGTCCACGCCTGCCGACCTGCTGTCTGGCCACGTGGGCCTCCCTGGCCCCCGTCTGGGAAGCTAACATTCCAACAGAGCAGCTGTTGACCAGCCCGAGGTGCCTGGACACCGAGCCGGGCCCTGGGTCTCTGCCCAGCCCTGGGATGTGGGGTTGGGTGGACCCATCAGGTTCTCCTTTCCCAGGGGTCCCCACCGAATCCCCTGCTCTGTCCTGAGCTCAGCTCAGTGCTGGTATCGCGTCACCACCCACCCCAGCCCGTACATGTGGTCTTGGGACTGGAGGGGCCGGACAGTGGTGTGTCTCCCTGCCGTGTTTCCTTGACGGGCCCACGTATATGGTGATGGAATACTGCGTCTGTGGCATGCAGGAGATGCTGGACAGTGTGCCCGAGAAGAGGTTCCCGGTGTGCCAGGCCCACGGGTAAGTGCAGTGCCCCGGTCCCGCGCCCTGCCCTGAGCCCTCGAGCCCCTCTGGCCTGAGCAGGGATGTCCAGCTAGTTGTGTGTTCTGACAGCTAGTTGTTGTTGAAAGGAAAGCTCCTGTGTTTTAAGACGTAGAATTATTAGAGGGCCCGAGTGTGGTCCCTGCAGCAGCTCCTCTCTGCAGCCCATGAAGCCTCTGCTGTCCCCGGAGGCCAGGTGACCTCCATGTCCTTAGAGCTCCCCAGCACCCGGCCGCGCGCCTGTCTGTGCGGGGCCGCCCGCCCTGCGCTGGCTGGACCCGGGCCAGTGTGCGCCTCCCGCAGGTACTTCTGCCAGCTCATCGACGGGCTGGAGTACCTGCACAGCCAGGGCATCGTGCACAAGGACATCAAGCCGGGCAACCTGCTGCTCACCACCAGCGGGACGCTCAAGATCTCCGACCTGGGCGTGGCCGAGGTGGGCTGCAGGGCAGTGGGGCCTGTGTGGCACGGGGCGGCCTGCCCCAGGTGCTCACGGAGGCTGCTGGCCCCACAGGCCCTGCACCCGTTTGCCGAGGATGACACCTGCCGGACCAGCCAGGGCTCGCCGGCCTTCCAGCCACCCGAGATTGCTAATGGCCTGGATACCTTCTCTGGCTTCAAGGTGGACATCTGGTCAGCGGGGGTCACGCTGTAAGTGCCCAGGGCACTAGACCGCAGCTAAGCCCCCACCCCCACGAGGCTGGGTGCCAGGCCTTAGCCTCTCCCGGCCTGCCGGGGGCACCGTGGGCGGATGTGTGTCATTACCGACCGCCCCCTGTCCCTCTGGGCCCACAGCTACAACATCACGACGGGCCTGTACCCTTTCGAAGGGGACAACATCTACAAGCTGTTTGAGAACATCGGGAAGGGGGATTACACGATTCCGGGTGACTGTGGCCCGCCGCTGTCCGACCTGCTGAGAGGTAGGCTGCCCCTCATGTCCAGGTGTGGGGTCCGGTGTGTGGGGAGGGGCCTGTCAGAGAGGGTGCTGTGGTCCCTGGGGCTCCCCAAGTGTTGTGAGGCCCTGCCCCGTCTGCAGGGTACAGCTCCCACCCTGCACTGCCTGATGGGGACAGGGATGGGCTAGCACCCCAGGACGGCCCCAGTGGGGTCTCCTGCTGCACTCCAGAGGGAGCAGTCCTGGGGTGGCACGTGGAGGCTGGGTGCATAGACCTGAGCAGTGCCAGCCTGGAGCCTGCAGCAGGGTCCCCCCCACCGCCCCTGTTCTCATGTGCGGGCACACCTCCAAGGGAAACGGCAGGGCACCTCTTGCTCCAGCATCTGAGGCCTCGTTGGGTCTCTCGGCCTCGGTCACCTCCTTGGGTCCCTCAGCGCCGTCTTGGGGCTGGGTATGCTGTGCAGAGCGCACCTGGGGCCCCCCACCCCTTGAATCCCAGGGTGTCTGGTGGGCCTGTGGAGGTGGCCCCAGGGTCCCTTCCCAGCTGCGTCCCCAGGCTGTTCAGCAGGTGGCGCTGTTGCCTGCCTCAGAGTCTCCTGGTCCTCGCACCTGACGGGCCCCGCTGCTGGGGGGCCGGGGGAGGCTGTGTAACGGGACCCTGCGTGCGCACCCAGTGTGGCCGGTGTCCACCCGAGGGGGGCCCACCAGCAGGGCTCCTGGGGCTGTGCCTTTCCAGCTCGTGGTGCTGAGGGCTGCCCTGCTGCACGCTGGCTCTCCTGGCCACCAGGCCCCCTGCCTTCTCTGCGGCTCGTGGCGGGACCCTCCCCACCCCCACAGACAGAAGGCAGCTTCGCCCCATGCACTCTTGGCCCATCTGTGGCCCATGTGTCCCTGCCATCTGCTCTCATCTGTGGTCGCCCTGCCGTCGGGGCCGGCGTGTGGCTCGCGTGTCCCGGCGTCTCTCGTCTGTGGTCACCCACGCTTTCGGGGCTGATGTGTCCCTCCTGGGAGTCCAGACTCAGACGCCACGCTCCCGCTGGCAGCTCTTGGTCTTGTGGAGGCTGGTGACTGACAAGAGACGGACAGCTGTTCTCAGAGGCACTCTGACAGCTGTCACAGGCCTCAGTTAGTATGAAGTGCACATGGACACTGTGCCCCGGAGTCTGGCAGCCCCTGTGGTCAGGGTCCCCCAGGACTTAGTCTCAGGCCAGGTGGTCCTGGCGAGGCTTCCTGTCCCGGCCTCCCAGAGCCCCGGCCTCCCAGAGCCCCGGCCTCCCAGAGCCCCGGCCTCCCAGAGCCCCGGCCTCCCAGAGCCCCGGCACAGGGTCCTGAAGCGTGGGGCTGCCCTCCTCCTGGATCTCTGTCCTCCCCAGCTCAGACGCCTTCTTTCCACCAGCCCGGCCCCTCGGCCACATGCCTCATCTTCCCCACTCCATTCACCACAGAAGGATGGGAGTGCTGCTGCCTTGCCCAGAGAAGCACTGGGGGCTCCGTGGGGCACACAGCATCCAATGCCGGGGACACGGGGCTGGGACCTTGGTGGCCGCGCCATCCTCCAGGCTGCCTCTGCCCGGCCTGTAGGACTGTCACCAGTCTGAGCGGAGCCGTCAGTGGTGTGGGTTCCAGACTGCTCCCTCTGCTTCAGGAGTGGGGGCGCCTGTTGGCGTCGGCCCAAGGCTGGTTCCTGTGGGCTAGGGGGCAGAGTGCCTCCTCTCCTCATGCTGTCTGTCACTCCTGACACCAAGGTCATGAGTGACGATGCGGGCTCTGAGTCGGGGCCGCTCCTGGCTGTGCCTCCAGGCCAGCCTCCCACTCTCGGCCCCCTGGCTCTCAGCCCCTCGGCCACTGCGTCTGATGGGTACTGCAGTACTCTTCAGCTTGGCAGACCAGTGTCCAGAGCCCCCACTCGGGAATCTACTGCCCGAGGGCACTCTGCACTGGCCCTCTGCAGGGTGGCACACTGCCTGCGTAGACGTGCTCCGTGGGCCAGGAAGTTCCCTGTGCTGCTTGCCCCAGTCCCCTGGTTCTGCTGCCACCCTGCCTGGCCACTTGGTGCTGTTTCCAGTGGCTCTTCTTGGTGGCAGTGGTGTCGTCCCAGCGCATTTTAAGATGGCTCATCTTACGCCTAAAAGGACGCCTGACCAGTACCCTCATTAGGGTCCCGCACACCTTGGGTGCATTGTCAGCAGGGTGTCCAGTCCCCTTGCTGGGCCATGACAGGTCGTTTGCACAGTCGCACCCAATCATTTTGTGAGACACATGACCGTGGCTGGAGGGACCCCCGGGAAGTGACTCACTGCACTGTGAAGCCGCCCCCCGCAATACAGCCAGCGGCCCCAGCCTGTGTCTTCCGGCTCTCCCTGCCAGCCTGTCTGGGGTCTGGGCCTCTGTGCTGAGTGTCGGTCCGAAGATTGGGTAGGCAGCCTCGCGTGTCCCAGCCTCAGGTAAAGCTCGTTTCACCTCTATGGTAGAGCAGGCCACAGCTGTTTTCAAAATAAGTGCCAGTCGCCGGCTGAAGCAGCCCGCGTCCCCACTGTGGAGTGTTCTCTGTGAACGTCCTTCACATCTTTGCAGGTGCCCTCCAGCGTCCCTCAAGACGACCACGTTTCCCTTGGTCTGCCTGTGTGGAGTAGCTTAGCTTTCTGATGTCAGACTGTGGTGTCTGTAGAGGCGGCACAGCTCTGTCCTGGTGCACACTTCTTTTGGGATTGTGGGGCCTGTGCCCATGTGTTTTTTGCAGTGCTCTTGCTCCCTTTTCTAGGCCTCGTGAGGCTGGGGACTCGTGGCTGTCCCATCTTGGTGGAGTGTTGGTGCCCATCTAAAATCCCAGTTGCTGTCCAGTTGATGACAACTTCCTAGTGACCCTGTGTGTCTCGGAGTAGAGCTGGGCCTCGTAGGGTTTTCAGTTACAGCTGGTTTGTAGGCAGATGCCAGGCCTTTCCGTTGAGGTACTTTTGGATGGGCTGGAGCCGCCGTTAGCAGTGAACACTTGAGTCATTTACACCACCCAGGAACTCAAGTGTAGGTGAAAATGGATTATTTCAGTGTTCTTTTCTAGTATCTCCTTCTAGAGCAGTAAGTTGTCTCCTACGTCCTGCTTTGCCCTCACCCCGCAGATACTAACATGTAGGCAGCTGCCCATCGTGATGATGGACTAGACGTCCTCACTTGTTTTACTGTGTAGCATCCGTGAATCTCTGACACCCTTAGATTCACATTTGGAGATCTGACATGATCACTTGTTTGGTCCCGAGCTGTGCTGCCGTGGATGAGACTGCTGGTTCCGTCTTGTGACATCTTGTGACATGTGCTGGCTGGCTTTGTGGCCTAAAGTGCGGTCACTGTTTGTGAACGTGTCCCTAGAAGAGTTCTCCGCAGCTCAGTGTCACGTGCACTGTGTGTCTCTCAGGGGCACTTGTGGTCTGTGTGGCTTGAATCTTGGTTTCTGTACGTGACACAGAAGTTTCTGTGGCGCTGGTGGCACAGCTGACTGTTCTCCTGGCCCAGCCTGTCTTCTCTGTCCATGCGGAGGTGGCCAGGTGGGGGGCCCGGGGCCCCTCGGACTCCCTGCTCTTCACTCAGGTCTCGTCTGTCTTAACCGCTGTGAACATAGCTTAGACTAGGTGACCCTGGTGGCTTTGGGGGCCGCACCCACTCAGGTTCCCCTGACCCACGTCCCTCCGTTCTCCATCCCTCCTGGGCCATCAGGTCAGGCTGACCTTGGTGGTGGGTCTGGGTGACCTGCCCTGGTGGGAAGCCGACTTTCAGGGGAGTCCAGGTCCACGTCCTTCCTGCAGCCAGAGTCCAGTACCTGGACCTCTTTGTGGCCCAGGGAGAGGGCTGGGCAGGTGGACGGGTGGATAGCTGATGGACAGACAGGCAGCAGCGGTCAGCAGCGGGGCTCAGAGTCCGAGTGCTCTGCCTGACCCCTGACCTCCTCCTCAGGGATGCTGGAGTACGAGCCGGCCCGGAGGCTCTCCATCCAGCAGATCCGGCAGCACAGGTCAGCCAGGGGAGTTCAGCCGGGGGGCCAGCTGGGGGGCCTGCTAGGGGCTGGGGATATGGGTGAGCAGCAGGCTGGCAGCAAGTAGCTGGGGTGCTGGCTCGGTCCCGTCCTTCGGGTGGGGCCTGTGGTGTTCCTTGGGGCTTCTGCCCCCCCGAGGCAGCTCTACCCCCAGGAAATCCTGGTGTTTCTCGGGCAGCCTGGGGTCCTTGCCCCCACTTGCAGGGCTGGCCTTTCCGTACTGTCCGTGTCCCAGAGTTATCCCCTGAGCTCCATGGCCTGTAGTCTGCACCGCCCCTGCCTGGGGTGTGATGGGTCGGCGGGGCAACCTGCGGTCCCCACACGGGCCAGGGCTGCCCATCGACCATCCCCGTGGCGGGTGCTAGACAGTTCTCCCCCACCCTCCCCTGTTAATGGGCTTACAGCTGGTTCCGGAAGAAGCACCCGCAGGCTGAGGCGCCAGTGCCCATCCCCCCGGGCCCAGACCCCAAGGACCGGTGGCGCGGCATGACCGTGGTGCCCTACCTCGAGGACCTGCACGGCTGCACCGGAGACGCCGATGACGAGGGCCTTTTTGACCTCGAAGACGACATCATCTACACTCAGGACTTCACGGTGCCCGGTGAGGCCCGGGTGGGCGGGCACCAACAGGCGGGCTCCCCACAGGGCCCAGTGAGGCCGGAGGGGGGTGGATGCCGACGGGCGGGCTCCCCACCACAGCCCACCCCGAGGACACCCCATCCTGACCGCAGCCTCCACGGCCCCTGGCTGCCTCCAGGGATCCCCTCGGGCAGTGCCCTGGGCTGTGTGGCCTGCAGGCCCGTAGCTGTAGGGGCAGGTGGGAGAGGCCCCAGCACAGCCTGGGCCAACGCACAGCCAGGTGGTCAGGGCCAGCGGGAGCCTTGGGGTCCCAGAGGGCCCCTGTCTCGGCCACCCTGACACTCTGCTGCCTTCTTCCTCAGGTGACGAGGCGGAGGCTGAGGCAGGGCTTAGAGAGGAGACAGGCTCCGAGCGCAGCGAGGGCTCCGGCCCCCGTGGAGAGGACTCTCAGGCAGCCGTAGTGCCCGAGGACGCGCTCGAGGCCTTAGCGTAGTGGCACAAACCCTCTCCTGCTGCCCCTGCCCCACTGCCTGCAGGGAAGTGCCCACCCTGGGCCTGGGCCAGTGGCAGCACCCCCTGGGGGACCGGACGGAGCGCAGCCTCCACCCGGGAGGGCTGGTGACTTGGCTCTGTGGCGGGGTCGGTTCTCTGCTTCAGTGCCATAAAGGTGTGCCCTTGGCCCTGTGTGACGTTCACGTCCCGCCCAGCCCCCACGGACCTGTGCCCGGGGCCCGCAGAGCCAGGCCTCTGCCACCAAGGCGCTCCCCCGCCTGTCGTCCCAGGCCAGGCGTTGCTTGTGGGGAGTTGGGGGGCTGTTTAAAGGAAGACCTGGACTGTGGGGACGGGAGGCGCCGGCAGGCTTGGAGCCAGGCGGAGGGCGCCTGCAGCGAGGAAGGGCAGAGGCCCTGCCGTGGCTGGTAGGGTACTTCAGACACTTGGAAGCCCCCGGACCAATGGCAGGAGGAAGAGGAAATGCCACCTGGGCAGCCTGGCAGGTGCCTGAAACCCGAGAAGAGGAAAGTCAAGCCAGTTGCTGTTGAGTTGGCCCCAACTTAGACACCCGCACGTGTGTCCCTGTGGGCCAGCTCTGCTGGGTTCTCAGAACCCAGCCAGGTCCTTCTGGGGAGGCGCCTTTGGGCAGACACACACCTCAAGCCATGATGAGCAGCTGGGCGGGTGCCCTGCCACCCGGGGCTCTGGGGGCGGGGGGAGGGCATCCCTGTTCCGGGTGGCTCCAGGGCTCCTGGGCTGGCTTTGTTTTCTCGGGCCAGCTGCTGGCCGTCAGTGGACTGTATACAGCCCATGTGTGGTTGGCCCCGATGCATGCCCCCTCTGTACCCTCGGCTACACCAGCCTCTGGCTGTCTGACTCCCCCGCGGGAGCCCTGGCCACAGTGGGGCCTGGGACCAAGTCCAGGTCAGACATGGTCTACCTGGCCTAGCCCCAGGGCTTCTGTCCTGGGGTGCGAGGCCTCCCCTGGGCGTTGTGTCTTGCGACAGCCTGGGTCATCCATACACTTGCCAGCAGACTCCCGCTGGCCCCTTACGGCTAAGCAAGTGTGGGGCTGTAAGCCCTCCGGGGGGCGACGTGACCCCCTACTGACCACGAGACCCCAGTCCGCACAGCCTCACTGCGCCTCAGTCAGGGGCAAGCCAGGCCCTGTGCCAGGGGCTGCAGCTTTGAGGCCACAGGGGGACCCGCCGGTGGTGGGCCAGGTGTCAAGCTTCTCCCTGAAGAGGAGGCAGGGCTGGCAGCAGAGGGGCTCAGCTGCCTGTGGGACCTGCAGTCCCCGCCACAGCGTAGGTCTGTAGGTCTGCTGGGGCCTTTATCGCGATGGCTGGGCCAGGGTGCCGGGGACAGCCATCCTGGGTTGATGCGGTCTCCTGGGGCACCCAGTGGGTGCCTGCCCTCCCCTGAACCCCAGGCACCTGGGACAGGTTGGGGACCCCGAAGCACCGGGGAGCCGGAGCAAACACCCACCTTGAGCTGAATGCTCAGGACCCTGGGTGAGTTTTGGCCACTTGAGACCGAGCTATTCCCCAGGCCAGTTCACCACGGAGCGCGTGAGGGCTCCCTGTCCCCAGCCCCCCCGCTTGTGATACTTGTCCCAGGCCGAGGGCTCTTCGGGGGCACAGTGGGAGCGGCCGGCGGTCCCTGCGAGCGGCGCGGCGAGTCCCGCGGGCGGGGGCGGGGCCACGGGGCCGGCCCGCGGCAGCTCCGCCCACCACGCGGAAGCCCCGCCCTGCTCTGGGTGTCCCGGCGTTTCCACGCATGCGCGTTGGAGAGCTAGGTGGGACGGCAGCCCAGTCCTGAAAAGAAGGGTTGGCACCTCGTTGGTGAGGCGTCCTTTCAAATCCAGCTGCTTCCTGTGTGCAAGCAGGTGCCTCTGTGCTCCGGAAGCTGCTGAGTCGGGCTCCTTAGTGCCCCTGCCCCGCAGAAGCAGTTGTGTTTTGGGTGGTCCCCCCGCGTGCGGGAACACCTTGTGAGCTGAGCCCTGGGCGGGCGGGGTGGGGGATCTCCAGCGTGGGTGGCTTCATTGGCACCTTAGTCTGTTTTGGGTGCTGATGACCGTTGTCATTAATTGTGCCGGCTGGCCCAAGGGACCAGGCAGAGGCGGCGGCACACCTTTCTCAGGCCCTTCCAGGGCGGGGGGCACTGAGCACCCGCAGGCACAGCGCTCTGCTGTGGGGTCTTTTAGCCCGACGGCTGTTTGCTGCCTTGTGCCAGTCCCTTGCACGGGACTTCAGGCCTGTGTCCTGAGGCCCTGTGAGGCACAGATGCGTGGTCGGGCGGGAGTGCTGATGCCAGGGGGCCCTGCGCTGCGTCTCTGTGGCCCTTGAAAAGGCCCCGGGGCAGGTGCAGGTTGTGGCTGAGCTGGGTGTTCACCAGCCCTGCGCCTAGCTGGTCCCAGGCACCCATGCTTGGTGGGCAGCAGCACCCCCAGGTGCTGGAGTCTTCCCAGTGTGGAGCTGTCCTTCACGCGGCTGGGGGACTCTTGGAGTAGGAGAGGAACTGGGTGGCTTGGCACCTGCTCAGCCCGCTCCCTCCGTCTCTCCCTCCCAGGACAGGTCCCAGAGGAGGAGGCGGGTCAGAACGGACAGAGGCGGGCCCTGCCCAAGGCCTTGTGCGTGAACGGCACCCAGGCGGCCCAGCCAGGCCCCAGGGCCAAGGCTGAGCGCCGCCCCAGCGCCTCCTCCCACCCTGCGCGTCGGGCCTGCGCTGCCAGCAGCAAGAGCCGCCGACTGTCAGCTTGCAAGCAGCAGTGAGGATGTCACCGAGGTGGGCCTGGGGCGCAGGGCCGGTGTCATGGCCTTGGCCGGCCCCCCAGCTGCTGTGGCATGGCGGGGTCGGGGACAGCTGGGCAGAGCGGTTACTTTGTGCTTGTTCAGCCTGCCCGCAGCCACCAGGAGGCCACAGTGTGGGGAGTCCCCCTAGGTTCCCTGGTCCTGGACTGTCCTCTAAGACTCCCAGAGGGACAGTGGAGGCCCTGCCTTGCTACTCCCAGGAGAGGGTTCCCTGGGGTTCAGCCTGGCAGCCTGAGTGTGGGTGCAGACTCCGTGCTGCCTGCGGGGGTCAGCTGAAGGCCCCCCTGCCCTGTCCGCTCCAGTCCAGGGGGGGCTCAGTCCTGTCACCTGCTCGAGGCATGGGTCGGTGGAGGCGGCTGGGGGCTCTGCCTGTGTCGGGCACTGACACCCTGCTGGGAGCACATGTGCGCACAGACAGGCACTCGCAGTGCCCATGTGCCGACACCAGCTCAGCCCACCGGGCTGGACTGAAAAGGGCTGGGGGGAGGGCCTTTGCCCGAGAGCCCACCCCGCAGTGTTCCCTGTGGGAAAGTGGGCTCTGTGCACACTTAGCTGTGGGTTAGGTCCTTGGTCGTCTCTCCTGATGCCGCCTACTGCACAGGGCCTGGGGTCTGGGGGCTTCTGTGTGGCCAGGCTTCGGGCCCCACACGTGGCCAGTGGTGACGCACACTGGGCCAGCTGGCGAGGGCCACTGCCCCAGACCAGCGGTAACTGACTTTCCGTCCTCCCCTCCACAGCCTGTGTCCAGGGCCCCTGGCCTGGTGCCGTGTCCCAAGCCCTCCGTCTTCCACTGGCTCCTGGCCTGCTGCCTGCCTGGGAAGGACGCCCTCCCATGCTAGCGGCTCCTCTGGAAGTTGGGGGCATCCTGGAGCGTCAGGGCCCAGACTCCCTCCCCCGGACATCTGTGCACAGCACCTCGCGCCAGCGGACACAACTTCCTGTTGACTTTTGCAGTTCTCCCTGGGCAGTGGGGGAGGGTCAGGGCGCAGGTCAGAGGGCAGGCCCTGCCCCCCCCCAGGCCCCGCTGCCACCGTGGGAAGCCATCAGGATGCACTTTATGTTTAGACTACTGGTGTCTCCGCCCTGCCCCTTCCCTTCCCGTGACTGTGCTGTTAGAGGCGCCCCCCCCCCCAGCTGGTGCTGTGTTGTGACAGGTCACAGGCACAGAGAACAGCAGTATGCAGACAGACCTCCTGGGGAGCCACGTGGCTGCCTTTAGCTTTGGTTTGGTTGGACCTTTTTTTCTTTTTAGAAAAGGAATAAAACAGAGGTGGATTTGAATCGTGCCTGTGAGGGCTGCAGGTGTGGCCAGGTGGCGGCTGAGGCTGTCACCTGGAGGGTCTGGGGTCAGGCCCGCTGCCTTTCCCTGTGACTGGTGGGAACGCAGCAGAGCCAGGCCCTGGAGCCCAGACTTCAGGCCAGGGGACCCTTCTGTGCCTCTCCTGCGCCTGTCTTGGTGAAGTGCAGACCCCTCCGCACTGGGTTGTGTGGGACCGGCCTGGCTCCTCTTCTCTCTGCAGAGACCGCACCTCCTCAGAGCTCAGCAGGCCCCTCTCTGGGCTCAGCCCCGGGGCGCTGCAGCTCCACAGTGCTTGGTGGCCAGCCACAAACCTGCTGAGTCTCTCATCACCCCCAAAGGCTACTGTGCTGCCGGGTCCCCAGAGAAAACCTGGAGCAGACTCGAGTATGCAGTAAATATTTATAACCAACCAGAAAACAAAAACACAACGAGAAACACCGGGACTGATGGCGCACACACTGGGTCCGACCCTTTGGCAGGGGGACTGCGGCAGCGAGGGCTGCCCCATGTTTTTGGCAATAAATAAAGCTTGGGAAAACTTGAACCCTTGGCAGTTTGGGTATTTTTAACGTCTCTCTAAACGCTGTGCGGCGTCGTCACGGTTCCTCGGGACGACGTGGCTGCAGGGCAGGCAGCCCGCTCACATGCAGGAAGGGTGCAGGAAACGACGCGGAAGACGACGGCAGGAGGAGCCACTCGGGGGCCGGGCACAGGGTATGAGCAGGAGTGGCAGCAGCAGTGGCGGCGGCGGGCACGGTTATTGCTCGGAGGGGGCGCAGGTGGCCTCGAGCACACGCCGCTGTGAGGTAAACGGCTTCAAGGGGCTGGCGGCATGGCCTCGAGCCCACCTCCTGGGGAACTGGAGACCCCGCGAGCTTGCACTCGGTGCTCGGCGGCCCAGACGGCATGTGCTCTGGGACCCTGATGCCCACGTTCGGTGGCCACCCGGAGATGGAGGTGGTCCTCCGGAAGGAGGCTCCACGCATGCGCCTCGGGACGCTGCCGTTCAGGTTGCAGGCACTCAGGCATCTGGGGTCACCCACCACTGAGGCCCGTGCCAGCTGTTACGTCGGTCACCACCATCCCAAGGCCACCATCTGGGGCCACTGGTCCTCAGAAGGTAAGAAAACGAACTTTCTCCCTTCGGGCCGTGGCCCTGCAGCCTCACGCCTCGGGACGCCCAGAGGACGCCCGGCATGCTGGCGGGGCCTGCGCGCGTGCCGCCCAGGGCGGCACGCGGTGGCACACTGGCTCTCGACCCGCAGTGCGGGCCGGGGCACAGGTTGCGCACGGGCGCCAAGGCGCTGCGGCACCCACCCCGCTCCCCGCGAACCCCCGTGGCTCCTGCCCCGGGGCCTCGTGCGGCGCCGGAAGGAGAAGTGGGCTAGGGTCGCGGGGCTTAGGCCGGGCTGTGGTCTGGGGACGTAGGGGTGGCAGTGGCCACTGCTGGGGCTGCAACGACAGGCTGGACCAGGCGCGGTGGGAAGAGTCTCTCGTCGAGGCCTGCTGCCAGCTTGTGCAGCACCGCCTCCGGGGGCTCGACGCACAGGCCCGAGCCAGGACAGCCGCCCCCGCCGGGCTCTTCCTCGATGACTGGAATGCCAGCAGCCGTGTCTTCGGGCCCCGCGCCGGCCCCACGGCCAGGCGGCTGCGGGCCGTCGACACTGTCGCCGCGACGCAAGGGTGCCCGCGCGGCCCGCGGCTCGGCGCCGGGCAGGGGCAGGGTCTGCGCGGCCCGCGCGCCGGGGTCGCTGTGCTGCCGGCCGCGCTGCTGCCACTGCTTGCGCGGGTGTGCGTGCGGGTGCGCGCGGGCGCGGTGGCGCGCGGAAGTCGCCGGCGCCTCGTCGAACTGCGGGTCGTGGCGCAGGAACTCGTGGAAGAGCGCGTCCGTCTTCTCGTCGATGCTGTAGTCGCGGCGCGGGGCGCGGCGCGGCCAGGCGCGGGGGCTCGGGGGCCGCGCGACCGCCGCTTCCACCGGCACCGCCTCGAAGCTGTCTGCGACGGTGGCCGTGCGGCCCGCGCTAAAGGACACGCGCTTCTCGGAGGCGCTGGGCGCGTCGTCGCCCGCGCCGCGGCCCTCGATGCTGGCGTAGCCGCTGTCCATCTGCAGCAGCTTCCGTGGCCCGCCCGTCTCGCCCGCGTCGCCGTCCCTGGGCCGCGGCGTGGGGGGCGGCGAGGGCGGCGGGAAGGAGGGCGGCGGGCCCCCGGACCCGGAGCTGTCCCCGCTGCGCACCGAGTCGCGGTCGTTGCCGCTGCTGCTGTGGTCCGAGGCGGCCGCGTGCAGCTCGAGCGAGGCGCGCAGGCTCCAGATGTCGTTGTAGCCGGTTTGTGCCTGCTCCAGCCCAGCCTCCCGCTCAGCGTCCGAATCTTGCTGCTGCTGCTGCTGCTGCTGCTGCTCAGGCCCCATGGTGGGGCTGCGTTCCAAGGGGGACTCGGGGCTGCCTCCTCCCGCGGTGGCCTGCTCCTCGGCGGCCTCTAGCCTGCAAGGCAGGCCACAGCTGTCAGAAACGGCTGCCACTCAGGGTGGGCCCTGCACCCCCCTCCCCTGTCCCCCCCGCCACTGCTGGGTCAGAGAGGGTGAACACAGTCAGGACCTCCAGCGCTTGTCCAGGCCCTGCAGCAAATGAATGTTTTTTAAACTGTTGCTGTCACCTTTGTGTGGAACATTGACTCAGCCCTGCACCTTGCCTGGTGCTGGTCCCTGCTTCCACCGGGGTGTCTCTCTGGGGCTTTACCAAGCACAAGGGAAGGGGCTGCAGGGGCCTGCCCCCCCTCCCACCAGAACGAGCCCGTGGAATGGGTTCATGGTACTGATGGTTTTAACGTTTTGGTGCAGGTCGGGGTTGGACTAGGACAAGTGGCTGTCTCTCTCTTCTGGAGACAGCCACCACCTCCCCCAACCCCGGATCTGTCAGGAACCAGGAGGATCAGCTATGTCGCCGCAGAGTGTCTCATCCTGGGGTTCCCAACAGGGAACTGTGCCCAGTGGGGTCATGGAGAGCCTTGTCCCCTCCCTGTATGCTCCCAGTGGCTGGTGTGAGGTGGGGGTCCTCACAGGGGATTGGGCAGCCTTGGTGGGAGCAGGTCTGGTGCCACCCTGAGGCCAGGAGGTCCCACCAGGTGGAGGTGGCTGTGGGGAAGGGCACCCTGCCTTCACCCAGACCTGGAACCACCCTAGAAGGAAAAGCCTGCTGCACCCCACCCCTATCCACTACTCGCGGCACTGGGGCACAGAGAGGCGCCACAACTTTCTGAGAAAGTGCTGTCCAGCCCTCAGGATGGGCCAGAAGGCAAGAGTCTGAGGCCATGGCAGGCCTGGGGCTGTGGTCCCCCAGCCCTCCACCCTTACCAGGTCTCACCCTGCTTTCCTCCTCTTGTCCACAGTGGACAGGTGGCCCGGCGACTCCCCCTTGAGGAGGGGCTGTGGAGCAGAAGGGCGTACCTGCACACCCACAGGGCAGCCTGGTGGAGAAGGGGACGGGTGCGCCCCCAGGTCTGTCCCTAGCACCTCTATCTATTGAAAAATACCTGCCGAGAGCGGGGGGCGGGCTGGTGGGGCTGGCCAGGAAGGGACTGGGGGGCGGGAAGGCCACGGTGTCGCCGATGCGGGCGATGTACTGGATGAGGTCGGCGTGGGGGGCGTCCCCTTCCTGCTCCATGCTCTCGCTGGCTGCCCGCTGCCGCTGGAAATGGTGGCGCTTGGGTGAGCCTGCACACAGGAGAGACCCTCAGCCCGTGGGGCTCCTGCACCTCCTACCCAGCACACCCCGGGCCTGGCACTGACGCGGTGGAGCTTGGGTGAGCCTGCACTGCAGAGAGCACCCTCAGCCTGCTGGTGGCCTCTGCACCTTCCCACCCAGGCACACCCCTGGCCAGGCACTGACATGGTCTTCCGCGTGCCAGCTAGTCAGTGGCGACTTTTGGCGGCCCCGTGGGACACAGCCCAGCCATCCCACAGTGAGTTCTCAGTTGTGATCTGTACAGGAACAGCTGCGGGGTGGGTCTGAACCAGTCAGCAGCCAGGCAGCTGACCGCAAAGCCACTGGGGCTGCCACGGATGGAGGGGCGCTCGAGGCAAGCAGGGCCCACAGAGTCCCTGGCCAGGCAGGCCAAGGCCACATGAGGACACTGGGCCAGCGACGGCACAGCCAGTGATAAGCACAGCAGCCGGAAGGGGGGGGACTGACAAGCAGGCTGGTGGGGGCTGCAGGGCGAGTGTGGGGCTGCCCAGCCCTGCCTGTGGGCCCCTGGCCAGGGGCCAGCCCCTCCCACGCCAGGAAAGCCTTCCAGAAGGTTCCCTGGGAAGGCCTCGTGGGTGGGGAGGACAGCCACCCAGCAAACAGGTTCTGGGTTCTTCCGCAACTGCATCTTAACTGTAATCACACCCCAGGATGACAGGCAGGACAGCGGGGCGCCAGTCCAAGTGGCCCACCTCCACCCTGCAGGGCCGCAGCCAGCTGTCCACCGGCCCCAACAAGGTGGCCGGCACTTGTACCCAGGGCAGGTTCCAGCCTCCGACCACCCTGCCCTGGCCAGTCCCCTTGGTTCTGCCCGCCTTGTTCCTAGGAGTGAAACGAACTCCTCCGCTACCGGGCAGCTGGGGCCTCCTTGCTGGTGACGCGCCCTGAGCACCCCACCCTGGTGGGGGACTGACAGGCTGTGTCCTCTAACCCAGGCCAGAGCCACCCCCCGGCTGCTTGGAGAAGGCCAGTTTTGTCCACGCACAGCTGTGCTTGTCTCTTGCCGGGTGCCCCGCGCCTGCTTGCGGACTACACAGGGCCCGGCATTCAGGGTGCAGCCTGTTCCACCAGGAAACCACAAACACTACCATCTGACCTCCTGCCCTTTTTCACGGACCCCGCTCCAATCTAGATGTTTACAGCCAAGGGAAGCCACCACACAGGCAAGCACTCCAGCCTGCTGAGAAAGGAGGTGACGCAGGAAACCCAGCACCTGGAGAACCTGGTGGCTTAGCGCGGGGGTCCCACGTGGGAGCACAGACTGAGCTGTGACCCCAGAGGGAGCTGGGTCTACACCAGGCACCAGTGCCTGGGCCCACAGGACCCGCGGACAGAGGGGGCTGGCTCAGGTGCCTGCCCTGCCCTCTGCCAGTCCTGAGCCCCCCAGCAGTGGCCGAGGCCCACCTCTTGTGTCCAGGCTGCATGCCCGCTGGCTGGCCTCGAGCTTCCATTTCTTGACCTTGAAGTAGGGGCTGGCCCCATCCAGGCTAGCGTGCCGCCGCAGACGAGTCAGGAACTGCAGGACAGAGCCGCCCCCGGAGCTGGCACCCACCTCCCCAAGTCCTGCTGCTGCCCCTGGTCCACCAGCCTTGGTGCTCCGGGCACCTGCGTCCAACTGTGAGGGCAACACGGCAGGCTGTGAGCCTAGGCAGCAGGCAGCCCCCAACCTCAGGGTCCACCGGTGCCCCTGAGGCCAGGGTGCCAGTGCTGGGGGGCTCTTGTCCCCCTAGCTGCTCTCCCTGGCTCTGCCTGTCTCTAGGAAGGACTTTGGGTTAGGAGTTTAGCAGGTGGATAGGCCCCAGGGTGGGCTGTCTAGGAGCTCACCCCACAGGAGGAGTGTTGGGGGCAGAGGAAGCAGGGAGGGTACCCCACGCCACCCACAGCCCTGGCCACATCTCTGAAGATGCTTGGACCCAAATAAGGGTAAGCACTGGGAGTTGCACACCCCCCACGCCAGACCAAGAGGACTGTGGGCGGTGGGGGTCACCAGCTGACTCTGTTCTGTTCCCACAGCAGGATACAGAGCCACTCCTTACCGAGGTGCCCTCCCCCGAGTCACTGGACGCTGACGGGCTGATCTCCACAAAGTCAGGGGCGCCGGCAGCTGAGTTGTAGGGGTCACCTGGCAGGGCGGAGCTGGGGCCCACAGAGCGGCCGGTGAGGGCCTTCCCCGGGGACTGTGAGACAGAGCCGTGGGGGAGCAGTGACAGGTCAAAGGGCACGGGACGCTCAACGTCCCGGGCCTGACCCCCCCCAACAAGATGTGAGGGTGCTGTATCTGGAGGCCAGGACTCGGGTTCCCTGGCCCCTGTTGGCCACCCAGGGGTGTGCTCACCTGGAAGATAGCAAGGCTGGCCTTGGGGGCAGCCACTGGGTGGGTCCCTACAGCCGCGCTGGCCTCCCCGGTGTCACACTCGTGGATGGTGACTATTTTCAGTGGAGGTAGGTGTAGGTGGGTGAGACGGGCATTCTTCAGGTGATGGAAATCACCCTCCGTCAGCGTGTACCTTTGTGTGTGTGACCGGTGCCACGTCAGTGCACGGGGCCAACACCTGCTGCGTCTCGCCCTGCACCAAAGGCCCCCACCTCCAGGGTCCACCCCTGCCCTGCACGCCCCTCACTCTGCCAGAACCCAGTGGCCCCCAGCACCCACCGGCGGCCCTTGTCCTGGGCCTTCCGGCTTTGCTCAAACAGGGCTGCCTCGTTGAAAGAGACTCGGCGGCCAGTGGCTCCAGTGGACAGGAAGCGCTCAGTCTCGGCATCCTGGCCCTCAGGGTACTCGCCCCGGGAGTCGGGGTCTGCAGAAGAGAGCCAGGACAGGGGTGGGCCCCAGGTGGGCTAAGCCTGGTCACGGGCGGGCAGGCAGCTGGGCGGGCGGGTGGGTGGGGACAGACGGACAGGGCGGGCGGGACGGCACTCGCTCACGCGTTCACACGCTCACACGCTCAGCACGCGCCGTGCGCACCGACGCGGTGGGCTTTAAGGACACAGAGGTGAGTCGGAATCGAGTCGTGCCCAGTCTGGTGGGGGAGACAGACAGACACAGCCGGTCAGGCAGTTCGGGGCGGGCAGGGTGGGCCTGGGGACCAGGAGTTGGGGCTGGCTGGGGGCCTCACCTCGAGCTGGGTGGGCACTGCTGTCCATGTAGGTCGTGGTGGTCTTCTCGGCTTCCTCCATGGCTCTGCGGAGGGGCGGAAGGGCACAGTGGGACACAGACAGCTTGGACTGGGCCCTGCGGCCCACCTGCCCTGCAGCCCAGAGTGTTCCATGCACCTCAGGAGTGCACCCGTGGGCTCGGGCTCCAGGACCAAGCCGGAGGTCCTGTCCAGCTGCACGGTGCCCCCTACTCAGAGGCAGGCTCATCAGCAGGCCTCTCTTCTCACCCGGCTCGTAGGGGGCACACAGCCACGAACGCACCACGCCCCTGTGTACACTCGCGCTGTGCACATGTGTGCACCTGTGTTCTCACGGCCAGCCCACCCCTACCCTGTGCACGTCTACACACACCTGTGCAGACACCTCCCCCTCCCCACAGACGCAGGCCTGTGGACCCACGCGCAGGAGGGGGCACCTGAGTCTGCACCCCTGGCCCCTCCCCCTCCTGTGGGCCCCTCCCCGTCACCTGTGGACCCGCCGGTGCACCTCCCAGCAGCGCTTGCACAGCAGTAGCACACCCGACAGCACCACTAAGGTGCCACCCACGAAGAGTGACATGACGACCACCAACAGCACATAGTTGTCAAGGGTGGCTTCAGGCTCCGCCTGCAGGACACCAGGTCAGGACCGCCGGCCTCGACTCTCAATCCAACCCCCCCACCATCCCCGTTACTTACTGTGGGGCGGCCCGTGGCGTTGTCCCAGGACGTTGTCAGCGCCACGGTGGTGGCAGCAGCAGCTGTGGCCATGGTGGCCGTGGGCTGCATCGTGGGGCCGGAAAGTGGAGCCTGGGAGGGGGGCAGGGCCTCCTCAGAGCGAGTCCCCTTAGTCCCAACCCACAGGAGCCGCTGAAAATAAGCCTCCGTCGGCCCTCCCCCGGCAGGGGCCCACACGCGCAGGGTGGTGATTCATGGGGGGGGGCTGCCGCAGCCCCTCCTTCCCGGAGCCGGCTGCGAGGAGCGTCTCCTTTTCCCCACCTTTGGGGAGGGGCACCGGATACAACATCAGCTTTCCATCCAGGGGGGCTGGGCCAGGCAGGGGAGAGCATCCCAGCCAGGGGTGGGGAGGAGCGAGGAAACCGAGGCCGGGCACCTGGTGCAGGCGCGAGCCCAGTCCCCAAGCTCTTGTCCTCCCCATCAGGGGAGGGGCCACCCCCGCCCTAAGCAGAAACCCAGGTTCCCAGGTTGCGGAGGAAGCACTCCGGGGACCCGCCCATGACAGAGGAGAGGGGTCAGGACTTGCGCTGCGAGGGTCCCCCTCCGCCGCGCACCGGTGGGAGTGGAGAGGACACGCCGTGCGCATCTGCTCCCGCCTGAAGAATCCGGTTCCCATGGCGACGGCGCAGGCCGGGGGGGGGCAGGGAGGGTTGCCAGGGAGCAGGGAGGGGGCGGCACGGGGAGGCCCTGCAGGGGCGGCTGCGGAGCCCGCGGCGGGCAAGATGGCTGCGGCCGCCTCCCGCGGCCCGCCCCGGCCTCCGGGCTGCTCCGCGCTCGGGGGAAACTGAGGCCCGGGAGCCAGCTCGGCGCGCGCCCGACCGCAAAAAGGGGCTGCCCGGACACTGGCCTGCGCCGACTCCCCGCTCAGCCCAGCCAGAAGCCGGCGGCTGCGCCCCGGAACCTCCCAGATGACCAGCACTCCCGAGTTGCTGTGGGACCGCCGGGTCCGTTCCCAAAAGGACGGGCCCTCAAGGGCTTTAAGTTCCACTCAACAGCGGGGAAAACTGAGGCCAGCAGAAGGAGAGAGTCCTGGCGCTCCGGACTGAGAGGCCGGCTGAGGCTCCCGCACCCTGGAGATGGGGGTGCCGGCGCAGATGTAGGTCGGAAAACGAGTTCAAGGTGGGGGGAGGGATGCAGAGGCGCAGGCACGGCGACGGAAGGATGGCAGGAGACCGAGAAAGAGGGGCGCTTGAGGGTAAGGTCCTCACAGGGCGGTCCCCGGGCCCGGGCCGCCTTGGCACCTAGTGAGCTCGCTCAGTTCCCACCGGGGGACCCGGCCTGGGGGCGGGGCTGCAGCGAGCGAGGAGGGCTGGAGCAGGCAGACCGAGCGGCCGAGACCCCGATTCCAGGTGCATCCACCCCGGACTCCCCGGGAGGCGGAGACCCCATCGCTCGCCCATCCTACAGGGGGAGACTGAGGCTGGGCAGCACGTGGGCGGGGGTCCCTCTCCGGTGGCCCAAGGGGCGGGTTGCGGACAGGACCCCCCCTCCCTGCGGCTCTCAGTCCCCAGCCCGGCCGCGCCTACCTCAGCGCCTGGGCGCGCGGCCCATGGGCGGCGGCGGCGGCGGCGGCTCCCGCTCCCGGCTCGCTCGGCCTGGCGGCGCGGAGAGGCGCGGATTTATGAATGGAGCGCGCGCGGCCCACCGCGCCCGGGAATGGCAGGAGGGGCGCGCACGTGACCGCGTTGGCGGCGCGCCTAACCCGGTAGGTCCCGCTTGGGACCGCTCGCAGCCGCTCGGTCCCGGCCGGCCACCCCCGCCGCACTCTACCGCTGCGTCTGGCTCACTCGGCGCCGGCCACCGCCTCCCCTTCCCTTCCGGCGGGGGCGGGGGGCGGAGCCTGCACTCTTGGCGCCCCCTACCCACACGGAGCCACCGCTCTCCTTCCCTGGGCTAGGGGCGCGCCACCCGTCCCTCCCCGCCACTGCCTCCTCTCCACAGGGGTCTTCGGTGACAGCCCAGGTGTCCCAACGGACACCACTGCCTTGGCTTGAGAAACCCTAGAGTGCACAGACCAGGGGGTCTCGGGCTCAGAAGCCGGGCGGCCTGGTGTGCAGCCTGGATGCGCGACTGCCCTCAGCCCAGGGGTACCGAGATGCCCAAACTGGGCACCCTGGAACACACAACTCGTGCCCGCCTGACGATTCCCAGGATATACAGACCAGGGGATCCTGATGTGTTTTATCCCCCTTCTTGTGTCCACCATGGGAGTCCTCCGCCACCTCCACTACGTCAGGGGCTCGCTGTGTCCCCTCAAGCTGGGAAACCAACGTCAGCAGTCAGTCAGGCCTATGCTGAGAGCCACCGGGACGCAAACTCAGCGTTTCTGGTGACCTTCCCCTGCAGGTTGGCGTTCAGGCGCCTCACGTCTACCCCACCAAACCCCGTCCTTCCAGGTGCTCAGGCTACCCGTGCGCCACCCGCCTGGGCGCAGGTGCCACATCTGACAACATCCCCCTACCTCCTGGCCTCACCTCCCTGGTCCCCTGGCTTCTCAAGCTACCAGGCCACCCAGAGAGTCCCACGGTTCCCTTCAGTTCTTCTAGAAGCCCCACTCTCCCAGCTACTTTATCTCCATGGTCCCCCATGACGAAGTGTACTTGGTGCTGGGTGTCGGCTCCCTTTACGGACTGCACACCCCCCCCACTGGGCTCCACGGGCAGAAATCAATTCATGACTGGGTGCCGAGGCTTAATCCGGGCCAAGCGCACAGTAGAGGCTGGCTAAATGCTTACAGAACAAGCCGCGAGGGGATAGAGACCTTACAGTGAACTTGGGCTGCATGTGCAAAGGCCCTGGGGCAGGAAACTGGGTTTGCCGAACATCCACGTGAGCGAGTCTGAGAGAGGGAGTAGTGAGGCTGTGAGGCCCTTGGGGGAAAAGCAAGAAAGCCATTTAGTGGTTCCCAGCAGAATCATGTTTTTTGAAAAAAATACCCCTTTTGCTTGGGGATGAGGTACCCCATGATGCCAGGAGAGGAGGCTGAGGCCAGGCAGGCCAGAGGTGATAGCTGTGGTTGGGGACTAGAGAAAAGCTATTTTAAGGAGATGAGTATGGGTTAAGGGGCTACACGGGAGGTGAGGCCAACCTACAGGCCACATCCTAATAAACAGGGTTTCTTTTTGCACTCCAACCTAGAATGGCCAGCGCACTGGGGCTGGCCTGGGTAGGGCGAGGGTCTGGGCACAGGCTGATTGGACCCCTTTTTCCCACCGGGATTCGGGAGCGCCAGCCAGGACCTAAGCAGTGAACTGGGCGTGCAGCCTCCGGGGCGTGGGGAGCCACGGAAGGCGGCCGACTCAGACCCCAGGACGACTGCGCCCCTCCCCTGCCCTTTGTCCTCCCAGGGATGCAGCCCTCGCACCGCCGCACACGAGCTCAGGCCCTTCTCGGGTTGACCTCCATCCCCTCGCCGCCCGGATCCCGCAAGTTCTGCGAGCTCAGAGGGAGGGGACCGCAGCCCGGCCGGGGGCCACCGACCCGTGTACGCGCGGGGGCGGGGCGCTGACGTCAGCACTGCGAGCGAGGCTGCGCGGGCCCCGGCTGACGTCAGCGGAGCTCCGAGCCGCCCGCGCACGCGCTCCTGCGTCAGCGCCGCGCGTGGGCGGCGGGCGGGGGCGCGCGGGCTGCGTCCCCGGGCTCCGGGCGCCCCCTGCTGGTCGAGCGTGCGCCCTGCCGGCTCAGCCCGCCGACCTGGAACGCCTTTTCCCTTCGTCCGCATTTTCCCCGTAAGCACGAGCCCTCCCTTCAAACTCTGTAAGCTTCCCTCGTTTGAAGACCTATGTTAAGCGCACCATCCTGCTGTTTCCCTAATGTCTCTCCAATCCCTGGCATCTGTTGAAACAAATATCGCATTAAGACAATAATAGAAACGGATTTATTTCATGTGCGACTTGCAAGTAGTAGCAACACTTCGACTGTTAGGCGCCGTCCTGTCGGTTCTGACTCACAGCGAACCTGTGCACAACCGAATGAAAACACTGCCCGGTCTTGCACCGTGTCCACAATTGTTCTTCTGTTTAAGCCCACTGTAGCCCATTTCGACTAGGGAGTCAAAGATACTCCAGAGACTAAAGAACGGGCAAGGATTTTATGTCCTGTGTCATCTACATTGCCTTGAAAGGGGGCCACAACGCTGTGTTTATGAAGTAATGAAGTAGAGTTTCTACTCTGACTTTGCGGTTTCCGTTTCTTGAAACTGGACAAAAGGAAATCTTCAAAAGAGCACAACGCATAAGGCAACACCATTTAAAACCCACTGCTGTCAAGTGGACTCGCACTGCTAGTGATCCCATGAGTAGAACTGTCCCACAAGTTCCCTAGGCTATAAACCTTTAAGGAAGCGGCTGCCACGCTTTGTGCCCTGGAGTGGCTGGTGGGTTCAAATGACGCAGCTGAGCACATAACCGTGGTGCCGTCGGAAGCCCGTAGCCATCGAGTTGATTCCAACTCACAATGACTCCATAGAACATAACAGAACTGCCCCACAGAGCTTCCAAGGAGCGGGCTAGCAGCTAAGTAACAAACCACTGCACCACAGGGCTGCTTAAAATGACCTTTATTTGCTACCTTATTGTTTGACTGAAAGGTTACTTTGAGAAACCAGTTTTCACGAGTCTCAGAGTTCAAAAGGGCTATAGCTTGGGTAGATCACCCCCACTCCATGGACCCCAGAAATATGGATTCCACGAGAACTAAGTTTCTCACATCCAGTGAGTACTCCAAATATCATCAACTAAATTTACGGCTCCTCCTCCATGCAGGTTCCTCGGTGTCCCCCAGCCACAGACGTTTTCACCGCCGCTAACCCGCCGCCAGGTTGCTGAGAGTTGCTCTAAACTCCTCACTGACCTAGGACATGGCCTCACCAGGACCCGTAGGAAAACTACAACCCCCATCATCCTCTGCCCGTCACGGCGTTAACGTCGCGCACGGCCCGCTGGGAGTCGTAGTTCGCGTCTGCGCCGTGGCGTGCACCTGGTCTACCAGACGTCCCCGCGCGCCGTACTCCTCGCCCTCAAGGCCGCCGGCGCTGGGCCCGAGTGAGCCCGCCGCCCGCTCTCCGTGCTTCCGGCCGCCGCCCGCTCTCCGCGCCTCCGGCCGCCGCCATGCTACCCGCCTTGCTGCTCCGCCAGACTGGCCTGGGCCGCCTCGTGCGCCAGGCCCGCGCCTACGCTGACGCCGTCGCCGCGCCGGCCCCCGCCGCCGGCCCCGGGCAGATGTCCTTGACCTTCGCCTCGCCAACGCAGGTTCGGAAGCCGGTCGCACTCAGACCCCGGTCTGGGCAGTCCAGGGTCTGAGTTCCCTAGCCTCCTATTTGCTGGACCGCGACCGGGGCCCGGCACCAGCCGGTGGCCCAGGGTCTGAGCCCCTTCTAAACTTCCGGGTCACAGGACTCTGACCGCGACCCCGCGCCCCCCGGTACTTTGGAATGCGGCCCCCCCATTCCTTGTTCGCTGGACCCCTGGCCCTCTTCCTGACCCCACGATGACCCGCGCTGTCCACTGTGGTCCAAAGTCCGAGTCCCTGCACCTCCTCACCCGTCCCTGCATCTTCGGTCCCTGTGTCCTGGAATCTGAAACCCCCCCCTCCCCGGTTCCCACTTGTTGGACCTACTCTTCCACCCTGGACCCGGGTTTCCACGGCTCTCCAGTGTGGTCCAGGATCCGACCCCTCCCAACCTCAACTCCTGGTCGCTCGCTGCACCCCACCGTCTGTTGTCGGTCTGTCCTTCGTGGCTCGGTATCCAAGACCTCCCCACGTCTGTGTCCCCCGGATTGAGACACCCTTGTAACGTTGGTTCTCTTGGGCTGCAGCGACCAGTTCACTGTCCCCTTGGAGCACCTCTTTTGGAAAGGCCGTGGTGACCACGCTTTCCATTTTGCAGATAAACAAACTGAGGCCCAGGGAAGTTGGGAACCCTTTGCGGAACCAGTGCTGCAAGAGGCATAGGGTCTGAGCGCTGGGATCCCGCAGGTGGGCCCAGTCTTGCCCCCGGCTCATCGCACAGCTCGACAGACTTGAGGGCCGGGGCCGGGGCCGGCCTGCAGTGCCCTGCCCCCGACGCGGTTCTCCATCCGTCGCAGGTGTTCTTCAACGGTGCCCACGTCCGCCAGGTGGACGTGCCCACACTGACAGGAGCCTTCGGCATCTTGGCGTCCCATGTGCCCACACTGCAGGTCCTGAGGCCAGGGCTGGTCGTCGTGCACGCGGAGGACGGCACCACCACCAAGTACTTTGGTGAGGAGGGTGATCAGGCACCTAGGACCCCGTTCCGTTGAGAGTTTGGGGACCCCAAAGTTGAGGGGCTGGCCCGCACGGCTCAGCGCACCAGCCAAGGCACCAAGGACGCAGTGGGAGGCAAAGCAGACACAGCCCTGCCTCACCCACTGTGCATCCAGCAGCGGGGGGGGGTCACCTAACGGGTGCTGGGGAGCTAGAGGGGGCAGTTCAGAGAAGGAAGCACCTCTAATGGGGAGTCGGTTTGAACCCACCTTCATCTCACTTCTCAGTTCTGCTTGAGTGACTGGTAGGTGACTGTGACCTGCCCCCGGTGGCCCCTTGGTCCGCGCCTCTGTTGTACTCTGCTCTTGCTCTGAGCATCTGGAACTCTGCACTCCAACACTCCTCTCTGAGGCAGACCCTGAGCCCAGACCTGCGGGGCCCCTCCCAGCTGATGGAAGTTGGAGTGTTTGAGGACACAGAGTTGTCGTTTCTGTTTTTATAATTATTTTCTCGTGGTGATTGGCCCCATGAGCCCCTGAGCCCCCGCCTCTCTGTCACCCCGCCTGCTCGCCTTGTTCCTCTAAAGAGGTGGTGATACAACTTTAATATCATTTGCTGCTTCGGCGGCAGCTGCCAGCTCCGACGGGACCCTGAGACCTGGGGGGTCCTCTCACTGTTTTTCACCCCGCAGTGAGCAGCGGCTCGGTCACCGTGAACGCTGACTCCTCCGTGCAGCTGCTGGCCGAGGAGGCTGTGACGCTGGACATGCTGGATCTGGGGGTGTGTGTCTGGGTGTGGGGAGCTGAGGCGGGAGGGCCAGGACCTGCTAGGGTCCCCGCTCCCTGTTCTCACCTGGCCTCACCTCCCCCTCAGGCGGCCAAGGCCAACCTGGAGAAGGCGCAGGCCGAGCTGCCGGGGGCTGCCGACGAGGCCCAGCGGGCAGAGATCCAGATCCGCATCGAGGCCAGCGAGGCGCTGGTGAAGGCACTCGAGTAGGAGGTGTCCCTTTGGTGCCGGGGGGCACGTTGAGGTCGGGGGCCATCTGGCTGGGCATGCAGGCTCCCAGGGCCGGGCTGACGAGGCTGGAGCAGTGCAGAGAGCTCCCCCTTCCCTACGGTGAGGTGTTGAAAACTTGGGAGGCAGCTGCTGAGATGAGTCCTCCCGACCACCGACCACCGCTGAAAGACAGGTGCCGCCGCCTGTACCCCAATTAAAGACCAGAAACTCCTCTACACTGGCTGTGTCTTTTCTGCTTGGGTTGGGGGCAGTTAGGCACTCAGTGTCCCCCTGATATGGGATGAAGATGCAAGTGCGTGAGCCTGCAGGCAGTGTGCTGGTCGGGGGATCGTGGGCAGGGGGCTGGCCCTGACCCCAGGAGTGGGGCCGCTGAAGGTCACCAGCCAGGCTGGGCAGGAGAGAGGAGGCGTGTGAGGCCACCGATCCCGGGGTGGGGCCTCATGAGACCCCGCCCACTGCTGGGAAGGGGCGGGGCTGGCCTGTTCCCACGGAGGCCCCGCCCTGGGCACACCCACAGGTGGCCCGGCTTGGGGGTCTGGGCGTGGCCCGTGGCCCCGGATGTAGTGGGACCACCCGGGGAGCCTGCACAGTTCCCACCCCTCTGGACCGGGAGGGTCAGGGATGTCCTCCCCCCCCCAGCTACCACTGGGTCCCCTTGGGGACTTGTGTGGTCAGGGGATTCCAGAGGAGTGAGTGACGCGAGCGTCCCCATGTCACTGGCATTTGAGACAGTAACAGGAGGCCACTTGGAGGTACACACATGCCGTGTCTGCCTCACTTAGTATGTCACTGTCCCGTGTAAGTGACTGTTCCTGGAGTGACATGCAAGGGTCTTGACAAGGGTAAGCTGGGTGCCTCTTGGGGCAGGTCCTACCAGTGAGTCACACTATGGTTTGGTCCCCTCCTGGGCTCCCTGGTGTAACAGCCCTCCCCTCCCCCACCAACTGGGAGCCCTGCTCCCTGAGTTCCTGGCCCAGCCACCACAGAGCTATAAGTATGGCCCAGGAGTAGGTGGGCCTCAGGCCCAGAGACATGAGACCATCAGCAGCCACACAGAGCAGTCTGGCCCACTCCAGGCTCAGTCCCTGCTCAGGGCCATGGGGCCATGCAGCTAGGGGTCCCCCCAGGCACCCCTCTGTGGGGGGTGAGCCTGGAAGCCCACCAAGACTATGGAAACAGCCCGTGCTAGCCAGGCTGTCCCTCAGCAGGTCACAGGGCCAGGCCGTGGCAGTGAGGGTGGGTCAGTGCAGTGAGGACAGGGGTCAGGCTCTCCCAGTTAGGGGCGTATCGCCAGCCTCCCCAACCTCAGGACAAGCCACCGGAGCCTCGGACATGAGTGAAGAGCACTGATTGGATTTGAGCTGCATCTTCCCTGGGACCATGGTCCCCAGGCCCTGCCAAAGCACCTGGCCTCCCTCCAGCCAGCCCATCCCAGAGCTCTGGGCTTCTGTGATTTGTGGGGCCCTGGTTTCTGGAGCATGGCCAAGCAGCTCAAGGTCAAGGGGGATCCTGAAGCCCATCCGCCCCAACAGTAGCCTTCCTGCTGCCCACCTGCCAGGGGCACCAGTGTGGCCCCACTTGCAGGGGACAGTGGCCGGGGGTTGCCTTTCCCCAAGCCTCTCAGTTCCAAGATGCCCTGGGCTCCAGAGAGCTCTGTCCATCTCTGGACTTCCCGTGGGTCCCACAGACCCTGGCCTGACCTGGGCCCCGATTCCCTCTGGCTGGGGGCCATGCTCCTCAGGCAGCCCTCCCTGCTAAAGCGGCACACAGCTTCCTCTGGGCCCGAGAATGCCCCTGCGTCTCTGAAACTGTAACCCCTTCCAAAGGCCCTCTGGGTCTCCCTGCCTCCCTGGGACCCAGCCCTGACCCTTGAGGCTGGGAGTGTCTGGGTGTGTCAGGGTGTGTCGGGCTCAGGATGGGGAGCCAGGAGCTAGGGAGAAGTTTGGGTGGGAACATGAAGACAGGGGGACGGAGAGGTAGGGAGGGCCATGCAGTGGAGGCGGCCAGGCCAGGTAAATAGAGGACTTTGGACCGGTCAGTGGACATGGGGGTAGGGGAGCAGAGCCTGGGTCCCCTACCACCTGCCGCACTCCTCACTGATGGTTCCCACCCAGCGTGTCCTCGGAGAGAAAAGGAGGCCGCGATCTCAGACAGCCTTGTTCCTGGCTGTGGGGGCCTCAGTGTCCCCTGGGAAAGTTGAGTGTTGCCGGACCTCTGCCGGATCCTCATTTAGCAGACCGGGCACTGGGAGAAACTGAGGCTCAGACAAGTCTCTCTTTTTCCCAGGTCAGCGGGCAGTCAGGTCGTGACCTGCAGGATACAGGGCAGGCCAGGCCCAGGGAAATCTCAGGAGTAACCCCTCTGAAGTCACCGGTAAGGGGTGCCGGCCGGGGCACCGCAGGTGACTCCGGCCTGTTTTCCTGGACAGTGCCGCTGACTCAGGCCCCCTTTCCCACCCCGCCCCCCACGGGGAAGCACCCGGCCAGAGACTGCTGTAACGAAGGCGGGGCGGGAACCCGACTGGGCACTCAAGAGCTGGCCTTGCTGGCCGGGGACAGGCCCAGAATGTCGGAGCACTCGGCCCGGGGCAGGGCCCAGCGGCGCTCTGGTTGCGCCCCGACACCTCACTCACTGGACTAGGCTTGGGTGGCGGGTGGCTCAGCCCGGAGGGCGCAGGGGGGCCTGGCCGGCTGGCAGGGGCGGGGGCCAGCTGCGTCACCGCCCGCTCCGGCCCCCGCCCCCTGCCCGCCCAAACTCCACCCCGAGGGAAGGCGGGAGGCGACACGGATAAAGGCTGGGGGCCGCCCGCTGGGCCCCAGACCAGCCTGGCCAGCGCTGCCTCCACTCGGGTTTTAGGGCCATTCGGACTGTGGGCACCTAGGACCAGCGTCGCCGGTGAGTGGGGGGCGGGACCCCGCGGATCCGGGAGGGGTATCCAGACTGGAGTCTGTGAAGGAGCCACCACTCTTCTTTGTTCTGGGGTCAGGCAGGGTTGGGGACGCCCCCCACCAGGGATGGGGAGGGGCTCGCAAACCCAGCACTGCCTCCGCTGGACCTCAACCCCGCCCCGCTCACCAGGCCCTCCTCCGCCCCACGAGTGACCTTGAGCCGGTAGCCTGTTTCCCCGGCTGCGCGGCCGCAGTGCCCATCCTCAGACCCTCGCGGGCTTCCACCCCTCCCGCAGTACTGTCCTCACCCGCCGGGCCGGCTGCGGGGTCCCTTCCCCCGGGGCTCATGGCCGCGCTCCTAGGCAGCGCCGGCAGAGGGCGCGCCGGCGCTGCTGACTCACCGCAGCCCAGAGCGGCGCGGGCGGGCGCAGCCGGGGACGCCGAGTCACGTCACGGCTCGGGCGGGCGCGCCTCGGGAAGCGGGCCCGGCTAGGGGGACTGGGGCGGGGGAGTTCGAGGTGGCACCGGCCCGGGAGGGGCCCTCGGCACGGTCCACGTCACCCGGAGCGGGCCCGCCCTCCGCCCTCCGCCCTCCGCCCTCCGCCCTCCACCCTCCGCCCTCCGCTCTCCGCCCCGCCCTCCACACTGCCCCTTGGGGAGGGGGCTCGGGCCCGGCCGAGTCCCCACGAGCCCCCGGCCACCAGGCGCGCGGGGTCTGCGCTCGCTTCCGCTCATCCCAGCTTCCCGGACCGACGCGCTGGGGCGGCCCCGCGACTTCCTGTCACCTCTCGGGCGGACGGGGGAACAATGGTCTGCGCCCCCGGTCCACGGCCCTGCCCTGCGTGGGGGAGGGGAGCCCACTGGGCGTCGGGGGTCCCAGCCCCGGGGCTGGGGCGGCCCTTTGTTGCGGACACTGGCCCTTATGAATGGCCCCGGGGCGGGGGTCGCAGAGGAGGCCCGCAGCGGCGCCAGCCCCGCCCCCGCTTCGCTCTCTTTGGTCGCCCGGGCGCCGTGGGCGGGGCCAGGGCGGGCCCGTCTGCCACGTGGGGGAGCGCCCGGGCGGCGCTGATTGGCCTCGGATCGCGGCCGGCCGGGCGGCGATTGGTCGACCCGCGGCCGGCGGAGTAAGTAGTGAATGGGAGGGGGCGGAAGCCCCGCCCCTCCGAGCGTTGATACATTATAACTTTTTTTTCTTGTTACTTTCACCCCCAGATCCTCCGAGCGGCTGCGGCGGCCGCGGCGGCTGTTGCTAAGGGAGGGACGCGGGCAGCGCGGCCTGAGTGCAGACTGCACAGCGCGCCGCCGGCCGGGGAGCGGCGCCCCTCCGCCGGGCTCACCTTGGGACCACCCCCGCCTCGGGCCCACCCGGGGAGCGGCGACCAAGGGGGACCACTCGGATCTGGGGGTTGGATTGGCCTGCCTTGGCTGGGACATTCTGGGAGGAGAAACGGCTTGCGCGCGCCGGGAGTGGCCTCAGTGAGACCCCCGTCTCGCCCCGGAAGCGCAGCGAGGATTGGCGGTGCCCCACGGACCACAGCAGTGCTCCTCGGCGGCGGCGGCGGCGCAGCCCCCCAGCGCGGGCCGGGCATGGAGCCGCAGCCTGGCGGCGCGCGGAGCTGCCGGCGCGGGGCCCCCGGAGGCGCCTGCGAGCTGGGCCCGGCGGCCGAGGCGGCGCCCATCAGCCTCGCCATCCACAGTACGACGGGCACCCGCTACGAGCTGTCGGTGCCCCCCGACGAGACGGTAGACGGGCTGCGCAAACGGCTCTCCCAGCGCCTCAAAGTGCCCAAGGAGCGCCTAGCGCTGCTCCACAAAGACACGTAGGTACCGCGCGACGCCCCCGGTTCTGCCGCCCCCTCGGGCCCCGGCCCCCGGGCGGGAACAAAGAGCGCGCCGCGCGGGGAAGGAAGGGGGCGGCCAGACGGAGGGCGGGGGCTCGCCGCGCGCTCTCGGGCGCCCTCTGCTCGGCCTCGACTGCCTGGGCCCCCTCCCCCGCCTGGGGTCGCTGCACAAAGGCGGTTTGGAGGGGTGTCTCCCCCCACCGGGGCTCCTGTGGTCCCTCTGGGGTGGAGGCAGGAATCCTCGGGCTGCGCGAGGGTCCCGACCACGGGCTGGGGGCTGAGGCCGCCCCCTCCTGCCTGCGTACCCGCACGCTTCCGTATCTGCTCGCCGGCCCCCTCTGCGTCTGCTGCTCCCCCCCACTCTCCTGTCTCCCCGCTTTGTTCTCGCCACCGAGCACTCCCCCTCCCGCTTGGTATTTAAATCGCCTCGAGCCCGGGGAGCCCTCCCCCCCCCGCAGGCCTCCGGGGACAAGCAGTGTCCATCCCCAGCGGTGGGGCCCCTGTGGGGGAGGGGCGGCGGGAGGAGGGTCTCCTTTGTTTGAGCCGCGGTTGTGGCGGCCTGCGACGGGAAGGGAGGAGGGAAGCCCGGCCCGGCGCAGCCCCTAAGGGCCTCTTCTCGGCCGAGGCCCCTTGTCGCTCACAAAGATGGCCTTGGGGCTGAGTCTGCGGAATCGTCTTCGGGGCGGCCTTGGGGGAAGGGGCTGATGATCACAAAGTGCCTTGTTGAGGTTCAGAGGAGTTTCTGAGCTTAGAGTTGGGGGTCCCGGGATGAGAGGGGTGGGCAGCCAGGACCCAGGCTTCCAGGGCCAAAGGAGACGTCCCCGCGGGCAGCCTCTGGGTCGGGGCCAGGAATAGGTGGCGGGGTGGGGGGGTGTAGGAGCTACTTCTAGGCTGCCCCCCCACGCCCCGCCCTCCCCCACGGCTTCCGCGTCCCTGGGTAGTCTCCCAAGTCTCACCCTCTTCCTTCCTCCCCCAGCCGGCTCAGTTCGGGGAAGCTGCAGGAGTTTGGTGTGGGTGATGGCAGCAGGCTGACGTTGGTGCCCACTGTGGAGGCTGGCCTCATGGTAAATGGCCGCCGGGGCGGTGTGGCTCGGGGCCCGACCCGGCAGTCAGCCCCTCCCGAGTGCACCCACAGCCCTGTCACACTGCCTGGGACCCCCCCCGACCCCCAGCCCGCCCCGTCAGCAGGCCCACTGTCCTGTCCGAACCGACTCTCAGGTGTCTGTCCCCTCCTCTAGTCCCAGGCCTCAAGGCCGGAGCAGTCGGTGATGCAGGCGCTGGAGAGCTTGACTGAGACCCAGGTAAGACCCTGGCCAGGCCCTACCTCACGGGGGGGAGGGGGGAGCAGGACGCCCCTGGGGACAGACACGCCTCCGCTGGGAGCGCCTGGGGGCCACGGGTGCTCCCGCCGGCCGTGGGCCGCGGGAGGGGCCGCCCCGCCTCCGTGCCAGCCCGCCCGGTCGCCCTGCCTCCTCCCCCGCCTCCCTCCCGCCGGCATCACCACCTGACCTTGAGGGTTCTCTCCCACGGTGGCCGCCGCGGGGAAGGGGGCAGTGCTCTCACAGGGCGCCGCCTGCGCAGTGACCTTGGCCCCGCAGGTCCCCAGCCCCCCCACGCCCCCACCGCACCCACTGCGGCTTCCTCCAAGTGCCACTGAGTTTCTTCTTTTTTTTGAAAATTTTAAAGAATCTTTGGCTTGGGCTGCAGGAGGGAGGGTACGGGGGGGGCGGGGAGACTCGAGGGGAAGGGCCCGCCTGGGTGACACCTCCTTCCGCCACTGTGACCCCATTGTGGAGGGCGGGGAGCTACCTCGCACCCCTCCCCCTCTGCCCTTTGTTCTCGCCCCGAGGGTGGGGGGCGGGGCACGGACAGGATGTTAGGGAAATATTTAGTAACCCGGGGAGGCTGCTGGGGACACCACGCAACTCGCCGGTTCCCGGTTTTGTCGCGGCGACTTTTTTTTTTTTCTTTTCCCTTCCTCCTCTCATCTTCCTGGGCCGGTGGCGGCGCTGGCTACCTCCCAGGCGGCTGACACAGGCCCTGGCAGTCCCGCCGCTGCCAGGGTGGGGAGCAGGCGAGGGGGCGGGGAGGTTCCCGGGCTCCCCAGCCAGGCCTCGGGGAACCTGCTCGGCGGCTTGGGAGGAGGTGGGGAGGCTCTCGCTCGCCTCTGTGTCCTGGCCGCTCGCTCGCCCCCTCCTCAACGTGTAGGATCTTGCCAGAGGCAGCTGCTGCGAAGGGAGGGGGTGCTAGAGAGCCGGGTGGTCTGCTACCAGACTCGGGGAGCTGGTGGTCCTGGGGGTGACTGCACGTGACTTCCTGGGGCGAGTGCAGACAGAGCCCTCCTGACTGGGGCGGGGCGGCGGGGTGGGGGGGGAAGGCTGTGGTTGGCAGGGGCCCCTAGCGGGCTGGGTTCACATCCGCCCCAGGGTGCCTGCGTCAGGAGGTGGGGGGGTGCTGGGTGGAGTGACTGGGCGCCCCGGGGCCGCCTGGCACAGAGTCCTGCCCGCCGCCTGCCCGCACTCCCCAGGAGGAAGTCGTAGGGTGGGGGGGCCCCAGCTGCTCTTCGGAAGCCACCCCAGGCGCTTCCTGCAAGGGGTGCCTCTGGGCCGGGGGTCCTTGGCAGCGGGGTGGCGACCTTGCCCCGCCCCCTCCTCCCTCTCCCCACAGCCCCCTGGTGGAGAAGCTGGGTGGAGAGTTGGGAGGCGTCTGTTCTGACTCATCCAGCCTGTGTCACTTCTCAGAAACCTCCACCCCCCCCATCCCGGCCCCTGGGGAGAACAAGGCGCTGGCCAGGCCCCAGAGGAGGGGCGCCCTGAAACCACCAGGGCAGAGGGGCCCGTGTACACCGCCCCCTCCCACCCACCCACCACAGGGCCCCTGTGCAGGAGGAGCCAGGTCTGAGGGTTCATCTGAGGCAGAGCTGGCTTGCAGGCCCCGGGGACTCAGGCCCCGGGGACTAGGTCAGGGCCCCCTTCTCGAGGGGAGCGCCGCCCCTGTGTCTCTGCCCCGCCCCGGACAGATAAATATTTATCTTGAGAAAGCAAAGGTTAGGGTGGAAGAATTTGTCCAGGAATTCCACCCACTCGCCGGCTGGGTGGCTTAACCGGGAGGGGGCTGAGCCCGGCCCCCTCCTCCCTTTCACAGGCCCGGAGAACAGGGAGTGAGAGAGGGCAGAGCAGATGTGCCTAGTGTGGGTGACGCCAGGGCGGGCACCTCCAGCTGGGCCCCGCCCCCTCTGGCCTCGGTTTCCCCTTTTCCAAACCAAGCCGGCCAGGGAGGGCCAGGCCCCCCATCTGACCCGCCTCTGTCCCCCCCACAGCCCCATGCGGCACCCGGGCCGGGCCGGGCTGGCGGAGGCGGCTTCCGGAAATACCGGTTCATTTTATTTAAGCGTCCGTGGCAGCGACAGGGATCCCAGAGCCCAGAGAGGGGCGGCGAGAGGCCCCAGGTCACGCAGCGTGGGGGGCCGGGCCGGGCCGGGCCGGGGGCGTCCCGGGGGGGGCCCTGGGCTGACGGGCTGTCCTCCTTCTGCAGGTCAGTGACTTTCTGTCGGGCCGCTCGCCGCTGACCCTGGCCCTGCGTGTGGGTGACCACATGATGTTCGTCCAGCTGCAGCTGGCCGCCCAGCACGCCCCCCTGCAGCACCGGCACGTGTTGGCTGCCGCTGCCGCCGCCACCGCCGCCCGTGGGGACACCAGCACAGCCACCCCCGTGTCCTCACCCTGCCGGCCCAGTGCGGCGTCCAGTGCGGCCCGTGTCCCCCCAGTACCCAGCAGCCCTGCCCCTGCGTCCCCCTCTCCAGTCACAGCGGGATCCTTTCGCTCCCACGCAGCATCCGCCACCTGCCCCAAGGTGAACCTGGGCGAAGGGTTGGCTCTCTCAAGACTCCGGGAGGGAGTGGGTTCGCAGCCCCAAATAGGCCCCTCACTCCAGGTGACAGTCCCAGAGGTCAGGGTGATGGGCTATCCCTAGACCCTGAACTCGGGGGGGGGGGGGCGGTCTCCCAGGCTCTGGGCTGGCAGACAATCTCCAAACCCCAAATTTAGTGGGCTGTCCTTCAACCCTGACCTGTGGGTCATTTTGGCACCTAGGATCACAGCCCTTCCCTGTGCCCGCAGATGGACTGCTCCCCTCCTGCCAGCAGCAGCGCCAGCACCCCGCCCACCCCTGGGGGCAGCCCCGCCCCGCGCCCCCGCAAGCCCGGCGCTGTCATCGAGAGCTTCGTGAACCACGCCCCGGGGGTCTTCTCAGGGACCTTCTCGGGTGGGTGTCTCGCAGGCCTATGACCTCACGTGTGTCAGCATGCGCTGCGTGAATGTAGGCATACAGGATCTAGCCCACCCTCACCAGCCCCCCAGGCGCTGTGTGGTCACCCGTCTGCACGTGTGACCTTACAAGCTTAAGAGGTCACCCTGCCTACACGCCGGTGATCGCACCTATGAGTTTACACAGGTTCCTTGCAGGTGATGAGACACTGAAACCACATACATGAGCAAGCGTGTGCTCACTCCCTGCTTGGGATTCTTGACACAGTTGTACATACACGTGACCACGTGTCTGTGTGTCGATTCACCCCCCCAGGAGTCCAGGCGTGTGCCTGAGGTCACGTGTCCGCCACAGGTGGTTTCATGCCCTTGCTCCACCGATGGGATGCCTGTTACGTGTGCATCGGTCACCCAGGAGCCCACCTCTCCCCCCACCACAGGTACGCTGCACCCCAACTGTCAGGACAGCAGCGGGCGGCCGCGGCGGGACATTGGCACCATCCTGCAGATCCTCAATGACCTCCTCAGTGCCACACGGCACTACCAGGGGATGCCACCCTCGCTGACCCAGCTGCGCTGCCACGCCCAGTGCGCCCCTGCCGCTGCGCCGGCCCCCGACCTCGCCCCCAAGTCTACCTCCTGCGAGAAGCTGCCAGCTGCACCCCCAGCCTCACTGCTGCAAGGCCAGAGCCAGATCCGCACTTGCAAGCCTCAGGGCACGTGCGCACCCGGTGAGTGTCCACGGCCGTGGCCATCGGAACCCCACGAGCCCCAGGCATGCAGCAGCTGACCTGCCGGAGCGGGGTGCACCAGCTGCCGCTTCCCCCACCCGGCTGGGGCTGCAGAGAAGGGAGCATGTGTGCTGGGACACAAAGTGTCCTTGTCTGCTCCCAAGGGGGTCCTTCCTCACTTCCTTCTCTCCCCCTCCCTCCTGGGGACCCTGTCCAGATGGCACTCGGAGCAGCTATGAATGGCCAAGTCAGGCCTGGCAGGGTGAGGAGGGGACTAAAGCCCCTACCCCACGCTTGCAGGCGAATTAGGGAAGACCGGACCCCGCCTCCCCTCTGGACTGCAGCCTGGGCTTCTGACAACTTCCCCTCTCTGTCTGCTGAACAATAACCACTTCTTCCCAGTGGGCACTCTTGTAGACAGAGTTGCGGGGTGCCCTTTCATATGAGATCACAGAGCAGCAGGAAGGGGGCTCAAATTCCCATTCTTTGACCCTACTGTTCTCTTGGCCTGGGCTCTGGCTGGGCCCCTGGAAACACGGGGTAGCAGAGCAGGTTCAGCTTGGGGTGGGGCAGGGAACTCAGGGTGCCATCAGGAGCCACCCCTGGATGCTGAGCTCAGTCCAGCCACTTTTATTGTGGCCAAATCTATACAACACCAAGTTGGCCACATTAGAAGGTTCTGTGGCGGGGGTGGCTTGCACAGTGAAGTGGTCACTGGCTCACTGAAATGAAGGGGGTTCACGGTCACCCAGAGGCGCCATGGAATAAAGTCCTGGCAGGCTACCCTGCAAACGCCAGCCACCGAAATCCTCACAAGCAGAGCCCCGCTCTGACGCACACGGGGTGGCCAGGAGTCTGAGGCTCTGTAGCAGCTGGTTTCAATTCCCGCCACCAGGATGTTTCCAAAACCTTCTCCCTCTCTCCAAACAGAAACTGTGCCCATCAAATAAGTCCCTGTCGCCGCCTCTGGAGCCCCCGGGAACCTCTAACCTAGTTTGGCCTCTGGGCCTCTCTGCCTGTTGGATGCAGGCGTTGCCTGCGGAATTCCGCCCCATGCCCCGGGGTGCTCAGCTGTTAACCCCCAGGTCTAGTGTCCAAACCCACCCACCCACAAAAGGCTCGCTTTCTTGACCGGCCCCACACCAGGGACACAGGGCCCAGGCAGGCAGGGGTTTGGCTGGACAGACAACCGCGGAGGGCGCCCCGGAAGTCACGGGTCCCTCCTCCTCCTCCCGTTGCAGGTGACCGGCTACGGCAGACAGAGAACCGGGCCACGCGCTGCAAGGTGGAGCGTCTGCAGCTCTTGCTCCAGCAGAAGCGGCTCCGCCGGAAGGCGCGGCGCGACGCCCGGGGTCCCTACCACTGGCCGCCTAGCCGCAAGGCCGGCCGCAGCGACAGCACTGGTGGCGGCGGAGGTGGCAGCCCCAGCGAGGCCGCCGGCCTGGGCCTCGACTTTGAGGACTCCGTCTGGAAGCCGGAAGTGAACCCCGACCTCAAGTCCGAGTTCGTTGTGGCTTAGGAAGTGGCCCCCTCCCCCCTCGCGCCCCCACCCCATGGCCAGGGACGCGTGGAGCAGCCGCCGCCGGCCGTGCGGAGCAGTGGGCAGCGCAGCGGGAGGCCCCCCCCCCGCGCCCCGCGCCCGCAGCGCCCCCCCGGGGATTCTCAGCGCGGTCGCCCCGGCGCCCGTGGGCCCGGCGCCCGGCCCGCTCGGCTTCCTCGCGCGCGCCCACCCCTTCCTCCGGCTCCGGGTTCCTGCCCGCCCACCTCCCGCTCCCAACATGTAGCATCCCTCCAGATGGCGGAGCCGGGAAGGCGACACCGGAAGCCGCCCCCGCCCCATTCAGGTTTAAAGTCACATTCTCGATGCCTCATGCACTTTACGGGGGGTGGGGGCCGGAGACCCCCGCCCGCCCCCGCCAGCTTCGGGCCGGCAGGCCCACCCAGGTTGGAAAGGAGAAGTGCGCACGTGAACCCCAGCAGGTCCCTCCCGCGGGGACTGTCCTGGCTGCGTCTTGTCCTTCCTAGTCTCTCTCAGTTGTCCCTTCTTTTGTTAAAAAATTCAAAAGGACAGCCGTTCCACCGGAAGGCCTGGAACCCCTGCCTGGAGTGGGGAGCAGGCCGGCGCCCAGGCTCCCCCGCCCGCTCACTGTGCTATGGACCCTGCGGCGGCCCCCGCCCCCCTTTCTGACCTCCTGCCTGAGCTTGGGGTATTTATAGACTATTGATTTCTGACTGAGCCAATAAGTGGGTTGGGGGATCTCTTAGGAACCCAGGAGAGCAGAGGCTGCGGGTCTGGGGAGATACCCCCACCCCTTCTTCCTGAGGGAGGTGATTAAGGACTGTTTGGGGGGGCACTCTCCGCGGCCTGGAGGGGGTGGGGTGCTGAGCTGTGAACCCCTGGGCAGGGTTGGGGGGCAACCCTGTGTAGCATTAACCCCCTGGGGGGGTCGCTGCTGGTCTAATTTGGGCCCTCCCCACTCACTGCCCTGACCCCGGGGACTGTGGGGTCCCCATGGGGCTGTGGGACGAAGCCCTTCAACGGGGCCGTTTCAGGGTGGGTGGACTTGTTTCTTTTCCCAGTTCTGTTTCTTTTTTTAACCGATAATGGAGATGCTGGCCCCGCCCCGCGCCCCGTCTGTCTGAGTTCTGGCCACACCTGTCTGTGTCTTTCCCGCTGTCCCCCACCCCTGCTTGTCCCCGTCCCTGTAGGTGAGAGCCCAGGTCCTTGACCCCACTCGACCGCGTGTTTAGACCCCATGGTTCCAGATGTGAACACGATGTGTTACTGTAGCTCTGTAAATTTTTTTGTGGGGGGAGTGGGTGGGCAGGGAGGGGTTAGGGGGTCAAGAATTTGTTTTTGTTTGTTTTGGGGTTTTTTTGTTGTTCTATTTTGTTTTTCCAGAAAAAACAAAAAAAAAAAGAGAGAGAAAAAAGGGGCGGGTTTGTTTTTCCGAAGAGCTGTCTTGGATTCCTATTTAAACGTGTGTTCTGTTTTGTTTTTTAAATGATTTTTAAATAATGTCTGGCCTCCGCGGGTCAGAGGGCAGAGGCCCTAGGCAAGACTGGCCAGTGCCCCCTGCCCTCGCCAAGGCCCCTTCCTCAAAAAGCATTACCTGCCCTCGGGGGTCGGGCTGTGGGAGTCCTGGCATCTCGCGTGAGTTTCGATATGAAAACGGGAAATTGAGAAAGAAAAAACACCTACAGGCACCGTGATTTGAAATAATAAACAGAAAGTAAGATGCGTGAAGGTTGGTCTGGTTCTGGGGGTTGGGGGGCTGGAGTGGGAGGGGCACTCTGCCTGGGGGGCATGGGGGGACGTCACTGTGAGGGGGAATCGGCCTCCTCTGAGTGAGGGTGGTCTTGTGTAACTCCAGATGGAGTTTGGAGTGACATAGGGACCCAGCTTCTTCTGGGGGGGCTGGGGTGGGGTGGGAGAGCCTTGCCTGCCCCTGGACTGGACAGGGGAAGGTCATGACCACCCCAGGGGCAGCCTGAGGCCAGCTGGGGAGCTGGGGTGATGAGAAGGGCACTGTCCACCTCGCCCTGGGAAATGGGAAGTGTGGGCCAAGGTGCTGGGCAGGGAGGTGGGGCGTGGTCCAGGAGTGGTTCCCACGCTGCCTCCCCGGCCTGGGGGGGCGGGAAGTCGCCTGAGGGGGCGGCCACTTCCCGGTACTGAGGCCACTGAGGCCGGAAAGCCCTCAGGGTACTGTGTGACCCGGGCAGCCTCCTGCCCTCCCACTCAGGGCGTCTGGGAAATGCACTTGGGCATCAAGAAGTTCAGGCTTAGTAGTCTGGGGGAAGAAGCCCCCAAGAGCTGCCCTGGGCCTGCTGGCCCCCACATAGGGGTGAGAAGCCGCTCCCGCTGCCTCTTCCTTGAGTCTCCCTGCTGTCCGCCTGGCTACAGCAGTCAGCCACAGGCAAGCTGCTGGCGCCGCTGATGGGTGGTCTTTGACCCCTGCCCCACAGGCGGGTCCTGGGGCCTCCCCGCGCAGCCAGGCCCGGGTGACCCCTCGGTCCGCGTGCAGCCACACCCCAACCCCGTGCCCTCGTGCTCCCTGGCCCTAACCGTCGTGCATCACACCTCTGGGGCCTTTGCCCAGGCTGTGGCCTGTGCCAGGAACACCCCTCCCAGCAGGCCTGCCCGCTGGGCCTGGGAGCTTCTCCACGGGCAACACCCACCCCACCCAGGCAGGACTCTGCCTGCTCCCTTGACCCAGCCCCTCTGACTGGCCCCTGCTCCCCGCTCTTTTCCACCTGCCCTCAGCCTGGGACACCCCGGGCCTCCAAGAGGCCCCCTTCATGGCTATCTTGGCATCACTGCCTTTGATGTCCCTTTAGGTTCTTCACATTGACAGTTGTGACACGCTGAGAGTTTAGGTGTAATTATGCTCCCATTTTATAGATGAGGAAACTGAGATTGAATTGACAAGCCATTTGTCCCAGAGGATTAGGTGTGTTTGAGAAATTATGTGGCCCCACCCCTGCCCAGTTCTTTTACATAGATGCCAGCAGAGGAACCTCTAGGGGCCTTCTGTCCTTCCCACCACCCAGTCACCCCCAAATCGCCCTTCACTTGCTCACTGCGTGATAGTAGGAAGATGAAAGACAGGTCAGGCTGATCCCTCCAGACCTCAGACCTCATCTGTCAGGGGTTAAGAATGTCCCTACATTGCCTCAGGCAGGCCACAGGGCAGAGCTGCGGGTCGGAGAGCTGAAGGGGACCCCCTCCAAGGTGTCCAGGCCAAGAACTGCTGCCAGCCAGGTGCTGGGTGGTGAGCCAGGACCGAGAGCGTTGGCCGAGGCGGCTGAATCACCGTGCCTGGCCTCCAGCCCCTGTGGAGGCCACTTCTGCTGTCCATGTGACACCGCCTTCCTCCTAGCCTGGGGGCCGACAGGGTCACGGCCCTGCCCTGAGGGGCCTGGGGGGGGGTCCCAGCTCTGTCCTGGAGGGGCCTGAGGGGTCCACCCGCCCCGGGGGTGGGGTGCTCAGAGGACAGGGCCCTGTTCTGAGGGGCCGAGGACCTGAAGCGCCTGAGGGGTCCACCAGCCACGGGGGCTGACGCCCTGCTCCGAGGATCTGTGATGCCCTGCCCTTCCCCGGGGCTTAGAGGGACGGCACCCCGGAGCGGGGGCTGCTGAGCAGTTTGCTTCTCTGCCCCCGCGCCTCCTCTCAGCGTCCACGTCGGCCCCAGCAGGTGCCGCGGGGGCGATACGGGCCGGCCTGACCTCAGCCCGGCTTAGGGGGTGCAGTGGTCGGAAGGAGCCCCTGGAGGCGGCGGCTAGTGCGTTGGTCAACTGAGACGCGGAGGGCGAAGGGCCGCCGGGATCGTCAGGGGCGCGGCCGGCCTGCACCGCCCCCGCCCTCCATTGAGGAAAAAGCTGAATGGGAGGGGGCGGCCCCGGAACTCGCGGGGATGGAAACTCGGTTTCCAGGGCAACGCGCCTCGAAACTGGACTGACGTCACCCCTCACCCGGGCCGCTCGAGGGGCGGCCCGGACCCCGCCTCCCGAATGGAGGTTTCTCAATGGTGAAGGCGCACGTCACTCATCGCACAGCCAATAGAGGGGCAGAATTGTACCCTGGGGGCGGGACTTCGGCCTGGCTGGGCTGAGTGCGCAGGCGCAAACGCCGAGGCGCCGGGTCCCTTCCCCCACCTCTGTCAATTTGGGGGCGGGAGTTGAGACGCAGCCCCGGGATCTGACGGCTGCGGCGAGGCCTGGACGGAAGAGGGGGCGTAGTGGAGGGCACCGCACGTGGACCCCGGCCCAGGCACGCTCCCGTGCACCTTTGCCTGCACGCCTAGGCGTTTCCTGCCGCCCCCGCCGTCCCCGCCCCCGCGTCTCCGGCCCCAGGCTGGGGAACAGTCCGACTGGGGGATTCCGTAGGAAAAGGGGGCTTTGGGGCTCAGGTTTTGTCATAGGCGTAGGAGTTTGCCAACGGCAGGAGAGCAGGGTGCCCAGCTCAGCGTGAAAGCCAGGGGCTTGTTGGGAAAACAAGATGTACCCCGAGTCTGTGACTTGAGGAATGACATGGGGACCTGGGAGGAGGAGGAGAACGTTGTGGGGAGCAGAGTCCAGAATACACTTAGACTAGAAACCCACTGGGCACTGACAGCGGCCAGCGTAGCGGAGGTGGAGACCGCTGACCGTGGGTGCAGACGCGGGTGGGTGGGCGAAGCCGCGGTTTCGGTGGCTGGTCACCTGGAAGTGCGGTAGGAGGCTGGGGACCCGCGGCGAGGGGCAGAGGCCTGGGGACGGGGAGCACGCTCCAGGTGGCTGGCCAGGGCGACCGCTCAAGGAGGGGATGACGGAGCAAGAATCCCACGTGTCACCTGCCACCTAGCTGTGGGCGCCGTCGGGTCCGGGACCAGAGGTCTAGTCCGCAAAGGCCTGGGTGGACAGCAGTGTCGTTTGCATGTTGGCAAAAACCACTGGTCCTCGGCTAGACCTTGGGGTCGCCTGGGAAGAGAACGCAAGGCCGATGTGGGGCAGGGGCTGTCTGTGCCAAGGCGCGAGGGAGCCAGGACGGAGGCCTCCGTCTGGCTCTGTGACTCCACAGCTGGGCAATGACCCTTCGTGTCCAGGCTGGGGGCAGCGGGAGAAAGTCACTGGGGGCATGGGTCTCTGCTCTCAGCCGAGTCCCCTGCGGGTGGCCCTGGGAGCTGGCTCCGGGCTCCTGCAACACCCAGGGTCGCTGTCAAGATGTGTCCCGCCCCGGGGAGGAGCCATCTGGGGAGCCAGTGCCCTGTGGGCCTGGCCCTGCAACCCCAGCACCTGGCCAGGTGCACCCGGCACAGGCGGCCCCACCGGGCCTGGGCGGGACCTGCCTCCTCTGGGGGGCACCATCGCGGTGGGGAGCTGCCAGGTCGGTAGCTGGGGACGCGGCCACCTGGGGGCGAGGGCTTGAGGCTCTAGCCCTGGGAGAGCAGAGAACAGGCAGCCTTTAGTGTCACGTGCCTCCCTGCGGGGGAGGGGGACGGGTGACTGTCGCCTGGGGCTCCGCCTCCAAGGCTGCTCTGCTCGCCCCCTTTCTCTACTTCCCTGCTCCGCCCACTCACGCCCCCCAGTTGCCCCCGCCCCACTTAGCCCCCGGTCTGCCCCCCCGGTCTGCCCCCCCGCCTGTCCCCCACCACCGTTGCCCTTGCCTGCCCCGCCACCCGCGTCTCTCTCCCCGGAGTCGCCTCCCCTGCCTCCTCAGGCCCTCAGCCTTCTCTATTTCTGTCTCTGTCGCCATCTCTCCGGCGGTCTAGTCTATTTTTGTCCCTCCCTGTCCCTGTCCCGCCATCTCCTTTCCTCGTCCCTGGGCCCGCCCCCGCTTCCGCCCCCTCCTGGGCGCCCCCCTCCCTCACCCCTTTCGCATTCCAGCCTCCACCCCTGCCTACAGTTCCTCTCTGGGCCGGCTGCCGAGATGGGTGCCTAGGATTGAGCGGGTGGGCTGTGCTGGATCAGAGGTTGGAGCGGGGGTGCGCAGACGAGGAGGGCACCCCAGCCCCTCTGGAACGTGGACGGGGCTGGCCTCCACCGGGAGGTGGTCGCCCCGGAGGCGGGCTGGCTGGCAGGTCTAGTAGCAGGAGACCACTGGTGGCTACTGCTTGTACACACTGAGTACCAGACCCCACCGCACAGACCCCTGAGGCTAAACATGTACCCTCAGCTTCCACCTTGGAGCCCCTACAGGCCTTCACCCTCTTCTTCCGTGAAACACAGCCAGCATACTCCCCAAACCGTGCTGACAGCTGCTGTGTGCCAGGCTCCCTCACCACCGACACAGCAACACCCCAAAACGTGCACCCCTCAAGCCAGCCCCGAGTCCCCCAAATCACATGATAAAACCCTAACTGTACGGTTCTCAGCTCAAACACCCCCACTCTCTCCCTGGGCCCAGCCCCCTGGCACATAACCCCAAAATAGAACATCATCCCAGGCAACAGCAATGAAGGCCCAGCCAAAAACACAGCCTGGTGCTGAGTCTGTTCAGGCTCACAGTGACCCCACAGGACAGAGTAGGATCACCCTGTAGGGTTTTGAGGGAGATGCTTGTGGGTTCGCAGGGCCAACCTCTTGGTTGTTGTCCTGACCCCACTGGGCAGATGTTCCCAGAGTCTGCACCTCCCCCAAAACAGCCCTCAAGCCAACACTGACTGCAGACCCCAAGGAAGCCCACTCTGAACCACTGCCCCCTCCGGGCCCTGTAAGTGACCCTGTTAAAGTCCTCTTTACCACTGTGGGATATCTGAAGGTAGCTTGACACACATGGGCGGCAGTGCTGTGTGACTCCCACCGTACCCCAACATTGCGGAAGACGAGGAACACCCAGATCAGCCCGGTGATCCTGGCCATGCTGTCTGCTGCTGTCACTGCTGCCCGTGCTCCTGCAGTGCCCATTTATCAGACAGAGCAACTGAGGTGCTGAGGGCCCTGGAGACTGCCTCCGCGCCCTGCTGGCTCCAGCCTGTGGCTGACCCCGGAGTTGTGAGTGTCGGGTGCTGTGGGGTCAGGGAGGCCTCGGGAGTGAGCAGAGTGACACCGACTGGTCTCGCGCTGCTGTCACCCCCTCCTTGCCACCGCTGGGTCCGTGGCTGCGCGGCTGGCACCCTCAAGGGGGTGGGCAGACCCCACCTTGTGGCAGAACAGTGTAGTACTTGCACACACTCTGTGGGCACACGAGTCAGGAACATGGGTGCTCCATAGGTGCATGGGCCTGCACCTGTGCTGCTGAGTGGGCCTGGCGCCTGCAGTGTGTCTCTGAGTCCCCACAGCTGTCCCAGGTCACTCTGTGTTTGTTCCACCCTAGGGTCGCCACGGGGACTGTCCGAAGCCCCACAGGAGGGCCGTTCTGCACCCCATTGTGCTGTGGATAGGACCTGGGCAGGACAGGGGCCCCTCCTGTCCCCAGGAGGGAGTGGGGGACCGTGGTTAAGACGTCTGAGGCTGCATGGGGTGGAGGACCTGGGGACCTGCCCCCTGGGTCTCAGAAAGAAGGTGGGTTGTCTGCAGCCCCTAGCTTGGGCAGACCCCTGAGGTTGGCCCCTGAGACTGCCAGCCGCCAGGCACTGAACAGGAATGGCATACGTGAATGGAAGCCGGTTCACACGGGTTCCACCTCGGTTTCCCTCCAGAGAAAGCCCAAGCCCACACCCGTTGCCAGCAGTCGGCTCTGGTGCACAGTGACCCTACAGGACAGGGTGTCACTGCCCGCAGAGTGCCCGCAGAGTGCCCGCAGAGTGCCTGGGGGCCACTGGTGCCTTTGAACTCTTCCCCAGTGTGCTGTTGGGGTGCTGCCTCAGCAGAAAGGCCCTCGACTTGGGTCCCTGGGGACATGGTGAGGCCGGAAAGAGCAAGCCCAGGTGTGACCCCAGGGGCAGTGCGGGAGGGGTGCTCAGGGTTTCTCCCTGCGTTGTCTCAGGCCCAAGGGCCGAGCTTGCAGGGTGGGCTGGGGAGCGGGCATCTGGCAGGGGGTGCGGTCCTCATGCATGGCCGGCCGGGATGCCGACAGCAGGTGTGCTTGTGACCGTGTCCACCGTGGGTGTGCACTCAGCACGGCAGTCCACAGCTCCCGTGAGCCGGGCACCCCTTGGCGGCGCAGGCCCGGCCCCCCGCAGCTGGGTGGCTTGGAGTCTCCGGCCTCTGTGCAGCCTCCGCATTCCTGAGCCCTGACGCAGGCTGTGGGGGGGCCTGGCCCGGTCGGTCCCCTCTCCCCTGCACTGCCTGTCCTCCATGGAGACAGAGGGAGATGGAGGCCACAGCCCTGTAGGAGCTCTCCAGGGTGACACATACTGGGGGCAGGTTTAACGCTTGCTGTGCTGGATTTCTGGCCTCTTGCTAAGTCTCCTCCACCCTGTGAGGCCCTGGCAGCCACTGAGACAACACACGTGCCCATTGCAGGTCACACGTGGTGCCTACTCACCCTGGTGACACACATACACACACACTGCCCTGTCCCCAGATGCCCCGGTGTCCAGGCCCTAGTGCACACCGAGGGTCGGGTAGCGGGCTCTCCACCAGGACGTGTTCCTGCCGGCACAAACACGAGTGGCCTGGGTTTCCTGCACGCGGTCCCACACCCGTGTGCACGCGCTCGCATACACCTGGTCCTGTTTCTCAGTCTGTGTGCCCATGAGTCCCCTGCCCACAGCCGCACGGGTTAAGACCACGCACTCAGCCCTTCTCCAAGGCCCGGTTCCCCCCGACTGGCTTTGGGCACCGCTGGTCCTTCCCGGCTGCGCTCCGTGCCCTTGCCAGGCGGCCTCAGGGTGCACCGCCTGGCCCCGCCCGGCGGGAGGGGCGCTAATTACGCGGCCCCGGGGTCCCCCCACGCGCCTTTCATCCCGGCGCGCCTGGCCCGGGCCAGACGCTCATTACGCCTCCCGCCTGGTCATTAGAGGGGTCGCAGGAGGCCTGCGTCCGGCCGGCCAGGCCCGCAGGGAAGGCGCGGGCCCACCCCCCGTTTCCGTGGCGACGCCTCGCGGGCGGGGACGAAGGGTGGGACAGACGCCCGGGGGCTGCGGGGGCGGGCGGCTGTCAAGGGGGCGGGTTTGGGGATGGGCCGCGGCGACAACCAAAAGGACAGACACCCGGAGGCCTCTCTCTCCATCCCTGTCTGTTGCGTCAGGGCCGGAAACAGGGTCCCCGGCCAGGTTCTTCGGAGCCCCCCAACTCCTGAGCAAAGGTGGGCGTGGGATCGGTGGGAGAGGCTGTGTCCAGGCACAGCTCGTGGGGCCGGTGGCCCGGGGACTGAGCTGCGCGCAGTGGCCAGGCGGGGCCGCTGGGGAGTGTGGGGGCAGAGAGTTCGCGCCCCCGAACTCCCGGAGCCTGGACCAAGGGGCGGGACCAGAGGCCCCGCCGGGGTGGCTAGGTGAGGCCGCAGCGCCCCCTCGTGTCCGCGGTCGGGCTCGGTGTGGCGCGGCCGCGCCGGGTGAAGGGAGCCGCCCCCTCCCCAGGGTTCACCCCCAACAGGACCACCCAGAGACCGTCACGGGTAGACACCAGTCACAGGTGCCCACAGACACAGGTAACCACGGAGACCAGGTACCCTGACAAGGCACACCTGAGACGTAGGTACAAACGCTGATGCACGCGTAGGAACAGGTCCCCAACATGGGAACACGCGAAGAACTGGGTGCCCACAAAGTACACGCAGTCGAGGGTACACGTGGGCGCACAGGACCGCCTGGTGACGAGCGTCTGCTGACTGCGTAGTGGCAGGATGAATGAATGAATGAATGAGCGAGCCCAGCGTGTCACAAAACCAGGAACCAGCAGAGGCGGCTCCAGAGGACACCGTGGAGGGAGGGCGTTGGGGAGAACGCAGGGTCCCCGCGCCGGCTCTGGGGCGGGAGGCAGCGGCACCCGCCCTGGCCGCGGTTGCAGGTCCGAAAAGGTGCGCCTGCATTGTCTCTGGCCCCCGCAGCCGCGCTTCCGGGGCGCCAGTGCGTGGGCCCTCCCACCGCAGCTAGGCCGCGGGAGGGGGCTGGGTGCTGATGTTTGTCCCCGATCCTTTTAATAGCCACCCTGCGCGAGGGGCTGACGCAGCAGCTGCCGCCACCGACAGGGAGCTGCATGGAGGGGGGACTGGGGCGTGGGGTTGCAAAGTGCGGGGGTGCGGGCAATGAGTCCCACAGCTGCCGCCTGGGGGAGGGGACCCTGAGCCCCTGAGGGATCTGGGCCCCCACCGTCCCTGGAAGGTATCCTTGTTCCTGTCTCCCTGCTGTGAGGGTCAGCAGCAAAAGGTGGGGGTGTCTCTCCTCCATGACTGCCCCCCATTCGTCTGCTTGCTCTCCAAAGGCTTTCTGGGGGCAGGGCTATCGCTTGGGTCTCTGTTCTTGGCAGGTGAGGGCTTGGAACTGGCTTCTCCCACCTGCAGAAGGGGACCCAAGGCCAGGGGAGGTGGCCGGGAGCCAAGGCCAGCGCAGGGGGACGTGGCCACAAGGAAACCTGAGAGAACTTCAGGCTCCCTGGGAAAGCCCTTAGGGGTGAAGGTCTTTGCCTAGCAGGTTCCTATGCTAGAAGCCTTGGGGATCGTACATGTCCCTAGGGCCAGGGTCTTTGGAAGGAGGGGAGAAGGCCGGGGCAGCAGGCCCTCCCCCTCCAGCGCATCGTGAGTGGGTTGCAAGAGTGCAGAATTTCGGGTGTACAGAATCGCTGTGTTTTCACTGGTAAGGGGTGGAGGAAGTACGAGGTAGGGGGGCGCTTGGATGCTGAGCGGAATGTTGTGGTGCCGTGGGGCTCTAGGGCTGAGCTCAGCAGTGGGCTTGGGGGCCAGGTGAGGGTTGGGGTGTGGAAAAACAGGTGTGTGTGTGTGTGCGTGTGTGTGCGGTCCCGTCGAGTCAGTTGCGGCTCACAGCGACCATCCAAGAGAACAAAACACTGCCCGGTCCTGCGCCACCCTCGCCAGCTTGAGTCCCTTGTGTTGTGTCCGCAGTGTCAGCCCGTCGTGTTGAAGGTCTTCCTCTTATTTTCTTTTGCGGATTCCTTTACCAGGCAAAGGACGTGGGTGAAGTCGGAGTTCGGCGGAGAAAGCATTCGGGTTTTTAGGCAAAACTGGGTTAAGTTGAGGCGCCGACGAGGAAGGGCTGGAATCGTGATGGTGAACAGTGGGGAGCATCTGGGTGTTAGTGTTTGGGGTCAAGCGTGTGAAGTCGCGTATGCAGGAGCACTGGGGCACCGGGTAGTCGGGTTTCGGTTGCGTTGGCTCCACGGGTTTAGACGAGGCCGCGGGGACGGCGCGCGGCGACCCCTCCTCGGCCGGAACGGGAACCCGGGCGGGGCCGGTGAGCCGGCGGCCCCGCGTCCAGCCGGGCCCCGCCCACAGGGAGCGCCGGCCCCGGAAGCGCCGGCCCGGGCCCCTTTGTCCGCGCGGGCGGGGGCCGGCCGAAGTGGGTCGGCCCCGCCCCGGCCCCGCCCCCGCGCGGGCGGGGCTCTGCGGGCCGCGGGCCGGAAACCGCCGCGCGGGGCCCCGGCCGCCGACGGCGCGCGGCACGGGGCGGGGTCGGCCCCTCAGCTCCGGGGCCGGAGGCGCGGCCGCGCGGCCCGACGCCTGGGATTGGCCCGCGCGGCGCGCGGGGCGGGCCTAGGGCGGGGCTCGCAGGCGGCGTACATAAGGCCGGGCTGCGGGGCGCCCCCCCCTCACTCGCGCGTTAGGAGGCTCTGGTGGTTGTGCGGCGCCGTCTTCCCGCCTGCGTCAGGGACCTGCCCGGCTCAGTGGTGAGGGCCCTGGCGGCGCCGGCTCCGTGGAGCCAAAGGCGGCGGGCGGCTTGCGGCCGGCAGGCGAGGCGGGACCGCGGAGGCACGCCCCTGGGCGGGTCGGCGGCCAGGGCGGTCCCGGGGTGGAGTCCGCCCCGCCGGCGGCGATGGGCAGCGGGAGACGGGCCCAAGCGGCGGCCGCGGCGGCCGGGGGACGTCCCCCTCGAGGGCGAAGGCCGTTCGCGAGCAGGGCGCTGCCGCAAAATGGCTGCCGAGGGCTCGAAGCGGAGCCCAGCGAAATGGCGGGAGTGCCGAGTGCCCGGATGTCGTGGCGCAGGGCGTGCGCGAGGCGCATGCGCGCGGGCGGGGGCGTGCCCCGCAGGAGCACGTGACCGCAGCCTGTCCGGCAGGGCACAGGGTGCTGGGGGCGCGCCCCGCCTCGCTGGTGCCCTCGAAGCCTCAGTTTCCCGCTTTTCCCACTGGGAAGGAAAAAAATCTAAAGGAGTTACTGTAGTGTTTCTGTTTTCCGCTTGGCACATCACACTCCCGGTTTTTGGAGATCGAGCTCTCATGTCACTGCACGGCCGTTTCGTTTAGACAATTAACTGTTTTTTGCAGTTAATAAGCGTCCCGTCCGAGTTAACACGTCCTGTTCCTCAAAATAATTAGCTTGTCCAGGGTATTTCTAGTGCACACTGTGTCTGCTTGCATTAGAGGGGCTGTTGGCGTTCTGAGTTGTCCCCCACCTCCTTGTGTTCCCGTGACATTGGTCCCTGGCCCGGGGGCGCTACAGCCAGTCGGGAGGTCGGCCGTAGTTTGCGAAGCACTTCCCCGTCCAGCAGCGGACGGGGGACCCTCCTGGGGCACCTGGGATGAGAGTTAGCTGTTCCCGATGTGGGGGAGCTCGGGTGCAGGCCTGCCTGGGCACGCCAGGTGGTGGATGGAGGCCGCCTCCCGCTCCCCGCGGCGCCCCCTGGAACGTGGTTATTGCTGAGAAGAGGCGGGCACCCCGGGAGTGGTCCTAGGGGAGCCGAGTGTGTTGTGCAAGCTCCGGGTGTTACGGGGGTGTAGAGGCAGCAGGGAGACGTGTGGCCATTCAGACGGGAGGAGGGGGTGCCTTGCGGCCCTGGGGTGCTGACCCTGTGCTCCCAGCAGGCGACCATGGCGTCAGATGAAGGCAAGCTCTTTGTCGGGGGGCTGAGCTTTGACACCAACGAGCAGTCTCTGGAGCAGGTCTTCTCCAAGTACGGGCAGATCTCCGAAGGTGAGGTGGGCTGGGGGGCGCGTGGGGGCGCGGGCCGGGGGGCGCGGGCGCTGACGCTGGAACTCACCCCGCACAGTGGTGGTTGTGAAGGACAGGGAGACGCAGCGGTCCCGCGGCTTCGGGTTCGTCACCTTTGAGAACATCGACGACGCGAAGGACGCCATGATGGCCATGAACGGGAAGGTGCGGCGCCCCGGGGTGCCGAGCCCGCCCTCCGGGTGGGGGGCAGCGGGCCAGGCGCCCCGGCGCTCAGCTGTCCTCTCCCCGCCCCGCAGTCAGTGGACGGGCGCCAGATTCGAGTGGACCAGGCGGGCAAGTCGTCGGCCGACCGCTCGCGCGGGTACCGAGGTGGCTCCGCGGGGGGCCGGGGCTTCTTCCGCGGGGGCCGAGCCCGGGGCCGCGGGTTCTCGAGAGGTGAGTGCCTCTGGGGTCCCTGGGAGCCCCCAGCCTGGGCCGCCGCAGCAGGCCATCACATGCTTCTTCCTGCGTCCTCTGGGCCTGTAGGAGGAGGGGACCGAGGCTACGGTGGGAGCCGGTTCGAGTCCCGGAGTGGGGGCTACGGAGGCTCCCGAGACTACTACGGCAGGTAGGGGTGCGCCCAGGGCTTTGCGGGGGCCTCGCACATGGGTGTCGGCAGGGAGTGAGCTAGTTGGGAGGAGGCAGTGTCGTCGGGGAACGAGGAGTTCCGTCCTGGCCACCGGTGATGCGTTCCCGAGGGTCGGGGTTGCTGCTAGGCTCCTGTGGCCCCCGCGAGGCGAGCAGGGTCCCGGGGTGGCCCAAGTGCCAACTGTGCCTGTCCCCCCTCAGCCGGAGTCAGGGCGGAGGCTACGGGGACCGGAGCTCCGGCGGGTCCTACCGAGACAGCTACGACAGTTACGGTAAGTGGCGCTCTGCGGGCACCACACTGTGCCCGCCCCGGCGGGAGCCCGCTGCGCCCCGCAGGCCCCGGCCCGTGCCGAGGCCGCAGTCGGCCCCGGTGCCGAGCAGAGCGCGGCCGAGCCCGGAGCCGGTGCGGGCAGGCAGGGCGCCGCCCGGCCGGGGGGTTGGCGCGCGGCCGTGCCCTCCAGGGCGCCCGGGGAGACGACCGCGCCGCTCTGCCGCTTCGGGGCCTTTACACTCTGCCTGCTTCTTGTTCTCAGCTACACACAACGACTAAAAACCCTCCTGCTCAAGATCGTCCTTCCAATGGCCGTAGGTTTAAAGATTTGGGGAGCTTCGCGGAACCGTTAATGTGTAGTGAACACCTGTATTCCCACTTTGGTAGCCCTTTCGGTTCTGGTCTCGTTGACACAGCCTGACAGCCTCTGACCCGAGAGGGCCCGGCTCCGGAGTTTTTTTCTCTTTGAGGAAGTGCTGTCCGTTTTTAAGAGCTTTCAGAAAAGATTCTGGAGAGCACTTCAGATGTTGCTTTTTTTCTTTCATCACGAGCCGTGAATTTTGTGTTTAAGGGACAGTCGGGGCGTGGGTGTGTCTCGGGGGGCTGTGTGGCCCCGTGACATGGGGTGCCCGGGAGATGGAAGGTCTCCGATGCGATTTTTCTCGGAAGCTGAGCAAGCTGTGGCTTCTCCCCGCTCTGGGACGCTGGGAGCGGAGCAGGGTCGACGCAGCCTGGGGCCCCCCCAGCGCTGCCCGCCTGTCCCCCAGCACGGAGGCGGCTTGCTCGCTGTCAACGCCCGCGGTAGACTCACAGACGTCCCTGAGACGCTCTCAGAAATGTTTGTTTCTATCGTCCTTTTTTACTGGAAGACGTATGCATACCCATCGATGTTGTATCTGAAGTGGTTAAGGAATTCTTGTACACAGTTTTCTCTGGCTTCACGAAGCCGATTAAAAGACCGCCTGAAACGAACTGCGCTCCGACAGTCTGCCTTCGTTGCACCCCGCGCCCCGCTGCGGCCGGGCAGGCGGGCGGTGTGCCGGCAGGCGGCAGGGACTTAGCCGGGGGAAGCGAGTAGACGGACGGCTGACGGCCACCCGGTCACGGCTAGGTGAGGAGAGGCGGGTGACGGGCGTGGGCCGTGCGGACAGCAGGGCGGTCCTGGGGTCCCCGCCGGTGCAGCCGGAGGGCTCGCAGGGCCAGGCCGCAGAGGGGGACGGACGAGGACGGGCAGGCATCTGACATCGACCTGACGGCCCCCAACCGGCCAGGCCCGCCACGTGGGCAGCCCCAGGGCGACAGACTGAGTAGCTAGCCGGCCATGTGGGACGAGTCCTGAGCGTTCTCTGCCAGCCCATGGAAGCTGCAGCCCCCGGAGAGCAGGAGCGCTGTGCGGCCCGCAGCCACCTCAGACGAGAGCCGCTCCCTGGGCTGGCTCCCCTGTGGAACTAGCCCTGTCCTCCGAGGTAACTCTTCTGCTCGTGTCCACACCCCTCTTGTCAAGAGCTCGTTTCAGTCACGTCATGTGCCCGGGGATTGTCCCTTTGACTGCTTTTGGTTTTCCTTTTTGATTTTGATTTTCAAATGGGGCTGGAAGTAATCCTGCCGGCCCGCTGCCTGCGGCTGGGCAGTCCTGCCTCCCTGGGGGGACGGCATCCCCTGAAGGCCCCGCCTTGGCCGTGTCTGTGCACCCACGGACCATCCTCAGCGGGCTTCCTGAGCCAGTCCTGGACACAGCTTCCTCTGCCGTCTTGTCACGGCCATCAGATTGTCACCCCCGAGAGCCCACGCCGACCTCCGGGGCAGCTGGCTCTGCTCATGGGTGAACGTGGCATCGGCCATGTCAGGTGCAGGCCCTCCAGGCACACCCGCCTGGGACCGTGCACCCATGACATGGTAGGCCTGGTGGTTAGATTTGAGACCCTTCTAGGAGCTGTAGACGGTTCTGGGAGGTAGGGGGCAGCCGTGAACCTGGTGAGGACACAGAGTGACCCTCATTTGTTTTGGCAGGTTGAAGAGGGACAGGCTGGAACCCAGATCACCAGAGAAAGGAGGGTGAAGACCCGCTGCAGCCTTGGCTCCCAGGAGAGACAGGCCCATAGCAGTTTCCCAGGGGAGCAAGTGCTGGAGGTGTGCGGCCTGAGGCCAGCCCGTGAGTGGGCCGCACCCTGACCTCATGCCATGCGGGTGCCTTGCTGGGTGTGGGGTTTGGGCTGAGGGCTCCACCATTGTCTGTCTTCCTGCAGGTGCTGTGTGGGAGGGCCGGCACCTGAGGGTCAGACTGACGGAATAAAGGCCATGTGTGCACCGGCATCTCTGTGTCTCTGGTTTGGGGGTGCAGGAGGGAGGGGGCTGGAAGCACCCCACGGCTCGGGCCGGCCTGGTGGCGGAGCTCCCTGGTTGGGAGCTCCATGAGGGGAAGGCCCGGGTCAGGCAATCGGGACACCCCCTGCATCAGTCCGCCGTGGGTGGGTACTGGATGTGGAGCCTGGGCTCGGAGGGGCTCCTGCTCCCTGGCTCGCTCTCCCGGTGCGCCCCACGCAGGCCACAGACTCTGGGTATCACGTTGGGATTTCATCCTTGGACCAGATGTGGTTCCACTGGCTGGTGGGTGGCTGGTGCTTGGGTGGCAGGGAGGAGAGAAGGTGTTGCCCACCCAGGGCTGGTCGGTCCCGCCAGAGCTGCAGGACTGGGAAGAGGGGAGGCTGCGACTCGGGGAAGCAGGAATGGGGGGAACACGGCAGTCCCCAATTGCCTGGGGGCCCCCTGGGCGATCCTCTGCGTAGAAGGAAACTGAGCAGGCTGCCCCAAGGTCGGAGGAGGGCTCCCGGGGCAGGTCAGAAAGGGCCCCTGAGGCCCCTCGGCTGGGCCCTTTCTCCGGGGTGTCTCAGTGCCCTGCGCAGGGTGCCCCACAGAGCTGACACTCGGCACTCACTGGGCGCCGTGCTGCCTGGCCTGCAGTGCCAGGCAGGTGTTACTGCCCCGCCCCCAGGGACGCTGGGACCCCCACCGCGGTCCCCAGCGCTGGGTGTCGTGCTGAGGCCGGCAGAGTGCCCAGCTCGGGGGTCCTCCGTTGGCTCTTGGCCAGCCCATGTCTCGGTGGTCTTCTCCGGGTCCGAAGGGGGAGCGGTTGCAGGCATGAGGGAATCGCCTTCCGGGCGAGACAGTTCCTGCTGTGAGCGAAGTGAAATCCAGGACAGAAAGGGAGAAATTCCGAGAGGAACTTGGGGGGATTCCGCCTGGCCTCACGGCTCCCCCTGGCCGGGTGGCTCCCTACTCTAGAGCGCCTTTGGGTCCAGCCCTCCGGACTCCGCGAGCCCGCGGGGGTCGGTTCAGCTCAGCGCGGGGCTGTGGCCCTGACCGCCGGCACCTCTCGGATGCTGGGTGCGCGGACGGTGATCCCGGCCCGGAGGGACGGCTGCCGGGGGCCGGGGGCTCCCCACGACCGCACGGGGGGCGGGGCTTCCGGGCGCTGAGCCCCGCCCCGCGCGGGCCATTGGCCGGCCCCGCCCCGCGCGCGGGCGGTGGCTCCTGGGGGCGGGGCGCCGGGGCCGCTTCCGCCGGGCCATGGGGCCGCGCGGGCCGCCGCCGCTGCGGGCGCTGCTGCTGTCGGCGCTGCTATACGGCGCGCAGGAGGTCGCGTCCTTGACGCAGCGCGCCGCGCGGGCCACGCTGTTGCCGCCCACGCCGGCCGTGACGAACGGGAGCCAGTCGGGCTCGCCGCACAACGGCACGCACCCGCTGGGCTCGCCGGGCTCCCCGCTGCTGCGCTCCGTCTACGTGCTCACGGGCCTCAGCGGCCTGGCCGCGCTCTACTTCCTCATCCGGGCCTTCAGGTGCGTCCGGCGGGAGCCAGTCAGCGCGCGGATCCCGCGTCACGTGGTGCGCCGCGCTCCTCCCCGGCCCGTCGGCGGGGCGTGGAAGGCGCCGGTGGGCGTCACGTGGCCTGAGCGGGCCGGGGCGGCGCCGGCGTCGCTTCTCCGCGGGGGGCCGCTTCGGGGCGCGGGGTCCCTGCTGCCCGCTTCTCGGATGCGACAGCCGAGTCCGCAGCGCGCCGGGTGGTTGTCGGGGCGCGAACCGGGTCCCCTGCTCGCTGCTCGGGGGGCTCCTGGGTTCGGCGCCGCGCTCCGCCCCGGTCCTCCGCGCCCGCCGCTGTCCCGCCCCGACGCGCCCCCGAGGGAGCCGCGCGTGCCCGGCCGCGGCCTGGCAGCTCAGGGACCCACGGCCGTTCCCGTCGCCGGTGAGGGCCGGGGGCCTCCCGGAGCCAGTTACCTGCCCGGGACGTGGGCTCGCGGGGCTGCGAGCGGCCCCCTCGGCGCCCCGAGCGCGTGCCCACCCCCGCCGCTGCTGCCCCTCCGGACCCGGGTGGGCGCCCGTTACCTTCCGGGTCCAGCCGACTCGCCCACCCGGAGGGCTGAGGACTGTTTCCTCCGTCCCTCTTTGCCACCCTGCGACCCCTGCCCGTCCCGGCCTTGTGCTTACTTGCGGCACAGTCTGGACATCCAGGCTCCTGACTGCTGTTTGCCGTCCTTGACCCCACAGAGCTGTCTCTGTTCCTCCGGGTCACCTTGATGTAGAGTCCAGGCTCCTGGCGATCCCGTGGTCTGTGTCTCTCTTGCCTCTCGCCTCTTTCCGCCAGAACTAGTGGACGCAAGCACAGACATGCTTCTGGCCATTGTCCTTCCCTGGGCTCCCGGTGGCCTGAGCCTGAGGCACTTCCCAGGAGGGTGGCTGACCGAGGGGAACCCTGTTCTCTCTCCGAAGCTCATCAGTAAAACCAGATGATCGTGGTGCTGCCCTGACAGGGTCCTGGTGACATGCGGTGGCCTCAAGAGTCCCCAGACAGGGCCTGCCGTGGAAGGGATCCGCCGACACGGGGACCGAGATGCTGGGTTCTGTCGGGTTGACTCCAGCCGCTAGTGACAGCGTGTGACAGAGTCACGCTGCCCCTTGGGGTTTCCCAGGCTGCGGTCTTGGGGGAGTAGGCTGCCACAGACACCTTCCTGCCCACAAGCCCATAGTACCTTCAAACGGCTGTCCTGTGGGCCAGCAGCTGGGAGTTTAAAACTGCACGGAGTCGCCTCAGTTGTGATAAAAACTGTGTGGTGGTCCCCGTGACCTAGAAGGGACGTGCCCAGTTGGCCCCTGAAGGTTTGTGGGGAATCAGAAACTGGGGGCTAGGACTCCCAGGAAAGGATGTGGGAAGGGGTGTCAGCCAGTGGCAGCTGGCCCGTGGGGGCTCTGGGCAGACGTGGTCTGGGCCTCTTCCAGGTTGAGAAAGCAGCGGCGGCAGAAGTACGGCCTCTTGACCGACACAGAGGACTGCACCGAGATGGCGTCGCTGGGCAGTGAGGAGGAGAGGTGGTTTGAGACAAGGAGTCAGAGATGGTAGCCCAGCCGTTCCTCCTGGGGCCCGGGTGGGTGGGCTGCGGTGGAGGGCAGTCTGGGTGGGCGGGCGCGCGCGACCCGAGTGCTGGCGGTGATTCCTGCGGGCTCAGCGTGCAGACAGGGCCTTCTGGCCTGTTTTCCTCTGGGATGGGTGGGGTCGCCACAGTGGGGTCAGTGAGTTTTCTGGGACTTCTTTGGGATGAGGCCAGTGTACAGGAAACACAGGGCCTGCCACACACAGAACAGGTGGGCCGGGTGGGCTAGGGCGGCCTGTGCCTGCCAGGACCACCAGCCTGGGGAGGGCACTCTAGGAGGGGCCCTGAGGCTGAGCGAAAGTGGGCAGGAGGGTGCTAGTGGGCTCCCAGCAAGGCTGCTGGGGGTGTGGGGGCCGTCCTGACGCCCCTCACTCACCCCCGAGGGCAGTGGTGACATAGTCTGTTGTCATTGTGTCCAATTCTTGTTTTCTGGTCTCGGAGGGCAGACTCCTGTCTGGGAATCTCCTGATGACATCTCTGCCTCCTCCTCTGGCAAGGAGACCACCTCCTGTCCGGGTGGCTGGCAGGGAGGACCCCAGGCGGGAGGTGGGCCAGCTGGGCTGACAGGCTGGGCTATAGGGGCCACATTCCTCTCCGCCCTAACCCACCCTTCACCTTCCAGATGTCGTAGCTGCAGAGACCACGCTCCCAGCAGCCGTGGGGCAAAAGGACTAGGGGCGGGCCCAGCTGTCGTGCCCGGCCAACTGCCTTGCTGGCTGTTGTGTGAGAGGGATTCGGGGGCAGCCCCAGGAACACCTGTGGGAGCCTGCTCAGGGCCCTCAAGCAGCCTCACCTGCCTGGCCTGGGAGCCGGAGGACTGGGCAGCACGAGCCTGGACTTGGCCATTCCCTCCGCTGGACTGTGACGGTGGCTGCTGCCACTGGGGTGTCGTGGCCTTGAGCCAAGTGCAGCTGGGCAGGAGGGTCTGTCAGGTGCAGCCATCCGGGCTGAGGACAATAAAAGTGGTTGCCACAGCTGGTGCCCGACTCCACACTACACTGTTAGAGTAGCCGGACACAGGTGTCCTGGCACCAAGCACCCTGGCCGGGGCAGACTGCAGGATGGAGGCTTAGGCTGGGCCTTCGTGTCTCCGCCTGGGACTAGGTTCGGCTTCCACAGGCATCCCCCTGTTGTTCGAGTCCATGATGAGTGAGTAGTGGGGAATCGGCCTCATCTCTCCATGTGGGCCTTCACCAGCTGCCTGGACCTAGGGAACTCCTATTCATCCACCAAAGCCCCTGTCCCAGGACCCTCTGCTGTACCACTTTCAGCCTGGGGCTCGAGGCCTGTGCCTTCTGGGATCCCAGTCTCACCTCACAGCCCTGGAGCTGGGGCTCAAGGAGGCTGGGTCTGCTGGGGCTGGAGAACCCAGAACCTTTGTTCTGAAGTCTGTGCCTCCCTGTCTGCCTTCTGTGGGATCTGAACCACTGTCCTGGCTGAGGTGGCTTCTTCCTCTTGCGAGCTTTGTGGCTTGTGCAAAGGCCTAGCCTGTCACCCCTTTCCCGTGGGAAGTTGGCCACGGAGAGGTGGCGGGGAGGGAGGGCCTGATGTGTGGCCACCGAGCCTGAGGTCTCCTGTCCCGCTGGCCCCACCTTCTGTCGTGAGGCAGAGCCACCACCAGATGGCAGCGCCATGCCACCCACTCTCATTGCCTGCGTAGTGTCACGTGGCCTGTGTTCACTGGGGGAGGGTCTCCAGCGGGAACCCTGAGGGCCAGACCTTGTACAGCTGGGGGTGCAGCTCTAGCTGGTTGTCCACTTCTCAGCCCACTCCTGTGACCCACACCTCACCCCCATGCCCAGCCAAGACCTTGCAGGCCCCAGCCCACCCACCAGCCAACTGCTTGGGTGCAGAGCTTCTGCCCAGACCCCATGTTGGCCAGCCCCTCTCTGGAATTGGGGCCTCCAATCATCACCTTCAGTCTGCATGAGCAGCTCGCCCTGTACTTTTCCTCCCTGCTCCAGCCATCTCCTCAGGTGCTGCCTCCAGGAAGTCCTCCCCGGTTGCTCATTCCAAGGGTCCTGCACTTGGGGGGCTTTGTATCCCCAGCATCTGTCCAGATAACTGTGGCATGGAGTCCAGAACTGAGGCCCGCGAAGCTGGACCCCAGAGTAGGCAGCCTTTGACAGCTCCTCCTTTCCCCTTAGGGACCTTTCTCCTTGGCTCTGAACCTGTCTGTCCCCATCTTCCACCCAGACAGACAGGCACAAAGACCCTGTTCTGGCCCCCCACGTTGTACTCTGTGCCCCTCCCACAGCTTGGAGCCTCTCTCCAGCTTCAAAAGGCGCATTAATTACTCTAATGAGGTCAGGAGAGACTCCACACGCACCATCCGGCACCGGGCACATGCCGCTGCAGCCCCGCGCCCGCCCTGCCGCCTGTTGGTGCCCGGCTCACGGCCCCCAGCCCCAGGGTGGGGTAACTGGCAGCCCCGCCAAGGCTAATGTGCTGTCAGCAGGAGGTGCGCAGTGGCTGAGAGCCAGGAGGGGGCCTCTCAGCCCCAAAGGCCAGTATCCCCACCGGGTTGGGCCCGGGTGCGTGTGTGTGTGCGTGAGTGTGTGTGCGTGAGTGCAGTGCAGGAGGGCCGCTGGCACGTCACCCACCCACAGTCATCACACAGCACCACACAGACACAACACGGGAGTCACGCACGGAGAGCCACATGGCTCCAGGACACGGTCCCTCTTCCCAGGGCCTCCCGCGGTGGGCTGGGGTCCGACAGCCCTGGCCCCCCGGACCCAGGATGTGCAGTGGGTAGGCCCAGTCCTCTGCTGTTGTCCAGGCTGGGTCTCCAGGTCTAAGTTCCAGTCCCATTTCCCTCCACCCTGAGCCTCGGCTTCTCCACTTGGGGTGGGGAGGGGGCAAAGGGGGACACCGTGAAGGGGCTGCTTGTCCCTGCCACCTTGGCCTTGGGTCCTGTGACTCGTCGAGGTCACGGTGTCTTCTTGGGGAGGGGACGGTCCTTCTGCCAGCTCCAACCCAGGAATCCCACTGACGGGACCTGCCCCCAGCTAGCAGGGCGCGGGGCCCTACCACTCCAGGGGAGGGCTCATCTCACCGTCTGAGCACTCTCTTCTGGGGTCTGATTGGCCCTTCTCTCCAGCAGTCACCCCCAAAACAGTGCCACCAGTGTCCCTGTCCTCAGCACGTGCTCCTTCCTTCTGTGCAACCACACCTGGCTCTCAGAAGATTCTAGAGCTGTGGGTCCCGTCTGATGAGACACATGGTTGTTGAGGTAGTAAGAGGAGACAGTCTGTCCCTCCTCGGTCACTCTGTCCCCTGCCAGCATCCAGGGCCCACTGTGGTCAGTGGTGGCTGCCCGGGCAGCGCAAGTGTGCAGCGGTCCCGTGTCTTGGAAGCTCTGCAGCTGGTGAGGTCCATTCCCTGGCTGATGGGTACTGCCCATGGGAACTGTGTCCAGGCCCTGGAGCTGGGAGGGGAGAAGGCAGACAGACAGCAGACACCCACAGTGTGCCCTCCTGGCTGGCAGGCTGCAGCTCCCAGAATGAAGGCTGGCATTCCCAGCCTGGCTGGATGTGGCTGACAACAGTGGTAATTCACCGGGAGGAAAGAAAGGTTGGGGTGTTTTACAACTGCTCCTGCTCCCCCAAGTCCCAGGGACACCCTTTGACACTTTTGGGGTAAGTTGAGGGGTTTGGGCGCTGGAGACGCAGCTATGGGAACCCCTCACCCACTCCCACCACACCCCCCGCCTGGCCCAGGGAGCCCACACCCCTCCTGATCTTTGCGGGGTCTCCTGAGATTGCCCGATGGGTCCAGGCGGAGGATCTGGTCCGACTGTGTCTGTGATGAGAAGTTTCTCCCTGTGTATTTTTAGCTGCCCGTGTGGCGCTCTGGCCTTTGAAGGCTGAGGGCTGGCTAGACAGCGGTCCTGGGGCAGGGGCTGTGGCGGCCGGCTCAGGCTGGGTCCAGGCTGGGTCTGCGCAGGACGAGAACCCCTGCTTCCACTCCACCCCACAGCCAGCAGGGACCACAGTCCCAAAGGCACAGGCTGGGTGGAGAGGGCAGACGTCCGTCAAGACCCTCGCCTGGCTGCAGGTCTGGGGCTGAGCCCCGACCCTGGTGAAACCTTGAACTGGCTCTGACCTCTCGTCTCTGACTCTCGACTCCAAAGGAGCCCCTGGAGGTCGGGGTTTCCGGCGTCCCATGGGCCCACCACAGCCGGTGGGGGTCTGTGCCCTCCCACCTTGTCCCAGGGGCCAGGCCTCCTCCAGCTGCCAGCCTGGCCTCCCCCGGGCTTTCCTTGGGGAGCGGCCGGCAGCAGGAGGTTGGATGGGGGATGTGCCGCCTTTGTTCCTGTCCCCACTCAGCTCTGACCTTGAGAGAGACAAGAACAGAAGGAGCCCCAGAGCGCCCGCTCGAGCCCCGCTCAGGTACCTGCGTGCAGATGAGGGATTTGTGGCCGCCACGCCCCACATGCCCTCCTCCTCACACCCTGCAGCCTGGCAGGCAGCCCCGGAAAGGAGGCGGGCGTCTTGGGCTCAGGCAGAGTGGCCACCAGGATGCCCACCTTGATCAGGGGTCTCTGGGGCAGACCATACCCCACACCTCCCCAAGGAGACTCTCCTCCTGCTCTCAGAAAGCCTCACAGCCTGGCTTAGGGATGTTCCCCCACCAGCCTGGGACCCCCAAGACCCCTGGTGCCCCTCAGAAAGGGTGACTGAGGGTCCAGCCCTGCCACAGTGTGGCCAGGGTCTTGGTTTTGAGCTCCTCCTCTCAGCCTCTGGGGTATCATCCTGGGGCATTTGTGGTCGGGGGCGTCTGTGGTCAGGGCAGGGGGAGGACCTTGAACCCAGGACAAGCAGGGTCTCCAGAGGGCAGACCATCACGAACCTTGTCCTCGGAGCTGAGCAAGCTGGGGACAGGCCTTGACAAATGAGCAGCATTTTAATGGGATAAGCTAGGAAAGCTTCCAGGCAGGAGCGCAGCCTGAGCACAGGTCAGGAGGACGGTAGGGAAGGGGGGATGTGGGACACTCTCCCACCAAGTGGGAAGCATCTAGCTCTCTCTGCTTGCTGTGCCAGGTTTGCTCTGTGGCCCTGGTTTGTCAGCCCGGGCTCTGGGCTTTCAAGGTCTTTTCTGTCCCAAAGCTCTGGGCTCCCAGCCTGGGGTCCTCACCTTGTACCAGGTCAGGGCGGATGAAACAAACCCAAAGACTTGTCACCTGGCTAGCTACTCCTGCCACTTTCCAGCCAGCACTTGGTGATGGCGTACCTTCTGTGAGACTTTGCCTGTCCTCACCTTACAGAGAGTGGCTGCTCAGAGTCCCCAGGCAGCTCCGACACTGGCCTGAATGCCTGCTGGACCTTCCCCAACTGGCTGGCTTCCCTGTAGACCGACTCACCAGGAGCACAAGTCTCCCACCCTGATCTGCGTCCCCAAAACACGGGCTGAACTCGGGGTCTTCCCCGGTGGCAGAGGCAGCAGTGGGGTGTAGAGTCCTGTTTCCCATGTCAGAGAGAACTGAGGCCCAGAGAGAGCACAGGGGTGCCCAGAGGTCCCTGGGGGAGCAGCCAGCTACAGGGTCTTCCTCCTGTGGCCAGTCAACTACAGGCTGAGGCCTGGATCCCCCTGGGCTGGGCTCACAGTGTGTGTCTGGCTGGCTGGGTCTGAGAGGAGGTGACAGGGACTCACCCTGTTCTCCAGCTCCCAGCTTAGCTCCTGGGGGCCTCAAGGATGGCCATGGGGACTGCATCGCTGCACTGGTGGTGGCGGCCGTTTGCCCCTTTGACTAGAGACCCCTCGCGCCCGGCCCTGCACGTGACGGTAGGCTGAAGTGAGTCGGGGAGTCGCTGGAGCAGCGCCCTGGGATCATGGCAGTCAGGTCTGGGGCCAGGTGGCCACAGCGTCCAGGCCAGGGGGCGCGGCTGGGGCTGGGGCTGGGGTCCCCGGCGGCCGGGACCCGGCAGGAGGGGGCGCCCGCGGCCCCGAGAGCGCTGGCTCGGGACAAAGGCCGGAGCCTCTGCTTGTCGCCGGGGTCGCCGCCCCGCCCCCCGGCCCCCGGCCCCCGGCCCCGGCGCCCGCCCCGCCGCCGCCTGGCTTCCCGGCGCCCGAGGTCGCGCGCGCGCGCGGGGGCGGGGCGGGCGCCGGGATCTCCAAGCGCCGCCGCGCCCCCCTGGCGCCGCCCCTCCTCCCGCGCTCCTGCCCGCGCGGCGGCGGCGGCGGAGGCGGAGACGCGGGCAGGCGGCGGCCGGAGCGCGGCGGCCGGACCGGGGCCATGGCGCCCGCGCCGCTGCGCTCGCTGCTGCTGCTGCCGCTGCTGCTGCTGCTGCCGCCGCCGCCGCCGCCGCCGCCCCTGGCGCGCGCCGAGGACGCCGCCCGCGCCAACTCGGACCGCTACGCCGTCTACTGGAACCGCAGCAACCCCAGGTGAGCGCCGCGGCGCTGGGGGCCCCCGGCGCCCCCGGCCGGGCCTCCCCGCCCCACGCTGGGGGCGCCCCTGCAGCGCCGCGGGATTCCGGCGGGCACTGCCGACCCGGGGACGCCGTGTCCCGCGGGAGCACCCCCCGCTCCCACCCGCCCCGGAGAGTTCGGCGGCTCCCCGGAGTTTGGGGGACTTGCTGACACCCACCGCCGTAGAGACTTGGGGGACCTCGCGTTGCTGATTTCCCAGAGCGCTGCCATGCCCTGGAGTTTGGGGACCCTTCTCTCCCTGTAGAAGCTGTGTAGCCTTTGGGTGCTTTCCTCGGACTTAGGGTAACCTGCTCCACCGGTCTCCCCTAGTGACCCCCTAACGTCTTTGGAGTTGGTAGTGACCCTTATGAAACTGCACGGAGCTGACCCTGGAGAAGTCAGATGGTGGCCCTTGAGCCAGAGTCCGTGGCGCATCCTGCTGGCGGATCCCCAGACAAAGTTGCAGAAGTTGGAAATGTCCCTCCCTGAGGCCCCAAGCTCACCCCAGGGGCTCCGGAGTTCCCACTTTTCACGGACAGGGAGACTGAGGTGGAGATGGGGTATGGGGTAGCCCAGGAGGCTCAGTCAAATGGTGCCATCTCCTGTTTTCCTGATGCTGATGGGGAAACTGAGGCACAGAGGGGCAGAGGGGCTGGCTCAAGGTCACAGCCAAGGGGGCAGAGGCGGGCCAGGACCCAGGTGGCCTGGTGCCCAGCCAGCCACACCCAGCCCCGCGCCTCGACCGCTGACTCATCTGTGCCCCCTTCCCCGGGTCTCCGCCTGTGCCCAGCTATGTGTGCGGTTTGAGGGGCAGGTGGAGGCCCCGTTCTTTGGAGAGAGAAAAGTTTTCTGGGGACTAATCAGTCTTGGGCACCTTTGGGGTCATCCCAGGGATCAGAGGCCCAAGCATGTTGGAGGTCCTGTGGGAGGGGGGCTTCAGGGTCCTGCAGCTGGGGGATAAGCTGAGAGCATGGGGACAGTGTCTGCCTGTGCTGGCTGGCCGGCTTGCATGTGGGAGGCCCATCATCCTTCCCCCCGGCTCCCGGCCCCTCGGCCACTGCCGGTCACTGTCTCCCTCTTCCAGCCGCTTCCTGCCTGTGCTGGCTGAGCGGCCCCTGGAGCCGCTGTCCCGGGCAGCGGGCAGAGACTTGCACAAACAGCTGTCTGTGAGGCAGGGTCCCAGAGAGGACAGCCCGGCTCCCGTTGTGGGGGTGGGGAGTGTGATGGACCCCCCCCCATCACCAGCCACAGGGTTGGGCCCCGGGGCTCTGGGGTTGAAGGTAAGGAACCTGGGCCATCACGAAGGGATGGCCGGGCCACCGTGTAGCTGGTCCCCCGATGCTGCCGTCCGCCGGTCACATGTGGCTTTGATTAAGGTGCTCCCCTGTCGCCGGCCACGCGGGAGCCAGCAGGCAGTACTTCCCCAGCCCAAGTTTTTGGTCTCGGCTCCAGCATTCTGGTCCCGGCGTGGCCCGTCCTTTGTTCTAGAGAACACCAAAACGCAGAAGCCCTGAGCTGTGGGGAGGACGGGGCCGTCGGGGCTGCCTGTCGTCCCCACCTGCCACAGGGGCCTCGGGCCACTGGCTGTATCCTCGGCCTGGGAGGGAGGTGGCCCCCCAGTGCCTGGCTCCACGGGCCACCCGGTCACCTCCTGCTGCTCGACACTGACCTGGCAGCCTTCTGCCAGCCTCCTGCCTGAGGGGACAGCCCTGCTCGTCTGCAGAGCAGGCCCTGGTGGCTCTGGGGAGGGGCTCCCCTTATCCCTTCCCTCCTTGTACTGCTCCTGCCTGGAGTGTCCCCTGTGGGTGGTGTGTGTACCTGGCACCTAGAGCCAGGGGAGCACCTGGCCCACGAAGCCAGGATCTGTCCAGAATCAGGGTCCCACTGGACCCTCAGGTCGGGCCGCGCTGCAGACATTGGCTCTCAGGGGCTGCTAAGGTCTGGGGCCCACGGCCCTGTGGCCGATGTTGGGGTCTGTGCCGTGCACAAGAAGGGGTGTGTGTTGGCCGTAGACATCAGAGGGAACCCAGGTGGGGCGTTCTCGGGGGTGTGCAGCCAGGGGCTCAGGGAGAGGTGTAGGGTTAGGGACCCCTCCTGGAGGGTGCACACTGGAGAGACTGGGGTACACCCAGACATACAGATTCCTGGGAGGTGAGGGTGTTGTGGAGGGAAACGCAAGGACAGACGGACCCGCACCAGGAGGACACACAAAAGATGCAGAGAAGAGGCCGTGGCTAGAGATGGCAAGCTGCGGGGGCGGGCGGCGTGGGGGCTGGGGGGCAGCCCTGCACTGCTGGGGGCCGGTGGGTGGCAGAGGCGGTGTGCATGGAGGCGGACCCCCATCCCCGTCCCCTACTGGCTGGCCAGGCTGAGCTGTGTACCTGCACCAAGGTGGTAAGTACGTGGCCGCGCCTCCCAGATTGCCTTCTTCCTGCTGTGAAATGCATTTCTTGTGTCCATGCGGCTGCAGAGATGCCGGGGGACCCCGCGCCCCTCACAGTGATGGCAGGTGAGGCCCCACCACCAGCCCGGCCCGGCCAATGGCTGACCGTCCAGCCTTGTGGCTGGCTGGGTGCCCTGAGATGGCTGCTGGGCATCTCTGGGCCTGTCCCCGGTGGGGCTGGGCTGGGCTGGGGTCCCTAGCTTGGACCTCCTGGCCGCGGGGCTGAGAGTGGGGCTGTAGTCACATCTAGAGGGGCGGTGTCTGGCTGCAAGAGTGTGCACCGATGCCTGTGTGCCTGCAGCCCAGTGTGTGGCTCTGGGGGGACCCCTGGGGCTCGGTGAGGCGTGTCTGTGTGGAGCTCCACACACGTGTGTGGGTGGTGGGTTGCACACATGTCTGCACACACATACGGCCCTGGGTGTGGAGTCTGCATCTGTGTCTGTGTGTGTGTGTGAGGTGCACATGCGCCCGTTGAGTGGACACACACGTACACGCATGTGTATTTGCACATGGAGGCCACATGGAGGCATGTGTGGGGTGCACGTCTGTCCGTGTGTCTGCGTGTGATTGCAGGTGTGTGCCTACAGATGCCCGGGTCTGTGCGTGGGTCTCCGCACATGTATGTGGCTGTATGAACATGTCCGTGTAGCATGCACACGTGTATATTTGGGAATGTGTCTCTGGGATGCATGGAGTGCCAGCAGTCGTCTGCATGAGGTGTTGGTTGTGCGCATGTGGATCTACGTGAACGTGTCTTCATCATGCCTGTGTGTTTTCATGAACGTCTTTGTGCACACGTGTGTCTGCATGAGGATGTCTGTTGTGCATGTCTGGGTCTATGGGAACATGTTTCCATCATGTGTGTGTGTGTCTGTGTGAGCGCATATGTTGTGCACAACCCGCTCTGCATGCATATGTGTCTGGTGCACGCCTGGGTCTGTGTGAGTGTCTGCTGTGTGTGCTTGGGTCCACAGGAGCATCTCAGCCGTGCACGCCTGGGTCTGTGTGTGTCAGTTGTGCACGCCTGGGTCTGCGTGAGCGTGTCCCTTCTGCATGCCTGGGTCTGCGTGTGTAGCCTCTCTGGCTGTCAGAGCCTCCAATGTGGGGGCAGCATCAGCTCAAGAACGGTCCTCGTGGGTGGTAGCCCTACACCGGCCCCCTGGGCTGCTCCTCCGCCCGTCCTGAGTGGCCCAGCAGACAGGGCCTGTGTCCTTGGCCACCTAAGGTTGAGAGAGGCCACCCAGGCTCCGAGTGATCACCATGCTGGGTGTCAGCTGTCCCTGTGGATCTGTGCCCCCAACTTGTGATTGGTCTGGTTGACCTACATGGACCTGTGGTTTGGCCAGATGAGGACACTGGGGTTGGTGCCGGCCCCCACCGTGCACTTGGGTTGCACCCCGCTGGCCCTCCGGGCCCATGCCTGGCCGTGTCCCTCCCGGGTACACGTGGCTGTGTCTTCCTCTTCAGCAGCTGGCTGGGAAAATGGCGGCAGGGCCGGGCTAGTCTTTCCGGAAGGGAGGTTCTGGTGGGGAGGGGATGGGATGTCGAGTCCTGGGCCCCCTGCCTCACCTGGACTCTCAAGGGGGCCTGCTCGGAGGGCTGCGGCCAGGTGTTTTGTGAGGGCAGGTTTTTTGTTTTGTTTGAAAGTCATCTACCAGGCTTGAGGGGCTTGGAGAGTGAGGGGAGGTGGACCTGAGGGACACGATGGGGCTGTAGGGTACCTGGGCACAGACTCAGGGGTCCCAGGAACCTGGCGTGACCTTGGGTGAGTGGCTTGGCTGCCAGAACCGTGTCTGCTGTCCAGTGGAGGCCAGGTAGCTTTGCTCTGGGTTCAGCACGTCACGTCTCTGGATGGGGGGACAGCGGGCGGCGCGTGGACGGGGCCAGACTTGGGTGTGGATGCAGCCTTTGGGGCCAGTGCGTGGAGCGGGGAAACCGAGGCAGCTCTCGCAGGTGAGGGTAGGGGACTGTGGCGGCCGGTGTCCTGTGACAGCCGGGAACAGCAGCCTCCACCCAAGGGCTGCGGTGAGCATCCTGGGACCCCAGCCTGCTTTGGGCCATGACTGCCCTTTGGGACTCAGGGTCTCTGGAGCTCGAGGGGGGGTCCCTCTGTCTCTGTCTCTCCCCGCTCCTGTCACACCGGGGGCTCATCTGCACCCCCACCTTCATTCCTTCTCATGCACTCTGCACGGCTGTATGGCTGTCCATTTGCAGATGAAGAACCCAAGGTGCAAAGGCGAGGTCTCCTCTAGTTGGCGACCAGGAGATCGGACCTGCGGCCTGTCTCGGGCTAGGGGTCAAGGGAATGGGAGGGCTGGGGTGTGGATGGTCTCTGGTCACCTTGACCCACCTAGCAGTGTCCCTGCAGATGTCTGGGAGATGTCTGCTCAAACCAGGAGGAAGCGGGGAGTGGTCCTCCTCTGATGGCCTGCACACTGACCAGCGGGCAGCCCCTGGCGGTGGAGTACAGCCCACGAGTCCTTCTGGCCCCTCGTCCCTCTGCCCTGGTGCCAGCAGCGTCCCAGGATTGAGCCGCCACTGCCGTGTTTTCTCTGCCCTCCTCCTCAGGAGCCTTGCCCCCCCGGGTGCTGTTTTGGGGGTTTTTCTCTCAACAGTGGTCTCAGCCGGAGGGCTTGCCCCTTGCCAGGTGGGCTCCAGCTCGCCTCAGACATTCCATCTCTGCGGCCCGCCAGGTGAGGCCTGGCATGGCTCTTCCTGCGCCTGGCTCTGGGCCCTGCTGGCCTCGGGGCCAGGCTGGGAAGCTCTAGCCGGGTGGCCCCGCACTTCACTCTCCCTGTCAGACCTGGGTCCTTGGGCTCAAGGGGCTTTAGTCGCTGTACCATTGGCCCTGTCCATGTCCCCCTTGGACCAGTACTGAGCCACTGAGGCTTGGAGAAAGAAACGGACCCCAGCCCAGGGTATGTCCGCTTGGCCTAGAAGCAGCTGTGTCTGGGGCCGACCAGGACGCCAAGTGCATTATGGGGTGGGGTTGGGATGGCCGCAGCCGGAACAGGCCGGCCCTGTGGGCTCCCTGCTCCACGGCTCCTCTGGAGAGCACAGCCTCAGTGGAACTGCCCTCGCCTTCTCATCCTCCCTGGTTCTTCCTCTCTTGCTCCAGCTTTGGGGCCCCGCCTCGGTTTACCCTCCTGCACCATGAGCCGACTGTGTTCTCTCCCTGCTGACCCTGCCCTGGTGTGAGGTAGTTGTCTCACCACGGTGGGCCTTATGTGGGGGTAGATGCCTTAAACAGTGGAGACGAGCACTGAGGTCACAGGTCCTCGGTGGGGCATCAGGAGGGGCAGGGGGAGTCCCACCCAGGACCTGGGGATCCCGGAGCGTTTATGGGCGTCTCTGACCTGTTGGAAGGAAGACATCATGGGGTGCAGAGCAGGGAGGGATGACAGACAGAGCACTGGTGTGGGCTGGGAACTGTCTGCCACCCGCTGGGGACTCTTGTATGCTGCCCACCCAGCTGTGCCTCACTTTCCCGTCTGGGAACGCAGTACAGCCTGCCGCCCTCGCAGTTTTGGGTGAGACTCCTAATTCGTTGCTCTGCTGTTTAGTCTAATGACTTGAAGGCGGAGGGTTGGAGCTAATCGGCTGCAGGCCGGGAGGGTGCCGGGAGGGGCTGGGATGCAGTGGGGCCGCTGTGCAGGGCCGGGAGGGCTACTTGGAGGAGTGGATGCTGGTGTCAGCCAAAGGCAGGACAGGGCCCAGGGCACCAGCTGTGGTGCAGAGTGGGGCTGCAGGGGGAACCTCTGTCTGGGGAGCTTCCAGACCAGCCGTTAACCCCCGAGTGAGAATTGCCACCTCCATCTCTCTCTCCCACCAAGTATCTGCATATTCAGTCTTCAGCACTGATGGAGGACATGCAGGCTTTGTCTTTCTCTCACTGAGGCCTAGGTTTGGGGGTTGGGGCCCCCTCCCCGGTGCAGGCGCCACCCTAAGCCGGGACAAGGTGCCCGCCGCGGCACACCCACCGACCTGGGACCTGGATTGCCAGCACACCAAGGCTGGTGCTATCTGAGGGCTGACATGGGAAGAAGGCCCGTGTAGGCAACTGGAGCTGGGGCAGGGGACCTCCCCGGGACCCGCCGTCCGTGTCCTTGCCCCTTTCCACCTGTGGCTGTTTCCAGCTCCCCACTCTTCTGCAACTCAGAGAGGGCCTCACTCACTGAGGCCCTCTGCGTACGGGGGTGCGTGGGGGCAGGGGACGGGAAGCCCAGCCCTCGAGGCCCAGGGTAGCAGGGGATAGACAGCATCCTGTCACCTGGAGAGATGTGCAGCGAGGCAGGGGGCTGGGGAGAGAAGGGGGAACCCCTTCAAAGGCCCTGGGCGACACACAGCTGTTAGCCAGGAGGGGGAGCTGGAGGGCTTGAGGGTGAGGTGGCTGGACCACTGGGGCCTTCTGGGTCTAGGCAGGCACGGGAGTTCCATTCTGAGGGATGAGGAACCCACTAACCCCCGGCCGTTGAGTCGGGTCTGACCCAGAGTGACCCTAGAGGTCACAGGAGAACTGCTCCATAGAGGTTCCGAGGAGTGCCTGGTGGGTTTGAACTGCCGACCTTGTGTTCAGCAGATGTGGCCCTTCACCCGCTGTGCCACCAGGGTCTGAGTGATGAGGCAGGTCTGCTTTAGAGCTGGAAAAACGAGTCCCAGAAGTAGGGGAGCTTGGTGCCAGCCTAGGTACCCCGCCTTGGAGCGGGGCAGCAGCCTGGGGGTATCCAATGGGCAGAGAAGTGACAGAGGGCAGCAGTGGGCAGGCGGGTGGCCAGGAGCGGGGGTCTGGTGGGGACCCGGCTGGGGGCCTGCTGGGCGGAGGAGGGGCAAGCACAGGCTGCCGTGTCTGTCCCCCAGAAAAGCTCTGCAAAGCTCCCGTCCTTTCTCTCTCCAGACAAGGTGGGTCCCCCGTTCCCTCTCAGGGCTGTAGGGGGCAGAGGCCACCCAGCCGGAGGGACAAGAACCTGGTGACAGCCCTGCCCTAGCTGCCAGTCCAGGCCCCCCTGCAGGCAGTCTGGGCGCAGGGTCCTGGCTGGGGGGGGGTTGCTGTGCCGAGACACCTCGATTGCCTGCAGTCGCTGCGCCCCCACTGTGGGGGAGGGGTATGGCTTCTGAAACGGCCCTGGGTGCTGTGTGTCCATTGGGGATGGGTTAGGGGGCAGGGAGGGAGGGTTGGAGAGTCCCTGGGTGGGTGGTGCTGACCATGTCCCTGTCCTTAGACCCTCCCTGTCCTAGCCTGTCCCTAACCCAACCTGTTCCTGTCCCAGCCCATCCCTGTTGCAGCTTGACCTTGTGCTGAGCCTGTGCCTGTCTGGAGCCCGTCCTTGTCCCAACCTGTTCCTGTTCCAGCCTGTCGCTGTCTAGCCCTTTTCTGACCTGAGCCTGTCCCTGTCCAGCCAGCCCTGGGCCTGCCCCACAACTGTCCAGGGCCCACTGTGTCACACTGGGCTCTCCCCACAGCTACAAGGACCCCCCACCTCCTCACGCCCCAGAGATGGCAACCAAGGCTCCAAGAAAAGGCTGAACGTGCAGAGCAGTGGGGCTTCAGCCCAGGCAGAGGCCAGAACCACTAGCCTCCACCGTGGCGCTGACCACCTCCCTGGTCCTGGTGGGCAGAGACATATGCTTCACATCTGGGGAGTCCGCCCCACCTCTGCGGCAGGCTCCGTGGTGGGGGGTGGTTCCCTGTCCGGGACCGACCGCAGGCCACGCAGCCCAGGGCCACTCTGCCCCTTCCAGCTCCCGGCCTGCAGCTCATTCAGGCGCAAACCCTGAATTCCTCCCGCACGGTCCCGGTGACCGATGGGGAAACCGAGGCACGGATGAACAGCGGTGCCTGCCTCCCCGCCCCCACCCCTGGGGACCCCACAGTCCACTGCTCAAGCAGTGGAGTGGGGCCAGTGATGCCATCTGATTCTCTCACCGCCCCCCAATGCCTGCAGAGCCCGTTAGCAAACCGGCGTGGGGGCGCGGCAGGCCTTTTCTGCAGCCGGCGGGCCTGGCCTGGTCCCAGCAGCCTGCACCCCCGCCCCTCGCTGGGCCTCAGTTTACCCCACCTGTGCAGGAAGGAGCTGGGCAGCGCGGGGGATCCCCTCCTCTCAGCCCTCCAATCGGCCTTTTATGTGCTAATAAGCCCCTCTTGGGCCCCCCTTGTGCCCCCCTCGGCCTGGCTGCATTTACGTGACAGGGACCCGGGAGACCCGTGTTCTGCAGATCTAAGGGTTGCTTGACTGTAGCCCCGGGCGGTGATGGCGGGGTGGGGAGAGGCTGGGGTCAGGGAGCTCCCCGGAGGAAGAGAGGGGGCTGCGTGGCAATCTAGGGGGAGAGCGTGGCAGGCGGGGGCGCTGCAGGGCAGAGGCCTGGGTGATGGCCGTGCCAGGATGGGGGGGACGCAGGATTCTGGAGGCTGAGGCCCAGGGGACACAGTGCAGTCCCATGGGACAGGAAGGGTGGGGCCGGGATTCAAATCCAGGGCCCCTCCGAGCTGGGGGTGTGCGCTCTGGGCCCTTAACCTGGGGGCTGAGGCGGGAGGGCTGTGGCTCACTCAAGGCCCCGCCCCGGCCGGAAGCCGAGCCCAAGACGGGGCGGGGCTTGCTTGGGGTTGGGGGGCGCTCCTCCTGGTGATCCCCTTTTTTGGCCCCACCCCTCGTACCCCAGCTAGCCCGCCCTATCTCATGATGATGCCCCTACATTGTGATCCCACTCGCTGAACCGCCCCCTTGGCCCACCTGACTCTGCTGCTGACCCGACCCCGCGGTCTGCACCCCCTGACCCCGCCAGTGACTCTTTGTAGTCCCCCTGACCTTGCCGCTGACTCCCTCATGGCACCCCGATCTCACCCCGCTACTGACCACTTCCCCCGCCACGGACTCATCTCCCCCTGTTGTCTCCCTCTGAGCCTGTGGCTGACCGTCCCCCGTTGTCCCCCCCCGGCTGACCCTCCCCCCATTGTCCCCCCCCCGGCTGACCCTGCCCCCTGTTGTCCACCCTGGCTGGCTCTCCCCGCTTGGTCGGATGACCCTCCCCCCGCCATCCCTCCCGAACCCCTGGACCGGCCGTCCCCCCGCTGGCCCCCCTGGCTGACTGTCCCCCCTTTGTGTCCCCCCGACCCCGGGACCGGCCGTCCCCCCGCTGGCCCCCCTGGCTGACCGTCCCCCCTTTGTGTCCCCCCGACCCCTGGACCGGCCGTCCCCCCGCTGGCCTCCCTGGCTGACTGTCCCCCCTTTGTGTCCCCCCGACCCCTGGACCGGCCGTCCCCCCGCTGGCCCCCCTGGCTGACTGTCCCCCCTTTGTGTCCCCCCGACCCCGGGACCGGCCGTCCCCCCGCTGGCCCCCCTGGCTGACCGTCCCCCCTTTGTGTCCCCCCGACCCCGGGACCGGCCGTCCCCCCGCTGGCCCCCCTGGCTGACCGTCCCCCCTTTGTGTCCCCCCGACCCCGGGGCCGGCCGTCCCCCCGCTGGCCCCCCTGGCTGACTGTCCCCCCTTTGTGTCCCCCCGACCCCGGGACCGGCCCTCCCCGCAGGTTCCAGGCGGACGGCGGCGGCAGCTACGCGGTGGAGGTCAGCATCAACGACTACCTGGACATCTACTGCCCGCACTACGGCGCCCCGCTGCCGCCCGCCGAGCGCATGGAGCGCTACGTCCTCTACATGGTCAACGGCGAGGGCCACGCCTCCTGCGACCACCGGCAGCGCGGCTTCAAGCGCTGGGAGTGCAACCGGCCCGCGGCGCCCGGCGGCCCGCTCAAGTTCTCGGAGAAGTTCCAGCTCTTCACGCCCTTCTCGCTGGGCTTCGAGTTCCGCCCGGGCCACGAGTACTACTACATCTGTGCGTCGGGGGCGGGGGGCCGCAGCGCCGCTCTGTCTGGGCGTGGGGGCAGGGGGCCGGGGGCCGGGGGCCGGGGGCCGGGGCCGCCGGCCGCCACCTCTGTGAGTGGGGTCGGGGTGACCGGGCTGGGGCTGGGGAGAGATGCTGGGAGTGTGTTAGGGCTTGGAGGCAGGGAGCCTGGGAGGGGCTGGACCAGGAGTTACACATGCCGGGCCCCCTGCTCCCCTACCCTGAGATCTGGGCCACCCACCCTCATGGACAAGGGGGTAAGGAACGGTTAACAGACTGGGGGGTGCGGACCGTGGCCAAGGCCAAACGTGAAGGTGGAACCCACCCCTGGACCACTGGCATCTGCCTCCTCACTGCCCCCCACCTGCCCATCCCCCCAGATTCCTTAGCCCACACCCACTCCCTGAGTCCTAGAGAACACAGAGTCTTAATTTTGGGGTCTGTTGGTGGCAGCCACAGGACCCCCAGTGCCTACCCAACGTGGGTCGGACTTGGGGAGACAGCCCCGTTCCCTTTGGGAAGGAGGAGTGCCCGCCTGACCTCCTCCCATGAAAGCCCAGCAGGTACCCGGCGGGACGTTCCTGAGTGCTCATGACCTTGGTTTTTCTTTGGCCTCTGAACCCCAGCTGGGGACAGGGTCCCCACAGTTCCCTCCCCTGAGATGGGGTGGATGAACAGAGCAGGGCATCAGAGTGTCTGGCGGCCGGGCCATCACAGCCGGGGACCATGAGGTGTGGGGTTCATGGAGGTGGCCACCGTGGCACTCCTGGATGCCGACAGTCTGAGTTTAGGGTGTCGGCAGGATCGTGCGCCCCCCGGAGGTTCCAGGCTGGATCCTTCCTCCCGCCTGCCAGGGTCTGAGGCCCCCTGTCCCCCCGCAGCCATGTCTGCTGTGGTTGTCTGTCCTCCACCCCTTCCCCTCTTGGATAATGGCAGCACTCATGGGGGACCAGGGCCCACCCTGTCCCCACGTGACCTCCTTTAAGAGGTGACATCTGCAGACACCCTCGCTGGGGTGACCTGCACACCCACTAGGGTTAGGCTTTTAAGCGTGTCTTTTTGGAGACACGTTTGACCCACTGTAGGGCATCGCCAGCCCCCAAACGTGGGGTGTCCTGGCTGTAAACTCTGTGCCGTGGTGCTGGGAGTCCAAGGGATCCCCCATGGCTGGGGGGGTCCCAGTGGGAGGTGGTGGCCTTCCCAGCCCCCGCTGTGTCAAATTAGACTGCCAAGCTGCTCTCTTCCTTTCTCTGCCCTATTTGGATTTTTTCCTTTTAATTCAGGAAAGAGGCGGGTGGGAGCACCCAGAGAAGGTGTTTAAATTAAGTCCCCATAACATAAGAAAAATTACATTTTTCTTTCCGAGATGGGAGTTTCATAAAGATGATTCTTGTCATTATTCCTCCTATCTCTGTGACAAATGTTATTTTTATTACGTGTTCTCTCTGTCTCCCAGCTGGAGGGGTTACTTGGGCAGCGGTGGTGGCTGCTAAAAGCTAGGCCACGGGGACCCTGGGCCTGGCAGGGATAGGCCAGACCTGTCCACGTGTGAACATGGGTGGGCTTGCTCTCGTCCACCTGGGTCAGACCCCACCGGCCCAGCTGGGCTCCCGACCTCCTGTCCACTCCCTGACGTGGCCCCCATGTCCAGCCTCTCTCCTGTCTGGTCACTGACACTGAGGGAAGCCCTGCCTGGCACTGCCCACGTCAACTAGGAAGCGGGGACAGGAGAGCAATGCAATTTCAGGCAGAGGACTGAGCGTGGCGTCTGCCGCTGTGTGTGACTGCTGGAGATCAGGGTCCGTCCCAGGGCAGCGGGCTCACTGTCTCCCACGATGGAAGACATCCTGTCAAAAGCAGCTGCTGTCGGCCAAGGGGGCCCAGAGTGTGGGTGGCTTGCCAACAGGCACCCAGGGAGCCGGGATTTGAGCCCAGGACTGTCTCAGAAAGCAGGGTGATTTTCTTCATTACCTTTCCTATTACCCTGGGCGGGCATAGAGCCGGATTCAAATTTCTGCCACGTCCAGGGTCAGGGCTGGACAGAGGAAGGGGCAGCGGGCATACGCAGGTGGACTGCTGGGAAAGGTGGGGAGTTCTGACGTACGATTTGGGGTTTTATGACTTGAGCGAGGGTTGGGTCACCAGAAGGTCGGTGAGGTGGGGTGCAGCCCTGGGAGTCTCAGGGTGTAGAGGGCCCTCTATCCCCCTCACCCGTCCTCTGTCTTCCAGCTGCCACGCCCCCGAACGCCGTGGATCGGCCCTGCCTGCGGCTGAAGGTGTACGTGCGGCCTACCAGTAAGTGTGGGGTCTGGGCCCCACCCCGAGTCTTTAACCTAGGGAGGCCAGCAAGTGTTCAGGAGAGCCGGCAAGGGGAGGGGTGCTCAGAGCCTGGCCTCCAGGGGTTCCCACAAACTCAGCGATGTCTGGGGCAGCCCTCCATTTCCCCATCTGCAAATCAGGATTGCATTTCAGACCTTCAGGGATAGAGGTTAGGGTCCACAGGCAGGCCCCCACACCAAGGCTGTACCCCTCTGTCCAGCTAGTACCTCCTCTGCCTGAGCAGTGCTGTCAGGAGAGACCCCCTCTGACCAAACAGCCACAGCCAGCGAGAGTAGGGGACTCCCAGCTGCCTTGTGACTTTGCCTGGCCTAGTGTGCAGGACAGAAGCCCACACCCCCTTGGTGCCCGTTCTGGGGGTCAGAGGAAGGACGGATGTGTAACGACATCAAGACCTAGTCAGGATGTGCTCTAGGCGGGGCAGGGCACAGGGCGTTGCCTCAGGGAGGGGACCTGGGTGCTGGGACCAGGGTAGTGCAGCACCCACTGCCCAGAGGTGCACACTGAGGCTGGGCCGCTGCCCTGACGGCCCTGTCTTGGGTCTCCGCAGACGAGAGCCTGTACGAGGCCCCGGAGCCTATCTTCACCAGCAATAACTCGTGCAGTAGCCCAGGTGGCTGCTGCCTCTTCCTCAGCACCATCCCTGTGCTCTGGGCCCTCCTGGGCTCCTAGTGGCGGCCGGGGCGGACCCCAGCCCTACCCGGACACACCGTCCCATCCTGGGCCCGGCCACGGCCCCGCCTGCAGACCAAATCGAGACGCCGCTTCTCTTCTGGTGCTGTCCTGCCGGCTGGGGGCCCCCACCCACCCCAGCCCCAGCCCTGGGGTGGGCGGCCGAGGTGCCCCACTGACGCCCGCGGGCCAGGGTGTGGGCGCCTCCTGGCCAAGCCATCTCTTCCTCGGAGGTGCCCAGAGACTTGGCCACAGTGTTTGTGGTTCTTTTCTTTCTTTTTGTGTATTTCTCATGGTTGGATTGGAAAGACCTCAGTTTTTTATTTAATTTATTCCCTATTGTCACCGGTGACTTTGGAAGGAAACCGCTGGGGGTACGGTCTCCGGCCCCCTGCCTGAGGGGATTCGGAAAATCCATTAGGCTGCTTCTCCCTGCTCTGCGCCTCAGTGCCGGGTTCCGGCTCGAGCCCACCGTGGACCCCCAGGTGTCCTCAAACTTCCCTGCCTGATCCCAGCCCAGTCCCTCTGTCCCCAGCCCCACTGTCTGTCACCCCTGGCTCCTGGAGACCATCTCTGGGAAACCCACTGCATCTCACCATGGCACCGGCCCTCCCGGAATCCCAGCGCCCTGCGTCTTAGAGACCGCTTGGCCAATGCAGACCAGCCCCTTCTCCATACTCTGCCCAGCCTCCTGTGGTCGACTCCGAGGCCAATAAGACGTTATATTTCTGTAAATAGAGCCAGCAAGTATATACTGTGACTTATTTTTAATGTATTCCTGAGATGGACTGGAAGGTTGGTTTTTTTCTGTTTTTCCCTCTGCACACCCCACTTAGCGGGGACTTTTATTTTGGTGGGAGGACGGGGTGGGCTTTTTAGGGCAGAAGCTGCACTTGGCAATAAGCTCGTTTCGTCTGTCGGAGACCCCCTCCCTTGGCCCTCCGACCTCGTAATGTTTGTAAGAAAAAGAGGAAAAAGAAAAAAAAATAAAAAAAGGACAAAAGCAAAGGAAGGGCGGCGACCACCCAACAGGGAACCCCCTCCCCGAAGACACTTGAGTGGAGCCGGCACCACGTTTGTAGGATTTCATGTTTCTACTACCCGCCCTTCCTGACTCTGTTTTATATATATTATATATGAAGATATATTGTGCACGGCCGTCGAGAGAAGGGCTGGAAGCACTTGGGGTGCGAGGGGCAGGCCGGGGGCTCGCGCAGTCGCGGGGCGGGCAGTGGTGCCCACGCGGGCGGGCGGTGTCGCTCGCCTGGAGCTGGCGGCAGGCCTCCCCCCCCCACATCGACTTTGGAGTCTGTATTTTTTTATAATAAAATGAGCATACAACTGAAGAGGCACTCATCTGTGCTGGGGTCAGAGAATGGGGCGGGGGTTTGGGCCTTCTGGGAATTAGCTCTGTCTGCTGGCTGGGTGGTATGGACAGTTTACATGCACTGGAGGGTCCTCGGGGGAGAAGCCTGGTGGCTGCTCCCACACAAAACACAGCCCGGGGAACCCCGGGGGCCGCGCTCTTCTGACACGGGGTTGCCAGGAGAAGAGATGGACTGGAGGGCTGTGGGTTAGGGTCTCCCTGGGGAGCCTTGGTGGTGCAGTGGCTAGTGCCCCGCTGCTAACAGAGGGGTGAGGAGTGGAGCCCACCCAGCAGCACCACAGAAGGAAGGCCTCGTGGTCTGCTTCTGCCAGGCCGTGGTGTTCCCGCTGGAACCCTGGTGGTGCAGTGGTTGGTGCTGCCTCTGCTGAGCACAAGGCCGGCAGTTTGAATCCCCCGGGCGCTCCCTGGAAACTCCACGGGGCAGTTCTACTGTTCTGTGGGGTCACTGGGAGTCGGAGCCGAATTGAGGGCACCTGGTAACAACACGTCCTGTCAATCCTGAATCACGGCAGTCCTGAGCCTGCTTCAGGGCAGAGCTGCTCCGGGGGTTTAAGGGGCTGTGACTTCAGAAGTAGCTCCAAGCCTGCCTTCCCTGTAATGACTGTGGCTAGGGTGCCCTGTGGGGCCATCCTGCTGTCCCACAGGGTGACTGTGAGATGTATATCAGCCTGCTGGCACCTTCCAGCGTGTGTCTGTCACACTGTTGGTCCCTTGCCTTACCTGTTCCCAGACTTCTCCACAGTCAACAGGTCAGTGCACCCTACTTGATTTTTAAAAAATTATGGACATGAAATTCACTTTGGTTTCCCAAAAGGAGCCGACGGTTGGGATCCAGTGTTTGATTCTGTGCATTGTTTGGGGGCCAGCCCCCAGGATGCACACTCTGTGGGGTATCCTATCTGAAGCACCCACTGGTCTCAGTGTTCTCCTCGGGGGCATGGAGGGTGAAGACAGGACTGGCACAGCGGCCGCTTATCAACTGCCCGGCACTCTGACCCACCGAGTCTGTCGGCCACCCTGGGCTGACCCCTGACCCATCTTATGGGTCTCAAGTTCTGGGCAAGCCTCTCAGAATCAGTCAGAATGTGTGAGGCCACTGTCACCAGCCTCTGCTGCTGTGTGACTCTGCCTTCTCCATCTGCCCCTGGCCAGGGGCAGTGCTGCCCTCAGCCAAAGTGGCGTCTGCATCCTGGGCCTCTTCACCCCTTGCTCAGCCCCCACCAGGAAAAGCTGGGCCTCACTGGCCGGGTCGGCACCAATGCATTCTCGGCTGATTGTCACCCATGTCCCACCCATGGTGACTGTGTCTTGGGCACAGTTGGCCCAGAGGGAACACTGGCAGCTCATTAATTCGGCTGTGCCAGGCCTGCTGATGGGGGCTGCCTCCTAATGAGGTCGGAAGCCACACAAAGACCCCTGTGTGTGCCCAGCCCGCCCCTGCTGCGCTGTAAGACGCACAGACCGATGGTGGACACTGTCCTGAGCATCAGGGGACGCTCATGGACCTCCCCCATGATGAAGTGCAGGGAGGGAGTCCCAGTCCAGTCATTCTGAGCCCCGCATCCGGCACCCCCAGCCTGGCCGCAGTGGGAGACTCGCAGGGAGAGGGGGAGATGCCGGGATGGGGGTCAGAAGCCCAGCGCTGACTGACTGTTCAGTGTTTTAAAATTGTGTCACATGTTAAAAAAAAAAAAAAGCGGTTGCCATTGAGCTGGTCTGCCTCCCTGAGTGTTGGCAGCACTGGGCTCCACAGGTGTTTGGGGGGCTGGTTTTTTCAGGCGAACACCAGGCCTCCCTTCTGCGGGGTCTCTGGGTGGACACGAACCTCTGATCTTTGGGTCAGCGGCCCAGCAAATCCACCATCTGCACCACCCCGGGACCACGTGGTGGACATGCCTTGTACCTGCCCATCTGTGTGCAAGAAAATATGTGCCATTTCAACCATCTCCCTGTGTACAGCTCAGTGTCATGCACGTCAGGTTGTGCACTGTCACCCGAAGCCCAGTGTCCCCTGCCTTGATGTTTTGCACAGGCCCTGGGCACGTGCCTGCACCAGCCTCCTGTGCCCATGTGCAGTCCGGGCGCGGCGCTCTCCAGAACCCCCCACTTCTCCCGGCCAATGCCCAGGCGACCGCCGTCCATGCCCATGGTGGTCACTGCCTCCCAGGTGGCAAGGCCCCCATGGAAGCACGGGGTACCTAGCCAAGCAGTGACACAGCCCAGCCATTGGTATGTGCGACCTGTCCCCTGAGGCAGCTTTTCTGCCGGAGATTCCAGAGGGAAGTGATTTCCCTCCCGCCTGGTTCCTGCCGCCTCAGTGTAGCTGTGGGCAGGGGGCCGCCAGGCGCATTGCTGGGGGGCCCTGAGATTCCCAGGGGCCCCATGGCCACTGCAGGGTCGGCACTGTCCCCCAGGTGTCTGAGACCCACCCAACCCTGTTCTCCTGTCCCCTCAGGCTTCTCGGTCTGGGGGTCACCCTCCAGTAGCAGGACTGCAGCCTGCAGCCTCTCTAGCCCTTGGAGTCTCAGTGTCCCCCATCTGCATCTTGATCCAAGGCAAAGACCCCTGCCCTCTGCAACAGAGGGGTGCTCGCCCTTGGCCTGAAGGGGAGCACCTGCCTTTCAGGGGTGGAGTGGAGTCTCCTGAACACAGTCACAGTCACAAGGTGGGGACAGCTCCTCCATCCCACTGAGCAGAGGCCACCGGCCCTGGCAGAGCCTGTGGCCGCTACCCTCCTCCAGCCCTGCTCTGGTCCTCACCCCACTCCCAGCACCCAGGCTGTCAGGGGGCTCCAGCCCACAGGAGTCTCCAGCCTGCGGGCTCGTCCCTGGCTGTGCCGCCCGCCGGCGAGCCACCGCAGGGCAGGCCTGGGTGCGGGAAGCCTCGACAGGTGCTTGTCACCTTCCTGAGGGGGCCGTGGGGTCAGAAGGCACCTGAGACCCCGCTGCTAGCGCCTGCCAGGCTTCCCTGGGCCGGGCACCGCCGTGCACTGGCACGGGGCCTTCCTCTGTCTCTGGGGTCAGGTGAGGATGGTGGGGCCTGCCCCCATCCCACATCTGGGAGACTTGTGGGCCACGGGAAGAATGGGGCGTAGGGGAAGCCACTAGGGCCACAGCCACAGTGGGTGACAGTCAGGAGGCGGGTTCACAGCCAGGACCCCAGGACTCACTGGGAGACAACACACTGGCTGGAGGTAAGTGGCCAAAGCCAGGGAGGAGGCAGCCAGGCGGGGGGACCTGCAGCCCCTGACCAGCCTCAGATTCCCCTGCTGGCACCACTGACGGCCAGGCTTTATTTCAACAGGGTCAAGGACAGCCACTGGGCTGGAGGTTGGAGTGGAGCCCCCCAGCCCTGCCCGGGAGTCTGGGTTGAGGTCTGGATGTGAGGAGACAGAAGAGTCTTGAACGCAGAGCACTAGGGTGGGCAGGGAGCATCTCAGCCCTAGTGCCCAGGCCCCCCGCTCCAGCCCGAGCCCCGGCCAGCCTGGGGAAGGACAGCTGCACCCCCGAGGCCTGGCGATCAAGAAGGAGTCTGGGCCAGGGCATCCCAGGTGGCAAGACAGGCACAGACCTGGGGATGGAGACGCATGCAAGATTACACAAGACCAGGCTGTTTATTCAACCAGTGTTTCTGGGGGCTGGAGGGGGAGACGGGCAGGGTATGTGGGGGGCAGCCTGGGGCATGGGGTGGGCAGGCCTGGACATCGGGGAGGGCAGTGCCACCAGTCTGCTGGGGAGGATGGGCCAAGCTGGACGGAGGCCCACGGAGGCCCCGGCATCTGGACTCTGCACCCTCCTCTCCTGGGTGGCCTTGTGGTGTGTGGCAGAAACAGCTGCCGCTGGCCCCTGTGTGGCTGAGGGAAGAAGAGCCCCTGGGTGGCTTGGGGAAGAGCCAGCCTGGACTCCTGGGGGCACCCTCACGTCCAGCAGCAGCCCCGGTGGGCCCATAAATGGAGGCGGGGGCCGCGGATCCACGGGCCGTGATGGAGTGTGCAGTCGGCTGGCGGGGGAAGACCAAGCGAAAGCATGCACCCCCATCCTGGGCAGATGGGGAAACTGAGGCCCCACTCAGGCTCCACAGATCAGACCCGGGTGCTGGGGATGGGGAGCTGGCTGCAGCTGGGCCTAAGGAGGCAGGGGGATGAGCTGGGGTCCCCCTACCCTCTACAGGAGGGGAGCCTGGGCAGCCTGGATGACCAAGGACCCTGTCACGCCCGCCTCCAGAAATGGAAAGCCTTGGGACAGTGTTCACCCCAGGCTACCTGGGGAGCCCCAGGGGCTGGCCTCTCTCTGCAGCCCCCTCCCTCTCTGGGCCTGGAATGTTGTTTCCATAGCACCCCTGCCTCAGTTTCCCTCACCGTGGACGCCCTCCCCCCGGGTGATGGACAGTGGCTAGCACCCCCTCGCCCGCCTGCCTTCCGTCAAGTTACTCTTGGGGGTGAGGTTGGGGGGCTGGGCCCGGAGCCGGGGAGGGGAGCAGGGGTCAGGCCCAGACCCTCCTTCCTGGGGGAGGAGGAGGAGGAGGAGGCGGCGCAAGGCTGCGGGCGGTGGTCCGGCCGTTTCCCTCACCTTCCCCGCCACAGTTGGCCCGCGGAGCGAGGGCGCCCCTCCCCCAAGCCCAGAACCTCAGAGGCTGCGCCGTCTCCTTCCCTGGCTCGAGGCCCCAGGACGCCCGGGACAGAGGCCTCGCCCTCCTCCAAACTCCGCCCACCTGTACCCCCCTCACTCCCTCACCCCCCTCTCCTCCCTCCGTGCCCCCCCACGAGAACATCCCTCCTCGGAGCCTCTGTGCAGGCAGTTGCCGCCACCGGGGACTCTGTTCCCTGCGCTCTTTCCCTCTGTTCTTGGTTCCCCAACCCCCAATGCTGAGCCTCAGTTTCCCCGTTTGTGCAATGCCCATGAGCCTTGGGTTTCAGCCTTGGCTCCGAGTCTTCTCTCACTGGTGGAGGGGGACGCTTCCCTTCTAGGCCTCAGTTTACCCATCTGAGATGCTGGGACCCCGTCCTCTCCATTTTACAGATGGGTCTGGAGCAGGTGCTGTCCAGGTCTACAGCTGGAACCCTCCGGGGCAAGATCAGAGTCTGAGTGGACCCCATGAACGACCCTCCAGCTCCCCCCTCAGCAGCCCAGGCAGCAGTGCTGGCGGAGGCCAGGCTATTTGTTCTCGATAATCAGGGTCGGGGGTTCCTGGGCCCTTAACCAGCAAAATCAACAGAGCCTGTTATTAATTCTGAGACTTGGGAGAGCAGCACCCCGAAGGAGCCCTCCACGGATCCGCTTAGCGTTGCCCACCCCTCTCTGAGGACCACGGGCTCCTCCGCCCTGCCATGGCCTGGCCTGCCGCCCGCCGCGCCCCCAGAATTATGGTTTGCAATATCTGCACTCCCCTCCAGGCCGAATTTTAATGACGGCAGCGCCACCCGGTCCCCGCAAGCGCGGGGGCTGGTTATTAGCGTCGTTCATCACGGACAAGCTGGCCAAGCTGCCATGCCAGACTCCGGGACCAGGAAGGGAAAATGAGGCACAGACGGGTGTGCCGCACCCCCGGCTGGGGACACAGCTGCAGGGCTGGGACAGACGGGCACCAGCGCCCTCTTGCTGGCCACAGCATGTGGGCCTCTGGTGCCCCCGAGGCTACTGGCGCACCTCTCACTGTAAGGTGAACAGTGGGGACTCAGGGCCACGCTAGCGGGTTCTCCAGGACCGGAATGGGTGACCTCAGGAGGACAGGGCTCTCCATGCCTGATGCTGTGGCCCCACTGCCTGGTAGTCAGCTTCAAGGAATGTTTGTTGAATGACTAACCGAGAGTATTATGCTTGAACTCCAAGTCAAGTGCTCTTTCAGGCCCAGAAAGTCAGACAGGCCAGCCGGGCCAGGCTGGAGGCCACGGCCTGATTCTCCAGCGTTTGCTCCTGGAGAAAGCCAGGGCAGAGGTGGCGGTGCAGCTTCTCTTGGATAGGGGGGCAGTGGGGGCACTGCGGGAGCCAGTGGGCTTTCGGCAGATCTTTAAATTAAAATACATATATACGCCTGATAAATAAACCTGGCCTATATCCTGGTGACAGGCAGAATTAAGTTGCCCAGCTGGGGACCCAGCAGCAACGGCTAGGGGCCTGAGGGTGGGGACATATCACCTGCTCTCAGCCCTGGCTGTCCCCTGCTCCATCACTAAACATCCCTCACCCCTCCCAGGTTTGCTGGGGTCCAGAGGAGGTCCCTGGGGAGCTCTGGGAGTCAGAACTGAAGCCCCAGGTGTAAATCCCAAGCCCCAGTTTGGGGAGACCCCCCTTTACTGGGAGCCCCTGAGTGAGTCACACACCCACTCTGAGCCTCAGAGTCCTCCTCCAACAGGAGAACATGCCCTCTCGCCCAGGACCATGGTGTGGGCGAAGGGCAGAGCACGATTGAGTCCTGCCTGGGTCCTCAGGGGCTAGGGTGGTGGCCAAGACACCCCATGGGATCCTAACAGCCGTCACCGTGTTGGATGGCAGAAAGACACCCATCTGAGTACCCGAGGGGCCCCTGTGGGGCCTGCACAGCTGCAAGGTCCCCCCGGCCCTTCCCTCCTTCCAGAGCTGGTGGAGAGGGGTGCAGGTCGGGGGGCTTTTCAATTACAAGCGGCTGATCGCCCTGCAAGGGCCGTTCTGGGGCCCAGTAAATCTATTATGGAAAGCCTCTAAATGTATGTAAAACCGGCTGCCTACAATCCAGGGATTAGACTGCCTGGAGGGGAAACCGAGGCGCAGGCAGGCAGATTAGCCAGCAGGGTCTCTGGAGGGCTAGGGGGAGCAGGCCCCCAGGGAAGGGGGCAAAGTAGCGGAGGCCTCCTGTGCAGAATCCAGCACCCATTTGATACCTGGGGAAACTGAGGCCCAGGCTGTGCCAGACACAGAGATTCAGGGTTCTTCTCGTAGCACCTGCCGGAGGCAGCAGCCCAGGGCCCCTGGCAGAGGACCCCCACAAAAAGGTGGCTACCATGCATCCATGACCCGTTCCTTTCTCACCTGCAAAGTGAGCTGGAGTTTCCAGACAGTGGGGAGACTGGCTTTGGGTGCCTGCAGATTGGGATAGGGGCCCCTTTGCACAAAGTGCTTTAGAGATTACCCTTGCATGGGGGCATGTGGAGGCCCTCAGGGCTACAATCTCCAGGGTCTCTGGTGTCCTTTAAGTCACTGTGGCCCTGTCTACACCTTCTGCCCTGTCGTGGAGACCGCTCTGAGCTATCCCTATTCCTTTGTGCTTCTGCACAGTCGTTCTTGAGCACCTACTGTGTACAAAGCCAGCTGCCAGGGCTGCATCCCTAAGGAGCAGGAGGGGAGCCCCGGGGCTGCACCCTGTGGGCCGTGACAAACCAGGCCAGGCCCCATGGGGCTGAGGCTGTGCAGTACTTCCCTGCTGGCGGGCTTCTTCCCAGGGCCTGAGAGGGGAAGGAGGCGACCGTGGGCTTTGTGAGTGCAACCAGAGGAAGGGGCTGAGCTCGAGCTGGGACCTGGGTCTCCCACTGCCTGGCCTGTGGGGGAGGAGGGACCCAGGAAGCCTGCCTCTCCCCCTACCTCCTCAGGGACCTGAGTCCATGCCCTTTTGCTGTAAATGGGGAAACCCAGGTTGCTCAGTGGTTAGGTACTATGGCTGCTCACCAAAAGGTCAACAGTTTGAGTCAGGACCCACTGGAAAGTAATGGGTTTGCTTTTGAGGGGGATTGTAAGTGGGAAAACTGAGGCCCAAAGCATGGAGCTGGGACTAGAGGGGGAAGGAATCAGAGTCCCTGTTGAAGGGGACAGCCTGAGTAAAGGCCAGGTGGCGGGGAGAGGGGCTGAGCACAGCAGGCCTGGGGCCAAGTGAGGGCCGGGCTTTCCCTGAGGGCCTTGAGGTTGCTGGGAGGGTTTGAGCAGAAAAGACCCGGCCTCCCGGCCAGCACCCCTCAGGGACCGCATAGGCCGCCTTCCCTGGGGTGGGGTCTCATCTGTGTGGCCCTCCAAACTCCCGGGCCTCAGCAGCCCTCATCACTGACGGTTCCGTGAGCCGTCCACCTGCCTTTGTCCCCACTGTCCCTTCTCCTGGGGTGCTAGCTCACCTGCTGGAGAGGCTCTCAGGAGCCTCAGGAGCTGGGGGGCTGCTTTGCAGGGGCCCGGCAGCTGGGGAGACTGAGGCACCCAGGGAGCCACAGTCACTACAGAGCCTCAGGCCATAGGCCAGCCCGCCCGGCGGGGGCCCTGTTCTGGCCCTAGTCCAGTCACCTGTGCGCACCTGCCGCAAGGTGCTGGGGGAACGAATGGGAGGGGAGCGACGCCTGTGAGTCGGGCCTTGGGCCCTGAAATCCGGGCAAGTCACAGTGAGGTGGGGGCCGGTCCTAGAGGGGACCTGGTTGGGTCTGTCTCCCAGCAGCAGTGACTCAGTTTCTCCGTCTTTTTTGTCACCCAGTGACGGCTCAAGGCTGTTCCCAGCGTTGGGCGGAGGCCAGAGGGCCTGGGGGTTCGGGCGCCCCCGCCCCGGCCGTCAGTCAGGCACTTCAAGCCGTCACGGCCCAGCAGTGGGCGCAGGAGGGATTATCCGGCCTGTCCAGGGTGGACTCAAGTGGAACCGGCGCTGACGAGCGGAACGCGCCCCGCGGCCTGCCGCCTTTGTCCCCCGGCCCCTGGCCCGCCGCCGTCACGGCCGCCGCCTGCAGCGCCTCTGGGGGCGCATTGTCCGCCGCGGCGCAGAGCCGGCCGGCAGAGCGCTCCCCTGCGCCTCGCGACGCTCCCCAGCTGCAGCCCGGGCGCCCCCGCCCCATCGCACCCCGCCAGGCTGTTTGAGGACTGACTGCGGGCTGTGTGGGCACAGACCCCCCCCAGCTGCTGGGGCTTTCCCAGGGGCACCGGCCTGTCCCCCTCCCGTACCCCCAAGAGCCTTTGTCCAGGAAATGTGAGGTGACAAGGAGAACCGACGGCTCTGGGCCTGAATGGGACCGAGGCAAATGCTGTTGACCCTTGACCCCGGCCCCCTAATCCCGGTAGAAGCCCTCGGTGGAGAGGGCCCCGAGAGACGGGCTGGGGCGTGACCCCCGCCCCAGGCTCGGAGGGAGGCTTCCGGGTCAGGGTCTCAAGGGGCTTCAGGGAACACGGCTGCTCTGCTGGACACGCGCCTTGGCCCCACCAGCTCTGTGGAGGCCAGCAAGGGAAACTGAGGCTTGGGGGACAGGGTGGGTCCAGTCTAGGGCCTGCAGCCTCTAGGCTGGGTGACTGCTGTCCAGCCCACCCCTCTTAGGGGTCTCAAAATGGGATGTTCATGAGGAGTCTGCCCTGTCCTGGGGATCAGCCCCCAGCCACAGGTCAGGCAGCTGGACAGCTGGCTTCCAATGGGCTCTCTGTCTCCGTGCACCGTCTGTGAGGGCCCCCAGGGCAGGGGATGACCCACAGGGCCCCCTGGCTGCTCTGTTCCCTTAGAGAGGATCTGGAGACCCTCCTCTGTCGTCTTGGGGCTACCACTGTGCCCCTTCCCTTGCTGTAGAGCCCCCTGTGGCCCTCACTGTCTCTGAGCTGGTTTTCCTGCCTGGGCAAGGGCAAAGAAGCAACAGTTAGAACTCTGACCACTGAACTCCCTGGTCTGGGCTCGAATTCTGGCCCCCCGCCCAGGTGTGAATCCCTCCCGCCCGGCAGTGGGCTGCCGGGAACTGGAAAACACAACCTGTCAGTGTTGAGGCAACCAACTCTGATGCTCGGCAATTCCAGGGTCCGAGGGGCCCTGGGCCCCAAGGGGCTCTCAGGGCTGAGCATTCGGAAGACTCCCAGGCCTTTCCTGCAAGGAGTCTCTGTGGGGCTAGAACACCAACCCCTTTTTTAACAGAGGAGCGCCCTGCTGTTTGCACTACCCAGGACGCCGGGGCCAGGCTCACAGCAGGCACCTCCCAGAGGCCAAAGCAGTAGCTGTCAGCCCTGGCTCTGCCCCTACCCTGGGCAAGCACGAGGGGGCCTACCCTCACTGCCGCCACAGACGGGCAGCCCTGCCCCTTGGGTGAAAGCAGATGGCTCGATCTGGCTGCTCAATAAATTCGGGAGACAGAAACGAAGGAGGGAATGAATGAAGGAGGGAAACATGTCCTCATCTCTGCCAGCAAGGGGGACTCGGACCACGAGCCTTCCAGGTCCTCGGAGGCGGTGGTGGCCGGGCGCAGGCTCCAGTGCAGATGAAACGCCCATCCTTCCACCCGGGAGGCCCTCACGCATGGGCGCCCCTGCGCTCCCTGGCGACCTTGTGTCTGTTCCACCCTGCTGAGCTGTTCCCTGCGATCAATTTCAATTTGGCCTGGTCTCTGCCTCAGCAGCCTGGCCCCCCTGGGGGGCTGGGGCAGAGAGGGGGCAGCGCTGGCTTTCTCAGCCTCCCCGCTGATTCCCGAGCAGCACCTGGGCTCTGCTGTTGCTGACCCTTTCTGCGCCTCAGTTTCTCCAGGGAGTGGAATGAGGAGGTGAGGCTGGGCAGTCTGGAGCACCCCAATTTCCATTCTTCCCCTGTGCACTTATTGAGCGTCCTCTAGGTGCCTGCTGTCCCAGGTCCAGGGAGACAAACTGGAGTCGGAGGCCGTCAGAGCGAGGGGGTGACTTGGAGGAGTGCTCCTGCCAGTGGGAACAGCATGTGCAAAGGTCCTGAAGCAGGGAGGAGTCTGGTTTGCTGGAGAAACTAAGAGTCCTGTGTGGGCCAAGCCGGCACAGCACGGGGGTGGAAGGACCTTGGTGACAGTGCTGTGGTTAGGTGGACCCGAGTGACCCGGACTCATCAGGACCACACAGTACAGAGCAGTTCCCTCAGGGTGGCCTAGCTGCCATCTCTACAGAACGCCCAGCTGGAAGAGATCCATATTCCCGCCCATCCCGAGGAGAAATGTTCCGACAGAAGGTGGGGATGACCCAGCAGCACTGATATCATGCGGAAGTGCGATTCTGCTGAAGATCACGTGTACATGGTCACAGCAGAGTGCTGCCAGGGAACTGTCAGAAATTGAGGCCCGATTCAGCACAGGTCAGGGGATGGGGACGTCACAGAGGACGGACCCCGGCGGAAAGCAGAGAACCCCAGAGAAAACACGTACCTGGGTTTTATCAACTATACAAAGGTATTAGCCTGTGTCGGCCATAAGAAACGACGGCTGACATTGCGGAGAATGGGAATTCCAGGACACCTAGTTGTGCTCCCAAGGAGTCTGTGTAGGGATCAGGAGGCGGTCTTGCGAACAGGGCAAGGCTCCACAGCGTGGTTTCCAGTCAGGAGAGGTGTGCCCCCAGCCACAGCCTTGGCTTTTTTATTTCAGTCTGTGTGCTGAGCCAACAACCCAAGAAGCTGGACTGGATGGAGAAGGGGGCATCAGCCCTGGAGGAAGGGTCGTGGACCCCCTGCGTTACGCAGACGAGACCACCTGACCTGCTGGGAATGAAGAGGATTTGAGATGCTCACTGGGAAGATCCAGGACCACGGCCTTCACTATGGACGGCACCTCAACATCAGCAGGACAACCCCCCCCTCACTGGACCGGGAAACGATGTCGTCATCAATGCAGAGAGGATGGAGGCTGCGGAGCAACTCCCTGGACTTGGCTCCACGATCTACCCCCACGTAGGCAGCAGTCAAGACATCAGAAGACGCACTGCACTGGGAAGATCGGCTGCCCAGGGCCTCTCGAAAGTGTTGGAAAGCAAAGATGTCACTTTGAGGACTGTGATGCACCCGGCCCAAGAAGGACAGCCAGAGGGCTCCTTGGGAACGAGGGTGGCGAGACTCTGCCTCCCCTTCTTTGGGCCTGTTGTCAGGAGGGATGAGTCCTGAGGAGGACATCATGCGGGGTAGAGTGGAGGGTCATTGACAGAGAGGGAGACCCTCAAGGAGGTGACAGACTGACCCAGGGGTGGCCACCGTGGGCTCGAGCGTGACCAGAACAGTGAGGACAGCCCAGGACCGGGCAGGGCCTCCTCGTGTCTCCACAGGACCACCGGGAGGTAGAACCCACCCGACGGCACTAAGAACACCTTCGTCCCTCCACGCCGACAGAGGGCTTCAGCTGCCAACCATTCACTGTCACACAGCCAGGGCTCCTCGGGGACAAGATTATCCAATATTATTATACTAAAAACCAAACACTGCCGCTGAGTCGATTCCGACTCATAGTGACACTATAGATGGAACAGGGCTGCCCCAGAGGGAACTCAGCACAATCACTCAGTGGTGATACTGTTACTCCGTGACAATATTTCTCTGCCGTAGTGACACAGTCTCTGTCACTGCTCACAGCAGCCCTGCAGGCCTGAGGAGAGCTGCCTTGTCGGGTGTCCAGGGAGCAGCTGCTAGGGTGGGACTGTGGGCCTTCTGGGGTTTCTGCCCCATCCGGTGTGTTGGCTGTGCACCGAACCTCCACCATTCCTAAACTTCACAGCTACAGCTACTCCACACCTAAACCCAAATCCACTTCACAGGTGAGGAAACTGAGGCAGCAGAGGGGTGGTAGCATTACTAGTGCTGTGACCGGGTTTGGTCCCAGCTCCAGTCTGTGCAGAGCCCCTAGAGGGTCACCTGCTTTCATTTCAGGGGCCTGCAGCTCCACTGCCCCATCCTGGAGGGAGGATGGCACGAAGTGGTCCTGGGTCCACAGCTGCTCAGAACTGGGTTTCTGTTTACTCACCCCTCGACCCACAAGCCCCCATTGCACCCGCAGAGAGGAAGCTGTGGTAGTGAGGACTGGCTTGGGAGCTGTGAAGCCCACCATCTGTGTGACCTCGGGCGCCTGTCCCGGGGGTCTGTTTTCCAGGGTTGTAACAGGAGACAGGGAAGACTCTTCTCTGGCAAACCCAGGCGAGCTAGGGGACCGATGAGGGTCTCACCTATCACATCCGTGTGCCCGCGCGGCCTTGCTTCTCCCGCTGGGCCCCCACCCCAGCCGTGCGTCCCTGACCGGGCTGTGGCGCTGTGGCCCCGTGGCCCGCCCCCCTTCCCGGCCGGGCGCCCCCGCGCCCCCGCGCCCCACTCCCCGCGCCCCCGCGCCCCCGCGCCCCACTCCCCGCGCCCCCGCACCCCGCGCCCCCGCGCCCCCACGCCCCCGCGCCCCGCGCCCCGCGCCCCGCGCCCCGCACCCCCGCGCCCCGCGCCCCGCGCCCCCGCGCCCCGCGCCCCCGCGCCCCGCGCCCCCGCGCCCCGCGCCCCCGCGCCCCGCGCCCCCGCGCCCCGCGCCCCCGCGCCCCGCGCCCCCGCGCCCCGCGCCCCCGCGCCCCGCGCCCCCGCGCCCCGCGCCCCCGCGCCCCGCGCCCCCGCGCCCCGCGCCCCGCGCCCCGCGCCCCGCGCCCCGCGCCCCCGCGCCCCGCGCCCCCGCGCCCCGCGCCCCCGCGCCCCGCGCCCCCGCGCCCCGCGCCCCGCGCCCCGCGCCCCGCGCCCCGCGCCCCGCGCCCCGCGCCCCGCGCCCCCGCGCCCCCGCGCCCCGCGCCCCGCGCCTCGCGGCCGCTAGGTGGAGCGAGGGGGCCGGCGAGCCGGGGCGCGGCGCACGCGCGCTCGGATCCGCGGGCGCGGGAGCTAGCAAGTGGCGCCCGGCGTCACGGAGGGGCCGCCCGCGCCCCCTCGCCCTCGGGCCTGCTGCCCCGCCGACCCGGCCTGGTGGGCGAGCGCAGCCCTCGGCCCGGACAGCCTCTGAGGGCCGCGCGCGCGCGGGGAGGAGGGCGGCGTCCGGAGCGCGCGTGCGGTGAGTGCCCCGCAGCCGGCCTTCATCCTGGCCCCTGACGCCTAACCCTCGACCTCTGACCCCCAACGCTGACCAGGCTGCCGCCCCCACACTGAGTCAGAGCTCTGAGTGCGGGTCTCCTCGGGGCAGTCTCTACCCTGTGGGCACACCCTAGGAGTAGACAACATAGGGAAACTGAGGCAGGGTGGCTGCCTATGTGTGAGCGAGACCTCTAGGGGTCACCAGGACCCATCCCGCCCCCAGAGAAGGCCCTACCCTTTTTAGGGATGCTTGTTCCAGTTCTCGGGAAGGAGAGTGTGCAGGTTAGGACAGGGAGGAGGTGAGCTGGGGTCTCCCTGCGCTTCCCTGGGGGCCTGCTGACGTTCACACATTAGTTCACTGAGCACTTATTAGGAGCTGACGCTGTATTCCCCCTTGGTGGCCCAGCGGAGACAGGGCAGGCCTGCTGGCCTTGGGAAGACAGGACAAGAGGGTCATTTCAGTCCTTCCAGATGGCACTGAGCCCCCCAAAAGGACCCCCTATCATGGGCTCAGATCAGCTTCTCTGAGGAGGTGACCGCTGGGCTGGGGGAGGCTGGGCGCGCTCTTGGAGGGCTCTCTGTTGGCTCTGGGGAGAGACTTGAATTCTGTTCAGAGGGTGCTGGGGGGCCATGGAAGGCGAGAGTGGGGAGTGATGCCATCTCAGCAGTGCTGTGAACAGCTCCCAGTGGTTCGCTGCCTGGGGAGTGGGGTGGGGGGACACCTGGGAGGAGGCTGGATGGGGTTTCTGGTTAAACTCTCCTCTCAGGCCCTGGCCACCGCTAAGCCACCTTCTGTCTACGGCTCGGCCGGGACCCTACTCAGTGCTGCCTGTGCCCGTGTGGTCTCAGGCAGCGGCGGTGCTGGGAGTCAGCTGTCTAGGGTGTCTCTCAAGCACCATCTCATCCTCGGTTGAGAGGTCGCCCTGTTGTGTGGCCGGGCCAAGGGGCTTTATCCGTTCATCCGGTGATGGGCACCTGGGTTGTGTCTGCCATTTGGATATTGTGAAAAAGGGTGCGACAAACATTTGTTTGTAGAGTTACTGTCTGAGTCTGCCTTCAAGGGGTCCTGGGGGCATCTGCCGGGAGCGGAATTGCTGGGTGCCGTGGCAGCTCTGTTCACCCTGCTGAAGGGCCACCACACCTGGTACCTTTTACACACGTTAATTTGTCAGTGTGGTAAATGTCCCCGTTTGGTTGAGGAGGGAACTGAGATTTCAGAGAGACCTGCCTTGTTGCTCTGCTGCCAGGTGGCCAGCCTCAGACGCATGGGGTCCGTGCCTCTAATTCCGCGTGACACACTGTGGCTCTGCTGTGTTGTCCCGAATGCCTGGTGCTGGGCAGGGGGGTCCTTGGCCTTGGTTTTTGGGACCAGTGGGCCTGGAACTGGTGTGAGATGGACACTCGGGCGAAGACCGTTGAGAGAGTTTTCTAGAAGGACATTGTCTGTTGTCATCTTTCCTCCGTGACTCTGGAGGCCGCCCCCAGGTGAGGCTGCACTCGACCTTTGGCTGGAACCACACCTGAGGGATCCTGTGTAGAAGCCTTGCAAGGCAGTGACCATCCCGTCACCAGAGACATGCAAGCAGTGGACACTGAGTTTGGGGTTGGCTCCCTGTGTGACCATCACCCTGAAGTCCAGCAGCGAAAATGCCGTAGTCAGAGGCTGCTGGAATTACCCGCCGTCTTGGCCCGTCCTACCTGGTGCCCGGGCCTCAGGTGTGGGTGTGCTGGGTGGAGACGGCAACTCGGAGGCTGCCAGGCCCCGTGTCCCACGCTGGGGCACTGCTGCCAGTCCCCATGTCCCATGTTGAAGGACTGCTGTTGGGCCCCACGTCCCACGCTGGGGCGCTGCAGCCGGGCCCCTTGTCCCACGCTGGGGTGCTGCGGCCAGGCCCCGTGTCCCACACTGGGTAATTGCACACCAACGGATGTTCGCATGCACGTTTGTAACTGGTTTTTTTTTTTTCCCCTCTTCTTTTCTTTAGGTAAGGGGGCCTGTCATGGTTGTAGGGCCTGGGTGACACCGTACATTTCACGGAGCTTTTATCACGGCCGGCCGGCGGGGGGAGGCCCCCGCCCTGTCACCGAGGGCCCGCTAAGCCTCGCCGCGCGCATTCTCTGTGTGGGGGACTCCCTTATTTCCTATTAACTTCAAAAGTCTCAATCCTATTATGGCCGCGGGCGGAGGAGGAGCACAGTGCAGGGCTGCCTTTCACCCCCGGCTGACCCCACTGGACAGGGGCCCCGGGGACCTCCACGAGGCTGAGGTGTCCCTGCAGGTCTCCGTGCTGATGGCTGCCTTCCCCACTAGGCCTTTCTGTCTGGTCTGCTTGGTGTCGCTTCCCGTGGCTGGGAAGGCAATCTGCCCAGAGCTTCGAGGAGGTGTAGTCTGGGGCCTCTGAGATCTCGTGTCCTTGCAGGCCTGTCTTCCCACCTGGACAGCGGGGAGAACCCCATCCTTGTCTCCTCGGCTCTCATTGGCCCCGTTCCTCTGCTCCTCTGAGAGCCCGTCTTTCCTGAGGCTCGTCTGTGGCCAGCAGGGAGGGCCTGAGCCTTACCGCCCCCCGGAGTGCAGGAGATGGGGCGCTGTAGAGAATGTGGGTGTTTGAAAAGGTCTTGGTTTTTACAAAGCTCCTCCACTGGCTGACCTGGAAGGAGGCAGTGTTGGGGGGGACCGAGCCAGAAATGGGGTGAGGAGAGCCTCGTGGAGGTGGCCAGGGGATGCCCTCATGGAGGGGGTGCCTAGCTGGCATGGGTGAGATCCTGGCTTCGGGGTGCCTCACAAATGGAGGAAGGGGCGTATGTGGGTGAGAGTCTCTGTGGGGCCCAACCCAAAAGGGGCAGGACAGAAGGAAGCAGACTCTCCATGCAGCAGGGTGCACTGGGGTACTGTCCAGCCCCAACTAGGAGCTACCCTGACACACACTGGGATGTGGATAACCCTTGAGACAAGCTCAGGGTGGTGGGTGCTGGGCCTCAGCTCCCCTCAGGACAGTGGGGTGCTTGTGGTGACAGGGATCACAAACTAATGTCTGTGGAGTGGCAGGAACAGTGTCTGGCTTCGAGCCAGTGCCTGGGAAGTGTCCGCTAATGAAACCAAGCGACGGTCAAGGAAGAGCTGGGGCTCTCGTTTGGGGAGCGGTGGCCGGGCGGTTTGAAGGGGCTCTGTCTGTTCCCGTGTCTCACTGCCACACTGTGTCTGTCTGTCTCTTGCCGTTGCTCTCTTTGTCTCTGATTCTCTACCTCTGTGTCTGTTTGTCTGCCTTGTCTCCACCTTCCTGTCTCTCTGTGTGTGTGTCAGTCTGCTTCTGTTTCTGCGTCTTTCTCTATTTCTTTCTGTCTGTCTCTCTGTCACTTGTTCTCAATGTCCCTAGTTTTATCTCTGGCTGTGTCTCTGTCTCTGCCACTGTCCCCGTCTCTCTCTGCCTGTCGCTCTGTGTCTCCCTGTGTCCCTTGGCCTTGGCAGCTGCTGATGAGTCCCAGAGAGTGTCTCACAGGAGATGTCACTTGAGCTGAGATGTGAGTGGAGAGAAGCCACTAGCCTGGCCCAGGGAGCATCTGGATAGAGGAAACAGCATGTGCAAAGGCCCTGAGGTGGGACCAAGCCTGACATGCTTGTCTGTCCCCTAGGAGGCCAGTGTGGCCAGAGCAGGAAACAGGGAAGGGCCTACAGGAGGGAGTTGTGTCGTTCCCAGGGCCACTGGAGCCAAGCATGGTTTAGAGCAGGGGACTGGCAGGATCGGGATGACATGTCTATCAGGAGGAACAGGCAGGGAGAGCTGCCCGGAGGTGGTGAAGGACAGGTGAAACTTCCAAGGAAGTTCCCTTTCCCTTGTCACACTTCCTTTTTCTCCGTCTCTGGATGAGGAGTCACAGGGAAGGGTCGCAGAGGCTGTTTGCCGTGTCTCGGAAGGGGGCAGCCTGTGTGCCCTCCACCCGCTCTCTGTGGAGCAGGCCCACACAAGCCAGCCTCGGGCCCGGCGGGAGCCTGCCCACCTGGTCAGTGGAGGCTGCGTTATGCTGGCAGTGCAAGTCTGGAGGGCAGAGGCTGTGCTCCAGGCGGCCCTTCTGCCCTGTCAGTCCCTGCCACATCCCGGGGGCCAGGTCCTCTTCTGTCCCCTCGGTAGACGGGGAAATGACGGCCGATTCCCAGGCCCTGCCCGCCCTGGAGCGCGTCTTAGCTGGGCCTCTCCCCATGCAGAGCCACGGATTGAAATTCTCGGGCTGTGCGCAAGAAATCCATAATGCATTGTTTAGACAGATGCCTTTAAACTACACCACGGCGGGGGGCGGAGGGGGGCTGCTCGGGAAGGTCACCCTCTTTTTCTGCACAAAGGTCAGCCTCAGACTGTTGCCAAGGCAACGGGCAGTTTGAAGATGGAAGCTTAAGGGGAACAGACAATTCCTGCCCGAGGATCCGGGGATGCCTGTAGGAGGGGCCCAGCGGGGCTGGGGGCTTGGGGCGCTGGGAGCTGGAGCTGAGCCGGGTGCCCTGCGGACGAGGGTCCTTGGGGGGCCTGTCCAGGCTCCTGGGAGCCTTGGGGTCTTGGCTGTAGAAGGGGACTGTAGGAGAGTTGTCCTGAGGAGGAGCACCCAGGCTGCTCTGGCCTGGGACTGAGGAGTGAGCAGCCCGTTCCCGGACCGTCCTCGAGCCCGGGTGCTGCTTGGAGCAGTGGGCTTGGACAGTGTCCCGGGTGACACCTGGCCCGGTGACTCCGGGCAGGGTCCCCCGGGAACCTCTGGGTCCACAGTGAGTCTGGGCAGGGTCCCCTGAGAATCTTTGGGTCTGAGCCTGCCTTGAGTCTATGGTTCTCAGACAGGGTGCTGAGGTCCCTGTGCGGAGACCCTCGGTCACTCCGGTCAGCAGCCACACCTCCTCTGTGGGACTGGCGACCCCCGGTCAGCTGGTGGCCTCATGGAAGCTGGCCTTCGCTTTGGGGCCTTTATCCTTGTTTTCAGCTGCCATCGAGTTGACCCCTGACTCATGGTGACCCCGTGACAGCAGAGCGTAATGCTGCCTGGTCCTGTGCCAGCCGTGACCGGTTGTCGTCCGGACCGTGGTGTCCACAGGGTTTTCACAGCTGGGTTTAGACACCGATCACCAGGAGTTTCTAGTCTCTCGTAGTCTGGAGGTGCCACCGAAGCCTGCTCAGCGTCATGTGGCGCACGGGTCTCCACATCCAGGTGGCAGCCAGGTGCGAAGTGCACTGGCCGGAAACTGCACCCGGGCCTCCCACCTGGCAGGCAGGAGCCCTGCCGCTGGCCCACACTGCCTGTGTGGTAACAGGATTCTCAGTGCCCCATCGGTGACATTAATTCTGTTCATGGTGTCCCGCAACCATGACTACCCTGCACTCCTAAAAGTCCAACATCACCCCCCAAGAAACCCCGTACCCGCGAAACGGTAACCATCCCCCAGACGCCTGTTGTTGCTGGGTGCTGTCGAGTGAGTCCTGACTCGTGGCGACCCTGTCAACAGTGGGACGGGACCCTGCCTGGTCCTGTGCCGAGCGCACAGTCAGCATTACGCTTCAGCCCGTTGCTGCGGCCCTGCGTCGATCCGTCTCGTCCAAGGCCTTCCTCTTTGTCACTGACCGTCTGCTCCACGCAGCGTGATGTCCTTCTCCAGGGACTGGGCCTGCATGGTGACAGGTCCTCAGGGTGTGAGATTCGCTGTGGCTACCCTGGCTTCTAAGGAGCCCTCTGGCTGTGCCTCTGGGATGGACCGGCTGGTTCTTCTGGCGTCCTGCGTCTGCGGTGTGTTGGACCTCCGCTGCCGCCGTTCAGGGCGTCAGTCCCGAGCTCTGGGCGCTCTGCCCCCCTTTCTGTCTCTCGGCACTGGCCCAGACGCCGTGTCTAAGGGGGCTCGTGCAGTGTTCGCTCTGCGTCCACGTTGGGGTGCCCGGCTCAGTGTTTCCCAGGCTTGTCCCACTGCGGCACACACATCAGGGTGTCGTTTCTCTTCAGGATGGAGAGGGCGTCACGGGGACCGAGCACGTGTGTTTCTCCGTTGCCTGTTGCTGGGTGCCTGGGTTGTTGTCCCGTCCCGTGATCAGTGCCGCCCTAAACACCGGGGGACACGTGTCAGGTTTCGGGGATCACACACAGTGAAACCTAGGACAACTGGAGCTGCACGGGACAGCCTGGTTTTCCCGGGTGCCCTGAGGCTCCGCCTCCGACAGGGTGCAGCGCTGCCCCTTTTCTGTCGCTCCCTATTAGTGGAAGGTAGGGGTGTTTTCCTTTTCCGACAGGTCTCCCCTCCCACGGGTTCTGTCTCCTGCAGGCGTCCCCACAGGTGGGATTGCAAGGCTGTGGCGGCTGCCAGCGTGGAGAGACTTCCTCTACGTCCTCCGTGCATGGCAGCAGCAGAGCCCTGTCCCCAGGGGCCGTCCATGTTGGTAAGCCAGAGAGTCAGCAGGAGAGGAGGACGCCCTCGATGAGACGGATGGGGGGCTGCACCAGGGGGCTCAAGGGTGACAACAGTGGTGGGGACAGCGCCGGAGCGGCAGCGTCTCCCCCGGGGACACCCAGGCCACTGTACGTGAGAAGGTGCTGGCCGTTGCACCCAGCAGTGACCGGCTGGTTTCTCGGAGTGACCTCGGACGGTCTGCTATGCTGTCACCCGCAGCGGCGTCGTGGCGCCCTGTTCCCAGTGGCTGTGCACGGGCTCGGTACCCTCTGTTTCTGAAGTTTGAGGACACGAAACACACACGAGGACAGGGGTCACACCTGGCCACCTCAGACAGCACTGGGGGAGCGATGACCGGCCTGTGTCTCTGGAGGTGGTGCTGCCACACGCATCAACACGTGTGTGTCTGTGTGTGTATGTCCTGGCACCCAGCAATTCCATACCAACACTGTGTGTGGGTGTGTCCTGTGCGTGTGTGCATGTCCTGTGAATGTGCATGTGTGTCCTGTGTGTCCTGTGTGCACATGTGTCCTATGTGTATGTGTGTTCTGTGTGTGTGCATGTCTCCAGTCTGTGCACGTGTCCTCTGTGTGTGTCCCTGTCTCCCGTGTGTGTGTATGTCCAGTGTGTCCCTGTCTCCTGTGTGTATGCATCTCCTGTGTGTGCATGTCCTGTGTGTTCACGTGTCCCGTGTGTATGTATGTGTCTCCTGTGTGTCTCTGTGCATGTGTATGTCTTGTGTGTTTGTGTGTCCTATCTGTGTGCATGTGTGTCCTGTTTGTATGCACGTCTCTCCTGTGCGTGTCTCTGTGCGTGTGTATGTCCTCTGTGTGCACGTGTGTCCTCTGTATGTACACTTGTCTCCTGTGTGTGTGTCCTGGGGCCCAGGGCTCCCACCTCTAGAGAAACAGCACCAAGCCCCCCAGTGCCCACAGATGCGCCCCGGGAGCCCGGAGCAGCCCCCCTCCAGCTGCAGCGAGCACCGCCCCGCCCGCCTGTTGGAATTTGCGGCCGAGCCGCTGTTCGGGGAGACCCCAGGCACGCACTGTAAACGGTGAGGCGGGCTCCTCCGGCCACAGGACGCCGTCTTTGGTGAATTCACGGAGCAGACGGCTCATCACACAGCAGGTGGCACCTTGAGGATGTGACCCAGCCACTGTCGTGTTTGTCCCAGAGAAATGAAAATCGACCTCTGTACAAAAACGCTCCACAGATGTTCACAGCACCTATTTTTTTTTATGAGAACTGCAAAGTGGAAAAACCGAACCTCCCGTCAATAGCCAAGCAGCCGAACAAACAGACGCATCCCGGGGCGGGAGACGAGACCCGAGCACAGAGGATGAAGGCGGCGACCCACGAAGCCACTCGGTGGTTTCCAGGGTATTATGCTGAGCACAGACAGCCACTTTGGAAAGCTCCCATGTTGATTGGTCCCGTCCGGATAGCGTCCTTTGTTTTTTTCAGATTTGGTGACAGTGCACCCAGCAGGACATACGGCCGTTCCCTGGGCCCTGTGGGTGCAGTTCAGTGACGATGCACTGGTCACCTGTCACCGTTTTTGCTGTGCTCACCGTATACCTTCATCCCCGGGGCCTGAGGCCCCCACGGCCCCCAAACCTGTCATCTGTGCCATAGGGTTCCTGGGGGCAGTTGGTCTTGTACCGACAATTCTGTAAAACACCATGCCTGTGGCAGCTATTTCTGTGACATCCCAGAAATGTCCAAATGACAGAGGTGGAGATCAGACAGGGGGTTGGCAGCCGTCAGAGACTGCAGGTGACGGGGGGAGGTGGGTGGTCACTGCAAAGGGACAACAGAAGAAAGATCTTGGTGGCAACGGAGCAGCTCTGTGTCCAGGTGTTGCTGGATTTCCTGAATCTACCCATGTTTTAATCAGCTAGTGCTGCTCTAACAGATATACCCCAGAGTGGATGGCTTTAACAAAGGAAGGTTTATTCTTAGACAGTCGGGTAGGCTACAAGTCCAAATTCAGGATGTCCCCTCCAGGGGGAGGCTTTCCCCATGGTTGGCTCTGGAGGAAACTGGCACTGTATCAGTCTTTGTCCAGGGAGCGTCTTGGCACAGGAACCTCAGGTCTGAAGGACGCACTCTTCTCCCGGTGCTGCTTGCTTGATGGTGTGAGGTTCCCAACTCTGTCTGCTTCTCTTCCTTTTATCTTTTGTAGGATAAAAGGATTAAGGGTGGGGCAAGCCATGCTCCAGGGAAACTCCCTTTACAGAGGGGCAGGGAGGTGATCCTATGTAGGGATTTACAGTCCCACCCTAATCCTTTAACATACAATTTAGGGAAACCACAAAGTGGAGGACAGTCACAAGATACTGGGAATCATGGCCCAGCCACATGGCTACATGTATTTTTGGGGAGACAGAATTCAATCCATGACAACGCACAGATAAACAAACCCACAGCAATGTCGCCGGCAAGTGGGTCCCGGTCCATGCCAGGGCAGAGCTGGGTGCTGTGGGAGTTTTGAAGGACTGATTTTTTAAAAGGCAGATCACCATGCCTGTCTTCCAAGGTGCCCCTGGGTGGATCCACCCTCCCGCCCTTGGGTGATCGGGCGACTGGTTGGCAGTTGCCTTGCCCTGAGGGTTTGGCACCACCCAGCCCTGTGATCGGAGGGCCTCTCCTTGTAGACAGTGGTTCAGTGCCCAGTTCCTCAGCTGATACCACTGTGCCCCGTCTGAGCGCCGCTGTAACAAAGGACCACAAACTCAGTGGTTTCTAAGAGCAGAAGTTTCCTGTCTGCTGTTCTGGGGGCTGGGAGGGAAGAGATCTGGGGGAGACTCACTTCCTGCCTCTCAGGTTCTGCTGGCTCCAGGGGTTCCTGGCTGGCTGCCACCGTCACACGCTGTCCCTCCTCCGCTCTGTGTCTCTCTTCTCTCCTTTTATAAGGGACACAACTCGTGTAGAGCTAAGACCTCCACTACTGCAGGGTGGCCCCATGGTGACGTCCCTAACAGGGCCTCGTTCCAAACGGGGTCTTGCTCATGGGTAAGGGATTACGATTTCCACATTGCTTTTTGGGGGGTGCATTTCACCCCCGGAGCAGGTGTTGTACCCTTGTCATGTAAGATGGGATCTTTGCAGTCATCACGTGACCTGCAGCGGAGGGCAAGGGACACACGGGTCCTCTCTGTGCCGTCTCTGTGAGTTGCCGGGTCTCTGCGGCCTTGGTGGTGCAGCGGCTCAGAGCCTCAGGCTCTAACTGAGAGGCTGGCAGTGTGGCCCCACCGGGCACCCCTGGGGACGCGTGGGCAGCCCTGTACCCTCCAGCAGAGTCGCTCGGCGTTGGAGCCGACAGGGAGGTGGTGGGTTCCGTCATTGTTGGGCTTCTGTAATTATTTCAAAATCGTAAGTTTTTCTAAGGTGGTGCGTTACATATCACCCCACTGGTGTCAAAATGCAGAGAGGGGGCTCCAGCGAGCTGTCCACTGAAGGCAGGTGCTGGTCATCTCCACGGGGCGGCCTCTGCGGAGTCTTTTCTCCTTTGTGTGTTTTCTGGATTGTTTTTCTAGTTTTCTGCAATGAGCACATATTATTACAATTGGAAAAGTAAAGCAGTTTTAAGTTTTTGGAGAATATGCGCTGCCTGGATGTTTGGAGGCACCTGTGGATTGGGTGGGGTCTGCGGGGAGAGGGACCCACACTCCCCCGCATTCGTCGCCCGGGATCAGAAGGCCCGTTGTCAGCTCTGTCGGGCGGCTGTCTGGAGGGGGGGTGTCGTCATCTCTCTTTGGAGCACAGTGTGTGGAGTCCCTGCATCCCACACACAGTAAAGGGCTTGACCGGCAGCTGGCAGACCGGCCATTCAAGTGCCCCCAGAGGGCCTCGGGGGAAGGGCCTGCTGGTCTGCTCCCGAGATCGCGGCCTCGGAAGCCCACGGAGCCGCTGTGCCCTGCGCACACGGGATTCTGTGAGTCAGAGCTCACTTGCTGGCAGCAGACGATGTGCTGTTTAGTGCCCTGAGTCTGTCCATGGCGGCTGTTAATGGAGGGGCCTGGTGGGGCAGTGGTCAAGCACTTGGCCGCTGACTAGGACGTTGGCCAACTGAGCCCACCCAGTGGCTCTGTGGAAGACAGAGCCGGTGATCTGCCACAGTGAACATCGGAGCACGGTGTCCCCACACAGCGCTGTGACAGAGATCACAGCAGAGAGTCTTGGACAGAGCTGGAGAAAAATGTGGAACGAAACTCAAAACACACGCGTGCACACACAGAGGCCAGACTCACTGCTCTGATAGAGACTAGAGGAACCCCGAGAGGACAGCCCCCCAAAACTGCTTTAACTCTGTACTGAAGTCACTGCTGAGGTTCACTGTCAGCCACCGATGAGACAGGCCCTGAGACACACTGTTGTGCGTGTGGCTCCATCCCGTACGTGAGTCTGAGCGCACACCAGCCCAGGACAAGGACGCAAAGGCAGGAATGGGCAGGACAGCCGGATGAACGGAGACCAGGACCAGGATCAAGAGGAGGAGACGGTTGGCACGTCAAGGGGTTGACAAGCAGTGTCAGAGAGCAGTGTGTGTGTTAGCTGTTTAATTAGGAGCTCCCTTGCTCAATGGGGCTTTTATCTAACGCACGATGTAGGAAAACCGAAAAAAGGGAGCCAAGGAAACCCCGAGGGACCACTCTGCTTTGTCCCCGGGGTCGCCAGGGGTCAGCAATGACGGCGCCCGCAGCAGCTGTCACTGTCTGGGTCCCCTCGGGGGGACACTGTGATTTTACACTTGTCACTGCCTCACGGAGGGGTCACGCCAGGAGAGGCGCTAACTCCTGCTCACCCTGGGAATCGGTGTCGGAGCCGCGGCCGCCGTGACCCCTGCCCGCCGCCTCCCCACGCGGACACCGATGGGGGATGCCCGCCTGGCCCCTGCCCGCAGGACACTGGGCGTCATCTCCGCAGCCACCACACGAACAGGGCAGGGTCATCGCAGAGAGCGTGCAGACAGCTTTTTACAGAAGTGATGCATCCTGTCGGTTGGTGAGGAAACGCCCGAATGCCCCACATGGGCCAACTCATCCACAGCCGGAAACAGCGACGTAGCTCCTGCTAGTCTCATGTATGTGCGTGTGTGTGCACATGTAGATGCACACGTGCTGCTCATGTCCCAAACAGGTGCACTCAGTAGCCTGCCCATCACTTGAGAAACCCCAAGCCGGCATCCACTGAGTGATTCCGACTCACAGTGGCCCTGTGGATGGGCTGGGACTGCCCCATGCTGCCTACGGGGGCGCCTGGCGGCTCGGGGCTGCAGACCTCTCGGTGAGTGGTCAAGCACTCACCCACTGCTCCACCAGGGCTTGTCACGTGGCTGTGCTGCTGTCACGACTCTTCCTACACTCAGTGGCCCCCGGGACAGGCAGTTCCACCATGTGCCATCTTTCTAGCTGAGCTGTGGAACCCAATGCCCGGGGACCGTACACTGCAGAGCAGACCAGCCCCTCAGTTCTCGAGGCCTTGAGCTGGGGACCCCAATGCCTGGGGACCCCGTGCTGCGGAGCAGGCTGGCCCCTTGGTTCCCGGGGCTGTGTGATGTTGGAGGCAGGCTGCCAGGCCTTCCTTCTGCACCACTGGGTGGACTTGAACTCTGATCCTTTTGGCTAATTCTTGAATACTTAGCCATGTGCTCTATCCAGAGACTCCACAAATGATTAAAATTTCCAAAGAAAACAAAGAGAGACCCTCCCAGCAGTTACTCCCAGAGCAGGTGAATGTCTACTGCTTCCCGAGGCTGACGGAAGAGAAGTCCGGGCACTCAGGAGAGCCAGGAGACAAGAGGCAGGGGTCTCCCGTGGCCTGAGGCTGGGGGAGAGGGCACCTCCAGAGGATGAGTGGGGAGGCCCTAAAGATGAACTGTCCCAGGAGAGCTTGCATGGTGGCGTTGGATGAGGCCTCTGCATCAGAATCCTGGGGCCTTGAGCTTCAGGGTAACCCTGCACCCCAAAATGCTTCTGAACCTCTCACCTCTGACACCATCATGGTTGCAAGGCCAGTGCTCTGTGAGATTTTCCCAAAAAGGCAGGCAGCTTGCCCGGGGTAGCAGGCCCGAGAGGGTGCAGCTTGCCCGGGGTAACAAGCCTGGGGAGGGGGCAGCTCGCCCGGGGTAGCAGGCCCCAGGAGGGAATTGGGGCAGGCAGGGCAGAGCAGAAAGCTGGGGTCACAATGGATCCGGGCCTGCCGAAATCAGACAAACACGCTGTGCAAAGCCGTGCCTGTCACTCTGCAAGGTGGTGGCAGACAAAGGCGGCTGTCGCTCTGCGTTTTCTGCTGTCGACGTCACCTCTGTTGTCCCTGGGGCAACTGTGGAAATTGGGGCTTGGGAGCACTTCCAGGCAGGCCCTCTTTGTCACTGTGCTATGTGTCCCTTTAGGGGACAATAGAGGACACCATCCTTTCCACTTGCTTGACAAGGCCTGGGTGACGGGTCTGGCTAGTGGTCACAGTGGCTGGGAAGCATCCAGCTGTTGAAGACCCTCCGGGATCTGGGCAAGGTCCTAGGCCCCCGTTCCTGAGGAGAGGGGTCTACCCCCAGCACCCCTTCCTTGTGGTGGTTACGGGACCCAGTCTGTGCTGAGTGACTGTCTGACTGTGCGTCATGAACCCCGCGGGAGGACCCTGCTGCAGGAAGTCACCGGATCGGGCCGGCCCAGTGGGTGACCAGGTGGCGGAGGGGCTCTCTCCACACACGGCTTGGAGCCTCCTCTCAGGGGCCCAGGGAGAGCCCTGCTGCACGGGGCAGAATTCAGGGGACAGTCTGGAAGGGGCCGCAGGGAGGAGGGGCCGGCATCTGTCAGCCTCCTGTGAGTCACCGCCGACTCTGACGGCCAGCAACCCTTCTGAAGGGCAGAGCCAAGCCGCCGTGGGCCGCCCGGGGCACGACTGGAGGCTCCCAACTGCTGACCCTTGGGTAAGCCGCTGAACTCTTTAAAATTGTCCTTTAGATGAAGGTTGACAGAAACAGCTGCAGTTAACCACTGTCCCACCAGGGCAAGAACGTGTGCGTGTCTCTGTACATACGCACATACGTGTCTTCTAATGTTGTTGTTGGGACTGTGGAGTCCGGCTTTGTCCAGTTGATTCCGACTCAAGACCGCACACCCCTCTAGGACAGAGCAGAGCTGCCCCCGGGCTTTTCTGGGCCATTGTCCCGACGGGAGCCAGTTGCCGGGTCCCTTGTCCACAGAGCTGCTGCTGGGGTCAAACAGCTGACCTTTGGGTTAGCAGCTGAGCACTTAAAGTCTGCATCACGGGTGGTCTTGTACGTATTGTGATAGACTTTATTTTCCAGAGCAGACTTAGGCTTGCGGAGACACTGTGCAGATAGTGGGGCATCTCCCGCCCACCCTGTCCTCCGCGGGCTTCGCCCTGCTAGTCTGTTGAGAGGTGCATGTGTGAGACGTCACACACCTGTGTTGGTGCATTGTTGCTGGCAGGGGCACGAGGTCACGTGTCCGTCTTAATGCTGTCACACACAACTGCTTTGCGGCCCTAAGATGCCCAGGGCCCCACCTGTCCGTCCCACCCGTATCCCGAGCCCCCAGTGACTTCTGCCATTTTCAGTGCGCGCGCTGTGGTTGTGAGGGGCTGTCCAGTCGATTCTGACTCCCAGGGACCCTGTTGACGACAGAACGAAACCCTGCCTGAGCTGCACAGTCACTGTCATTCTGCGGCCATCGCTGAGGCCGTTGTGTCATCCATCACACTGAGGGTCCCCCTCTTTTGGGGACCCTCTCCTTTACCAAGTGTGACATCTGTCTCCAGGGACTGATGGCTCCTGATGACAGGTGTGATGTGCATACGCTGAAGTCAGTTTGTCAGACTGTGTAGCCTTGGTGTGGCGGTGAGCTGGTCGCCATGTCACCGGGAACCAGTGGGTCACCCTGGTGGACAGGCCTCAGCGCAGCTGCCAGACTAAGAAAGCTGGACAAGGACGTGGAAGACATTGGCCGGCAACAGCCTCGCGAGCAGCCCCGGAAGTGCCTCCATGGTGCGCTTTTTCCAGAACGTCCCCGAGTTGGCATGACGCGGTGCGCACGGCTGTTCTGCGGCATTTCTTTCCGTGGTCTTTTCCTTTGGCTTTGGTCAGGCGGGTCCCCAGCTCAGCAGCCCTGCGCACCCTGGGACGAAACACCGCCTGGCCCTGTGGCGTCCCCATGGGGTGCGTGCTCACTGGGGGGTTTTCTACTGCTTGTTGTTGGGGTGTTGGTGAGTCGATTCCAGCTCTCAGCTGCCCTGTAGGACAGAGTGGAACTGCCCCACAGGGTACCCAAGGCTGTAGACCTCCACGGGAGCAGACAGCTGTGTCTTCTTGTTTCAGTTAGAGAGACGCACTCAGGAGACCTTCCTGGTGTCTCATGGCTTGAGAGCTCATTCAAATTGATTTTTTTTTTAATAGGAAACTCATAGCCTGTGATGTCTGCTCTTTGGGTTTGCCCCTCCCCAGGGGCAGGAAGGAGGCAAGGGAAAAGCTGGGTGCCAGGGCTGCTGGCAGACTTGGTATGGCCTGAGAGGGGACGGATGCTGAGAGAGGGTTGTGTTCACACACAGTGGTTGGCTGCAGCCACCCAGCTGGGACACCTCCTGTGGGTCTCGGCCCCCTGCCTGGGGCTCAGGTTGTCCCAGCCAGTGAGGTGTCCTCCAGCCCAGCAGCCCGTCTGTGGTCACCTGGGGCCAGGCCAGGACCCCCTGAGGGTGGCTGGTATCCCCTACCCACTTGCTTCCGGAAGGATCCTAGGGCTTCTGGGGTGAGTTCTGCTCAGAAGATGGAACCTCAGGGTGCTTTGGGTTTGGGTGTTTTTCCTAACTTGTTTATCTTTTGGTAGTTGAGAATATACGCAGCCCAATATGTACCAATTCAGCAGTTTCTACACGTGCAGTGTAATGACACTGATGACGTTCTTTAAATTGTGCCACTGGTATCACCCCTGTTTCGGAGCGTTTCCTACCTGTTACGTAAGCTCACTGCCCCCTTGGCACCTCGTGTAAACGTTTAAGCTGCTGTTGTCAGTCGGGGCTCGTACAGACAGTTCTTCAGAAAAGCTCAAGTTGGAGGGTAGACGTTCTTTGCTAATTAAGCTAAACTGTTTTGGTTTTAAGAAAATTTCAGGGTATTTGTGGCTTCACGTTTACAAATGATTTCAAGACAACAGATTTCAGGGTTTTGTCTAACCTCCTTGGCTTTAGAAAGTCTGGATTCCATGGGAATTTGAAATGCTGTTCCACATTTCCTCCTTTTGATCAAGATTCTTCTGTAGACTCTTTGATCTAAATGTCCTTATGTTTGGGGATTTTTAAAATTGAGGCAGCACGCACTGTCTTAGTTATTGTGTGCTGCTGTAACAGAAACATCACAAGGGGAGGTGACCTTAACAAACAGAAACTCATTTCCTCATAGTTCAGGAGACTGCAAGTCCAAATTCAGGGTACTGGCTCTAGGGAAAGGCTTTCTCTCTGTCAGCTCTGGGTAAGATCCTTGTTTCTTCAGCTTCTGCTTCCTGGTTCTTTGGAGACCGTGGTGTCTCCCTTCTCCATCTCTGCTGCTCTCCCTTGCTTATATGACTTCTTTTACGTCTCAAAGCCATGGACTCGTGATGTGCCCTGCCCTGATGCTGTCTCAGCAGCAGAACAAAAACAACCCATTCTCAAGTGGGATTATAACCATGGGTGTAGAGGTCAGGATTTACAGCACATATCTGGGGGGACAGAACTCACTCCTTAACTCTCACATAACATAAATTTAACCTTTTTAAGTAAAACTAGCCAGGCATTTAGAATATTGACTGACCTGTGCAATGACCCTATCCGCCTAGTTTCAGAACATGCTTGTCACCCCCAAAGGAGACCCTGTGGAGGCAGCAGCCGTTCCCTGCTCCCCTCCCCCACCCGGCTCTGTCCCTTTCTGACTCATGGGGACCCCGCAGGTGACAGAAGGGAACAGTGCTGGTCTTACCTCATCCATACTGTCACTGTCGTGCTGGGCCCGTCACTGCAACCACTGTGTCAGTCCATCTGGTTGAGGGTCGTCTGCTTTTTCGCTGACGTGCCACATTACCAAGTGTGATGCCCTGCTCCGGGGGCTGGTCCCTCCTCACAATGTGTCCAAAGCACAGGAGACAGAGTCTCGCCGTCCTCGTCACTGAGGAACATTCTGGTGGTACTTCTTCTGAGACAGATGGCCCCGTCTTATGGCCGGCTGCAGCACGCACAGGGTTCCCCACCGGACCCTGTCTTCCGGCTGGCCGTGGCGCGCTCGGGGTTCCCTGCTGGGACCTGAATTCTGAGGCGTCACTTCTTGTTTGGTCTTCCTCATTCGTCGTCCAGCTTTTGCAGGCCTGTGAGGTGACCGAGGATCAACAGCTTGGGTCAGGGTCACCTCAGTCCTCAAAGTGACACCTTGGCTTTCTAATGCTTTAAAAAGGAGCTTTGCAGGAGATTTGCCCAGGGAAATACGTGTTCGGTTTCCTGACTGCTCCTTCCGGGGCGCTGACTGTGGACGCAAGGGAAATGAAACCCTTGACGACCTCCGTCCATTCTTCATCATGATGCTGCTTCCTGGTCCCGTTGTCAGGGTTTTTGTTTTCCTGATGATGAGGTGCAAGCCGTCCTGAAGGCTGTGGTCTTTGATCTTCATCAGTAAGTGTTTCAGATCCTCTTTACTTCCAGCAAGGGAGGTGATGTCGTGGGTGTGATGCAAGTTGTTAATGAGTCTTCCTCCAATTCTGATGGCTCGTTCTCTTTCATGTGGTCCGGCTTCTTGGAGTATTTGCTTGGCATGCAGATTGAAAAGGTCGGGTGAAAGGATACAACTCTGATGCACACCTTTCCTGACTTTAAACCATGCAGTGTCCCCTCGTTTTGTCTCCACGACGGCCTCTTGATCCATATACAGATTCCTTAAGAGCACAATTAGGTGTTCTGGAATTCCCATTCTCCCCATTGTTAACCATAATTTCTTATGATGCACACAGTCAAATGCCTTTGCATAGTCAGTGAAACACAGGTAAACTTTTGTGTGGTATTGTCTGCTTTCAGTCTAGACCCATGTGACATCAGCAATGAGAGCCCTGGTTCCCCATCCTCTTCTGAGTCTGGCTTGAATTTATGACAGTTCCGCGTCAGTGTTCTGCTGCAACTTTTTGAATGATCTTCAGTTAGATTTTACTCATGGGTGATATGAATGACATAGTTTGATAGTTTCTGCGTTCTGTTAGGTCGCCTTTCTTTGGAATGGGGGCACAAACATATGGATCTTTTCCAGCTGGTTGGCCAAGTAGCTGTCCTCCAGATTTATGGACATAGACAGGTGGTTCCTTCCAGTGGTGTGTCCGTTTGTTGAGGTCCCCCATGGCTGTTTCGTCAATTCCTGGTTCTTGTTTTTAACCAGTGTCTTCAGTGTCCTGGACTTCCTCCTTCAGAGTCATCGGTCCTTGGTCACATGCTGTCTCCTGAAGTGGCTGAACATAGAACAGTTCTTTTGGCAACAGTGACTATCTCGTCCTTCTCTTGTCCTTTGATGCTTCCTGTGTCTTCCAGAATTTGCCCGTAGACTCCTACATCATTCCAAATCAAGGCTTGAATTTTTTCTTGAGTTCTTTCCGTGAGAAATTCCAAGCTTGTTCTTCCCTTTTGGTTCTCTGACACCAGCTCTTCGCCATGTCACCGCCAAGCTCTCCTCTGTCTTCTTGCGCCCATCTCTGAGATCTCTGGCTCGCCTCTTTTACTTCGTCAGTTCTCCTCGCTTCAGCTGTGCTCTCTTCCAAATCCAGTCTCAAAGCCTTTTCTGACACCCATTCTGGCCTTTTCCTACCTGTCTTTCTAGTGACCTCTGGCTTTCTTCACATGTGCTGTCATCCCACAACGTGTCTCGTCTTCGGTCCCTGGTGGCCTGTGCCCCCCTCCCTGTCTCATGGGTTTGCCTGTTGTGGGGACCGAGCACGGTGGGGCCTCTGGTGTCAGGCTTCTCTCCCTGAGCGTCCTGTCTTTGTCTCGCCCACACTGGGACAGTGTATCAGAGCCTTGCTGGTCCTCCTTGCCGGATTGTCTTTCTGTCCTGTGGGACAGACCACATCGCTGCTTCTCTTCTTCTCTGATGGACCCTTGGGTGTTGTGAAAAGTGTGGCAGCCAACATTTGTGTACGGGTGTGGGTGTGGACGTCTTTTCCTTGCTCTTGAGTCGATGCCTGGTGGCGTTGCCGGGTCCCGTGGTAATTCTGCAGGCGCTTTGCTGCAGCCATGGCACCATTTTACAATCCCGCTAGAATTTTGCTCCTTTATTTTCTTCGGACTGTGGCTCCACTGTGCTTGGGGCCGAGTGTTTCCACGTAGCCTGAGAAGGCCCGTGTTTCTTTCTGCAGGCCCTGACGGCGCTCTTAATTTGCAGCCGTGCTGATGCAGCGTGAGCTGCTGTTTCTCTCCCAGCATGGTCCGTGGCTGCCCAGGCTCTGCCGTGGGGTGGCCAACGTGGGTAGCTGGGGTTCTGTTCTTCATAAAGCCGTCTCTGCCCACCCTGCGTGATGCTTCTATTCAAAGAGAAGACTCTCGCCGACTGTCAGCCTGCGCCTCACCCTTCAGCCGTGGGTCACTGCTGGTCCCGCCTGCCCAGCATGTTCTCGGCCGGGTATGTCAGGTCATCCCAACTCCTGGAGACTCCACATGGGTCAGAGTGCACCCGTGCTCCCGGGGGGTCTCAGTGGCTGAGTTTGGAGACCACACTGCCAGGGCTTTTGTCCAAGGCCACTCCGGGTGGGCATTGACCCACAGCCTTCGTGTCAGCAGGTGGGTGTGCTCAGCCGGGACCTCCTGGCACCCTCTCATCCAAGGTCCGCTGGAAAGACTCCCTCAGTTGGGGTGTCCCCCTTGGCATTGGAGGCAAGCGGCGTCCACTGCAGCCACGAGAACCCACCCCGGCACAGAGCCCTGAGTTGGCCCCCTGTCCCAATTTCCCCGAGACTCAGAGCCCGCGGTGTGTCCACAGAGCTTCTGCACATGAGGAGAGGGTGCGGCAGACCCTCGCCCACCAGGAGGCCCCAGTCTCTCAAACATCATCTGAGAAACCTGCTTTCCAAGCCACACATGGGTGAAACTGTAACGTGAAGTGGCTTCAGAATGGCTTCAGGACTGGCAGGGGGACCGCCTCCTGCAGGAGTGGCGCCATCCCCACTGGGGTACCCCCGTGCTTAGGTGCCCCAGGTTGGTGCCGAGATCCCACCCATGCCACCCCACCCCGGGTCACCTGCAGGGACAGGAGGGAGCGGGGCTGGGAGGCCACTTCTAGAGGGTTCCATACTGTGATTCTGGGCAGACTGGGATGTCGTCGTGGGGCCTCAGCTGGGTCACCCCAGCCCTCTGAGACAGTGAGTGCTCACAGGTCTGGTGGCTGCCGTAAGCCACAGGGCACCCCATGTGTGAAAACCCCTTTAGAATGTGACTGGCGCTGCTGCAGTTACTGGGAGCCTCTGAGTGGTGCAGGTTGAAAGTGCTGCTGACGAAAAGATTGGAGGTGGGGGTCCCCCACAGGTGCTGCACAAGGAAGTCCTGGCAACCTGCTCCCCAAAAATCAGCCCCTGAAGCCCTGCAGAACACAGCTCTGCTCAGACCCGCGTGGGGACGCCGTGAGTTGGGGTGGACGTGGTGGCCGTGCGGAGCACAGCTGCTCAGACCTGTGGGGGGACTTGATGGCCAGTTGTAGTTTTACTGTCCTCATTCGTTTTTCACTGTGCTTTCAGGGAAAGTGCACAGCCCACATCAGCTTCTTGTGCCAAACCGTACACGCACATTGCTCTGTGGTCCACCCTGTGCCAGCACACACCTCCTCTCCAGCGTGTGTGTCCTGTGTCCACCCAGACAGCTCCTGCCCGCTCGGCCCCGCGTCCCCCTCCAGCCAGGAGCTGCCCAGTCAGTGCCCTGAGTCTCCTTGAACCGAGAAGCACACTCTCGGCTGGAGTCGTTTCATCTTCGCGCCCAGGCTGGTCGGTGTCTGCAGAGCTGACTTCAGTTCTGGGCTCACAGAGAACTCAGGGGCACGCCTTCCGGGGTCCCTCCAGTGTGTCAGACCATCAGGTCTGGTCTTTGTCCTGGAATTTGAGCTCTGCGCCCCACTTTTCTGCCCCTCTATCAGGGACTCTGTGTTATTAAGTTACTATTATTATTCATGATTCTTAATAAACTTTTCAGCACAGCCTTTGATTCAGAGGTTGTTTTGGCTGTGGTGCCGAGATGTCTGTACCCCCCGACCCTGCGCCCCAACTGTCAGCACCTGACCTTCAGATGGGACACGTGTCACAGTCGTGGAGCCAACACTGACCTGTTGTTACAGACCAGGACACACGCTTTATTCACCTGCCTTCATTGCTGCCTGATGCCCAGTCTGTCCCGGGACCCCACCCCCACGTGACGTCCAGTCTCGGTGTCTCCTCTTTGTGGTGACTTTTTCTCACACGCTGGATCCCCTGACCCGTTGGTCACTTACTGCTCCACGGGCAGTTGCTGCGGCTCTGTTTCCACCCCTCTGTGGTGTTCGGGCAGCTGTCGGCAATCCGGGCTTGGGCCTGTCTGCGGCTCTGGTCGGGCCGGGCCGCCCCCTGAGCCTGCGGTGACCGCGGGCTCCGCAGCCTCTCCCCGTCTTGGCTGGAGTGCTCCCTGCCCCCACTGTGGTCCCTGGCAGTCCTGGTGACAGGGCCATTAGGCTGTCCCCGCAGAAAACACGACTCATCTGTCCCCTACCTCCAGGCGTTCTGTGCCGCGTCTGTTCCCCCGTCACCGGGTACGATGGGACCGACCGCCTGATTCCTGGGAACTGGGTCAGGGCTTTCTGTCCTTGGTCTGTCTCCAAGGAGGCGAGGAAAGCTGATGAGCAGGTGGCGGAAAGGAATAGCGAGCTTGGGGAGCATTAGACAAGCAGCACTGTGAGCTCCGTGTCACCCCAAGAGCAAAGTCAGAAAGAAAGGGTGCTGCCGTGTCCCCGTCTCTGTGTGGTTGATGGGCAGCACCGAAGCTGCCTCAGCAGACAGGGCCGTGCCGCTCACGAGGTTGTCTTGGAAAGCCCCCCACCAGAGCTGAAGGCAGCCTTTCTCCCCTGGCCGCCCACCGGCCACCCACGGTGACACCAGGCTTCCTGCTGAAATGGCTGCATCCTTGCAGTGTGGCTGCATCCCTTCAGGTGAAGCCCAAGTATGCAGAGGTGGCCTCTTCACAAACAGGCGTTGAAGAGGTGTGTGTCCGGAAGGCTCTGGGGAGCTGTTGCCTGGCCCCGAGTGCAATCACAGAGAGCCCCTCTGTCCTCCTGCACAGGAGCAAGCTCCCCAGATGCAGGCCACCTCAGAGAGGGTGGTCTGGGGACAGCAGATGTCACAGACAGCACCACTCCTGGGCCTGGACACGCGCAACCCTTGTGGCTCTCAGGAGCCTGGTGTCTGTGGACATCCACGTCCTTCTGTGCCTGAACAGAGGGAGACAGGTGGACGCTGTGGAGATGCAAGTGGCCGTCCTGGGAGGAAGCTGCCAATGAAAACCAGGTCCTAAGTGGTTGTTACAAGCGTGTCTTCCTAAAAATACACACGCTGGGAACAGCCCAGGCGTCCCTCCGTGAGCGAGGCAGACAAGCAGAGCGCGGCTCAGCCGTGCGGTGGAATGGTGTTGCCGTTGGAGGCCGTCGAGCAGAGTCTGACCCAGTGAGCCTGTGGGACAGAGCAGCACTGTGCAATAGGGTTTCCCAGGCAGGCGTCTCTGCGGGGGGCAGATGGCCTGCTCTGCCCACTGAGCCACCAAGTGGGGCACTGCAGCCACCCTTCCAGTTACTAGGTGAGCACCTACCTGCCGTGCCACCAAACCTGCCAAACCGACGGCCGCCGAGTCGATTCCGACTCACAGCGACCCTATAGACAGAGCAGATGCCGTAGGGCTTCCCGAGGGGTGGCTGCGGCATTCACAGTGCTGACCTCTGTGTGACGAGTGACCACCTTGCCACCGTGGCTCCCCAGCCGCCGCCTCAGCCACCCAGAGAAGTCAGGTCCCGGCAGACACTGCGGCAGGCACGCCGGGAAACCTGGCGCTGGTGAGAGCCGTCAGACGCCGCAGGACGCCTACTGGTGTCCCTCTGGTGTGAGATCCAAGAGGAGGCCAGCCCACAGGGAAGGGAGCTCATCAGTGCTTACAGGGACGGGATGGGGTGGGGAGCTGCTACTGCGGCGGCTCTGAGACCCTCCCGGGCCGGACGTCCCCTCTGCCTGGGTGGTCCCCCACACCATGCGGTCCCCTTGTCCTGGCTGTCATCTCAGGCGTCCTTTGGGCAAGCTGTCTTCTCTGGGCTGCGGCCAGCCTCACTTTCTGCTGGAGATGGGATTGTTCTAGACCCAGTCATCTGAAGAGCAGTCCCACCTCGCTGGCTTGTGGCGTGGCCTGGCCCACCGCAAGTTTTCACTGTCATCGTCACCACCCACAGGCCTGGCTAGCAGAGGTGCTCAGACAGCTGGTGAAGCTGACAGGTGCTGCCCACACCCTCAGGACCCAGGTGGCAGGGATGGGCCCTGTCCCCACATGCAGGAAGGAACCAGAAGGTCAGGGCCGGTCAAGTAACCACAGACCACAGACCCCAGTGACGCTTCTGCCTGTGACCTGGTGGGGAGAATTGACACAAGGCTGCAAGGGGCATGTGGACTGGCACCCTGGTCCCTGCACCAGGCTGAAGGGCTGCAGTGACCGACAGCCTCTGTGTGGCCTTCCTTGCTGTGGTCTGGTAATTCCCATTTGGGGGAACAGGTGGGACTGTGCAGCTGGGGTCACTGTGGCCCACCAGGGGGGTGGCTCCGCTTTGCCATCCTCCTGGGCTTGAAAGGAGCCCGCCAGAAGCAGGAAAGCCAGGACCCCACAGCCATCAAAGAAGAGCAGCCGGGAGCCAGGATACCCTGTGGACCTGGGGTCCTCACGCTGAGAAGCGCCTGAAAACAAGAGACTGAGACGTCAGAAGAGGCAGCAGGAAAGACTGCGCAGCAGGGGACAGTGTGGTGGTCTTCCTGGTCCACAAGAGAGAAAGCCAGAGGTCCTGGGGCAGAGACCTAGGGCCAGGGAGGGACTGTCATGTTAGAACTCTGTCCTGCATGTCCCTGAGACTGAACTGTAAACTGTAAGTTCCCCCATAAACCCCACAATGGAGAGTAGGTCTGGGCGATGAATTCCTGAACCCGGCAGAGAAGCAGAGTGTGCCACGGGGGCACGGTGGTGTCCCAAGCGGGATGGTCGGTGGCGAGAGGAGGCCTGTCTGACCTCCGCTTCCTAGGAGTCGGCCTTGAGCTGCTGATTTCTACAGGAGGCCAGACACTGCCCCCAGCCCCCGCCAGCATGCCATTTTAACAGGGGCGGGCGGCCGGAGTCGGGGTGTTTATTTACTTAAAGCTTTGGTTGGTGTGAAGCACGCACAACGGAACCTGGCCTCTCCCACCCGCGCCCCTGTGCGCTCGGCAGCTGTCACCTGTTCCCAGAGTGGGGTCCCGTCACCCCAAGTGCTCTCAGGTGCTTTCCATCTCCCCGACCGAGTCAGTGCCCTTCAAGAAATGAGTCCCCGTTCCCTCCCCTGCCCTGCCACCGAGGATGACTGGCCCGTGTCAGCAATGCCCGGGGGAGAGCCTCGGCTTGTTATTTGGAAAGAATTAGGCTTTGGTCCGAGCTCACCCTGTATACCCGAATAAATTCCCAAAGATGGTGAAAATCAGGGGGACCCCAGGTCCCATGATGTCCTCCTCTCTCCCCACTCACTGTGGGGATTCAAATGTGGGCAGTGTCCTGGGACATCAAGAATCAGATGGCTGTGGGCTGCAGAGTCTCCTGGGGGTCAGTGGGAGCCCTTAACCCAGGAGTCCTCACTGGGGTTGATTCTGCCCCCCAGGGGCACTGGGTGATGTCTGAGAATATTTGTGGGCGTAGGGCCGGGGGGAGGGTGCTGGTGGCATCACAGAGGTGGAGAGCAGGGAGGTGCCTGACCCCTTCCCGGACCCAGGGAGGCCCTCCCCAGAGGAGGGTCCAGCCCCCGTCAGTAGGGCTGAGGGCAGAGCCTGCCCTCTGTTACCTGACTGCCAACGCTGTAGCAGGCACCTGGCGGCCTGGCTCAGTGCAGGCTCCGCCAGCACTGTCGTGCTGGTCTCGGTGCCTGGACATGTCCCTTCTGGGGTCTGTGCCTGTCCCCCCGCAAACCCTGCTTTTGTTTGTGTGGCTCCCCAGCCCAAGGTGCTGTTCTCCCCACTGCCCACAAAGCACTGTGTCCTCTGGTCAAGGTCACCTGGATTCATAGCCTGCCCTGCCCTCCGGGTCTCTGGGTCTGAACTGGCCGTTTGCTGCAGGGGGCTGGCGAGCCAGGTGGGACCAGCACTGAGAAAACCCTTCTGAACTGAGTGCCTCCCTCCTGGCACCTGGCACCCATTCTGGGACCTGGGGGACTTGGAGGCCCAAGCGGGTGTCTCCCTGGGGACAGCCATCCACATTCCGTCTGAATTTAAATGCCAGTTGTCCTTAACACACCTGCTCCCTGAGGAAGCACCTGCTTTCAGTCAGACCCCTTGAAATTTCCAGCCCCCCAGTGCTGTGCGGGGACCCCTGTGGGGCAGTGGTAAGGGCTCGGCTGCGGGTCAGGAGGTCAGCGGTCCGTGTCCACCAGCCTCTCGTGGGGACCCCGTGGGTAGTCCCGCACTTGTCCTTGCAGGTGGCTGTTAGAGCGGACTCCGCAGAAATGGGCCGGGTCTGGGTTTTCACATGGCTTGAAAGAGGCCCTGGGACCCAAAACATCCCTGGGGGAAGGGCGGTGACCTGTCTGCCTTCACCTGGGGGAGCTGAGTCCAGACGGAGAGCCCCCAGCTGGTTCCTGGGACGCAGCGGTGACAGCTGTCCTGGCTCTCTGCCGTCCGGCCCACTTCTGGCACCTTCTGTCCCCCGCGCGTCCCTCTCTGCTCCTCTGCTGGGTTTGCTCAGTCACTGCAGCCCCTGCACAGAACCCACAGACCCCGCTCGCAGTTACGGGTTCTGTTAGGGACGTAACAGGTGCAGCTCAGCCTTGGGGCCGCTCGGGACTCAGGTCTTCCGGGTGGGCAGCCTCTTCTCAGCCAGGCCTGCAGGCGCGTCTCTCTCTGGCCCCTCAGCCGCTGCCCACAGAGCACCTTCAGCCTTGGCCACTGAGTCCCCAGAGGCCCCGCGGGCACTCTGCTCTCTCCTTTGTGGGGTGCAGCACCCCCTGTGTGGCCTCCTGCCACAGCTTCTTGCCATCTTCAGTTCCCGGTGCTCTCTCTGGTTCTGGGAGCCCCTGAGCACAGGATTCCCGGGATGTGCCCCCTGCCCCCCACCCCCACTGCTGTCCCCGGGGTCCACAGCGGGGCGGGGTCTTCTTCCGGCCAGAGGTGGTTCGCTCATGTCAAGCACCCCAGAACGGCAGACCTGACCCACCTCCCTGGGGGGGCCACAATCCCCTTCTGTGCGGCCCTGTCCCAGGGCCTGGATCTGAATTCCTTTATGGCAATAGAAGCCCCAGAGACCCGCCCATGGCGCCACACCTGGGGACACAAAGATGAGGCGCTTGACTGCTACCTTGAAGGTTGGTGGTTGGACCCCGCCAGAGGCTCTAAGGGGAAAAGACACCACGATTTCCTCCCCTAAGAGGGACGGCCCAGAGAACCCTATGGGGCCATTCCACTCTGTCGTATGGGGTCGCTGAGTAAGAATCCAATCGATGGCACTGGATCGATAGCAGTGGGTTTAAATTTTGGTTTTCTGTTTTGCCCAGATGTAAAGAAACACAGACAGAGGACTGTGTCAGTGGGGAGATAACGTAACATCATCGAGGTAATGTCAAAGAGGGGACAGCAAATGGGAATGGAGAAAAATAAACTGGGAGGAAAAACTGATCCCCTGGCCCCAAAGCCCGGTGGCTGTGGTGACAAGGGGACAGTAGGTCTGTCCTCAGCCCCGAGGGGGTCTCTTCTTTGTACCCACCCCTTGCCAGAGGGGCTCGGCCCTCCTTCTCCCCAGTGGGGGTCCTGGCGGTGGTCTGGGAAGTGTTTCCCCACCGTTGTTGCCTTGTCTCAGCAGCCTGGCGGACTAATAAGACCCTCCTTGACCGCACAGAGGACGCCAGCACTCCCTCCCTTGTAGGCAGTCCCCGGCTGAGTCTGCAGAAACACTGGGGGCCGGGGTCTCTGACAGTGCACCTCAGTACTTCAGCTGCTCACCTGCGACGATGGCCTGGCCTGCAGGCTAGGGCCCGAGTCCCCGTCCTCCACACCTGCCACCCACAGTCGGGTTGGCTGGGCCGGCACGGAGGGCAATAGCAAGGACCTGCAGGTCAGACGGGCATCCGTCCTGCCTTGAGTGGGCACACGAGTGACGCAGAAGAGTCGGGCTGCCCTGGTGGGTGGTGCTGCCGGTGCCCCCAGGACTGGGGTCTGCCCCCCGCCGTGCTGGGAGGCAGCTCAGAGCCTTCCCTGTGCAGGTGTCCGTCTGTCCCTCTGGATGTCACAGCCCACGGGCTTGGCAGGGGACTCACTAGCAGGATGCTGCTTTTTGTTTTTTAATTTTTAAATTTGAAATCATTGTAGACTCAGAGGAAGATGCAAAGAAAGCTATGGGGAGGGAGGTCTCCAGGCCCGTCACCCAGCCTGCCCCACGGCTGAGTCAGTTCTGATGCGTGGCCACCCCCGTGACAGAGTAGAACTGCCCCTGAAGTGCTGTGGATCACTTCTGTGTGGCCTTGTAACTCCCACCCGGGTGATCAGGGAGGACTGTCTGACACGGTCACTGTGGCCACCAAAGGAATCGGTCAGGTTTGCCATCCCGCCCAGCACCACACGGGAGGGGAGACCCGTCAGAGCGACCCCCAGGGGACGGGGTGGCGGGCTTCCCAGCCCCTGGAGCAAGGAAGCTGAGTGCCCCTGGGCAGAGACTGGGGCCGGGGAGGGGTGTGAGCAGGGCTAGGAGGGGGCTGAGTGAGGGGAGGCCTGTCTCGGGGGCCTGGACTGTCACCCGCTCCTGCCCTGCTGGCTGCTGTGGCTGTCAGGTGCCGTCGAGTTGGTTCTGACGCCCAGCGACCCAGCACAGCCCAGAAAGAGAGACTGCTCGGTCCCGTGCCATCCTCACCCTTATGACGGCGTCCCAGCCCCTGTGGCAGCCACCGTGTCTGCCCACCTCCTTGAGGGTCCTCCTCTGTGTCGCTGAGCCTCCACTTTGCCCGGCATGATGTCCTCCCAGGGGCTGTTCCCGCCTGATGAAGCACGTGCAGCGTAATCTGACCGTCCCTGCCTCTAGGGAGCACCCAAGCTGCGCGTCTTCCCCGACAGATGGCCTCCCTGATGAGCCCCATGATGGCGACGGTGGTCTGCGGGCTCTGTGTGGCCGCTGCGATGGGTTAGCAAACCCCGCAGAGAGGTAGAGAGCGTCGTGGGAGGGGCCGTTGGTGTCAGAAGCGGGTGGATGGGGAGGGGGAGGCCCTGGTGGGAGGGGGCCTGTCTGACCTCCCCTCCCAGGGGTCAGCGTAGGCCATTGATCTTGATTCTTCTTCCCTGTTGTGGGGTTAGAGGAGGTCAGCTGTGTCCCTAGGCTGTTTTTATAGCCACCCCGGGGGGTTCCTAGGCTGCAGTCTTTATGGGGAAACCCTGGTGTCGCAGTGGATAAGAGCTACGGCTGCTCACCAAAAGGTCAGCAGTTCCAATCCACTAGGTGCTCCCTGGAAACTCTGTGGGGCAGTTTTCTGTCCTGTGGGGTCACTGTCAGTCAGAATCCACTCGACGGTAGTGGGTTTGGTTTGGGGTGAGTCTCCACGAGTTCAAACTGCCAGCTGAGCACAGAACCACTGCACCACCGTGGCTCCTCTCCCCGTGGTGACATCTTGCCTGAATGCTAACCACAGACACACCGACCAACGAGGAGCCGTCTGGTTGGCCCAGCTCACGGTGACCCCGCGTGTGAGCTGAGATGTGCCCTGTGCAGCTGTCCATGCCTGATTTATCACAAGCAGATCGCCTGGCCTTCCTCCTTCGGACCCCTGGGTGGGCTTGAGTTTGCAGCCTCCCAGCTCACAGTGGCCGTGTGAGCAGTTTGCAGCCCTGGGGGGTCCAGAGACAAGAGCCAAACTAGGAAAGGGACACTGCTGCAAACCAGAAGTGTCAGCAGAGTCAACGCCTTGGTGTACGCCTGTGTCTGTGCCACGCTGTCACATGCATAATTTCAGTGTCACCCCCTGCAGGGTGCAGAACTTTTCCGTCACCCTAAACATCTCCTGTCCCCTGGTTCCAGGAGAGACTCAGGAAGAGCGTTTTTTGTGACCGCACTTTGGGAAAGAAAGCACGCTACCTACCCAGCAGGGAGAGCAGCAGACACGCGGGTTTCGGGGGAACAAGTGTGCGTGATGTGCAAAAACATCGAGCTTATTTTTGTTTCGTCCTCGGTTTCCTCTGCTCTGATCCGTGGTGCTGCCAAAGTGGGTGTCAGGCTGCGGGGTTTTCATGCCAAGAAGAGAGAATGTTGGCAGTGACATTTCCAGCTGTGTGGCGGCCCGAGAAACGCGCGTGCTTGTGAGCAGGGGTCTCCTGGGCAGCGCGCCCGGCCGCCAGGCAGAGGGGACGTCCCCGCTTGATGTACCCACCTCCCTAATGAGGACGCGGGTCCCTAATGATGGGACATTTCACAAACAGATCAGAGAACAGCGGGGGAGAGGGAGGACAGTGTGGCAGGTCTGCCCAAGGAGAACCGCCACCCCGTTCTGAGCCGACACACAAACATCCTTAACCAGTTTGTGTCTCTCCCTGATGCGTTCATTGTCATTCCGGGGACTTTGCCGTGTCTCTCAGCTTTCATCGCTTTGACAGAGACATTTTTATTTTTTTTTAATTGACCAGTTTCCTATTCATGGGATGCAATTCTGGACAGCGAAGACGCCCAACAGTCCCTTTTGCTGTGTGCTACGTGTGATTAGTAAGATGACAGCTAATTCATCCCGTTCTTACTAAAATAGTTGTCGTGATTGGGTGCCACTGAGTTGGTTCTGGCTGACAGTCACCCATGTGACAGAGAAGGACTGCCCCACGGGGGTGTCTTGGTCTGTCATAGACGGAAACAGTCACCAGGTCTTTCTCCCACAGAGACACCAACGAGGCCCGAACTTACCACCTCTGGGTGAGCAGGTGAGCGTCTGAGCCCTGCACCACCAGGGAGCCTTCTCCCTCACCCGGTGCCCTTCTCCAAACAACCAAACAGCCCAGGTGTGCCGTGGCCGGCATCACAAATCAACCCATTAACCGTGGCAGATGTACAATGGAAGTCAGTGGAAATAAGTGCTTCTGGGTCAGCGAGACGGCTGTGGGGCAGCGGGTCTCCGCTAATGGGGGCTGAACAGTTTGGAAAAGGGGGGGTGGGAACGGTCACAGGACTTGAAGGGTGCAATCAGCGTCACGGAACTGTCCGTGGAGAGATCGCTGGACTGGCGTGTGTTCTGCTGGAAGGTTCTCAGTCAACGCATCCGGGTTCCGTGTGTCAGCTGCATCTGTACTGGAGGCTCTGTTCTGATGGGGAGCCAAAGCCCCACACACCGCTGCTGAGTGGGCGCTGACTTACAGCGATCCTCCAGGACAGAGGGGGGCACGGGGTGACCGAGGAACGCCCAGTGGGTCTGAGCTGTGGGCCTTTGGGTCAGCGCCCAAGCCCTAACAACTACACCATCAGGATTTCCGTGTCAAGTAAAATCCAAGTTAAAAAAGTGTCCCCAGAGGAAGCACCATGCCACGTGATTCCCACTACAGCAGCTTCTAGGAAAAATGAAACTGCAGAGATGGTGAAAAAAAGCTAGTTTCCAGGGGGCTCCATGGAAGGCAGGATGGACAGTGTCATGGGCTGAATCGTGTTCCCCCAAAAATGTGTGCAGCAGTTTGGCTGGGCTGTTGTGTGACTGCGCTCTGTGTTGTGATTCTCCTCTGCTGTAAATCCTCACCGCCTGTGGTGACAGAGGATCTGGGTGGGACTGCAACACCTTCCTGAGGGCGCCTCCCTGCTCCACTGCGAAGGGACCTTCCCTGGAGGGTGGCTCGCACCGCCTTTTACCCTACAAGAAAGAACAGGACCGGGAAGCAAGCAGCTGGGGACCTCACACCACTGAGAAGGCAGCTCTGAGAGCAGGGTGCGCCCTTCGGCCTGAGCTTCCTGCGCTGAGACGCTCTGAGACCAAGGAAGCAGCGGTACAACCCAAGGGCCTTCCTCCAGTGCCGACAGAGTGGGCTTCCCTACAGGTGACACTGAACTCGGAGCTGGAGCCCACCGTGCTGTGGAGGAAGACCCCGCTCTTCGTAAAGCCGTCTGCCTGTCCCAGTGTCTCCGTTACAGCAGCATTCGATGACAGACAGATGTGGAGGGCAGTGAACATACTCTGTGTGATGCTGTAACGGGGGACATAACAGGGGACAGGTGATGTCACATGCTTGTCAAGACCTGCAGGACAGCACCACACTGGGAGGGGTCCTGCCTGTAAAGGGGGACTCTCTTCGTGCCGGCGTGCCGCACACCAAGAGCCCACAGCTCGCCAGTGCAGGCTGCCGCGATCGGGAGCCAGCCCTGGGGCAGGCTCGGCTGCGGGGAGCCTCCACCTTCCATGCAATGTTTCTGTAAACTGAAGACTGCTCTAAAAAATAAACTCTATTAGGAAAAAAACCCACTTCCCTGTGGGAGACTTGAATGCAGAAATAAACACAGCCCCTGGATCCACTTTGTACAGATGGCGCTTTGCTAACAGCACTCGCCACGGAACTGTTTGGATTGGCGGGTGCGTGCCGCCGGTGGACGTGTCCCAGGGAGATGGCGGTGGGGTCCTGAGGGCAGGGTAGATCTCTGCAAGAGCAGAAAGGGGGAAAAGCAACCCTGGGTGGTGTCCACGGCTTGGGTCGAGCCCCCCAGTACCAGCTGGCACCTAGTGGCTCCGACTGGGGTCCCGCCCACATGGGTCAGAGCAGAGAGTGCCTCACAGGCTCTCAGGTGGATTTCTCAGATGTGGGTGGCCAGGCCTGTCTTCCGAGGCCCCTCCAGGTGGGTTCGACCCCCACCTCTGTCAGCAGCTTGTGCTGGGTCATCCAGGGACCCTGCAAACAGCCCACAAGGGACACCAGGCAGTTCCTTCGCTGCGAGGTGGTGCCCAGTCTGTCGAGGAGCCCCAAAAGCAGAAACCCTCACTGGAGCCCAGCCTGCCTTGAATCAGACTGACAGACAGTTGGAGCAACATGCCCCCCAGGAAGCTGGGGTCCACAGTATCAGGTGAAGTGATGTTTGGGTTCTTTCTGGGAGACACTGGTTGGGTGTGGGTGGCTGAGTGGGTGTAACAGTCTGAGACAAAGAGGAAAGTCATTCTGCGGGAACAATGTAAGACAGTGTGATTGAGGACCTTGAAGAAAACAAACCAAAGGCAGGTGTAGGCTCCTGCCTTCTGGGAGAAGAACAAGGGGAGGGAACGGAGGGGGAGAACACACCCGCCCGCCTGGTGGTGCTTTTGAAATGCAGACAGTGGTGTGCAGCCTGCCCTGTGCGGACTAATAGTGGAAATGAAAGCGCTTTGCTAAAAATCAAAGACACACAGGACGGGAACGCTAGGGGTCTAATCCTTGACTCTTTGGGACGGCGGACTCCAGTGTTGGGACAAGCGCTGGGGCTCTGCAGGCCAAGGAGACACATGCGTCACCCCAAGAAGGGCAGCACGCGAGGGGGGCACGCCAGCCATCCCATCAAACACGACGCCGACACCCTCTCGCCCTGACAGTGAAGACAGATGGGTGTTAGGAGGCACCCCACATTTGGTGGAAGACAGTGCATGGCTTGCAGGCTCCCTGGCTCGATGCTCAGCTGTTGGACACAGATTGGGGCGTTCAAGCCCACCAGCAGTTCCGTGGGACACAGACCTGGTGATCTGGTTCCATAAAGGTTTAAAAAATAAAAAGGAAAAAATCCACGCCATCGCATCCATTCCAAGTCACAGTGACCCTAAAGGACAGAGTGGAGCTGCCCACTAGGGCTTTCCTCTGCAGGTGGGTTGGCTGGTTTGGACCGCTGACTTTTTGGTTAGCAGATGAGCGCTTAATCGCTGCTCCACCAGCGCTCCTGTGTAAAGCGCCCACCGTGACAACCCCGTGGAGACGTTCTCCTCTGTCCTCTGCCCCACAGGGTCCCTACGGGGCAGAATCCCCTAGATGGCTTCTACTAACAAGTACCTGTGGCCTCTGTTGGCGTTTCGGGTATTTATAAGGGGTGTTAGTGGGTGGACGGGGGACCCCAGAAAGGTACCCTCCAGTCCTGACACCGGGTACCGGAGAACAAGACCTGATCTGGAAACAGGTCTTTGAGGGCATCAGGGAGCAGGCTGCCGTGAGGTCACACTGGGGCAGGGGCCCCTGATGGGGTCAGGGAGGAGACAAGATACAGACGGAGGTGGTGTGAGCACAGAGGGACCTCGTAGCTGGGGGACGAGAGGAGACTCCCTGGGGCCTTCAGAGGGAGTGGAGCCCTGCGGAGCCCCGGAATCTGCACCCTGGCCTCTAGAACGCGTAGGGCAGCTTCTCCTCTCCTAAAGCCGCCTGCTGTGACCACTGTGTGGCAGGGCCACTGAGTCTCTGCTGACGCGGCGTGACCCCCGGGGTAGGGCAGAACTGGCCGTGTGGCTTCCTAGACCAGGATCTTGGGGATGGAGACCCCGGCAGCACCATGGTCATGGCTGGGTCCGCGGACCACGAGGTCGGCAGTTTGGACCCACCCCGCGCTCCTCGAAAACCCGACTCCGCCCTGTGGGGTCCCTGGGAGTCACTCAGCGGTGGTCAGTTTTCCTGTTTGCTTGTTTGTTCAGTCCTGGTGGTGAGGTGCAGGGTCAGCTGAAAGGGGATGACCCTGGACGAGCCGGGCTGACACGGCGGCTGCCAGGACGGGCTGAGACGGCCGAGACGTTGAGCATGGCGCGGGGCTGGTGCTGTTTCCTCCTGCTCTGCCGTGGGTTGGCACGGACCTGGTGGCACCTGCCAGCACTCTGTGGAAGGGTCCCTGGTGGCATGGTGGTTAAAGTGCTCGGCTGCCGGTGGAAGGACCCTCTGTGGGAGGCCGCCGGCCACTCCGCTGGGGAGACGGCGGTCGGCTGCGGTCAGCGCCGCGGCCAGCGCCGCGGCCCGGGGACCCTCTGGGGCGGGTGGCAAGTCAGAGTGCCCTCCGTGGCTGTGGTCTGGTGGTGCTCACAAAGGCAGACTCTCGGGCCTTTCCGTCGGAGCCCTGGGTGCCTTCCAGCCACCGCCCTCCTGGCGGACGGCTGACTGGGTGCCTGGCGGTGTCCCCTGCGCCCTGAAGAAGGCAGGCTGCTGTCTTCGCCTCGTTCCTGGGAACGTGACTTTGCTGAGAGGTAAGGTCTCTGCAGACGTCACAAAGGAGGGAGGGTCCATATCCAGTGTGACTGATGCCCTTGAGAAGAGGCACAGAGATACAGAGTGGCTGGGAGACACCGTGTGAAGACAGGCAGAGAGTGGACCCGTGCGGCCACCAGCCAGGGAGTGCCTGCAGCCACCAGCCATGTGGCAAGACACATGGGCATCCCTCTCAAAGCTTCCAGGGGGAGCAGAGTGGGGACAGAAGGGAAGTCTGCTCTTCAGAGACCCCTTCCTGGTGTTCTGTTGCAGCGAAGCAAGCAACCCAGTGCTGTCCAGTGAATCCCAACCTCACAGCAACCCTATAGGACAGAGAGCTGCCCCATGGGGTTTCCAGGGAGCATGTGACAGATGCGAGCTGCTGGCCTTTTGGTTAGCAGATGTAGCACCTAACCAGTTGGCCACCAGGGACTGCGCCACAGTAGAAACACCTTAAAAAAACAACTGATGACAAGAAATGCATTGCCATCAGGTGAACTGCCGGCTCACAGCCAACCCTACACAGCAGGGGAGAGCCGCCGGCGGACCCCACAACGCACCCAGCGGTGCGGACTGCCTGTGGCCCGTCAGCAGCTCGGTCAGCAGTCCCAGCGCCGCACCGCAGCGCCACTAGGGTTTTGCTGCTGTGGGTTTCTTTTCCGTGGTGGCCCTTGGGAGTCGGGACCAGTGGCTGGCGCGTAACAGGATTGGGTCAGAAAGCCCAGGTGATGAGTTTTTATTCTGTGGTGCCACAGAGTAATTTTTAAGTTGAAACTTTATCCATTTCTGTCAATAACATGCATTGCGGAAGAGGCTCTGCCCCACGGTGGCTGGACAGAAGGGTCAGTGGCGTTGGCCCCATTCGCCACCCTGTGTCAGCGGTCCGCTGTTTCTGTTCCAGTTGTGTCGTCCCCCTGACCTCAGCTTCCTGCCCCCAACTATCTAAAACGCCATTTTTTTCTCTTTTTTTAACTGTGCTGTGGTGAAGGTTTACAGCAAACTCATCCCACACCAGTTCAGACACAGCGTTGTCACCCTGGCTGCCAGCCCCGGGACACACCAGCCCCCGCCCGTTGTTGACCTCGGGTTCTCCGTTTCCGTTCGCTGGCTGTCCTGTCCCCCCCTGCCTTGTCCTCCTTGTCCCCAGGCTGGGGCGTGCCCACATAGTCCCCTGTGTGTGGCTGAGCTACAGGGACCACTGCCTGTTTCAGGGGCTGGTCTCATCCTTGAAGAAGCAAGGTTGCTGTTGTTCTCGCGTTCCCTCCTGATTCTCAGACCCTCTAGGGTGCCCTAAGGGGGCCCCTACTTTTTGTTTGTTTAACGTTTTACTGTGCTTCAGGTGGAAGCCCCCAGTCCCGGTCCATCTGCCGCGAACCCTGGCCCCGCCTGCTGTGTAACTGCGCACGCCCTGCCCCGTGACGGCGGGCCCTCCTCTCCACCCTGGATGTCCTGGGTCCCCTCGCCCAGCTCCCGGCCCCTCAGCCCTCTCCTCTGCCCTCCGCAGGGAGCTGCCCAGGGGGTCCTGCAGCCTCTCAGCCAAGAAGCACGTCTTCACCAGGACCACTTTACGTCTTAGTGTCCAGTTTAACCTTGGCCTCAAGAGTTGGCTTTGGTCCCGGTTCCAGCTCTGTCCTAACAGAGTCTGGGGGCCAAGTCCTCAAGGGACACTCCAGTCTGTCAGACCATAAAGTGGGGTCTTTTAAGAGACCTCTAGCTCTGCACACCCATTTTCCTCCTGCCACGTCAGAGACTTCACTCTGTGCTCCGTGTCAGGGCGTCACTGGCCGTCACTGGCGGTGGCTGGGCACCATCTAGTTCTGTTGGTCTCATGATGGTGTGGCCTCTGGGTTACGCGGCCCTTTCTGTCTCCTGGGCTCCTATTTTCCTTGTATCTTTGATGTCCTTCCTTCTCCTCGGCTCCAGGTGGGTTGGGACCAGCTGATGCTACTTAGGTGGCCCCTCACTAGCTGTCAAGGCCCCAGACAGGGATGGTCCCTCTTGAGCCCTTCCAGAGATGGGAGGCTTCCTGCCTCATCCGATGGCCAGTTGCTGCTTTGAGAGCCCCCTCCCCGAAATCCACCTGGCATGGTCTCCCATGGGCGGGAAGGCGTTTCTCAAGGCCCCTGAGTAAGCCTGAGGGTTTGGTGTGCTCTTGCATTTAGGGACACCTGGTCCACCCTCCACTGTGGCCCGTCTCCCAATACCTGGCTCCGATGTGACACAGAGGGGCTTCCAAGGACCCAATATGTCCCTGCTGTCCTTGCCCTCCCCATCCGAGGGTCCCAGGGCAGCTGCAACAAAACCTACAACCTGGGTGACTTAAAACCACAGACATTCATTCTCACACTTCTGAAGAGCTTCATCTGTTTGTCTGACGTGATTTCACTGTATCTGCTGTCCCGCAGGATTTTATCAGAGAAAATTATATTAGAGGGATACTCAGGTTTGTCATGGAGAAACTAGCTCACCATGAGACAGTCACCACAAGGCTTGCTCTGAGACCTCCCAGCATGCTCTGAGAACCAGAGAACCAGGATGAGCGAGCATGGTGGTGGTTCAGTGGTTACAGCCCATGTCTTCAGACTGTAGGTTTTCACCCCGAGAGCCAGGGTCCGAGGTCAGTGGCAAGCAGCGCGTCAGCAGGCGCTCAGTCTTCAGAGAGGGGCAGCACTTTGCCTCTGCCTCCCCCCAGCGCGCCAGCGGAAATTCAGGGTTCCTATGTGACTTTGTCACCCCGGCTTCCCACCACAATGGCCACTGTGAGGTCAGTGTGTCACGCCTTGGCCCCAGGGCTGAGAGTCACTGAAGGGTGCATCTACTCTAGAGGTTAAAGGTCAGGGCTGGAGGTCACGGCTGGAGGTCAGGGCAGCTGTTTAGGTTTAGTTGTTGCCCTGTGTGACACGGTGCTGGGTCAGAGTGAACTGAAAAGCTGTTCACCTCCCGAGCACCTGCATTCCTGTGGCCGCACTCAAAAGTCTCCTGACTAACTCCCTCCTGACGTACAGGTTCCTAGTGATGTACAGGTTCCTAGTGATGTACAGTCGCTGCCCGAGAGCGTCCTGCAGCAGACACGTCTTCTGAGTTCACACTGGGAGTGCGGGCGTGTCTGAAAACCCTGCCCCGTTCGGTAGTTTCTGTGGGTTCTCACTCACAGTGACCCCACAAGACAGAGGAGAGCTGCCCCATGGGGTTCCAAGGACCAGCTGATGGCCGAGAGCCGCTGACCTTCTGGTTAGCAGCTGAGCTCTGAATCACTGTGCCACCAGGGGCTGATCGTGTAAGATCTTACAGGATCTTAGAGGGCTGTTAAACCACACAGAATACCTACTGTGTGTGGCCGGGCGCTGAGCGGTGACTGAGGTCTCAGCTGGCAGGAAGCCTCAGGCAGCCTTGTGTCTCTGCCCTTCCCCCTGAAACACGGCCTGCGGGACCAGCCATTCCCAGGTGGCCGTCCATCGGAGGACTCACCAGGCTCACCCCTGCGAAGCTTCCCAGGTCAGAGGTTTGGCTTTACATGGCCGTGTTGTTGCTGGTGTTAGTTACCACATTGTTGGGTAAAACTCACAGGAACACTAAGGGACAGAGCACAGCTGTCCCTCGGGATTCTTAGGCAGCAATCTTCAGGGGGAGCCGTGGTGGTGGAGGCTGACAGCCGGGCTGTCCCTGAGGGGTCAGCGGTTCAGACTGGCCAGCTGCCCCCGGGAGGCCCTGCAGGGCGTTTCTGCCCTGTCCTGTAGGGTCTCTGTGAGACAGTCACTTCAGGGCAGCTTGTGTCTGTTTCTGATGGTGCAGTGGTTAAGCACTCACTGTTACCAGAAGTTGTCTGGAACCCCAGCTACTGTGTGGAGAGAGACAGGGTGCCTGCACCCATCAAGGGGAGAGCCTTACGGAGCCCACGGGGCAGGCACCTGTCCTCTGGGGCCACTATGAGTTGGAGTTGACCTGTGACGGGTTTGTTTGGGTTCTAATCTTTATGGGAGCAGATGCCAGATATTTCTCCCCAAGAGCAGTGAGGTGGGCTCAAAGCACTGACCACTTGACTACTCTGGCCCAGTGTTCGCCCATTGTGTCCCCATGGCCACGGATGGCCTTCTCCTGCTCCGGCTGAGCAGTTCCGCTCTGGGAAAGCCTCGCTGTCTCTGCTCTGTGGTACCATAGCAAAAAATCTAGACCCAGTGCCACTGAGTTGATTCCGACTCACAGTGACCATAGAGGTCAGAGGAGAATGCCTCACAGTCTCCAAGGGGTGCCTGGAGGACGGGAACTGCTGGCCTCTGGTTAGCAGACAGCACTAACCACTGCGCGACCAGGGTCTCCAGGACCCCCCGACCGGACGGAGCCTTCTCTGTACTTTCCAGAAGCCATCCTGACTCTCCATCTGTTCTCAGGCTTTGTCTCCTGGCTGTGTCCCTGTGTCTGGGTCGCCACGGGTCCCCTCTCCCTCCACTCCCAAACTGCCGCCGTTTTCGGCCGCAGAGCCGTTCAGCTTTCTCTCAGTGGACCCTTTCCATCTCCTGTCCTGGGGGCCTGGCTCCCTGTCCCCAGCACTAATTAAGGTATTTTCCTAAATAAGCAGTTACATCTCAAAATGAATTCAAGTGCCAGATGGTAAAGGGGGTTTTTTCCACCCTGGACAGTTGTGTAACGGGTGGTGGGTGGTCTCTATCACAGGAGAGCAGCGTGGATGCCGGGGCAGGGAGGAGCATGGAAGCCGGTTACTCACTGCGAGGTCAGATGGCCACACATCCCTGAGGCCGTGCCCTGAAGGCTCCTGTAACAAACAACCCCAGGAGCTTGGGGACGGGAAGCCATGAATGGCTGTCCTGGGTTGTGTGCTGTGGACAGGTTCCATCACGGCGGTGCCAGATCCCTGGGGCCCTGTGACACAGTGAACTGCCCGTGGAGTCTCCTGGCCCGTCATCTTTATGGACAGTGAACTGCCAGGTCCTTCTCTTGCCAAGCGCTTCAACGCCGCGCCACCAGGGCTCCAGCTGGTCACATTACTGTTGTTGGGAGGTGACAGTTGGGCTGAACAGTGTCCCCTGAAGTTCACGTCCACCCCAAACCTCATACATGACCTTATCTGGCAGTAGAGTCTTTGGAGATGAAATCAGTTACAATGAGGTCCTGCCGTGTTGGGGTGGCCCTCGATCCCCCCATGTTTGAGTCAGCTAGGGCTGCTCTAACAGAAATACCACAGAGTGGATGGCTTTAACAAAGGAAGGTTTATTCTTACACAGTCCGGTAGGCTACAAGTCCACACTCAAGGTGTCTGCTCCAGGGGCTCTGGAGGAAAGTCCAGTATCGCATCAGTCTTTGTCCAGGGAGAATCCTGGCGCGGGAACCTCAGGCCTGAAGGACGGGCTCTGCTCCTGGTGCTGCTTTGTTGATGGTGAGGTTCAGAATCCTCTGCCTGCTTCTCTGCAGGGTGAAAGGGTTAAGGGTGGGGCAAGCCACACTCCAGGGAAACTCCCTTTACAGAGGAGCAGGGAGGTGGTCCTGTGAAGGGATTTACAGCCCCACCCTAATCCTTTAACATACAGCTTAGGAAAACCACGAAATGGATAACAGTCAGAAGATACTGGGAATCATTGCCCGGCCACAGGGCTACACATATTTTTGGAGGGACACAATTCAATCCACGACACCCCGCGTGGAAACTCTAGTGTCGCTCAGAGCTCAGCGGCTCGCCCCGAGGCCGCAGCTCGAATCCAGCAGGTGCCCCGTGGGATCTCTGCGGGGCAGTCTTCCTCTGTCCTGTAGGATCACCATGAGTCAGAACTGACTTGATGGCCGTGGGTTTCCACAGCTCGTTCCCCCAGTGCCAGGCATTTTTTGATTTCTTACTGCTGCTTACGTGGGTGTTGATCACGGACCCGAGTAACATGAAATCCTGGACAGTTTCACTGTTTTCCTCCTGGGTCATGATGTTGCTGACCGGTCCAGTCGGCAGGATTTTTGTTTTCCTGATGTTGAGGTGCAATTCTTACAGAAGGCTGTGGTCTTTGATCTTCATCAGTACGTGTTTCAAATCCTCTTCACTTTCAGCAGTCGGGGTGGTGTCATCTGCACAACACAGGTTGTTAATGAGTCATCCTCCCGTCCCGATCCCCCATTTTTCTTCGTATAGTCCAGTGTCTCAGGTTATTTCCTCAGCACATACATTGGATGAAACCTACCCACTGCCCTCAAGTCAATTCTGACTAACGGCCACCCTAGAGGACAGAGTGGAGCTGCCCCATGGTTTCCAAGGAGTACCTGGGGACTCGAACTGCCAGCCTTTTGGTTAGCAGCCATAGCACTTAACCAGTGCACCACCAGGGTTTCCAGGGACTGCACAGGTGTGGGAGAAGATAAAACCCTGAGGACCTCACACCATGCAGTGTCCCTGTTTGAAAAGCTGCCTCTCGATCCCTGGGTGTGTTCCTCATGAGCACAGTTGGGGTTCTGGAATTCTCGTTCTTCCCAATGTTGCCCATAATTTGTAATGATCCACAGTCAAACGCCTTTGCACAGGCAAGAGAACATAGGTAAATGCACTTCTGGTGTTCTCTGCCTTCACCAGGATCCCTCTTGGTCAGCAGGGACATCCCTGGTTCTGTATCCACTCTGGAGTCCAGCTTGAATTTCTGGCAGTTCCCTGTCAAGATGCCGCTGCAGCAAAACCTCACTGGACTGGGATATTAATGATGTTCTTTGATAGTTCCCGCATTCACCTGGATCACCTTCCTTGGGGACAGGCATCAATGTGGATCTCTTCCAGTCTGTCAGCCAGGGAGTTGTCTTCCAAATTTCTTGGCAGAGACACAGATCAGGGGGTACTCCAGCGCCGTGTCCGTTTGCGGAAACGTCTCAGTGGTGGTCCATGGATTCCCGCAGCCCTGTCTGCACCACGGCCCTCAGTGCAGCTTCGACTTCTCCCTTCTGCACCGTTGGTTCCTGACCACATGACCGACCAGTTATTTCGGATATGATGACTCTGGATATTCCTTCCACCTTCTCTTGATGCCCCCTGAGTCCTTTCCTATTTTCTGCATAGAACCCTTCAGTGCTGCAAGCCCTGAGTTGTTTTCTTCTGCTCCTTCCGCTTGAGAAGTGCCGGGCGTCTTCCCCATTCCGGTTCTCTATGGCAGCTCTTTGCGCGGGCCCTTGTAACGCCTGACTCTGTCTTCTCGAGCTGCCCGTTGAAATCTTCGGCACAGCTCTTTTACTTCGTCACTCCTTATTTTCACACTAGCAGCATGACATTCAAGCGTTTCAGAGTCTCCTCTGACATGCAGCTTGGTCTTTTCTTTCTTTCCTGTCTCTTTGTCGACCTCTTGCCTTCTTGACGGATGATGTCCTTGATGTCCTTCCAGTTTGTCTGGTCTTTGGGCCATCAGTGAGCAACACATCAGATCTGTTCTCGAGACGGTCTCTAAACTCAGGAAGGATGTGCTCAAGGTCACACCTGGGCTCTCATGGACCTGTGCTGGTTTCCTTCGGTTTCTATTTGGATCTGCAGGTGAGCAGTCGGTGGTCTATGCCGCAGGCAGTGCCTGGTCTTGTTCAGACTGCTGATGCGGAGCGCTCCCTTCGTCTTTTCCCACAGATGTGTCGTCAGTGTGACTCCTGTGTCCCACCTGGCAAGGTCCACGAGTACAGGCCCTGTTTGTTGGTGGAACAAGCATCTGTAATAAGAAGCTGCCGGTCTGTCACGCGACCCCTCCGTCATTTGTGTCCCCAAAGCCACCTTTCCCACCTGCCGACCCTTCTTCATTGGCCCCAGCTCTTGCCTTCCAATCTCTGGTGACTGTCAAGGCACCTTCAGTGCGTCAGTCTGCTTCAGGCCGCAGAGGGGGGAGAAAGCCCCCGGTTCCCTCCTCTCTGGCCTTTGTGGTTGGACGTGTAGATCTGACCCCTGGTCCTATTCAGCGGCCGTCCCTGCAGGCGTGTGCGTGTCACACTGTCACTGACAGCACGTACCTCAGGACAGATCTTGAAATGTTCTTTCTGAAGATGAATGCAATGCTGTTCTTCAACTGGTCATTCTCGGCATGGCAGACCTACAGCTCTCTGACTCACGGTGGCCAGCGTCAGCCCACTTCTGCTCGCTAATGCAGAGGGTATCAATGGTTACGCATTCCATCTCACTTCTGATGACTTCCAATTCTCCTAGATTCATACTTTGGACAATTCATGTGCAGATTACTAATGGGCATTTGCAGCTGTTTCTTCTCATTTGGAGTCATGCCACATCTGCAAGCCAAGGTCTTGAAGGCTCGACTCTGTCCATGTCATTAAGGGCGACACCCCTTTGAAGAGGCGGTCCTTCCCCAGTCGTCTTCCGAGGGTCTTCCCACCGGGGGGCTCACCTTCTGGGGTTGTATCTGACCGTGCTCTGCTGCAGGTCATGACCTTCACCGGCTAATTCTTTTCAGATGCAGACCACTGGGTCCTCCTTCCTAGTCTGTCTTAGTCAGTCTACGAGCTCAGCTGACACGTGTCCGCCACAGGTGACCCTGCTGGTGTGTGAACTCTGGTGACATACCATCCAGCCTCAGAGGAACACAACACCCCAACAGTATGACAACCTGACAGGTGTGTGGAGTGTTTCCTTTATAGGTGTACCTAGTCTCTGTCTGGAAAGTGGGCTTTAGGAGTGGTTTCAGTTCTGAGTTAGCAGAGGGTCCCAGAACCACCGTTTCAGAGGTTCCTCCAATCTCTGTCAGACCGGTAAGTCTGGTCTTCCTTAGAAAATTTTAATTTTGTTCTCAATTTTTCTCCCGCATGTCTGGAAAATCCCCCATTGCGATCCCTGTCAGAGTTGCTGGTGTAGCTGGGCACCCCTAGTTCTTCTAAGACTTCGGCTGGTGGCATCTCTGGCTTCCTGTGGCCCCTTCATCTTTTGGGCTAATAGTGCCCTCGTGTCTTGTTCATTCTAATTGGCTCCAGACAGGAAGGGACAAGAAAGTGGATCTTAGATGGATAGTCGCAAGCTTTTAAGACCCCAATGCTACCTCTCACAAACATGATGCAGACCCTTTTCTTACCAACTATGTTATGCTGACTGACCTCGTTGCTCCCCAAGACTGTGGTCTCTAGCCTCCAGTCCCAGCAACTTGGTTCCCTCAGGGTGTTTGGGTGTGTCTGGGAAGCTCCTGGGACTTTCTGCATGATGCAGTGGTGCTGACCACCCTGTGCAGTGTGTCATCCTTCCCTTCACCAAAGCTGACCCTTGTCTACTATCCAGTTAGTGACTTCTCTTCCCTGTAGAATTTTGGAAATCCTGGTTGCGTAGTGGTTAGCGCTACCGCTCCCTAACCAAATGGTCGGCAGTTCAGAGCTCCCAGGTGGCCCTGCAGAACTCTATGGGACAGTTCTACTCTGTCCAGTAGGGTCCCTGAGTTGGAATCAACTTGACACCACAGGTCTGGTTTTGGGTTTGTAGGGTGTTTAATGACTGTGACCTGGAAGTGAACCCCTCAGACATCTTCCAAGGCACCACTGAGTGAAATGTCAACCTTTCGGGTGGCAGTCAAGGCCCCTGCCATGGGCACCACCCTAGGTTTGTGGGCCTGTGAGGCAGCCCCAGGCTGCGCAGCTAGTCTGCTCTTCGGCCCCAGCGATTTCTGGCATGCAGCTCTGAATCACCCCCCATCATGCTCCTGGGCTCAGGCGCATGGGCCGCCATTTTTAGGGTCACAGCTAGTCCCTGAGGCAGGAAGGAGACCCTGGTGAAATGGACGCTGGCCTCAGCCATTCGCTCGAGTGTCACCGGCCAGATCAGGTCTCATGGCTGCCTGTCTGTCTAAAAACGCAGGATGTGCCGCGCCACCACACACCCGTAGGAGAGGGGGAGGAAGGACGCAGAGAGCCCTGCTAGGGACTCAACTATGTCCCCTACGGAGATGCATTCAAGTCCCGAGCCCTGTACCCATCAGCTTGATCTTGTTTCAGAATGCGGACTGTCATGGAGTCACTATGATCCCCGAGTACCTGTCAGCGTGGTTAGATCATGGTGTCCAGTGTTGTGTGACTGTCCAACTTTTGTTGTGTGATGTCATTTCCGTGTGTCACAGATCTCTCCACTGTTGTAGTCAGATAGATCAGTGGCAGCTGCATTGATGAGATCTGCAAGATGAGGTCTGTTTCCAGCCAATCTCTTCTGAGATAGCGAGCCACCAGCAGAGATAGGAGGACCTTCTGCCAGAGAAAGCAGCCCGGGCTGGGAGCAGAGTGCGTCCTTTAGACTCGGGACCCTGTGCGGAGAACCTCCCAGTCAGCAGAGGACACTGAACTCGGATTTCTAGGCTGCTAGATCGGGAGAGAATTTCTCTTTGTTAAAACCGTCCACTTGTGGTATTTCAGTTATACCAGCACTAGGTGACTAAGACAGGAGCTTTGAAGATGTTACATAAAACACAAAGCCAACCCCACCACCATCGACTCTACTCCAACCCACAACAACCCTACAGGACACAGCAGAGCTGCCCAATAGGGTTTCCCAGGGGCACCTGGTGGAATCAAACTGCCGAACTTGTGGTCACCAGCCCTAGCTCCTAACCACTGGCCACCAGGGTCCTTGAAGATGTTCCGATTACGTAACAAGAGGCCCTGGTGGACCAACGGTTAACAGCCCAGCTGCTAAGGGAAGTCTCTGTGGGAGAAAGATCCAGTGATCTGACCTCACAGAGACATCAGCCCCAGGACACCCCGCAGGGCAGTTCCGCTCTGTCCCTGAGCCGTCGGGGCACTGTGTGGTTAAGCGCTCTGCCGTCAACCTCCAGGTCAGCATGGGGCGGCAGCGGCTGGTCTGCGGGAGGTGGCTGTGGCAGCCGGCTTCTGTACAGGGGCAGCCCTCTCCGCACTACGGGTGAAAGCAGGAATCAACTCGGTGGCAGTGGTGGTTCTGGGTTTGGCCTGAAGGGCACCACCAACACGCTACCAAAGCACTGTGGGCTCTAATCCCGTGCAGCTGGTGTCCCTGTGACAGAGAGGTGACCAAAGGACAAGGAAGATGGCCCGGAGATCACAGACGAAGGGCGGCAGCCACAAGCACTGAAGGCCCGGGGTCCCTGAAGCCGCAAGAGACAATGGCTCCCAGAGGGTCTCGGGAGTCAGCGCACCCCGCCGACACTCTGGATCTGAGACTGAGGGTGACCGCTCTGAACTCACCCACTGGGCGGTCCCTGCAGCCCAAAGGAGCTGGAATGGGACACGACTACTTCGTTCTGCTGGGTCTCACAAGCTCTCTGCCTTTGAGAGGGCACAGTCGTACCACTTTTCAGTCACGTGTGTTAGTGGAGAGTACCTGAGTTTTCCCTCTCTTGACAGGCCCCCCACCTGGCGTTCCCAGGCCCCACTGAACTGTGGTAGGGCACCTCCCCGAAACGCTCAGAGGGAAGGGGGAGTGACAACGCACGGCCATCAGCACGGAGGACAGCTGCGTCTGAATGGTCCCACCTGGATCTGAATCAGGAGCCCAGAGAGGAACGTGTACTGGTGTGTGATACGTGGCCGTGTGTCTGTAAATTTGTACAGGTAACACCTGTAACCCAAGCACTCTGAAGTTAATTTTTAGAATATTTTAGCAGATTACAAAACACCTGCTTACTGTAGAGGTATGAAGGGAATAGAGCTTTGAACCGGTTCAACCCCAGATGTACCGAATCAGAATCTGTGTTTTGACACATCCCCAGGTGATTCTTTTTGTGTGTATGCTTCAGGTGGAAGTTTACAGAGCAAACAAGACTCTCACTAAACAGTTAATGTGTACTTTGTTTTGTGACTTTGTTGCCAGCGTGGGATGTGTCAGCGCTCTCCCCTCTCCACCCCAAGTCCTCTTCCATTCGTCCCGTTTTCCTGTCCCTCCCGACTTGTCTTTGTTTGGGAAGTTATGTGCCATTTAGTCGTGAACACAGCTGAACCATGAAGCACGTTCCTCACGGGTGTTGCTCGCCTTTATAAACCCCCAACCAAGTACACTGCCCGCAAGACAATTCTGCCTGATAGTGACCCCGCAGCACAGAGCTGAGCTGCCCCCGAGTTTCCAAGGAGCCCCTGGGGACTCAGAGTGCCGACCTTTGGACTAGCAGACGTAGCACTAACCACCGTGCTACTGGGGTTTCCGTTTGCCCCGCAGGCCTGGCTGAGGGGTGAATCTCAGGAGTGACTTCCGTGCTGAGACGAGAGGAGGCCTGGGGTCCTGTTCTCAGGGTTCCTCCATCTTTGTCCCTCCAGCGAGGCTGGCCCTTCTGGTGTGCGAATCGGAACTGTGTTCTGCACCTGCCTTCCGCCCTGTCTGGGACCCTCTGTTGGGACCCGTTAGAGCAGTGGGTGGCAGCAGCTGGTGCTGGGCACCGTCTGGGGGTGCCCCGGGAGCTCTGGGCCCTTGATCTTTGCACTCGTCTTTCCTGGGTCTTTAATTTCCTTCACTGTTCCAGCCAGAACAGGACCCACAGATGGTGTTAGGTAGCTGCTCAAAGGCTTCGAAGACTCCAGAGACAACTCACCAGTCGGGTGCAGGACTTTATCTCCACATCAAACATGTTATGCCAGCCGAGCAGCGTGTTCCCCAAGACCGTGGTCCCCGGCTGTCAGCCTAGGGTCTCAGTGCCTCGGGGTGTCCGCTGGAGTGTGTGACACGTCTGTGACCGGCCTTGGTCCAGCTGTGCTGCCCACCATTCACCCAAGTCGCCCCTCATCCACGGTCTGTTCGGGGTCTCCCCCTTCCCACCCTCCCCTCCCTTGTACCTGTCAGAGACTCTGTGTGGGAACCTTCCTGGGAGTTCTCGTGGTCACGTCTTACACTGTATTTGTCCTGTCTTGAGTCACCTATGTCACTCGCCGTCACCAGCGTCGGGGGAGGCTTTCAAGCGTCCACGTCCTGCTCCACCGTGTCCCGCTCTACAGCCCGCAGTGTGGACGCCACCTCGACACGGGGAAACCACAGACCTCCCTGCTGGGCCGGTGAGCACCTGTGAGCAATGGGGAAAAGCAGGGACTGGTCAAGGGTCTCCCTTTCTTTCGACCCACAGTCCACACTCAGGAAGCAGTGGTGAGGAAACCAGAAGGTGCGTCACACTGGGCAGATCTGCCACAAAAGACCTCTGAACATGGTGACAGTCTAGGGGGTCACCTTGAATACCAAGGTGTGCGCCTCGGTCACCCAGCGCTGCTGTAACAGGAAGACCGCAGGCGGACGGCCTCCACCAGCAGAAGTTTACCCCTCACAGTCTGGTACGCTAGGGGTCCAAACTCAGGTACCCACTGCAGGGGAGGCTCTCTGCCGGCTCTGGAGGAAGGTCCTTGTCACCTACCCCACTCCAGACTAGGAGGCTCTCTCTGCAGGAACCCCAAGTCCAAGGGATGTGCTCTGCTACAAACACTGTTTCTCGGTGGTCTGAGGCCCCCTACTCTCTGCTTAGGAAACCCTGGTGGCTGCTGGTTAAGTGCTGTGTCTGTTAGCCAAAAGGCTGGCGCTCCAAATCAGCCAGGTGCTCCCCGGAAACTCCAGGGGGAAGTTCTACCCTGACCTCTAGGTCACTACGTGTTGGACACAACTAGATGGCAGGGAGTTTTTTTTTTTTTTAAAGATAAAAGGTGGCGCAGGCCACCCTGAGGAAACGTCTTTTAACTGGATCAGGGATGTGACCTGAACGAGGATGTCACATCCTACCCTGGTCCTCTGTAACGTACAGTGACAATCACAAAACGGAGGCCATCCACACAGCACTGAAAATCATGGCCTAATTCAGCGGACACGTATTTAGCGGGCACACAGTGCCGCCCTGACCGTGGGCCTGACCTAAGCCACGGCATTTTCAGCCCCTCATATGCACGTGACAGATGGATGCTGAACCACGAAGGCTGAGGAGCCAACGCCTTTGAATTGTGGTGCCGGTGAATAATGCTGAATAGGTCACAGACCGCCGGAAGGAGGGACAGGCCTGTCCTGAGGACGCACCACCGGGCGCCCTGAAGGAACAAGGGTGCCCAGACGGCGTCTCACCTGCTCTGCACCTGCTCTCAGGAGGGATCAGTCCCTGGAGAAGGACACCATGCTGGGTACAGGGGATGTCAGCGAAGAGGAGACCCTCGACGAGGCGGAGCGACACAGCGCCTGCCACGACGGCCTCGAGCACAACGACAGTGGGCACCGGACAGGACGGGCAGGGCTGCCCTCCGGGGCGCCCAGCGCTGCCCTGAGTCAGAGCCAACCCGGTGGGGTCTCACAGCGACTGCCTTCCGTCGCGTGCACGTGTCTGTCCGTGCATGTGTTGGTGGGCACTCAGGCTGTCACCGTCTTTCTGCTATCGTGGGTGACGCTCCAGTGAGCACAGCTGTGCACACCTGGGTGGCAGCTCGTCTCTGCAGGACACGTCCCCCAGGGCAGGACTGCTGGGTCGCGTGCGTCCCCAGGGGCGGGAATGCCGGTCACGCATGCTCCCCGTGCCAGGCCACGGGTGTTGGCCGGCGCAGGCAGGAGTGCTGGGTCGCATGCATACACCGGAGCAGGAGTGCTAGGTTGCACGTGTCCCCCAGAGTGGGAGCGCTGGGTTGCGTGTATTCCCAGGAGCAGGAGTGCCGGGGCGCGTGTGTTCCCAGGAGTGGGAGTGCTGGATCACATGGCATTTCTATTTTTCTATTTCTAGCTTTTTAAGGAAGCACCATATCATTTCCTAAAGAGGTTGTCCCCTTCTCCCTTCCCGCCAGCAACGCAGAGAGCACCCACCTCCCCACACCCTCTTCAACACCTGTTTTTGGATCAGTGCCAGTCACGCCTGGTGAGGTGGCATCTCACTGGACTTCTGTCTCGTATTTCTTTAACAGCCACTGGAAATACTGATGGTGTGGTGGTTAAGAACTACGTCTGCTAACCAAAATGTCAGCAGTTCTGATCCAGCAGGCGCTCCCTGGAAACCCTACTGAGCAGTTCTACCCCATCCTGTACAGTTGCTTTTAGTCAGAATCAGCTCCACTGTAGTGGTTTAGTTTTGCATTTTTCTTTTGGAATGCCTGAATCTAATTATGATTAAATGAAAGTACACAATCCAAGTCCATTCCGCACACCCGCCTCTCTGCAGCTCCATCTGCTCCCCCCACCCTGTGACAGCACACGCCTCCTTTTCACTGATTACTTTCAGTGTCCACTTAATGAACACCTGTCCCCTCCTCTCCACCCTCTAGGTTTTCATGTTTGTAACAGCTAATGATGGCAAGCATTTCCGCGTCTCTCTCTCAGCCACCTGAATGTCTCTTTTAAGGTGAAGTCTCTGTTCGTATCTTTGCCCATTTTTTCACAGGAGTGCGTGCCTGCTGTGGAAGTGTTGGGTTGCCGCACAGATTTTAGAGATTAGCACTTTGTCCGATCTGTCCCAGCTGAGTCTTATGTGTGATCAACTTCGAGAACCACCGGTTTACTAGGAAGTAGCCCTAGTGACAGAGCGGTTACAGTGACGGACTGCTCACCGGAAGGGCAGCAGCCTGAAGCCACCTGCAGTTCCACAGGGTAGAGATGCTGCCATCCACTTCCATGGAGACTCAGGACCCTGGAGACTCTGTGGGGTCGCCATGAGAGGGGCCAACCCGGAGGCCGTCCGTGTCACCTCCACCAGCAGGGCCCTGGTGGCACAGTGCGCACCAGCCTGGCTGCTGCCCAGAAGACCGCAGTTCCGGTCCCCTCGCTGCTCCCTGGAAGCCTGAGGGGGCCGTTCTTCCTGCCCTGTAGGGCTGCTGTCAGTTGGAACTGACGCCATAGCAGTGTTTTTTGTGGTTGTTCTGTTTGGGAGTAGCTTCCAGAATCGGTCCCTAACCCACAGCACAAGCAGCACCTGGAAGTCGTTAGAAATGCCGATTTTCAGCATTTCTCAAGTTTGAACTGGAGGTGCCCTGGGAGTATAGAGACACCCAGGCGGTACTGTGACCTGTTGTTTCCCTTGCTTTCTTCTGTTAAAGAGACGCAGCTAGGAACATTCCGTCCCTGGAGATCAAGATAAGACAGGCGTGAATTCCTAGCCTTAACCTCTGTAAAAACTGATGACCTGTCCCTTCATTCCTGTGGCTTGCAGACGCAGGCAGGCCTGGCACAGCTCGTCGGGGGTGGCACAAGAACGGTCAGCCCTCACCTACTGACCCACGTGGGCGCATGCAGACACCTAGGTAGAGAGGCCTCGCCATCTGCCCCCCAAATCTCACAGCTGTGAAAGCCCTGCGGAGCCTGCTTCGGGTCTGCTACACGTGAGGCACTGCCATGAGATGGATCTGAGTCACGGGCGGCTGGTTTGGGGTGTTTTTGGTCGGCGGGCATTCTCCGTCCAGCCTGGGCTAGACTTACAGGGTACCACCTCTTTGCTTTCATGTCTAGTAATCCAAAAAACCAAGCCTGTTGCTGTTGATGCCAACTCTTGGGACCCTACAGGACAGAGCAGGACTGCCTCATAGGTTTCTAGGGAGTGGCTGGTGGATTCCAGCTGCTGACCTTTTGGTTGGTAGCTGAGCTCCTAACCACTGCACCACCAAGCTTCCTGCCTAGTACTGGCCAGAGCTAACCAAGGGTGGCGGTGTGGCAGGGATTTCCCACGAAGTTGGCAACCACTTAAGGAGTCCCAGAATACACTCTTCTCCCTGGCCCCAGCAACCCCCTCAGAGTCCTGCACCTTCTTCCTTCTCAAGACTCTCTGCTACTCCCAGGATAAAGCCCCAAGCTGTCAGGGCCTCCCCCAAGCTGTGAGAGCCTCCCCCAAGCTTCAGCTCTCCTCACTTCAGCTCTGGTCCCAGCCTGGGCTCCTAATTCCTCCAACTATGCGGGCCTTCCTTGGGGCCTCTGCAGGGATGCCTCAGCCCTGAAGTCTCTTGGCTCGGAGGGCTTGCTCCTAACCCTTGCCTTCAATCACACATCAGGTTTCACAGTTAGAGGTGACCTCCTTGATTCTGTCATTCCCATCAGTCTCTGGATGTCTACGTCATCAACACCTTCTACGTCATCAACACCTTCTCGGAAACTGTACTTCTTTGTGTAGTGTAATGGTTAATGAGCCGCGGACCTCACTTGGCCTTGGGCAAGGGACTTGACCTCCTTGGGTGTCGGCAGCCTTGTCGGTAAAGTGGCTGTGGCAGTCTGTTCTTGGTGTTCCCCAGTGAAGTGTGTCTTCCAGTATTCACGGGTGTCCATGCCCCTGTATAATCCTCTCCCCGTAAAGATGAGCTGCCCCAGGGCTCGCTTTAACCAAGAGACTTCAGTGAAAGAGATGCCATGCCCATCACAGCCAAAGGCTTAGGAAGGACCGGCAGTTTCCCATTAGGCTTTCGGGAACCTTGCTTGAATGGCCATATTAAGAAATCCAGGTACCCTGCTGGAGCGACCATGTGGACACACCATATGGAGAGAGACGCCAGCCCGACTATCCCAGTCTCCAGCTGAGCCATCCACCAGCGACGCTGGCAGAAGAGCCATCCAGCTGAGCCCAGCACAGACTGTGGAACTGTCACCGAATAACATTTGTATTGATTTAGTTGACAAGCTGTGGGATCGTTAGGCAGTGATAACCAAAACCCAAGCAAAGGAGACAGGTATTATTCCAGCCTCCTACAGTTGTAGCATCCAATGAGTGAATGGTTATAAGACGCCTGTATTAGCAGCAGTAGAAAGTGCGTAAGTGTTAGTTATTTTATCAAAAGTCCACCCACTAGGCTGGGAGTTCCTAGGGCTCTTACCCTCACCACTGTATACTGGGCTCTTATCCTCACCACTGTATACACAATGCCTGTCGCCAGGTTAGCACTCAAACTATCTGTCAGAAAAATGTATCTGTACCCCAAAGCAGGAGATTCGCAGCTGAACCGGCTACTTCCATCTGGAGCGTGGTTGAGAAAACGTTTCTTAACAGGACCGCCCCTGCTTGGAAGTCAGTTATGGTCTTAATTAAAAATTTCCCTTCTCGGCTGGAAACAGACTGTAAACATCTCTCTCCTGTTATTTAAGATATTTTTAAAATGGCTGCCATCCTATTTTAGGTGACCAAACCTCTCGTGTTGGACACTTGGGTGACTTCCCCCCCCGCCATGTAAATAACGTTGCAGAAAGCATCCCCGCACATCCATCTCCACGCACATCTGATTACAGCCTTAGGACAAACCCCTGCAAGTGGAAATTGCCGGGTCAGGGGTCTGAACGCTTTGATGCATCTGACAGATACCGTCGGTGGCTTTTCTGCAAGGTCCCACTTCGCATGCCCCGCCGCCCCGCGCGATGAGCACCCACCGCCCATCCTACTCCAGGGCCCAGCGTCGCCACCTCTTTCATCTTTGTTAACTTGATGACGGGCGAAAAACGCATTCAGTGTGTTACTGAACCAGGAACTAAATCGAAGATTAAAACACCGCCCCACACCCGGGAGCCGGTCCGAGCTGGAAGGGAGTCCGCACGTTCCCAAACGACTGGCCTGTAGTATCAGAACAGCCCCTCAACGGACACTCACCCTGGGTTTCGACCCATTCGAGCCCCTAATTCGGTCGTGAGAGGGCCACGCCGGAAAGCGCGGTCGCGCCTGGACCCCAGGAGGAGCGGGGTGCAGCCCCTCGCCACGTGCCCGGGAGCAGCGCCCGGGAATAGCGCCCGGTGCCGGATGCCGCCGCCGCTTCCGCTTCCGGTCCGCGCCCTCGCCAAACTCGACCGACGCGGGGCGGGGGGCTCCTGATCCCCCGAAAACCAGGCCGTGCCCCCAGCCGGTCCACTGACGTGCTCCACCTGCTCATTCCCAGCCTTCCCTCCCTGTCGGGGGATCCTTTCAACCCTTCTTTCTCCTAATTTTTATTTTTGGAATTGCCACAGTGCTTGCCCACAGGGCTAGCTAGGCGCCCGGCCCAGTGCGCAGCGAAAGTGGGGGGCCCTTGTTCTCCCAGTGTTAAGACTTTCCTCCGGAGGACAGCCTTGTGCAGATGCACCGGTGGCAGGCCCTGCTTCCAAATGCTTCCACATGCTGCACGGAGAAACCTAACTTTTAGCTTATTGGGTTGCCAAGGGCATGAAAAGGTTGTGTACGTGCACCCCGAAGTCTGTCTTCGGGGTGAGCCTGCTCAGCACTGTCTGCTCTCAGGCTGGGCAGGCTTCCTAGTGACCTCAGGTTCTGGAGGGTTCTCCCGGGGGCCCCGCCAGGAGCGGGTCCCCGGCGCCGAGTCAGAGGACGGGGTGGGGCGGCCGGAGCTCCAGGGGAGCGCGCCCGGGTCGGCGGGCCTGCGGGCTCGCGGCGCCGACCGGGCCCCGGCGGCGGGAGAGGAGGACAGAGGCGGGACCAAGGGCGGGAGCGCGGAAAGGCGGGCGCCGGGAGGCCGGTTCCGGGGAAAGGACTCGGCGCCCTCGCGCCCCCTCGCGCCGGGCCGCCGCCAAGATGGAGGCCGCGGCGCCCCGCCTCGCCGCCGCGGCTTCGCGCCCTCCCGAGCGGAAGGGGCGGGCCGAGCCGCGCGGCCGGGGGCGGGGCCCGGGCGAGGCGCCGGAGGGGGCGGGCCCGACGCGCCCCATTGGGCCGCGCCGCCGGGGTGGGGCTTGGCGGCGCCGCTCGGCCCCGCCCCCGGCCCCGCGGGGAGCGTCGGAGGCGGCGGCGGCGGCCGAGGCGGCGGTGAGCGCGGGGCGGGCGCGCGCGGGGCGGCGGCGGCGGTGGTTGGCGGCGTGGGCCGCGGCGGCCGTGGGGGCCGCCGCTGCATCGTGTCCCGTGCTCGGGGACGCCGGCCAGGGCGCGGCGGAGGCGTCCAGGGTGAGCCCGGCGGGGCTTCGGCCCCTGGAGGCTACGCGGCCCACGCCCCTCAGGGCCGCGGGGGGAGGGGCGAACCCCGAAAGTGACCTTTTTTTTTCCCGGGACGTTTGCCCCATCCGTGGTGCCTTGAAGCCTGTCGCTGCGGCCCTAAATCCCCGTTTCTGCTGAGCGGAGCCCCATTCTCTGCCTCCCTAAACCCCCTTCTCTGCTGAACCCAACGCATCTCCTGCTGTAACCTCCATTGAACTCCCGTCTCCGCAGCCCTAGACCCCCGTCTGAGCAGCCCCCCATGTGTGTTGCTCTAGCCCCTACCTCTGCTACCCTAAACCCCGTCTCTGCAGCCCTCACCCCTTCTCTGGTGATCCAAACCCCCTTCTCTGGTGATCCAAACCCCCTTCTCTGGTGATCCAAACCCCCTTCTCTGGTGATCCAAACCCCCTTCTCTGGTGATCCAAACCCCCTTCTCTGGTGATCCAAACCCCCGTCTCTGCTACAGTGAAATCCCTTTGGGCCAAGTGGAACCTCCCAGATCTTTTCGTGGCTGTGACCAGCGACACTTGCGTGCCCATTGATGTAATAGTGGTCTGCAGCTGCCTCTGTCCTTCACGGATATCACAGCCGGAGCCACACTCGTCCTCCCCTTTCGTCTAATTTTAAATCATTTTTCTGCGTTGTGGCCAACCGCTGACTCCCAAACAGGGCAGCGTTGTAAGCTTTGATTGTTTGAAACACCTCCCGTGCCGAGGTCAGAGGCAGGCCTTGAGCCCAGAAATGTTTTATTCAGGAGTCTTTTAAAAATAATCGAGAGGGAACCACGGCGAGGGCCTCGGGTAGTGTTGATGAAAAGGCACAGGCGCCTCCCCCGGTACCCAGAGCAGTCCTCTGTTGGTGAGGCTGCTGCTACCCCAGCATCTCAGTGCGGGTTGGAATTGAACCGTCTCCTTGAGGATAAGCAGAACTAACCTTTGCCCTCGAGGGATGTGTCTGCATTAAAATGTCCAGCGAGGGCTCTTCTCAACCACCGGGCGCATTTTGTTGCAGGGCACATCGTCTGCGGCGGGCCTTCAAGGGCTGTGTTTGTGCCAAATCATTACCACTTGCCACATGAGTCTAAAGTCATGACGGATGCCGAGTATGTCCTCTGCAGATGGAACAAGCGATTATGGCCTGCAAAGGTGACAGCTATTCTTCTGTAATTTCAGGAATTACAAATGACTTTTGGGTGACAAGTGAAATCTCTATCAGAAAAGTACCTAGGAGTCGGCCTCCATGCAATAATAGAGCCTGAACAGTGGGCGCCCGTGTCTCAGCACCAGGGCTCGTTCCCGTTTAATGGGGTTGGGGTCTGGCACTTACGAGGTTATGCTTCCAGAAATGTCTTTTCTGCACACTGAAAAAAAAAAAAATTGACAGAGTAAGCTATAAAAAGATATGTAAGGCTGTGCTCAAGGAAATGCTTGGCACGCAGCCCTGGATAGTCACTGCGCAGCTCATGGTGGCTTTCTGGGGGGGGCAGAATGAGCAGAGCTGCGCCCAGGTCCCCCGTGGTCCTGTCACCCTGCAGGTTTGCCCCAGCTGGAGAGCAGGACTGAACCCAGCATCCCTGCAATTCCGTGCTTATGCACCTTAGGGGTTACCTGCTGGGTGTGCGTTCATGGGTCGCCTTTACATGTTGCTTTCTCTCGATAACAAAGATTTCGTTCTTTCTGTTTTGTAATATAGGTTTTGGCCAGAAGCGAGACTTGGACAAAAAATAAGAGAAAAAAGGAATTTTTTCTAGATGTTCAGATACTCTCCCTAGATGAAAAGTTAAGTGTCGTTGCTTGTTTAAGTGTGTCTTCCTCTCCCACTTGTTTGGGATTTCTGATACGCTTCTCCCATACACTGCTTAAAAGTGAAGTTGAGTGTCATTAGCTCTGTAGTGCTGGCAGGTACTTTAGGAGGAAAACAGATTTTTAGTTTATGCCAGGTCTGAAATTGGCCGTCTGTACCAGGCGTTCTATGAGGTCGGCAGAGAAGACACTGCAGAAGTGGAATAAACATCAATTGTTATCTGAGGTGAACTCTGCGGTTAAACAGCAGTGTTTCCTTTAGCAGATTGGAGCACTTTTATTTTTTAATCAGAAAGCTGTCTGATAGCTTTTGGCGTATTTGACTATTGAGCCTGTCACTGGATAGGGAAGTCTTATTCAGCATGCAGAAGGGGTGTGAGGAGAGGGGGCCAGCGCACGGCTGTTCAGCTTGTGCAGACTGGCCGTGGAAGCCCCCATCCCAGGGACAGGTGCTGGTTAAAGTGCCGGTGCCAGTGGTGGGTCTGGTATGAGACCTGCCAGCTCCAGACAGCTGGGAAAACAGTCCAGCTGCTGGCAGAGCTCTCCTGGCTCTGGCCACTGCCAGCGCCTTCCTGGGAGCCGCGTCTACAGAGCCACCTCCCAAGCTCTCATGGTCCCCAGCTCATACCTTCCCTGCGGCTGGGATGGTAATTGAATACTTGAGTTGAAAAAGAAAGCATGTCCTTTTCAACTAAGACACACCTGCTGGGCTGTAAACAGCTTTTAGTGACATTATCGTCTGCTCTGAAAATGCAACAAAAGACTGATTTGTGCAGTTGGAAGTAGGATTTGCTTCATAAAAGTCACAATTTGAATTCATTTTTACTCATAAATCCAGCTAACCTTTTTCTGTCTTGAAAGGAAAAAAACACCTTCACCAGGGTTCTGGCAGGCTCTCACCTCAGGCGTGTGAATTCCTCTTTGGCTGTGACTTTTGGTTTGAGTGGAAGGTTGAGGAGGAGGAAAATGAATTTAGTTCTTTTGTCATGTAGAGAAAAACACGTTTGAAATGTTTTCGTGGCATTGGTTCGTGGCGTATAACAGTTATTTCTGTCTCTGCAGAATTCAGGTGAGAAGCACAGAAGTGGAGATTCTAAAAAAGTCTCAGATTGAGGACATTGCTGCCTTATTAGGTGAGAGTGTGTTTCTAATTCATGGTTCAATTTTGATAAAACCGGGGAGTGCCTGTTTGCCTTTTTCCCCTCCCTCGCACCAGGGAGCATGAGTTCCCTGAGCTAAAGAAGAGCACACGGCCCTCCCCAAAGTGCGTCCATCACCTGCCCTCGACCCCGGCCTCTTCTTGACACCCAGGAGGCCCAGTGGTGAGCATTCGGCACTCAGTTTGACGCCGTGGCCTCTGGAGCAGATGAGGCAGAATGAGTTCGTGCCTACGAAGAGAGAGAATTGTTGTCTTTTTCTCTTAACACGTTGCCTAGTGAGCCCGTGAAATGGCTGTCTCGGCTGCCAGGCTGGCCAAGATAATGTCCACGTGCTGGAAAGCAGTTGGTTGTGTGTTTAAGATCCCGTGTCTGATCCCAGGAGAGGAGGAAGCACTGCAGTCCGCGGTCTCTGGCCTTGGCGGTGGGCGCTGTCACTGGTGGGGCGGGCAGGTGGCAGACGGGAGTCTTGCCTGCTTCCTTCCCAGCAAGTGTTTGCTTTGTCCCCGTTTCCTTTGGATCTTCGAGTTCGAATTTCATGAGCCCAGCCAAACCTGTCGCACCCTGTGTATGTGCAGACACACGGACACATAGACACACACACACACAACCAGCAGACATCAGTGACTCCTTGCCTGTCTCCTTGGAGTTAGGGAACCCAGACATGAAAGAGAACAATCCTGTTTTCCCTTCAGAAGGAGAGTGTTGATTACATTTGCAAAGACGAGTTTGCCTTGTGAAGGCATCGGCCAGAAGATTTGATGGTGTTTTAAGATAAGGCTATTTTCCTAGTGTTTCAGAAGAGGAGCTGTGTTTTAAGCAGGATTCATGTCATAACCCTTAGGTGGGATTGTCGTGGTCTTCCAGGTGCTGCTGTCCTTGTCGGAGCCACTGTGTTGGGGGGCTGGTTATTTGTGGGCATCTTTAATATGAAAGAGGCAAAGGTGCTGTCTGGATGGAGGCGTCATGCCTGCTGAGTGGTGATAGTGCTTCCGTCGTCTCGGGCAAGTGGCTGGTGCCGTGTCTGTGTGCCGGGAGGGGTCGATGGGGCCACCGCAGCAGGGAGCTGGGGCCGGCCTCGGGGGCCTGCAGTGCTGACGGCTGGCACTGAGAGGCCCTCGCACAGACGTGTCGGGAGCCGAGCAGCCTCTGGTGAGTCTTGCTGGCCGGCGGTGCCTTGTCCCCTCCCTGGCTGAGCACGCGCGACCAGTGGAGTTCCTCTTGTTGGTGTTGGGTTTTACTGACCGTGATGGAATTGGAAGGTGTGAGGCTCAGGGAAGATTCACGAAACACTTGAATACTTTTTTTTTTTTCTGAACATGGTATTTGTTGTTTTGTAACTCAGAAGGCTGTGTGATTTTAACCAACAAGGTTAAGATCAGTGCATTTGTTTCATTTTTTATTTTTCGAAAACCATGCAGAGACCATGGAGCTGTGTGAGGACGGCTGTCGCCATGCAGCCCGGGCCCCCTCTTGGGAGACAGTGGCTGTGAGGGGTTGTCCCCATCGCTTGTTCCAATGAGAAAACCGGGGAGCAGAATCCGTGTGCTTGGCAAGTCCTGCTGTGGTTCGCCCGCGTCACCGGTCACTGTTTTCTGTCCCCACAGCCTCCCAGGATGAGGCCCCGGCCGCACCCCTGCAAGAGCTTGCCTACAGACGGTCACTTCGAGTGGCCCTGGATGTTTTGAACGAGGGAGCTGGGTCAAGTGAAGCGAGCCCTCCAAGGAAAGAAGGGGCACCTCTATCCCCAGGGGGTCAGCCCGCAGGCCTGGTTTCACTGTGCGGCGGCTCAGACCTGGCCACCGGCCACCGTGGAGAGGCTGCAGGCGGCCCCCGGCCTGGGAGGAGGGGCCGGGCCCCGTGCCACCGGGTGGGCTCGCCCACTGGTGGGAAGGGTCTCAAGTGTCCGGCAGACCCTGAGCAGGGGCCAAGGAACAGTGGAGCCCCAGGAGCCCCGCTGGCCCTGCCAGCCATAGCTGGTTCTCGGGACAGGAGCAGGTCACATACGCACTGCAGAGCTTGGACTTGCCCACGGAGAGGGGAGAGAAACAGCACCCAGACATCCTGCTCACGCCAGAACATACCGTCTTCTCTGCCACGGGGCAAGGAGGAGAGAAAGATTGAGGAGGCCGGCAGCCCCCCAGGCCTGGCCTTACTCTCCAGCATCAGGGAGGAAGGCACTGGGGCCAGAGCTGGCGGCAGTGGGCTGGTGTCACCGTCCAGACCCCTACCTGTGCTCCCAGCCTTGAGAAGCAAGGCAGGTGATGCCTGCCGGGAGCAGGGCCCCCACTGCCCAGGACGTCCCGCCTGTCTGGACCCCGGAGAAGTCCCTGCGAAGAGGCCGTGCGTCCGGGAGCCGGGAACAGGGCCTGCCGGCCCAGTGCCACCCCTGGAGTGCCCTCCCGGAGCCCACCCACTCAGCCGCCACCTCCCGGACCCCGAGAAGGCAGAGGAAGGTACGGGTCTTTCGGCCAAGAGCCGCAGTGTGGGGGACAGGCACTGGCTTTGTAACCAGACCCTCATGGGCTTGCCCCCAGATGGACGTGGAGGCGAGGTTCCCTGGCTCCTTTTTGGTTGTCTCTTCCACTGGGCTGATTCGCTCAGCCTCTCCCAGATGTCTGTGCAGGTTGGTTTCTGTTCTGCACCCAAGGGAACCAGGAGGGGCCCGCAGTTGGAAGGCCACCGCTGCCCTCTGGGGATTAACTCTCCTCCCAGGGGCTGTCCCAGAGCAACAATGGAGGCCCGTTAGGTGGGGCCGCGGTCTCAGAAGGGGTGACTCGGCTTCAGAGGCCCCGACCCGACCCTCATTCCTGTGACAGTCTCTCTCTGGGCAGTGGCAGCCCAGCCATGCAGCGTGCTCTTCTTCTTGCTGTGTGTGGTGTCTTACCGGACTGACTTTTGAAATGCTGGTTGAGAACTCAGTCCCCACGGCCTGGGGAGCGGCTCCCCGCGCACTGACCGGAGGCAGCGTCTCCTGGGCTGTCTCCGAGCTTGCAGTAGCCCATCCCCGCTCTGCCCACGGTGCACCTGGGTTCCTGTACCCGGGCCCCGTCCAGCTCCGAGTAAGCGGCATTGGGACAAAGAGTGCCGTGCCAGAGTGCTCTCCCCAGACAGCGTTGGCCGGCGCTGCTGCGACTGCCTGTCCGTGCAGAGCAGGCGGCTGCCTCTCACTCTCTGTCATTTTAAAATATCTTTTTCACGATGCACATCAGTGGAAGTGACCTGGGGGGACCGTGCTGTGTGACCCTTCCTGCACCATCAGGCTCGTAGCCAGGAATGCTTCCTGGACACGTCCCCAGGGCGGTGCAGCAACAGTTCAAGAGTGCCGTTGTCCGCAGGCCGCCAGCCTTCAGAGGGGTCAGCGGAGCTGAGCGCCCTGGATGCCGTCCTGGAAGAAGACAAGGAAGAGGAGCCACCCCAAATCCTGCTCTATCATGGTAGGTGTGCTCTCAGCTGTCGGGCAGCGCCCCCGGTGCAGCTTTGTCTCCCCTGCTGATCTCCGGAGGCCCCGACCCGGCCTCTGTCCTAGGAGGGACCTGCAGAAAGGGGAGAAGCTCCCCAGAGAGCGTGCCTGCCTTAGCTGCCTGTGCCGGCTCACGGGGTCTCTGCGGGGCCTGGATCCTCAGGCCCCCCATGGAGCTGTCTGCCCTGGAGCAGATTTTGAGCCGGTAGACACAGTTTGCCTCGTGAACTATGTCCAGCAGAGCCGGTAACGCTCGTGGGCCGCTCTGTCTTTTGAGTGTCACGGAGCTGTAGTTCACACGGCTTCCAGCACGTCTTGTAACTGTTGAGTTTAGGGTGATCCGGTCCTGGTTTTTGTTTTCTCTTTTTTATCTCTCTGCTTAGAAATAATTGTAGGTTCTCAGGGCAGAGCAGGAACAGCAGAGGAGCCCCCCCGGGACAACACCCACGGCCCCCGGAGGGTCCTTCCTGCGCACATAGCCGCAGGGCAGAGTCTCTGCCAGGAACCTGGCGTCCGTGCAGTCTGCAGGGTGCCCAGCGCCCAGAGGGTTCGCGTGTGTGCGTGTGCACGCGTGCACACAGCCTCCCCACGTGGGTCTTTTTTCCCCTGGAATGCCTGTCTGCACCCCCACTATTGTCTTGAATCTCATACATCATGCCCCCTCCCCGTTTTCTACACCTGCTTCTGTGGCTGTTCCAGGGCCTTGGATGTCACTTGGGGGACAGGCCGTCCATCTCTGAGTCTTCCTCAGCCAGAGGGCTCTAGGTTGTCACACAACTGGGGTACCCTTGTAGTGTCTGTGTTCTCCTGGGAAATAGTTTCTGTGGGACCTGTGACCGAGACCTCGCTGAGAAGGGGCATCACTTTCCAGAAGGGCTGCACCCGGCTGACCATCTCCAGCAGGTGGTCCAGCTCCCCCATCCCTGAGCAGATAGGGGCAGGTGTGGCTTCTTGGGTGGCGGGCAGGGCTGCTCTCCGCTCCTGTTGGGTTCGGGTTTCTGCCTTGAACGGGGGAGTGCACTCTGAGTCTCTCCCCGCCTGGCCTCCGTGACGGCAGCGGTCTCTGGCCGTGCTGCCTCTGTCCTCTGGGGGCCTGACTTCTCTCCAGACCCAAGTGCTGTCTCACTAGGAGCGTTTTTCTCCGTTGGCCTCCAACTCCTGCTGGGCCCCTTTCCTCCTTCACAGACCTTGTGTTTTGTTTAAATAGTCAAATTTGGCCACCTTCCTTCCTTCCTCCTGACGGGCTGTCCGCACCGAGGATCTTGGCTGTCGGGGTCTGACACTAGTCTCTGCTTTCTGTGTGTTTTTCTGTCCTGTGGTGCTTTCTCTTGGTGGCAGTTAACCGCCCCGTTGTTCAGCACTGGAACTTTGTTACCACAGACAGAGGCTCTAGTAATACCAACCCTCATTGAACTTTTTTTTTTTTAAACACAATTTAAGTTGTCAAATCTGGAAGTTTTTGGTAAAGAGAACGATTGGAATTTTTTTTTTAGTTTTGCAGTTATATTGTGATTACGTAGGGGATGTTTTTATTTTTCATTATTTTAAGACCCCAGTTTATCAGGCAGGCATACAGCTTAGAAACGAAGTCCTTTAATTTGGCTGTTTATTGGTGGCATTGTCTCATTTCTGCTTTTGTACCACACCATATTTTAGATTCTTTAAAATATTGTAATGTTTAATTTTAGTTTTAGAGAATTGTTGCAGAAACAGTAGGGAGGGCTCCTGGCTTTCTGTTGCCTGGCTGGCTGGTGTGTTAGTGCTGTGCCGAGACCAGGTGCCGTTGTCACCAGGAAGAAACCAGCCTCGCCCGTCCTGTCCAGGGACTGTTTCTTCATTTTTATGTTCTCTACTGTGGGCAGTTAGACTCGGGGACAGGCCTGAGCAGCCACCTTCTGGACTCTGGAGGTCACTGAGGGAGGGGTGCTGAGCGCAGGTGTAGACAGCTTCGCGATTGATTTCTCAGGCTGTTGTACTTAAGTGCTTGATACAGATGTGACTTGTCGATTCTCTTTTGTTCTTTTTGTTGCAGAACCACGTTCGTTTGAAGTAGGAATGCTAGTCTGGCTGAAGTACCAGAAATACCCGTTCTGGCCCGCAGTGGTGAGCACCTCCTCCTCCACCTGCCCCTGAGGGTCCCTTCTGAATTCTCAGTCGTTTGGCTAAGTTTCCATTGTCTTACATTTGTGGAAAAAACTGGTGGGATTGCACACAGTTCCCAGAGACATGTTTCTCTACACAAATGGAGCTGAGTCATTTTGACACAATGCAGAATGAGATCCGTAAGTGAGGTGTTAGCCAGGTGGGCCAGGAACGCCTGCTGGGAGAAAGGTGCTCCAGGGGCCTGCGCCTCGGCCGCTCGCCTTTGACGTGGGCATCACGGGGCGGTGGTGTGCATAGGGACTGGCGTTGGGAGAATCCCACAGAGTCACAGTCCCTGTGGGTAAACACTGACTCGGTGGCACACAAGGGCAGCAGACAGGCCTTCACAGGTGCAGTCACGGAGCTGAGATGCACAGGTTCTCAGCATTGTCCCCTCCGGGTGCCTGGCGGCTGCAGACACCCACCTGAGTGTCATCTGGGCAGACGCACCCATGCCACTGCTTCCCTTCGGACTTGGCTGTTCTCTTCCCCGCCACTGACCTTCAGACTCAGCGGCTCCACCCCTCCTTACCCTCCCCAGCACAGGCAGGCTTCTCACTGTTGTAGCTGCGTCCCCTCGATTGGTGACGTTTTAGTAGCTTTGTTACATTTAAATGCAGAAGGGGTCTGTTCTGCAGCAGCCCGGTGAAGCTTTCTTGTTCTCCTTGCTCTCACCTGCCTCCCGGGGCCTCTTGTGCAGGACCGACCAGTTAGAGAGGTGGAGGGGCAGTCTGTGAAGGGCTTGCCGGATGGGATAGGAGCTGTAGTCAATTGAGAGTCACCATGAGGTGGCAGGGCTGCAGCCGCAGGCCTTTGGTAGCTTCTCTGGGATCAGTCGTGTGGGCCGACTGTGTCAGCGCCCTGCTCTGTCCTCTGGATTAGCTTCGCAGTGGGCACTTCATCTGCCCTACTGCAGGGGCAGTCCCTCTCTAGAGCATTCTAACCCTGCCCGTGAGTTCATCGGTTCCCGGTGCTCTGGTGGTGCAGTGTCACGTCTGCTAACAGAAGGTTGGCAGTTTGAAGTCCACCACCTGCTCCCTGGAAGCTCTGCGGGGCAGGTCTGCTCTGTCCTGTACAGTTAGGCTTCGCGTCACCATGACTCAGCGACGGTGGCTTTTGTCTCCTTGGGGCATAGGAGCCTTGCCCGGGAACTCCCAGGTCGGCAGCCTTGTCTTGCTGGGAGGGGGCACCCTCATGTGGCCAGAGGCCAGGCAAGAGTCAGGTCAGGTAGGCGCAGGCTGCCCTGGCGTGTCCCGAGCTGTACTGGGCTCCCTTTGCCCGTCCAGAGCACAGGGAGGAGGACCGCCCCAGGGCCCTGTAGGGGCTTCACTGGGACGGCTGTGTACAGCTGGCAGGAAAAGGTGCTATTCCTTTACCGCTGCATCTGCTGTGACAGGAACTGCCTGGTAGGGCTGTGGAGCAACGCGGGCCATTTCCTGGGGTTTTAGGTGCCAAGTTTGCTGGGGAGCCTCAGGGTGAGGCAGACTGTTAGGCACTGGACAGCCGATGAAAAGACTGGGGCTTATACCTGGCTTAGAGGCCCTTCAGAAGCTTGACCTGACGGTGGCCTGCAACACATCATAACCCAGAAAACCCACGGAGCCATGCTCCTCTGTCCCGTGGGGTCACCTGAGTCGGAGTCGCCCGGCAGCAGCTGGTGACAGCAGACATTGCCTGGGTCGCACACACATGTGCACGCACACAGACACAGACACGGTAGGGGTGTTGGGCCTCTCCTGTGTCAGGTATTTACACACGCGCGTGTGCGCACAGACACAGGACGGAGGTGTTTGGCTCTTGTATCAGGTATTTACACACATGCGCGTGCTAACACTCACATGATGGGGATGTTCAGCCTCTTCTGTGTCAGGTATTCACACATGCGTGTGCGCGTGCGCGCGCGCACACACACACACACACACACACACACAGCGGGGATGTTTGGTTTCTCCTGTGTCAGGTATTTACAGTGAAGCTAAGTGGGATGATGTGTAGGGGAAAGTATTTAAAACCCAGGAAGTCAGCTTTATTCTTTATGCTTTCTTTTCTTGAATTTGCCAACAGGTCAAAAGCCTCAGGCGGCGAGACAAGAAAGCCAGTGTGCTTTTCATTGAGGGCAACATGGACCCCAGAGGGCGAGGGTGAGCACTTCCGTCGCCTGCCACAGGCAGCCCCCGTGCGGCAGCACCCCAGTGCGGACCTTCCCCCACCGGGCGCAGACTGCCTGGGCACTGGTGACCGAGGGGCGGTGTGCAGGCCCGGGTCCCGGCCCCACCAGATCAGGGCGGTCCCCAGGGTCCCTCCTCGCCCTCTCTGACCAGCTGGAAGCGTCAGGTAGGTGGTGGTCATGCAGGGAAGGGACCGTGTGGACATCCTGATTATGAGATCCTCCTGGATGCGCCCTGACAGGTGGCCCAGGGGGTCTGGGCCGTGTCTTGCCTTTGGGCTCCCGGGCCACGGCGTGGGGCTGGGGCTGAGTCGGTCCAGCCTGTGGCAGTGGCCGCCTTCCTGTCGTCTGCTTTTACGGGTTGTGTGGAGGTCATTCGTGTTTCCAGTGTTTGGGGGCCACATTTTGTCTCTGCCATCCTGCCGGGCTCCCGGCCGCAGGCATGAGGGGCCATGTAACCCGGGGTGGCTGTCCCGTGTTTGTGCCGAGCTCCTGGTCGGGGACAGGGGCGAGCCAGCGTGTCAGCGCGAATGGCAGGCTGGAGCGTGGGGATGAGGCACGTTCTGGGGCTGGGCAGCCGTAGCAGGCGCTCCCGGCCCTGCAGCGTGGTAGTGCGGCAGTGAGCGCTCTGCTGCCAGCCAGAGCGGCCGCAGTTCAGATCCACCAGCCGTTCCTCGGGACGCCGTCCCTCGGGGGCAGAGCTGGTGTGGAGCAGGCAGCCGCGGGTTTGCTCTCTGGTTTTGCTGCTGCTGCCTCCTGCTGGGGACTGGGGACTTGACACCCAGAGAACTGTTCCAGACCTTGGTTCCGGGATGTCCCCTCCAGCCGCTTGTGCCCAGCTGCAGTCCAGTCACACCCGTCCCCGAGGTCACATTCAGTGTTAATGAACGTCTCTGCCGCACAGGCAGCACCCAGCACCCCAGGTGCCCATTGGCATGTGGCTTCCTGGACAGCTGAGAGGACAGTAGCCACTGAGGAAGAGACGGGGGCTGCCAGAGGCCCCCACAGCCCCCACTGTGACCAGAGGAGAGGGAGGACTGCACGGGGCCCGTGGTGGCCTGTTATACTAACTTGTGCGTCTCTGCCCACTCCAGCATCACCGTGTCCCTGCGAAGACTGAAGCATTTTGACTGCAAAGAGAAGCAGACGCTGCTGGTAGGTGGGCTGCCCCCGTCGTCGCACCTTTCTGTTCGGGCTTTCTCACTTGTCCGTGTGTCCTCTGCCCTGGTGGTTCAGTGGTTAAGTACTTGACTGCCAACTAAAATGTTAGCAGCTGGAACCCAGCAGCCACCCCTTGGAGAAGGACGTGGCCATCTGCTTCCTGAGGACCCCAGCCCAGAGGCCATGGGGGGCAGTTCTGCCCCGTCCTGTAGAGTTGCTCTGAGTCAGAATCCACTTGACAGGGGTCTTTGTGTTGGTTTGGGTTTTCCTATTTGGGGAGCGTGTGTTCCTGCAGCTCTGGGCCACATGCTGTTGATGCGGCCACCCAGCTCTTCCCCGCCAGCAGGTGGCGGGTCCTGGGGGGTGCCTGGCGCCCACGGCGCTGCCTTCACAGTGAGACCGCCAGTGGTGGGTCGGTGGCGGGGCTTGTTTCTGTTTCAGGTGTTTAGGTGTTTGGAAGGCGACCACCAGCTGGCACCTCCGGCTCCAATGTGGGTGTTTTAGCAACTCCCATGGGAGCCGTGCTGTTTATGTGGTTCCACGGCCTCTAGCCGGCTGCCAGCACCCACTCCAGGCAGGTGGCCAGCAGCTGGTGGTGGCGGGGCCGGGACACCTGTGCACGTGCAGGGAGAATGGAGGCCCCCTGGAGCTCCCCGTGCAGCCCCGGGCCACGGCTGCACCCTGGCTCAGTGACCTCGTCCTGGGGCTCTGAATCGCAGAGGGGTGCAGCGCAGCCTGGACGTAGCACCAGTGTGAGTGGTCACAGAACAGTCAGGGTCATGAGAAAGCCCCACGTCAGCCCGGAGAGTCGCAGAGCACTGTGGAATGTCGTGACTCTTGTGAGGCTAGGCCTGTGGAGGCGGGGGGACCTCGTGTTCTTGGGGACAGACGGGCAAACTAGTGAGGTGCTGGTGCTTGGTGTAAGGACGGTGGTTGAGGCGTTCCCGCTGACTCTGCCCGAGAAGGGCCTGGCAGTCAGCTCCTGTGAACGTCACGCCTTGGAAGCCCACGGGGCAGCTGTGTGCTGTCACCTGGTTCACAGTGTCACCTGGGGGGTCATCTCAGGAGGAGCCTGGTGAGCGCCAGGTGGCCTGTGACACTGGGGCCGTGGGCTGATTGCTGGTGTCTCGTGTGGCGTGGGCAGTGGCCCCGCCGCAGCTGCAGCCCCACCGGCGCCCGTCTGCGTGTCTTTGCAGCGTGAAGCCCGGCAGGACTTCGAGCAGGCCGTGGGCTGGTGCGTGTCCCTCATCACCGACTACAGGGTCCGGCTGGGTACGTGGGGTCCCCGCAGGGGTCGGGACAGTGGGCCCCTTGCCCAGGTGGCTTCTCTGCCCTGGTGCCTGGCATAGGCTCCTCCCTAGTACTGGGTGTGCACGGCACACCCTGATGGGAACATTCCAGCCAGCTGCTGTTGGGGGGCCACCCCTCTTGTTGAGGTCACTGGGCCCTCCCAGGAGGCACTGAAGCGGATCTGGCTGGGTCTCAGCCTGCAGCACCAAGGGCAGCATGGTGCTGTCTTAGTGGGGCTGGCAGCCCCCCGGTGCCCCTGCGTCAGCATCCCGCTCACCCTCCCGCAGGCTGTGGCTCATTCACCGGCTCTTTCCTGGAGTACTATGCAGCAGACATCAGTAAGTCCAGGCCTCATGACACTGGCCCTCCTGTTCTCCGTCTGAATCCTCCCTCCCCTGCTGGCGTGGTTAGTTGTTGGCAGCTTGGGAATGTTCCCGTCGGTTCATCGTGAACCAAGATGGATGGCTCAGGAGCTGTCAGCAGGGTGGAGGCCGTTGTCTGCCCCTAAACTGAAGACAGTGGGGTCTGCTGGAGCATGAACCAGCAGTCTGCCCAGGAGGGTCCTTTGGGAACTCGAGCCATCCGCTCTAGTAGCTTTTCAGAGGTGGTCAGCCACCTCAGGTCACCCTGACGGGCACGGCAGCTTCTCACATGCCCCAGCCCTCCTGCCCCCAGACCTGGGATAGCTTCTGTGTGCAGCCACCCTAAGATAGGCCAGGGTTGAGGGCCGAGTGCCAGTGCAGCGCCCGCCGTGCCCAGCATCCTGCTGTGTGCTCCCTGCAGGCCACCCCGTGAGGAAGTCCATCCAGCAGGATGTCCTGGGCGCCACGTTCCCCCAGCTGAGTGGGGGAGACCCCGACGGGCCCGAGGTGGGGAGCCCGCCGGGCCGCAGCCCGCCCTGCCGGAAGGTGCTCCCTGACCGGTCGCGGGCGGCGCGGGACCGGGCCAACCAGAAGCTGGTGGAGTACATTGTGAAGGCCAAGGGTGCAGAGAGCCACCTGCGGGCCATCCTGAGGAGCAAGAAGCCGTCCCGGTGGCTCAGGACCTTCCTGAGCTCCGGCCAGTACGTGACGTGTGTGGAGACGTACCTGGAGGACGAGGAGCAGCTGGACCTCGTGGTGAGGTACCTGCAGGGCGTCTACCAGGAGATGGGCAGCACCGTGCTGGCTCGTGCCCACGGGGACCGCATCCGCTTCATCCTGGACGTGCTGCTGCCCGAGGTGCGGGTCCCGCCCTGGGGGTGGGGGGGCCACCTAGACCTGTGTCCCCGCCACACGGTGCCTCTTGGTGCTAGAATGTTGTTCTCCAAAACCCTGAGCCTAGGCCTCTGCCTCCCAGGCCGCGCCACCTGTGTCCATGGCTGTCACCCCTGGCAGCAGTCCACAGCGGCCACTGCCTCAACCAGGGCTGCGGGGACAGTCGGGGTCGGGAGCTCCTGAGCAAAGAGAGCATTGGCTTTGTTTTTAATCCTGAACCTTAGAAGCCTGCCTGGTGGTGCAGTAGTTGCTGCTGACAGAAAGCTAGACAGTTAGAACGCCGTGTTGCTCCACGGCAAAGGTCTGGTGATCTGCTCCCGTACCCGTTACATGTCGGCGACCCCACGGGCAGTCCTCTCACGTGGGCTCACGAGCAAGCGGCGACTGAGAGCACTGGTAACAAGAAGCCTGAGGGGAGCCGTGGGCTCAGGGCCTGGCCGCAGCGGACACCCCGGAAAGTCACAGGCTCTGCGGGAGGACACTGTCGGCACGTATGGCTCTGCTGAAGAGACGGTATCCGGTTCACGGGGCCTTGGCTCAGTGACCGGGGGACACTGCACACACAGACGGCATCCGGCTCACGGAGCCTCACTCGGTGACTGTGGGACACTTCGAAACAAAGATGAGCTGCCTGTCCCCCCGCAGCAGGAGAAGGCTTTGGCAGTGGCCCTTGTGTCTCTTTCCCTCGCTGTGAAGCTCTTCCTCCGTTACCACCCCCACTGGTTTGGGAAAAGGCCAGCTTATCCAGGGACGTGTGTGATGTCTGGGGACACTGTCGTCATGGCTTCAGGGTGGGGCACTATCAGTGTCAGACATGTGAAGGCCAAGGGTGCTGCTCAGCACCCCGCAGTGCACAGGACAGCCACCCCGGAGAGTCCCGACCCCTGCATTGGGCGTGCCAGCGGGCAGAGACCAGTCGCCCCGACTCTGCTGGCCCCACACGGGCAGGGCAGCACAGCACTGTAGGGCCTCAGGGCTGCGGTCGCTCAGAAGCAGATTGCCAGTCCCAGCCCTGAGGACTGCAGTTTTTCACACAACGCTGATACCGCTGTTTTCAGCGACAAACAGTGGCAGCGGTTCCTTAATTGAGACACATGTTGGGCATTCAGGTTATTCCAGGCACGTGGTCACCTCTTACTTTGGTGTAGTAAGTCTAAGTCAGGGTTTCAGGGGTGGAGCTCCCTTTGACTAACCTAGGCCAAGGGTCCGGCCGGGTCCCGCCTCTGAGCTTCCTGTGCCCTCTTACAGGCCATCATCTGGGCCATCTCTGCTGTTGACGCCGTGGATTACAAAACGGCCGAGGAGAAGTACATAAAGGGGCCGTCACTCAGCTACCGGTAGGCTTTGTTCTGAGCCCTGTCACGTAAAACTGTAGAAATCGTCGAAAATTAATTAACTCAGGTTTATTGCACCTAAATTAGTTTATTGCAAGGTAGTCATTGCAGGGGACTGCAGTAACACCTCACGACATTAATTTAGAACGGAGAGTCCAACTGGAATTAACAATTACGATGGTAGCCGGGAGGTTGTCATCCACGTCTTCAGCCTTCAGGCTCGTTTTCTCTTTAATGAGAAGTCAGGAGGAAGGCGAAACCACAGCGGAACTTGGCAGAGGCCCCTTGTTAGCTGTGGGGGTCCGAGGCAGGAGGCATCGGGCAGAATCTCAGGTACATCTCTGTCTTCTCACAGTCAGCCAGCAGAAATTTCGGGTTCATGTGTGAATTTGTCTCCTTGGATCCTCACGATAAGGGCCTGTGTGACGTTGAAGAACAGCATGCCACGTCGTTTCTCTGGGGCTGTAGTGTAGCGCGTTGATGCGTCTTCTCGTGGTTAGAGGTCAAGGTTAGAGGTTAGGGTGGTTGTTGAGATGATGTCACCTTCCTGTGTGACAGCGGCCAGGTCAGAGTGACACGGAACATTACGTACGTTCTTCATGTGGTTCATGTGTGTCTGCCTTTGTTCAGACCTCTCCTTATGGACGTGCCCATGACGCACGGGTCCTAGTGCCTTCTGGTTAGGGTTAGAGAGCCCCACGAATCAGAGTTCTGCTTTCTCAGTTCATGTTAGGGGTGCTTACGCATTTTGAAAGGGTCCCGAGAATTTGAAGCTATTGTGGAAGTGCAGAGAACAAACGGTGGCAGCTGTCTGCAGTCTGACTCACCTGTCTGTGCTCATCCACCCGTCACTGGGCAGTCCAGGTGCCTGGCCGCCACTTACGCTGCAGAAACTCACAAGCACCTGTTAGTCCTTGGTAGGGCCAGTGCTGCACAGACCCCGTGAGCTGACATGGACAAGCCCGGTCCCCGGCCAGCTGGGCAGGGCTGCACACAGGCCAGGCCCCTGCTCCCTGCCCTTGGCCTGACGAGCCCTGTGGGACTGCTCGCCCAGGAGCACAGTCAGAGGGCTGGCCGCCGCCACGTGCCGGGCCACGTCTGCCGTTCATCTCTGTTGTAGGACTTGCCCCCTCTTGCTCTGTCCACGTGGCCATTTCAGAACAGACAGCCGGCTCCCAGGGCAGCAGTCACCTGGGTGTTTTCTGCTGGACAGAATGAAGCTGTCATCAAGATGTGTTGTCTTGCACTGGGGTGTCAGGCTGCCCTCTGTTTTTTGGCCTTGGAGCCCCTAATCCTGTGTCTGGGCGCACTGCCAGGCGTGGAGAGCCAGGCGGGGCTGTGGGGTGGCCGCTGGGAAGACCCAGCCTGACTCATAGGACAGGGGCTCTAGCCAGGGCAGCATGCCAGACGCCAAGCCTCCTCGGGCTGTGAGCACATGGAGTGGGATGCCCCCGACTCCTGCAGAAGGCCAGGTCCTGTCCAAGGAGGGCCCGAGGCACGTGCACTGTGGCCCACCGCCACCAGGGCAGAGCCCACCAGATAAGCCATCAGGGCTGTGGGGACACAGTGGAGTTTGAGGTCAGTATCTCTGAGAGCTTCTTGCCCGCTGTCCGGAGAAGACTTCATCTGCTGCCTCTGTAGGCATGTGGGCCCCACTGGGAGACCAGAGTGAGGAGGGAGGGCTGACCGTTTCCGTCCCTGGGTCTCAGCCGTCCGGCCCACTGCCACGATGCGCACAGAGGACCAGCCACCTAGGGGGAGAGACGTGGCCAGGCACGGCACCCTGGCCATGGCCTTCTCTTCTGGCCTCCTCTCCTCCCAGGGACGTTTTTTTTTTGACCATTTCACAGTGATGATTGTGACGCCTTGTTTAATAACGTTCCTTTGGAGGGGAGCTGCCATGCCGGGCCTTACGGGTCCACCAGCGCCACACCTGCTGCGTGAATCTCAGATGAGCTGTGCGGAGCGCATCGCGCCTGATGGAGAAGTTAATTGGGGTGAACCCGCCGCGCGCCGCCGGATTACTTGGGGGACGTGGTCTACATACCGCGCGGGGGGACCGGTGCCCAGCGGTGACCTGTGTCCTCAATTCCGTCTTCAGTTTGATGACTGACGTTTCGGGGCACCAGTTTTTTTGCTCTCTTCCTTTTACATACCCCTCTCGTCATGTCCGGTAACTCCGTGTCAGGAGCCGTGTGTCGTGCAGCAGCCCAGCTGCCCCTCGGCGTCAGGACTGACGGCCGTGGGGGGCCGGCTGCTCCGTGTCCCTTAGGGTCTGTTTCTTGTTTTTTCCGTTGAGGCAGCCGCTCTTTTGTTCTGTCTGTCCTTAAGGGTTTTTCTAGGAAGCTTCCCAGCCAGGGTCCCTGGGTGTGATTTCTGTATCGTGAGGCAGTGCTTGCTTCTGGGCTGGCCTGATAGCTGAGTGAGTACTGATATTATTGTCTTGTTCCGGTGATCGGAAAAAGACCTCTGCCGCGGCGTTTGCCGACCCAGCGTTTTTTAGGTGTGTGGTTTGGTGGCACCCGCCCTGTCCGTCACAGCTGTGCGGTCACCACCTATAAACTTTGTCAAATTGCCCACTGCTCTAAATTAGCCACCGGTGATTTTTCTTAACAGGGAAGTCGCTTGGTAAGGATAGTGTGACATTGCGTGTTAAGACAAGATGACAAATGGCTAAAATCACCTGTCCGCTTTGTTTTCTGAAGGGAGAAACAGATATTTGACAAGCAGATCTTGGAGGAGAGGCGCCATCGGCACCGGTGACAGGCTTCCGCCTGGGTGCCTCCTGGCTGCTGGGCATTGTCGCCGGTGCCCCTGGGTGGTCTGTCCGTGAGAAGCCCTGTCTGTCTTTAACTGTCACCTGCCCTCCTTCGGACATGAATGCCGTCTGGAAAGCGGGGGACTGGAGGAGAAGCCGTCGGCTGCCTCTTGGCTCCATCGAGGTCCACTGCCCTGAGAAATCCCATCCCCGCACGTCGGAGAGGCCGTGGTCAGCCATCCGCTCTCTTCAGCCTGGTTTTGGGACCAGCATTCCAGCGGCCTGTGTAAGAGGACAGGCTGGTGTTCTGTGTCCTGTCCTGTCGATAGCGGGTGTGCAGTCGCTGTAGTCACAGTCTGGAGCTGAGCAGCTGTCACGAGAGCCTCTCTAACCCGCACCGTCGGACACGAAACGGCAGAGCTGGAAGAGCCCGCTGGGGACACACAGCCTGAGAAGCACCTGTTTCTTTTTCCTCTTTGTTCACCTTGTGTGTGGTTTTCTCTTAAGATGGTTCTGGGATTTTCTCTGCCACTCATATATATATATTTTTGAGGGGAAAAGAATAGTCTTTGGAAAAGCTGGAACTGAAGGCAAGTTGCTGTGTTTTTGCACCTGCTGTCCAAAAAAGAGTCTCTTTCTGGTGGCCTTTCCCTGTGGTCCCTGCATGAGGTACTGGGGGCGTGGACCTCACCCTCGGCTCCCCGTCCTGTGTAGACTCCCAGCGTCACGGCCCGGTCTGTCGTCAGCAGCTGAGCAGTGCCACACGCCAGCCACGTCATCTGGCTGGAGAACCGTGATGGGGTTGGCAGCCCGGACCCTCAGCTTTGGGCCACGGCAGCAGCAAGCACTGTGTCCTGGGCCTGGTGCCTTCAGGAAGGAGGCCCTTTCTGTGAAGCCGGGCTGGTGTGCCTGCCCCTGGTATGAGCAGTGGAACAGCCCCACCCCTGGGTGCCCTGGTTCAGGTGCACAACCGGGGGCTGGGTGAGGGCCCGTGACTCAGTTTACCTCGTCCAATGCTCGCACGTGGTTCCAGAAATGCTGTTACAGGTCAAGTTTTCACATCAAGGAGTCGGCAAGGAAGTCACTGTGTCCTGATGTGAGCTTGAAGGCAGGTGTATCTCCCACCCAGCCAGCTGTGCCAGCTGTGCCCCGTCTCGGTCTGACGGTTGTCACTTCTCCCTCCCACCCTGAGGTCCTGTCAGCCAATGGGCCTGTGGTGGGAGGTACCTCGTTTCCGGTTTCTGTCTCAGCAGCAGTGTCGCTGTGGGAAGTCGGGATGAGAGCCTCTCTGGAACAGGACTCCAGGCTGTCCTGAGACCTTGCTGTCCAAGAGGGAGGATGTCAGAAAGTGACACACAGTCTAGGTTTCCAGGAGAGGACCTGGGCGGTGCCCCCAGAGTGTCTACGTTGGCAGGATTTGTCATTGTTGCTTTCAAATGTCAGCTCGGGACACGTGGGCCAGGGGCTGGCCTGGCGCTCGGCCTGCCTTTGCCTGAGGTCCCACCAGGGTCGCCCGATGATGTCAGGAGGAGGGATGTGCAGGCCACCCCACCAAGCTTACCCCCCATTGCCTCGTTTTCTCTCACGTCTCGTGCCAGCAGCTGGGATCCAGGTGCAGAGAGCTCGCGGGGGGACCTGAAGCTCTGCAGGGGTCCCTTGTTGGCACCTGCCCCAGGTGACTCTCCTGGGACAGGCAAGGAGAGACCCCCCAACACACCCCAGCGTCAGTTGGCCTGACGAGCATTACTCAGAAAGCCCAGCTGCAGGGACAAGCACGGGCCCAGATGTTGTCCTTCCTGGTGGAGCAGCACAAACCACTCCGTGTGGTGGCAGGTAGCCTTTGGTCAGGTTCCAGGCTCTCCCCACCTGACACGGTCAGTGCCTAGAGTGGCTGGCGTGTGTCCGTGTAGGAGACACGGGTTTGTGGGAGCTGAGTAGCCTGCCGGGGGCCGAGCTGTTCCTGTAATGTGTTTTTGTATCTCTGTTTCCCTGCTCGTCCTGACCATGTGCTTGCTGTCTGTTGGGTTTCATTTGCAAAGCTGGAATTAAAATGCCTTTTTCGAGCTGTGGAGTTCCGTTTCTTCAGTGCTCAGGTGCTTTCTACCTCAGGGCCTAGGACGTCAGCATCCGTGCCCTCGCTCAGGACACCCGGCCGCCCAGCGTGACTCAGAGACACTGAGTTACTCTGGCTGCGGAAGGGCTCGCGGACAGCAGTGAGCCCACGGATGTTCCGCCGGCCACACAGGACACATTTTGTTGTTTCACAGGATGGATCTGGGGCGGTTTAAACAGCCCAAGGAGAGCAAACATCTATCAGGTAATCAAAATCAGCAGGGCCCATGCAGTTAACCAAGCCTGCTGCGTTGGGGCCCTGCCCGACCTCTCCGTCCTGGGCAGGAGAGTGTGCCTGCAGCTCCTGGCTCTCCCTGCCTTGGGTCTCCTGTGGGTTCTGGGGTACACAAGTCTGCCCTGGGGTGTTAGAGGCTGCAGTTGTGGGGAGTCGCCCCTGCAGTGGGAGTATCTGTGCTCCCCATTGTAGGTGGGACAGTTGGCTTGACTAGCGTGTGAAGTGAGGAATGTTCTAGAACATCCTTAGAAACGGGCTGAGTGCTGCTCCCTGGTCACCCTTCAGTTCAAGGCCTGTGTGGCAGCCGGTGACATGGTTGCTCCTGAGGGGAAGAGCACCAAGACGGCTGCCATAGGGGGTCTACTGCAGCCCATTGCCCGAGGATGGGCCTCCACCCAACCGGGGTCTCCCCTCCCCCATCTGTCTCCAGGCTCCCCAGCCCTTCACAGCAGCCAGAATGCACATCACCATAGCAACCGCCTCCACCCGCTTTGCCAGGTCCCTGGGTCCCCTGCACGGGGGTGTCTCTCTGCCCCCAGCACCTGCATTGCTGTCTTGGGGGCCAGGTCCTCCTCGGGGGTGGAGCTGTGCTATGCCCTGGAGGGTATCAAGTGGCATCCGTGGCCTCCACCCCTTTGATGCTGGTAATACTCGTCTGCAGTCATGAGAGCCACGAATGTGCCCGAACCCATTGCCCAGTATCCCCTGGGGGCAGAATCATTCCTGGTGAGAACCCCTGGGTTTGGAGATCCCACTGGCCCCCAGGAGGCTGCAACCCACAGTCATCTGAAGCATCGACGGAAACCGTAGGGTGGATGCTGTTCAGGTTTCAGTACTCAACCGAGTGATGATGGGGAGGGGGCACCAGAGCTGGAGGGCTCCCAGGCGTATGCTGTCAGGCCCACTGGGAAGATGGGTACAGTGGGAGCAGGGATGGAGTCAGTTGTTTTCCCAAACGATTTCTTGGTTTTGGCACAGCTGACTTTCCGGGCCCGGCTTGTTCTCGGGGCTCGAGGGCTGTAACCGCGCGCACCTCCCCCCACCCCCACGCCCTGTGTGTGATCATCACGGTGTAAAAAGGCCCGAAACCTCAGCTGAAAACAAAACTCCCGCAGCTTCAGCGGATGGGGAGTTCCAGAGCAGCTGGAACGCACTTCCGGGCTCACCTGAAGCGGCCGTCACACGGTGGCTAGGGTGGCGTCCCCTGGGGGCTGGCACCAGGCTTCTGCTGCCGGGCTGCCTTATAGGCCTGCTGGTGCTGGCTCCGGCAGGAAGCCACACGCCTCGCCGCGCAGGCCTCTCACCGCAGCGTGGCGGCCAGCGCCCCCGAGAGCGAGCCCCCGAGGCCATCCATGACCAGCACCCCTCGTGGCCTAGCCTCAGAGGTCACCTCATCACCCACCCAGTGACGCATAACAGAAATGCCCCAAGGGGGTGGCTGTGAGGGACAGGTTTATCTCCTCACAGTCCAGGAGGGAAGTCCGGATGGAGGGCACCGACTGGGACAAGGCCCCTTCTGGCGCCTGGGCAAGGTTCTTCCTTTCCAGCTGCTGTTTCTTGGTTTCTTCCTGAGTTTTGTGTGGCATGAAATCTCTCTTCCCCGTCTCTCTTGTCCTCTTCCTCATTTAATGCCTTTTATATCCCAGGAGACACTGACTCAGAATATACCCTTCACTAATACTGCCCATTAGCATAACAAAGAGTCCATTCCCAAATGAGCTATCACCGCAGGTAGGGCGGGTAGGACTTACAACACGTTTGGGGGGACACACTTCAGTCTGGAACAGTCACACAGCTCGGTCCCTGGTTGAATGTGAGAGAGGATGATGGGGGGCTGGGGGCAGCAGGAAGTGAGTGTCATCTGGGGTGCTGGCACCCAGGCTTTCCCCAGGGCCATTACACCCACCCTCAGCTCCTCCACCCGGTAGTGGGCCCGGGCCGGCGAGGGTCCCGCCAGTACCCTCCCTCCTCCGCAGACCCCTGCCCCTGCCACCAGAATTCCAAAAAGACTAAGGACCGTCACAGCCCCTCAGCTGGTTCCCCATTTCCTGCAGAAAAAGGTGCAGTACAGTTTGTCAGTGTTGTTTCTTACACAAAGGACACAGAAAAGAAAGTCCAAAGCCACCAGGAGACAAACAGCAGACAAGCCCAGAGGAAGGGACAGTGCACAAAACAGCCCTAGGCAGAGCGGGCAGGGTGCTCAACATGAGGACGGAGCTGAGAGACCGTCATGGACAACGGCCCATGGGACCCTGGGACCGAGAACAGACGTGAGTGGGAGGGAGGAGGAATTCTGAATAGAGCATGGACCCCACTTTCTGGGCTGATACAGTCGACTCACTGTGAGACACAGCCCCACAAATGGCCCCCACACGGACGGCCCCCACAAGGATGTAAGAGGGGGACTGAGTACTCTCAGAACCATCTTTTGTAAATCTAAAACTATTGTAAAATAAAAGATTAAATAATAATTAAAATAAATATCGGCTCTACAGCCAAGTGGTACCAACAGGGAGTGCCTGTGGCAGTTCCCCCTGAAAGGCTGGAGGTGGTGTCCCCTCGGTGGAGCACAGCTCTGCTCTGACATAGACACACAGCCACGCACACGCAGACGCACGCACACACACACGCACATGCACCCACGCACATGCACACACGCACATGCACACGCACACACAGGGTCACCGTGAACTCTAAGTCAGCTGGTCTGTAAAGGAAAAGGGGCTTTGTACCCCTGACAAAACTGGCAATCCCTCTCAAACGTGCCCCTTCTTTTCCCCAAATGTCTCCTTTGTCCTGAGGGGTCGCCCTTTCAGCACCCACGGTGGCCTAGGTAACACTGCCCAGGCCCTCCCAGTGGCCAGTGCCTGTCACCCCTCTATGCCAAGGGACTTTAAGGTCCCCCCAAACTGGAGCCGGGCCTGGCTTTGCTCACCGTCAGGTTCCCGGCTCACAGTAACATCACTGTCGCCCACTGTCGCCATCAATTCAACTCCAGTTCAGCGACCCTACAGTAGCACACACTCAGCAAGCATCTGCCTGGGCCTGCCCGGCGGCCACCCGGCTCCCTAAGAAAAGTGGGGAGAACGTGAGGGAAGCCCTCGTGGGAAGCGGGGTCCCCTCTGGAGAGCGGGTCCGGTGGGCCTGGCTGGTGTTAGCGACGTAGTTGGCACCGGCGGTGCGGTGTCTGAGAGCATCGCAGCCAGGCTGGGGCCGGGGCGCGGGGCAGAGGCAGGGGCTCCGAGGGCTTGCCCGTGTCCCTCGGGGCGAGCCTGAGAGAGGGGTCCGCGCAGCCCGGGTAGCACCCCGTCTGCAAGCTGGGACCACGGCTGCACGGGACAAATGCTGCGCGAGCCTCTTAGGCGAGACAGCTCTGCAGAATGCGGGCCCTCATCACTGCCCAGGAAGGAAGGGGTCCGGGGCACTTATGTGAACGGGGGAGGCATCTCTAGGGAAAGGACCCTGCGAAAGACGGCACACCAGAAATGTCGCCAGCGTCACTGAATGGCGAACGTGAAAGTGGTGTCGCTCAGAATTTAAAAATTTAAATAAGCTTTAAAAAAAATAGAAACGCTCATCAGAGGGGGCAGGGGAGAACAACTGCAATTCTTGCATCATTCAGGGGCAAAAGCAAAGGCGGCTCGCCGGACCCCCCAAAACACTGCCGAAACCCGGGATCGAACCAGGGACCTTTAGATCTTCAGTCTAACGCTCTCCCAACTGAGCTATCTCGGCGGCGACGGCGAGCCTCGCTCTCGCCCGGACTCCGCCCCTCGCCACGTAGCCGGCGCCGGCCGGCCGGCTCCCCCTTGTAGGGCGGCGCTGGAGAGCGTGTCGCAGCGCCGTCTCTGTGGCGCAATCGGTTAGCGCGTTCGGCTGTTAACCGAAAGGTTGGTGGTTCGAGCCCACCCAGGGACGCGGGGGTGCTTTTTTTCTGGCGCTCGGGGGGGTGAAAGAAGTAGGGAGAGCTCGCGTTTTGCCAGGAAGCCGAGCCGCATGCGCGTCCTAGTGCCTGCCGTGTTCGGAGTCGGGTCCGCGGGAGGCCGCACTCGGCGCTGGGGGTGACAGGAAGCGCGGGGGAACGTCCGGCCCCGAGTCCTGTTTCCGCGCGCTCGCCGAGCAGCTTTGCCTGTCGGACGGGGAACCCGGAACGCTGAGGAGGACGGATCTCGAAGGTTGTCTGAAGGCCGAGGCCAAGATGGCGGCGTTGCCGGGTGAGCGCGGCGCGGGCGGGGTGTCGGGGTGTCGGGGTGTCGGGGTGCCGGGGACTGGGGCGCGCGAGCCGGGGCCCCCCCCGGGCCGCAGGCCTGTCCGAACGCCGACACCGCGGGCCCGGCACGGGGCTGCAGCCCGGCCAGCGGCGGACGGCCGTGGTCAGGGTCGGGGACACCGAGGCGCGGGCGGCGCTCGGGGCGCGGGCGGCGGGAGCGCCGGGCGGGCGGGGGTCGCGCCGGCTGGCAGGCCGGAGCGCTGAGGCCCTCCTCGGTGCGGCGCGGCGAGCCCCCGTGGGACGCGGACCGCGCTGCTGGGGGCGCTGCTGGTTCCCGCCGACTTGGGGGCTACGTCGCCGGCGCTCCGGCCAGAGGCTGCCTTCGGGACCGGGCAGGCTCCCGGCCCCCTGAGTTATCGGGGACCCCCGGCTAGTTCTAGTTGCCGCGGAGCCGATTGCAGCCCCAGGTGGGCAGAGTGGAACGGTGCTCCTGAGGTTTGCAGGGCCGCGACCTTTGGGGAGCAGATCGCCAGGCCTTTTTTCCGATGCACCTCTGGGAGGGATGGAACCACCAGCTTTGGTGAGCTTAACCGTGCGCGCCCTGCGGGGATTCTGGCCCGTGAGGAGTGCGTCACACACCAGTGTCATAAAAGCCTACTTTTGTGCGTGGGGAAACTGAGGCTGGGAGGGTAGCCGCTGCAGGAGCCACGGCCTGGGCATTCAGCAGTGTTTGTCAAGCAGAAACGCAGGGGTCCAGCAGAGAGAGGTGACGCTGGCGGGCTAGGGCAGCAGGACATAGCGGCCCCAGCAAGGTCAAGATCAGGTTTGTAGGCAGTCCGCTCTGAGGAGTTCAGGGGAGGGGAAAGGCTGGTGGGCAGTCAGACCCCGGCCCTGGACCTCAGGGCTCTCTCTGTGCCAGGTCTGGTGCGCCCCTGTAGGGCTCAGTCCTGTTGGGCACCGTGCCCCGTGCACACGGGGGACAGGAGGCCTTGCTGCACGCTGTCCCCGGGGCTGGGCTCCCTGCCCTGTAGAGTCACACAGCAGGCAGCACCTCTTCTGCCTGCCAGGCTGCAGCACCCCGGGGCCAGGGGAGTCCTCGGCTGCACCTCGGGTCCACCTGGCGGCTGGTGGCTTCTGGTTTGTTTGCTCAGCGTGTGTCTGCCGGGCACGGGTGCGTCAGCCAGAGCCCCGGCCAAGACGAGGGCCTCCCCCGGGTAAAGCAGAGCAGGGCACTCACACGGAAGTCGGACCCGTGGGAAGTGGCCGGCCATGTCCAGGTGGCAGGGTAGGGCGTCCGGGCAGTGGGCACAGTGCGTGTGAAGGTCTTGAGGCAGGAGGGGCAGGTGTTGGTGGGAGGCAGGAGTGACCAGGCGGCCTGGTTTGCAGTGCGGTCACACGGGGTGGTCCAGCAGTGGGGCTTTTCTTCAGGGGCCACGGGGACTTTGAGCAGGGAGAACACCCTGCTGAGAATCTGTGTCCACTGCAGGGTCAGGGAAACGCCATGGCACCGCATGCAGACCCGTGGGCCCTGCAGCCCCTCTTGGGCTGGCTAGTTCTCCCTGAGAGCTGTCACCCTCTCTGCTGTGCGGCTTTCCAGCAGAGGGGACAGGTTACAGCCGACTCTGGGGAGGGCCGAGGGTGGCGCCTCAGGGGATCCAGACGTGGGGTTTCTGATGTCCTCTCCGTGGGAGTCGGGATCTGTCAGCTCCCTGGCACCGAGGAGGACAGTGCACACAGAGTCCCGCCAGCCCAGCAGCCTTGCCAGGCCTCAGCGTCCAGAGTCCTGCCAGGGCTCTCTGATGGGCGGGACACCCGCTGGTCTGTGTGATGACGCCCCTTAACCCAAAGGCCCCTCCCTGCCTCCTGCTGCCAGACCACCCAGTGTGACCCAGGGTCCCAAGCAGCAGCTGGCTGCCCAGGTGGCCTGCTTCCGGCCAGCGTTAGGGTCTTCACTCTGCCCCTCTCTTTCACCAGGTCGTGGTGACATGGGACTGTGGTGGGGGCTGGGCTGAGCCAGGCGTCCTGGCCTCCAGAGCTTGTGACCGTGGGACGTGGGAGGTGTTTCGTGTTGGCCTTGCCTTTGGGTGACGCGAAAGGTTAATGTGGTCAGCTGCTGACCCAGAGGTCAGAGGTGGGAGCTCAGCTGGTGGTGCTGCAGAGGAGGGGCCTGGTCACCGGCCCCCGGGAGGCATTTCTGTCGTGTGACACACGAGGTCGCTGTGAGTCAGAACCTACCAGCTGGTGCGCGCACGTGTGTGTGTGAGTGTCTGAGAGAGCAGGCTCCCATGCCCTGGGCCACTCTCCACGCACTCCTACCACCCCTGATTCTCTCCACAGCTCCCAGCCTGCTCTGTCTCCGGATCTTCAGTCTTCGGTAAGTGCCTGGCCCCTGACACCTGCATGGTGCCCTGCCGGTCAGCAAGGCTCAGGTGTGCAGGGGAAAGATTTGCAGAACCCGCTGCTGCCCCGAGACAGGGAAGGTCTGGGCCAGGATCCAGTGAGGCCGGGCCGACGTGATGTGTAGGCCCGTGGCGGCACTGGAGGCAGGCCCGGGACTCAGGCTTGCCTTTACTGTCTGAGGCCAGCTTCTCCCGAGAACCCAGACCAGTAAAGCATGGAAATGCATCTAGAAAGAGACTCATCCCAGGAAATAGCTCAGATGGTTGTAGAGGCTGGAATGTCCCATGTCCTCGGGCCAGATCAGGGCATCTCCCGATTCACGTAGCTACCCTGCCAAAACCAAACCCACTGCCATTGAGTTATCCTGACTCACAGTGACCCTATCGGACAGGAAACTGCCCCGCAGAGTCTCCAAGGAGCGCCTGGTAGATTCAAACTGCCAACCTTTGATTCCAGCTTACAATGACCCTATCAGACAGGGAATTGCCTCACAGTCTGCAAGGAGCACCTGCTAGATTTAAACTGCTGATCTTTGATCCCGATTCACAGTGACCCTATCAGACAGGGAACCATCTCACAGAGTCTCCAAGGAGCGCCTGGTGGATTCGAACTGCTGACCTGTGTCTCAGCAGCCACAGCACTTAACCACTGGGCCACCACGCAGCTGCGGGGGCTGGTAAGCACACAGCTCTTGCTCACAGGCTGCAAAGATCAACAAATCCAAATATTGACAGGGAAGACCGCCGGCCAGCCGCTAGCTCCAGCCCCGCAAGCTGAAGACAGATGAGCAGGAGCCGGGGGAAGCAAGAGCCCCCGCCTTGCCAGGATGGCCAGTGGTAGTCAGTGGTGACGTGCCCAAGATCACTCCCTGTCGACTGCTGGACGCACACAGTGGCTCCCATTGTGGAGGCGATCATGCTGCGTCTGATCTCAGCCTGAAAGCGATGACAGCATCTTTTGACTGCCATACCACAGAGAGTCCTGGCCCAGCCAAGATAACACACAACCCTAACTGTCCCATCTCCCTGACCAGATGTCCCACAACTCACTCGTCACTGCTGAAGGATGGCCCTCGGGGTGTGCCCAGGGAGCAGCCTCCTCCAGACTCGGGCAGGGCAGATGGCAGCTGATGCCACTGGCACCTTGGGACCAGGGGCACAGCAGCAGGAACACAGAGGGGCAAGAGTTTCCCTGGTGGAAGGGAATCTGGGGGCTCCCAGGAGGGAGCAGATCGGGGCTAACTTTTGGGGGTGGTTTTCATAAGGCCTCTATTCCAGTGGACTCATTGTTCTGAGTGTTGCCTGCCTCACTGCTGAATGCCACTGTGGTCACCTTCAAAGTGCGCCCCTGAGGAGGCCGTGCACCCACACCGGGGCTGAGTCCACCTTTCAAAGCAATTTTGGAACTCTTTCTAGTATGGCCATTGCACATGGTGGCACAGTGGCAAGTTTGCTGAAACTTAATTGTCTACCTGTATGTGAGGCAGTTTTTAGCCGGTAAACAAGTAGCCGTGTTGGAGCAGCCTCCTGGCTCCCCCGATCTGGCCCCCAGTGACTCTCTTCTTTACCGAAAATAAAGGGTATGTCAAAAGGAAGACATTCTGATGACCTTCAGGACAGCAAGGGTAATGGGACAACCGCTCTGACGGCCATTCCAGAGTTCTAGAATTGCTCTGAAGGGTGGACTCGGTGCTGGAGCAGTGCACAGCTTCCCGAGGAGGGTCCTTGAACGGGACCACGGTGACACTCGGCAGTGAGGTGTGGAGCATGTTTTCTAGGATGAGCTGGCGGACGCCACTGGCAGTCCCCGTAAAGCACACTTTCCGTGGAGGGCCGTAACGCGTCCGGGGGTGGCTAGCAGCGTCTTGGGACTCGCGCAGGCGGGCTGTCTATGCAGGGCTGAGAGGGGACGCCTGTGTCTCTGTGTCCCATGCTGTCTTGTGACTGCTCAGCTCTGCCATTGCAGCAGGAAGGCAGCCAGACACAGTGTGCAGTCAGACGCCGTGGCCACATCTCGTAAAGCTTTGTTTACCCCTCAGGCTGGGGCCCACACTAGCTGGGGGCCGGGGGGCTTTCGTTCCTGCTCAAGGGCTGCCCGGCCCCGCTTCCTGTGGCCATGTCACCACTGGGTCCTCGCGGTGTGCCCTTGGGCCCACCCTCGAGTGGCTGACGATGCGGAGGCCCCGGAGGGCGGTCTCTCCGGCCCTTTAAATGCTAGAGCCTCTCACCGCGGCCAGTGTGAGTCCCTGCGGCCGACAGGACTGTCCTCACCCTGGCCTGGCCGTCTCAGGTGCTTTCCACAAGACCCAGAGTGGAAGTCAGTGTTGGGAATGGTGGCCCCCCGTGGCTAGCCGTGCTGTGAGTGACAGCTGGGGGCTACACAGGCATACCGGCCAGCAGGGGAGGGCAGGAGACTCGGGCGGAGGGAGCCAGGACATCAGGCTTATGCGGTGACTCCTCGAGGGTCCACTGATGCTGAGTTCTGTCTCAACAGCTCCGGCAGGGGTGTGGCTGTGCAGGCACGCGGCATCCACCAGAGTGTGGCCGGTAACCGACCGAGCAGGTGAGGCCGTCCAGCTGGAAGGCTGCACACGGACCCCTGCTCCCACCCTCAGCCCACCCAGGCCCTGGCTGGTCTGAGTCCTGGCTGCCCATCTCCACGGCCAGAACGGACTCATTAAGGAGTGTGAGCTCTGAGCCCCCGCTGCCAGATGGGGAAACTGAGTCCCTGTGGGAACTTGGGGCCAGTTGGGGCCCCCGTGAGGTGGCTCAGTTACCGCCTGAGCCGGCTGTGTGCCTCTGGGCCTGACCATTGCCCCAGTCCCAGACCAGAGCCGCCTGGCTCTCTGGCTCCCAGGACTCCACCCTGCGCCTCCGATGTCCGGCGCCTGTGAAGCCGCTGAGGGCTGGGTCCCGAGGGCAGAGCGGTGGGGAGGGCAGGGCTGCCGCCGCTCTGATGACCAACACCTGCCTGTGCCCAGCACCCAGCCCGCCGTGCCCAAGGCCGGAGATGTGGTCCCCAAGCCCACAGCACTTCCCAGCAGCCGGGGCGAGTATGTGGTGGCCAAGCTGGACGACCTTGTCAACTGGGCCCGCCGGGTAAGCTCCCAGCGCCCTCCCGCCAGACAGCTGTGTGCACACACACCTGCACTCACCTGTGTGCTCATGTTCACCCACACGCGCACCTGGGGATGTACACGCCCGTTCACCCCCGTACGTGCATCCGTGTGGGCACGCATGCACAGCCCCGCAGCCTGTGGCGTGCTGCCTCCTGGTGCCCCCAGAGAGCAGGCTGTGGGTCGGGTCCCACCTCAGCACAGCACCTGACGTCCACGGGCTGCCTGGGGTCCCCATGCCCGCCTCCCCTGCCTCTGACAGCCACCCGCCCACGACCTGTCTCTGGAGTTCTCTCGGTGGTCTCTGTTGGTTCTCTTTTCTGTAAAAGTACTTAACAAAAGTACTGCTGGCTCGGACGTGCAGAGCCTCCTTGGCGGGACCCTCAGCCGTCCCGGCCCCCCGCCAGCTGCGGGCACATGCCGCCTGGGGTCCCGCAGGACACGCGCCTCGCCAACCCAGCCACGGCTGTCCTCAGGGCCCACGTGGTGCCCACCCGGGAGCGGCCGAGGCCCATGGCCCCGCCTGCGTGTCTGTGCGTCTGTCCTGTGGGCGTTTTCCGTCCACAGCGCAGGGGTGAACACCGCCTTGGCCACCTAGCACTGCTGTGACGGGAGGTCCCATTCTGGGCGTCAGCTGCTGGGCAAGCCTTCCCTCTGCCGTCTCTGGGGAAAGGCCTCGCTGGCGGTGCCCCGGTCGGGGAGGAAGGCCCTCGCTGGCGGTCCCCTGGTCAGGGAGCTTCTCTGCGGTCGTCCTGGGCCATGTTTCCTGGGGGTGTGAGGTCCCCATGACTCTCTGCTGGTGTCTCTCCAGAGACGGACCTAGGGCACAGCCTGATGCCGTTGGGTGAGTTCTGCTCCCCAACGTCCCTGCCTTCTGCTGAGCTGCCTTGCCAGCATCTCGGAGACGGGAACCCCAACACGCGGGGTCACATGGACCATGCGGCAGCAGACAGTGACCCAACACTGGGAATCCCAGGTTGTCATCTGTTTCTGGGGACACAATCCAACCTGTAACACCATCCTGCAAGATCATTGCAACGTTGTTTGTAAAAGTGGAAACTGTCAAGGTCTCTCCAGCCTCAGGTAGTGATCAGACGGGCTCTGGCCACCCAGGGCCGTTGGGGGACCGCCGTCCTGCAGTGCACATCCTGTCCCCTGCGTTCACACCTTTGGTGCGTCCAAGGCTGTACAGCTCAGCAGCAGCCTGCAAGAAGAGGAGAGCAGAGCTTTTGATGAGACAGAGAACTTGGAGCGGGGCTGGACACCAGGCAGATGGTGGAGACGAGGTAGTCACCGTGGGGAGCCAGGAGAGCTCTCTGGAGACGGCGGCACACAGGGCGGCCTAGGAGGTGTGGGCACCTGCATGGGAACTGGAGCCAGCGGCCCCTGCAGCCTGCCTAACGGGCACTTGCCTGGCCCAGCAGCTGGGGGCACCAGGAGGGCGAGGGTCTGGCGCCCCCACCTGGAGCCTTGGGGTCTGCAGCTACCCCGTCAGCGACGTGGAGCCGCACGGGCACCCAGCCGTAGTGGTGAGAGCACATAGGGTGTTGCTGTGCGGTGCCCCAGGTCTGTTCCTGCTGGTGCAGACCCTGCGCTCAGGAGGCGGCAGCCCCGCCTGGTGCGGAGCCTCGCTCACAGTGGTGGTCCTGTGGGCGCTCCCTCCTGCAGCCCCCCCCGTCAGTCCTCCCCTGGAGGGTCTCCCTCTCTGCCGAGCACAGTGGCCTTCCCTGGGGCCAGCACCTCCTGACAACATGTCCCAAGTCTGTGAGACAGTCTTGCCGTTCTTGCTCCCGAGGCACATCCTGGCTGCATTTCTTCTGAGACAGATTTTTTCATTTGGGGGCAGTCTGTGACATATTCAGTGTTCTCCAGCGCCCAGTCCGAAGGCATCAACTCTTCTTCCGTCTTCCTTATCCAGTGTCCAGCTTTCACATGCACGTGATGTGACTGGAAATACCAGGGCTTGGCTCAGAGTCGCCTTAGTCTTCAAGGTGACATCTTTGCTTTGCAACCCTTCAGAGAGGTCTTTCGCAGCAGGTTTGCCCGGCACACCGCATCGACTGATCTGACGCTGCTTCCCGGGCGTTGACCGTGGCGCCACGTAAAACGAAGGTGGCGAAGCCTCTGTCTTTCTCCGTGAATCACGATCTTGCCACCCGGTCAGCAGTGAGGCCTTCTTTGTCTTGAGACGACGCCACGGGGACGGCTCTGGTCTGGGGTCTCCGTCAGCAGCTACATCCTGTCCTCGCTGTCAGGCACTCGGTGCCAATGGAGTGTGTGTGAACGTCCCTGTCGCCTGTGCTGCTGACCCCCAGCTGCCCAGGACGGTGGCTTCCAGGACAGGCGTTACTCGCATCTCGGGGCGCCGGCCCTCGGGGAGGCTCTGTCGGCTCCAGGGGCGGTGACGGCCTCCGGCAGCCTCGGCCTCCCTGGCGTCCCGTGCGTCCTCAGCGCTCTCCGTGTGGCATCTGTGCTGGCTCGTCTGTCGTCTGCTCTGACGTCTCAGGAGCTCCGGAGGCGCAGAGGCTGAGCTCAGCTGCTGACTGAGAGGTGGGTGCTTCTGTCCTGTGGGTGCTCCACGGCAGGAGAGTCTGCTGCTGCTGCGAAGACAAGAGCCAGACGACAGCAGGGCCCTGTGCCCTGTCACAGTTGCCACACGGGTCTCACCGTAAGTCAGGATTGATGCGGGCAGACGGCGGCGCTGCCGGGAGCAGCAGCAGCAGGAGGCGGAGTCAGTAGCCGAGAGTGCGCGTCGCGCCCCGTGCCTGCACGGTCCCAACAGCGTAACAAGGAAAGCGGGGGCCCCCTCGGGGTCGTGTCCACAAGAGTGTGGTTAGGGTTCCAACAGGAATCTGGGGTGCACACAGTTCAGTCCCTCCCAGTGCTAGAGAGCAAACGTGTCACCTTGAAGACTCAAGTGTGCCTGGCCCAGGCTATGTGTTTTCAGTCACCTCACGCAGTGAAAAGTGGGTGGTGGGCACGGAGACCGGAGGAGAACGGGTGCCTGTGACCATGGTGTTGGTGAAGTGCCCTGGATGCGTGTGTGTCCGTGCTGGGGCTGCTGGGGACAGGCCAGTCTGTCCTGGGAGAGGGGCAGCCGGAGTGCTCCTCTGCCGGGTGGGACTGCCTCTCATGTACTCTGGACGTGTCCAGACGGACCGGTCCCTGGAGAGGGATGCTGTCTGTGTCCTCTGGTGCCGCTGTGACAGAAACACCACGAGCAAATGCCGCCACAAGTACGAGAACGTCCTTCCTCACAGTCTGGTCGGCGACACGTCTAAATGTAGGGTGTCAGCTCCAGGGGAGGGCTCTCCGTCTGCATCAGCTCTGGGGGAAGTCCTAGTCTTCCCTTGGCCTGGGAGCCTCTCAGGCCCAGAGGATGCATTCTGCCCTGGCACTGCTGTCTTGGTCCTCTGAGGTCCCCGTGTCTCTCTGCGCGCTTCCTTCTCCTATCTCAGAAGAGGCTGGCTTCAGACACTGTGCAGGTCTCATCACTGTGCAGTGCCGGGGGCCAGCCCCGACACTTTACAGGGTCCCGCACGGAGGGAGGGAGAGGCGCGGCGGGAAATGAATCAAGGAGACAAAAAAGACTTTTCTGGTTTAAGGCAGCCCGACCCAGAGAGCAAGAGAGAAGGCTGTCTGTCTTTATTGTTTTTATAGTAAGTAAGAGTGACGGGAATTTTACCTGCCCATTGACCACACAATCTATTGGCTAGTTTAAAACCAAAACCTCATGGTTGGCAAATTTGAAACCAAAAACCTCGTGGTCTTGAGGTGCTGTAATTTTTTACTCTGCCACATGAGCTATTAGTTAACTGAAACCTGGTGATCCTTTTAACTGTCAAAGCTTTTTAGATAATGGCCTATGGATGCCTCGAGCTCAATCAGCCCTACTTATACCTCAAGGTTAAAAGGTTCACGAGGAAGGGTCTAAAGTTTATGATCTCTATTTGTTCCTACTTTGCTCTTTATCTCCTCCTGCAGGGATAGTAAACATCTACTGTCCCCCACCCTATGTTCTTCTCAAGCTGTTCTAAAGAGGATAATTCCTTTCACATGGGTGGGGATGTGCAGTTGGGGGAAGTCAGCAGAGGTTGGGCTGGCCTTGCTGCTCTCAAGCTGGCTGTGTTAGAAATCATTCCTCTGAGCTCTTTCTCCAGAGATTCCTGTACAGGTTTTCCCAATATTATTTCATAAACCAAGGGGGTAGTAAAGGGCCCCTCTCAGAAGGCATCTCCCCTGATCCTTGTGCCAGGAGAGGAGGGGGTATCTTTTTGAAGAAAATTTGATTAGGAAGCCAAATAATATCAAGGACAGTAGGCTAAAAAACATGTCACAGGTGAGATGCTTCAGCCCGTCATGTGCAGGAGCTCGTGACTTTGTCTACAAGGCTGATGGCGGACCTCCGCAGTGCAGGTCTCATCAGTGTGTTGTTAGTGTCATGAACAGGATGTGTCACACACAGGTACCCCACAGCAAGTGACAAAAGAGCGGTAACCCCTGTGCTGGGAATCACGGCCTAACCAGGTTGACACTTATTTTGTGGGGACACAGTTCAAGCCGTGACAGACATCATGTGTGGTACAGTAAGGGTCCGCCAAAGGGGGCTGCACTGACATGGTGGCGGCGGCAGTGGGTCCCAGCACAGGGCGGGAGCACCAGCCAGGCCGGGTTCCATCCTGGGTGGCTGTGCGTCAGAACCGACCCGATCGTACCGGACGACAGCAGGGATGTCTTGACTTTTTCTTGCCTTGGCTTCTCTGGGCAGTGGATAGCTCCAGGCAGTTCCAGGCCGTGGATCATAAACCCAGACAGGTGGCAGTGTCGGAGGCCGGGGGCGGGTCCCCGCCGGGCTGCTGGCTGCGAGGGTCTCCAGGAGAGGCCTGAGACCCAGGGTTTTTGGCGGGAAGCACTGTGGCTGCCCAGAGCCGCCCACAGCTGCCCCCGGCCACATTGCCCTGCACCCCTCGCCCACAGAGCTCCCTGTGGCCCATGACCTTTGGCCTGGCCTGCTGTGCCGTGGAGATGATGCACATGGCCGCACCCCGCTACGACATGGACCGCTTTGGTGTGGTCTTCCGTGCCAGCCCGCGCCAGGCCGACGTGATGATTGTGGCTGGTACCCTCACCAACAAGATGGCCCCCGCGCTCCGCAAGGTAGGCCTGCACCCCCGGGCTGCACACCCCCAGCCCCCGGCCCTGGCCCCCGCCCTCCTTGCTGAGCCCTGCGACCCCCACGCTGTCTTGCAGGTGTACGACCAGATGCCGGAGCCCCGCTACGTGGTGTCCATGGGGAGGTGAGTGCTGCCTGGGGACACTGGGGCGTTGTCTTCTCTGCTCGCTGCTCTTCAAGTCTGTCCAGTCAGTAGCAGGGTGGGACTCTTCACGAATTTCCTGACCCCTGTGGTGGCTCCAGAGCCATGGCGGTGCAGTGGTTCAGAGCTCAGCTGCTAATCGACCGGTTGGCAGTTTGAATCCACCGGCCGCTCCCTGGAAAGTCTTGGGGCGTTGTCCACAGTCCTGCAGGGTCCCTGTGGGTTGGAATGGACCAGACGGTGACAGGCTTGGTGTGTGGTTTGCTAGGAGCTCCTCCTGCCCGAGGAGTAACAGCCCAGGTGTCTGTCCCTCCCCTGGGACAGCGCTTCGTGTCCAGTTGCCCTTGTTCCCCGCCCCCAGCAGCCGGGCCCCCATCCGTCACCGCTGCACTTCATGAACATCGCAGTGTCAGCAGCCTCAAGCCTGCTTCATCTCTTTTCATTGTTTTATTTTGTTTTCATTGATGTGCAGACTGTAGATAGCACGACAGACAGCGACTCAGTCATTTCTGCACGTTCCATCCTGTGGCACTGATTCCACTCTTGGGGCTGAGCAGCCTGTCTCACCCTCCTTTTCTGGGTTCCTCCCCCATCACGTGGGCCTCCCGAGGGTGCCTCCCAAACTTTCCAGCTGCTCTTGTCCCTTTGGTCCCAGAGAGACCCTCAGGGGACGCACTGCGCGGAGCGGCCAGGCCTCTACTCACCAAGCCGAGGCCGGGTTTGCTTCTAGTGTGACTTCAGGGCTCACTTCTTACTGAGTTAAAGCTGATGTCAGGGCGGTAGTGTGGGGTTCCCCTGGGCTGAGGGCTGTGGGGGGAGACCCGTGCCGGGTGGCCCTGGGGCTGGGCCTCAGCACTGCCTCCCGCAGCTGTGCCAACGGCGGAGGGTACTACCACTACTCCTACTCCGTGGTCAGAGGCTGTGACCGCATCGTGCCCGTCGACATCTACGTCCCAGGTAGGGCCCTGCCCAGAGCCATCCCCACTCCAATCTCCAGGGAACCCTGCTGAGAAGGGGCACCCACGGGTGGGGGTGTGCCCAGGCCTCAGCCATCCCCTGAGGAGAAAGCTGGGCTGGCTCACCCAGAAAATGGACAGATGGGGACGTCTGGGACTCCTCAGCCTTCTAGAACTGCCGAGAGACAACCACTTTCAGACTGTGTTTCCATGTGGTTTCACCAAGAAACAGGATGTAAAGCAATGTCCCCAAGTCTGTGTGCTCTGGCGGGGCCGCTGAAGGGGCCAGACACACCACATGAGGGTGCAGACGTCCAGTTAGGGTCATGGGACTGTCTCTAGAACAAGGGGAAACTGTTTAGTATAAGTGTCTGCCATGGGACACGTGGGTCGTAGTTACAGTGAAGCGTGTTGGTGGCCAACTGAAATCCCGGAGTTGGCCCCGTGTCCTCTGGAGCCCGGCGCTGCCAGGTCCCTGTGCTTTGCCCCATGGGGACCGTGCCCAGATCCCTTAGGGACCTCCGCAGGAGCTACCTGAGAGCCAGGCTGGGACTGGGCAGGTGGGAGTTCACCCCGTGGCCCCACTGGGGCCTCTGTGATGACAGGGGGCCATCATCCAGGAAGGGGCCCAACTGGGAGGACCCTGCTGTCCCTCCTGCCCTGGGCCTGAGCCCCCCCGACCCGGAGCTGACCAGGCTGTGGCCCCAAGTCTGTCCAGGGGCCCTCGGGCCTGGGGGCGGGGCGGGGCGGGGCAGAGATGCTGAGACCCGGCCCCCGCAGGCTGCCCACCCACGGCCGAGGCGCTGCTCTACGGCATCCTGCAGCTGCAGCGGAAGATCAAGCGGGAGCGTAAGCTGAGCATCTGGTACCGCAGGTAGCGCACCAGCCGCCGGCCACAGGCCACGCCGGCCACTCTGCCTGCCCGAGACTGTCAATAAACCCGGCCTGCTGTCCCCCCGACCCGCCTGCCTGCCTGCCAGCGTGGTGTGTGCACGCCAAGGGTCCCACAGGAGAGGCAGGGGACCCTGCCCGGTCTGTACCCAGGACAGCCCTGAATCTCGGGGCAGGGCTGCCCAGGTCCCAGGCAGGGTCTGTCCTTGTCCACGCTGTGATAAACTCACTCCCTCCGAAGGTGAAGGGATGTCCTGACCCCTGGCAGGAGGAACAAAGGTCTGTTGGTCTTGCACGTGAGCCCCTCTTCCCCTCCGACCCACCGTCCTGGCCCACGTGTACACCTTCCGGGGGCACACGGTGTAGCTGTTGTGCGGTGTACTGAGCAGTGGTCACCCTGCTGGCTGCTTCCCCACGTGGGACAGCGAGAGGCCGCCGGCAGTGGCTTGGGGAGGGGTACCTCGTGCCCTCCCAACCCAAACGATTATAGGCCTGGAACTGGAGAGAGACCAGCCCACAGCCTTCACCAGCTGTCCCCTAGGTGGGGTGGGGGGCAGACCAGGGCCCCCAGGTGGCCCAGAGGAGCTCTCTGGGAACCATCCCCAGCAGGGCTTCCGGGCCACCGGGTCCTGCTTCCCCCCAGCGTGGTGCCCTCTGCCCGTCTCCTCATCCTTTGGGGTCCAGCCTTGTCACACACAGTCGTTGGACAAACCTGCACTGGCTGGCACTGCCGTCCGTGGAGGCAGGAGTAGCTCTCCGCTGTGAGTGGTGGGGATGGGCCCATGGCTGCAGGGCTCAGATGTGGGAAGCATGTTTGGGCAGAGGGTGCCTAGGTGGGCGGGCACCAGGGGCAGGTCGATGGATGAGGCCAGGGTGCCAGGGCCATGTGGGCAGGTGGCCCAGAGGGTTGGCATCCAGCCAGTCAGCCAGTAGGGACCACAGAAGGGCTGGACACACCGAGCAGATCCAAAGTGATTGGGGTTAGTGACGGCACCAGGGTAACCACCTGGTTGTGAGGATCCCAGACAAATGGAGCTGCACCGCACCTTGGGGAGGGGGCTACCCTACACTGGGCCTGCAGGGCGGGAAGAAGGCGCATAGAGGCCTGAAATGGACCACATGACAAGTGAGACGCGGCCCCCTGGGGCAGGGTGCACAGATGTGTGCGGGGGGACCTGCCCAGGGGCTCAAGCTGGGGGTGGACCCTCTACCGCCCCTGACTGGAGATGCCGGCCTGCCTGGTCGGGGGCAGTGACCCAGGGACCTGGGCCTTGACGCTGCCACTCTAGGGCAGCCCCCTCCCTGGACCCGAGCAGCACACCAGAGGGAGGGCAAGCAAGGGGTTTCCATCTCCTGGCTCTGGCTGACTGCTCCTGATGGGCTGATCACGCCTGCCCGGGGACCACGGTAGGCCTCGGTGCTCGACTGGCCATGTCTGCCACAGGCCTGGCAGTGGCAGCATGGGAAGGTACAGAGACACAGGTCTCCCTGGAGCTCCCTATTCTCCCTGAGTGTGCGGATCATTAAAAACCTGCCCTTGTGTGGTACCGACTGGCCAGGCCAGGTGCTAGCATTTTATTTCAACCTCAACAAACCTGGGAGGGAGGTAGTCTTGTTCCTGCTTCGGAAACAAGGACAGGGAAGATTAGGAAGCTGCCCTGTGTCACACAGCTAGCGGAGACGCAGCCAGAGCGCTAACCTAGGCTGGGAGGCTGGGGGCTGCGCACCAGCCTCTAAGGCACTGGGTGGGCGACGAGGGCCACTGTCAGGCGGGAGGCCGGGGCTCAGTGCCGGGTCACCACGGGTGTGATCATCTGCGGGAAGGCGTAGTAGCGGCAGTCGGCCGGCGGCGTCAGCTCCATCACCTCCGTGCGAATGTTCTCCCGTCGGAAGCCCGCCTCCAGCAGCGCGGGCACCTGCGTCTCCTGGCGGGGCGATGAGGAGAAGGTGCTGGGTGGTGCGCACACCTCTCCTGGAACAGTGATTATAAGGCTGCTGGGCAAGTGAAGAGTCGGGTCTGGATGGCTAAAGGAATCACCAGGTCCCTGTTTCCAGCTGTTTCACTGTGGGCAGCACGTCCTCGCTGCCACAGACCAGCGACAGCACCGGGCCCCCTGGGATAGGGGGCCTCCAGCCTCTCCCTCACACAAGCCAGACGGCACACCCATGGGCCTTTTCTCCACTTCCCTGCACCGGTAGAGAAAGGAGACCTGGGTGCTGATGGCCGTGGCACGGAGACACTTCCCTGTTGGCCAGGGACACACCTGGTGGGTTCTCAGGAGCGTCCTGGGCTCAGGGCCTCTGCACGCTCTGCAAGGCTGTACCCTGCCCCTTCCTGTCCCCAGTCAGGGAATGCCCGCAGGCAAAGCCCAGCACCACTAAAGCGGGGAGGGTGATAAGCTTGGGCCGCGTCCCAGGGGCACTAGGGAGCCATGGAAGGTGGCTGAGCTAAGGGGAGGCCCTGCCCAATTTATGGAGGGTCACAGCAGCCTCCAACCCGCCTGGACTGGTAGGAGCAGTGTCCCCCAGAATTCACATTCACCCAGCACCCTAGAATGTCGCCTTACTTAGAAACAGTGTTTGCAGGTGGGATTGATAAACAGGAGATCATACCGGATAAAGGTGGGTCCTAAGTCCAGTGACTACTGTCCTGACAGCTGAAAACCCAAACCCACTGCCAACAAGTTAACTCTGACTCTTAGCAACACTGCAGGTCAGAGGAGACCGCCCCAGGGTTGCCGGGAGCGGCTGGCGAACTCAAATGCCCCCTTTAGGTGAGCGGCTGAGCTCTGAACCAGGGCTCCGTACCCTTATAAAAGGAGTTATTTTGTGCAGAGACGGGAGTGACAGCGCACTGGCTCAGGAGCATCCAGGGCCACAGGGCTGGGACAGGTGGGGGACCGTCCCCTAGCACCTTGGGAGGGACGGCCGCCCTGCACTCACACCCTGAACTCTGACTCCTGACCTCTAGGCTGGGCGGACCACGGCTGTCACTTGGTGACCCTCGGTTACAGTGGCCCAGGCACACTCCAAGTCCCTGGGGGCGGGGGCGGGGGCTCTATACCTCAAACATGGTGGTGAGGTCCGTGTATCTGGTCTTCATCATCTGCCCCCAGGACGTGAGGTTGCAGTAGGTGAGGACGCCCCCCGGCTTCAGCAGGCGAAAGGCATGTTGCTGGGGACAGCAGAGGAGCTCCCCAGTGGGCAGGCAGCTTGACACCCACGTCCCTGTGTCCCAGCCACTCACAAAGGAGCCCAAGTTCCCACCCTCAGGGCCCCCAGCGAACCCAGCAACAGTCCCCTTTGCTCAGGGCCTTGTCCCACACCCACCCATGCCCACCTTGATGAAGTTGAACTGGTGAGTGTGCCAGGTGTCCTCGGACAGCGGGTACGCATCATACAGAATCCCTGCAGGCGGGACAGATGCCCACTGGTCACAGCCAGGCCCAGCACAGCTGGGGTGAGCCATGGCGGGGCAGAAAACGCCGTGGCTGCATCCTGGGACGCTGAGCTGCCTCCCCCGTGTCTCCTTCTCATGTGCCCGCTCTTGGGGTTCATTGTGTCCTCGCTGTACACCCGGCACACTGCGTGTGCCCTTGAATGCCCTGGCCCCCACCCAGGCTCTGGTTACCCCAGGGGTCAGTCATACCTCTCTAGAAGGTCTTCCCAGGAAAGAGGGGGAGGGCCTAGTGGCAGGGATGTAGGCAACTCCTAGGTGAGGGGACACTGCACGCTTCTAGTAACAAGTCTCCCTTCGAACAGCCCCCAGAGCCCCCTCACCATCAAAGTGGCCATCTGGCAGAGTGGGTGCCACCTCCTCCCACAGGCCTTTCAAGGGGACAACCTTGAGGCACAGGAGAAAAGGCTGAGGGTCAGAGTGGTCTCCAGGATCTCCCTGATGCCACCTGCTAAAGGGGAGGGAGGGAGGGAGGGAGCAGAGGAACTCCCAAGGAAGAAGACTACCTCCCACATTTCTGCTGTCAGGGGAAGGCGGCTTCCTCCCGAGGAGGGGGTGCTAGCAGGGGCATGGGCAGAGGCAACAGACACCTTGTGCGGCTGCTGTGGGGCCCAGTCCTGCAGCCGCTGGAAGACCCCTGCGTTGCACTCAATGACCCAGTGCTCCTCGATGGGCGCCGCCTGTATCCTGGAGGCCGCGATGGCCATGCCGAAGCCCACCTCCAGGACCCGGCCACCTGGGCAGACAGAGGGCGTCCACAGAGGCAGGGACAGGGGCGGGCCCTGGCAGGGAGGCACTGCGGCCACCCTGCCAAGGGCATGGCAGGGGCGGGCAGCTGGAACAGTGCGGGCCCTGGCCTGGGGCCAGCAGCTGGACAGGGAGCCTGGGTGACCACAGTGTCCACGGCCAGTCAGAGGGGGAGCTCAGAGCCTCGGACTTTGAGCCCCTGCCCCCACTGTTTGTGCTGGTACAGTATCTCCTGTCTTGATTACTTTTCTCTCTGGTCAAGGTGAGACCTGAATCCAGGGCCTCTGACCCGGAACAGTCTGGGGGAAGGGAGGTCTCCCCTGATCACAAATGGGGCTGAAACACTAACACAACAGTCTCCTCTCCCCAACTGCCTTTGCCTGGCACCCTGGATGTGCCCATTGACCAGGTGCAGACACCGAGGCCCACCAACCAGACAGCACCCTGAACCCCCCCCAAAATCCCTGCCAAGGCCAGGGAGCCCCAGCACCCTCTGCCACCGGGAAACTCGGCAGAGGGCGGCCACACGCCCACAGCTGTCTCCCAGCTCTCAGCTTTCCCGGGGCTATTCTTAGCCGGGGGAGAGGGTGGGGCAGCCCCGACACGGGGCCACCGAGTCCAGCCACAGTCACCGCTCAGCCCGGGCAGGGTCTCACCCTCTGCAAAACCATCCCGCTACCCGGAAAGGAAGCTCCCGGGGCTCAGGGGACGCCCACGGCCCGCAGGATCCCTGTTCAGCCCCTCCGCCCCCGCTCAGCTGCCCGGCTTTTCAGGCGGGTAGACGGAGGCGCAGGGAGGCGCCGCGACGCCCGCCGATCGCCGGTACCTCTGGAGGAGGCGGCGGCGGCCAGGGAGTGCATGTACGGCGTCTCCCAGCGCTCCATCACCGGCTTGCCCAGGATCTGCAGGTGCGTGTCCGACGCGTCGTAGGCCGCGGGCGCCGTGCCCCACTCGGGGCTGCAGTTCTCGCCGGGCGCGAAGATGGGAGCGGCGGGGGTCGCGCTCATGGTGCGGCCGGAGGGTAGGCGCGGGTCTCGGATCCGGGGTACGCGCGGCGCGGCCTGGCCTGCGGGGGCCTGCGGGCGGAGGGCGGGGCCTAGGGCGGGCGGAGGGCGGGGCCCTGGGACGGTGGGCGGGGCCTGGGACGGGCGGGGGGCGGAGCCCGGGCCGGGCGGAGGGCGGGGCCCACGCGGGCGGGGGGCGGGGCCTGGGACGGGACCGGCCAGGCGGGGCCGGAACGCCCGTCACAGCGGCTGCAGGGCGCGCAGGCACCCTCAAGACCACCCGTCCACGGCGGAATGGACGGGAAGCGAGACCCCCACCTTGTTCCTCGCCAGCCTCAGTTTCCCATGTCAGTCAGCCTGTCACCGCCTTCCGGGTGCGAGGAGCCGATCTAAGGCTCCCCGGACTGGAGTGGATCCTGCCTCGTGATGATCCCAATGTGTCAGAGAAGAATTGTGTTTCATTGCGTTTTCAATGGCTGGTTCTTTGGAAGTAGGTTGCCGGACCTTCCTCCTTTGTCCATACTTCTAAAGGGCCACCCTCGTCTGTCCCTTGGTCGCACTTCGATCGCTTATCGTTGTGATGCTGGAAACCACAGCCTCAGCATTATAGATACCAGCAGGGTGAGCTGGTGGATAGGTTTCAGCAGAGCCTCCAGACTGAGAGACTAGGAAGAAGGACCTGGCAGACAACTTCTGAAAACGCCTGCAGACGAAAGCCTTGTGAACAGCAGCGGAACACTGCCTCGTACCGTGCCGCAAAGTGAACCCCTCAGGTCCCAACCAAACCGATTGCCATCCAACCAATTCTGATTCATAATGACCCCATAGGACAGAGCCCAACTGCCCCCCTTGGGTTTCCAAGGAGCAGCTGTTCTGTTGTTATTAGGTGCTTTGAGTCAGTTCCAACTCGTAGTGACCCCGTGTCCAGCAGAACGAAACCCCGTCTGGTCCTGGGCCGTGCCCTGTTAAGCCCATCCATGCAGCCACTGTGTCCATCTATCTTGTCAACGGTCTTCCTCTTTTTCAGTGACCCTCCCTTCTACCCAGCATGATGTCCTTCTCCAAGGACTGATCCCTCCTGACAACATGTCCAAAGTATGTGAGATGCAGACTTGCCATCTTTGCTTCCAGGGAGCATGCTGGTTGTACTTCTTCCAGAACAGATCTGTTTGTTCTTTTGGTGGTCCATGGGCCATCCAGCATTCTTCTCCAACACCACAATTAACTCCAAGTCATCAATTCTTCTGTCTTCCTTATTCATTGTCCAGCTTTCGTGTGCATGTGATGGGATTGAAAATACCGTGGCTTGGGTTAGGTGCACCTGGGGTGCACCTTTCAAGGTGATGTGTTTACTTTTCAACACTTTAACGAGGTCCTTTGCATTGATTGCTCACATACAAGTTCAAATTGAAACTGAATAAAAGCAGAACAAGTCCATGAGAGCCAAAGTGTGACCTTGAGTGGGTCCCACCTGAGTTTAGAGACTGTCTTAGAACAGATTTGATGCATTCAACACCGAAGACCAGAAAAGTTGTGGAATGACATCAAAGGCATCACAGATGAAGAAAGGAAGAAGTGTAGGAAAGAAAGAAAAGACCAAACTGCATGTCAGAAAAGACTCTGAAACTTGCTCTTGAACGTTGAGCAGCTAAAGCAAAAGGAAGGAATGGCGAAGTCAAAGAGCTGAACAGAGGATTTCCAAGGGCAGCTGGAGAAGACAAAGCAAAGTATTAGACTGACACAAGCAAAGAGCTGGAGATGGAAAACCAGAGGGGAAGAGCACACACTGCGGCTCTCAGGCTGGAAGAACTGAGGACAACATTCAGGGAGCGGCTGGTCGACTCAAACTGCGCTCCATCACCGGCTTGCCCAGGATCTACAGGTGCCCAGCCATTAACCACGGTGCCACCATGGCTGCCTCAGCTTAGAAGACACTCAGAACGCAGCGGGGCATGAGCTGCCTCCTGGAAGAAGAGGCGTGTGGCTGCAGTGGAACACTTAGGGCCTTCCTTCCCTAATGTGGCGTGACTCACACAGAGTCCATTGATAACACGTGGAATACAAGAAGTATGAGTCTGGGACAACTGGAACGTGTTCAAAGTGAAATGAGATGCTTGAAGTTAGGTATTGTAGGCATTTGGGAGGTGGAATGGACTGGCCATTTTGAATCAGACAGTCACGCTGTCTGCTATGCCAGGAGTGACAGCCCAAAGAGGAAGAGTGTCACATTCGTCATCAAAAACATTGTGGGGTCTGCCTGGGGGTACAGCGCTGTCGGTGACAGGATAACGCCTCCACAAAAGGCCAGTTTTTATTCAAGTGCACACCATTATTGAAATAATGGTAACTGTTGTTCAAATGTACGCACCAATCACTAATGCCAAAGACGAAGGTATTGATGATTTGTGTTTGTGTCTGTAGCCTGAAGTTGGTCACACATGCACTGATGACCCCTGGTGACTGGATTGGGAGAGCTGGAAACAAAGAAGCAGGACTCGAAACCGACAGAGAAACCCACTGCTGTTGAGTCGGGTCTGACTGACAGCCACCCTAGATGTCAGAGTAGAACTGCCCTGTAGAGTTCCCAAAGAGCGCCTGGTGGGTTTGAGCTGCTGACCTTTTTGGTTAGCAGGGGTAGCACTTAACCACTAGGCCACCAGGGTTTCCAGTAGTTGGAAAATATGGGTTTGGTGACAGAAATGGTACAGGAGATTGCATAATAGAATTTTGCAAAACTGATTCACTGGAAATACCTTTTTTCGACAACATAAACAGTAACTATATACGTGGAGCTGCCAGATGGAATCCACAGGAATCAGCCTTCAGTATGGATTATACCTCAACATAAAAAAAAAAAAAAAAAACAACGCTGCTGTCGAGTCATTTCCAACTCACAGCGACCCTATGATATCAAGAAAACAGACACAAAGAAAAGAAAAATCCTCACCCGTGGTAAGCAGAGAAAATGCTCAAGTTGTCAAGAATTTCATTTTACTTTGATCCACAATCAAGACCTGTGGAAACAGCAGTCCGGATATCCAAGGACACATCGCTCTGGGAAAGCTGCCGCAAACAGCCTCTTTAAAGGTAGATGAGCAGAGATGTGAGGACCTAGGTGGGCTTCACCCTTGCCGTGGTGTTTTGAATCACTTCATACGCTCATGGCGACCCTAGGGGCCAGGGTAAAACTGACCCCCAGAGTATTCAAGGAGCACCTGGCTGGCTTGGCTTCATATGCACACAAAAGTAAAAGAAAGGGAAAGACACGCTAATTATTTCTCAAGGCGACAGAGGTGAAGGAAAAAATTCCAGCCTCCAGTTTGCAATAGTGAAAGATTCCACAGGGAAGATAGTAAGTGACTCAGGGAGAATCAAAACAAGACGGAAGGCAGTAATCGGTCCCAACACGCCTGGACCAGCGATGAGCAGCAGTCATCGCAGACAGGAAGAAAATGGGAACCCACCAGGAGCCACAGCAATCAGAGTCAGCCTCAGTGTGAGACCCGAGGAACCAGCTGGCACCTGGCCACCAGCAATGACTGCCCAAAGGGGGAGCACAGAGAGGTGACGCAGACCACTTGGGTGAGTGGCATCTGGGATCTCAAAAGCTAACCAGCTGCCGTCTAAGTAGCACCGTTTGCTCCCAATCCACCCAGACCAGAGCGAGACATAGGACATCAATGACAGGAGGAAAATATAAGTCCAGCTGATGGAAAGTGCCCTAAAATCCAGAGACTACCTCAACACAGGTCCAGAAGAATCAGACGTTGCCCGGCCACCACCTGTGACCGCCGGGACGGGGTGCACAATACAGAACCCCTAACGTGACAGCAGAAACATAAGAGTGCAGAACCAGAGCTGTACCAAATGACCACAGCCAATGGGCCCTCAGCCTGCACAGCCCCCTGGGAGCATGGCTCCCGGCCCTGTGACCTCCAACTGCACCTGGCACTCACGCCAGCTCCCCAGAGACTGAACTGGAGTCTGTAGCAGGTGCAGCAATCCTGGCGCCACGCAAACTTTCAGAGTTTCGGGCCTCGATGGACACGTGGGGGCTGACTGAGCCGCTCACTGGGGGAGGCGAGAAGGTTGTGGGGGGGACACAGGGAGCCCGACCTAGGAGCACATTGCCAGAGGCAGGGAGATAGTGGGGGCGGGACAGGTTTCGATCAAATGGGCCCCAGAGCTTCTGGGTGATGAGGGAGAGTGCGCTGCCACGGGAGGGCGGGGGGCGGTGAGAGTGACTTGTGGTGTGAGTCCCATGTGTCGTGTGGCACACTGATGGAGCCTGCATACTTGTACTTAAACCACAGTAAGCTTAGTTAAAAAGTAAATAAATAAACACAATAACAGCACCAACAAAAAGAGGTGGAAGGAACACAGAGAGTCGTTGTACTAGAAAGAACTGGTTGATGTTCCACCTTTGCAGCAGGAAGCGTGTGATCAGGAGTCAACGGTACCGAAGGAAGAAGTCGAAGCTGCGTGAAGGCACTGGCGAAAAAAAAGGCTCCAGGAACTGAGGGGAGGTCCACCGAGATATTCTGACAGACAGATGCGGCCCTGGAAGTGCTCACTTGTCTCCACCAAGAAATTTGGAAGACACCTGCCTGGCCAGCACACTGGGAAAGATCAGAATTTATGCCCATTCCCAAGAAAGGTGACAGTACCCAATGTGGACATTATATCATTAATATCACACACAAGTAAAGTTTTACTGAAAATCATTCCAAAGTGACTGCAACAGTATATTGACCAGGAACTTCCGGAAATTCAAGCCGGATTCAGAAGACGGCATGGAATTAAGATATCCCTGTTCATGTCAGATGGATGCTGGCCGACGCAGAGAATACCAGAAAGACATTGACTGGTGTTTCATTGCCCGTGGAGAGGCATTTGACTGCGTGGATCCTAACAGATTATGGGTAATGTTGTGGAGAATGGGAATTCCAGGACACTGAACTGTGCTTGTCGGAAATCTGTACGTGGACCAGGAGGCAGCTGTTCAAACAGAACTAGAAGATACTTTGTGGATTAAAGTCAGGAAAGTTGTGCATCCAGGTTGTGTCCTTTCACCAGACCTACTCAGTCCGCGGAAACCCTGGTAGCATAGTTATGTGCTAACAAAAACATTGGCAAATCTGCCAGGCGCTCCTTGGAAACTCAATGGGGCAGTTCTACTCCGTCCTATAGGGTATCGTGAGATGGAATTGAGTTGTTGGCAGTATGTTTCATTCAATCTGTAAACTGAGCATATAATTCAAAAAGCTGGACTACATGAAGGGGAACAGGGTGTCAGGACTGGGGGGGACTCTTTAGACGGCATTATGCAGATGACAACTTTGCTTGCTGTAAGTGAACACTTGAAGCATTTCTTGGTGAAGATCAAAGACCACAGCCATCAGTATAGATTACACCTCAATGTAAAGAAAACTTAAATCCTCACAGCTGGCCCAATAAACAACATCTTGATAAATGGAGACAAGGTTGAGGTTGTCGAGGATTTCATTTTACTAGGAGCCACAATCAATACCCGTGGAAACAGGAGTCAAGAAATCAAAAGACCCTTTGCTTTGGGCCAATTGGCTGCAAAAGACCTCTTTAAAGTGTTGAAAACTAAAGAGGCAACCTGGAGACTCAGGTGCACCTGACCCAAGCCATGGTATTTTTAGCTGCATCATATGCATGTGAAAGCTGGACAATAAATAAGAAAGACAGGATTGATGCCTTTGAACTGTGGTGCTGGAGAAGAATGTTGAATGTCCCATGGACCACCAAAAGAACCAACACATCTGTTCTGGAAGAAGTCCAACCAGAGTGCTCCTTAGAAGCAAAGATGGCAGGACTGTGTCTTACATGCTTTGGACATGTGGTCAGGAAGGATCAGTCCCTGCAGAAGGACATTGTGCTTGGTAGAGGGTCAGCAAAAGAGAAGACCCTCAGGGTAATGGGCTGACGCAGTGCCCACAATAGTGGGCTCAAATGTAACAGCGACTGTGGGATGGCACACAGCTGGCCACGGATTTGTTCCGTGGCACACGGGGTCACGTGGATTTGTTGTGCGGTACAGAGGGTCACGCGGGTTTGTTCTGCGACGCACAGGGTCACGCGGATTTCTTCCACAACGCACGGGGTCACACGGATTTGTTCCGCGGTACACATCACTGTGAATTGGAACCAACTCAGTGGCACCTAACAGCAACACAGCACATGCAGGCAAAAGGCGGATGATGAATGAGGAAGGCTGAAGACGCGTCGACACCTTTGAATTGTGGTGCTGGTGCAGAACACCGACACCGGCAGTCCCACGGGCTGGTGAGGGACACTGACTGTCCCATGGACTGCCAAGAGAAAGAACAAATTGGTCTCCAAAGAAGGACAGCCAGAGTACTCCTTAGAAACGAGGGTGAGGTGACTGTGTCCCTCATACTTTGGACACATTGTCAGAAGGGGCCAGTCCCTGGAGAAGGGCATCCTGGTTGGCCGACGGGCAGCTAAGAAAGAAACAGGCCCCCAGCGATGTGGGGCACAGTGACTACAGCAGCGGCTTGCACACAGTGCTGACCGTGGGGTGGGCTCTGCGGGACACAGGGCCGCCATGTGTGCAACGGACTTGGCGGCAGCTAACAGCTTCTGCGTGGATTCAAATTTCTAGCCTTTCGGTTAGCAGCTAAGTTCTTTAACCCCTGCCGCCCCGTGGGGCCTTAGGAAGGGCCCTGCAGAGCCTTTAGAATCATTCAGGCTTCTAGCTTGTGAAAAAAGAGGATGCAGACCTAGAACACTATTAAAAGACCAGACTGGAAGGTCTGACATCCTGCGGGGTCCCCTGAGGATGTGGCCCTGGACTTGCTACTAGCCCAGAGTCGAAGCTAGTCCTGAGGCTGACTCTGCAGACAAAAACTGGGCTGGATGATGGGACCTGGAGTGATGCAGTGAGGGATATATGGTTTAATATACACATAAGGCTGTCCAGCAGGTTCCCCTCAAGGGGGGAGAGGGGAGGGTGGGGAGGAGGGGACAAGTGTTGGCCGAGTGGACACTGGAAGTACAGCATGGACAGGTGTGTTGTCACAGGGTGAGGAGAGCAGAAGGAGTTGCAGAGAGGCAGGTGCTCAGGGTTTTATATGGCAAGTTGACTTGGATTGAAAACTTTCACTTAACCACAGTAAAAATAAAACTGAAGAATCATTCAAGCTTCCAATGAAGGTACCTGTGGGTTCTAGTATTACCGCCATTTCACCAAAGGGAAAACTGAGGCTCTGTTACGCATGAAATTTTCAAGTCCTAACCCCTGGGACCTCTGAGCTTGACCTTGAGCGTCACGTCCGTGCTCACAGCCCTGCTTTGACTCCTGCTGGTCCTGCCAACCTCCCGTGGAGCTCCTCTGTCCACCTGCCCCTGGGCCCTCGCACACACTGTTCCCTCTGCCTGGATAGCTTCTCCTCTCTGACAGTGTTGTCACCTGTGCTTTCTGCTTCTTGAGCTCACACCTCCTCTAGGAAGCCCTCCTGATTATTACAACTCAGGTATGGGAAGCTGAAGTTGCTACCAAGAACCTCTCCTTGGTATTTCAGTCACTGAAGGCATTTCTCTGTGGAATTGGTGGGCACCTGACAGGTCCGTCTGGCGTAAAGTACTGATTGCCTGTGGAGGTCTCCTGAGGCCTGGGTGTGATGGCACCCACTGATCTCCTGGCACCCTTGGGGGTAAACACAAAGAGCAGATGTCATCAGGTCCCTGAGCTGGGCTCTTGCTGCTCTGGGTTCTCACAGGAGGTGGTCCTGACTGGTTGCCCTGCCCACTCTGCCTAGGGCTTCCTGAGAGGCATGGCCAGGACTGCTCTCCACGTAAACAGGTAACACTCACTAAATGTCACCAAGCTGGAGTGTTGTCCAGGGATGCCCTTCGTGAGACAGGAGACCACCAGTTACCCACCCGTGGACCTCTAACTCCTGGGGACTCCACCTGAGTCAGAGGAAACCTGCCCTCCAGTGGGTTTTCAGTGACCAGCTCTTTGGAAGTAGACCTCCAGGCCTTGCTTCTGAAGCCCCTCTGGGTGGGCTTGCGTCTTCAGCCTTTTAGGGGAGCAGTGGGGGTGCATTCACCATCTGCATACCCCAGGGACTTCAGCTTCAGCAGCATCCCGTGATGATCACGTAGCATCCGCGGGGCCAGAAGCCAGGCACTGGAATTTGTGCCTCAAGTTTTATCCCGGGATGAAGTGGAGGTGCAGGTGGCCACTGTTGAAGGCGCATCTGAAGACTTCGCTTCAGTGTTCACGCCATCATGTTTTTTTCTGGGAATATATAGCATGATATAGAATAACAATTTTAAAATAAAAAGGGACTGAAACATATATATTGTTTGGCTGTGCCCACATTCACACTGGGGGAACGCTCAGAGAAGGGTTCCCACAGGCGTTTGTGGGTGTTTGCCCTCCTGCAGTGGTGAGTAGATTCCGACTCAAAAGGACCCCCCCCATGACAGAGCAGAACTGCCCCATTGGGGTTTCTAGGCTGTAACCTCCATGGGAGGAACCCTGGGGCCACTGTGGTTAAAGCGGAAGGTGGGTGGTTTGAACACCGCCCCCGTGGCTCAGCGGGAGATGGACGTGAAACACCACCCGCTGAAAACCCGGTGGCACGTCACTCCACTGTCCCACATGGGCCAGTCCGAGTCAGTGCGACAGCAGTGTCCCCTTTGATAAATGGGCTCTAATTACTATTAGTCACCTCCACCAGGCGCCACTGATTGTACTCAACTGCTTTGCAAACCGCAAAGTGGCTGAAATATATTTTAAATGCAGTTTTTCTGTTTGCCTGTGACTTCTTTCTTTCCTCGTATTTACTTAATGATGACGAATAAATTATCAGGCATTTGAGAGGCTGGGAGGTGGAAAGTCTTGAGCCAGTGCTTACCACCCTCTGAGAATACCACGCTTCACATGTTTAGCATTGTCAGCGTAGACCAGGGTGTGTCCCTGGGCACTGGTGACACGGGGGACAGATAACCTCTGGGGTGGGGCTGGCCCGTGCACTGCGGGCTGTTGAGCAGCAGCCCTGGCCTCCACCCACTCCATGGCGGCAGCATCCCCTGCTAGTCCTGATAATCCAACGGAGGTCTCCAAACACTGTGGTTGTCCTCTAGGGGTCAAAATGCCCTGGGTTGAAAGCGACTGGTGTAGGCCAGTGAGGACAGGAACCAACAGTAGCCGCTCAGTCCACACGTGTTGATAATCACGGCATTGACTGAACGGACTTGCACTTGTACCCCGAACTTCAGAGTGACCTTGAGCCTCTCTGAACCTCGGTTTCCTCTTCCATGAAACGGGGGCACCAGGAGTAGCAGCCAAGGCCCAGGGAAGGAACGTGCCGGTGACGCTTTGCATGGTGTAGGGGTAGGGGCTCGCCGCCAGCTCGGGCCAAGCGCGAAGGTAACTTTGGAGCGGTGTCTCCGCGGACACGGGAGCGCCGGCCCGGGAACCCGCGCAGGCGCCCTTCGCGGCCGCGCACCGACGTCCGCACGCTGCCACGCGCCAGCACGTGGCTCGGCCCTGGCGTGCACGCCCCTGCGGGGCGGGGCCAGCCCGCCGGACTTCATTTCCCAGAGCTCCCCGCGGCGACATTTCCCAGAGCTCCCCCCTCCCCCGCCCCGCTCGACCCCCTCCCGGGAGGAAGCCCGGAGACGGGCGGCCGCTACTGAGACGGCGCAGACCTCACACGCAAGCGCGCCCTCCCGCCGCACGCCGACACGCACGCACGCCGCACCCCTGACCCCGCCCCCGGCGGCCCCGTGCGTGAACGCGCCCGGGCGTGCGCAGGGCGGCGGCGCGGGCGCGAGGGCGCGCGGTGACCGTTGGCGCTGAGGGGAGGAAGCAGCCGCCGCCGCCGCCGCCGGCGTTGCGCAGATCCGGGCCGCGGCTGTGAAGAAGGCGACGGGGAGGGTGACCTTCCGGAGGCGGGAGCGAGCGAGGAGGCCCGGGCACGCCGAGCGCCGCCGCCGCCATGAACAACTCGGGCGCCGACGAGATTGGGTGAGGACGGGCGGGCGCCGGGCCTGCGCCGCCGCCGCCGCCGCCCTGGGCCGCCCGGGCCGCGAAACGCCGCCCCCGGGCCCTCCCCGCTCAAGGTCACGCGGGCGGGGGTCGGAGGACGGCAGTCTGTGGGCCCGGGGTGCCCGAGCCCCGACTTCCAGGCCCGGGGAGCCTGAAGAGGCGCCTTTGGGTGGTCCGGGGCGTCTCTGCCTTTCTCGGTTTCCTGACAGGGTTACCCCAAACTGCAGCCCTAAGCCTTTTATTTTTGATTTTCCGGGTTGTGAAGGGACCCTGAATGGGTGCTCTTGGGGGTTCAGAACGCCCCGTCTGCATTTCACACCCCAGGGGACCTCTAGTTGTATCTTTAAGGGGGTCCTGGGCGTCCCTATCTGTTCCGGGACCCCGAACAGGTGCTCTTGGGGTGTCCAGCGTTCCTTTTGCCGGCTTCCTGACGTGGGAGGTACCCCCGGACCGGAGCCCTGGCAGGTTTGGGGCTCCTCTTAGTGACTTCGCGGCTGTTTGATCCCGAATGCGAGCCTTTGGGGGGGTCCAAAACTCCGTTTCTTGCCTTCCCACCTTGGGGGGACCCTGAATGGGAAGCGTGCAGGGGTCCTGGACCCCGCAGCCCGCGCCCAAAGTTGGCGCGTCGGCGCACGTGGCAGCCCACCCCGGAGGTTTCGGTTCTGCCGCCGCCCGATTTTTCCATCCTGGAGTGGGGTCGCGGACCGCGGGGGGCCGAGGCGCGCCCGGCTGCGACCCCCCGATGCCGTAGGAGCGGGGGCCCGGCGCCCAAGGTCACCGGAGCGGCGGCCGGCGCGCGTCCTCTCGGCGCGGCCCCACCTGACCGGGATGGCGGTGGCGCTGTGTTTTTGTTTTGTGCGGCCCCTTCCTGCCGCTCCCTGTCCATCGCGTGGGGTTAAAATAAAGAAAAAGGGAAATGGGAGGCCGGGCGCCGCTGTCGCAGGCGAGGTGTGGGGTAGCGAAGCCCCTGCAGCCCCCAGGTTGGCTCCTGGCCGGTGCTGAGGAGCCCGTCCGCCGAGAGCCCGGTCCACGGGGCCGTGGTGTCTTGTTCCTCTGGGTTTCGGCAGACCAGGCTTCTGCGCTGTGGCCACCCTGACCTTCAGATTTTCTGCAAAAAAGAGGGGGAACCCCCCCGGTCGGTCTTTTGGTGGAGAAACCTGTCTTTAGCCTTAGACAGACGCACTGTGTGGGGTGCTCGGTGTGGTGGGTGACCGTCATTAGCTGCTGGACCCGGGCCTTGGGGCACCCCTCCACCTCCACTGCAGGGTGCACTTGCGGCCTCTTCACCCCAAAACCCAACAGGAAACACCTTTTAGGGAGGCAGGAGGAAACCCCTGGCTCCAGCCACTTGCAGATGGACTCTTGTGGAAAGTTGAGGTGTTTCTGAGGTGAAGCTGGGAGATGGGGACAGGCAGCAGAGGTGTCCCTGACTCTGACAGGCCCGCTGGCAGTGAAGCGGGTGCCTGTGAGCATGTGGGGCCCTGCCTTCTCACCTGGGAGAGGAAGGGGGAGCTGTGGGGTCCCCTTGTGCTGTGGGTGGCTGCCCCCCGCACCTCTCAGCAGCTCCAGGAGGCGGGGTCTGACCCAGGTTCTGACCCAGGTTCTAGCAGGGAGGAGGTGAGGAAGCTGGGTGGAGCAGAGCCGGGGTCTCAGCTTGGCTCTGGCACCGTGTACAGACTCGGGGCCCTTGGGGGCACTCTTGCCCCAGGGCTGTAGCCACTGAGGTCGGGGCACTGCCTCGGCCCTGGCGGGTCACTCCCCAGCCTGAACTGGAACACGCAGGTGGACCTAGCAGGGCTGGTTAAGGCCTCTCAGACACCAGCTTCTGTGTCATGTAGGAAGCATGTTCCCAGTTTGTGTAGGAAATCCACGGTAGGTCGGAGCCCTTTGCTCTGTGCAGGTCCTGGGGAGGTGTCGAGGCCTGGGGCGCCATGTATGACAGACCTAGGGGTTGGCTGTGGCTGGGTGTGCCAACACAGACCTTGTCGGGGCCAGGAGGGCAGTGATCTCTGATGGCACAGCTGTCTCTGGTCTCACCTTGACCCTGCCCAAGTGGTCCCCAGGCTTGGAAGGTGGGAGGAGCTGGTTCTGCGGGTCCACAGCCCCAGTGGAGTGTCCCCTGCAGGCCTGAGTCCCTGCGCCGACTCGGTGCCCTCCTCTGCTGCGGTGGCGCCTGTCCGCGCGGTGCTGTGGCTGATGCAGACAGTCCCCCATGGGGTGCTGTTGTTCCCACTGCCCGCCAGAGGGCCCTGACATCCCCAGAGCGGGAGGCTGCCCAACTTAGGACCTGCGGGCACCGATGATGTCTGTCCTCCTTGCATCCGAAGCGCCGTCTGGCCCCTCTGGGGGAGGTGGCCTGCTGGGGGTGGCCAAGGCTGTTGCCCTCTTGGTCTTGAAGGGGCTACTTGTAGAGTCTGCAGACTGTTTTCCTTTGTGTAGAAGTTGGTGGCTCCTCATGGATCCTGTGATGTCACAGATCTGCTGTGACGGGGGTCAGGCTCATCCTATTGTCTTGTCTGTAGTTGTTAGGTGGCTTTGTCCCAGCTGTGAGTGGCCCTGTACCCAACAGAGCAGAGCACTGGCTCATCCCGTGCCATCCTCCTAGTCATTTGCTTGATTCCTTTGTCCTCCTGTCTGCTGGGCTCCTCCTGTTTGGGTCATGTCAGGGCTGGGACACCAGACATCCCTGCGAAAGGCGACAGTGAGAAGGGAAGGTTGGCTGGAGGAGGGCAGGCAGAGCCTGGCCTGGGGTCGCAGTAGAGGACTTGGGAGTAGGCCCCTGGCGGCGGTCACAGGAGTGCTGAGGTGGGCCAGGTGGCTGCAGGAAGTCCTGGAGGCTAGGGTAGATGGGGGTCCTGCTGATGGTGCTGTGGGTGTGGTGGGGGGCTCCCGGGGTGAGGCGAGGAGAGGTTCCCTCCTGAGGACTTGCATCATGCTGGGGCTCTTCCTCAGTCAGGCTGTCCCCATGGCTCTGCTGACTCGGGTCAGGGACTCTGTCTTCCTTTGCGCTGGGCTGTCTCGTGCACTGCAGAGCATTGAGCAGCCTTCCTGGCCTCTACCCACTCGGTGCCAGCGGCACCCCCATACCTGGACGTGACAACCTTACATTTCCCAGACCATCGCCAAGTGTGCCCTGGAGCAGTCGTCCCTGGCTGAGAAGCACCGTTTGGAGCGTCTTGTTGCTCTCCCTGGCTGTGCCCCCTGTCAGTGCCGACTGTGCCCATGACTGTGGCCCTTGTCACCTGGGTCAGGTGCGGTTGGAGCCTTTGGTGTTGTCCACGGTGGTGCGGGCTTTCCAGAGTCGCTTCCTGTGACCAGTTGTGGTGACCTGGAAACAGAACACTTGCTGTGTATGACTCAGTGACGTTAAACGTACTAACCATGCCAGTTGATTGTCACCATTAACCAGCTCCATGACAGCGCTTGGGGTAGAGGAGCCAGCCCTGGCCCAGGAGGATCACTGGCAGTCACACCAGGGCCGATGTCATGACCCCTGCAGGTTAGGGAAGTAAAGGCTTAGAGGGGCCGGGGGACTTGTCCAGGGTCCCTTGGGGAGTAGCTGCTTCAGGTCTGGATCCCCTCCTCCCACTGAGCATGTGACTGTCAATGGGAGTCAGCCCAGATGCAGGGGGCTTGGCTGCCTAAGGGCTAGGTGACAGTTGCCTGCTGTCCAGCTGTGTCTTTCTGCAGATGTGGTGGGGGAGGCTGTTGTACTCAGTCTCCTAAGACAGCTGTCCTTGGAGCATGGTGACTGTCACCGCCAGTGCTGGAGGGATCTGGAGGGCCTGTGGGCTGCACTTGGTGGACATGTAGGTGATGGTCAAAAGCGCTTGGAATGCCAAGGTTGGGGTTAAGCCTTCAGAGCCCATAGCTGTTTGCTTGGGGTTTCTCAGGTGCTGTGGCCTCATAGTTGTGGGTGGCAAGAAGGGTGTGGGGTCCCAGGGGCAGGTGAGGGACACAGGCTCACAGCCCACGGGTGGTGCTTGAGGGGAGGATGACTCATGTCGCAGCCCCAGCAGTGTGGCCTGGGGCGGTCCTCACGAGGGGCCAGGTCCTGTGCTGCTCCTGGCTTCCGTGTAGGGATGCTGAGCACCCTGTGGGAGGGGAGTCCCTGCGCGTCCCCGCTCAGCCCTGCATTTCAGCACAGGCGCTGTGCTCTGGGGAAGGCTCACTTGCAGTATAGCTGTGATTGGTCCCAGGCCTCTCGTGTTCTGTTCCTGGGATGGGACTGTGCAAGGGCTGGGGAGGACAGTACTTTCCAGAAGCTACGACTGTGGGCCTGTCTCCTGGCTGCCAGTGTAGTGCCGGGCAGTGCCGTGGTTGGTTCTGGGCCCAAGGAAGGAAGGCCCGGGCTGGCAGGGTGGTCCCAGGGCGTGGCGAACCTGTCATTCTGGGAAGCTTGCCAGGTCCTGCCGGGGAGACAGGCCCTTTGTGCCACGGGGCCAGTGCAGGTGCAGAAGGCGCTCTGCGGCCGCACTTCTCGGGGTGGCCACCTGCCGCAGTCATCGCTGAGCACGGCAGAGCAGGGGTGGCCTCTCCTGGGGCAGTGGGCGTCTGAGGGCAGGTTTGGGAGGGCGCACGTTTGTGCAGTGCCTGGGGTGACAGCTGCAATGGTGCCCCAGGACAAGGATGCCCACCTTCCGGGGTGTGGCTGCCACAGGGTGGGGACGGGTGGGAGCGCTGCTGCGTTGGATTTGGGGCCTCCAGAGCTGTGTGGTGATCATGGGTCACTCATTGAGCTAGACCGGCGGTGGTGGGCAGGGCTGGTACAGCAGCCCTCCCCCCCCAGCAGAGTCTCCCAGCAGACTCTGCCCCGAACTCTGAGCCAAGGGCTGTCTCCATCCCATCAGGAAGGGCGTGACAGTCAGGAGTGGGGGTGTGTCCTGCGCCAGAGCCGCTGCCCACAGGACCAAGGGGCAGTTCTGGGCCAGTGTCCGCTGGGTGAGGACTTCCCACCCAGCAGGCCCGTCAGAGGCCCAGCCAGGGCTGGCGAGCCAGGTGTTGATAGCTTGTCCTCTAATCTGTGCCATCCAGCATATAAATACCTGCCAGAATGGAGCTTTGCACAGTGCCTGGTTGGGATTCCAGTCTGAGCAGGCTGCTACTGGAAGGACCCGGCTGTTGGCTGCTCCCGTGCCGTGCTGAGGCAGCTGACAAAGCCCACAGACCCCAAATGGCTGGCCAGCTCAACAACTCGACCAGCTGCGTCTACACTAGGCAGTGAACCCACAGAAAGGCGTCTAGGTCTCAGGTGCTGCCCGGAGGCCCGCCTGTGCCTGGGCGCTGTGACGACAGGTCATCGCCAGCTTCCATGCCTTAATACCTCATGAGGTTGGAACTTTGTGCCAGGTCTGGGCTCAGGCAAGGTGCCTCCTGCGGGGGCAGGAAACCTGGCCAGCAGGAGCCAGTGGGGCTTCCAGAACCTTCCTGGGAGATGGAACACGTCTCTCCTGATGCTGGCTCTGAGCTGTGGCAGCCCCTTGCCCGATGCTGGCTCCGGCTCTGCGTCCTCCCTCAGAAGGAGGTCTGCAAAGACAGGGCATCCCAGACTGCATCCCCGTGACTGGAAGCAGTGACACTAACATGTCAAAGGAGACCTAAGTTGTGACACAGCAGTGAAGAGTCACGTCACAGGTGCGTGGGGAGAATGGCCCAGCCGTCCCCAGGAGGCTCCCCTGGTGCTGCACCTCACCCCATTGTGTGTCGTTAGCGTGTGCTATACACACACCACTTGTGCGTGCACGCACCTTTTTCCAGAGCCGTGTGGGCTGGAGACTGAGGTCGTGTGTGGAGTCCCTGCCCAGGGCAGGTGGGTGCTGTCTGCTCATCACAGGTGCCAGGTCGGTGCCCCCAGGGTATCTCTCCCATTAACATCTCATCTTGGTGTGGCACCAGGGCCCGGACCTGGACCAGTCTGATGGGTTCCTTCCTTGTGCCCTCCTGGCTGCCCACTCAGGCTTTACAGTGGGAATGGAGGGATGGGCCAGGAAGGCCAAGAGGTGGCATTTCTTGCCATGAGTAGGGTACTTACCTGCAGCACCTGTCCTGATCCCATGTGGCATTATGGCTCAGCCAGGGTTCTGGCACATCAGAGGCACCTGACGTGGCTGCTGTGCTTCTTCCTTCTGGGGAGGGGGTGATGGGCAAGTGACCTTTTTTCTGTTTGGCCACCTGGGGTTTGGGTGGACATGACCTGGTAACCATGTGGGTGCTGTGGGTGCACAGTGGAGCCGTCACCAGTGGGGGCTGGACCCACCAGGTGAGCAGCCCAGGGTGGTGGGCACCCTGGGAAAGGGGTGGGCCTTGTGGGGCAGGAGGCTTTATGGCATTGATGTGGGGCCTACCCTGAGGCCACTTCCTGAGAAGGACTGTGTCCTGGCCAGCTACGGAAGGCTGTCTGGATGGCCAGGGTATCGGGGTGGGTTCTGGGCTACCCTGGGTAGGGGTGAGAGGTACCCCAGGACGAGGAATGGGAACCCGTCTACACAGGGCTGGGTCATGCAGGTCACCTAGATGAGGGGTTGCTCAGGCTGCAGGGCCTGTGGCAGGGTGCTAGTTGGGTGCCTGGAGCACTGGGGGCGCCCGTGGCTTCAGGCTCTTGGTTGGGAACTGGGTGGCCATTCCAGGCTCTGTCTTGAGGATTGCTGTGACCCGGCCTCTGTTAGGAGTGTGTGTGCACATGCACATGCTCCTCGGGGAGCAGGAGTGTGCCTGTGTTCTCTGTGTGTGGGAAGCTCTCGGGAGCCACGTGAATGCCGGTGGAATGGGCCTCCACGGCACCAGTTCCAGTGTACAGCCTCCGTGCACGGGGCTCTGGGGCACATGGTTGCCACCTGCATGTCATAGCACTCTGGGCCTGCGGTGCCCGGCACCCTGTGGAGCAGCCTGGGAGGGTTGCTGTGAGGGCGGCTCTGACCTGCGCCTGTCTGTGCTCTGTCGCAGGAAGCTGTTCGTGGGCGGACTAGACTGGAGCACGACGCAAGGTGGGTGCAGCCTGTGCGGGTGGGGGCCGGCATGCTGGGGCCCGGGGGTTTCGTCAGGTGGCCTCTTGTCACCAGTATTTTTTAAATCCTTGGGACACTTTTTATTTGGGGGACCTGAGCTGAGACTTTGGTGAGGCAGGCAGCAGCTGGCATCTGCTTTGGAACCATCAGGCTTGGTTTTCATGTTTCACGTCTACATTCCAGGGGAGAGTATAGGTGGCAGGTTCTCAGCGGGTGGCCCTGGGGGCCTGTGGGCAGGTGGGGGTGCATGCTGCCCTTTCCAGCTCTGATTGTGCCAGGCAGTCATGGGGTTCAGAGGCAAGGAGAGGACGTAGGGGCCACTGTTGTGGTAGCACGGTCGTCTCCCCAAAGCCCTGGGTCTTCCTGGTGGCTTTTAAAGTGGCTCTCCTGTCCTTTCCGTGCTTCTGCTCCTTCACCAAATGAACAGCTGAGGAGCAGCTCTGAAAGTTGCAAGTCCCAAACTGTTCCAGGAAGGCTGACGAGCTGGGGGGTCTGCGTGTGGCCCCATGTGTGCCTGTGTGTGCACACGCCCACTGTGAGACCTGTGCTGAATCCCAGGTTGTGTGTGTTCTGTGTTCTGTCCCCATTCTCCGAGCAGAGACACTCCGCAGCTACTTTTCCCAGTATGGCGAGGTTGTGGACTGTGTTATCATGAAGGATAAGACCACCAACCAGTCTCGAGGGTTTGGATTTGTCAAATTTAAAGACCCGAACTGTGTGGGGACAGTACTGGCCAGCAGACCACACACCCTAGATGGCCGGAACGTAAGTCTCCTCTCAGGGCGCGCTCCTCCGTCCCCCATGTGCTGTCCTTTGGCCCCTTCCCGCGGGCTCCGTGGGAAGGGCCGGGGGGCGGGGGAGACGGCCGCATTGGCGGCTACGCTGCAGCCTGCTTGCCACCCTCCTGTCCCAGGGGAGCCGCTCCCTACTCACGATGCCTGGTTTGGACCTTCCCACAGATAGACCCAAAGCCATGCACACCCCGGGGGATGCAGCCTGAGAGGACGCGGCCAAAGGAAGGCTGGGTAAGGGTCCGGGCAGCCGAAGGGGGCTTTGAGAGCGACAGGTCTGAGTGTCTCAGTAGCCAAGGAAATTTGACCACCCCACTTGGCACCACAGCCTCTGGTTTGGTCTTCCCGTGGGTCCACCATCAGATCTCTGCTGGGTGACGTGTCCATCACCCGTGGCTGGAGTGTTCATTGTTTCTGCCCTGCTGGGCCTGGTACCAGGCCTCACTGGGCTTGGTGTCAGTTGAGGGACAGCAGCTTGCACATGTGTAAAACTGCAGGGTGCGCTTGGCGGCTGCTCCAAGTCCCCTGTGATGAGTGGTCTGGCCAGGGCCACTCAGACCAGCTGTGCCCCAGCCCAAGGTTCTCAAACCAGAGGTGCCGCACCCTCAGCATCTGGGCTCCTGAAGAGAGGAGCACCCTTGCCCCACACTCAGCTCGGCAGCTGTTGGCGGCTGCCACACTGATGCGTGCGCTGGCTCTCTCGGCACGCGGGCCACCCTGGCTACACAGCCAGTGCCACCTAAGCGCCCTCCCTCCCTGGTGGCCCCCATGACCCCAGGAACACTCACTGTCCACCAGCTGTCTCATGTAACTGCTCTTCAAATGCGGGCCCAGCCAAGTCCTCTGTTCCATGTGGTGCATGCTGTCTATTTGATTGTAACAGCCTTAATGGGGGGCGGGTGTCCAGCGAAGTGGGAAACCGGCTTCCTGACAGCTTGGCAGTGGCTGACGTGAGTGGGCCTCAGTGCTCTTCACATCATGAGGGGGCACCCCCTCGCCTTCAGGCACCGTCTCTCACCCGGATTGTGGGGATGACGTAGACATGCGTCCCAGAGTAGAAGGATAAAGGGGTGGTCGGGGACTGAAAGGCCAGAAGAGGGGGCAGCTAGCTACACTTGACTGGGGTGCAGGGAGCAGGACACACTCTGTCCAGAGAGACCAGGTGAGTTGGGGGCCTGGGCGTATCACCCCCTCATTGGATGGCCTCCTGCAGGGTGAGTCTATTGGTGCGACCTGGAGTTGGGGTCCGGGAAGGTCAGAGGGAACTCTCCACGGTCTCCTGCTGCTATATTGGCAGCACTGATTGGATGCCACGTACTTTGTCTCCTGTCGCCAAGTTCCAGTTTTAGGCTACAGGGCTTTGTGTCATCTGGCTGTGGCAGAGTAGAGGCCCAGGACAGATGTCGTGGAGGGCGGGCCCTTCTCCTCGCGGCCCCGGGTGGCTGCACCCGGGCCTTCTGGTCGAGGGCTGGGGGACTTGAGCTGATGTTCTGTCCCAGCCCGTGAAGTTGAAGGTGGTAGGAAGGGGAGGCCGTGATCGCTCCTGCCAGGTGTCCGAGGCCCCCGGTGAGCTAAGCGCCGTCTCCTTTTTGAAGCAGCAGAAAGGACCCAGGAGCGATAACAGTAAATCCAATAAGATCTTCGTTGGCGGGATTCCTCACAACTGCGGTGAGACAGAGCTCAGGGAGTACTTCAAGAAATTCGGAGTGGTGAGTGCCGCCCGTGCGTGCCTGGGCCGGCTGCCCAGCCCCGGAGGCCCCGGAGCCCCTTCCCTGTGTCACATCCCTCGGCCAGCTGGCTCTGGGCTTCCTTGGGTTCAGTAGTGAGGTCCCCGCTGGGTAGCTGTCCTGTCTGTGCCCCTGCCTCCGGCCCACTTCATTCCCTCAGGAATGAGGTGAGCCTGATAGGCCCAGGGATGGGTTCTTTGCTTGGTTCTGACCCCATGGGTACCAAGCCTTAGTTCTTGGTGTCTGAGGAAAAGTGGAGTTTGGCTCAGCCTGGGAGCTGGCCTGGCCTCTGAGGCCATGTTCCTCTGCCTCCCAGGTCTGTCGTAGTCCCAGTACTGATGGGACTTGGGACACTCTTGGCCCTTCCTGAGCAGGGGTATTGGTGTCCTGCAGAGGAGGGGCCTGGCCTGGGCTGGGGGCAGGAGAGAGGACCAGCCTGGCTCTGCTCAGCCCCTGCCCGTAGCAGTGAAGACCCCATCCGCTGTGAGAGCAGGGTCTCTTGGGCCCCCCAGCCCTTGCGTAAGGTGGTTCCCAGCATGTCCTGCCTCACAGCTTAGCAGTCATGCTGCTGTCTGTCTGTCTGTGGTTTGTCCTCTGAAATTATGGAGGTGGGGTCTGTGAAGGAGGTGGAATCGGCTAGGAGCTGATGTCTGGTGGGCAGGTCACAGTGGGGCCGGTGGCATCAGCGTTCCCAGTTGAGATGGGGGTGGCAGTGTTGTTCATGCCCTGGGAGCAGAGGCACCCAGGCCACAGGCCCCCTGCAGTGGCTCCCACCACCGTCCTATCAGGCTGACCGGGGCCCTGGTGAAGGAGGTGTTGGAGAGTCTGCAGGACACCCAGGACACTGCTGCTTTGGGGGTGGGCGTGCCCACAGGGCTGAGCCCCTACTGTGGGGAGGGGGGAGGGTGCCTGGGGGGCTCCGCGCAGGTTGGCATCCACTGGGGCCTGGGATCCCTCCGTCAGTGGGGCTGTCGGCCCCCGAGCTGCCACGTACATCCCTCCCTCACAGCCAGGACTCCCCGAGCTCAGCCCAGTCCCCCAGGCGCTGGTTGGCAGGGACGTTGGGCAGTAGCTGAGGTGTATTCTGGCGGGCGGGGGGCACCCTGCAGCTGTGGTGGCCGAGTCCCAGCGCACGTCCTCTCTGCCGCAGGTCACAGAAGTGGTGATGATCTATGACGCCGAGAAGCAGAGGCCTCGAGGTAAAGGCGGCCCACGTTCGTCCCGACCTGCCTCCTCCTCTTCTCAGATGGCAAACTATCTCACTTCAGAGCCCAGCGGCCAGGAGCCAGCCCCCAGCCACGGGACGCAGGCCCCGCGGGCGCGTCTGCCGTCTGTCCACGGCCTGGCCGGCCTGGCGGGGCCCTTTTTGAGCTCCTTTTGGCATTTTTTGCAGCTCAGCATGGCTCAGACCCTTGTTCCTGTCCCCACCCGTGTATCAGAGTCGGCCCTTTGGCTGCCGACATCCCGACCGCGGCCAGCCCTGCCCTCAGTCAGTCCAAGGTAGCCAGGCGCCCCTGCTCCGGACGTGCGCCGCCCACCGGAAGCCGCTCCCCTGCTGTTTTCTCATTGCTTTTCTGGTTTTGGTTTTTTGCTTTTTGGTCCCCTGGAATCGGAGGGCCAGGAAGGAGGCAAGTGGAGATTCACACCATGGTGTCCTGACGAGTGTGGAGCTAGGTGACGTCCCGAGGCCGAGCCCTTTTTTGGTGGCTGCGGCTGTGTGCCTCACCTTCTGTCTTGGGTGCGTCGGCTTCTCTGGGACAGGCCGTCTGCACAGAGCCGCCCGTGGGAGCCTGTCTGTGGCAGCCCCCACGTCCCCGTGCCCACGCCTGGCCATGCGGCGCAGCGTGCCGAGCCATGCTGGAGAATAGTTTGCCATTTGAACCTCCTCCCCACTCCTCCCGATAGTCCCGCCCCTCCCTCCGTGGTGATTAAGCCGTTAAGTCTTAGTCTTAATTTTAACGTAGACGTATGTGCTTAGTGAAATAATTAAGTGTTTCATAGTGAAGTACAGTAATGCTAAGTAAGCTGTTCTTCCTCCCTGCATTGTTGGTGATTAACGATCTCTCTAGATTTCTCTCCTCCAGGTGCTAGATGCTATCACACAGGTACAGGCCAGTTCCGCAGTCAGGAGGGCGCGGGCTCTGCTCCAGTGGGGTGTAAACGAAGTTTCAGTGTGTTTTCTCTTCCGCTCCTCGGTGGTGACGTCCCCCCTTGGCAGACGCACCCCCTAGCCGCCCCGCGCCGGGGGCCTCCTTAACCTGGGACTCGGCGTGGGCCGCTGTTGTCGTGTTAGAGGACCGGAGCCACGTGCGCCTGTGCGCTCAGACCCTCCTGCAGCCGGAGCCGGGGTCACGGGGGGTGGGGACGTGTTGTGTCATCACCTGTGTTTTGTTCCAAATGTCGCCTCTGATCTTGTGAACCTTTGTGCGCGGGGCCCCTGAGGGCCGGCCTTCCGGGTCCCTCCTCGCCAGCCGTGGGGCTCGTACTCGCAGCCAGGCCGCTCCCTGGGGCAGGAGGGGCCGGCCGGGAGGGCGCCCGGCGGTCTGGGCCTGGGTCTGGGCTCCCACGTGGCTGCCCTGTCCCTACGTCCCTCCCTTCAGAGTGCACACAGGCAGGGGGCGGGGGACACCCCAGAGATCGCCTTCCCATTTCTTGCCCTTTTCTGTCTCAGGAAGACTGGTCTCTTCCCTCTCCTTGACTCCCCGCCCCCCCCCGCCCCGTCTCGAGGTCTCAGACCAGGGACGCGATTCTCACACAGGGTTCTGTGCGTGTGTCTCGTGAGTGTCTCAGTGTCTGCTGCAGCACCCTTCCCTGTAGAACTAGGCCTGGCACCCGTTCCTGTGGGTGCCTGGCAGTGCCACTTCTCTCGCCTCACCCTGCCCCTCCTGCTGCCCGGTCGCCGTGCGGCTCTGTCCCGCGTGTCCGTGTGTCCAGCTGTGTCTGTGGGTGCTGCCTTCCTCGTGCTCCAGCCTCAGTTTGTCCCTTGCCATCTGCGGATATCCATGTGCGTGTCTGTGGTCATGTGTGCATGTTGGGGACGCGCCAAGACCCTATGTCCCGGTGGTGCGTCGCCGGCCATCTTTGTCACCTGCGGTCTCAGAGCTGCCCCCCCACTCCCCTTTTCCTGCCCACAACCTTGCCGTTGTCCCCTGTGGTTCCACTTCACCTGCTTGACGGGCACCCACAGGGGCCCCCCATGACCCCTGAACCACGCTCCACCCCAGCCGCTCGGTGAGCTTGCTCTCCCTGCCTCCCCCTCCCGGCCCCGCCCCACGGCGCTGCTGCAAGCTCGCTGCGAGCTTGGCGGTGAGCTTGGGCTTCTGGCGCGCGACTGCCCTGCGGCCGCACCGCCACCCTGCCCTGCACACAGCCCTCCACGGCCGTCCTCGCATCTGCGGGCTTCAGCCTCTGTCTGCTCTCTGGGGTGGTGGGAGCCCGTGGCCTTCCCTGTGCCCTGGGAGTGGGGGTGTCTGCAGGGTACCCAGGAATCCAGTGTCCTCTACTGAGTCAGAGCCCGTCAGATGACCTGCCCCTTAGCCAAGGTCGTGCTCAGCCCAGACCAACCAAACTTCGTTTATACTGCCACGTTCTTGTGTTTGGGAGATACGAAATTGTTTTTCCTTTAAAATTTTTCTTTTTTTGATACATGATGCCTCTTGCTCTTGCTGCTGACAGCAGAATTTGACCTGCTGGAATCCGTTTTGGCCTGTATCTCTGTGTATTTTATTTACTTATTTAACTTTATATATATATTGATATATATATTGATATTTTTATGCAGACACACATGTGTACGTACGTATGTGATACCTGGTAGGACTCCGTGGGCTTACCCAACGGTGTTGGATAAGCTCAGTGAGGCACTAACTGTGGTAGATACTGTACTGTTGAGTGCTTTAGAATGATGCCGGGCTGCTGTCAGCACTAGCTGCAAAGCAAATTGCAAGCCGAGGGGGAGAACCCGGGTTTCAGAAAAGCAGAGACATGTGCACCATGCCCGCAGCCAGCGAGGTGGCCTTGCCACCTATCAGCTCGCCAGGCTCTAGTGTGGCCTCTGGCGGGCAGTGCCCCATTTACCTGTGTCAGCAGCCGAGGGCGCACGGGAGCCAGGCCCTCACCACTAGACTCCCCCAGCTACTGCTGTGAGGAGCACGTGCCGCCTGTCCCTGACTGGTCCCCAGTCAGTCTCTGCAGAGTCTCATTTCATCCATAGACCCCAGTTGTCCAGGGCAGAATGTCATGTGGCCTTCCTGACCAGGGCCACTGTTGCACAGTAGACAGACATCTCCATCCATCCCGAGCCTGCAGTCCTGAGCTGCAGCCTGGCTTGCTGCCTACTCAGCTGGGACGGGATAACGGCTCTGGAAGCCGCTGTCCAGGCCGTGGTGCTAGGCCGGCGGCACCCCACACGTCGGTGGCACCGCACATCCGTAGCTTAGCTGAAACCCGGGCCGATCCCTCGGTCCGTCCCTAATGCTGTTCATCGTCCTGTTTTGTATCACAACACCCTGCTACCTTGATTCACTCTTCGTCGTTGGCTAGGTTTTGGATTTATTACTTTCGAGGACGAACAATCAGTGGACCAGGCTGTCAACATGCATTTTCACGACATCATGGGCAAAAAAGTGTGTAGTTGTAGTTTTATTTTACCTTAAGACCAAACCAAGTCTTAGGCAACCAGGGGTTTCCCTGGTAAACGTGCCCCTTCTCAGAAAACCCGGCCGGCAGCCTGTCGTGGTCCCAGCCACAGAGCCCTGGGCTCCAGGGAGTGGTGTCCAGTGGGACCTGGAGTGCAGGGCTGCCCTCCTGCAGGCTGAGGCAGGCAGTTCCACGGTGGGGAGGGGGCTTCCCTGGGGATGGGGCAGGGCGCCCAGAAAGGGCGTGCCCAGGGCGGGCCGGCGGGCCCAGGGGAACCGCGGCGTTGCCTCAGGCTTGGTTGCAGCTACCACTCCTTCAGATGTCTGTCTCATGTGATTGTCCAGTCCTGGCCCGATGGCAGGACGAGCAGAGGACCTTGGAGACCCGAGGTCCCGCGTCCAAACAAGCAGAGCATAAACATCCTGAAGGATTGGTGTTTTCAATCGGGTCACTTCCTGTGAGACTCCGGTCCAAACACCTGCTCTTGGTAGATTTAACCACCGTGCAGTGAAGTGACCCCGGGTGGTTGTATCTTCATACTGTGTTGCTGCCACAGGAGTGGGCGGGGAGAGGGAACCAGATGCCCCCTTCTTCCCAGCTCTCTCCCCGTGAGCCAGGGTTGGGCATGGGTCGGAACGGGGCCCAGTGGTGGTTCTCCCAGGACTCGGAAGCTTTGAGACCGGAGCTTCCCAGCGAGGGACTGGTAGGAATTCCATGAGATGGGATGACTTCAGTTGTTCTGGGCTCCCTGTTTTTTTAGGGTTCTTGCTGAGTTCCTTAAAGCCAGCTCAGCACACGCAGGTGGCAGCAGGCAGCAGTGACAGTGCTGAGCCAGCTCCTCAGATGCCAGGCCAGCCTCATCCACCTCCATCAGTCAGCATTCCGCCCCAGCCTGAGGCTGCTGGCCCTTCTGACGAGGTGACGGCCGTTCCCGGTGTGGGGCTGGGCACCCCAGCCCCAGCCCCTCGGCCTCAGCCCGCACTGTGGGCGTGGAAGCGCCTGGCGCGAGCCGAGTTACCTTCTTACCGGGCGTCAGTTGCTGTCTCGCTGAGCCCACTGGGACCAGACCACAGCAGGGCCAGCAGCTCCCGTGCTGTGTCATGGGCTCGTAGTGGCAGGTGGGCAGCAGCACAGCCCTGGGTCAGAGGAGGCTGTGCTCAGATGTCCAGGTGCAGTGGCATGGCCTGGGACATTTGCAGCCAGGACCAGCGTGGGATGTTGTAACAAGGTCCCACTTCTGTACTGAACAGAGGACTGAGACTGAGACCCCTTCCCGAGACGGAGTCAGCTCGAGGCGTAGCCTACCCCCAGGCTACCGCTGGTCTGCAGACAAGGTGACACCCCTAGTTAAATGGGCGTTACTGCCCCCACTGTGCTGGAAGCCCCGCTGGCAGGTAGCATCAGGGAGGGAGCGGGCTCAGAGGGCTTCCTGTAAGCCCCAGCGTCGGCTCTGCTCTAGGAACGGGCACCTATGCAAAGACTCGGGAACTGGAGCTCTTTGAGACCGGTCCTCGGGTCCTCCTGCTGCCCGCCTTCAGCTGACGGGCACCTCCTCTGGGCCTGGGGGACATGGGGCCACTGACCACAGAGGCAGCTTCCTGTTGGTTCTCTACCAGGAAGGGTTTTCAGGCAGAGCTGAGAGAACTCTGAACACTAGTACCGAGCCCCAGAGACGAGCCCGTGGCCGTTTGTGGCATCGTTGTCCTTGCTCCTGTTAGAAGGCCGCCCAGGTCAGAGCAGCCCAGGCCAGGGTGCAGGGGCACTGCTGCTGCCGGCCGGGGGGGATGGCTGTGAGCCTGGCCTGTTTCCCCTCGGCGGCCCCAGCGACACTAGGCCAGGTGTGTCCCGGCCCCGGGCCTGCCCCACCCCGCCCCTCCGTGCTGGGTGCCCGCTGCCCGGGCCAGGCTGCCGCCAACACAGTATGAAGATGGCTTACTGACCCCAATGTCCATTTTATTGCATGTCTGTTTTACTTTTTGTTAGCTGTAATGTAAGATTCTCTACCACCTCCATCCCCTCTGACGTTGTTTTGAGTTAATTAAGATTCTTTATAAGCGTTAGCCTGGGGAAGGTAAGTGTTTATCTTCCGTTAGACATTTTAAATAACAACCTTAAGTAGACAAACCGACTGTGTTTCTCAGGTATGAGCTCGACTGCAGGCAGTGGGGTGGGCTCAGGGCACCGTGGTGCCACGGCCCGGGGTCCGACTCCCGTGGCCAGGGTCCAGGTGAGGCCGGAGGGGCGGGGCAGTGGGCCCTGGGTGGCCCCGTGCCCTCTTGGGGCGGGCGGGCCTGGCGCTCGGCCCTGGTCGTCCTGCAGGGCCAGCGAGGCCCCCGGTTGTACCTGTTGTACCTGAGAAACATTTTTTTTAAGCAAACAAAATATTTTTTAAGGAGAAAAAGTTATCAGCCTAAGTAAGGTGTATAGTTAAGTTGTAGTTTTAAGTTATAAGTTGCTAAGTGTAGTTGTAAGTTACCTGCGGGTGTGTCTGACGGGAAGGGGTCTGGGACCGATGACTACTCCCTAAACCCCAGCTCGGTTTGTCTAGGTGGAAGTGAAGCGGGCAGAGCCTCGCGACAGCAAGAGCCAGGCTCCCGGCCAGCCGGGGGCCAGCCAGTGGGGCAGCAGGATCGTGCCCAATGCCGCCAACGGCTGGGCCGGCCAGCCCCCACCCACGTGGCAGCAAGGATATGGCCCACAAGGTAAGGGTCACTGTCGCTGAAACAGCTCATGGGCGGGGAGGGGAGCTTGTTGCCCCACGGCAGGTTGAGGAAAAAGGTAGGGACCTCTGGGCCTCGTGGGGCATGTGGCCTGAGCGCTGCCTGGTGCGCAGTGGGACACAGTGGCTTGGCGTTGTGTGCTGCTTTCCCAGCCCTCACAGTTGAGCACGTCTTCTCCTTGGGGTCAGGGCTCATACAGGTGGTGTAGAAGCACCTGGGGACAGAAGCAGGACATCCCCCCTCCTGAGATCCTCCATGGGGCAGCCTGAGCCCGCTTCCTGCCCACACGGTTGTGGCTGTGCCTCCTTGAACTGTCCCACGCCCAGCCACAGCACAGGGATCAGTGAGGTGGCCTCTGTCACATCTACTTGGAGGCCGTGCAGGGCACAGTGACTGCCTTGCTCCTGTTCCCTGACCCCAATCTGGACAGATACCTGTCTTTCAGCAGCATCAGGGCGGGCACAAGGGCCCGTGGTAAGACCCGTAGTGTAACTGCCAGTGAAGGAGACGGCAGGATAGGTGTCGGGCAGATGTGGCTGGGTATGTTGAGGCTGACATGACCGTAGTGCTGATCCAGTGCCCGGGATGGGAAGGTGCATCTGCCCCTCACTTCTGTGCACCCAGCACACAGAGCGAAAGGCACCCGCTCCCAGATCCTCAGTGCCAACTCCAGGGGTCTGACACCTTGGGTGTCAGCTGGCTCATGTGTGTCTTCCAAGGGTCTGTATGGGTTCCTCTCCCTCTTTGTGGCCGTCAGAGGCCATGGAGGCCTCAGACCATGGTCCTATCCAGATCCACAGTGCAGCCCAAGGTTCCTTAGAAATTTCACAGACTCAGGCTATAAATGGTGTGAGCTGGAGGGGAGTGCAGACTAGCTCTGTGGGCCTCTGGAAGGGGAGGGTCCTGCCCACCCCGCCACAAAGCACCTGCTGCAGCGGCCATGCCCCCGCCCCTCCTCCCGGACTCCATCTGGCGCCGCCTCGCCTCCCCTTGTCTTCCACTTGTCTGCCCCTTCAGCTCTTCGGGATGCTTGGGTCGAAGCACCTAAGCTGGGACCTGGGGTTGTCAGGGACCACTGCGTGGGGACCAGGCTGGCGTCTGCTGTGACCACCCACACATCTGAGGCATCCCTGGAGGCAGTGCCCCCTATCTGGGGCCGTTGACCATAGGGGAGTCTTCTGTGGCCCCATAGAGCCCAAGCAGCTCTCTTCCATTTTGCAGCACACGAGAAAGGCTCCGCCTGGGGCCGCACTGCAGAGCTTGGCTGAGGAGGGGTGGGTGTAGAGCCGACCTGGGGCAGAGATGCCCCTGCCGTGGCTGGGCTCTGCAGGAGCTCATAGGGAGGGCGGGCAGGCTGCTTAGGGCCCTAGAGGTGGGTGTGTTGCTCGTGGCCTCAGCAAGTCCTCGTTGCTGGGAGTGACATCACACAGCACCAATCCTCTTCTGTTTCCGTTTAGGAATGTGGGTGCCAGCAGGACAAGCGATCGGTAAGTCCACGCTGAGAAAAAGGCCCAGGGCAGAGCCCCTCAGGTGGAGCCCCTTGGGTGGGCCGGGTAGTTGGGGCATATGTTCCTGGAGGGGAGGGTTCCTGGGACCTGTGCAGGTCAAGTGACCTTGAATGTGCTTTCACCCACATTCTCTCTCATAGGTGGCTACGGACCACCCCCTGCGGGGAGAGGAGCCCCTCCGCCACCCCCTCCGTTCACCTCCTACATTGTGTCCACGCCGCCTGGGGGGTTCCCCCCACCACAGGGCTTTCCCCAGGGCTATGGCGCCCCTCCTCAGTTCAGTAAGTCTGGGAGAGGCTCTGGGCAGTGCTGGCCAGCCCTGGGATCAGAGCCGTTGCACCCAGGCAGGTCTTCCTTTGCGGCGCTGGACACCTACAGCAGGAGGCCTTCGCTCCCATCCAGGAGCAAGTTCACTGCAGCTGTGATGGGGTGGAGCAGGTCTGGAGCTGGGCCACCCTGCAGCACCCATGTCTGGAGAACGGAAGGGTTGTATGTCTGCTGTCAGCATGGCTGTATATGTGCTCAGGGACACATGTGCCCCAACTTGAGCGCATGTGTGGATACCCATTTCCTGGCAGCCTCTTTGGTGAGGGGCCAGCATTTTTTCGGTCTTCTGTTAGAACTGATGGAGTCCCTCTTCTGCCTGACTGCCCTCTGCCTCCTGTTAATGCCTAGAGGCCTGACTGTAAGAATGACCACACACAGTTTGTGGTAGAGAGCTGGCCCTTGTGCCCACAGAGCCTGTGTTGTGGCCTAGTGGTCATGCTAACAGAGCCCGAGAATGTGTAGATCCCTTTGAGTACCATTGCATTCTCCCTGGCACATCCCAGAAATGGGCTCTGTTCCCTAGGTGGGACCAGGTATCTCACATGCTCTGCTGAGTCTGAGGTCTAGGGTGCATTTCCCACTCAGCTCCAAAGGCAGGCTGGACAGCAAGCTGCGTGGCCCTCACGGGCGCCCTCTGCTGGCCCTGCCCTGGTGTTGAGGGGTGGGCCACAACAGGCTGGTGATCTGTTAAAGCCAAATGACCGCCGGGGCAGTTTGTGCTGGGGGCTCTAGGGCTCGCCCCTCTGTCTTCTACAAGGGCTTTTGGAGTTTGGAGCTGGTGCTTCTTTCCAGGTGAAATGTGATGCTTTCTGTAGAGCGTGCCTTCCCTTGGTGTGTCACGCGTGGTGAGGTGTGGTCCTTCCTGTAGAGTGTGCATTCCCTTGCCACACCATCCAAGCCCCTTGGCCTGATGGCCAGGATTGAGGCTCTCAGCCATGTGAAGGACATCTGGTGTGGGCATCTTCTTTCTAGTCGAGGTCTGTCCCTCAGGGCTAAGGTCAGAGCTGTAGCCACACAGTCTGAAGCTGTGAGCGTCTGTCAGGCCTGCTCAGTGGTGGGCTTCCTAGGAGGCTCCCGGTGCCCTGCCAGGTGCCACCTGCTTGGGGCTGTGGCCAAACACACGCCTTTGCTTTCTCTCCTGTTTGTTTAAGGCTTTGGCTACGGGCCTCCACCACCACCACCTGACCAGTTTGCACCTCCAGGAGTGCCTCCTCCACCAGCCACTCCAGGGGCAGCGCCGTTGGCCTTTCCTCCGCCTCCTTCCCAGGCTGCCCCAGATATGAGCAAACCTCCCACGGCACAGCCTGACTTTCCCTACAGTCAGTATGGTAAGTGCCCCTGCCTCACCTGTCAGTGTGGCATCCTGTCCCTGATGCATGGGGACATGGCTATGCAGCCTCCGCCTCCTCCCCTGCGTGGCGAGGTACTGTAGTGCTGGCTGGAGGTCAGAGGCTACTTGACAGTGACCAGAAGGAGAAGGTTTGCTTCCTTCTGGGTCTGGTCAGGACCAGAGCACAAGGTGCCAGTCACACAGGAAGGCTGCAGATTCTGGGACTGGGGTCTCCCTGCTGTGGGAATATGAGGCTATGACAGGCTTCCCCTTAGGCTTTCCTGACAGTGCAGGCTGAAGCTGCAGGCAGGGCACTCGATGTCAGCTTGGGCTGGTGGTGTGTGCGCTGTGTGCTGTACACTGTGCAGGGGCCTCCGTCCTTGGTGGAAGGGGTAGTCAGGCTCCCGGGTCCTGTTTGCACTTGGGACACAGAGCAGGACTTGGATTCTGGAGATCACCTGGTCACCCGAGGTAGTCACACCCACATAGGTGCACATGCACCCCACACAGACGTGCACACACACACAGCTGTGCTCACTTACCTGCATATACTTACTGCACACTTACACACTTGTGGTTGTGTTGCACATTTCCCACACTAGGCCCGATCCTCACCACCAGCCGGACCTGGGGTGCCAGCTGTGGGTCTCAAAGCCCGCTCCTGCCCTGAGGCAGTGATGCCCGCGGCACCTGGGCCCCCGGGCCTGCCCCCTCCTCGCTCCAGCCACTCAGTGGCCGTGCTCTTGGGGCCCGCGGACAGGTGCTTGGAGGCACGCCCCTGTGGGGAGGGGTCTGCACAGGGCTGGGGGCCTGGCCCCAGGCAGCGGTGCAACATCAGGAGTGCCACCCTCGGGCTGGGGGCAGTGCTTGCCCACATGGGAACACCTGCGCACCGGGCACCCGGTGTGTGTTCTGGAGTGAGCCCCCACTGCAGTGCCAGCTCCTGCCCCTGTCATCCCAGCTGGGATGACTGGGGAGTGGTCTGGCGCAGGCCCAGGTCCCCATGGTCTCAAGCTGCTGCCTTCACGTCAGGGTCAAGCACCCACGGCCACCTGGGTGGTTTTGAGGGGGCTCAGAGACCTCATGGGCTTGTCTTCTTGCCAGAAGCAGGATGGTGGGTGCTGGTGCTCCCCGCGCCCCACTCCACAGGTCTCATTGGATCACAGGGCTCTCGGGCGGGAGTCAGCGCCGACTGGGGGGCAGGCCCGTGTGAGCAGTGAGGCGTCTGGGAATCGCCACGTGGTCCTGGCTGATGCTCATGGGGCTCTCCCCTCCCAGCAGGTTACGGACAGGACTTGAGTGGCTTCGGACAGGGTTTCTCAGACCCCAGCCAGCAGCCCCCCTCCTACGGAGGACCCTCGGTGCCAGGGTCAGGGGGCCCCCCTGCCAGCGGGAGTGGCTTTGGCCGAGGGCAGAACCACAATGTGCAGGGATTCCACCCGTACCGACGCTAGCGACCCGCGGTGCGGCAGGACGAGGACGGCTCCAGGCGTGTGGCCGCGTGACAATCACACCTGGCGGGGTGGGGAGGGGCGGGCAGCAGGCTTTGGAGGCGCGGCGCTGGGGTGTCTGGACTGAAGTTTTTAACTCTATTTCTTTCTCTAACCCATCAGCACAATAAAAAAAAAAGTCACTGGTTCAAACAACAGGGTTTTAAAAAATCGTCTTCAGCTTTAATTCAAAACTTCAGGTTTCTTTTTCTTCCTTTTTTTTTGAAATTATTTTCCTGAGCCTTTTGTGTTACCATATATTGTAAACTTTTATGTTAAAAGAAAAAATATACATTTACAAATTGTGAGATTTTTAAGAAATTTTCTACGCTGTATTCTGGCTTCTTTTTTAATTTAAAGCAGGGTTTCCGCTGGCACTGATGGAGGCGAGGGTGCCTGGCTCACTCTCCCTCTGGCTTTGGGGCTCGGGACTTGTTGGTCCAGAAACTCGGGGAGCTTACAGAAGTCTACTGAGTGTGTTTTGTTTTTGTTTATTCCTGGCTTTTGTCAACCACCCGACTGGCAGTGTCTGCAGGCGCCTGGGCTCAGCCTGGGCTGCTTGGCCACGTGTCTGTCGCAGCCCACTCTGGAACCCAGTAGTGTGAGGCCTTGTGGAAAGCCGACCTCCTCGGGCACGTGGTCTGTGTGTGTTTCCCCGCTGACCAGTCTGACCCTGGTTTGAATAAAAAAGTGCATTTGGATTAGAAACTCACGTGTCTGTTCTTTCCCAGCCTGGATTCCAGGCTGAGCTCTGAAACTCGGGGTACCAGGAGCCCTGAGGTGCTGCTGGAAGCAGCTGCGTGGGGGCTGGGGATCAGGAGGTCACATGCCCCAGCTGGAGTAGACTAGGGTTGAGTGTGGGCCGGGTCCGGGACTCCAGCATGTCCACAGTGATGCTCTGGGGGCCTGCCAGCTGAGGAGGTCAAAGCCCCCTCTGCCTCCATGCACAGGGGAGGCCAGCAACCAGTGCCGGGGGGGGCTCCTGAGGAAGGTGACCGCCGGTATGTGGCCCTGACTTGACTGACAACTTGGCTGTTGGCCTCAGTGGTCACGAGTGTTGCAGGACAGCCGGTGCCGGGACTGCACGGAGAGGGTCAGACCTAGGTGACCCTCACAGCCAGGAAGGCAGCAGTCCTTTGTCCTTGTGGAGACAGGTGCTGGGAGGGGTGGAGCAGCTGGGTCCCTTGCTGAGGGCTCACTCCTTGTCACCCGTCGGTGGATCCCGTGGGAGCCAAGAGGAGGGGACGAAGGGCCTGGCCCGAGTTCTGTGTAGGGGCCCTGGGTAAGGCCAGAACTCCACTGCTGCTGACAGATACCACATCAGGGGCTTTGGTCCTGAGTTCTGGTTGAGCCAAACCACAAAGTCCCTTTGCAGGCCCTCCAGCCCCATCAAAGTCCCTTGTGTCCATGTAGTTCAGGTCCATCTCCTGGGCTCGAGCTGCCTAGAGCACCCAGAGAAGTGACTGTTTTCCCAGTAGAGTCCACGGAGGGGAGGCAGAAGTGGGCGGCTCCGCTCAGCATTTGAACAAGAAGCCGGACTGGAGAAGAGGGGCTGCCCTGAGCTGGGGTTGGGGGCAGACCCCCAGGGCCTTGCCTCCGCTGAACGGGCTGCGGGGGCGGACCACAACCTGCATCTGTCTCGGTGACAGGCTTCCCCTTATCCCGCCTTGGTCCGGAAGTGGTAACTCCTACGGTGGCTCCGTGGCCCCTCCTTCCTTGTGCTGTTGTGACATCTTTACAGTCACCACCCAGCACTGCTCTCCAGTTGGTCATGCTGTGAGTGCCTGCGTGGCGTGGGGAGGATGCCAACATCTGTCCCTGGGACTGGGAGCACCCACAGCTTCACCCTTGGTGGCAGGTTTCTGCTCAACCTCCAAACTAAGACCATGAAGAGTGGACACTGTACTCCTGAGAAAATGGACCAGTGCAAACCTTAGGAAGAGCGGTGGATTACCTGAAAGAACCGGTCAGAGTTCAGTCATCCCGAGAGGTAGCTGTGAACAATGGCAGTGAGGGAAGACGCCGGAACGGCACTGAAGGCACGGGAGAAACACAAGGCTGCAGGGACCGATGGGACATCAACTGAGATGCTTCCGCAAGCTGATGCAGCTTTGGAAGTGGTCACTCTTCTACACCGAGAAATTTGGAGGACAGCTACCTGGCCAACTGGCTGGAAGAGATCCACGTTTATTCCTGCTCCCAAGAAAGGTGACCCAATCGAAGGCAGAGATCACCTGAGAATATCATTAACATCACAACGTGAGTACACTTCCAAAGCGCCTGCAGCAGTGTGCCCATATCACAGGAGCTGCCGGAGTCAGAGGGGACCTGAAGCCAGGGATGTCGCTGCTGGTGTCGTGGCTGAAAGCACAGAACACCAGCAAGATTCTTGCCTGTGTTTCATTGACTATACAAAGCCATCGGACTGTGTGGATCATGACAAACTATGGGTAACATTGCGGAGAATGGGAATTCCAGAACACCTGTACATAAACCAAGAGGCAGTTGTTGGAACAGAACAAGGGGACACTCCATGGTGTCAAGTCAGGAAAGGTGGTGTGTGTCAGGGCTCTATCTGTTCAGCAGACCTGTTCAGTCTGCTGAGCAAGTAATTCAAGAAGCTAGAGACTACATAACCGCTAGCCGAAAGGTTGGTAGTTCTAATCCAGCAGACTCTCCTTGGAAACTCTGTGGGACAGTTCTACTCTGTCTTGTAGGGTTGCTGTGAGTTAGAATCGGCTCAATGACAGTGGGTTTGGTTTGGGACTATATGAAGGAGGACAGGCCATCAAGATTGGAGGAGGAGTCCTTAACAACCTGCAGATGATACAGCCTTGCTTGCTGAAAATGAAGAGAACTTCACACATTTACTGACAGAGGAGCAAAGACTATACAGCTTACAGTATGGATTGCACCTTAAGATAAAATGAAAATTGGCACAACTGGACCAATAAGCAACATCACGATACATGGAGAAATGACTGAGGTGGTCAGGATTTCATTTTACTTGGATCCACAATCAACGCCCATAGAAGCAGTCAAGAAATCAAAAGACATGTTGCATTGGGCAAGTCCACTGCAAAAGACCTCTTGGAAGTGTTGAAAAGCCAAAGATGTCACTTTGAAGACTAAAGGGCCCCTGATCTGAGCCATGGCGTTTTCATCATATGCCTGCAAAAACCAGGCAACGAATAAGGAAGACCAAAGAAGAACTGATGCTTTGTAATTGTATTGGCCAACAATACTGAATATACCACGGACTGTGCAAGGGAACCAACAAATCTGTTTGGGAAGAAGTACAATGGAAGGCTCCTTTGGGACAAGGGTGGCGAGACTGAGTCTTACATGCTGTGAACATGTTGTCAGGAGGGATCAATCCCTGGAGAAAGGACATCATGCTCAGGAAAGTGGAGGGTCATTGAAGAGGAAGTCCCTCAACACGATGGATGGGCACAGTGGCTGCGACAGGGGGCTCAGACAAAACTGAGCAGGGTGCATGGCTGGCAGCGGTGCGTTCTTGGGCACGCGGGGTCTTGGTGAGTCACAGCTGACAGCAGCTGACTACAGTGCCAACGCAGTGCCCACCTTCAGGCCGGGAGGCACTCAGCACAGGGCCGCGGGGACACCATCTCCTCCAAGTGCGGTTCCCGCGGATGATGGGGATGGAGTCAAGCTTTCGGGACCTTCATCTGCAGGTGTCCTGTGGCTTAAACAGCTGCGAGCATCCATTTGTCATTGAAACACGGCATGTATGAAGTATGAAGGGCAACTGGAAGTTGTCAGAAATGAAGTGGAATGCATAAGGACCGATCCCTGAGATGTCAGCGAGCTGAAATGGACGGGGAGTGGCCACTGTGAATCAGGCAATCATATGGTTTACCATGGCAGGAATGAAGAACCGAAGCTGTCATTTCCATTGTCTATAAGAACATTTCAAGACCTATCCTGAAACCACAACGCCGAGTATACAAGGAAGATCAGTTAATACAGCCACTATTCATATTAATGCATCAGCCACTAAAGATGAAGAAAGTGAAGGCAGTTAGGCATTTGGGGTCCCTGACGCTGACCACACACGCGGCGAAATACATCGGCAGTCGACCAACGTTGGTGGTTGGAAAGTGTGCCCTCGGCAATAGAAACAGTGCCAGATATCATGTGATGGAACTCTGCAAGGGCCACGAGTGACCGATTTACTGCAGATGCCTCTTTTTGACAACCTGAATGGTCACCACACCTGTGGCCCATGCTGGGTGGGACACAGGGAACTCAACCTGATGACGTCTGTGGAAGGAGAGGATGGAAAAGGCCAACGTCGTGAGTCAGAACAGGACTGCGGATTGGACGATCAGCTGCTCACATGCAAGTTCAAATGGAAACTGAGGAACATGAGAACAAGTCCACAAGAGCCAAAGGACAACCCTGAGCCGTCCCACCTGAGTTCAGAGACCCTCTTGGGCAGATCTGACGTGCGCAACACTAATGAGCAAGGAACGACCTCAGGGTCATCACACATGAAGGAAGCAGGAAGTCACGGAAACGACAGGGAGGGAGGAAGAGGGCAGATTGGGTGTCAGAAGAGACTGACGCTTGGTCTGGAACACAGAGTAGCAGCTAACGTGAGTCGTGGGAGTGACGACGTGTGAAACCTGACCAGAAGATCCCAAAGGGCGACTCGAGAAGACTCAGCCAATCATTAAAATGGGCAGAGCCATGTAGTTAGGAAGTCAAAAGAGAAGCACACGCTTGACATTTCTGAAACTGAAGAAACCAAAGAAAAGATTCAAGCCTCAAATTGCAATGCCAAAGGATTCTATGGGCAAAACACTGAATAACACAGGACACATCAGAAGAACACGGAAAGAACACAGTTATTGTACCAAGAGGAACCGGTCAATGTTTAGCAGCTTCGGGGGGTAATATGTGCCGGAGAGCCAGCGGTGCTTAAGGGAGAAGGAGAAGGCCCAGCTGCACGGGGGCGTCAGCTAAAACCAAGCTCCAGGGACTGACAGGATGCCAACTGGGACGTCTCACCCAGCAGACGCCCAGCAACGCTGAGAACCCTGAAACACAGCTCTCCGGCCCGCTGCCAGGAAGACATCCGTATTTGTGCACATTCTGTAGAAAGGTGACCCAACAGAATGTGAGTGTGAGCATACAGTGTCATTAACGTCACACAAGGAGAATTTTGCTGAAGGTCATTCAAACACGGCTGCAGCAGTCCATCGACAAGGAACTGTCAGAAATTCAAGCCAGGTACATCACTGGCTGACTAAGGACGACAGAAGAAGAAGCGAAGGCTCAGAATTAGGGTGCTGGCAGAGAATATTAAATATGCCGTGGACTGCCAGAAGAAGGAAAAAATCACTCTTGGAAAACGTGCAGCCAGCGTACTCCTGGGAAACGAGGATGGAAGACTTCTTCTGTCTTAGGACATGTCATTGGGAGGGACCATTCCCCGGAGACAGACATAATTGTGAAAATGGCCTGGCGGTGGGGCCTGACCTCTAACTTCACAAGGAGGACAGGGAGGGGGGGAATCGAGCCACTGCCCAAGGCTGATGCCTTTGAGGGTGCCACCAGTCAGGCCTCCACCCTCCAATTCTTTACCAAATCCTGTACCAACCATCCCTCCCTGCTTTTCTGCTGAGTTGCAGAAGTCACCACCAGGGCCACACAGAACTCCCAGGAAGTACGCACAACTGGGGATTTATTAAGGACATCATGGGTTGTGATTCAGGTTCAAGAATGCTCAGGATACAGAATCTTCTTGGCCTTGCTAGCAGGCTTGCTTTTGGGGGCCCCTTGCTCTGTTTTCCTGGAGCTCTGTCCTGAGCCACTGCCCCAGTAAGCCATGGCAGGGAGGAGTCCTCACTTGCTCCACCGAGCGCCGGGAGGAACCTGGCTTTCTCCCTCTGGGTCCAGGAAGCCCTCGGCAAGGCTGTCTGCAGCAGTTGCTTCTCCCCACCTTCCATGTTACAGCATTCTGTCTCCTGGCTCCAGGTGCTTCTCAGCACAGGGCACCGAGTCCCCCCGAGGACCTGCTGCCCTCCCGGCTCTTCCTTCTTGGCAATGGTGAGGTCTGCCTTCCTGCCTCCAGCAAGGCTCATGGTAAGACCAGGGGATGACAAAACTGACCAATGCCAATGCCTTATTGGCGTAGCTCCACTCAGTCGTTGCCTGAGCCACAGGCTGCACCTATAGGAGCCGTGTTAAACCATTCACTACAGCACAGCGTGCTTGGTAGGGAGTCAGCAAGGAAGCCGAAGACCCTCACCGAGCTGGATCAACACCAGTGGCCACAGCGACGGGCTCAGACGCAGCCCCGATTCTGATGGCACAGCACCGGGCAGCACTTCACACTGTCGTGCCAGAATTGCTGTGAGTCAGAACTGGCTCATTGGCACCTACTGCAACAGCGATGCACTTGTCACCAAATGGGATTGTCTGTCAGCTGCACAGGAGTCTCACGGGGGTGCACAGGGACAAGGACTGGGCGACTCACCCGAAATGTGGGAGGTCGACGTTTACCTAGAGGCCCTCGGAAGAAAGTCCTGGCAGTCTGCTTCAGAAAGATCAGCCAACACGCGCACACACACAGAGACACACACAGACACTCACACACTGCCACCAGTGGGAGGAGGCTTCACGGCAGCCGGGTCCGGGTCTGTGCGTACCAGGGAAGCCACGCCCCCCGTGGGCTGCCCGGAGCCGGTGTCTCCTTCCTCCATCGGTCCCCCGTTGACTTCCTTCTTAGCTCTGACACGTAACCTTTTTCTTTATGTGTCCTGCACTCAATGTCTGTCCCCACACTGGAGCTCCAACACCATGAAGAATGCCGCGTTTTGTTTGCATACCCAAATCCCCAGACTGGCAAACAATACCAAAAAACTAAGCCCTGACATCGAGTTGATTCCGAGTCGTAGTGACCCTGTGGGGCAGAGCAGAGCCGCCCCATCGAGTTTCCGAGGAGCGCCTGGCAGGTTCGAACTACCGACCTCCATGGCTAGCAGACACAGCCCTGAACCACCACATCACCTGGGTTTCCATAAATACGGTTATGGTGGTTGTTGTTAGGTGCCATCGAGTGGGTTTGGACTCACAGTAACCATATGCACAACAGAACAAAGTGCTGCCTGGTCTTGCACCACGTCCACAGTCATTTTCATGCTTAAGCTCATTGTTGTGGCCACTGTGTGAGTCCATCTCGTCGAGGGTCATCCTCTTTTTTGCTGACCCTCCACTCTACCAAGCATGGCATTCTTCTCTAGGGACTGATCCCTCCTGACAACATGTCCAAAGTATGTAAGACGCAGTCTTGCCATCTTTGCTTCCAGGGAGCACGCTGGTTGGACTTCTTCCAGAACAGATCTGTTGGTTCTTTCGGTGGTCCATGGTACGTTCAACATTCTTCTCCAACACCACAATTCAAAGGCATCAATTCTTCTTCTGTCTTCTTTGTTCATAGTCCAGCTTTCACACGCATATGATGCAGTTGACAATACCATGGCTTGGGTCAGGCGCATTTCAGTCCCGTGACAATACTTTAAAGAGATCCTTTGCAGCCGATTTTCCCATTGAAATGCATCTTTTCATTTCTTGACTGCTACTTCCACGGGTGTTGATTGTGGACCGAAGTAAAAGGCAATCCTTGCCAACCTCATTCCTTCCTCCGTTTCTGACGATACTGCTCACTGGTTCAGCTGTGAGGATGTTCCTTCTCTTGGTGTTGAGGTGCGATCCATGATGAAGGCTGAAAAACCAGTGAATGTTTCAGATCTTCTTCACGGCCAGCAAGTCAGGTGGTGTGGTCTGCGGAAGGCAGGTTGTTAAGGAGTCGTCCTCCCAGCCTGGTGCGTTCTTCTTTGTATAATCCAGCTTCTCGGATCATCTGCTCGGCATACAGACTGAAAAGGTATGGTGAACTGGTTAAGGTGGGTACCGGTATGTATGCTAGCCAGCCAAGCCAAGTGCCGTCGAGTCGGATCCGACTCACGGCGACCCTAAGGGCCAGGGTAGAACGATCATTTATCTGGGACTTAGAAAGGGAGGAGACTCCGTCTCTTGCCCAACGTCCCCAGGCTGCGGAAGTGGATCCGCTAACACTAGACGGCGGGCTCCAGCCCCGGCGTTGCACCAACTCCTAAATGCGGGCGCCCCTGTAACCCGCTGAGCGTGTGCTGCGTCCTCCGGACAGCAGAGGGCGCCAGTCTCCCGCGACAAAACGGAAGCGAGTGCGCTTGTCCGCCCAGGGGGCGGGACACGCAGAGCCATCTCGCGTTAACTGCGCAGGCGCGAGCGTGAGCTCTCCTTTTCGAAGACCGAGCGAAATGGTGAGTAAGGTGTCCTGGGACGTCTGTGCCCGGACCATCCGGTTCCATCCGGGGTCGGGCCGCACAGTGGGTGCCAGAGCTAGGCCCGGCGGCTGCAGCGACCTTCTCCACTCCTCCGGGGAGCCAGAATGGGGGTGCCGGGCGGCTCTCGCGGATGTGAACACTGCCTGCGGCCCAGAAAGGGCGGCCGGTTAGCGCGTCCCCGCCGAGCCTCCGTAGCCGCGCCTGCGGCCCTGGAGCCGGCGCGCCTCGCTGTGTCCCCGCGCCCTTAGATGCCCTAGGGCTCCGCTGTCCCTGCGGAGATGCAGGAGACGCGTCTGGGGGTCCGCTGACTCCCGTCCCGGCCCTCCCCAGGCGGAAGTGGAGCAAAAGAAGAAGCGGACCTTCCGCAAGTTCACCTACCGCGGCGTGGACCTCGACCAGCTGCTGGACATGTCCTAGTAAGGGGTGACCGGGGGCGCGACAGGGACTTCCCGGGTCGCGGTTTGTGCTTGTCCTGTCAGGGCCTGGGGTGGATTCGGGCTGGGTGACGTGTGGCCACAGACGTGGGCCGACTTAATGAAATGACCCGGCAGCGGGGTGCGGAGCCGGGCGCCCTGTAAATGAGTGGGCGTGGCTGTGGTGAGAAACGGGTGGGTTCGCAGGTAAGATGATTTTCCCGTGCCCTCTTTGGGTCTTGTCACAGCCGCTCGAAAGTGTAAGGCGTCAAAAAAGATGGGCTCACGCACCTTCCGTAAACAAGCAGCGATCCCGGGTTTGGCACGTCACGGGGGCGCGCTGATCCTGGTGTGCAGGGTTTGCGGGTGCCCTAAGCAGGGCGTCCTTGGTGTGACAGCCCCTGAAAGTGGCTCTGGGTGCCGGGTGTAGAGAATTTTAATCTCCAGGATTAGCCTGGCTTTCTGACAGTGTAGGGTCTCCGTCATGTTCCCGTCACCTGCAAGTGTATCTGGGCCTGGCTTTGTGGAGGGGACCGGCTCTGCAGGGCCAGCCCCTCTCGGGTGCTGTCAGAAGCCCTAGTCCTGAGCTGGGTTATGGGCTGGGCGGCTGCGGCTCAGGTTTGGGCTTGGGTCTCACGTAGCCCAGTTGCTGTCTCCTCTGACCCCTTTTTGGCCTCCAGGAAGCTCTGCGCCTAAACGTGGTCAGCTCAGTCCTGGTGTGGGGTGCAGGGTGGGGGTCCCACGGCCGGAGGGCTCAGTGCTCTGGGCGCCCCGCGGGGAGCAGGGACCTTAGTGGGACCGGGTGTGTACCTGGCGTGGGGGCGCCCGGGCTCAGGCGGCCTGTGCGTCCTCCCCGCAGCGAGCAGCTGATGCAGCTGTATAGCGCGCGCCAGCGGCGGCGGCTGAACCGGGGGCTGCGGCGGAAGCAGCACTCGCTGCTCAAGCGCCTGCGCAAAGCCAAGAAGGAGGCGCCGCCCATGGAGAAGCCGGAAGTGGTGAAGACGCACTTGCGCGACATGATCATCCTGCCCGAGATGGTGGGCAGCATGGTGGGCGTGTACAACGGCAAGACCTTCAACCAGGTGGAGATCAAGGTGAGCGTGCGCGCCGGGTGGTGGGGTGGGCAGGGCGGCCGCGAGGCCCTAATCCTCTCTCGCCTCTTGCAGCCCGAGATGATCGGCCACTACCTGGGCGAGTTCTCCATCACCTACAAGCCGGTCAAGCACGGCCGACCCGGCATCGGCGCCACCCACTCCTCCCGCTTCATCCCCCTCAAGTAGTCCTGCAGCCAATAAAGCCTGCATGGCCTGCGGCCGCGTCCACTTTGTCCTTCCAGGCGTCTATCTGTGCCGCCTCAGGGGCTCTGGGACGAGCAGAGCAGGAGGGTTGTCCAGGAACAGGGGCCACGGGACAGTGTGTGCCGCGGAGCTAGGGCATGGAGACCCCGGCACCAGCCCCAAGGGATGTCCTGCCATTTGGCCTGGCGTCCATTCTACTGTCACAGACGACTCAGGCTGGCTGCCTTGGGCATCCCCGGGGGCCCCTGGGTCGGCCGTGGCCATTGCAGGGAGGGCTATCCGGGGTCCCTCGGAACATCCCTAGTCCTGTGCTGTCTGCTGCTATTCCTAGGACCCTGTCGGTCGCCTCTCCCCAGGCACATCCCCTGTGGAAAGCTGTGTCTTGGCAGAGTGGGCAAGGACTCACCCCCTGAACTCCTTCCTGCCAGAGATGGAGGTGTTCTGCCTGCGGGGCTGTGGGTCCCTGACAGCAGAGAAGTAGAGGCCTCCCAGGGTCCAGGCTTCGGCCTGAATGCCGTGCCCCGCTGGTGTGGGTCCCCCTCGGGCCGCTGATCCTGGATTGTAGCCTGACTTGCTCACGGGGCTCCCTGCTCCTGAGTCAGAGTCATCACACTGGAACTACTAAGGAAGGGCAGACTTTCCCGTCTGGCGTCAGGACGCATAGCTCACTTGTGGGTAAAACTTGAGGTTCCAGAGAGTCCAGGTGAAGGGGGTGACCACCCAGGCTAGCCATGTCCTGGATGCTCACAGTGACGCCTCCCACCAGTAGGAGGCAGCACTTCAAGGGGGCAAGGAGCTGGCCAGCCAGTCACACCGTGGGACAGCACTGCCCTGTAGGGTTTCCTAGGCTGTGACCCTTGTGTTAGTTGAGCCCTTGACCACTGAATACCCAGAATAAGGTCGCAGGGACCAGAGACGGCCGCTTGGGTACCTGGAGCCTTGCAGTGGCAAGAGGGAACATCAGGAAGAAAAGGACATTGGCAGCTGGCTGTTGATACCAAAACTTTACCCTAGGTGAGCAGCCCACCCCGTGTGGTCCGGCACCAAGGGCCACAGAAGATAGGGGCGAGGGGAATTTAGGGTGACAAGGCTGAGTCCGTGTCTGCTCATGGGGTCCGAGGCAGGACATGAGTGTGAGAGCATGTCTGTTGTTTTCACGGAGGCCGGCTCAGCACCCATCCAAGGGCCTTGTCAACGAGACCTGCCAAAGAGCGATTCTGAGCGGGACAGTGGCTGGGCTGGGGTCACGACATCCCAGCAGATGGTAGGAAGGGGGGCAGTCGTGCTCATTGTGTCAAGGGACAGAATTAAGTCGTTTTTGCTGAGAAATAGCATGCTAGGAAGAGGGCATCACTGAAACTCAGAAACCGGTCTTTGGGAGGGCTGTCCTGAGTCACCTCTGCAGAGGGGAACTGCCCTGTGTAGGCTTCAAGGCTGTGACCTGCCTTCTAGGGTGCCTCTGGGTGCAGCTAACACCCAGGGACAGGGACCATTCAAAGCCATAAAGATGGGCAGGGCCATGCGGCCACCGCCAGCAGTGAGGGACACGTGTGTGTGATACTTGCAGGGAAGCTGTCTCGGTCTCCCCGGGGTGGCAGAAGGAAACTGAACATGGGGGCAGAGTCCCAGGTGGGTACCCGTTCGCCTGCTGTGTTCCTGCCGCTCGGGTTTTATTAGCCACACTGACCCCTCACTGAGGAGCGAGCAGAAACTGGTCTGCAAAGTTGAAAGTTTCTTGTCAATGGCAGTTTGTGTCGGTGGGCCAGGGTCCCCAGGGAGGCAGCAGGGCAGAGCACCTTTGGAGCCCAAGGGGGCTTTCTGGCCTGGTCATCCACGTGTCCCTCTGGTGTTGTCAGGTCAGGGGTGGACAGTGAGTTTGTTATCCCCCGCAGCTGGGAGTCGTACAATGAATCACGTGATCAAGAAAAGGCTTTTTTTTTTACAATCGGCACTGTTAATGAGAAGTTTGGGGGCGCACCCTACTCGCTCGAGGAGCACATTTGAGGGCGCCCAGGAGGGACGGGGAACTCAGAACGCCGAGGCTCTGCCCACCGCAGACCTCTGGCCGCATTCTGCCCAGTGCATTTGTCCGCCTGGTCAAGGTCCCCAGGCTCGGCCACTGGCATCGAAAACTCATCCAGTCTGAAACGAGGGTCAACCTCGCCCACGCTGGCCCTGCGGCCCTTAGCATTGGCGTCTCCACACCTCTGTCACTGTCTGTGGCCACCTGCCTTCAGAACTCGTCCTAATCTGACACCTGTCACCACCCCCAGTACCACAGCTCTGGCCAGGGATCCAATTTAAAATAAATGTGTAAGTCACTGTCCTTGTGGAGACTTCTCAAGGCATCCACATAAAACCCGGAGTTCTTTGGCCCTAAAGGAAACCCTGGTGTTCACCTGGGGTTAGGTGCTGCCCCGGCTAACCAAGACATCAGCAGTTAGGTTCGGCCAGGTGCTCTTGGAAGCTAAACGATAGTTCTACTTTTTTAAGGGGCAGGAAGCCCTGCCTTGCCCCAAGATGTGGCTTCTCTGTCCGTGTGGGCAGGCGCCCCCCTCTCAAGCCAGAGGAGTGTGACAGCGCCACCTCTGCGGAGCCGTCAGCCACCCTGTCCACTGCTCTCCAGGGCCGCAGCCTCCCAGCCCACAGGGCCCTACGCCACCTGCTCACCTCGCCTCTCCTGCTCCCTCTCTCCCTCCGCATGGAGCTCCTCGCTGCTCCCCTAACCCTCCGGGCCAGTCCTGTCCCAGGGCCTTCGCACATGCTGTTCCTCTGCCTGCACCGCTGTTGTCAGACCACAGGGGTCCTACTGGAGTCAAGATTCGAGTCCCCTCCCCGGTGATCACTTCCCTCCCCTGCTCTTTTTTCAGCTTTCTGTAAGCTGTTCATCACGCCTCTCCCTCAGCTCTCCATGGCCCTTTTCTGGGGACCTGGACGCTACCAAACCAAACCCATGCTGTCGAGTCGACTCCGACTCAGCGACCCCATTGACGAGTGGAACAGTCCCGTAGTTTCCAAGGAGTGCACACAGTAGGTGCTTAGTAAATGTTTACCGAATGGCTAAGGCACTCGAGTGAGCGCCAGGGCAGGGGGCAGACTCTGAAAACAAGCTTTCAGGAAGCTGTCCACACCAGGAGCTGGCTGTGGCCATGCACCGGCACCCGTATGTCTCTCCGGGTGCCGTATGTCTCTCCGGGCCCCCATTCTCGGTGGGACCCCGCTCCCCAACCTTCCCACTTCTTTCCCGGAGACGTCTTTCCTCTGACCCTGCACCCCCGCCCCAGTGAGCCCTTCCCTCGTCTCCCGCGGGACTTCCCCCACCTCCTGCTCTCAGGGTATCACCCCAAAACTCCAGGGTTCTCACATCCGTGGGACCCCTACCCTCACCTCTGCGTTCCCCAGACCTTGTGAAATTCCCTCATTTCCCCCTGCAGAGAAGACCTCTCAGTCCCGGGGGGGGGCTGCTGGTGTGGGTGGGTGGGTCCAGTCCTTGGGCCAGGGTAGCGCTTGGTGAGGCAGCACCCTCCCACCCTCCGCGCAGGCGCAAGGCGTCCCCGAACGAGCCCCTGGCGGCTGAGGGGCGGGGCGCGGCTGTCCGGGCGGTGGCAGCTCCATGGGGCTGCTGGGGCTCCTGGGCCTGCTGCATTCGGCTTTCTTCGGGTACCAGGTAGAGCGGGGAGGGGTCGGATCCGGGCGCAGACGGGCCTGGAGGCGGGCTGGGGCCAGAGCTGGGCCCACAAAGCGAGGAGGATGGTCTGGGCGACCGGGGGAGCATGGGAGCACAGGGAGGCTTGACGGGCCAGGGTCTCGCTCAGTCACTATGGAGACTGTTGCCAGGGAAACCATAGTGGGAAGGTGTGGGCTGGGGTCGGGAGTCCCTCCCCGGTGTCGCAGCGACTGCCCCGCAGTCTGCGCACGCGCGGGCTCCCAGGGAACCCTCGGCTGGGTGGAGACCCCTGGCTTCTCCCTGCGGCACAGACGCTGGACAGGGCTGGGGGCGCACGGGACCGAGGCCTCTCCTGCGCTGGTGGGAATCGGGCCACATCTCGCGCCTCTGCAAACCTCAGTTTCCCCTTCTCCCCGGAGCTGGGGCCTGTGGTTGTTTGCTGATGCTGATGTTGTTGACAATAATAGTATCTCTTCCTGCGGGGTCCGATCACTTTGCGGACTCCAGGGTCTTCCTGAATCCTGGGGCTATAACTGCTCCCGAAGTCGGGGAACCCAGGCCGCAGCCGAAGGTCGCGCCCGCGGCAGGGCTGGAGCCCCCGCGCCGGGTGGAATAAGAGGCCGAGGCCGGGGGAGCTGTCCGCGGTGCTGACAGGGCTGCGAGGGCCGCGCGCGCCCCCTCCCCGGCGGGAAACTGAGGCTCGTACACCACCCCAGCCCCTCATCTTCCTGAGCCCTGCACCGTCACCCAGCGGCCCATCTCTGTCGCCGTATGGTGACCTGGAGCATTCTTGCTTTTCTGGTCCTCCCCCGCAGCTTTGAGGGACAGCGGTCACCTTGGTTCAGCCCCCAGAACCTAGCAGAGGAAGCACTATGGGGGGGGGAGGCAGGACATCGAGAGGACAGGGACTCCCCGAGATCGGGCTCATATGTCGCCAAGATACTCTGTGAGTGACCTTTACTGTGCCCAAGGTGTGAGCAATATCAACTGGCCCACAGGGTGTGGGTGGGCTGAAGCAAACATCATGTGATTAGGTCCAGCCTGTCCATGCTGCCTGTATCTAGCAGTGACCCCAGGATTTATAAAGCTAAGGCTATGGGGTGTTCCAGAAGCTTATGGTCCAGGGAACCTCCCTTGGGGTCTGACCCACCCACCGTGTGACTTCATCCTGAGGACTCTCCACCATCCTGGGCCTAGCCACACCCGGAGGGGGAGGGAAGCCCAGAGTCACTGGGTAGGGCTGTCCTGTGAACTGGAGTAAGGCTCTCCCTGGCTTGAGCCTCACTTTCCCCATCTGTACAATACTGGCCACTGGGCCTCAAAGCCCCTGCCAGCTCAGAGAGGGGCCTGGGGAGCCGTGACGTTGGAGATCAGGACTGGGCTGCACTGACAGGGGTCCAGGAACTACCCGTCCTACCTTACCCCCACTCCCGTGAACAGAACAGGTTACTGAGGCATACAGAGGGGTACTGGAGAGCATGGGGGCCAGGGTCCTGGGCTCTGGTCCTCCAACCCCAGCCTTGCCCAGCGCCACCCTGATCTCTCCTAGTCAGCTCATCACGCTGAGTCCCCCAAAGTGACCATCCCTGCTCATACCCTCTGTCGCGTTGTCCGAAACGACAGTCCGAAATGACCTCCCCACATGCCTAACACCCTGAGGTGCACATACCCCCGGTCCTTTGCCCGTGCTGTTCCCTCAGCCTAGAGCACTGTTCTCACCCTTGGTCACCTGGTGAACTCTTACTTGTCCTAAAGAGGCCCAGCACCAGTGTCTCCTCAGTGCAGCTTTCCCAGCCCCCAGAAAGGGCTCCTGCCCCCTTTGCATCCCTCCCTCATGCCCTCCAGTGTGCAGACAGCTGCGTCTGACTCTGCAGGCTCCCCAAGAGCCAAGCCTGAGTCTTCCTGGGAACCCAGCATTGCTGGCTTGGGGCTAGGCAACACCCGGGCCTCCAGCTCCAGACCTGACCGGAGACAGCCGGGTTCTCCGTGTCCTTAGCTGCAGTGGTCTCCCACCCCCTCTGACATTCCTTGTGCCATCCTTGTCGCGTCCCCCCATTTTACAGAGAAGGAAGTCGAGGGTGGGGTGGGGAGTGAGGCCTGGCTCCAGCCGAGAAACGCGGAGCGGGGTCTCCAGTGCAGCCCTGACCCCAGCCCCTCTTCCTGTCTTGTCTGCCTTGCCCAGCAGTGGGAGACACTGCACCCCAGAAGCAGGTGAAAGCCTCAAGTGACCTTTGGGGACCCCTTGAGGGTCAGGGACAGCCGGCAAGGTGGGCTGTGGAGACCCCAGACCACTGCCCCCTGCAGCTCCCTTCTGTGAGGGTTAACTAAGGGTGCGAGGAGACACGGGGATGTGGAGCCGGCAGAGACACAGAGGCTGAGATGGCCAGAGAAGCAGAGACTCATGGAAGCCCAGGAATGCTGTCACCAGGGAGATGGGGGAAACGGGGAGAAATGCGGACTCAGGCGCTCCGTAACGTGCCCGCCCATCCCCCCGGCCGGCCAGAGCCCGCGGGAGGGTCCCTTTGTGATCCCCAAGTACCGTCTCGCCTTGACCCATGCATACAAGGCCAGGCTGGATCTGCGGCGAGGGGCTCCTGGCCCCTTGCCCGTCCTGCTGAAGCCCTCCTCCCATTCTGATAGGACATCCCGGACGAGGTGTTTGACTCTCAAATCTTGTGAATCCCGCCACGCCAGGGGTCTCCACAGGAGGCCGTTTCACCCACAATAGGGTAGAGGATGCAGGGTTCTGGTTCCTGGGGCGCCCCCTTCCCTGCGGATTCACCACCCACGGTCGCAGCCCTTGAACCGGCGCTGAAGCCCGGAGCCGGGCGGCTGCTACTGGTCCCCGCCCCGGGTCGCCATTGGCTGTTGCCATGGCACCAGTCCGTCTTCCAGCCCCGCCATTGGTCCCCGGGCCTGCATCCCGCATCCTCCCCCGCGCGCGGTGGTTCCTCCCAGCGGCGGGAGGTGGCTGCGCCTCTTGGCCAGGCCCAGACGCGGCTTTGTCCCCCCAAGCCTCCTACCCGCGCCACGGAGACCCCAGAGTCCCCGCCCCGGGCGGCCTCAGGCCCGGGCGGGCTCTGTGGAGCTGCGCCGAGGGCTCGGAACCAGACCCCGACGCCTCTATCAGCGTAGCTGGATGAGACTGTGAGCTGAGTCGTCACGGGTGGAGGGGAGGGGGTGCGCCTGCTGCTCTAGGGTCTCATCCCATTGCTCTGCGTCGCCTGTTAGCCCAGACTTGGGACCTTCCGTGGTTCCAGGCAGGGGGTCAGAGCTAGGAGTGAGTCGCAGAGGGGGAGACCAGCATCTGTGTCGCTAAAGCTGGTGACAGGCACACACCCACTCAAGGCTTCGCGCAGGACATCAGAGAGAAAAAAGGCCGGAGGCAGGGCAGACATGCTGCGTGCCTGGGGATCCCGCTGCGCCTCTGTGGGACTGTTTCCCTCTCTGTAAGGTGGGTTTGGGGTCTGCTGACTCCCAGACCTGTGACAACCACCCTCATGCAGTCACTAACAGCTCAGTTGGAGAAATGACGGGCGAATGGCCCTCTCCCTTCCCCTCTCAGAGGAGGGCCCAGGTGGTTGACTCAGCCTAAGAGAGAAGGGTAGGAAGGAGGGCTTCCTGGAGGAAGGGACTCCATGCCTCCCTGAGGGATGGCAGAAGTCATGGGAAGAGGAGGGAACTGTGTGCATAGACCCCAGGAAAGGGAGTAGCTAGGGGCAGGTGAGGTGGTGGTTTTGTGGAAGGCTAGGTCTTCATCCTGCGGGCACTAGGGAGCCATGGGAGGTGTTTGAACAGGAGAGGGTTGGGACCCGACTTGTGACTTTGATAACTCCCTCTGGCTACTTGAGAAAGGGCTTATGGGAGGCCAGAGGAAGGTGTCCTGCTGGAGGGTGCTGGGGCCAGGTAGTCTGGTGGGGCAGAGCCCGGTAGAGCTGGTGGGAGCGTGGAGTCGGGGACCACCAGCATGGGCTGGGGGAGACAAGTGGGTGACTTTCTGATGAGTGGTGAGCAGCCGTTGGGAGGCGCAGGGGGCCCTGAGCCTTTGGAGGGGAGCCTGCTGAGGGCAGCCCGGCAGGGGTGCCATGCCCACCTAGGGGTCCAGGAGGAGTCTGGGTTTGGGGAGAGGGAGGGACATACAGACAGTCTGCACCCCATCTGGCCACGCCATTGTGGCCTCAGTCAGGAAACAGCTGGGGCCGGACCCCCGGATCTCGTGGCCTGTGGCCTCCACCCTTGGGCCTGGCCCCGACTGAGACCCTCCCGAGCCTTGGCTGTGATGGGTGTTGGGGTGGGAGAGGGGGCCGACACTTGAACAGCCTCCTGTTCCAAACGTCAGTCAGCTCCACGACTTCTGGTCTGGTCCCTCACTGTCCTGCTGACCCTCATGTCGCTCTGGGACACTGGCCAGGCAGGCTGTGTTCACCCCCTTCTCAGATGGGCAGCCTGAGGCCCAGGGTCGGGGAGGTCTCTGTGTCCTCCAGGACCTCCCGGAGGTCCGGGGCCAGGCTCAGGCGGGGCCTGTTCGGACTCCCGTGGGCTCAGTTTCTCCCTCAGGGAATGGTTGGCTAGTGGTTCCTCACGGTTGGAACTGGGATTGGGAACAGCCAGAGGTCTCACCAGGCGCACAGTAGGTTTTTGAGTAGATTGGGAGAACCTGACCCTCCCGTCACCCCTGGCCAGGCCCCCAGGATGGGTGGGGGCTTCTGGGGTGGGAAGAGAGGCGAATGAATGTGGCCGGTAGGGAAGGGAAGGGGAGGAGGGGCCCTGTGGGCGGGGCCTATTTGGGGAGGGGGCTGCCGGAGGCGGTGGCGAGGGCTGGCCGCCATTGGTGCATCTGAGACAAAGGCGAGGGAGGGGGTGCGTGGATAGGAACAAAGGGGAAGGGACTGGGGGTGGACCTGCTCCAGCGGGAGGGCCAGTGGGGGGCGGGCAGCACAGCCAGCTGGACAGAGGGAGTGAGAGAGGACGGCCAGGGACACAAAGAAGTGGGCGGAGGTGGCAGTCAGGAGATGGGGCAGGGTCAGCAGGGTCCCGCGGAAGGCTAGCCCAGGGCGGCCAGAAGGGCGACCAGCCGCTCAGGTAGCTCCCGGGGACCCGGCCGGCCTCTGGTTGTGGGGACTGGCCCTTTGAGCGGCCACGGTGGGCTGTGCAGCCGTCTGGCGACCCCACGGACTTTTCTCAGGCTTTCTTAATATCGGTGTTGGCCTTCAGGGTGCAGTTATTGTCTGTCTGTCCGCCCCACCTTTCCGTCTGTCAGCCACTGCATGCACTCGCTTCTCCAGGGGACGGTCTCGGCTGTCATTCTGTCTGTCTGTCCATCTGACTGTCCACGTGTGTGTCCGGGAGCCCAGCTGTGAGGGGCCGACCCATATGGGTTGTCTCTGGGCATCTGTCTGGAGCTCTGCCCTTTCCTCCCTGTCCCCTTGTCTGTGTCTGTCACTCCGTCTGCCATGCCGTCTGTGCCTGGATTCCCTAAGGCAGCCGTGCCAGGTGCTCCTGCCAGACTCACTCCAGGATCCGCAGGAGGGCTGGGGCGCAGGTCCAGGGGCTGTCTCGGGGTGCTGGCCTCCCGTTCCCCAGAGTCTTGGTGACCCCAACCCTTTGGCCACAGGCACTGCAGGAGCTGAAGATGACGAGCTCCGTGGTGTCCTACCAGCAGCTGGTGCGGCAGGTGGAGGCCTTGAAGGCAGAGAACAGCCACCTGAGGCAGGAGCTACGGGACAACTCCAGCCACCTGTCCAAGCTAGAGACAGAGACGTCAGGCATGAAGGTGGGGGGAAGTGCTGGACAGGGACACAGCCAGGCTGCAGGGACAGACAAGAGGGGCTCGGTGGGGACATGAGGACAGAGGAGGGGGCTGGACAGGGCGCCAGGGACAAAGGAGAGGGGCTGGATGGGGACACAGGGACAGATGAGGGGCAGACAGGGCCGCGGGCATAGAGGAGGGGCTGATGGGGGCTGGGCCGGACCTCAGGAAAGGGCAGGCCTGGAGGTGGGTAAGCAGCCCCTGGCACTGACTCCCGCCGTCAGGAGGTGCTGCAGCGTCTGCAGGGCAAGCTGGAGCAGGAGGCCCGCGTGCTGGTCTCCTCAGGGCAGACGGAGGTGCTGGAGCAGCTGAAAGGTGAGGGAGCCCCTGCACGCCCTGGGGGCTGGGGGTACGAGGGCTGGGCCTCCACTGACCACCGCCTTTCCGTCCTGCCCACTCAGCCCTGCAGATGGACATCTCCAGCCTGTACAACCTCAAGTTCCAGCCGCCGGCCCTAGGCCCTGAGCCACCCTCCCGGAGCCTGGAGGGAAGCCCCCTCCACAGCTCGGGGACCTCCAAGGACAGCCTTGGGGAATCGAGTCGGGCCACTATCCACCTGCTGGAGGAGCTGGACCGGGAACGGTGAGACAGTGTGGCCTCCAGGAGGGACAAAGAAGAGGACAGCTCCTGGAGACGTCCCAGGAGTCCCTGACACACAGGCATTGGTGGGGACAGGGCTGTGTCCAGCCCCAAGTCTTGGTGACAGGCCTGGAGCCAAAGGAGCTCAAGGCGACCTTTGTGTGGAGAGGGAGGACAAGGAAGCTGGGCGTGGGGCCAGCAGAGGGGGTAGTACTGGGCAGTGGGTCCAGCCCGGCTTGGGTGGGTGGGCAGGCTTGGACAGGGCAGCTCTGGAGGGGTCTGGCATCAAGCCCTCGTGCACGGCCTTACCTGAGACAAGTCCCCTTTTCCCCGTGGCCTCAGACTTCCTGCTCTGAGAAAATGGGAGTAACATATCTCCCCACAGGGCTGTTCAGGGGGGAATTCTGTGGTGCCTGGAGCCCCCTAAGCTTGAAGCCTGTGTGGACTGGCTGGAGGGAGACAGATGACTTCCAAGTGCTGGACAGTCCTGTCCAGAGACTTTCTCTGTGGAGGAGACAAGGAGATACTCTTCTCCTCTTTAATTCATTTTCTGTGGCCCACTCAGGCCCAGGCCCCCTCCCCACAGTGCGGAGCCCAGCCAGGGAAGGCACTGCCATGGTGCCTGGGACACCTGGCAGGCCAGCCTCAAGGTGGACAGCACACCTGTGATACAGGTACTTGCGGGGGGGCACACAGGTGCTTCCTGCTGAATGAGATCGAGAAGGAGGAGAAGGAGAAGCTGTGGTACTACTCCCAGCTACAGAGCCTGTCCAAACGCCTGGACGAGCTGCCGCACGTGGAGACGGTGAGTGGCTGGCGTGCCCAAGATCTCGGGGGGCAGCGGGGACCGGGGAGCACGGGAGCCCCGGCCCGGGCGCCCTCACGGCGGCCTCCCCGCCCTTCCCAGCAGTTCTCGATGCAGATGGACTTGATCCGGCAGCAGCTGGAGTTCGAGGCACAGCACATCCGCTCGCTGATGGAGGAGCGCTTCGGGACCTCGGATGAGATGGTGCAGCGCGCGCAGGTGAACCTCGGGGAGACAGGGGGCGGGGCGCTGGCGAGGCTGCCGGGGTCTGGTGAGCGGGCAGGGCCACGCGCCGGGGGCGAGTCAGAGCAGAGACCACTGTGGGCGGAGTCACGTGCCTCGGGCGACTTGGAGGGCTGACGTCACTGGGGGTGTAGCCCTGGGGGCGAGAGGTGGGATTTGGACCCTGGTAGGAGAGGGTCCGAACAATCTATTGGCGGTTGATTAATTTGCTGGGTGGGGCCAGACCTGGGCTTAGGCGGAGCCAGGGGCGGGGTGGGTGGAGACATATGCTATGGGCGAATCAGAGGGTAGAGTCTGCTGTGGGTGGAGTCTGAACAGGGTGGAGCCACATGCTGATTGGCGAATCATACTGCTGAGACTGCTGTAGGTGGAGTCTGAGGAAGGGGGCGGGATCTAAATCGCGCTTGAAGCGGTCTAAGGAATCCTGTTGCTGTTTTGAGGTGCCTCCAGGGGTTCTGACTCACAGCCACCCTTGCAGGCAGAACAAAACACTGCCGCGTCCTGGGCCATGCCCACAATCTTTTTTACGCGTAAGCCCATCGTGGACAGTCAGTCCATCTTGTGGAGATTCTCCCTCTTTTTAGTTAACCCTCCCCTCTACCCAGCATGATGTCCTTCTCCAGGGACTGATCCCTGCTGACAACAGGTCCAAAGTATGTCTCTCCATCCTTGCTTCTAAGGACCGCTCTGGTGGGACTCCTTCCAGCTCTGTTTGTTCTTTCTCCACTCTGTGGTACATTCAGCATTCTTCTCCAACATTGCAGTTCCAAGGCATCAGTTCTTCTGTCTTCCTTGTTAATTGTCCAGCTTTCACATGAATGTGATGTGATTGAAAATACTATGGCTTGGGTAAGGTACACATTAGTTGTCAAGGTAACATTTTTACTTTTCGATACTTTAAAGAGGTCCTTTGCAGCAGATTTTCCCCAGGAAATGCATCTTTTGATTTCTTCAATGCTGCTTCCATGGGCATTGATTGTGGGTCCAGGTAAAACGAAATCCTTGAAAACCTCAATCCTTTATTTATGATGACATTGCTTGCTGGTCCAGTTGTGAGGATTTTTGTTTTCCTGATGTTGAGCGTCCTCCATAGTGAAGGCGGTGGTCCTTAATCTTCACCTGTCAGTGTTTCAAGGAGACTGGTGGTGCAGTAATTAAGCTCTAGGTTGGTAGCAGTTCCAACCCGCCAGCCTCTCTGCGGGACGAAGTTGTGGCAGTCTGCTTTTGTCAAGATTTACGGCTTTGGAAACCTAATGGTGTCATCCTACACTGTCCTGTAGGACTGCAGGAAACCGCGGTGGTGCAGTGGTTAAGTGCTCTGTTCGCTAACCAGAAGGTCAGCAGTTTAACTGCCAGGAGCTCCGTGGAAACTCTATGGCACAGTTCTACTCTGACCTCCAAGGTTGCTATGAGTCAGAATGGACGCGTTGGCAGTGGGTTTTGTTCTTTTTTGTGTGTGTAGGATTGCTGTGAGTTATAAGGGACTTCAAGGCAATGAGTTCTGAAGCAGATCCGAACAGGCAATAGGTGTTGGTTTGATCAGTGGGCGTGACCACATCTAAAATGGGTGGAGCTAGAGACTAGGGGCTGGGTGGAGACTCCAGGCAGAGCCAGATCAGGGAAGGAGTGGGTGGGACCAGGCCGGGGAGTGGGCGGAGCGGCGACGCGAGCAGGCGGGGCCACGGTCGGAGGGGGCGGGGCCAGGGTCTGGGCGGCAGGGCCCAGCGCTGCGTCTCCTCGCAGATCCGCGCCTCTCGCCTGGAGCAGATTGACAAGGAGCTGCTGGAGGCCCAGGACAGAGTGCAGCAGACAGAGCCCCAGGTATGGGGCCGAGCCAGGGCCAGGTGGGGGGACCTGGGTCGCTGCTTGGGGTGTGGTAATCTGCCTGCAGCTTCCTCCTTCCCCATTGTAACCCAGAGGGTGGGCTTGCCTCAGCAACTTGGGGGCCTTGTGGGGTACACCCAGGGTGAACCCTTGAGCCTAGCACTCTCCCCACAGGCTCTGCTGGCCGTGAAGCCAGTGCCAGTGGATGAGGAACCCGAGACAGAGGTCCCCACGCACCCGGAGGATGGCGCCCCTCAGCCAGGCAACAGCAAGGTGAGGGGGCGTCGGAGGGGCAGCCGGCTGGTGTGTATGAAGGCAGGCTGCCCCTTGCCTGGTGTGGAGCCCGGGTATCTCTCTCCAGCCTCCAAAGTTTCGATGGGCCACTCTGACATGGGGACGGAGTGAGTCGGGTGGCAGGATACTTGTCGTTTGTTTGGGGGCACTCTCTGGAGTCCTGTGTGTACCCCGAGATGTGAGGTGTGCGCCTCTGGGGCTGCATTTAACTCACCAGGACTAGAGGCATCTCTGCCTCTGATGCCGTCACGCATCCGTCCCTGCAGGCCTGTGGACCTCTTCCGGGGGCGGAGGACTTATAATGGCGAGACTGGCGAGGGTATGCTCGGGTCGCAGGACTCCCAGGGTTTTAAGGGGACCCTGATGCCCCAGGCCTATCCCGGCCGGGATGCTGGCGCGACGGAGACTCCCTTGACCCTGCCTCTCCCCCTACACTGCAGGTGGAGGTGGTGTTCTGGCTGCTGTCCATGCTGGCGACGCGCGACCAGGAGGACACGGCGCGCACGCTGCTTGCCATGTCCGGCTCGCCCGAGAGCTGCGTGGCCATGCGCCGCTCGGGCTGCCTGCCGCTGCTGCTGCAGATCCTCCACGGCGCGGAGGCCGCGCCGGGGACCGGCGGCGGGGCGGGGACCCCCGGGGCGCCCGGCGCCAAGGACGCGCGCATGCGCGCCAACGCGGCCCTGCACAACATCGTCTTCTCGCAGCCGGACCAGGGCCTGGCGCGCAAGGAGATGCGCGTTCTGCACGTGCTCGAGCAGGTCCGCGCCTACTGCGAGACCTGCTGGGACTGGCTGCGCGCGCGCGACGGCGGCCCGGACGCAGGCGGCGCCGGGGGTGGTGAGTCCCGGTGCCGCGACGGGGCCTCTGGGCGGCGGACCCGGCCTGGGTGGGCCGCATCAGGTACCGACGTGACCGCATGTATAGAGAGGTGACGGGGCCCTGCTCTCAAGTGACCACCTCCTGCAGGTCGCAGAGTCCCGAGATGACCCTGGCCTGTGAGGTCGGGAGGGTGGAAGGGGATATTTTGCTGACCTGTTCCCTGTCCACACAGCTCCTGTCCCCATCGAGCCACAGATCTGCCAGGCCACTTGTGCCATCATGAAACTGTCTTTTGATGAGGAGTACCGTCGGGCCATGAACGAGCTGGGTAGGTGTTCCCCTCACCTCCTCCAGGAAGCCCTCCTGGCCCCCCCTCGGCTGTTAGAACCTCTCTATGGGAACAGAGGCTGGGTCATCTGTCCACCTGGGGTCTGGCACCGAGGCCCAGAGAGAGACAGAGACTCCCTAGGGGGACCATGCTGAGGTCCTGTGCCGGAGAGCAGCCTTCTAGTGGTTATTGTCCGGGGCCCAGTGAACAGGGAAGTGGACAGGAAACCAAGGCAGCAAAGGGCGCATGTCCAAGCCCACGCACAGAAGCAGGGCTGCGGTGCGCTGTCTGCTTAGCTTTGTGCAGTGCCCATGTGTGTGCTGAGGGGACCCTGAAAGGTCCGGGGTGTGCAGCTGTGTCAGCCCCATGCTGCACTGGGGCCCTGCTGTGTCCCCACAGGTGGGCTGCAGGCCGTGGCTGAGCTCTTGCAGGTGGACTTTGAGATGCACAAGATGACCCGCGACCCCCTCAACCTGGCCCTGCGCCGTTACGCCGGCATGACACTCACCAACCTCACCTTTGGGGACGTGGCCAACAAGGTGGCTGGCAGGCAGGGTCTGGGGTTGCCCAAGCCTGCTAAGGCCCCGGGCCTCACAGCAGCCCTGTCCGCCGTCTGCAGGCCTAGTGGGGCTGGGTAGGGGCACGTCCTCTCGTCCCTCTTCCGTGGGGAACCCCTGTGTCTCAGAGCAGGATGCTCTGGACCCAGAGGCCAGAACCATACCTCTCTGAGCCTCAGTTTCCTTATCTGAGTAGTGGGGTGACTGCTTTCTCTGCCCAGCAGCATGAGGATGAGTCTGGGGTCCCGGTGACAGCAGGCAGTAGGTGGTCAGCGCACGTGGGAGGAGCTGGAAGGTGAGGGGTCCCCTGGGTCCCCTGTGCCTCTGTCGGTGGCAGTGAGCCTCCCTGTCTCCTCCAGGCCACCCTGTGTGCACGCAGGGGCTGCATGGAAGCCATCGTGGCCCAGCTGGGCTCCGACAGCGAGGAGCTTCACCAGGTACAGCAGGAGCCCCGGGAGGGCCCCGGAGTGTGTGGGCAGGGCAGAGATTCTGGGTGCGGCAGGGGCAGTGAGGGGTCCACCCTCTCTGGCTGTGGCCAAAGCCTGATCTCTGCAGTCCCATCACTCGTACGGGTTGACAGCAGAGAGGGCAGAGACCACACGGGGACCTGCCCACCCTGCCCCTGCCCGGGCCCCACCGTCTCACCCTGTGCCCACCTGGCTGCGCCCACCTGCCTGCTCGTGTCCCGCCCAGGTGGTGTCCAGCATCCTGCGGAACCTTTCCTGGCGTGCGGACATCAACAGCAAGAAGGTGCTGAGGGAGGTTGGCAGTATGACGGCCCTGATGCACTGTGTCCTTCGGGCCACCAAGGTGGGCACGGGGGACCGACACACCACGGGGCTGGGGAGGAGGTGCAGAAGGGGTAGGGCAGAGGGGGGAAGAGGGGACTGAGACACCGGGGGGTCGGGGCAGTGAGGGGGTGGGGCGGGGGAGTCAGTGCAAAGGGGCCTCACAGGGGGAAGGACACTGCAGAGGGGGCCAGGGCCCAGGGGACCCACCCAGGCCTAAGGGGGTGAGGGTTCCAGCTGAGGAGCAGGGGCCCTTAAGGACTGCCCGGGGTGGGCTGGGTGAGAGACGCCCTAAGAGGAGAGGGGGTGACCAAAGGCCCCAGATGGCTGGGTTCTTGTTTATGACCCTGGCTTTCATGGGAACCTGTGCCCAGTCCCTAGACCTGTGGCTCACTGCCCCCTCCCATCCCCAGGAGTCCACCCTGAAGAGCGTGCTCAGTGCCCTGTGGAACCTGTCAGCACACAGCACAGAGAACAAAGCGGCCATCTGCCAGGTGGACGGCGCGCTGGGCTTCCTGGTGCGCACGCTCACCTACAAGTGCCAGAGCAACTCGCTGGCCGTCATCGAGAGCGGTGGTGGCATCCTGCGCAACGTGTCCAGCCTTGTCGCCACCCGCGAGGACTACAGGTCAGGGTGGAGGCGGCCTGGGGGGAGCCGTGGCATTTGGGGGTCCCTGCCAGTGGGAATGGCAATAACTACTTAAGAAAATGTCTTTTCTGTGCTGGTAGACGGCAGCCCCCTGGGTGCAGGGCTGCTGACTGACAGGCAGGCCGTTCAAATCCCCCAGCCACTCTTTGGAAACCGTGTGGGGCAGTTTTACTCTGTTCTATAGGATTGCTGGAATCCCTGGTGATGTAGAGGTTAAGTGCCGCGTCTGCTCACCCAAAGGTCGGCAGTTCAAATCCTCCAGGTGCTCCTTGGAAACTCTATGGGGCAGTTCTACTCTGTCCTGTAGGGTCCCTGTGAGTTGGCATCTCCTCCACAGCAGTGGGCTTGGGTTTTTTAAAATAGGATAGCTGTAAGTCGAAACTGATTGGACAGTGACTTTTCTTTTTATTGTGATTGTGAGTTTACAACCCAAGTCTGTTTTCTGTGTGCCGAGTACCCACCTCTCCGCAGCCCTGTCTGCTCCCTTCCCCGTGACAGCAGCCTCGGCCTCTCCACCCTGTGCTTCCAGTGTCCTCTCAACCAGCGCTCTCCCCTGCTCTCCACCCTCTCCTCTCCCCTCTGTAGTGGAACGAGTAGGACAGGCTCACATCTATTAAACCCTAACGTGCACACGCCACCTGCATGACCTTGTGTCCCCGGGTCCAGTCCATTCTTTGTCTGAAGTGTTGGCTTCTGTTCTGGTTGTAATGATTTTTTTTTTTTTAATGGGTTGTTAATAATAAACCAGCGGTCATCTGTCAGTTGGTTACAACTGGACCAACAGGGAACGTCATGATTAACAGGGAAAGATTGAGGGCCATCAAGGGTCCCATTGTCCTCGGGCCCACAGCCAGCGCCCACAGGGCCAGCAGCCAGAACACTGAGGGGGCGCTGCCTTGGGCAAACCTGCCATGAAGGGCTCTTCCAAGTGCTGAGGAGGAAAGAGGTTGCCTTGAAGAGCGACAGGTGCCTGTCCTAAGCCGTGGTGTTTCCAGTTGCCTCGTGTGTCCAGCGTGAAAGCTGGACAATGAGGACAGAAGCCTGAAGAAGAGGTGACGCCTTTGGGCTGTGGTGTTGGAGAAGAATGGTGACTGTCCCATGGACCGCCAAAAGGACAAACATCTGTTGTGGAAGAAGTCCCACCAGAGTGCTCCTTGGAAGCCAAGACGGTGAGACTTTGGCTGGTGCCTTCTGGCCGGGTTGTCAGGAGGGCTCAGTCCCTGGAGAAGGAGGTCGTGCTTGTAGAGTGGGGGTCAGAGGGGCTGAGGAAGACCCTCTACGAGCTGGCTGACAGTGGCTGCAGCGGTGGGGTCCCGCCCCCCAGGTCTGTGAGAACGGGACAGGTCTGGGCAGTGTTGCCTTCTGTTGTCTGTAGGGCGCTGGGGGTCCAAACCAACGGGGCAGCAACAGCCTGACAACAACTATTCATTAAAAAACAAATTTGCCGCCATGTCAATTCTGACTCACGGCAGCCCTGCAGGATGGCATAGAACTGCCCCGGGGTTTCCAGGGAGCAGCTGGCACATTCGAACTGCTGACCTATTTCAGCACCTAACCACTGCACCACCAGGTTCCCTAAGAATTAATAGATATGATTTGTTAAATAAAATATCTTTATTTTTAGTGCTGATATGCTTATGTTAAAATTTACTTATCAAAATCATAATTTCATTAAAATAAATAAAACTTACTAAGTGTTTACTGACTACTGGAATAAAGTTGGACTTATTTTAGTACTTCTATATGCTAAGGTTTTTTCTTTCTCAAAATAAAAATATATTTATTAAAATAAAAATTGATTAAATATTTTTATCTATAAGGTTTTTACCTATTCTATTTTACATATAAAGGTAAATGAAATTTCCTCGATTTTAGTACTTACATTTTATGCTATAAGTTTATTTATTATGATTAGTAGTTTATTAAAACAGATAGTATTGGTAATATTAATAAATATTTTGTATAGAAATTAGTAATCTTACCTGTTTTGATACTTATGTTAAAATAACATTTATTAATAGAGGTAACATCTAGTGCATAATAAATACTTATTTGTAAATAAAAAACTTACATATTTCAGTAAATAATTATGTCAAAATTTATTGAAGTAAAACATTACAAGTGAATAGTATTAAATGATACAGTTGAGGGATCATTATTTATTAAACTAAATAACATTTACTTAATTTATTACTTATATACTTACATTAGACATTTTTAATTAAAAGAAAATATTTGTTAATTAAATAAAATTGTACTTACTAAGGAAATAATCAACCAAAATAGGTTAAATAAATTTAATTATTAAAATAATTTAAAACAAAATATTTATTTTTAGAAACTTATTTTTAGAACTGACATGCTTGTAAAAATAGAAAACAAGCTTTTTCTCATCGAGGAGATTCTGACTCAGCCACTCAGCTGGACAGAGAGCGGCTGTCCCATACGATCCCCAGGCGGGTGGTGGATTTGAACCACTGACCTTTGGTTTAGCAGCTGTAGCTCTTCACCACTGTACCACCGGGGCTTCTGACAGGCTTAGAGCATAATTTTATTAAAATAAATACTATTTTTGAATAATATTAATACAGTTAAAATCATTGATAATAAATATGGATTATTTGGTACAATAAATAAAATTTACTCACTTTAGCACTTACATACTTAAACTAAAGTCTGTTTAATATAACAATAAGTCAATTAAACTAAACTGAATAACCTTAACAAACAGCGTAGATTATTAAAATAAAGTTTTAAATTATTTTTAGTGCATGAGTCGGATCCGACTCGACGGCACTTGGCTTGGCTGGTGTTGTAATAAATTTTTATTTGTTAAAATACTTTTATTAAATGACAGTGCTATCTGTATAAGTAAAACGTTAAGTTTTGTGCTTCCGTGCTGATACTTAAGTTCTGTGATAACTTCATTAAAACAGTGTTCCGTGAGTCAGTTAACAACAAATAGCCCTTACTGTTCGTTAAGACAAAGCTGGCCTACCGGCGTACCCGGAGATGCTGTTGTCTCGGCCGAGCCGGCGCCCGGCAGGGTGGGAGCCCCGGGGTCCGCCCGCCCCACGGCGCCGTCGTCTGAGCGCGCTGCTGCGGCCGCCCTGTCCGCCCCCTCCGCCGAGGGTCCCCGCTTTTCCGCTTCTGTATGTATTTAGGGTGACTGAAAACACCGTGACATCAGTCAGGGACATCTTAGTCCTTACCAGGACATCTTTGCTTTTTTAAAAAGATAATACTAAAATATTACTTTTTAGTAAGATGTTTATGGTTTATTAAATCACATTAATAGTAAGTTATATTAATTACTAAATCAGTTTCACTCACTTTAACATAAATGTATTTGTTTGTTAGCAAATATTTGCTCAAATAATATATTTAAATAGTTGCTTATTAAGTGTTTTTAATAAATAATATGTATGGTATACAAATTATTTTTAAGCTACTATTTTTAGTACTTATATACATATATGCTCAACTTATATTTTAAATGTAAGTATAGATTGGTAAATATAACCATAAAATAACAGCATTTATGTATCAAATGAGTTGGAGCCCTGGCCATGCAGTGGTAAAGAGCTTGGTCTCTGAGGGCTGACCCCGGCCAGCGGGACCCGCCAGCCCCTCTTGGAAAGCTGCCTGTCAGCTCTGCATCCTGGCGGGTGGCTGTGATTTGGAACTGACTCCGCAGCCATGGGATTTGTCTTGTTGGTAAATTAAATTTACCAACTTTAGTACATAAAGCACTTAAGATGAATTAAATGTGTTGATTAGAATAAATCAGAAGAACCTACCCGGCGTTTCTCACGCTGAACGGCCGGCAGCGGGAAAGCCGGCCCACAGGTGCAAGGGGTGGTGATCGGGCTGCAGACAAGGGACTGGCCAAGGTGGGGGGCTTCCAAAGGAGACGGAAGGGCTACGGGGAGTCACTGTACCGACATGAACAAAAAAGGTGACCTTCCGCTATTGTGGGAGGTAGCATGTGACTGAGAACCGACGGAAGAAGTCAAATCTGCAGTGAAGGCACTGGTGAAAAACAAGGCTCCAGGAACCGAGGGGACCCCAGTCGAGGTCTGTCAGCGGGCGCGGCGCTGCAGGCGCTCCCTCGTCTACGCTGAGAAATCTGCAGGACAGCTACTGGCTGGAGGGAAACCTTGTTTACGCCCCTTCTCAACTAAATGTGGGCATTATCAAACAATACTCATGATATCATATGCCAGCACAACTGTGCTCCAGATCCTTCAAAAGCAACTGTACCAGCATTGACAAGGAGCTGTCAGAAATTCAGGCTGGATTCCGAGGAGGATGTGGAACCAGGGATGTCACTGCTGGTGCCAGATGGATCTTGGCTGAAAGCAGAGAGTACCAGAAAGATGTTGACCTGTGTCTCATTGACTGCAAAGGCACGCGACTGGGTGGATCATAACGAATTATGACTAATTTTGCAGAGAATGGGAATTCCAGAACACCTGGTTGTGCTCTTAAGGAAACTGTGTGTGGATAAAGAGGCAGTCGTGTGAACACAAGGAGACCCTGCATGGTTGGAAGTCAGGAAAGGCGTGCATCAGGGTTGTGTCCTTTCACCAGACCTTTTCAATCTGTATGCCGAGCAAACAATCTGAGAAGCTGGGCTACAGAAAGAAGAGTGGGGCGTCAGGGCTGGAGGTGACTCCCTGACAGTCCATGGTATTCAGAGCACATGGCTTTGCTTGTCACATCTAAGCAAATTCTGGATAATGAAGACAGAGAGAAAGATGCAGGAGGGACGAGTCTCCGGAGAAAGACATCGTGCTGGGTGGGGTGCAGGGTCAGCAAAGAGGAGGAAGCCCCTCGATGAGGTGGCTTGGCACAGTGTCTCCAACGACGGGCTCGGGCATGACAAGGGTGCTGAGGGTGGCGCGGGAGTGGCTGTGTTTGTTCTGTTGTCTGGGGGGTCGCCATGGATCAGAACTGCCTTGATGGCCCCTGACAGTACAGTGTGACACATTGTGTTTACAGAGCATTCAATGTAATATTTTATATTGGTTAAACTTGTCTATTTTTAATAATCAGATAATTAAAATCATGAGAAGAATTCAAATATTATCTCTTAAATGATATTATTAAGTATTTATAAAAATAAATAAAATGTACTTATTTTAGTGCTTACATACTTATTTTGGAGCCCTGGTTGCCCAGTGGTTAGAAGCTGGACTCCCAAACAAAAAGGTCAGCAGTTCAAATCCACCGCTTTTCCTTGGGCGCTCTAGGGGACAGCTCTGCTCTGTCCTACAAGGTCGCTAGGAATTGAAATCAACTTGACAGGAAGATGTTCTTTTTTTGTATATTTGTGCTAACGATGTAACTATTGAAATAAACACCTATTAAAATAAACTAGTATCTATTAAATTATATTAATAACAGATATTACTTATAATAATATGTACTTACTTTTACTGCTTTGATGCTTTTATTCAAACTTTGTTCATAAAATGACAATACCCAAAGCAAAAAAGTAAAAAGAAAAGCCTGTTTTACAGCATGTCTGTCCCATAGGGTTTCCTTGGGGTGATGGGTGGATTCAAACCGCTGACTGTTTAGTTAGCAGCCTAACCTACTAACCACCGTGCTCCTAGCCAGGGCTCTAAAATCAATAATGCTTAGTTTAAAAATAAGGGACACACACAGAGTGCCACGGAGTCAATTTTGATTCATAGCAACCATACAGACAGAGTGGAACTGCCCCATAGAGTTTCCGAGGGGAGGCCGGAGGATTCAAACTGCCGGCCCTTCGGTGAGCAGGCGTGGCGCTTAACCACTGTGCCGGCGGGGTTTCCAAAATAAGGTATGATTTATTAGATAACATTTACAGATCGATAATGTTTATTCTTTACTAAAAAATTAATACTGATTCCTTTTGGTATAAGCCTATCTGGAGCATGCTGCCTGTATACCTGAATTCCCGGCGAAGCTGCCGCCCCACGTCCCACCAGCTCCACAGTGGGCTGGATCCTGGGGCTGTGGGTGACCAGTCCTTCTCCTTGCCCCTCCCCGCCCCAGGCAGGTGCTTCGTGACCACAACTGCCTGCAGACGCTGCTGCAGCACCTGACCTCACACAGCCTGACCATCGTCAGCAACGCCTGCGGCACGCTCTGGAACCTGTCGGCGCGCAGCCCTCGTGACCAGGAGCTGCTGTGGGACCTGGGCGCCGTGGGCATGCTGCGGAACCTGGTGCATTCCAAGCACAAGATGATCGCCATGGGCAGCGCCGCCGCCCTGCGCAACCTGCTAGCGCACCGGCCCGCCAAGTACCAGGCGGCGGCCACGGCGGTGTCGCCCGGCACCTGCGTGCCCAGCCTGTACGTGCGCAAGCAGCGCGCGCTGGAGGCAGAGCTGGACGCCCGGCACCTGGCGCAGGCGCTGGACCACCTGGACAAGGAAGGGCTGCCCGAGCCTACGCCCGCTGCTAAGAAGCCTCTGGCACCCCTCCGGCACCTCGACGGGCTGGCCCAGGACTACGCCTCGGACTCCGGCTGCTTCGATGACGACGACGCACCCTCCCTGGCCGCCGGAGCCAGCGCCACCACCGAGGCCCCTAGCCCGGCCGTGCTGTCTCTCTTCCTGGGCAGCCCCTTCCTGCAGGGTCAGGCGCTGGCCCGCAAGTCTGCAGCCGGCCGCAGTGCTGAGTCGGACAAGGAGGTGGCCAGCGGGGAGGTGGCCGCTGCAGCCAAGGCTCGGCTGGCGCTGGCTGTGGCTCGCCTCGACCGGCTGGTGGAGGACATCTCGGCCCTGCACACCTCCTCGGACGACAGCTTCAGTCTCAGCTCGGCCGGGGACCCTGGGCAGGAGGCCCCGCAGCCGCCTCGCCAGGGCCGCGCCCAGTCCTGCTCACCGGCCAGGGGGCCCGAAGGGGCTCGGCGGGAGGGAAGCGGCCGGGCCCACCCGCTGCTGCGGCTCAAGGCAGCGCACGCCAGCCTGTCCAACGACAGTCTCAACAGCGGCAGCACCAGCGACGGCTACTGCCCTCGCGAGCACATGCGGCCCTGCCCGCTGGCTGCGCTGGCCGAGCACCGCGAGGACACCCCAGGCGGGCCCGTGCGGCCCGGCAGGCTGGACCTGGACGCTCTGGTCACCCAGGCGGAGCCCCCGGCCCGGGAGTCCGTTGACACCCGGGTGCGCACCATCAAGCTGTCACCCACCTACCAGCACGTGCCGCTGCTCGAGGGCGTGGCCAGGGTAGGGGCCGCACCTGCTGCGCGCGCACAGGCCTGGCCTCCGGCGGAGGGCCCGGCTCCTGAGACTCCGCCCACTCTCACGGCGGGGGACGCGGCCACCATCTGCCTGTCCCGCTGCAGCTCCCTGTCCTCCCTGTCCTCGGCTGGACGCCCCGGCCCCAGTGAGGGCGGTGACCTGGACAGCGACTCATCGCTGGAAGTGCTGGAGGAGGCCGGCCCTGGAGAGGTAGCCCCCGGCATGGCTTGGCGGTCCCCGGGGTCCTCGCTGCCCGTGGCCATCCCGGCACCACGGCGGAGCCGTGGTCGAGGCCTGGGAACCGAGGATGCCACCCCGTCCAGCTCCTCAGAGAACTGCGTGCAGGAGACTCCGCTGGTGCTGAGTCGGTGCAGCTCGGTGAGCTCCCTAGGCAGCTTCGAGAGCCCGTCCATCGCCAGCTCGGTGCCCAGCGAGCCTTGCAGCGGGCTGGGCAGCGGCACAGTCAGCCCCAGTGAGCTGCCCGACAGCCCCGGGCAGACGATGCCACCCAGCCGCAGCAAGACGCCTCCGGCCGCGGGGCCTGGCGCGGGTGAGCGCGGCGGGGGCTCCAGCCAGTTCTGCCTGCAGTGGGAGAGCTACGTGAAGCGCTTCCTGGACATCGCGGACTGCCGCGAGCGCTGCCGCCTGCCGTCCGAGCTGGACGCTGGCAGCGTGCGCTTCACCGTGGAGCAGCCAGACGAGAACTTCTCGTGTGCCTCGAGCCTGAGCGCGCTGCCCCTGCACGAGCACTACGTGCAGCAGGACGTCGAGCTGCGCCTGCTGCCGCCGGCCCAGCCCGAGCGCGGGGGCTTCGCGGGGCACGGGAGGCCGGAGGAGACCGGCGCGTGGCCGGAGGGCCCTGCCCCCGCGGCGCCCCGCGCCTGCGCGCCCGCGGCAACCACCATCACCACCACCACCGACTCTGAACTGGAGCTACTGCGGGCGTGCCTAGGGGCCGCCGTGCCCGCCAGGGTGCGGAAGGTGGCCTCGGCACTGGTGCCTGGCCGCCACCGTGCGCTGCCAGTGCCCGTGTACATGCTGGTACCCGCCCCGGCCCGCAAGGACGACTCAGGCAGTGACTCTCCCGAGGGCACGCCTGTCAACTTCTCCAGTGCCGCCTCACTCAGCGACGAGACGCTGCAGGGGCGCCCCCGGGACCAGCCTGCTGCAGGGCGGCTGGACAGGCAGACACCAACCGGCCGCTCCACGTCTTCCAGACAGGCCTCCGCGCAGCGGCACAGGGCGGGAGGCCTCAGCCAGAGTGTGGAACAAGCCCGTGGGAAGGGCCGGAGCCGCGCGGGGCTGGAGCTGCCCCTCGGCCGCACCCCCAGTGCCCGCTCTGACCCCGATGGGCCAGGCCGGGCACGCGGGGAGGGTGGCCTGCAGTCACTGTGCCTCACTACCCCCACCGAAGAGGCAGTGTACTGCTTCTACAACGAATCCGATGAGGAGGAGCCGGCCGCGGTAGCCAAACCCCCCAGGAGGGCCTCTGCCATTCCCCGGGTGCTGAAGAGGGAGCGGCAAGCAGGCAGGAAGGACGCCCCTAAGGCGGTCTTCAAGGCTGCGCCCCCCGTCCTGTCGCCCCCACAGGCGCACCCCAGCCTCATCGCCGACGAGACTCCACCCTGCTACTCCCTGAGCTCCTCGGTGAGTTCCCTGAGCGAGCCCGAGCCGGAGCAGACGGCCAGCTGTCCTGGCGGCAGGCGCTCCACCGTCAGCAAGAACCCGGGTGGCGTTCCTGGCGGGTCGCCTAGCCCTAGGGCCAAGGAGCTGCTCCATAGCTGCATGGGCTCAGCCGTGCCCGGGAGGCGCCGGACCCCAGCGTCTGGGTCCCGGGGTCAGAAGCCCCGAGCTACCCAGGCAGCAGCTCGAGTGGCACCAGAGCACGGGGAGGAGGCAGCGGGCTCAGACCCTGGTGCCTCAGACCTGGACAGTGTCGAGTGGCGGGCCATCCAGGAGGGTGCCAACTCCATTGTCACCTGGTTGCACCAGGCGGCAGCCGCTGCGGCCACCCGGGAGGCTGAGTCAAACTCGGTCCAGTCCTACACATCAACAACGCCCAACGCAGACAGGAAGCCGCGACGGCCAAGGGCTGACGGCCAGGCGGGCAGCACCGGGCGGCCAGAGAGACGAGCAGGGGCTGATGGTGGCGGCCCGGAGAAGGCGCGCGGCACTCAGAAGGTGGCGTCCGGCGTGCCAGCTGTGCTGCGGGGACGGACAGTCATCTATATGCCCAGTCCGGCACCCCGGGGACAGTTCAGGGGTGTGCCCGCACCTCGCGCTGCCCCACGGAAGACGGGGCAGCCGAGCCCCGCGCAGCCGGCGATCCCGGCCCCGACCCCTGGCTCCGGGCAACAGCGCTCCCGCAGCCTCCACCGGCCTGGCAAAATCTCGGAGCTGGCGCCACGCAGCCCTCCGCAGAGGAGCTCCACGCCACCTGCGCGCCTGGCCAAGACTCCTTCACCTGGCTCCTCGCAGAGCTCCCCCTCCGCCCCGCCGCCGCCGCCCAGGAAGGGCCCCGCGAGCACCCCACCGGGGCCTCTGCCTGGGCCCGGCGGCTTCTCGCCCGGGCCAAAGACGCCTGCGCGCGCACTGCTGGCCAAGGCGCACAAGACGCAGAAGTCGCCGGTGCGCATCCCGTTCATGCAGAAGCCGGCCCGCCGCGCGCCCCCGCCGCTTGCCAGGGTGGCCCGGGAGTTGGGTCCCCGTGGTCAGGTGGGCGCCGAGGGTGGCATCGGTGCACACGGGAGTCGCCTGGGCCTCACGCGCGTGGGCTCGGCGCGCTCCAGCGGCAGCGAGTCTTCAGAGCGCTCGGGCTTCCGGCGGCAGCTGACTTTTATCAAGGAGTCGCCAGGTCTGGCGCGCCGCCGCCGAGCCGAATTGGCGCCTGCCGAGGCTACAGGGACCTCGCCGGGCGGCGCGCCTCGCCGCGGCCGCCCTGCGCTGCCTGCCGTCTTCCTCTGTTCCTCGCGCTGTGACGAACTCCGTGCGGCTCCGCGGAAGACCCCGGCGCCGGCCCCGGCACACACCACCCCTGCGGGCCGCCCTGGACCCAGGCCCGCCACGCGGCCGCCCCGGCGCACGAGCTCCGAGAGCCCGAGCCGCCTGCCGGTGCGCACGACAGCTCCACGGCCCGAGGCAGTGCGGCGCTACGCGTCGCTACCGCACATCAGCGTGGCCCGTGGGCCGGTTGCTTCCGGCCCCGCGACCCCAACCGATGCCGTCCGCCGCGGCAGCGACAGTGAGGCCAGGCCCCTACCCAGGGTGTCCGCGCCGGGCACCACGTGGAGGCGCATCCGCGACGAGGACGTGCCACACATCCTGCGCAGCACGCTGCCCGCCTCTGCACTGCCACTGGCGGACGTTGCCGCGCCCGAGGGGACCCCAAGCGGTACTCTGCTGCCGCGCAAGACTAGCGACGCCGTGGTTCAGACTGAGGACTTCGCGGCCACCAAGACCAATTCCAGTACCTCCCCGAGCCTGGAGAGCAGAGAGCCCCCGCAAAGCCCTGCTGGGGTCCCAGGACCCCTTGGCAGTGATGTAGACAGGCCCAGCCCGCAGAAAGCACCCCCTGCTGCTCCTTTCGCCCACGAGGGCCTAGGTGTTCCCGCAGGGGGCTTCCCGGCCAGCCGCCATGGTTCCCCCAGCCGCGCCGCCCGGGTGCCCCCCTTCAACTACGTGCCCAGCCCCATGGCTGCAGCGGCCACTCCAGACTCAGCCATGGAGAAGGCCCCTGCCGCGGCCCCCGCGGGCCTCGTGGAATAGCGGCCTAGGCTGGCCTTCTGGAATATCCTGTCCGGCCCCCGCAGCCCGGCCTGCGGGTGCTCCTTTGCGGCTCTGCCGTGGGAGCCCCCGTTTCCCTCGCTCTTCTTCTTACAGCTTTCTGCCTATAGCTCGCTTCTGCCGCGGGGGCAGCAGGAGGAACAGGGCTGCTGGGGGCCTCTCATAGGCCCAGGGGGCGTGGAGGAGACCACCAACGGGCTCAGGCTGTAGGATAGGGCGGCAGGGGCCCACTGGGACCTCAAGCTCATCCATTCTGCTTCCAGGATGTGGGGGCCCTTTTGAAGGGCTGCCCATCGCAGGGGAGAGGACCGCGCTAGCGCCGGGACAGGGCTGGGGAGCCTGCCGGCCGGGTGCCAGGACACCCAAGCCTGCAATTACTGCATCTGTGATTAAGGTGCCGGGTGATTTGTTAATGAGGGCTCTGTGGGGTTGTCTGCTTGTGTTCTCAGCTCTGGTGCTGGGGTGTGGGGTGCAGCAGAGCCTCATGGAAGGACAGCTCCCAGACAGGGATGTTATGGAGCACCCTGGGAAGTGCTGGTGGTGGGCCTAGTGGTCTCAAGAGGTGGGGTGCCCCTCTGGAAGACGGGAGAGAGGAGGGCGTCGAGACCCCAGGGAGGGGTCATGTGTGGAGGACGTTGCCATGCTCTGTCTCTTGATACCCAGGAGCCAGCTGGGGTGAGCCCACAGTCGGCAGGGTCAGGACCATCAGCTACAATGGGCAGCAGGCCGGGCCCCTCCCCTGGGCCTGGGCTCTTGGGGACTGGGCAGCGAGGGTCTGCTCTCATGGGACTGTGGCCCCTTACTCATCTGTGGGTTCATGAAAGCCTGGGGCCTGTGACACCCCCACTGGGCGCCTAGGTGGGCAGCCTCCCTCAGGACAGCTGTGAGAGGCCAGACTTGCAGGCAAGTTGTAGGGTGTGTGGAGTCTCTGCTGGGGAATGCAGGCTCTGGACCTCACGTCTTGCTGCAGAAAGATCCAGCGACCTCTCTTCTGCAGAATTCTAGAAAGTTCCAGAAGGGACTGCTCTCTGTAAAGACATCCAGCCTGCAGTCATGGCCACCTTGTGGAAAGCCAGCCCTTCTGGGAGGAGAGACTAGTCCTGAGAGTTGGCTTCTCAGGGCTCCTCGGAGGACCTCGCCCTGGACCACGACCCGAGGCTCAGTGGACAGAGAGCAAGTGGGAGCATCCCTCCCCAGGGACACAGGGCCCCCAGGCTGCTCAGGGGAAGGCTCAGACCCAGTGGAAGATACTCCACTCTGCCACCTGACAGTGGCATGACCCTAGACCCAACCATGGACACCGTGGGCTCTGTGACATGGGTCAGCCTCAGAACTGATGCCCAGGGAAAGCCACAGGGGACTGCAGGCTAGATGGCTGTGGCCAGGCATGGCCACCAAGGGGTGTATCTGGACACCACGCCAGCCGGCCACTCCTGGCTGCATGATGTGCTCCATACTTGCAAGGCCAAGGATTCCTCGGGGCTTGCGGAGACAACTGGGGGAAAGGGATGTGTGTGATGGGAAGAGCCAATTATGGTGGGGTCCCTGGTGGGGGTCCAGGGTTCCCAAGGCCCAGCAGGGCCTAAGAAAGGACCATATCTGTCTCCTGAAGACAGCGGGGGGTCTCAGACATTGCTAGGCCTCAGTGTCCCTTGCAGGGGGCTGGAGGTATCTCTGGGGGTCTTTGTGGAGTTGGGGTCCAGGGGCTGCTGTAACCCTGAAGGCAGGGAGGGACTTGAGGGCCTTGCACTCAGGAGGACACAGGGGAGAGAGTAGACGGCTCACTGAGACCTGGGGTGCTCTGCCTCGTGGCACCTCAGTCTCCCCCCGTGGGCTTTGGGGGCACTCCCAGCACTACCTCTTGGGCCAGCAAAGCAGGACAGGCGCCTGGAGGCCATGGCCCAAAGGTGCTGCTCACAGAATTTGGCCACTGGCGACTTCCACACCCTCCCAGTTCCCACCAGCCGCTCACTGTCTCACGCCCTGTCTCGTGGTCACCATTCCTTTTCTGTGCGTCAGCATGGGGTGCTGCCACACCTCAGTCCTGGGTGGGGCAGGGGGCTTCTGCAGGAGATGGGGGTCATGGTCTGGGGACCATCAGCCCTGAGGTGGGGGCTGAAACCAAACAGTGGTTTCCCCCAACCCTGGAGGTACTATGGGCCACCAAAAGTGCCCTCCAATGTGCCAGCTGAAGGGGCACCAGCCAGGAGTTCAGAACCTGAGGCTTCTGGTCCAGGAAGGTGGAGCCTGGTGTCTCTGTAAGCAGCTGACTGACAACCCCTCTCGGGCTGGCCACCTCCCCACAACCTGCCACCACCTGGCCTCCTCCCCATAACTCACCACCAGCTGGGTGCTCAGTTTCGGGCAGCGCTCCCCTACAGGCCCACCGGAGCAGCTGACACATACCTCAGCCCTCATCACCCTGCCCTGGTGGCCCCCGGCCCCTGCACCTGGTCTGTAGTCTGCTCTGCCTCCCCAACCTACCGTCCCCACGCCAGGTCCCCACGCAGTGTTACCGTGTAAATAGCACCGCACCCCCACCCCCTGTGTCCAGCCCTGAGTCCGGCTATGGGACTGGGTGGCATGGGCATCTGACTCTTGTGCACCTTTAATAAACACACTGTCAAACAGACCACCCACCCTGACACCCTTGGTCCTGTTTCCTCACAAGCGTCAGGAGCACAGGTGGGTGGGGGGTGATTTCAGGTGGACACTGGGGTGGGTGAGTGCTGTACAGATGCCTGGGTCCCTAGGAGCAGAGCATCCTCTGTCCAGCTGAACTGACTCCTGGCTGGCCAGGCCTGAGTCCTCTCACTGCTTCCTCATATGGTGAGTGGGTCCCCTGCTGCAGAAGGCTGTCTGTCCAGGCCCCGGAGATGTGACCTTCTGCCTGCAGGCCACCAAAGGCGACACCATGCGCACTTGCTATATCCTGGATGGTGTCGAGTCCTTACAAGCTGGGGGTCTGTCCGTCATAGGCGGGGTCCTAGAAGCAGCATGAGACGGGGAGGGATGGACCCAGGGGTCTAAATGACACCCCACCGGGGGCCAGCGCCTCTGGGGGCCGGGGTCAGCGCCTCTGGGGGCCCCGGGCCAGCTTTTACGCACTTCTCAGTCACTGACTTCAATCCAGCTCCATTATCCAAAGGCGAGTCTCCGGAGCAGGGAGCAGCTAAGGGTCACCTGCAGCCCTAGCTATGGGACAGCTAGGCCACCAGCAGCATGCACTCCAGCACCCCGTTGCCCAGCTCAGCCCTGCAGTCAGGCCCAACTGTCCACCAGACATGACTCAGACCCCGGCCCCTCCAACACTCCAGTGACTCCTGAGCACAGGTCCCAGGCCAGGTCTCCAGACACAGAGCCTGCGCAGGGTCTGGTGCACAGATGTTTGACTGGGGAGTCTGGGTGGAGCTCACCCCACCCCAGCTCTGGATTGAGATCTGCACTCAGATGCAGTCGGTCCCACCTGCAGACAAGGGGGTGGGTGTTTGAACCCGAGCTGGAGACAGGGAGGGCCAAACCTGGCCGAACACCTCTCGCTCAAGACAAGGAGGCTGCGAGCCATCAGCAGCACACGGGCAGCCAGAGTGGCAGGGGACAGCACCCACTGGCGTGGGCACAGCCAAGCCTGCGCCTCCTGAGCACGCACAGCAGGACCCGGCTGAGGGTGGTCTGGGCAGCCAGACACTCCAACACCAAGGGTGGTCGGGCAGGAGTGGCTGTCCCCCAGGTCAACACGGCCCGAGCCCCGAGACCACACAGGTGACAGAGAGAACAGGGCCAGTGGTGGGCTTTAATGGACAGCATGGGGAGCCTGTGACCACATCCCTGAGGTCCGTGAGAAAGTGGGCTCCAACAGGCCACTGGGTCCCAGCGGGCAGCCCTGACCTGGCCTGCTGGGAGGGGCCCAAGTCTGCAGTGGCCTGGGTGACAGCTGGGGCAGACCCAAGACTCCCCCAGGGGCCGTGCTCAGGGTCAGGTCAGGGTGGCGGGCCTGACAGGTGCGGTGAGTTCTGGGTAACTCAGGGACTGGCCTTGCTGGCTGCTGGGTGGGCAGCCAGGGCCAGGCCCAGCAAGCGGAAGTGGGGCATCCCGGGATGCTCGGCAGCTTCTCCTGGCTCCTCCTCTGGTCTTGGGAGCAGGTCGGGGGGGTCAGCCCGAGGGGGTGGCTGTGGGCAGTGCTGTCTGTGCCACCTGCCTGACACCCAGCTCCAGCTCCAGGCCGGCCCGCTGCAGCTCCTCACACTGGCGCCTCAAGGCCTGGCCGGCCTGCTGCAGCTGCTGGTTGATGGCAACATAGGCCTGGCTCTGCTGGTAGAGCTGCTCCCGCTGCGCCTCGGGGTCCTCAGCCGTCCCGGTGGCGCCCATGGAGTCTGGGGACAAGACACAGCCGGGTCTGCCCATGGGCCAAGGAGCCCAAGCCCAGGAAATAAAAAGCCAAACCTGTGGCCTTGGAGCCGACCTGACTCCCGGGGAGACCACCGGGGTCACGCCAAGCTGTGCCCAAGGCTTTCCGTAGATGGTTCACTGGAAAGCCGACGGCCAGGCCTTTCTTCTGTGGTACCCGAGTGGACCCAAACTAGCGCTGGATTAGCAGCAGCATGCTCAACTGTGTACCAGCTGGGGTTCCAGCGGCCACCTCAGACTGAGCCCAGGGCCTAGCACCCAGCAGCCGCCTAACAGATGCAGCTTCCGAGGAGGCTGGCTTTCAGCCCCGGCCTTGGGCCACCTTGACGGAGGGGCCAGACAGAACCTTCCAGGTGACGGAAACACCCTCTGTCCGCCCCGGCCAAGGCGGCAGCTACGTGTGGTTCTGCAGTGCTCACCACGTGGTTGGCGCGTGTGCAGAACTGAATTCCTGATTTCACTGAATTTTAATTCACACTCTAAGAGTCACATGTGGCTGGTGACTACAGCGTGGGCAGTGCAGGGCATTGTGTCAACTTTAGGGGACACGCACAGGAAGTTTACTGGGGAATGGGCTCATTTTGACAGCACACTCAGTACAGGCATCTGGGGTAGGCCCCCCACGTCCACGCGGTATGCCTGCTCTCTCCGAGATTGCTCCATTCAGTGCCACAACCCGTCACCCACACCACACTCCTGCCCCTCGTGATTGCTGAGTTCCCTTGAGTTGACTCTCGCACAAAGTCCCTGTGTGACTCAACTGCCCCCAGGGTTTCCCAGGCTGCTGTCCTTAGGCGAGCTGACCGCCGGTCTTTCTCTCGGGGACTGAATGGTGGGTTCGAGCCGCGGACCTTTCAGTGGGCAGGCTAGGGCTCACCCGTTTGTGCCAACCCACCAGGGCTCCACACCTGGCTCTGGTTTTTAAATTCCTTCTTTGTTCATCCTTTTCTTCCCAGAGCCTCCACCAGGGTGGCCCACAACCCAAAACAACCAAAAAACCCACTGCTGACCCTCAGCGAACCCTGGAGGACAGAGCACAACTGCCCCACAGGGTGTCCGAGGAGCAGCTGGTGGATTCCATCTGCTGACCTTTTGGTCAGCAGTGAGCTCATAACTGCTGCAGCACCAGGACTCTGGCCCGTAATCGGTCCACATAAAAGCTTGTGGAAGCAGCGGACAAAAGGCACTGAACCTAACCATGCGTGTGTCCAGTGCAGCGGTCGTGGCCCTGACTCTGTCCTCTCAAGCAGGGCTTGTCACACTCGTCCTGGCAGCAAGGGCTTTGGGATTTACGAGGGTCCCTACCCCAGCTACCCATCACTGCTGTATGGCTCACCAGGGGCCACAGATAACACACGTCAGCGAGTGGCAGGTGACGTACGCCAATTAAAACGTTATCTAAAACCAGATGTCATGGGATCCACCGCAAGTCACGGTCACCCCGTGTGTGCGGAGCACAACTGTGCTCTGTGCAGTTTTCTTTTCTTTCTTTCTTTCTTTTTTTTTTTTTTTTTTTACAGTGTTGGTGTATGTCCCCTGGCAGTTCTGCTCCCCAGCCCCCACAGGGTTTTTAAGCGCTGAATTTTCTGAAAAACCGTAGCCAGACTTTTCTTCTGGGGCATCTCAGGGTGGGCTTGAACCTCTAGCGTCAGTTAGCAGCCAAGTGCCTCAACCTTTTCAGCACTCAGGGGCTCCACAAAAGAGGCCACCTCCCAGGGGCTCCGGTTAGCCCGTGACCCTTCTTCTAGACCATTCTCTGAGGATGAATGAGGACGGAGGCTGGCGGAGAATGGACGTGCCCGGGTTAGCGGCTTAAGCGGCAGTCCCTAGAAGCAGAACCCGACATGGGGATTGGGGTGAGGGGAATCACCGGGGTCCTTGGGGAGAAGCAATCCACGCTTTCACGGGACCTGCTACTCCGGGCTGGGGCCCCAGGGGGTGTGCCAGCTCGCCCATGCTGCTGGGTCTCGGGGCCGCCCACCCCGGCTCGGGCCTCGGCTGCCCCTACCTTCCGGGGCCAAGGAGGTGAAGACGGGGTCCGAGGCCGGCGCCCCCTGCACGTCCTCCAGGATCTGCTCCGCCGTGGGGGGCGCCGGGCGGGTGGGCAGCACGACGCGCTTCTTGCCCTTGGAGCCCATCCCTGCGGGAGGCACGGGAGCGGTGACCGGCGCGCCCACCCCTCGGCCTTTGCCCCGGCCGCGCCTCCCGCCCAGCGAACTCGTACGCACTCGTCGGCGCCCTGCTACCGGGCGGCCCTCCCTGCTCCGCTCCCCGGGGTCGCCCGTTCAGACCTACCGTCTCCGAGGCACCAAGCGGACAAGGACTTCAGGGCCGGGCCGCACGTCGGCCTCAGCTTCCCCGCCGACGCGACCCCAGGGCTTCGCTGGATCTCACCAGCCCTGCGGCCAGCGCCACCCACGCAGCCACTTCCGCTTCCGGAAGAAGTTACCCCCCCCCCGCTTCCGGAAGAAGTTACCCCCGCCCCCTGCTCCTCAAGCGCGGGAAGCGCTTCCGGCCTTCTCTTGCCCGCCCCTCACTGCAAGATCCCGCCCCTTTTTAAAGGGGCCGCGAGCCTCACTGGGCCCCAGTTCAGACTCCGACGGGTCAGTGTCAGCGCGAGTCGTGGCTCCTCCGGGTGTGTAACCCCGCTTCTGAGACTCGGTATTCTGCAAACCGACCGTGGAGGAAGTAGGCGCGCAGGGTGGCACACGGCCCCCAGCCCACCCAGCTGTCGTGAGAACCGGTGTTGTCTCCCCAGGGGGCCCGGTAGACAGTAAAGGCTCCATGAAGGCCAGCCAGGAAGTCATGGCACCGCCATCCGAGCCCTGGGTCAGGGTCGCTTTCCTATCCCTAAGACCCCTTCCTCGCCTGAATGGAGGAGGGTGCGTGGAGGTCACCTTGCACTCTTCTGGTGGTAGGTGTAGGGACACAGCGACACAGAGCAGTTTTTCGGTCTCGGGCTCCTTAAAAGCTCTGTTATTTCTAGGTGCCACGCGGTCGGTTGTGACTCATAGCGACCTGTGTCCTGTTCTGAGCCATCCTCGCAGTGACCGCGCCATTCATCCTCTGCTTTACCCAGCGTGATGTCCTTCTCCAGGGACTCATTCCTCCTGATAACACGTCCAAACGGCATGGAGACGCAGTTTGCCCATCCTTGCTTCCAAGGACCGCTCTGGCTGTTTCTTCCAAGACAGATTTGCTCACTCTTCAGGCAGCCCAGGATATACTCAACATTCTCTGCCAGCATCATAATTCAAAGGCGTTGCTTCTTCTTTGTTCTAAGTCACTGTCTAGCTTTCGCATGCATAGGAGGCAATTGATAATACTGTGGCCTGGGTCAGTCCCAGCTTGGTCTTCAAAGTGACATCTTTGCTTTTTAACATTTTAAATGGGTCTTTTGCAGCACATTTGCTCAATGCAATGTGTTCTTTGATTTCTTGACGGCTGCTTCCATGGGTGTTGATTGTGAATCCAAGGAAAATGAAATCCTGGACCACCTCAATCTTTTCTCTGTTTATCATGATGTTGCTTACTGGTCTGGTTGTGAGGGTTTTTGTTTTCTTGACGTTGAGATGTCATCCACACTGAAGGCTGTGGTCTTTGATCTTCATCGGTAAGCGCTTCAAGTCCTCCTCCCTTTCAGCCAGCAGGGTTGGGTCGTCTGCCTGTCACAAGTTATCAATGAGTCTTCTTCCAACCCTGATGCCATATTCTTCTGCGTATAGTCTGGCCTCTCAGATGATGTTGGTCAGTATATGGACCGAACAAACACTGGTGAAATGCTGTGAACCAGCTGCATGCATTTCTTGGTTTTCAACCATGTGGAGTCTCCTAGTTCTTCTTGGATGACTGCCTCTTGGTATTCATAGATTCCTAGTCAGCACAACGAAGTGTCCTGTGATTCCTGTTCTGCACAATGTTCTCCATAATTCGTCAGGAGCCACACAGTGAAATGTCTTAGCACAGTCAATAAAACACAGGGAACCGTCTTTCTGGTAAGTCTGCTTTCTGCCAAGACCCGACATCTGTGACGATACCCCAGTTCCACGTCCTCTTCTGAGCACAGCTGGAATTTCTGGTGGCTTCTCGTCCATGTGCTGCTGCCACCACTGGTGAACAGTCTCCAGGAAAGTTTTTCTTGCATGTGATGTTGGAGGTGACCAAAAATTGCCACTGCATAGATTCCGACTCATAGCAACCCTGTAGACAGAGCAGCACTGTCCTGTAGCGTCTCCAAGGAGCGCCTGGTGGATTCAAACTGCTGGCCTTTTAATTAGCAGCTCAACCACTGCGCCCCCAGGGTTTCCGATGGTAATGATATTAGCCAACAATTTCTGCATTCCCCGGGATCACCTTTCTTGCGAATAGGCATAAACATGGATCTCTTCTGCTTGGTTGGCCAGGTAGCTGTCTTCCAAATTTCTCAGCATCGTCAATGAAGCACTTCCACTGCTGCACCTGGCTGTGGAAACACCTTGGTTGAGGTGCTGTCGGCACCAGGAGTCTTGTTTTCTTCCGAGGCCTGCAGTGTAGCTTCGACTCCTTCCTTCTCTGCCATCGGCTCCTGATCGTGGGCTGTCTCCTGACGTCATGAACGGTGACAAGTTGTATTTGGTACAGTGACTCTGTGTATTCTTTCCACCTTCTGATGCTTCCTCGACCACTGAATGTTTTCTGTGGAGAACCCTTCACTATCAGAGCGTGGGGTGTGAGCTTGAGAAATGGTCCTGGTCTCCTTCTTTTTGAGTTTTGGCTCCAGCCCCTGCTCACGTCACCACACTATTTCCCGCTGTCCCCTGCGGCCGTCCTCCAGGAGGTCCTGCTCAGCTCTCACATCACCCTTCTTTCATTTGCTTTAGCTGCCCCATGTTCAAGAGCCAGCTCTGGAGGGTCTCTTCTCACCTCAAGTCTGATCCTCTCCTTGTGCCCGCCTCTTGCGTGACCTCCTGGTTTCCTCATGCGTGATGTCCTCAGAGTCTTCCCACATGTCCTTCTCGGTGGAGATGTAGTTCACGTGCCACGAAGCACGCCAAGTGCAACATGCAGCCCGTGTGTACAGAGCTGTCCTGTCCAGTTCAAGAACATCCCAAAGGTAACCCTGCACCTGCTAGCATCACTCCCCAGTCCCCCTCCTCCCAAACCCCTGTCAACTGCGAGTCCAATTGCAGTGTCTGGATTTGGCCATCCTGGACATGTCACATGAATAAAGTGTGAGACACTGTGTCTGGCTTCTCCCACGGCACACCACGTTTTCATCTGTGTCGCACTTCATGCTGTTTTATGGCTGAGTAATGAATGTCCCCTCGTGTGGGTGGATGTCCCTCCACTCACACACTTGCCTGTGGTGGGTGCCTGGGTTGCTGCTCGGCCCCTTGTGGGCAAGCTTCGTGTGGCTGTGCGTGTTTTTAAGGCTCTTGGGTACATCTCGGGAGCAGAACCGCTGGGTCACGTGGTGGCTCTGTTCAGTGGTTTGCAAGATTGCTGGATAATTCCACAGTGGCTGCACGAGCCACAGCTTCTTGGGCATTTACACCACGCACTGCGCAGAAAAGCTCTTTCCATCCTTGAACTGTTTGCTGAAGCACAGAGGAGGCCCCCTCCAGGCTCTGCAAGGCAGGTGACATACCCGCAGACACACAGGCAGGTCCAGGCTCCGCGTCAGGCTGCTTCTAGAGCCTGGGATTCAGCTGGCATGGGATTCTGGGGAGCAGCTTAGTGGGACAGGGGAGACCAGGCCACCTCTGGTGACCCAGCTTGATGTGCTAGTTCCCTTCCCAGGTGGATCCAGGACAGAGGAGGTGGGAGGTCAGGACCCCATCTGTCTCAGACAGGAGGTCCTGGAGGTGTTCGTGTCCCTGGGACACTCCAGCTTTCCCAGAGCTCCCCACTTTATGGTCATCAGCCTTGGCCTGGGGCCATGCAGAGCCACCTGGGCCTGGGGCCTCTGGAACATGCCTTCAGCTGGGACTCTGGGCCTGTCCCTTCCTGCTCCCATGAGACCTGGCCCCTGGGGCCCGTGTGAAATGCTGTGGCCACATGCACAGCGACCTTCAGGGCTTGTCCACTCTGCTTCCTGGGAACTCCCCTCCCAGCCTGCAGAGCCGCACTGACAAGTCCCCACCTCACCGGAGTGTGTCTGCTTCTCGTCTAAGCACCCATGCCTCATTGCCAGCCCTCCCTGCCCCTCCTGGTCCTCTGGGTGCTGATGTCTGGGGGAAAGGTGGTTTTCAAGTGGGGCTCAGGACTGGCAGACCCCAACCAGAGGAAGGCACACCTCAAAGCAGGCCCCAAACTTGGCACCTTCCATTGAACCTTTATTTGCAAACTTGGGGGGCAGATGCAGTGTCAAGGCTGCTCTCCCCTCACCACCCCCAGCACTGCCAAGGCAGCAGGGAGAGCCCAGGCCCACCCCCTGCCCTTCCCCCCCACGACTTCCTAACAAGACATCTCTGCTGCGTCTGGAGCTGCCCCATCTGGTGACAAGTCTCACACAGGACTTAGCAGTTGGCCGCCTGGACTACAGCAGCAGTGGGTGGCCAGCCTGGGCCTTCTGGAGGCTGGCTCTCCCCCTCTTGGGGCAGTTTTGAGTGGGCAGCAGTACCCGCCTAGGCCAGAGGTTGAGGTCTACACTTCACTGTCCGCACCACACGTCCCAGCCCACAGGTCACTGGGTTCCAGCCAGCAGTAGCTGGGCCTGGGGTGGTGATTGGGGTGGCCCCTCAAGTTGGGGGAACCACAGGCCCACACCCTGCAGTGAGCAGCCCATGGGGAGGACACTGCTGAGAATGGAGGGTCCTGAAGGCCACGGCCAGCAAGGCCAGCAGCAGAGCCCGGGCTTGGCCTCCGGGGCCATGGGGCTGAGCTGTGGCGGTGGGCCGTGGGTGGAAGGCGGGGGTGCTAGGCCCCGAGCAGGAGCCCCGGCGCCCATCCAGGGTGTGGGGGGGGGCGCAGGTGGTGCAGTTGTGGGCAGAGCCACCCTGGCACGTGTAGCAGGAGGGGTGGCAGCTGGTGCAGACCCGCAGCGTGGCCAGGGCCGGGCGCCCAGACCCCTCGGTCACTGCCTGCTGGGTGTGGTTGAAGTACCGTGGTGGGCAATAGGAGAGGCAAAGGTGGCCCAGGATGTAGGCGGGGCTGTGACATTCTGCTCAGGGGACAGACGTCAGGGGTCATCAGGTCTCACCTGTCACCCCCCGCCCACCGCCCACCTACCCAGCCACACACGCACACTGCCCTCTGCCACCGCCTCCCAGCAAGGGGGCCTAGCCGCGCCGGGGACTCACCCTGGCACAGCCCCTCTGTGTCCCGCCGCACACACGCGCTGCTGGTCACCTGCGAGCCCGAGAGCCGTGCGGTCATGTCCTCCGCCGTCCCATAGAGCAGCAGCGTGTAGCGGTTCAGCATCCCTGTGCCGGGCCGCGGGACACGGCAGGAGGGAGAGCTGTTGGTGGCCAAGCCCTCTGCTCCCTGGGGCCCTATCCCGGGTGGTTCCCCCCCAGGGCTCAGCATTCACAGGGTGGGAGGAGGTGGACCGAGTGGGTTCCAGCCACTGAGCGCCTACTGTGTGCTTGCAGCCAGGGCCTACAGTGTGCTAGGTGACTGTATACCCGCTGTGTGCCAACTACCAGGTCTCTCCTGTGTGCCAGGTGACTGTACGCCCACTTCTCCCGGGTAACAGGATACCTCCTGTGCACCCAGTGACTGCACCCCACCCCCCCCCCGGCAGCTGCACATCGGCTTGTGTTGGTGCCGACGCAGGGGCCCTGCCTGCAACCAAATGGCCGCTGGGAGAGCGGCAGCACTCTCACGACCCACGCTGCCCGGGAGCCTTTGGTGGCGGCCACCGTGTCAGTCCACCGTGTTGAGGGTCTCCTGGTTTTCTGCTGACCGTCGACCTCGCCCAGCACGATGTCAGTCCCCAGGGACCGACCCTTCTTGGTAACGTGTGGAAGGCATGTGAGATGAAGTCTCACCGTCCTTGCTTCCAAAGAGTACCTCATTTTATTTTGTCCAAGACAGACTGACTCACTGTCTCAGAAATCCGTGGTATATTCCATATTGTCTGCGTCTGCCAACAGTGCAGCTCAAAGCCATCGATTCTTCAGTCCTCCTTATTCGAGGTCCAGCTTTCACACACATATGATGCAGCTGAAAACTCCATGGCTTGGGTCAGGCGCACCCTGGTCTTCAAGGTGACATCCTCGCTTTTCCAGACTTCAAAGGGGTCTTTCGCAGCAGATTTCCCCGATGCAGTGTCTTTTGATTTCTTGACCACTGCCTCCTTGGCTGTTAGTCGTGGATCCAGGTGACATGAAATCCCTGTCAGCTTCAGTCTTTTTTCCCCATTTATTATGATGTTGCTTACATGTGCCTGTAATCAGACATCCATTTCTCCCAGGTAATGGGGCGCTTCCCGCTGCAGAAGATCTCTTTAAAGATGTCACTTTGAGGACTGAGGAGCAGCTGACCCAAGCTGTGGTCATAGGCATTGCTTCCTTGTCTGTTGCTTCATATGGTCAACAGGACTAAGGAAAGCTAAAGAATTTATGCCTTTGAATTACAGCGATGGAAGACAGCACTGACAACTCCGCGATGGCCAGGAGTACCGGAAGCCAGGCAGCACAGTGGCTGCTGTGACAGCTGCCAACTGAATGGCCAGCGTTCAGATCTACCAGGCCCTCCTTGGAAACCCCATGGGACAGTTCTACAGCATCCTGTAAGGTCACTGTGAGTAGGAATTGAATTAGAGTTGATTCAGTGGCAACAGGTTTCGTTTTTTGTGTTTTTTTTTTTTTTTTGCCCGGGAACAAATTAATTGTGTTAGGAGAAGGGTAGACAGAATGTTCTTTAGAAGCAAGGATGCTGAGACTTCATCTCATGTCCTTTGGACACGTTATCAGGAGAGACCCATCCCTGGAGAAGGACACCGTGCTTGGTAAGGTAGGAGTGAGAGGGAAAGAGGAAGCCCCCTGACAAGTGAGAGGGAAAGAGGAAGCCCCCTGACAAGCTGGACTGCCACGGTGCGCTCAAACAGTGCTGGCGGTGCTGACGGCCCAGGCCCAGAGGGCTTGGTTTTGCTGTCCACAGGGTCGCTGTGCGTCAGCACCAACGTGGCTGCACCCAGCCTCTGCACACCTGTGCCTCCCAGGTCGCTGGACACCCACTGTGTGCCCATAAAGTCACACTATTTCTTCCAGGTGAAAGGACACCTACAATGTGCCCGTAGCTGCATTCCACCAGACACATCTGTGTGCATGGTCTCTTGAAGGAGATCACTGGGAGGTCCCCTTGGCAGTGGGGACGCTGGGACCCGCCCAAGATCCCAGGTGAGGTTGGCTGGTTGCTCAGCCTCAGATCTCACCTGTGTTGAAATAATAGCCCTTGTTCACCAGGATCAAGGTCCACACGCCCCGAGGGTCCTCATCCCAGAAGTGCGTGGACATGAACACCCAGTTGTTGTAGCCTTGGTCACTGACGTCAAAGGGCCTGAGGCAGACAGGCAGGTGGGTAGACGGACAGGCAGGTGGCCTGACAGCCTGGAGGGCCCCGGCGCTGGCCACGGGGGCTTCCCAGAGCAGGACGTGAGGGGGTCTGCCAGGGCCCTGTCCGCTTGACCGCCTGCTACCTGACAGCCACCAGCGTGGACTGGGTGCCCATGGGGCTGGCCAGAACGATCTCCAGGTCGCCGCGGCGGGTGTAGGACAGGGAGAGCTGCACCTGCACGTGCTCCAGCGAGCGGATGTGGTTGGAGTGGCCGGCGCAGGCTGACACGTTCTTCTGCACGCGCATCAGAGGCGGGATGTCCCTGTCACGGAGCACAGGGTGGCTGAGACAAGGCGAGGGGGCGCCTAGGTGGTGGGGCTCACCCACTCATTTTACAGATGGGTAAACGGAGGCCTCAGGGCAGGTGGTACCGCCAGGTGCTGGGGGTGCAGGGGGTGGGGTAACAGGTGTGGGCGCAGCAGGGGTGTGCGGTTTGTGGGGGCTGCAGCTGCGGGCAGAGGTCGGGGAGGTGGCAGGCGAGAGGGGAAGGTTTAAGACAGGTGACAGGGGTGTAGCGGTAACAGGTGACCGCGGAGCGCAGAGGCAGCAGGCGTTTAGGGCAGGCGCCACAGGTGTTCAGTGAGGGCGGTGAGGGCGGGCAGCAGGGGACTGGAGGCGCTTGGGGGCGCGGCCGCACAGGCAGGTGTGCAGGGAGGGCCAAGGGGGCGCCGGGGCCGGGGCAGGCGGCAGACGTCCGGGTGGGGCCTCACGTCGGGGTGTTCACAACGCTGACGGTGCACTTCTGCTGGGGCTGCGTGGGCAGCCAGATGCGGGCCATGTCCACCAGCAGCCCGGCGTCCAGCAGCCCGTAGCCGTAGTGGTGGCTCACTGATGACGCAGAGGGAGGGCGTCAGTGGCCCTCTGGGAAACCCCGAGCCCCAGGAGGACCCCCCGCAGTCCTCCCCAGCCCCCGCCTGCCTGCTGGCCCCGCCCCGCCCGCGCCGTCCCCGCCCCGCCCGCGCCGTCCTCGCCCCACCGCGCCGGCCCCGCCCCACCGCGCCGGCCCCGCCCCACCGCGCCGGCCCCGCCCCGCCCGCGCCGGCCCCGCCCCCACCTTGGCGGCCCCGCCCCGACCGCGCCGGCCCCGCCCCCACCTTGGCGGCCCCGCCCCGACCGCGCCGGCCCCGCCCCGCCCGCGCCGGCCCCGCCCCCACCTTGGCGGCCCGCGCCGTTGGTGCTCCAGTCCTCCGCCTGCAGCTGCCCCGGCCTGGACGCGCGGACCACCAGGTGCTGCATATCCCTCCACGTCAGGAACGGGCTAGGGGGACGGGGCAGGTGAGTGGGGCGTCGAGCGGGCGACCGGGGCCGGGCGGGGCCGACACCTACTTGGCCTCCAGAGCCAGGGCGATCATTCCTGCGGCCAGCGGTGCCGAGGCGGACGTGCCCGTGTGCTTGTCCGTGCAGTGGTGGTGTAGGTCCGTGGTGACCTGGGGGGAGACGAGGACACAGGTCGGGGCCAGCCCCGCACAGGAAGGCTCGAGGGGCTGCCCACACACCGCATGTGCCAGCCAAACAACTTTCTGGAAAAGGCAAAACTGTAGATGGGGACAAGATCAGTGGTCGCCAGGGGTTCAGGGTTGGCGGTAGTGACCAACGAGGCACCAAAAGGGTATCTTTAGGGCCGTGTGACCATTCTACATGCTGTGGTCCTGGGGGACACCTGACATTAGGTATCTGTGACACCCACGGGACTGTATAACGCAGAGCGAAACCTGACTTGAGCTCTGAAAGGAAAACCAAAAAGCAGCTGCCTGCGGAGTTGCCCACCCGCGGAGACCCGCAGTGTGTCCGCAGGCTTCTGGGGCCGCGACCTTCCAGAAAACAGGTTGCCAGCCTTTGCTTCGGCGCCACCAACCTTCCAGTTGGTGGCCAAAGGGGAGACCTATAACATGGCTGGGTGCGAGCTTTAAGAAGCCACTTGTGGGGAACGTGCAGAAGTCACCGTGGTGGGGGACAGGAGCAGAGGGGACAGGAAAACGGAACAGTCGGGAGGGACGGTCACGGGCTCAGGGAGGGCGTGGAGCGGGGCGTCACTCACGATCTGCGGGTCGGTGACGACGCCGCTGCTGTAGGTGGTGGTCAGCGTGGACGAGCAGGCCTCGCTGTACCAGGGCACGCGGCCCTGCTGGGTGGCGCTGCCCACCGACAGCGTGTGGATGCTGTTGGTGTAGCCGTCACAGTTGCAGTTGTCGTAGTGCAGCCCGCCGTTGCCCGATGCCCAGACGAAGAGGGTGCCCAGCCCTCCGCGGCCCTGCGGGGACCGGCCCCGAGTCAGCGGCTGCGGGCGCGGGCGCCCCTGCCCTGAGCGCGCCGCTCCGCCGCGCGCACCTGGGTCACGCCGCGCCGGAAGGCCTCCCGGGTGAGGACGCCGGGTCCGTCCACCGTGCGGCCGTCGTCCTCGGGGCCCCAGCTGGCGCTGTAGATGTGGATGTGCTGCGGCTGCAGGCTCAGGGACTGGGCCTCAATGATGTCCGTGATGGTGCCGTCCAGCATGCGCACGCCTGCGGCGCCGGGCGGCCCAGTGCGGTGACGCCGCCCGCTGGACCCCGCACCGTGCACCCAGCACCCGCCGCCGCCAGAGCCTGCACGCGGCCGCTGGAGCCTACACCATGCCCCTCCCGCCGCTGGAGTGGGCACCGCTCACCCCCAACTGGCTGCAGCCAGAACCCCCATCCCGCACCCACTGCCCCGGAGCCCACACTGTGCACCACCCGCGATCTCCCCCCATGTCCACTGTCAGAGCCTGCACCCTCCACTCACTCATCTGCTGGCACCCACAGCACACATGCCCACTACCTCAGCCTATACCCCCACCCAGGCCCGCACCCAGAGTGGGCCACCAGCCCCCACTCATGATCTCATCCTGTGCTCCACAACAGGCCACCAGGGCCCACCCTGCTCATTCCCAGGAGAACTCCGGCTCATCCTCGGTCCCAGATCCCTCTCTTTGGCCCCTGGGAGTTAGAGGTTCCCGCTTGGGCTCAGCTGTCCCCCTACCCTCCAGCCTGGGGCTCTGGCATCACCCCACCTCAGACCTGGATGCTGAGTGTCTCCCCCTAACTCTGCGTCAGGCTGTGTGCCCCCATCCCTGGCCGAAACAGTGTCCCGGTGGCCTGGGTACCTCCAATTCGGGCATTGTAGGCGACGCCTGCGCCACAGAACCTGTTGTTGGCCATGGCGGCCACTTCCCCAGCGCAGCGGGTCCCGTGTCTGGTGCCGGGGTGAGAGGGGTCCCATCACAGCCCAGCCTCTCCCACAGGCCATGGGGCTGCCCTGGGCCCTGGGAGACCCCGGCTCACCGGTTCTCATCACTTAATGTATATCGAGGCTGGGGGTCGGGGTCATAGTCGTTGAAGTCGTAGCTGGCCAGGGGATCCTGCAGGGGTGAGGTGCAGAGGTCTAGGAGTTCCAGGTGTGGCAGTTCCCGGGGGGGTCCCCACCAGAGGCCCGCAGGCTCACATAGTTGGCCCAGAGGTCCGGGTGGTCCTTCTCAATTCCATCATCCAGGATGGAGACCACGACACCCTGGCCGGTCAGCCCCTGGCCCCAGACTTGCAGGACGTTCAGGTCAGGCTGCACCTCCTTGTTCTGCAAGGGTCAGAGCGCCGGTCAGTGCGGCTCCGGCCCACCTGCCCCGCAGTCCGGGCCTGGTGTCTCACCATGTACCACTGCTTGGAAAACCAGGGGTCCGTCGGCACCACCAAGGAGCGCTTCACCCGTCGCTGCACTGTCTGCTGCTGAAACCACTGCACCTGGAGGGGGGTCATGGAGCGTCTGGGTGGTGCTCCCAGCAGCCTCCAAGCCCCTGGTCTGCTCTGACCACCTACTATGCTATAGGGTAGGGAGTCCAGAGGGGCCCGAGTCCCTCCTGCCCAGCCAAAGATCCACCAGGTCTGTGTGGTGGGAGCCCTGCATCTCTGAGGGGCCGGGAGATAACTGTTGGGGACTGTGCAGACCACACTGCCCAGGGCTGGCAGCAGGACCCCTCGTGCTATGGGACAGAACTGGGGCAGGAAGGTGGAGGGGAGCAGTAGGCCTCAGGTGGTCCTCACCCTGGGACCCTGATCATGGTTCAGACCTCCCCGTGATGGCCACACTCACCCCCCATGTCCAGCTGCCTTTTTGCCCTCCTACCACTTCTTCAGCCTAACAGTTTCACTCCCTGTCTAAATCCTCCCATGGCTCCCTATCACCTTCTCCTTGAGACCCTTCTGCCCAGTCCTGCCTGCCCGGGCAGCTCTTTTTCATACACTTGCTCTTCCCCTTCCACCCCCAAGCCAGCCTCCACCCCCTTCAGTCAGACCACGGTCTCCCCAGCTGCTGGTGAGAGCTGGCCCTGATTTCGCCCCCTTTCCCATGCATCCCGTCCAGTGGCAAGTCCTGGCCTGTCTCCTGCAGACCACATTGTGGACTGGCCACTTCTCTTTAACCTTGTCATGCCCCTTAAGGCCTGCCAGGCTTGGTCTCGATTCCTCCTCTTGGCAGCTGAGGCTTTCTCAATGGGGACCTGGCCTCATCTGACTCAGGTACCCCTCTGGGCATCTGGAGATTGACTTCTGGATCCAGTTCAGCCACTAATTCTCTGAGTGACTTCAAACAGAACCCTATCCCAGTTTCCTCTTCTCTAGAATGGGCCAGTAGCCTTCCCTCTATCGGGAGATCTAGAGGGTGGGTGGGAACACTATCTGCGCCCCCTTACCGGAGTGGTCGGGGTGAGCTAGAGGAGGGAAGGGGCACCCGTTCCAGGCCCTGGGTTGAAAGTCCACATGTTCTCACAGTTGCCCACTGTTGCATAGCCATGGAAGCTGAGGCTCTCAAGAATGACAGATGACTGGCCCCAGGAGGTAGTCCAGGCCCCGAGGGGACGGCTTGGAGGCCAGGCTTACCTTGGGATCTTTCTTCAGGCGCAGGCAGTGACCCCAGTGCGGGTTCAGGGACCGCCGGGCCACACCCCGGTGCCGCAGGTGGAAGTACTCCCCATCAGGGAAGATCTGGGAATGGGGGGGAACTGCTGATCGCTGGGACCGGGACCCCGTCCCCCGGGGGGCCCCTCCGCCAAGGACAGACACAAGGCCCCATGTGCTTGCATCCCGCCCAACCAGGTGCCCAGGTGGGAGCTCCAGGTGCCTTCTGGGAATCCCAGAAACTGCAGTTGGCTGAGGCAAGGGTGGAGTGGGATCTCGATATCTAGAGGGTGTCTGGAGAACCTCCTCCCGGCCGTCTTGGGTCTGGGATCGTCCAGCCCCCTACCCCTTCCCGTCCATCCGGGTCCCTCTCACCTGCCCCAGGTTGATGAAGCCGAACTTGCGCGCTAGGCGTTCGGCCTCCTGGTTCCCCTGTGACACTCGTACGGCCCAGCTGCTGACATAGATCGGGGCTCGGGCCGAGGCCCACCCCACAGCCAGGGCGTCCAAGAGGGCCAGGCCAACGGCAAAGGCCAGGGGCAGCCAGAGCACAGTCTGGGCGGGCCGCATGGGGGCGGGGCCTCGGCGGGGGCGGGGCCTGAGCGAGCCCCTCCCCCAGGCCAAACGGCCCTAGCGCCCGCCACCCTGCCTCCAGCGCCATAGCAACCCTGGAGGGTCTTCAACTCCCAGGGGTCCTTGCGGATCCCCAGTCAAGGGGCGCGAAGATCGGAAGACAGTAGTGGGGGAAACACATATGCATCCCGGGAGACACATACCCTTCCCAGATCTTCCTCGTAAGCCAACCGTCCGGGTCCTCAGTTTCCCCATCTATACAGTGATCCAAATCTCACCCCACAGTAGAGTGTATTGGCCCCACCCCTTTCTTTGGCTCTTCCCACTTCTCTAAGCGCCACCCCTCTGCTTTCTTGAGTCAACCGGCCTCCTTTCTGGTCCAACCAGAGGTAGTCTCTAGCGTTAGCTCCTCCCACCCCCTCAGGTTACGCCCCTCCTCCTTTATGATCAACCCCGCCCCTCCCCTGGTCTCACCAATAAAACCTTCCGGCTTCTCCAATCAGCTCCCGCCTCGCTCCCGAAAGCTCTTCCCCCTAGCACGCCGCTCTCCCTCCAGCTCCACCCTCGGCCGCGCCCCTCCAATCAGCGGCGCGCGGCGCCCGGCCGGCCAATCCGCGCCCTCTGCCGCCGCGCCCCGCCCCTCCGCGGCCCGCCCCTCCGCCGCCGCGACCGCGGCCCTCCGGAGGGCGATGCGGCGGGGGAGAGGGGGCGGGACCCTCCTCCTTTGCCGGCCCTGCCCTCCCATTGGCCTGATCAGGGGCGGCCGGCGGCGCTGTGTGAACAAGGCGCGCTCCTGGCAGGCCGGGAGCGCGGGGCGGCAGTCAAGTTCAGGCTGCCAGCCCCGGCGCCGGTGCCATGGACGGTCTGCGACAGCGCTTCGAGCAGTTTCTGGAACGGAGGAACCTGGCCACCGAGGTGCTCGGAGCGCTCGAAGCCAGGACCGGTGTCGAGAAGCGGTATTTGGCCGCCGGTGAGCCGTCGCGGGGTACTGGGAACCCTCGCCCCGTTTCGCTGAGCGGTACACTGAGGTCCTGGGGGCCGGGATATTGAAGCTCCCCGCCTCCGACCTACTTCGGCTGCAAGGCGAGCCTCGTTGCCCGGGGTTGGGGTCGGGGACAGCGAAGTCCCCGGGGAGGAGGCTTGGGCCGCGATCTGGGGGGCTCCGCTGAGTCCCTGCCCTGCCTCGCCGAGGGCCACCCCTCGCTCCGCCCCAGCAGCACCCCTACTCCACCCTCCGTGCCTGGCCTGATCTGGAGGCAATCCTCTGCTCCCTTGGGGCCCTGAGATCCGCCAGGACTGAGTCCGGTTCTTCCAGTTGTCCAGGGCCCCTGAGGGAGGTAGAGGCTGACTCCGCTGCCAATCCCCATTCCCACATGAACCCCATCCTGGAAGCAGAGATCTCCCCCTGTTTCTGAGGTGAACCTCCAGGCTAGGAGGGGAAGGGATACCCAGGCTCGCCTCTTGTTCTTTGTGGGGCAGTACCCCTGCCCTCTCCTGTCTCTGTAGCCATGGGGCTCAGCCCCACAGCACCTAAATATTTCCCCAGCTGGAGTTGGGTTTTCTGCCTTGGCGTTCTGGAGATACTGGACCGGGGCCATCCATGGAGGGATGAAGTCCAATCCCAAGCCCATTTCTAACTTCCATTAGAGTTACTTGTGTGACCTTGAGTGGCCTGTGCCTTGCTCTGAAAAATCTCTTCTGTCTCTCCCTCCCTCTCACCTCCATCCAAGGTCCACCTCTTCCAGGAAGCCCTTCTGGAATAAGTCCGAGGGAAACTTTGTCTGGACCCTGGGGGGGAAGGGTCACTCCACTGAGGCCACTGCCACATTGTTTAAACACTTTCGGGTGCAGATTCTGGGAGCAGAAAGGGTCTATGTCTGTCCTCGACCCCAGAGGCCTCAGTGGGGCTCTCAGGTGCAGGCTGTGACCTCTGTCCTGCCCTTTTTCATCCTGGCACCAGTGGTTAGGAATTCAGGTCACAGGGCACAGACAGGGAGCAGCTGGGGAGGCTGGGAGGGAACTAAGGCCCAGGGAGGTAAGGGCTGTGTAGGAGGCTGCCCCTGCTGTACACCAGTCTGGAGCGCCCCTCCCCCCACCGGCTCCCATCTGTTGCTGATCCCCGGGTCGCCCCCTGCAGTCTCCAGTTCCAAGATGATCCTCTCGATGCTGAGGCTGCAGGAAAAGGCCTTTGGGGGCCAGTCCCCCACCCTCTTCACCTGACAAGGGCACCCTTGGGCCCTGCCCCACCCCACATCAGCAGTCCTGCTTGGTCAGTGTGAGCAGGCACCACCTCTCCTCTAGACCTCTCTATGGGTTGGGCCCCCCCCATGAAACCGAGGGGAGCCGAGGCTCAGAGGAGGCAGGGACTGGGAGGTCTTTCCTAGGGCCAGCTGGGGAGCCCCCTCTCTATTCCCACCCTGCTCCTGACCTCAGACCTTCCACAAAAAAAAGATGTATGCAGGTAGAGGGAAAGAGGGGGGTGGCTTCGGTCTCTGCCCTTTGTCCTGAGAAGTGGCCTCTGTCTCTATCTGCAGATAAAGGCCTGGGGGAGGCGGGAGACGGCCTCAGGAAGCTCCCTGATTCCCAGAGGCTCCTGCAACCTTGGGCACCCACCCCCCAAGCTCTGTTTAGTTCTGGCCTTCAAGGATAAAAGGCAGGGGAAGGGCCCCCCTCCCCCAGTAGGCACACAGTAAGCACTTAATAAATGCAGCATTTAGCAGCGTCAGGATCAGGGTCATGGCTCAAGCCCTGGCCCCCCCGTGCACCCAGTACACACATGCACTTGTCCTCTGCACCCACAAAGCTGGGAGTGTCTGCCAGCCACTGCTGAGTCCACTGGACCCCCAGTAAATGTGTCAAGAGGAGATGTCCTTCTCTCAGTGAAGCCGAGGGCAACCCTAGGAGGCAGGACCTGTTACTACCCCACTTACAGATGGGGAAACTGAGGCCCCAGCAGAGAGGGACTCATTCACCAGTAGGAAAGCAGAGGTTTCTCCCAGATCTGGGGGCTCCCACAGAGCCAGCCCCAGGGGCTCCCCCTACCCCCAGCAACACACGGAGGGGTGGCGACCGCAGGGAGGCCGCTAACACCCTGCAGTGCACAGGACACCCCACCCCACAGCAGGACTGGGCCCTGTGTCTGTGGGGCTGAGGCGTGACCTCGTGTTAATTATTCATAAAGTCAAGGCGACCCATCCTTGCTGATACTGAAAAGAACGAACGGATAAACACCCCTTGAGGTCTGTGGATTCAAAGTAACTGCACCCCCACAGGACAGAGTAGGAACTGCCCCTAGGCTGTACATCCTGACCCTACCGTCACAGCTCTCTCCCTGCAAGTGCAACTCAGCCTGTAACCACTGTCACCGGTCCCTTCCCCGTGGGCCACACTGTGTAAATCAGCGGGACCCCCAGCTGCTGCCGCCTCCCTCCTGTCCCCTTGCCCACTCAGCATGTAGATTTCGATGTGGTCCACGTCCTAGGACAGGAGGACTCTGCTGGAAGTCAGTGAGACCCCTTCATCCAGGGGCTCTCACCCAGGGCGATCTGTCCTCCAGGGCACACTTGTCAATGTCTAGTGACATCTGGTTGTCACTACTGGGGGCCTGCTGTTGGCACCCGGTGGGTGTGCTGCTCCAGACCCTGCAGGCCCCACGGTGGAGAGGGCAGCCTCCTCCGTGTCAGCAGTGCCAGGGGGAGTGACCATGGTAGCCTCCTGCAGCCCCCAGGGGTCCAGTCTTCGGGACCTAGCACCCTGCTTGTGGCTTTTCTCTGGGGGCGGGGGTCCTTCATCCCACCTCAAGCGGGGAGACCACAACTACAGACGCTCACCCAGTCTTGGGCACTGACTCTGCCCCCAGGCTGGGCACCTGGGGTCGCCAAGCGCCATGCTCCCTGCCTGCCCCGGGGAGGTCACAGCCCTGCGCCGCGGGTTGGGGCGGGGGTGGACATCTTGATCCCTCGTAGACCCGAGGCTGGGAGGCCACCCGGGCGCCACGAGGAGGAGGGGATGCTTGCAGACCCCTGTGTCCGACAGGCATGGTGGAGGCTGGAGGCTCTGGGGGGGGGGGGAGGCCTAGGCCTGACCCCACACTCCTGTCTTGTGTTGCCTCAGGAGTCATAACGCTGTTAGGCCTATATCTTCTGTTCGGCTACGGGGCGTCTCTTCTCTGCAATCTTATCGGCTTTGTGTACCCCGCCTATGCCTCGTGAGTGCCCAGGGTGGGGGAGGGGCGGGAGGTCCGGGAGGGCGGAGTACCGGGCCAGCTGGGGGGATAGGGGTGGGGGGGACACGGGGTGGAGGAGCACCGAGCGGGGGGAGCACTGGGAGGGGGAACACGGGTTGGGGGAGAACGGGGTGGGAGGAGCAAGAGATAGGGGGATCACCGAGCGGGGGGAGCATGGGGTGGGAGGAACAAGGGGTGGGAGTAGCACGGGGTAGGGGTGCGGGCAGGAGAGACAGCAGGTGGGAGGTGCAGGGCAGAGCCTGACCACTACGTCCTCCAGAATCAAGGCTATCGAGAGTCCCAGCAAAGAGGACGACACTTTGTGGCTCACGTACTGGGTGGTGTACAGCCTCTTCGGGCTGGTGGAGTTCTTCAGCGATCTACTCCTGTTCTGGTTCCCTTTCTACTACGTGGGAAAGGTGCGCAGCCAGCAGGGATCCGGGCGTGGGAGGCAGGGGGACGTGGAAAGGAGAGGCGGGGAATAGGGGGGTAGACTGGGAGAGTGCTGGGAAAGGTGTGCAGCCCGTGGGTGGGGATGGGGTAGGGGGAGGCGAGGTCTTCCTTCTGCTGGGGGTCAAGGGAGGACTCCACTCTGGCCCTGAAGCAGACCCAGGTCCACCCCAAAGGATGTCTGATGGCCCTGAAGGAGACCCAGGCCCACCCCAAAGGATGTCTGATGGCAGAGAACAGTGCCTGTCCCGGGGAGGAGGCCCTGGCCTGCCCTGGGGGGTCTAATGGGGAGCTGAGTGTGACCCCTCACCCCCTGCAGTGCGCCTTCCTGTTGTTCTGCATGACTCCCGGGCCCTGGAACGGTGCCCACCTTCTGTATCATCGCGTCGTCCGTCCACTGTTTCTAAAGCACCGCGCGGCCATCGACAGCGTGGTCAGCGACCTCACCGGGCGAGCCCTGGACGCAGCAGCGGGACTCACCAGGGAGGGTGCGTGCTGCCTCTCCTTCCCTCCATCCATCACCCCTCGCTTCTCACCTGGTCTCAGCCCTCCTCTGTCTGTCTGTCCATCTGCCTGGTCTGTCTGCCTGCCTGTCCATCCATCTGTCCAGTCCTGACTGTCCGCCCATTCCGGGCCTGTGCGTTCATCTGCCTGGTCCTGGTCTTTCTGTTGGTCCCCTGCTCCCAACTCCGCCGGGCCTCGGCCTGGCCTCTCAGCAGCCTGTCCCTGCTTGCGGCCCCTCTCACTGTCAGCCTCTCTTCCCCACGCTCTCGGGAACAGTCCTGAGGATGCTGGCCCGGAGCCGGGCTCTCGTCACTCCAGCGGCGGAGGCGAGCTCCCCGCTGCCCTTGGAGGCAACCGTAGGTAACTCCCTGGGAGAGGCCAGGCGGTGAATGCGCGACGGTGGGCTTGTGTGTGCACGAGTGTGTCAGAAAGCGCTTGTCCGCGTGTCTCAGTGGATGGGAGCGTGTTGCTGCTGGTGCGGATGTACGGATATGCGGGTCACCATCCCTGCGGGCTGGCCACCCCGCTCAGTGAGCCAGCCTCCTGCTGGCTGCCGGCAGCATGGACCCTGGTGGCCGTGGCTGTGGCTGGCCCGGGCCTCAGTGCCCTCTCCCCGCAGGCCAAGCAAGCGTGCCGCAGCTGCAGAAGGACAGGTGAAGACGCCCACAGAGAACCTCCAGGCCGGGGAGCCGGACACGCCTGACAGCCCGACTTCCACAGACTCCTCTACCAAGTCCCCAGTCCAGGCCCCAGCCAGCCCCTCGGGGTCTGGCAAGACCCCCCAGGACTCCACCCGTGCCGCCGCGAGCCCCTCCCAGCCTCACTCCCCAGCCTCCGGCAGCTCGGGGGGCCATGCCTCCGCCAGTGGCTCCCAGCTGCCAGGCAAGAGTGGAGGGCGGCCACAGCGACGGGGCCCCCCTGCCAGCCAGGCCAAGGGCCACAGCCAGCGGCACTTGCGACTGCCCCTGGCATCCACAGCCCTTGGGAAGACACCCCGCAAACCCTCGGTTTCCTCAGAGCATCCTAGCAAGGACCCCAGCCCGACGGCACCCTTTGTCCAGTCTCCCAGCGAAACCCAAGACCCGGCACAAGCGCAGTCCCCCAGCAAGACCAGCAACCAGCCAGGGGACATGGCTTCCAAGCCCAGCAAAAGTCAGCAGAGGCAGTCCTCCACCCAGCAAGCCAGCAGCACCTCGGTGGCCGACAGCGACCCCTCTGACAGCTCCGTGGAGACCACCTCCGAGTACGTCTCCAAGCTAACCTGTACCTGGCCCTGCTTCAGTGCCCACCGCCTGCGGTGTCTGTGCCACTTCTGGCAGCTGCAGCATCTGGCCTGCTAACAAGGGGACACATTAAAAATTCATCTGGCCAACCTGTGTCTTGCCATGCATCCTTGGGGGCCACCACAGCAAGGGGCTTTAAGCTGTGTCTTGCTTGACCTGGGAATGAATGCTTTCTCCATCAGACCCATTTTACAGATGAGGAAAGTGAGGCCTAGAGAGGTGAACTCACCTGCTTACGGCCACACCACACAGCCAAGATGGGTGCAAACCCAGGAGATCCGTGTCCCATGCCTCTCTCTCACCAGCCCGCTTCTCAGACACCATGTTAGTCAGTCACTGACTTCAGTGCACCGTGGGGAGGAGACTGTCACCTGTGGGTGTCTTCTTGTGAAGCAGCTCTGCCACTCAGAGCACAGAGCAGCTACAAGCCACCTATGGCTACAGTTTTGGGATGATCTGGGTCAGGCCGCTGTGCCCACTGCTGTCCCCCGGTACAGCACCCAGGGTCACGACCGCGCCCACTGTCGTCCCCCATCACACCGCCCAGGGTCACGGCCGTGCCCCCCGCCATCCCCCATCACACTGCCCAGGGTCACGGCCGTGCCCCCCGCCGTCCCCCGTCACACTGCCCAGGGCCACGGCCGTGCCCCCCGCCGTCCCCCGTCACACTGCCCAGGGTCACGGCCGTGCCCCCCGCCGTCCCCCGTCACACTGCCCAGGGTCACGGCCGTGCCCCCCGCCGTCCCCCGTCACACTGCCCAGGGTCACGGCCGTGCCCCCCGCCGTCCCCCGTCACACTGCCCAGGGTCACAATGTCTATCCAAATGCTGCTTCCCCAAGATTCTGTCATCGGAGCCATCGAGCTGATGGGTACTTGCAGCAGAGTGCTGCATGACAGCGGAATGGCACGTTCAGGTCTCAGTGGGAGCAGCGGCCAGGCCTCTCTTCTGTGGACCCAACTACCCGATCTACCATTCACAGCCAAGCACTCAGACTACAGTGCCACCTGGCTCCTTTCCTGGGTGCTAACTGGCCTCATCTTGGGGTGAAACCGAGGGGCAGAATGAAACATCAGGAGACACTCGTTTCTGCCCGAAAGGGGCAGCCCAGTCCTCAGCCCTCTGATGGGTCGCCCCTCGGCCCTCTTAGGAGGCTCAGCAGGACCCCACTGACCCCCAAGATACATTCTCCAGAGAGGGGGACCACCCAGCGTAGCTGTCAGCACTCACTATGTCTACAAATCCCTCTGCAGGCAGGAGAAGGGACACTACTTGGTGGGGTGGGGACAGGCAGGTGTGGCTCATCCAAGAGGCAGGTAAGCACAGGCCTGCTTGTGCTTACTTCCATGGTGAGCAGTGTCTCAGGGTGTGTTGGTCATCTCTCGCCGCTGTAGAAGAAATACCACAAGAGAATGACTGCAGTGAGAAGTTCAATTCCGCACGGAATCTGGCCTCCCCATCCACGTGCAGGGTGTCGGCTCACATAGGAGCGCTCGCTCTGCTGGCTCTGCAGCAAGGTCCTTGTCACCCGTCTTCCCTTGTTCTGGGAGCCTCTCCACGCAGAGGCCCAGGCCCAGAGGACAGACTGTGCTCTCTGCACTGCTTTCTCGGTGGTCCGAGGTCTCCCAGTCTCCGCTGGCTTCCCTTTCCTTTAATCTCTTGGAAGGTAAGACGTGGTGTGGGCCACACCCCAGGAAACTCCCTCTACACTGGACGTTACCTGAGGGAAGGGGTTGTGTCCCCCGAATCCTCTAACCAGGCGCAGAGATTATAATTTATGATGCCTAGGAGAATCACAAAGGGGAGGCCCACGCCGTAACACGGTAGACCATGGCCTAACCAAACTGACACGGATTTCTTGGGGACACGAATCCATCCATGGCACAGGGGTTTCACTGTGCCACACCAAGGTGAGGTCCCTATGATGCTGTTCACCACAGGTCAGTAAGTAGGCCTGGGCTTACCTCAACGACAGGGCCAGCCGACACCATCAGGGACAGGGAACCGGAAGAGGCTGCGATTCTGTAGAAGGTGCTGACGTGTGACGTGTGGCCGGGAGAGAGACAGACGCCAGCCAGACCCGGCCAGCCTGATGGGAAATGCCACGGCTGCTGCTGGTGTGCGCTGCCGAGTTGGTTCTGACTCGCAGTGGCCCACGCGTGTCAGGGTGAAACTCTGCCTGTCGGAGCAGGCCGGCTGAGGAGCTGCAGTTTGGGGATGTCGGGAGAGGCTTGGGGTGGGGGACCCCTCCCTGCTCTGCTCCCCAGTCAGCTAGAGTTTTGCTTTCCTGATGTTGAGGTGCAGTGCAGACTGAGGGCTGCGGTCTGCGACCTTCGTCAGTAAGCGCTTCCAGTCCTCCTCAATGTCCCCAAGCACGGTCGTGTCATAGGCGTGACACTGGTGGGTGATAAGTCTCCCTCCTACCCTGATGCCCACTCTTCACAGTCCAGCTTCTCCCATGGTTTTCTCAACATACAGATCAAATAAGTATGGCAAAAGGATACAACCCTGATGCACACGTTTCTTGATTTTAAACCACGGAGTGTCCCCTTGTTCGGTGTCAGCGACTCCCTGTTGGGCTATGTACATACGGACTCCTCAGGAGCACAGCTAAGTGTTCTGGAATTCCCGTTCACCGCGATATCAGCCGTAATTTGTTATGATCCGCACAGTCAAACGCCTTTCCATAGTCCGTGAAGCGTGGGTAAACATCTTTCTGGTATTCTCTGTTTTCAACCAAGATCCGTCTGACTTCAGCAGTGGTAGTTGTGGTCCCTTGTCCTCTTCTGAATCCAGCTTGAATTTCTGGCAGTTCTCTGTTGATGTATGGCTGCAGCTCTCTTTAAATTACCTTCACCAAAATTTCACTTGTATGTGATATTAATAATACTGCTTGATGATTTCTGCTTTCTGTCGGGCCCCCTTTCTTTGTTTGGAATGGGCACGAATACGGAAATCTCTTCCTGTCAGTTGGCCAAGTAGCTGCCTTCCAGTGAGCACTTCTGGGCCTGCATCTGTTTGTTGAAATTGTTTACTGTGGATTAGCTGATAAGCACAAGTCAGCCCGTGCTTACCTTACTGATAGGATAGCTCTCCCTGGGAGAGCCCTGAGTTAGTGATGGGACAGGTTATGCTGGGGTGACGTAGTGGGCTCAGTGCGTTCACTCTGCAAATACTGAGCACCTAGTGTATGCTAGGCATGTTCCAGGAGCTGGAGGTGCCACGCTATGGTGAGAGGGATTCCTTTATTTGGCCTTTTGCCATGGTTCTTTGGAAAAACAGCTTGAGAGATTTTCCCCCAAAGCCCCAAGAAGTTAACTTGGCCTCAGTTTTGTGTTCTAGAAAGTCCGTTGCTTCTGTCCCAGTTGATTGCATTTTCTGGATAGGTTATCAACCACTCGCAGTTCTGATGCCTTTTCCCAGGTCCTGGGTTGTAGCCTGCCCTGTGATCGGCAGGCACGTTGCACTGATCGGTCAGGAAACTACACAGATGTGGTGAGCCATAGCCCAGCTTTGCCTGATACAGAAACGAAATGCCTGTGGCCTCCTGAGAGAGGGTGATCGGTTATGGGCCTAGGGGACGGCCGGGCCTGCAGTGCCGAGAAATTGATGCATGCATGTGGCCAACGCCACAGAGGTTCTCCAGACAGAAAACACAGGAAGCCAAGCAGGAGGGAGAGAGAAGTGGAGAAAGGAGGCAGGCGGGCCTCCTAAAGAGGCCGTGACACAGGTTAAGGGCTGTAACACTGAGGACAGTGACAGGTCTGGAAGGTGCCCAGCGGCGGGGCTGGCAGCGACAGCTGGCAGCGCTGAGAGGAGCTGAGGGAGCGGTCCCGCCCTGAACCAGGGAGACCCTCTCTACAGGGCTTCTCCACCCTGACTCCCTTTCTGTTGTGTGTCGTTGTCCGATCCATCCTGACTCACAGAAACCCCACGTACAATGGGGTGACATGCTGCCCGTCCCCATGCCAGCTTCACGGTCCCTGTCACACAGGACCAGCCGTTTCCACCACCACATTGGTCTGTCTGGCTGAGGGTCTTCCTCATTTTTGCTGACCCTCTACCTTACCCAACAGGGTGTCCTCCTCCAGGGCCTGGTCCCTCCTGACAGTGTGTCCCAAGCTGGTGAGCAGCAGTCTCACCGTCCCCCTTGCTAAGAGCTCTCCAGCTGTACTTTGTCTTTTCACAAATCCCATTGTTGTGAGTGTGCTGTGTGAGTCTGTGTTGCCTTTGCAATGAATCTTCGCACCCAGGTGAGAAGTGGGAGGGACAGGAAGTGTCAGGATCGGTAGAGAGGCTGAAGTATAGAAGCGAGTCTGACCTCAGTCAAGTAGGAATCAGCCCTGGCCTGACTGTGACCCTGGCTGTCATGCCTGTGGACGGCACGTTGGTCTGGATGCTGCTCCCAGTGCTGCACCCACAGTGCAGAGCTGAACCTCAAATTCTCACGCACTCCCGACCAAGGCGGTTGAGGCTGGATGAGCCTTGAAAACGTTGCCCCAAAATGTCCCTTGAAGCCTTCTTTAAAGCACAGCTTAGCTGATGTAGTGAAGACTGCCCACCGTGGGCACCGTGCTCGTCCAAGTTCTGTCTGTGTGAAATCAGACCGACAGTGCAGCCCGAAAGCCTGGACGGGAACCTCTAAGGCCAGAGAGTGTGTGCGAGTGAGGAGGAGCTCCCCGGAAAAGGAGGCTGGATCAGCGGCGCAACTGGAAGAGTATAGTCCATGCCACCGGGTGGTACCCCAGAAATATGTTCTGCAGTGGACATTGTCAACAACAACAGAAATAAAATAAGTCATGTAAGAGAAACGCCCCGCCTGAGGATTTGGGGAGGCAACAGTTGCCTCTTAACTATAAATACATTAATACATGTGGGGTGCAGCGCTGCCAGAAGAAGCAGAGTTGGGGGCAGTGTTGCAGTGTCACTAACATGGATTGAATTGTGTCCCCCCAAAAAGTGGTATCAGCTGGGCTAAGCCACGATTGCCAGTACTGACTGTCCAACCTCCTGTCACCTGATGTGGTTTTCCTAGTACATGTGGTAGACCCCGCCTCTTTGACATGAACAGTGTGAGTTTGTGGGCAGTTGTGTCAACAAGGCAGGATTAGGTAGTGTTTTAAGGCAATATTTTATTTATTTATTTGTTTTTATGACTGAGTGAAAATGTACATTCCCCTATAAATTTACATGCCCACCTATATGCAGTTTCCCCTGCTCTCCCTGCCCGGTGACTGCACACTATTCCTCTCTGCTCCATACACGTCTCATCCTCCCAACAACCTCCTTTCCCCTCCTCTCCACCCACTCCCCTTCCTCCAGCCAGAGGTCAGCAGGATGATAACCTATAGATGCAGAGAACCATAAAGTGCATCCAATATATGGTCACTCTGCCTCGTCAAGTCCAATCCATTCGTGTTCAAATAGTGGACCTTTGTTATGGTTTATGGGCAAGGGCAGCATCAGGGCCAGGGGCCATGCTCCCAGGGGAACCCCGAAACCACTGGACCATCAATTGAGGTCTTTTAGTGGAGATCTCACGGTGCACCCCTTTTTATTCTTGTGTTGCATGTGAGACTCCACTTAGTGAGCTCCATCGCGGCTATCACTGGTGGTGGCCGGGCACCATCCGGTTCTTCCGGTCCCAAGTCGATGTAGGCACCCACTCTTGTGGGTCTCTCTATCTTCTGGGTTGTCTTTACCGCATGTCATTTTGGTCCTCGATGAGTATCCGTTCCTGCTGAGTTGGGACCATTTGCTGTGTCCTCGGATGGCAGCTGGGCAGCTTTTAAGACCCCAGGCATAAGGCAATCTTTTTTGAGATACAAGAGAGAGAAGCAAGCAAAGAGACACAGGGACTTCACACTGCCTGGAAACAGGAGTCTGGAGATCGGAGCATCCTTTGGACCCAGGGTCCCTGTGCCAAGGAGCTCTTAGACCAGGGAGGACTGGTGACAAGATGCCTCCCCTGGGGCTGGAGCCCTGAGCTCAGACTTCTAGCTCCCTGGACTGGGCCAGAATAAACTTCTCCTTGTTTGTGGTCTCACTGTTACAGCAGCACTGGGTGACAGTCACAGAAGGACGGCCTCTGGATGGAGCGACATTTGAATAAATAATTTAAAAGGAGGACGTGAGGATGGCCATCTTGGGGATAGCTAGTTTAAGAGCAGTCCAGGCAGAGGAGCTGGCATGTGCAAAGGTCCTGAGGCAGGACTGGCCTGGTTTGAGCCAGAGCCAGGTGAGCGAGGGGGCTGTGGGGCCAAACCCGCAGGGCTTTGGAAGTGAGGTGAGGACTTTGGCTTTTTCTGAGGATGGAGTGAAGTGGGGGGAGGGAAGAGGGTAATGATTAATTAATACTCCCCACTCCCTCCTGAGAAGTCTGCAATCAGCTTCTGCCTCCGGCTGGCACAACTACTCTAAAGAATCTGTTATGCCTACCACCAGGAGGGTCCCAGGCCAGCTCTGCGGCTGGCGTTGCCCTCAGCCTTGCACTCCTGGGACAGTGAAAAAGCGTTGATCCCAGCCCCTCCAGAGACAGGCCCGGGCCCCGCCTGGCCAGCTCACCCCAGGGCCCAGGTGTGGAGAACACACCTGTTTTGCCAGGCATCAGTAATGATCTTTAACCCTTCAAACTCTAATATTTATTATCATCATCATTTAATCACAGAGAAAAGTCTAACCAGCATGACCAGCCCTAACTGCGTCTCAGTCATCCAGCACTGCTTTAACGGAAAAGCCACAAGTGCAGGGTTTTAAAAAAAGAAATTTTATTCTGTCATGGTCTAGTAGGCTAAAAGTCCACATTCAGGGTGTCAGTTTCAGGGTAGGCTTTTTCTGTCATCTCTGAAGGAAGGTCCTTGTCATCAGTCTTCCCCTGGACTAGGAGAATCTGAGGCACAGGGATCTGGGTCCTTTCCAAAAGACGCTCTCTGCTGCCAGCAGCGATTCACTGTGGTGTGAGCGTCCCAGTTAACTCTTCTTGCTTCCTTTTCCCTTGTATCCTGAGATCATGTCAAGGCACAACACGACCTCGCACACAGAGTCCTGCCCCACCAACAAAACTGCTGCCCACCCCCCCTCATTAACATCACAGAGGCAGAACCAACAACATGGGGAAACAGCACACAATACCAGGAATCACGGCCCAGCCAAGCTCATCAACATTTTTCAGGGGACCCAGTTCAATTCATGACACATTCCCCAGGGGGAATCCCTCTCCTACCTTCTCCCACCATGCTCCTGGAGGTCACAAACAGTGTCTCTGTCCTCTGCTGTGTCTGGTTGGTATCCTCGGCATGGTGGCTGGGAGGGTCACCACCACATTTGTGTATCTGTACTCCTGTCCTTTTCACTGGTGTATAATATTCCACCCTGTTGGCAATTAGCCCTCTCCATGGTGGATAACAGAGTCCCTGGATCACACGAAGGATGAGCTGGAGGTTGGCCGTTTCAATCCACCCAAAAGAAGGGCTTGGCAATCTGCTTCCGAGAGCTCACACCTTGAACACCTGCACAGGTGAGGTCACCATCAGTTGGAACTGACTCAACAGTAACTAAAAGTGGCATAGATGGATGTTTGGGTCCCCAGCTTTGGCTATTGTGATTAGGGCTGCCAGGAGCATTCTAGAACCCGGCTGTGATGAGCAGAGATCTCGTTAGTCTTTGGAGAGCAGAGAAGTACAGGGTGTGGGGTGTTGGATTTTCCGGGCTGCCAGGACTAAGAGCCACAATCCAGGCAGCTGAAAACCTCACAAATCCATCCTCCCTCACTGTGGAGGTAGAAGTCCAAGATCAAGGTGTGGCTGGGGCCGGGTTCCCTGCGGAGGCTGTGGGAGAGGCCCCTTCCGTGTCCTGTCTGGCTTCTGGTGGCTGCAGGTGTCCCTGGGCTTGTTGAGGGGTCCTCACATAGTTGTTTCCCTGCTGTCTCTTTCTCTTCACCCTCTTGTAAGGAGCCACTCTCACTGAACTGGTACCAGTGGGGGCTCTGTGACAGGCCCTTCACCTTCCATGTGGGAGACCCAGGTTCCATTCCTGGTCAGCACACCTCGAGCACAGCCACCGCTCGCCTGTCACTGGGGGCTTGCTTGTGGCTGTGACGTCCAGCGAGTTTTCAGCACTGCTTCCAGACAAAGGGGAGTAGGAATAAAGGCCTGGCAGTTACCTTCCAAGGATCAGGCCATGGATACTCTGTGGCCCCCAAAAGAACTCTGTGCAGCTCGCCGGTTGTGGACAGGGGCAGGAGGGCTCAGGCACTGGACAAGGACGTGGTGTTGGGTGAAGAAGAGGGTCTGCCAGGCGCAGTGAGACCCTCTAGGCCAGACTGGGACAGTGCCTGCAAAGGAGGACGCGGACCCCCAGGGGCAGGAGGGCTCAGGCACTGGACAAGGACATGGTGTTGGGTGAAGAAGAGGGTCTGCCAGGCGCAGTGAGACCCTCTAGGCCAGACTGGGACAGTGCTTGCAAAGGAGGACGTGGACCCCCAGAGACCATGAGAACCACTCGGGACCAGGCAGCGTCTGGTTCTGCAGGAGACCACACTGACTCGGTGGCAGCTGTCTTCAAAGCGACAAAGTCAATTCCTACACGAGGTGGCTGGCTGTATCTGAGCACCTTTAAAAACGGGAATGCAATCTTCTCATTAAATGGTCCAGTGTTTGCTTTAAAACCAAAGCGCCAAGCAAGACGGTCCTATCTGTCAAGACGGTCCTATCTGTCACAGCTTGTTAGGCGGCGGCTGTTGGACGCGGCGCTGCAGACGGGAGGGCGTTCTGAGGAATGATCTGCTCCGGCTTCGGAACCCCAAAGTAGTCACCCTCTCCCGGATGCTGGGTCAGCTTGCCCACGGGAGTGTAACAGTGGGGACGGCCAGAGGCCCCCCACCTGCTCCCTGCTGCTTTTCTGCTGCCCCTTCTCCTTCAGCAGCATGGGCCTGGGAATACTCACCCAGGTGGGCCCAGCAATGACCACTTCCCTTGTCTGTTCCTGGGGACTTCTGCACAGATGGCCTCACTGCCGCGGGCTGGCACAAGGGCACCGGGAAGCAAGCGACCAGCCCCCACTCCCTGACGTAATCCCTAACCGTGGAGGGAGCAGTGGTGACGGCACTGGGGGAGCCCTTAGGAGGGACGGCGGGTGTCGGGGCCGCGTCGGGGGGCAGGCTAGCCCAGGTCACCCGGCGGGCAAGTCTCAGCCCTGCTCCCGCTGTGCCGCTGAGTGTCCACCAGGGGGCGCGCGGGCCGCGCGCCTCTCCAAGGCCTGGCCCCCGCTTGGCCGGTTGTAGTTGGGGCTACGCGACCTTGCCCCCCGCGCCAGCGCACTGCTCCTGACGGCGACAGAAGGCAGGGCCAGGCCTGGGCCGTCTCAGGCCCTACTGGGTCCCTCGCATACAGTCAGCGCTCAATAAAGGCTTGTTGGCATGCGTGAAGGAAGAGGGTGCCTCAAGCTTAGGGAAAGACTTTTTGGCAAGAGTAACGGGCAGTCATTCGCAGGTGGGGAAACTGAGGCCCAGAGGGAGCAAGGCCCGGCTGAAAGTCATCCGCGAGGTCAGGAGCCGGGCCAATCAAGACCTGCACATCACGCATGGCCTGCTGACTCTCACAGGAGGACTCTCCCTCTGCCTCGGTGCCCCCACCCACTTCCCCTAAGCTTTACCGCCTTCCCGGTACAGGGCACCCAGTGCTAGAAAAAGACACAAGCCTGGATAATGTGGAAGAGAAAACTGTCCCTAATAACACATGACATTCAATTCAGGGTGGTGGCCCCACAGGAGGGTGTGAGGAGGAGCTGTGTAACACCCCGACCCCAGACATACATGGCAATCGGGTTTGGGCTAGGCAGACAGCAGCGGTTCTCACCTGCCTCCCCAGCTGGCGAGAGGCCCCTGGGTGGCCCTGAGATGAATGTGGGCCTCCCAAAGAGACCTATAAAAGGTGTTTCCTACCTGCCGCATCAGAAGGAGGAGGGGTGCCCATGTGGACCTGACTCTACAAGTCCCCACACCCCCGTTCTCTACAGTCAAGTGTGTGTGACTGGGGTGCTTTGTTTAAGAAAAAAGTTTAAAAATTAACTAAACCGGAATACAAAAGAGGTGGACATCAGTGTTAACTGGAAGAAAGACAGACTCACTCAGGAGGGTGTCAAGCTTACCCTTAAGCTTCCTAGCAGCCAGAGCAAAAACAGAAATTAGCAGATCACAGTGCCTGCTGAGGCATATCTTCTCAGGGATGTGCCATTCCCATTTGTGAGTGTGTCTGAATACTTGAAGGTGTGTGTGAGAGTGGCAGAGAGAAGAGGCAGCACAGTGCACTGAGAAGTAAAGCAGCGATAAGCTTCCTGGTAGCCAGGGCAAGAAGGGAAACTGGGGTGGGTGGGTGTGTCTATCTATATGTGTTTCTGAGTGTGTGCATGACATCTTGTTGGGCGTACCTTCCCCTGGGCTGTGCTTGTTTGTGACAGTCAGCACGAGACTAAGGACACAAAAGCAGGCACAGAGTTTCTAGATATAAAATAGCAGTGAGCTTCCTGGCGGCCAGGGCAATAGAGAAAACAAGAGTTTAAGAGTCTACTTGGTGTGTCCTCACCCTGCGCACCTGCTCCTAGCAGCAGAGCTGAATGTGTGCAGGGGCTCTGAGTATGTGTGTGACAGGGGAGTCATAAAGCTTTGAGTGGAGGTATTTCTGAGCTCCCTGGAAGCCAGGGCAAGAGTGGAAATACATAGAGTTCCAGCTCAGCGGGTGTCTTTCTTGCTGCACGTGACAGGGGCTCTTATCCAAAGGTTCAGGCTGGGCAGTGCCGGGCAGCCAGCCGCACACGGCTGTCCTCAGCGGGGCTCCAGGGTCGGGCATAGCCGGAATGGGGCAGCAGCAACCGGTCCTGTGTGCCGTCAGGGCTGACCACACGCCGGGCGGCCAGCAGGTACTCTCGATGGGGGGCCAGCGGTGGGCAGGGACAGTGGCTAGGTGCCCACAGGTACTCCCGAGTCCGCAGAGGGGAGCGGTTCTTGTAGACCAGCTGCACGTGCACCTCATAGCGGGTCTCTTGGGCTTGGCGGTGGCGGCCAAGCACGTGGGCCCTGAAGACTGAGGGCAGGTGGGCCTGAGGCTGCTGGGACCTGAACCGCAAGCCCACCGGTACAGAAGAGGAAAGCAAGTGCTGCGTGGAGGCTGTGGGCTGCTGGGGACCCATGCGACGGGGTCTAGGTTAGCTGGGGCCTGGAGTCAGGTCAAGTCAGAGGTCAGTAGCGGTTAGGGGTCAGGTCAAGGGATCAGGTTGGGGTCAGCTCTGATGAGGATCAGCAATCAGTAGGACAGGGCTCGTCTCTGGTCAAGGGTGAGGTCTGTCACCTAGGGGTCCGATGAGGGCTGGGGTGAGGGTCTCACCGAAGTCGCTGCCGCAGTAGTGAAGCAGCCGGTGGGCGCGGCCGCGGGTGTCGGGACAGGGCGCGCAGGGGCCTGTGGGGTCAGGCTGGTGAGGGGCGCAGGCCTGCCTTCCTGCTCATCCCCACCTCGGCCGAGCCCGCCTCGCCCTCACCTGGGGCCGGGGTCAGGGTCCGTGACACGCTGGCGGCAGGGGCTGTGGGGGGCTCAGGGGGCCGAGGCTCCACTTCCCGAGGCTGCGGCTGCCGCAGGTGCCAGCCCAGGGCTTGCGTCTGCGCCTGGAAGGGGCCGTAGCGCTCCCGAGGGAGCCAGAACTCGAACTCGATGCCGGGGTTGGGTTCTCGCAAGAGGACCTGGAGGGGGCAGGCGCTGCGAGCTGGAGCCTGACCGCCCCGCCTTCCACCCCCTCTCCTCACCGCCCCGCCGACCCCCCGCCCCCGGGCTGCCCCCCGGAGACCACGCCCCGCACCTGCAGGAGCAGATCCTGGGAAGTGGGCCCGGCCGCACGCAGCGTCTCCTCCTGCCCGGAGGCCGCGCGGGTGTAGGCGACCAGGGTTCCCGCCGCCTCGTAGGTCCCAGATGGGCTGACTGCCCAGTTCCCATTGAGCACGTAGTGCCCGTCGCCCCCCATCAGCGCTGCAAGGGAAGGCGCGGGGGGCTACTGAGAACCAGCTCCACCCGTTCCTCGGCCCTTACCCCGGCCTCAGTTTCTCCAGCTGTAAAAGGGGACAACCTCCCGCATCTCTCGGCCTCGCCTCTCAGACCCTGCACTACCCAAGTGGTTGCGGCTCCGGTGGGTGACGCGGAGGTGTCTGGCGCCCTCGGGGATGAGGGTCACGTTCCAGTACCCGGCGAAGGCACCTGGGGAGGAGGGTGGAGGAGTGTAGTAACCGCTGCAGGGGCGATTTGGGAATCAGATAATACCCTCCGGGTGAGGCCGTTAGCTAGGCTCCTGGTACCCAGAAAACGCTCGGGAAACAATACTGTTGCCATCGAGTCGGTTTAAACTAGCAGCGACCCTATAGGACAGACTGGAACTGTCCCATCGAGTTTCTAAGGAGCACCCGGTGGACTTGAACAGCTGACCTTTTGGTTAGCAGCTGCTAGCACGCAACCACTGCGCCACCGGTGTCCACACGCGGCAGGGAAGGGGTTAAAGCCCGGTCCCGCTCTGGGTAGGGCGGGACCGTTGGGCTTTGTTCAATCAGGAGGAGGAGCGAGGAGGCCGGGCCGCTTAGTGCCCAATAAGCGAAGGGCTTCGCTCCCGGGGGGGGGGCGCTCTCGGGTAGTTAAAGGGACTGCTCCCGACGCCGCCTGAGGCCGGCGCGGGTGGTCACCGGCATCGCGGAACACGCGCTGCACCAAGAGGCACGAGTCGTTGGCGCCCCCGCAGCGGCCGCAGCGGTCTTCGCGGGTGCCTGAGCCCAGCAGCCCGTCACATCCGGCGCTCTAAAGGGATGAGGGGGGCGCGCGTTGCAGTCACAGACGGTCCCCTGGGCGGGGGGGGTGGGGCCTGAGGAGAGGGCGGAGTCTGACGCTAAAGAAATGGGGCCTGGGGGCGTGGCCTGGTGAGGAACGGGGCCTGCGAGCACAGGGACCCCGAGCCCTGATGGTGCCCGGAGGGTTGAGGCAGGGGCGGGGCCTACAGCAGGCGGGTGCTAACACGAATTGGGCTTGGGGGCAGAGACCGGGGCGGGGCCTGGGGCAGGGGTGGGGCCTAAAGCTGGGGGCGGGGCCTATGGGAGGCAGGTACTGACAAGAACTGGGCTTGGGGCGGGGCCTAGGGTGGGGCTTAGGGCAGGGGGCGGGGCCTGAATGTGAACCGACCGGCGGTCGGGAGGTGGAAAGGACAGGTGTGGAGGTTACGAAAGGAATCCCGGTGGCTCAGAGATGAAGCCCTTGGCTGGTTGTGGAAAGGCTGGCATTTTGAACCCGACACCCTCTCTGGGAGAAAGATGGGGCACTCTGCTCCTGTAAAGACTACAGCGTTGCAAACCCCATGGGGCAGCTCTATTCTGTCCTAGAGGACCACTGAGTGGGAGTCGACTTGAGGGCAGTGGGTTTTGTACTTTGGGTTTGGAGGTTAGGACCTGGATGGAAAAAGTGGGACCTAGAGTGGAACAGCAGTGGAACCCAGAAAACTTTAGGGGTGGGGCCTTGGAGCAAAGGGTTGGGTGTGGAGAGGGCTGGGGACAGACACCTAGATAGAAAATAAGCCCGCCCTGGACAGGACAAAGTGGACTTGAGAAGGGAGTGGGACAATATTCCGAGTCGGGGCCTGGGGAGTCCTCACAAGGCAGCGACCAGCGACGCAGATCCTCTCCACGCCTGGGCCGCAGGGGGTGCCATCCAGAACTCGGCCGAAGCTGTGGTAGAAGGCGTGGCCCTGGGCCAGGCAGTTGAGGTCGCACTGGTTGGGCGCTGGGGACAGGAGGACCATTTGAGCCCCAGTGCCCCCCTCAGGTGGCCTTTAGAATTACACACCCATTGGGCAGAGGCAGCCAAAGCTGCAGGTCGAGGTTGAAGCACGACCAGGACTGCAACGAATGCATTCTGCCTCCGGCTCCCTGGAACTCTGCCCTCACAAGTTTGTGGGGCTGCACTCATTCATTCACTCCCCAGTACAGGAGTCTTTACATGGATAACGTTATAGCAGATAACATTAACATGATTACCCATTGTTCATTCACTTCATTCAATCTGTACTCAGTGAGCACCACCTGTTATTTTACAGACACTGTTCTAGGGTCGTTGAGTAATTAGGCCCAGCACTCCACAGGCACCCAGCAGAGAATGCTTGCTCAGTGCTGCATCCTTGTAGCCTGGATGTGTCCCTGGCTCTTTCTGGTTGTCAGTTTCCCCTTCTGCTTGACAGTGGGGATGGATATGTCATCTAAATCTGTCCCGTTGCACCCCAGGTCCACAGCCCCCGTCCCTGTTGCTCCTGCTAAGCTGCCTCTGGCTTCCACTTCCCTGAGGCTAGCTGGCCAAAACTGGCTGGAACCGAGCCACAGCTGGCCCTGGCTGGCCCCTCTGGGGATGGCACCATGGCAGGCTTTCCCACTGCTCAGAGCAAAAAGCTCCATGAGGCAGACAGATGCTCCGTCCTAGGCTTTCCTTATCTGTAGCTGCCTCCACTGTGACGTCTGGAGCTGCCTGTCTCCCTGGAATCTGGAGGCATTGCCCCAGGCACAGTTACATAACCCACTGTTTTCACCTCAGTGTGGCAGCCTTTTGTGCTACCAGAATGAGTTTGAGAACTGCTGTCCTCTAGACAGAGCCCCAGACAAATCCTCAGCCTAGTGTTCATCTCTGTGCAGGACTGCAGAATGGATCCTGTCTCCCTCTGCCCTTGGTTCATGCTGCTTTACTTGACCAGCTCCTACACATCCTTCAAAGCCCTAGCAGCAATGCCCACTTCAAGTCCACCTTCTTCCTCCTTGGCTAGTCCTGAGCCATTCCCCTTGAACCAACTAGGCTACTCACCCCCATGGAAGGGTACCCATTGGTAGGTCTTCTGAGTGCCCAGGACAGGACGGCCATTGTAGAGGGCACACTGTAAGTCTCGGAAGGGCACAGAGCTTGGAGGGCAGTCCTGCGGGTAGGGATGGGTAGATGGGTCAGAGACTAGGACAGGCCTCTAGTTTCTGATTCCCCCTGCCCACACCAGTCCCGCGGGAAGCCTCGCAGAGTGGCAGGTGTATTTGGGGACATGATCAGGGAAGCACGGGGGATGCAGGGCAGACTCTAGGCCTGGGAGGTGTGCAGAACTTACTGGCAACTGGCAGAGACGGTATTCATGAGTGTCCCCCTGGCAGAGGTCCTCCCCGGGAAACCTGTGAAGAGAGGGTGACTAGAGCATCGCCAGGATCCCCAGGGATCCCCTCCCCAGAGGTGGCTGTCTGCCCTCCGCCCCCTCCAACCCCACCCGCATTCCAGCTGGATCAGTGGGATTAAAGGGCATAGCGTGTGTGGGCAGGCCAAGGGTGGGGCCAGGGACTGGGTTGGGTTAGCGGGAGAGGAGGGTCAGGGACCCCCCAGCCCTACCCAACTGGAGCCCCGGCCCGCTGCTTACTGAGAGCAATGACGGCTGCGCACCGAGACTCCCCGCCCACAGGAGCTGGAACAGCGGGTCCAGGGACTCCACGGAGTCCACCTGCCTGAGCCCTACTTGGGGAGACAGTGGCATGGCCAGTTGGTGACCCCACACTGCTGGCCGGTCTCCATCACCGCCTGCCTCTGGGTTCACACCCCCTTACCTGAGCACTGTGCCCGGGACCACAGCTCAGGAGGGTCGCGAGGAGCAGCAGGACTCTCGGGAGGGGGAACCGTCTGGGAGAGCAGAGGGGACGCCTGTGGCAGGAGCTGCCAGTCGCCCTGGGATTGAGCCCAGCCTCACTCCGCACAGTGACCTTACCTCTCTGAGCCTCACTTCCTGTCTCCAAAAAATGGGGCAATAATAGAAACCCCCTTGCAGGAAAGACTCGAGGGGTCCACTGGATAAGGTGAGGAGGGCAGGAGGTACGGCTATCTGCTATTATTACTGATAACTACTATGGTTGTTTTCTGTTTCAAAATGCACACTGTGGGTGCCTGGTGAACGTTCGGTGATTGAGGGGGGCCGTTCGAGGACAGAGCCCAGAGATCTCCTAGAGCTGGATCCTGTCCCCACCCTCCCACCACCATTGCTTCTACCTTCCTGTATGGCTGAAGGCCAGCCAATTCCCTTTCCCAGGCCTCAGTTTTCCCATCTGTACAGTGGGGACCAGCTGGACTCAATCCATGCATCTATGAGACCCTGCAGAGGGTGTGGCCAGTGGGAGCTAGGTCAGTGGCAGGGCCCTGGCAGAGGCCCTCCCCCCCTGCCCCATCCAGCATCTCGGCCCCCAGGACTGGGGATGGGACGGGGGGTGACCTGGCTCTGCTCCAGTGGGAGCCTCATGGCCTCATCAGCAAAGACCGCAGGAGGCAGGATGCCCTGCAAGAAAGAGGCCACCAATGAGGCCAGTGGAGGGAAGGAGGGAGTGGAGACAGCTGGGATGGAAGACTTTCCTGCCCCAGGCCTCAGTTTCCCCAGATATCCAGGAAGGATGAAACCACTCACCAGCTCCTCTGGCCTGGCGGGTCAGGGGTAGGCAGCCGGTGGTCGACAGTACCCAAGGGACAGGCAGGACACTCTCATGGCCCGAGCCTGGGAGGCCCCAGGGCAGCAGTGAGGAGGCAGGAGCTTACCTGGATCACAGCCCCTCCGCCCGCCACTTTCCTGGTCTCTGGCCCTGCCGGCTCTGACGTTTGGACCCCGAGCACACACTGTAGGGTCTGGGCCAGAGATGCTGAGAAACTGGGGAGCCAGGGCTGGTCCAAGGGCTGTGCTAGGCCAGCTTTGTCTCGGCTGCTCCGGGAGCCCAGAACCCCAGCAAACCCAGGAAGCAGGAAGCAGGCAGAAGCCGGACAGGGGGAGGGCACCTGACCTTCTGACAACCCACCTCTCAGCACTGGCTTGTGGAAGTCGGGGTCCAGGTGATGGAACCAGGTTGGGGGGCTCTGAAGGAGCAAACTTCCCCCTCCCCAGATGCCCTTCCCCAAGGAGTGACACACCCTCCCCTCCACCCCGAGTTTGTCTGGGCCCCTCACTTCCTGGGTAATCTGAGGACCCGCCACAGTTCTGAGCCTCAGTTTTCCCAGGAAGAAATGGGATGAGCCTCCCGTCGAGCGAAGGCTGCTGTCACCACCCCGCACCCAGCCCTGTCGGGCCCATGGAGGCTGAAGGAGCCTGTCACACGGCCTGGACGCCAGCAGGTAAAGTGGAGGGATAGGAAGGAGGACTTACCGGCCAAGGCTGAGGAACCCGACTCTTGGGCTGCCCCAGGGCGGACGGAAGCAGCGGGGCCCGACGTGAGGGGCGGGGGGGATCCCGGCGCGGCCCCTCCCACCGGGCCTCCTGGGGCGCGCCCAGGCCGGGGTCCAGAGGGGCCGAGGCCCCGTGCGCCCCCGCGCGGCCGTAGCGCTCCTCCGTGCGGATCTGCGGCAGGGGACTGACTGCCCTCCAGGCGGGCGCCCCGACCTCCTAGCTCGGCGGTCTGGTGTCCTGGCTTCAGGGTCCCTGTGCCCTTGGGAAGCCCGGAGCTGAGCGGGGCGGGGGTGCTCTGGAGGTGCTATTCTGGGCGCGGTGCTCAGGGCCCGGGAATGTGCGGGCACCGAGGTCGCCCTGCCCGGTTCCGGGAGTCCAGGACGCTGTCCGCTCCCCGCAGACGCCCGGAGAGAGTCTTAGCTGGGGTCCCTTGATCCGTCTTTCCACCCTCCCTGCCCCACGGTGGCCCTCTTCAGTGACGGAGACCCCTGGACGCCTGGCTTCCGATGCCGGGGGTGGCTGTCCCCAGTCCCAGCCGCCCCAGATGAGGGCCTCAGCTCAGCGGGGAGAAACAGAGCCCGGGGGCTGGGCGCCGGGGAGGGGAGCGCCCTCCCGGGCGGCGCATTCCCGGGCGTTGCTGTCACCCGAAGACGCGCCCGCCCCACTCCTCCTCCCGCCCGCCCTGCTGGGCCCCTGGGCAATGAGAGGCGGCTTCGGAGCCAGACCCGGGTCCAGACCCGGGTCCAGAAGCCGTCTCCCTCAGCCGTGACCCCACCCCACCGAACCAGGTTTCCCCCTGTCCACTGCGGACCCTCAGCTGTGTGTGCAGACCGAGGACGACAGGGTGACCCTAGGACTCCCCACCACCTACCCTTTCCTAGCCAGCGTCTGCCCAAGTCCCCATCTAGCCAGGAATTCAACAGGTGCCCTCTACTAGCCCACCCTCAACCCCAGTCCCTCCTATTGCCCCATAGCACCCCTGGCTCAATGGAGGGGGCACCGAAGAGCAAGTGGGTAACAAGGGTACACTCCTCTGGGCTGCTCTTTTGCCCCTGGATGGCTTGGCCTAGGCTCAACTCGGGCACCACCTCTCCCAGGAAGCCCACCTTGCCTCTCCTTAGTCCTGACCATGGACAGGGATGAGGAAGGGCTTGCTGGGTCTGGCTGCATCTGCCCTATTGCCTGGAGCTTCTCTGTAGAGGGCTGTCCAAAACCATTCACTCATTGAACATTTACTGACTTTGACTGGGGCTGGGTACAGCTGTGAACAGCTGGCCGATAATGGAGGAGTGATGGAGGTGGACCTTGCGGGGTGTACTCCCACCTCTGATCAGAGGAAACAGCCTACACCCAACCAAGGGGAGTGGGGGGAGGGCGTCAGTGAAGGGCCACACGGGGTGTCAGCAAAGGGAGCCAGACAGCCAAAGGCAAGCACAAAAGCCCTGAGTCTCAAATAAGCTTTGTGGGCTAGAAGAAGAGTCAGAAGGTCTAGGTGGCTGGAGCAAGGTGCCTTGGGGCTGGGGAGGTGGAGCTGATGCTAGGGATGATGGGAGTTGGGAGGATTGCTTTGAAGTTTGGAAAAGTTACCTTCGGCTGCTTTGGGGTCAGGTGGGGGGGCCAGGAAAGTGGTGGGAAGGAGGCCTAAGAGTGTCCTGGAGGTGTGAGCGTGGCAAGGAGCTCTGTCTAGGGGTAGGGGTGGGAAGAGGCGCTGGGGCTCTGCCCAGGAGGTGCCGTCTGGGAGAAGAGGGGTGCCCCCCTTACTAAGAAGGTCAGGCTGGGGTCAGAGGAGGGAACCTGGAGGTCACTCCTAGCAAGCCGACGGTGATATGTCTCTGGGACACCAAGGATGCTGAGCAGAAGGCAGGAGACCTGAGGCTGCAGTCCAGGGCCCAGCCGGCTGAGGAAGGTGCTGTGGTATCCTGGGCACACAGGTGGTGTTTCCAGTGGGAGGGGGAGTGCAGCCAGCATAGACTGGGTGGGGCTGACCCTGCAGGGTCCCAGGGCAGGGAGAAGTTGGGGAGCGTGGGTGGGAGCTCAGAGGCATCAGCAGGGTGGATGAGGTGAGGACGGATGGCAGCCCAATGGTCAGCAACGGGGGAGCCAGTGACCCGGAGGCCGACTGGAGAGAGCTCACCAGGGATGGCAGCAATTCATGGGGAGAGCCAGTCTGGACACTATTCCACATGCCTGCTGTGTACCCACCCTTCTCTGAGTGGGGCCTCGGAGGGGACAGAAACCACCCAGGCTCAGCCAGGGCTCTGCAGATGGCATAGTCCTACCCCTGAACTGTGCCCCGGCCCGTGGCATCCCGCACAACGTGCATAGAGGGCACTGTGACCTACAGAGAGTGCATACCGCAGGCACTGTGTTGTGCAGAGTGCATAGAGAAGAAGGCAGTGTACTCTGCAGGGAGTGAACAGAGTAGGCAGTGTGTCCTGTCAGAAGGGTATACAGCAGGCGCTTTACCCTTCAGGGAATGCATACAACAGGCATTGTGCCCTACAGAGAGTGCATACAGCAGGCACTGTGACCTGCAGGGAGTGAACAGAGTAGGCAGTGTGTCCTGTAGGCAGGGTATACAGCAAGCACTGTGCCCTGCAGGGAGTGCATACAGCAGGCACTGAATAGGAGCCCTAAGACTGGCGAGACCGGGGCTGCTGAGCCCTTGGCCTACCCCTGCCTTCCGACCCCATGCCCACAGCCCTGCTTTCCTCTCTGGTCGAGCCTCGTCCTCTGGAGGTGGCTCAGCTGAACTCAGCAGACGCCCCAGAGGCAGGGTCAGCGCAGAGCTGAAAACACCTGGGCAGCTGCGGGGGCAGCTGCTGCAGGGGTGCCTCGTGGTGACTCCCCAGAAGCTCACTCTCAGCCCTGCTCCTTCCCTTACGCTGAGCCTGGACCGAGCCCAGGGGTCATCAGGGTCCCTCCCACCCTGGGCTCCAGCCAGGACCTGCTTCCCGAGGCAGGTCAGGGCCAGATGGGGTCAAGCAGATGCCCATTTGACTGGCTGTGGCTCAGCCAGCCTCCTCCCTTAGAAATAAGCATAAGCAGACTGTGATCTCCCATGTAAAGAGGGCAGGAGGCTCGTGTCACCACATGCACCCAAGAATCCCAGGTGTCAGGGGTTACTCAGCTGTCCTTGGGCAGGAGTGTGAGAGGGGCAGTGTCTGGCTTCCACCATGGCAGGATCACCCCATAGGAACCAGGGCTCTGGTGATTGGCTAGGGGAAGAACATGTGACCCCCATGGGCCAATGAGAATCTGCCCTGGGATTTGAGCTGGACCATTTGGGGAAAGTTTCTTTCTGCTGTCTGGGATTTCTTATCAGGCAGGATGTGAGCTGGGACTGCTGCTCTTTTCTTTGCTACCCTGGGAATAGCTGCCCACCCCCCAGGAGACACCAACACAAAGGGCAGGAAGTGGAAACTCCTAGATTATTGAGGTTGTCTAAACCCCTGGGTCAAGCCACACCTGAAATCACCTACCTGTTTGTTTGTTTTTTTTTTTCCCCACACTGGCAAGTTTGAGTTTCTGTTACTTCTAAGCAAAGAGTACTGATGTATAGAAACAGTGTCCCCTCCACCACCCCTTCCTCCCCTGGGACAGTTTCTACCTCTCATATAGAAACCATGAACTCTGCCCTAGCTGGACACCAGGAGTAAGGACCGGGTTCAGGCAGGCAGCCAAGGGGCCAGTGCAGACAGATCAAGGAGCAGGGCGTTGTCGTGGAGGCTGGGGAGTGGATGGGAGCTACGCATGGCTTTGGGGGCTGTGGGGTAGAGCTGGGGAGCAGGGGAGAGTTCAAAAGCACTTTTCAGACGTGCTACCTTGTTAGGCAAGAGATAAAAAGAAAGGCTAATTACTTATGATATTGCTATGTATGGAACTGTGTTCTCTCAAATGAGTGTCCGGTTGGCCATGGCCAGCGTCGTGTGACTATCTATGATTTGGTCACTTGTTGTCCATCCTGCCTCTGTGTGGGTCATCCAGAAAGAGGGAGACCCTGGACAGGGTGGGTCCACACGGTGGCTGCTGCAACGAGCTTCAAGCACAGCAGCCGTCGCGAGGCTGGCACCGGGCGACGCAGCATCTCCTTCTGTGTGCACAGTGTCCCTGCCAGGCGAAACCGACTTGATGGCTCTGAACAACAGCAACAGGAACGTTAATGACATGGGACGAGTGACGCTTCACGAGGCAGGACTCAAGGTACAGGACTGGGCTGTTCTGAGTCACTCTGTCTGGAGAGAAATGAACAGAAGCAGGGGGACCTCAAACTACCAAGAGACAAGCGCAGGGGGAGCAGCACCGGGGTCCCTGTGCTGCGAAGCGCCTAGACTAGGGAAGGTTGGTGACAAGGACCGTCCTCCAGAGCTGACAGAGAGAGAAAGCCTTCCCCTGGAGCCTGTGCTCTGAATTGGGACTGTGAGTGGATGAATTTCTGTTTGTTACAGCCATCCAGTTGTGGTGTTTCTGTTACAGCAGCACTAGATGATTAAGATAAATATAAAGCCATTTATGGGTTTTTTTTCTTACATATATTTATCAGTGTAAACGTAGACCGGAAATGGGAAGAAACAAACACCCACCGCTGCACACAATTTTCGGGCAGAGTTACGGGTGATTCTGAGCTGTGACCTCATAGGTCTTGCTTGAATTTCTTGTAATGTGTTTCCCTTTGTTTTCCCTTTTTAATAAACGGTACTTTGGACTACAGAAAAGTTACAAAGATACTGTTTTTCTTTTTACTAAACAGCGTTTTGGATTACAGAAAAGTTACAAAGATACTAAGTGAGTGTTTTAGGTACCTAGTCCTGCTCTTACGCGGGACTCCAGTGAACAGAAATGTATTCCCTCACAGTCTAGGGGGCTCCGAGCTCAAGTTCAGGGTGCTAGCTTCAGGCCAAGGCTTTCTCTGTCAGTTCTCAGGGAAGGTCCTTGTCTCTTTGAGCTGGCAACTCTCTTCCCCCATTCCTGCTTTGCTGCCTGCTTGTCTCATCTCTTTTGCATCTCAAAATAGAGGATTCAAGACATACTCTGTACTAATCCTGTGTATTAACAGGAGAGACAGAGCCCATTCCCAGCTAGGGCTACCACCCAGGCATAGAGCTTAGAATTTAGGCATCACACTTTACCTGCTGCTGCCCGGTTGATCGTAACTCATAGCGACCCTATAGGACACAGTAGAACTGAATGGCTTCATAATGTCCAAGGATCGCCTGGTGGGTTCAAACTGCAGACCTTTCGGTGAGGATGTAACCCTTACCCGCTGCTCCAATTACAGTGTCCCTCCTACCTCTAGAGGGACATAATTCAGTCTGCGACAGAGTGTTCCCATATGTCCTCTGTGGCAGACAACCCTGTTAACCTAACCCTAATCCCCAAGACATTCCCGAAAATGGATGAAGTGAAGGGAAGGGTCTTGAGACGGGAGATGGTCATGGGCCACTCAGGTCCTTGTCAGAGGGTGGCAGGGGGGTCAGAGTTAGAGGGGGAGATGTGAGGATGGAAGCAGAGAGAGAGAGAGAGAGGGAGGGAGGGACAGGAGACACTCCCCGCAGGCTCTGAAGACACAGGAAGGTGCCATAGGCCAAGGGACATGGGGGCTCTAAAAGCCAGAAAAGGCAGGAGACCATTGTCCCTTGGGGTCTCTGAAGGGAACCTGTTGATGTTTGGATTTCAGGCCTGTGAGATAAGACTGGTTCTGCTCTCCAGACCCCAGAACTGAGGTCCTGAGCATGTGACTTTGATCCCTCAGTGGGAGGTGTTTCAGCAGCTGCAGGTGACACATACCCTTCACCTGGCTGTCCCTCCTGGTGACAACTTTCAGCACATGATTGACTTGTCACAACTAAGAAACCCGAATGAGCACGTTCCTCTGGACCGAGACCAGACTGTCCCACACCAGCAGTTTCTCCACTAACGTCCCCTGTCCCAGGAGCTCATGTCACACTGAGTGACTCCTTGTCATTAGTAAAACGACCCACCCGGACGAGGTCACAGAGCCGCTGGCTCTGCTGCTCACAGGGCATGTCTGTGTCGCAGAGCCAGAGTTGACCAATGTCCCTGCTGTGAGGTTGGTGCTGCGTCCACCGGGGAGAGGACACAGCCCCCTCCTGCTGACCTGACTGCGGCCCACCTATGTGAGCCACTGGAGGACAAATCTGGGGGATCTGTGTCCCCTCGTTTTCACCTTGCGCAGACAGGTTTCTCGGTTCCTCAAGGGGTCCTGTGGTGGTAGCCTGTTCCTGCCTGGTGTCCCCCAGGCCTCTTATTTCTGCTCTCTAACCAGCTCTGGCACCAAACCCGCCCTTCAGGCTCCGCACCGGTAGAGCCTGGAGACTGGGGTGGTGGGGGGGCGACGAGCAGGATGCTTTGTTCTCCCTTCAGAGCAAAGACAGAGACCGAGGCCCGTAGCTGGTGCTGAAGCCGATGGCCTGGACCCTGTAAGCAGGGGTGGGGATGGGGAGGGAGGGAGAAGGGGACAAGGGCCCTCAGAACCAAGCCCTGGGCACTAGGAGGAAGTGGAACTTTGAAGGAGATGTGAATGTGAACCGAGAGGTAGGCATAAATGTGCAGAGAGGTCTTTCCTGGGTGAAGGGAGAGGAGAAGGTTCTAGAAGGAGCCAGTGTTGTACAGCATGGAGAGGCAGAGAGACACAAGGGCAAGAATAGGTCCTGGATGGGGGAGGCAGCGCGGAGGGCCCTTGCATTCCATTTCAGGTGGCTCTGCTTTCAGGCATCAGAGTCAGGGGTTTCTGGGGTGTGGGTGGCTGTGCGGACCCCTCCCACCTCTGCTCACGAGGCCGCTGGTCTCCTGAGATGCGTGGTCAGGCTGAGGGTTCATGGGGACCAACGCATGAACGAACGGCTTGTACGAAAAGCCAGGAGTCCAGATGTGGGCTGAGTCAAGTCTTCCCAGCCTGGAGCGCTTCCCATACCCTGCCTGGCACCTTCCAGAAGGACAGCGCCCAGCCCTGTGAGCCTCCCCAGGCCTCCCAGGAGCCTGGCGGCCAGAGCTGCCTCAGCAGCAGTTTCTCCACCTGCCCCAGGTATTTTAAGCCCAGGTGCCCGGCTCGTCGCCTGGGGAATCTGCTGAGTCTGGTGGACTACCCCAGGTCAGCAGAGACTGGGGGGTGGGGGGAGGAGTCATCTTTGGGGGACTTTGTGGAGGGGGTGAAAAGGGACCATGGTCCAACAGGAGCAGCAGCTGGCCACCACCCAGTGTTGGGAGCCCTGGGGACGAACCAGAAGGGAAGGGCCAGGCTGTTGCTGAATGCTCCCTGCCCCTTCCCAGAGCTGAAATGCTGGCTGTGCCACACCAAGTGGGCCTCAGTTTCCCCCTTGGTGAAATGGAGGTGAACGGACTTGACATCCTCTAACAAGAGTAACAACAAAGTCAGGGTGACAATCAGTGCCACCTGGGGGAAAACGAGTGCCTAAGACTCCCCTCCTCATTCCCAAACTCGAGCCCTGCGCCCCTTGCTGATGGAGGCTCCCTCAAGTCCACAGCCCTAGACTGGGACACCCCCCTTGGGTGAGTCACATCTCTGAGAGATCCCCCTGACACCTGGGTCACCCCACTCTGCTTTCTGTGGTTTAGTTTGAACTGGGGTGAAATTCACCAAACATCGAAGGAGCGATTTGAGTGGATAACTTGTGGTTTCCAGTGCACATACAATCTTGTGCAACCATCGCTACTCTCTAATTCTGGAACATTTTTGTCAACCCACATGGGACTCTGTGCCCTCAGCAGCCGCTCCCATTCCCCTCCCCCTCGCCCCTGGCAATCACCCCCCGCCCCCGTGCTCGGCCTCCGTGGCCTTGCCTGTTACGGGACGGTGCACAGAGATGCAGTCACATGATACGTGGCCTGCTCTGTGGCGTGTTTTGGGGTCCTGTGCATGCTATAGCATCCATTAGAGCTTCGTCTCTGTCTGCGGTGAACCCCATCCCCCCGCCTGGCCAGCCCACGCTGCGCTCACCCATCCGTCATGCGGCTGTCCTTCCCTTCACTGCCCTCAGCCCTCCTGGCCTTCCAGGCTATATTTCTGACTGTGACTTCGAGTTTCCTGGTCCCCTCTCCCCTCCAGCACGTCAGCTCCCCTACGGTGCCTGGCACTTATCAGACAAACGTTTGCTGAGAGAGGCCAACAGCCTAGGATGGAGGAGAACAAGGACAGGAGGTGGCGCAGGAAGTGTCCCCGGGAGGGGACAGGATGGGACAGAGGGCTGATCCACCTGCAGCCAAAGCTCTCCCGGGCTTTTGGAGAGAGAGGCTGGCATGGGGGTGCCATTGCCAGCTGCCCCTGGAAGCCCCGGTGGTAGACTGGGACAGGCAGGGGGAGGGTGGTCCTTGCTCGAGGGACACTGGCCAGGATGGGGGCGTCCTGGTTCCACAGCGAAGCTCAGCCAGGAAGTCCAGCGGCAGGCAGGAGGTGCTGGGGGGTCAGACCATGGCTCCGGGGAGGGAACCCGTTTCCGGGCAGGCGGCGTCAGCTGACCAGGCTGCAAGGCAGAGGGCCAGTGGCTTCTGACTTCCCTGGGGCTGTTTGGGCAGCTTGGTGCCCGCCCCAGTGTGAGGGCTCTGCCTGCCACCTCTCCTGGGGCTGGTGGGCTGGGGCAGGGGCACTGGCTGGGTCCTGGTCACCTGCAGCCTGGCAATGCTGTAATTTCATGTGCCTCAGTTTCCTCGTCTGAAACACTGGCTGGGAATGTCATCCACGTCACGGAAAGGGGCTTTGTGACCCTCAGTGCGGTGACGTCTGGGACGGTCACCTTGTAGTCTCTTAATCCGTGGCCACTTTTTGAGGGCCGGGCCAGATCGGTCCTGGGCACATTGAGCCCAGCCCAGGCTCTGCACATAGTAGGTGCTTTGTGAATCCCTGAATGAATGCACGTGGCTGGAGATTCCCTCTCTTGGGAAAGCTGGCTCTCTGTCCCTATAGATTCCAGTGTGACAGCGATGTGACTGCTCAGGCCCCTGCCCCCGAAGCTGCTCACCTTCCTGCACACTGCCCCTGGCTCTCATTAGCAGGGGACTCCGGCCGCAGCCAGCTGGCCCCCAGCCCTGCTGGCCTGAAATCCTAAACTGGACCCCCAGGGAGGCAGTGAGCTCTGTCTTACCACACACATCGGGACCTCTGCAGGGCCCCCTGTGCCCGGGGCACCCCCACCCCGCACCTGGAGGGCATGTGACAACTCAGAGGGCGTCTTCTGTGCTCTGCTGGTGTGGCTGGTCAGATAACCAGTCTGTTCTCTGGAAAATTCCAAAGGCTGATTCCAGCCACTTGGAGCCCTGCTAACCCCTCCCCACTCACGGGCTTATGTAACACGGAGGGATTAATGCCTTGCGTTCACAGGCAGCTGTCTGGATTCAAATCCTGGCCCGGGCCCTCCATGGCTAGGGAAGTGATTTCACCTCTCTGGGCCTCAGTGTGCTCACCTGTAAGATGGGGGTGACCATCGCAGTGTGTCCCAGAGTGGAGGAAAGGCTGAGCTGGGAGAATGCAGGACGTAGGGTATGGCAAGGGCTCAGGGGTACCTCCCATGGCCCCCAGGGTCCAAACCTCTCCAGTGTCTTCTCATCAGACTGGCCCCTCAGACCTGTCTCTCGCTGACTGGTGCCCCAAGGGCTAGACCGCTGTGTCAGACCATCAGTCCCTCCAGCCCTGTCCCTGCCCAGGCTTCACTGCACTAAATTCTGCCAAAGCTCCCCTGAGCCACCGGCTCAAACCCCCTTGTTATCAAGTGAGACCCGGGACACTTCCGTGGTGACACCCGCAGACATACAGTGCACTTAGACACACACACACCTGACACACAAAGCCACACAACACACACCTGGAGACACACAGCAGCACACCGTCACGCGTGAAGACGCCCAGAGCCTGCAAGGAGAACTCGGACACAGCGTTCACCCCCCCACGGAGCCCTGCCTGAGCTCTGGGGAGACGCCAGCAAGTGCTGGTGCACTCTTCTGGGCCTCAGTTTCCTGCTCAGTAAAGTGGGCGCTCCTACATTCCCTGTCTCCAGCCTCCCTGCCGCCCGGCGTCCCAGCGCGCCCACGCGCCCCCAAGCGCCGGTCCCCTCCTGCTGCGGGCCAACCCGGGAGCGCCCGGACTCCGCCCCTCCCTGCCCCCGCGGCCAATGAGACGCGCCCCGGCTGCGGCGGACCCCGGAGTGGCGGTGGTGCGGCCCCGGGGTTCGCCAAGGCTGCGCCAGCGCCGGCGCCAGTTCCCAGGGCAGGATGGAGCCCCGGCCGCGGCGGCGGAGGCGCAGGAGCCGCCAACTGGTTGCCTCCTTCCTTCGCGATCCGGGCTCTGGGCGCGTTTACCGGCGCGGGCAGCTGATCGGGAAGGTGGGGACGCCCTCCCTGGGTCCGCGGCGGGGGCGCGCGCGATCAGGCTGCGCAGGACGCGGGGCGCGGGACGCCTGGCTTTGTCTGGGCGCAGTGCTTGGGTGCTGGCGAGTTGGGGTCTCTGCTGAGAGTTGGTGGGCTGGGAGTCAGAGCCTGTGGCGGGGATCGTGTGGCGGGAAGGGCATTGTGTGATGGGTCTCGGAGCCTTTGTGTGTCACTCAGCGCTGTGTGGTGTTGCCAGGTGTGTGGTGCGTAGTTTTGTGTGTCTCAATATGTTACACATTTCTGTGCCTTCTACGGGTCCTGTGCTGTCTTGTGTAGTCTGTGCTGTACTGCTTGTCACTGTGTTGTGTGTCCGCGTTCTGCGTCTGTGCGTTGGACTGTGCCCCTGTGTTGTGTTGTGTTGTGTGGCCTCCTCTGTGTATCTGTGTATTGTCTGTTCCTGTGCTGTGGTGTGTGTCTGTGTGTTGTACTGTGTGTCCATGTGTAGTGTTGTGTTGTGTGGCCTGCTCTGCGTATCCGTGCGTCCATGTGCTGTGGTGTGTTCTGGTTGTGTCTAAGTCCTGGGTCCATGAGGGTGTAAGCCGTGTGTCCATGCTTCTCGAAGTCTGTCCAGCTGCAGATATGTGTGAAAGGACCCTGGCACACCAGGCTCCCTGGCGGCCTGGAGCCTCTGCCCCACTGACACCTGCCTGGCCCAGGTGCGGCACCCCTGTCTGCCCCTAGTGTCTTCCGGTCCACGGAGCAGGCTAACCCCTTTGCCCACAGGGTGCCTTCAGCCGCTGCTACAAGCTGATGGACATGTCCACCAGTGCTGTGTTTGCCCTCAAGGTGGTGCCCCGTGGGGGGAGCGGGGCAGGGCAGCTGCGCCCAGGAGGGAAGGTACAGCGCTGTCCTCGTCCCAAGGGGCGCATGGCTCGGACGGGTCCCCAGGGCGGTTCCTCCCGTTTTGTGGGGGGGAGGGTCCTCCTGCGGGCTGTATCTGTGCTGTGCACACGCAGTGGCCGTGCCCACAGGTGGACCGTGAGATTGCCTTGCACAGCCGCCTGAGACACCCCAACATCGTGGCCTTCCACGGCCACTTTGCTGACCGTGACCACGTGTACATGGTGCTGGAGTACTGCAGCCGCCAGGTGCCGGGCGAGGGGGGGACCAGGGAAGGGGGACAGGGGGAGCAGGGGTGCCCAGCCACGTCTCCAGTGCCCCTGTGTGCCCAGCCTGTGCCCACCTGCCCAACGCATGCCCTCTGCCGGTGTCCGGTCGTCAGTGCTTCCGGGGCCCGCTCACACCCATCTGCGCGCCTCTCGCTCACCTGTCTCCACCTCGCTCACCTGAGCACACCTGTCTCCACCTGTGACCAGGGTATGCTGTAGTCACCATGCCTGAACTCACCCATGCTCTCTGTGCCCGCCTGAGTCTCACCTGGGCCCGCCTGCGTTTACCCGTGCTCCCCAGAGATGATCTCTGCCCAGCCCCCACTCCACCATGCCCACCTTGGCCCAGCTGAACTTAGTCGTGCCTTCAAGGACCCTTGAACTCACTTTGCCTACCTGTGTCCACCTGGGCCCAGCTTGTGCCCATTCTGCGCTCACCTGTGGTCACGTGGTCCCTCTCAAACTCACCTGTGGTCATCTGAGTCCCTCTTAGCTCCTCCGAGCTCGCCACGCTCACCTCTGTGCCCCCAGCTCACTGACGGCACTGCGCCCACCCCAGCGTCGGCCGCCCCCGCCTTCTTCCGGGGCACCGTGAGCTCAGCCGCGTCTGCTGCCCGCAGTCTCTGGCCCACGTGCTGAAGGCAAGGCAGACCTTGACGGAGCCCGAGGTGCGCTACTACCTGCGGGGCCTGGTCAGCGGCCTGCGGTACCTGCACCAGCGACGCATCGTGCACAGAGACCTGAAACTCAGTGAGTGCCGCGGGGGGACGGGCGGGGACGGCGGGGGGCGGCTCCGCCTTCACCCCGGCCCTGGCTTCCTCCGTCCCCACCCAGGTAACTTCCTTTTGAACAAGAGGATGGAGGTGAAGATAGGAGACCTGGGGCTGGCCGCCCTGCTGGGGCCCGGGGGCCGCTGCCACAGGTGAGACGGGGCGGCTCTGGCTGGCATCGGTCCCGCTGTGCGTCGGATGCAGGAACCTGAGCCGCCGCTCCCCCTCCGCCAGAGTGCTGTGTGGCACCCCCAACTTCCTGGCCCCTGAGGTGGTCTCCAGGAACGGACACTCCTGTGAGTCGGACGTCTGGGCTCTGGGCTGCGTCATGTGAGTGGGGTCCCGGGACCTCTGGGTCTGGGCGAACTGGGAAAGACCTGCCAGTTGGGGCCAGGTGTGGGCAGGTGGGGACACACACAGACCGGTCAAGGTGGACATAAGTGTGTGCCCGAACCACAGACCGCTGGGTCAATTCTGACATCCAGAGTCCCACGGGAAAGCAGAGAAGGGCCCCGTCGGGTTTCCTAGGTGCAGCTGCAGGGTTCCAAGGGCTACCCTTTAGGTGAGCGGCCATAGCCGTTAACCCTTGCACTGCTAGGACCCCTTTCAACACAGACAGAGGAGGCCAAGTGAGGTTATGGGCAGGTGTGAGCACGTGTGAGCACATGTGTGTGGACGTCGGTGGGCTTGTGCAGAAGTGGGCCGTCATTCGCCAGTGCAAGTGTGCATAGGTCACGTGGGGGCGGGTGTGAGGATGGACAGATGTGCGCAGGTGAGTGTGGGTGTGGCAGGTGGTAGGTGCCCAGTAGATCAGGGCACGTGGGGTTACATCCAACAGCCGGGTACCTGCAGCAGCGGAGCAGTGTGAGCCTGTAGTAAACAGCACTGGGCAGGTGTTTGCCGACCTGGGCAGGTGCAGCGCAGACAGGTCTCCCCGAGCCCGGAGTGGTCCGACAGGAGCAGCTGTGCACAGGTGTGGGGAGCGCAGGCAGAGTGTGTGCAGCATGGGGGTGAGCGGTAGGCACAGCCAGGTAGGCACAGCCAGGTAGCCACAAGCAAAACCCCGGAAGACACCCAAGACGGGTGCCCGCAGAGGCCCAGGCTTCCCCCCGGCTCCCCAGGTACATGGTGCTGACCGGCACCCCGCCCTTCGCGGCGGCGCCGCTCTCGGAGATGTACCGGAACATCCGCGACGGCCGCTACCCAGAGCCCGCGCACCTGTCGCCCGGCGCGCGCAGCCTCATCGCCCGCCTGCTGTCGCCCGAGCCGGCCCGGCGGCCCAGCCTGGACCACCTGCTGCAAGACGAGTTCTTCACCCAGGTGCTGCTGGAGGGGCGGGCTGGGGACTCAGGGGCCCGCGGAAGCGGGTGACCCGGGCCTGGTGCGACCCCACCCTCCTCCCGAAGGGCTTCACTCCGGACCGGCTGCCCGCCCACTCCTGCCACAGCCCGCCCATCTTCACCGTCCCAGTCCCGCTGGGCGGGCTGCTCCGGAAGGTGGGCCAGCTGCTGCTGACCCCCCAGTGCCGGCCGCCCTGTGAGTGCCTCGCTGCCCACACCTGTCCCCCTCTGCTCATACCGCCAGTGCGTGCTCTCTCCTGCTCCACACCGGCCTGCGGCCCCTTCACCTGCCCCTACCTGCCCCTCGCCTGCCCATGCCTCTGTCCTGCTCTGTGTTTGACACCTGTCCCACCCCTAACACACCAAGCCATGCCCTCCACCTGCTCCACAATGTTTCCACACCGTGGAAGAGGCGGATGTGGGGTCCAGACCCTGCCCCCCAAGCGTCCTCGTGCCTTCCCCAGGCCCTTTCCCTCCCAAAGAGACCCTGGGACCAGAGGGAGAGAGCCCAGCGCCTGAGCCCATGGAGTGGGGCAGTCAGGTGAGGAGCCAGGGGCCAGGGGCACGAGCACAGGGGAGCACGGCGCGCAGGGGGGAGCATGGGGTGCACTGGTGGACCTAGGGCGTCAGTCCCATCCTGGGGCAGACCCTCAGCCACCCCCGGACCCCCTCCCCGCCCCAGGCTTTCCTGCACCCCTGATCCGAGGCCCCATCCCATCTGGGATCCCCAGCCCTGGACCCCACCCTCTGCCCCCAGGGCCCGCAGGGTGGGATCTGTGAGTGTCTCTGTGCCTCCAGCCTTGGCATTTCCTGAGGGCCGGGCCCCACCGCCCTAATTCCCTCCATTTGCTCACTCCATGCACATTTATTGAGTGCCTACTGTATGCCTTTGAGGTACTCCCGGGCTGCCTTGCCATCGAAGCCCCTCTGTCCTGTATGTTGAGTCAGCTCAGGGCAGGGCTGGGTGAGTGGTAAGGCAAGGTGTATTCTGGAGGGCCGCAGGGGGTCTAGGGCCCCTCACCCACCTCAGGCAGCCCCTCACCCCTCTGCTGTCTCCACAGGCCTCCCTGTCCATGAGAGTGCCCCACCGCCCTGTGACCCCTGTCTGCCTGCTCACTCAAGGAGCCCTCAGGAGTGACCCGGAGGGTGAGCGCCTCTCTGCCTGTCAAGAATTACAATCCCTCTCCTGACCTCAGTTCTCCCATCTGTATAATGGGAGTACCACAAGGAATCCTTCTGGGCTGAAACTAACATTTACCTGGACACAGGCAGCTAGCAGGAGCCCAGACCTGTCTGCCCCCTTCTTTCGTGGCCCCACCAGTCTGTCTCCCCAGGGTGCGAGGGGAGCCCCTGGCCGGAGGTGGAGGCAGCCATCCGTGGCCTGCAGCTCTGCCTGGATGCCGGCCCCCCAGGTAGGAGCCCCACCCTGCTCACAGGGGTCTTCTCTCGCTTAATGTACCAGAGATATTGTCCTCACCTCCATCCAGGCTCCTCCCAGCATTCTTGGGGCTCCTCTGGGGGGCAGGGAGGTGGCAGAGTGAGAAGGTGGTTCCAGGGCACTGGGACCTCAGGCGAGGTGATAGCCTCACTGTCGTGTGCCTCAGTTTCCCCCCTGTAATTACAGTGCCACTGAAGTGGTCACCAAGGGCCATCTGAGACGTAGCCAGGCCTCTTTGTGCTTGCCTTACAATGGCTGTCAGGAGCTTAGTGGCACAGCTGAGAAGCACTCCGCTGCTAACCCAAAGGCTGGCGGCTCCCTTGGAGAAACGTGGTGACCTGCCCGCTGGATTACAGCCCCCCAGATTGCAGCCGGGGAGCCCTACGATGTGGTTCTGCTCTGCACCATGGGGCCAGCAGGGGTCGACCCCGTGGCACATGACAGCGATGACCATTACTTTCATTCTGGGTGACATGTTGTGGGTGTCTTGAGGGGCGCTGTGAGTCCCTCAGGGTCTAGGTCTCTCAAGTGCTTAATCCTGTCCTGCCTGAGAGTCAGAGCCACTGAGCCAGGAAGTGCAACACTGGGCCGTCACCAACACTGAGCCTCTGTCCCCTGTCCCAGGGCCCCACAGCATCCTTCCCATTCCTACACTCACGGAGAAACCAAGAAAAAGAAAAGGTGTGAGTCAATTCCAGCTCATAGGCACCCCAGGGCACAGAGGAGGGTGCTCTGTAGGGTGTCCGAGGGGCTGCTGCCGGGTTTGACGTGCTGGCCTTTCGGTGAGCGGGCTTTCCTCGTTCCTGGGTCCCCAGAGCTCCGCAGAGAGGATGCCCTGCACTCCAGCCCGAGGTCACCACCCTTTGAGCCTCTTCGTCACCACAGCAGACCATGTTGCATTTTGTCAGGTGTCCTACACCTGCAGACCCCAAAAGAGGCCTAACATTTTCAGGTCTTTCTGTCAAGTTTTCCTGGAGACGATTTTTCCCCCCAGTTTTTAATAACCATTAAAACATACCTTTAAATTTGAAGAAAAGTGGTAAAGATGGTGCAAAGAGTGCCCGCGGCCAGCTCCACTTTGTCCTCCTCCCCTGTCTCCCCCTCCCCATCTCCCTCTCCATCTTCCCCTCCCCCATCTCCCCTCCCCATCTTCCCTTCCCCATCTCCCTCTCCGTCTCCCCTCCCCCTGCCCCTCCCCCACTTCCCCCTCCGTCTCCCCTCCCCCATCTGCCCCTCCCCATCCCTCTCCCCCATCTCCCTCTCCATCTCCTCCTCCCCCATCTCCCCCTCCCCGATTCCTCTCCCTCATTTCCCCCTCCGTCTCCCCTCCCCGCCTAACCCTCCTGTGGCCTCTGTCACCACCACGGGGGGTCTGTCACTGCAGGAAGGCTGACACAGGGGCTTTATTCAGTGTCACCGCGTTGGCCAGAGCGCTCTTTCTGTTCTGGGGTCCCGTGTTGCAATGAGCATTTTCATTTGTTTTCAATTTTTTTTTAATTCGTATATATTTTGTTTTATTGGCGTTGAAAAGGCACACAGCAAAACACACACCCACTGGACAACTTTTCCTCGTACAAGTCAGTGACATTCAAGACTTCCTTCAGGTTGTGTGACTGTCTGTCCCCCTCCCCCCAGCAGTTTCTCCCCTCACTGACACCCACTCGCTGCCCCCTGAACCTCCTGTCTTAGAGTTGCCATTGTCAATTTGATCCCATGTAATCCCCCCCAAGACCAAGCACTTGCTCTTGAGTCTGACTCATCACAACCCTATGGGACAGAGCAGAACTGCATTGCAGGGTTTCCAGCTAGCAGCTGGTGGATTCAAACCAACGACCTTCTGGTTAGCAGGCAAGCGCTTAACCACTGCACCACCGGGGCTGCTGATCTCATATTTAAACAAACAAACAATTGCTGTTGAGGTTATTCGGACTCAAAGCGAACCAACGGGACAGAGCAGAGCTACCTCATCGAGTTCCCAAGGAGCACCTGGTAGATTTGAAATGCCAGCCTTTTGGTTAGCAGAGGTACCACTGCACTGCTCTGCTACCAGGATTTCCTGATCCTGTACAGGCAGTCCCTAAGAGAGCACGATGCCCAAGACAGACCCTTCACTAAATAAGTGAAACTGTAGTTTGGTCTTAAGAAGACTGAAGGGGGTTGTTTTGGTGTCAGGTTTAAAGACGGTCTCAGTTTATCCAAACTCCATGGCTCCAGAAAGTCTGGATTCCATGACAGTTTGAAATTCTGTTTCACATTTCCCCCTTTTGATCAAAATACTTTTTAGAAAAGATTTAAATAAAAACAAAGCAGAGCCTTACAGTATGGCAAGCATTCCAGAAGCCCCTCGTAATTCCAGGGTCCCTGATACATCCCCTCAAGCCAAGTGCTGGTTGCCTGCTTCTTGGACTTTTGTCACTGACCCCTCTGCCTGCAATCTTGCCCTGGTCCCTGCTGGGTTTCTGGGTCCCACTTCCATCTCAGCTCCCCTCACCTTTGTGCCCAGCCATGCAGGACCCCCCAGGAGAGCAGCAGCCCCTCCTGTGGGCCCCCAAGTGGGTGGACTATTCCAGCAAATATGGCTTCGGGTACCAGCTGTCAGACGGGGGCAGTGGAGTCCTGCTTCGAGACGGCACCCACATGGCCCTGCGCCCCCCAGGGGGGTAAGTAGTCAGGCTCCTGTCCTCTGGAGGGCAGGCTGTCCCCTCCCCTTCCTACCTCAGCTGTTTAGTAAGCACCTTCTGTGTGCATCCGCACTGCCTGGTGGAGGAGACAGTGCTAAAGAAGTGAATGACTAAGGTGATTTCAGGAAGCAGTTTTCTGAAGGCACAGGAAGGTGAGGTGGCAGGCAGAGAGGGGAGGCGACTCCTGAAAGCACTATATGGAGGGCCCCTTGGAGGAGGTGATGTTCAGGTGGCACGTGGGCAACAAGAAGGATTCCACAAGCACAGCACTGCAGCCACAGGCAACAGCACGTGCAAAGGCCCTGAGGCAGGGCTGAGGCTGGTAGGGCCGAGGCTGGTAGGGCTGAAGGACAGTGAGGAAGCTGGAGTGAGTGAGGGGAGAAGGGAGGACCTGACGGATGTTTCAGTCCCTGCAGGCCACTGCAGGGTCCGAGTGGTGGTCAGACAGCTGGGAGGGGGCTGCATTCTGGACACTGTTCGAAGGTGGGAAGGATCGAGCAGCCACCATCTGTGAAGGGAAGATGGCCCAAGGGCAGCTTGGAGCTGATCAGGACATCAGTAGGGATGAGCTGAGATGTCTCAAAGGAGACCCTGAGTTGAGGGCTGGCCCCATGGGTCTGGAGTGGGGGGCGAGGCCAAGGCAGCAGTCAAGCACAAGGCAGGGGACAGGGAGAGTTACAGCACCTCGGGACCCCTGTAACAAGATACACCAGAGGCGCTGGCTTCTAAGAGTTGGTGTCCGTCGTTTCACCGTTGTGGGACCCGAAGTCCTTGGTGGTGCGAGTGGCAAAGCACTCAACTACTGGCTGAGAGACCGGCTGTCTGAAGCCACCCAGACACCTCAGAAGACAGGCCTGGCCCCCTGCTTCTGAAAGGCTGTGGCTGTGGGTGTCACTGGGTTGGTTCCAACTCGCAGTGACCCAGTGGACCACAAAACAAAACCCTGCCTGGTCCTCACAGTGCTGGTGACACTTGAGCTGTGTCAGTCCCTCTCGCCGAGGGTCTTTCTCTTTTCTGCTGACCCTCCACTCTACCAGGCAGGATGTCCTTCTCCAGGGAGTGGCCCCTCCTGACAACGTGTAGTCTCACCACTCTCGATTCCCAGGGGCCGGCTGGCCATACCTGTTCCAAGACCAGTTTGGTCAATCTTCTGGTCATGCCTGTTGCCATGAATTCCAACTCAGCAGCCCTGTGAGACTGAGAACGGCTCACCTCTGTGGGGTCGGGGGCAAGAGGCCGTCGGGGCACTGGCTCTCTGGGGGAGGGGCTTTGGTGACAGTCCCGCAGTTCCTTGGCTGGTAGAGGGGTCCTCCCACGGTGTCCCAGCCCCCACCCCGTCTTTGCGTCTATTCTCTTCGATCAGTCAGAAGCGATTAGGTTGGGACCCACCGTGCACTGGGCTGACCTTACCAACGTAGAAGAAAAAGTGCCCTTGAGAGCAGGGTTGTATTTTCAGGCCCAGGCCCAGGACTTCAATAGGACCTTGTCGTTAGTTGCTGTCCCATCGTCCCCTCTCACAGCTACCCCACGTGTGCGGAGCAGAACCGCCCCCAGGGTTTTCAGTGTGGCCCCCCCGGAAGTGTGGGAAGCGGCCGTCAGGTCTTTCTCCTGAGGCGCCCGGGTGGGAGCGAACTGCCAACCTTCCCACCAGGAGCAGAGCCCTTAGCTGTTTACAGCTTCCAGGGACCTGGATGCATCACTGAGGGTGGCGAGGTCCGAGCAGGTGGAGCTGCGTGGGACAGTGTCCATGGGCCTGGGGGACCTGAGACTGAGCCCCGACAGCCAGCGCTGCCCACTGGGCTCTCTCCGCCTCTCCAGCCAGGTCTGCTACGCATCCGACCGCGGGAAGCTGGAGACGTTCGCCCTGAGGGACGTGCCCGGTGCGCTGGGCACCAAGTTGGCTGTCCTCCGTCTCTTCACCCGTTACCTGCAGCAGAATCTGCGGAAGGTGAGGCCGTGGGGAGGGGTGGGGCGGGGCTGATGGGGTGAGGCTGGGCGGGTCGGGGTGCGGCTGTGTGAGGGTGGGCAGTGGGCGGGGCTTACAGGATGGGGCCGGGGCCGGTGGGCCGGTCTGTGAGAGGGGGTGAGGCTGGGCAGGGCTAGGGGAGGGGCCGGAAGGTGGGCGGGGCTGGAGGGTGGGACGGGGCTAATGGGACCTTGGCTGGGTGGGTAGGGTGGAGCAGCTGGTGACAACAGTGGCCCTGAACTCCACGTGGCTGAGCATGGCTGGGGGTGGGCGAGGCTGGCGACGCTGGGCGGGGCTAGGGAGCTTGGGGTGGGCGGGGCGGGGCGGGACCGGGTGTGACTTGGCAGGGCTGGTGGGGCGGGGCTGGCCTGGCTGGGGCGGGGCTGGGGGCGGGGCTGGGGCGGAGTCAGACGGGGTGGGATGGGCAGCGACGCCCTGGCCCTGACCCTCGCGTGCCTGGCTCTGCCCCCAGGAGGGGACCCTGTCCAGCCCCGCGCCGCCCGCGGGACCTCGCCTCTGCCTCCTGCGTTTCCTAGTGTTCGACCAGGCCTCGATGCTCCTCTTCAGCAACGGGACAGTGCAGGTGAGGGACAGGCGGCGCGGGGCCAGCTTTTCAGAAGCTCCCGGAGAACTGGGCTTCCGCAAAGGAAAAGTGTTGACTCTGAAACCCAAACCCTGCCAAACCCAAACGAAAACATGTTGAAATGACAGCAAAATGTCATTCTCACTCCTCTTCCCACGGGGTTAAATTTAGCGCCTGCAAAAATGTCATTTTGGTGGAAAGTTATTTTTAAGTTTGATGTTTCCCAAGCAGCTCCGAGGGTTTCCAAGAAGTCCCAGCCAGTCCTAAAATGTGTTATGAAAGTGATCTTCTAAAATGCTGGCCTTATTTAATTTTTGCAATCAAAGCAAAAACTCTGCTCAAACTAGGGTGCCAGTAGCCGGTCCTGTGCTCGCCAGAGCGGGGCCACGGCAGCCACAAGTCAGAGAGAAGGCTTGAAAATTTGTGGGTTAATACTCAGAGAGACACCCCAATGGCACCAAGTGAAGTGCTAGGCTGCTAACTGAAAGGTCGGTGGTCTGCACCCACTCGGCACAGCCGCAGAGTAGAAGCCTGGCAACCGGCTTCCATGAAGATTAACCCATTGCTGTCAGGTTGGTTTCAACTCCTGGCGACCCTATAGGACAGAGAGGAACTGCCACATAGGGCTTCCAGTGTTGTCGTCTTTATAGAAGCAGATTGCCAGGTCTTTCTGCCGTAGAGCCTCTGGGTGCATTCAAACTCTCAACCTTTTCAGCAGCATGAGAGGGCTTAACCCCTGCATCAAAACCAGTGCTCCCTCAGTAATGATTACAGCCTAGGAAACCCTATGGGACAGTTCTACTCTGTCACACAGGGTCTCTATCAGTCCCAACCGGCTGGACAGCACCAACAGTGCTCAGAGAGGGAAGAGAGACCCCTGAGGCTGCAGAGTTACTGGAAGGGCTCGGAACTGCATGGAGAGGTCGCACTGGGTGGCCATGGGTGGGGGAACCCTCCTCTGAGCCTCAGTTTCCCCTTCTGCAGTTGAGCTCTTAGCTCTGGACTCAGCTTTTATGGGCAAGGCAGGCACAAAGACCCAGCTGGCAGTCCGGGGCCCTCTGGTCGTTCCCCCTGAAGGGCCAGGGCTAGGGGCAGCTGCGGGAAGCCTTCCTCCCTCCGCTCCAGCTCTTGCCCTTTGGCAGGTCAGCTGCAGTGGTGAGCAGGTTTGGCTGGTGCTGAGTGGTGAGGGTGACAACCTGATGCTCACCCTGTGGGAACAGGGCCGGCCCAGCACCTCCTACCCGCTGGGGGTCCTGCGGAGCCGCGGCTGCACCCCAGACACCCGCCAGCGCCTGCACCTCGCTCTGCGCATGCTCCAGAGCATCTAGTGACCTGAGGGTCCCACGGGACCTCTGCCGGACCCTGAGGGTCCCAGGGGACCTCTGCCTGACCCTGAGGGTCCCAGGGGACCTCTGCCCGATACTGAGGGTTCCAGGGATCTTCCTGTGGCTCCTCCAGAGGGGATGTCCTTGGGGTCATGCAGGGAGCATGGGGGTCCTTGCTTTGTGGCATGACTGTTCAGTCTAGACTTTTGTCTTGCCTTGTCAGTTTTCCATTAAAGAAATTTGTGCTCTGTGTCTTGTGGTTGGCCTCTCATGTCAGCGCCAAACAACTTATAGTTACCAGGAGGCGAGTGGCTTGTGATGTAGGGGGGACACTTAAAAAAATGTTGTCACCTGTCCAATACATGTGTCTGTGCGTGGGTGTCAGTGTGCAAGGGGCATCTGTGAAAATGCGAGTGGCAGGACAGTTGTTGATTCTTAAAAACCACTGTTAATTTTTTAAAAGTATGTCACTTTGTGAGCAAGGGGTGCAAATAGAAAAAGGGATGCTGTGTGTCTTAAAGTGAGGAAAGGTGTTCATCAGAGTTGTATCCTCTCCAAAGACCTTTTCAATCTGTATGCCGAGCAAGTAATCCACGAAGCTGGACCATACAGTGAAGAAGAAGACGTCAGGATTGGAGGACCACTCATTAACAGCCTGTGTTAGGCAGACGACACCACCTTACTTGCTGGAAGTGAAGAAGCTTTGAGACAGTTACTGATGAAGATCGAGCACCACAGCCTTCAGTAGGAATTGCACCTCAAATATTAGGAAAACAAAAATCCTCACCACTGGACCAGCAAGCAACACTGTCAGAAACAGAGAAAGGATTGAGGTTGGCAAGGGTTTCGTTTCACCTGGGTCCACAATCAACCCCCACAGAAGCAGCAGTCAAGAAATCAAAAGATGCATTGCACTGGGAAAATCTGCTGCAAAGGATCCCTTTAAATGTTGAAAAGTAAAGGTGTCACCCTGGAGACTAAAATGTGCCTGATCTAAGCCATGGTATTTTCAATCACATTACATGCATGTCAAAGCTGAACCGTGAACAAAGAAGAGGGAAGAAAAATTGATGCCTTTGTGTTGTGGTGTGGGAGAAGAATGTTGAATGTCCCATGGACCGCCAAAGAACAACCATCCGTTCTGCAAGAAGTTCACCCAGAGCGCTCCTTGGAAGCAAAGATGGTGAGACTGCGTCTGACATCCTTTGGACTTCCTGTCAGAAGGGGTCAGTCCCTGGAGAAGGACGTCATGCTTGGTAGAGTGGAGGGTCAGCAAAAAAGAGGACGACCCTGATGAGATGGACTGACAAAGCAGCTACAGTGAAAACCCATCCTGGGAGCAGTGCAGGCCGGCAGGGTTTTACTCTGCTGTGCACGGGGCCGTCAGGAGTCGGACCGGACTCGGCAGGACCTAAGAATAGCAACAGAACTCTGTGGCGGTTTGGTTTTAAAACTCCTCGCATTCCTCCAGGCAGTGGTTCTCAATGGTGTGATTTTGCTGGCAGGAGACATTTGGAGATGTCTGGGGACATTTGTGGGTGTCGCAACTGGGGGTGCTACTGGGATCGAGTGGATGAGGGCCAGGGATGCTGCTCAACTCCCCGCAGTGCGCAGGATGCCCCGACCACACCAGAGAGGGCTCTGGCCCTGTGCCCACCGTGCTCAGGGGCAGAGACGCTGTGCTCACTATTTGGAGATATCTGGGCTTGGTCCCTGCTGGAACCACACACCAGAATCAGCTCCGGATGGGGTCAGAAGGTGTAAACCAGGGGGCCCTTCTCTGGGGAGCATTCTAGGATGTCAGCGTGTCAGATGGGTGCCTCACCCTGGCTCCACCTCTGCCTCTGCACTCCCAGACACTCACCACCCACAGGCATTGCAAGGCCTAGATGGTATGCCGCAGGTCCTGCTGCCGTCTGGCCAGTTACTGATGTCATTTTAGGCAGAAAGGTGGGGCTGGGGCTCCCGTGGCCAGCTCCTCCCCCCCCCAGGTAAGGCAGTGGGCGCCAGCCAGCCTGTTCCAACTCATAGCAACCCGACGCGCAACAGAAGGAAACCCTGCCCGTCCCCCAGGTCACCCCAATTTTTGTTGTGATTGAGTCCTTTGCTGCAGCTGCAGTGTGGGTCCATCTCCTCAGGACCCTTGCTCTTCCTTGCAGACTGGCTGCTGGACCAAGCTGGACCAGGCATGATGTCCTCCTCCTGGGACTGGTCCCTCCTGGTAACATCTCCAAGGTACAAGGGACAGTCTTGTTATCCTGGCCTCTAAGAAGCCCTGGCTGTCCTTCTTCCTGGTCACACTGTTCTTTCCTCTGGCATCCGTGGTGTGGTCAGCCTTCGCCAACACCACAACTCACAGGCGTCTGTTCTCCTTCGGTCTTCCTTGTTCATTGTCCAGCTTTCTCATGCATCTGACACATTGAAAACACCACGGCTTGGGTCAGACGCCCCTTAGTCTTTAGGTCTTTGCTTTTGAGCATTTACAAGAGATCTTTTGCAGCTGACTTCCTCAGTGCAGTACACCTTTTAGTTTCTGGCTGGCTAATTCCGTGGACGGTGACGTGGATCCGAGTCAAATGAAAGCCTTGACAACGTCAGTCTTTTCATCACGATGTTGCTAACTGGTCCAGTTGTGAGGATTTGTGTTTTCTGGATGTTGAGGCCCAATCCACACTGCAGGCTGTGGTCTTCATCAGTGAGTATTTCAAGTCCTCTTCACTTCCAGAAAACATAGCTGTGTCCTCTGCAGCACACAGGTTGTTAAGAAGCCTTCCTCCAATGCAGATGCCTCGTTCTTCTCTGTACAGTCCAGTTCCTCGGATTGTCTGCTCAGCACACAGACTGCCTCGGTACGGTGGAAGGACACAAACCAGCCTCGATGCACACCTCTCCTGATTGTGAACACGGCAGTGGCCCCTCGTTCTAAGTGCAGGCGCCTCTGACCTGTGTACAGTCCTCTGCGGACCACCACCTCATTTTTTTTAGTGTTTTATGGTGCTTCAAGTGAAAGTTTACAATCCAAGTCAATTTCCTGCCTGAAAACTTACCCCCCTTGCTGTATGACCGCAGCTGCTCTCCCCAACCTGTGACAGCACACGCCTCCTCTCTACCCTGCCTGTCCCTTTGTCCATTCAGCCAGCTGCTGTCCCCTCTGCCCTCTCATCTCACCTCTGGACAGAAACTGCCCAGGTCACCTCATGTGTGTACTTAACCCAGAAACCACACTCTTCCCCAGGATCGCTTTACGTCTCACAGCAGGACGGCCTCTCGATCCCTGTACAGGTCCATCAAGAGCACAATTAGCAGTTCTGGAATTCCCACTGTCCGCAATGTTAGCTAGAATTTATTATGACCCACACTGCCAGAAGCCTTTCCTTAGTCAGCAAAACACAGATCAACACCTTTCTGGCATTCCCTGCTCTCAGCCGAGATCACTCTGACATCAGCAATGATACCCCTGGTTCCACGTCTTCTTCTGAATCCAGCCTGAATTTCTGGCCATTCCTTGTTGATACTGCAGCTGCCTGTGAATAATTTCAGCAACAATTTATTTGTGTGTGATATTCATGATATTGTCTAATATTTTCTATGTTCAGTTGGATCCCCTTTCTTTGGAAGGGGCATAAATAAGAAGCTCTTGTTGTTGGCTGGCTAGGTTGCTGTCCTCCAAATTCCTCTTCCAGTGCTGCAGCTGTTTGTTGAGATATCTCGAGTGATAGTCCATCAATTCCAGGAGCCTTGTTTTTCGCCAAGGCCTTCAAGGCAGCTTTGACTTCTTCCTTCAGTACCATCGGTTCCTGGTCACAGGGTGCCTCTTCAGATGGCCAAACACCAACCAGTTCTTTCTGGGCTAAGGACGCTGCGTGTTCCTCTGTCTTCTTTTGATGCTCCCTGAGTCGTTTAATATTTTCCCTGTAGAATCCTTCGCTACTGTAACTTAAAGCTTGAATTCTTTTTTCCAGTTCTTTCAGCTTGAGAAATGCCACGAATATTCTTCCCTTTTGATTTTCTGTCTCCAGTTCTTCACACGTGTCGCTTTAATACTTTGTCTTCTCCAGCTGCCCTCGGAAATCCTCTACTCAGCTCTTTGACTTCACCATTCCTTCCTTTTGCCTTAGCTGCTCAACGTTCAAGAGCAAGTTTCAGAGTCTCTTCTGACACCCAGTTGGGTCTTTTCTTCCTGTCTTTCCTGCTTTTGTAATGACCTCTTGTTCTCTGCATGGATGATGTCCTTGATGTCATTCCACAAGTTGTGTGGTCTTCAGTCATTAGTGTTTAAGGTGTCAAATCGGTTCTTGAGATGCTCTCTGAACTCAGGCTGGATGGACTTGAGGTTCCTTCTTGTTGTTTTTAGCTCGTATGGACTTGTTCTGAGTTACTTCAGTTTCCACTCGAACTTGCGAGTGAGCCGTTGGTGGTCTGAGCTGCAGCCGACCCCTGATCTTGTCCTGGCTGCTGATACGCAGTGCTTCCGTCATCCCTTTCCACAGATGTAGTAGACTGGAGTCCTGGGAATTCCATCTGGTGAGGTCCAAGTGTAGAGTTGCCATGCATGTTGGTGAGAAAAGAGACTTGCAGAGAAGTCCCTGGTCTTGTGAGATTCTGTCGTAGATCTCTGTCACCGTTTCTGTGACCTGGGCCATGGTTTCCAACTGTCGGTGTTTGTTTCTCACTTTCACAGTCCGATCACCAGCAATGATACAGGCTTCCATCCGGCTTGTATGTTCCATCATGTAACAGATTGCTCATACAACGATTTCAGACTGCAGAAGTGGGTAAAAATCTTCAGTGTTTTCATCTTTGACCTTAGCGGTGGGTGCGTAAATTTGAATCACAGTCGTATTAACTGCCCTTCCTTGTAGGCATATGGATATCATCCTATCACTGGCAGCATGGTACTTCAGGATAGATCTTGAAATGTTCTTTTTAATGACGAACGCAGCACCATTCTTCTTTGAGTTTTCTTTCCCAGCTTTAGTAGACCGTATGGTTGTCAGACTCAAAATGGCCCAAATCGGTTCCGTTTCAGCTCACCAATGCCTAGGACAGTGACACGTGTACCATTTCATTTTTGACGATTTCCAATTTTCCTACATTCATACTTTGTACATTCCGTGTTCCGATTATTAGTGGATGTGTGCAGCTGTTTCTCCTCATTTTCAGTCATGTCACATCGGCAAATGTAGGTCCCCAAGTCCTTACTCCATCCATGCCATTAAGGTCACCTCGACTTTGAGGGCCTTCTAACCTGGGGAGCTGGTTTTGCGGCACTGTATCTGCCAGTGTTCTGTCATTGTTCATAAGGTTTTCCCTGGCTAATTCTTTTCAAAAGTAGACTGCTGGGTTTTTATTCCTAGATGCTCAGCTGAAACCTGTCCACCCTGGGTGACCGTGCTGGTATCTGAATACCGGTGGCATAGCTTCCAACATCACAGCAACACGCCATCCCTGCGGTCTCACAAACTGACAGATGTGGGGCTGGGGGTCCGTGGGATCCCCTAACCCAGGGAGGTTAGGCCCCCCAGAGAAGACTTGGTACTATCTGGGGACGTTGGTGGGTGTCACAGCTTGAGGAGGAGGATTCTACTGACATCAAGTTGGAGGAGACCAGGGACGCCGCTCAGCACCCTGCCGTGCCCTCCTGGAGGCCGATGTGGTTCCTGTGTCAGCAGTGCGGAGGCGGGGAGACCCTGTCGCAGAAACCTGAGCTGAAATCTTTGCAGATGTAATGCTTTGTTTCCCAAAGCCTAATTTCTGCTGTTATCTGAAAGGAACCATGAAGGTGGAAAACGCCTGCCCCTGAGAAGCAGATGGCCTGGCGTCCACCCAGCACCCTGCCCGCGTGTCCCTCAGTTGGTGACGTCCCTCAGCTGAGGTCGGCGCTGCGTCTTGAACGCAATGCCCAGCACTTGCTCAGGTAGCACTTCCCGGCTCTGCTGAGGTCCCTGTGTCCTGGAACAGCCACCCGCAGTGGGGCACCGGCCCCTCTGGCAGGGACACCGCTGCCTGCCGCCTTTCTCTGGTGAGCTGCTCTTGCTGTTTGGCTCCCCCAGGATGGTCCTGACTCACATCGGCCCCGAGAACCCCAGGCCCAAATACCGCCCGGTCCCGTGCCATGCCGTAACTGTCCTCACACTGCAGCCCATTGTTGCAGCTGCTGTGTCCACCTGCCTCTTTTCAGCTGACCCCCCACCTTACCAAGCGTGACGTCCTTCTCCAGGGACTGAGCCCTCCTGAAAAGATGTCTGAAGTAGGAGGAATGCCAATGAAGTTTGGAAACTTGTCCTAGAGAAAGGGCTCCATCCCTGGTTGCTGACCACCGCTACCATCTCCTTCTAAGCCCTCCCTTTGGGAAGCCGTGCACTGATGCCAGCACCTAGTCCACCTTTGAAAGCAAATTTGGGACTCTTCTGGAACGGCCTTCAGAGCTGTCGTTGTATTACGATTGATGTCCTGAGTGTCATCAAAATGTTTTCCTTTCAATATTTGCTTTCTCTTTAGTTAAAGAAAAAAGTCACTGGGGGCCAGATCCGATGAGCAGGGAGGGTACCCTGATACACTGATTTGTTTGCTGGCTAAAGACTCCCTCATGGCAGCTGTACAATGAAGTTCACGAACTTGCCACCAAGTGTAAAGGCCATTCCAGAAAAAGGGTTCCAAAACTGCTCTGAAGGGTGGACTGGGCGCTGGCAGTGGCTCACAGCTTCACAGGAGGAGGACTTCGGAGGTGACCGTGGCCATATTCAGCAGTGAGGTACGTCACACTTAGAACAATGGAGTTGGCGGACTTGATTGTTGGGCTTCGCATGTCAGACAGTCTCACCATCTTTGCTCACAAGGAGCGCCCTGGCTGTGCCTCTGCCAGAGCAGGTCTGTGTGTTCTTCGGGGGTCCGTGCTGTACCCTAACATTCAAATCACACTGTGTGATGTTCACTGTCAGTTCAGGGAATGAACGTGGACGCAATCTCCTTGTGAGAAACTGTGACCAGAGACATAAGCCTCAAGTGCCTCCCTTTCTAGGTGCAAGACCCCCGGCTGCGCCCCCTCTCATTTAAGCCCACTCACTGAGTAGGGGGAGAGAGGAGGGAAGCCCCAGGAGTCACGGCCCCCCCCCGGCTTACACCACCCAGCCCACTGGGGACTCATTCTGGTGCACGCTGTGAACAGCGGTTGCGCGCGGAGCATTTCCCTGTGGTTGGCTCCACCCCTCCCTTCCAATGAGACCGTAGGACCGAGAGAAGCTACCACAGGATCCCGGGGGCAGGAGGGCCCGGGGGACAGGGTGGTCCATCTGGGAAGGAATGATGCAGGCCCTGTCCGAGCAGATGGGTCAGGGGCCGCGTGCCTTGGTGTGGTGTGGCTGGGTGTGGGAGCAGGAGCGGCTCTTCTGCGTGAAATGGGAGGCTGGAAGCTTCCCCAGGGAGGCTGGGAGGAGGGGTGTGGGTGGGAGAGGAGCCAGTGGGCGGGCAAAGTAGACACATGAGTGTCGTGACCTTGTAAAAATTAACCTGTTGCCGCTGAGCAAGTCACTGATTGCGAACCTATCAGAAAGGGCCAAACTAGCGCCATAGGGTTCCTAAGGCCACAACCTTTATATGGGAGCCCTGATGGCCCAGTGGTTAGCGGCTCCACAGCTAACCAAACGGCAGACAGCTCAAACCCACTGTGGGGCGGTTGTCCTGTCCTGCAGGGTCACTGTGAGTTGACATCTGTTGGACAGCAGTGGGTGTTTGGATTTCAGCTTTGCAGAAGCAGACGGTCATGTCCGTCTCCCCTGGAGCAGCGGTGGGCCCAACCCTCCAACACAAAGTCCCAGACAAGTCGGCAGCTGAGCTTGGGCGGTGGCGGAGCACCTGACCACTGCATCACCAGGGCAGGTGTTTTAAAAAAAATCACCCAGGTGAGATTGCTCTCGGACAAAAGTAACCATTTTATAGCGCACAGTTCCGTGGCACTTGGGGCACTCTCAGTGGTGTGCGACCACCACTTCTGTCCAGTTCCAGAACATTCTGTCTCCCCAGGAGAACCACCCTTGCTCCCAGGCACACACCCTGTTGTTGCGAGGTGCCATCCAGTCGGTTCTGACTCACAGCAACACTGCCCGGTCCAGTGCCATCTCACGGTCATCACATTTGAGCCCCTCACTGCGGCCACGGGGTCGGCTCGCCTCACGGAGGGTCTTCCTCTTTTTCGCTGGCTCTCTCCTCAGCATGTTGTCCTTCTCCAGGGACTCATCCCTCCTGAAAACCTGTTCCCAGTATGTGAGATGCAGTCTCACCATCCTTGCTCCCAAGGAGCACTCTGGGAGCACTTCTACAGGACAGATCTGAGCAACCACAACTCCACTTTCCGTCTTACGGCGTCCCCTCTTCTGGCCAACCCACATCGGTGGAATCAGGCACTGTGAGGCCTTCATGCCTGACCTCTTCACTGAACTTCACATGTTCAAGCTTCCTCCCTGCTGTACATGTACCAGTGATCCATACTTTTTTATGGCCGAGTAATATTCTGTTTTCACCAGCCCGTGTTTTCTGAAGCAGACCATCGGGTCCTTTTTCCCGGTGTCTCTCAGTCTGGAAGCGCCACTGAAAACCTGCCCAACATGGGTGACCCTGCTGGTGTTTGAGACATTCGTGGCATAACATCCAACGTCCCGGCAACACACAAGCCACCACAGGACGACAAATTGATAGACAAGAAGTTATGGCTGCAGCAATGGGATCAACTGTGAGGACAGTGTGGGACCCAGCAGGGTTTGGGCTTGTTGGATGTGGGGTTTCTGTGAATTGGAACCAAATGGACGTCACCTAGCAACAACAATGTTCCGTTGTAGGGATGGACCACGTTGTGTTGATCAGTTGACGACATCACGAACTTCGGGTCACAAGTGGCAGAAGCTTTCCTCTTGTGTGATCAAGAGGGTGTCGTAAGTGACACTGTTTCTCATGGACTGAATTGTTTTCCCCCAAAAAATCTGTGTAGCAGTTTAGCTAGGCCATGATTCCCAGTGTTGTGTGATGTTTCTTTATGATGCCTAATGAGGGAGGAGGGGAGGCAGCTGTGTTGGTGGATGAGCCTGTACTGTATCTTCAGGCCATCTTTTGGGATATAAAAAGGAAAGGGAAGCAAGCAGAGAGATTCGTGGACTTCATACCACCAAGAAAGCAGTACAGGGAGCAGAGCGTGTTCATTGGAAAGGAGCAGGGTTCCTGAACCTCTTCTGAGTCCCAGGGGAAAACTGATGACAAGGACCTTCCTCCAGAGTCAGCAGAGAAAGCCTTCCCCTGGAGCTGATGCCCTGAATTTGGACATTGAATCTACTGGACTGTGACAAGATAAAATTTCTCTTTTTAAAGCCATCCACTTGTGATATTTATGGTAAAGCAGCACTAGATGATCCAAACAGTGTGTGATCTCTTAGACCAGGTTGTAAAATTACGATACCTGGGCTTCCTCCTTGTTCTTACATGGATAACCCACTGGTGTGGGGGACACTGACTGCCATATTGTGAGGAGACTCAAGTAGCTGTGCAGAGCCATCCACATGGACAGAAACCAAAGCCTCTGGCCAACAACCACATGAGGGACCCCCTTGGGGATGGCTTCACCGACCTGGTCGAGGCTTCTGATGATGCTTCCCTAGCCACCTTCTTGACTGCAGCCTTGAGAGAGACCCCAAGGCAAGACCACCCCACTCAGTGACTGCCGGATTCCAGACCATGGGGAGCTAGGAGAAGCAAGGGTGCGTTGTTGCTTGAAGCTACTAGGTTTGGGGGTGACAGGTTTTACAGCTACAAAGAGCCCAAACAAGCCAGCAGCTCGGCTTCACTTCCTCCCAGGTACCATTTGCGGGTGAGGGGACGGGGAAGAGCAAATGTCCCCAGCGTGCTTCACTGTGTCTATTGCAAAATGACCTACCTAGAATGTTTATTTCCATCTGTTTGTGGGCGTGAGGGCAGCAACAATCCGTGAGAATCTCCCACGCCCAGGGCCCACAGTGATGGCTCGTTGACAACCAGCCAACCACAGAATGTATTAATTCTGTCACCTCCCAGGCCGACGCATCTTGCTAAGCAAGGGAATGGGCAAAGCACCACACCACCCTCGCACGCAGAGTTTCTGGAATTTTCTTTAGAGGGGTTAACTGTGTGCACCCAGAAATAAGAACATTAGAGCTTCCAGATACGGCCATGGATCCACCTCAGCCCTGGCCAGATCCCTGACCAGATTCTTTGTTAATGTTTCTTTCTTTCTTTCTTTTTTAATAAACCACTAATAACATTTTTAACTGTGTGGGAGGAGAGGAAACTTGTTTTTGCACAAGCAGTTCCTTGAGTCCGTTTACCCTTTGCTCTGGCCTGAGACTCAGCGGGACCTTGTGGGCCACGTCCTTATGGGTCCCTCGTAGCTGTGACTTGACCTCTTCTCCAGTCATCAGCAAGCAAGGTGGAGCCAGAAGTCAGAGATGATTGGTTGCTACTGTGGCAACTGTTTGTGAGGTCACAAAGGTTCATAGGGTCCAAGCCCTGGCTAAAGACAGGGGTCTAATCCTCCAGGAGAAAACCCTGGTGGCACAGTAGTTAGAGCTATGACTGCTAACCAGAAAATTGGCAATTTGATCTATCAGGTGCTCCTTGGAAACTCAAAGGGGCAGGTCTACTTTGTCCTATAGGGTTGTTATGAGTGGATTTGTTTTTTTGTTTTCTTTTTTAATTCTATAGGGTTACAGTGAGCTGGAACTGACTCAATAGCAATGGGCTTGGTTTGGTTTTGGTTTTAACTCAAGACTCTTCCTTTCCCCATTTTACAGATGAGGAAACTGAGGCTTGTGTATTTCTTCGACAAATAAATTGCAGAAATGAAAGGGAGGGTTGAGAGTAGGTCAGCCCTGGTCCCACGTTAAGATTTTACCCTGAAACTGTTGTCGTTAGGTGTCCTGGGGTCTGTTCCAGCTCACAGCAACCGGATGTGCAGCAGAATGAAACACTGCCTGTCCTGCGCCGTCCTCAGACTCACCGTCACGCCCAAGGTCGCTGCTGCAGCCCGGTCCGTCTCCTTGAGGGTCTTCCTCTTTCTCACGGATCCTTTTTACCAAGCATGATGTCTTTCTCCAGGACGAGTACCTTCTGACCGCATGCCCAAAGATGGTTAGACACAGTCTTCCAAGGAGCACTCTGGTTGTACTTCTTCCAGGACAGATTTGTTTGTTCTTTGGGTGGTCCATGGGACCTTCCATATTCTTCTCCAGCACCGCAATTTAAAGACATCCCTTCTTCCATCTTCCTTATTCATGGTCTGGCTTTTATGTGCGTATGATGTCACTGAGGATGCCATGGCTTGGGTCAGGCACACTTTAGCCTTCAAGGTGACATCTTTACTTTTCAATACTTTAAAGAGGTCCTTCGCAGCAGATTTTCCCAACGTAATGAGTCTTTTGATTTCTTGACTGCTGCTTCCATGGGGGTTGATTGTGGACTTCAGTAAAATGAAATCCTTAACAACCTCAATCCTTTTTCCATTTATGACAGTGTTGCTTACTGGGTCAGTTGTGAGGATGTTTGTTTTCTTGATGTTGAGGTGCGATCCGTACTGAAGGCTGTGGTCCTTGATCTTCATCAGTAAGCATTTCAAATCATCTTCATTTCTAGCAAGTAAGGTGGTGTCGTCTGTATAACACAGGTTGTTAATGAGGCGTCCTCCAATCCCGATGCCTCATTCTTGGATTATTTGCTCGGCACACAGATTGAAAAGGTCTGGTGAGAGGATACAACCCTGACGCACGCCTTTCCTTGAATTTAAACCATGCAGTGTCCCCTTGTTCTGTTTGCACGACTGCCTCTTGATCCATATAAAATTCCTTAAGAGCACAATTAGGTGTTCTGGGATTCCCATTCTCTGCAACGTTAGCCGTCATTTAGTATGATCCTCACAGTTGAATGCTTTTGTGTTGTTGATGAAACACAAGTAAACATCTTTCTGGTATTCTTCGCTTTCAGCCAAGATCCAGCTGACATCAGCAGTGACATCCCTGGTTCCACGTCCTCTTCTGAGTCCAGCTGGAATTTGTGGCAGTTCCCTGTCAATATACTATTGCAGCCACTTTCAAATGACCTTGAGCAGAATTTTGGTTGCATGTGATATTAACAATATTGTTCCGTCGTTTCCACATTCGGTTGGATCCCGTTTCTTTGGAATGGGTGTAAATATGGATCTCTTCCTGTCAGTTGGCTAGGTAGCTGCCCTCCGATTTTCTTAGCATAGACGAGTGAGCACTTCCAGTGCTGCATTTGCTTGTTGAAATATCTCAGTTGATTTTCTGTGAATTCCTGGAGCCTGGATTTTTCCAGAGCTTTCAGTGCAGCTTCGACTTCTTCCTCCAGTACCGTCAGTTCCTGACCACGTGCTACCTTTTCTCATGGCTGAGTACCGACCAGTGCATTCTGATCTGACGACCCCGTGTCTCCCTTCCGTCTTCTCTAGCTGCTCCCTGAGTCATTTCATAGTTTCCTGGTAGAATCTGTCACTACTGCAACTTGAGGCTTGAATTTTTTCTGCAGTTCCTTCAGTTTGAGAACTGCAGAGCGTGTTCGCCCCACCTGGTTCTCCGGCTCCAGCTCTGCATGTGCTGTTGTAACACTTTCTTTCGTCTTTTCGAGCTGCCCTTTGAAATACACTCAGGTTTTTACTTCGCCGCTTCTTCCTTTTGCTTTGGCTGCCCAACATTCAAGAGCAAGTTTCAGAGTCTCCTCTGACAACAGTTTGGTCTTTTCTCTCTTTCCCTTCGTTTTAATGACCTCTTGCTCTCTTCACAGGTGATGTCTTTGACGTCGTTCCACAACTTGTCTGGTCTTCGGTCATTAGTGATCAACACATCAAATCTTCTCTCGAGATGGTCTCTAAACTCAGGAGGGCTCTGCTCAAGGTCATACTTTGGCTTTCTTGGGTGTCTTCTGATTTTCTTCAGCTTTGGTTTGAATTCGCATACGAGTAGTTGATGGTCTGTGCCCCAGTCCGCACCTGGTCTTGTTCGGACTGCTGACACAGGGGTTTTACATCTTCTCTTTCCGCAGATAAACTCCGTTTGATTCCTGTGTATTCCATCTGGTCAGGTCCATGTGTATAGTCACTGATGACTATACACTTTATGCTGATGAAAAACGCGTTTGTGATGAAGAAGTCTGTGGTCTTGCAAAATTCTGTCACACCATCTCCAGCGTCCTTTCTGTCACCAAGGCCATGTTTTCCAACTACCGATCGTTCTCTATTTCCAACGTTCACACTCCAGTCACCAGCAATTATCAACGCACCCTGATTTCATGTTCAGTCAATTTCAGACTGCAGAAGCTGGTAAAAATCTTAAATCCCTTGATCTTTGGCCTTAATGGTTGGTGTATAAATTTGAATAACAGTCGTGTTATTCGGCTGTCCTTGCAGGCCTGTGGATAGTACCCTGTCACTGACAGCATGTACTTCAGGACAGATCTGGAGATGTTCTTTTCGATGACGAGTGCAGCACCATTTCTCTTCAAGTTTTCGTTCCTGGCATAGTGGACCATGTGATTGTCAGATCCCAGATGGCCAAGGCCATTCCATTTCTGCTCACTGATGCCTAGGATATCTTTGTTTATGCATTCCATTTCGTTTTTGACAATTTCCAGCTTTCCTAGATTCGTACCTGGTACATTCCGTGTTCTGATTACTAATAGAAGTTTGCATCTTTCTTCGCATTTTGGGTGATGTCACACCAGTGAACAAAGGTCCCAAAGGCTTTACTCCACCCTGCTAAGGGCAACTCTACTTTGAGGAGGCAGCTCTCCCCCCGTTGTCTTCCGAGTGCCTGCCCGTCTGGGGGGCTCACTTTCTGGCACCATATTGGACAATGTTCTGCTGCTATTTGTAAGGTTTTCCCTGGCTAATTCTTTTCAGAAGTAGACTTCTGGGTCCTTCTTCCTAGTCTGTCTTACTCCGAAAGCTCAGCTGAGACCTGTCCACCATGGGTGACCCTGCTGGCATCTGAATACTTGTGACATACCTTCCAGTGTCACAGCAACAGACAAGTCCCCACAGTAGAACAAACTGACACACAAGCGGGGGGATAGAATATTCCTCAACTATTAAAAGGAACAAAACACTGATACAGGCCATGACGTGGGTCAACCCTGAGAACATCACGTCAGAGGAGTGAGACACAGAGAGCCACATGTCGTGGGACTGTGCTCACGTGAAGCGTCCGGCGAGGCAGGTGGGTGGAGGCAGGAAACAGATCAGTGGTTGCCGGGGGCTGCGGTGCGCATGGGGACACAGTCCGTGGCCTTCTTCCTGCGGAGTCCTGCGTTTCCTTGTTTACCAAAGAACTCACAATGAGTTTGAGTCCGTTTCAAGGTTGCACAGATAACCAGATAACCAGAGACAGTGGCTTCTCCACATCCTTGGCCCCCCAGCCACTATGACCGATTGCAGGAAAGGTGGGCACTGCCCCTACCCCAGGCTCGTGCCATCTCTGCCTTGCCCGAGGGTCAGTGAAAAGTGGACTCCCAGGAACCCCGAAGCCATGGCTCCCTGACTCTCCTTAGCCCAGAACTGAAACATTCCCGAAGCCCACTCTGCACACAAAGGGGAAAGGGAGCTGTGAAACACAGAATAACAGTTGTGAAGACCCTGCTTCTTAGTTCAAGTAGATGCAGGAGACCAGAGGGCAGCGGGCATCTGGAGGCTGATGAGAAGGCAGGAAGGGATGGGCATCAGCTGAGCAGGCCTGGGACACCCAGGTGGAAAGGGGGACTGCGCTTTCACAATCATAAGGATAATGAAAAGCATTTCCATAGCTGAACGTCCACTATGTGGGGCCCGGACACCAGCTGGGGCTTGGTCTCTCATGTTCCTTGGGCAGGAACTCATCCCGTCCCACCGAATGACTTCTGGGGGCCCCTCTGACCTGCCCTCTCCCTCTCCATCTTCTGAGATGCCCAAGATGTTCACAGCCACTCAGAAGAAAAATGCCATTTAATTGAAGAAAGCCAATAAATGGAGTCTCTCCTGCCGCTGAGACTGTTAGGGACCTGATAGTGTCCCCTAAAAGACACATTGTAGCCTTAAGCGAAGGAGCCCTGCTGGCACGACAGTTAAGCGCTCAGTGGGGAACACAAAGGTCAGCTGTTCGAACCCACCCAGAGTGTCTGGGGGAGAAAGACCCGGTGACCTGCTTTTGGACAGCCGACCGCCTCTGGGGCAGCTGTGCGGTCAGAAGAGGTCTCTGTGAGTCAGAACGGGCTCAGCAACAGTGGTTTAACCCCATGTGCCTCCAAAGGTGACTCTGGACACAGGGTCTTTGCAGATGCCAGCAGTTAAGATGAGGGCACCCGAAAGTGGCATGGGCCCTTATCTGGTTTCAAGTGTCCTTAGAAAAGACGAAAGACAGAGACACACAGGACAGACCTCATGAAAAGAGAGAGGCAGACCCCACAGCCAGAAGCCCAGGAACGACCCAAGTCCTCCATAGCTGGGGGATGCCAGGAAGCCTCCTCCCCTGGAGACTTTGGAGACAGGACACGTTCCTGCCGACACCTCAAATTTGGACTTGTGCCCTCCAGAAACGTGGGAGAATACTTTTCTACTCTAGTAAGCCACCAAGGTGGTTGCAGCCACCCAGGGCATTAACAGAGGGAGAGAAGCAGAATTCTCAAGGTGCAGGGAGCAGAGAGGGTGCTGTGGTCGCTCTGTGTCACCCTCTCAGACCCTGGACACAGCTGGCTCTGCCCAGGTGTAGACAAGCCTTCATGTACTCATCAATAAACATTTACAGAGCGCCCGCTGTGTGCCATCCCTAAGCTGCTGGGACAAGGCGACCAGCAGTGAAGGGCGAAGGAAGCAGTCGCGTTTGCGCCCCGAAGGGAGCTCACAGCCAGGGATCGAGCCACCTGGCACGAAGGTCTGGTTTTCCCAGGTAATCGGGTTTGGTGCTGAGAGGGCAGGGTGTCACCTGCATCCGTGGTCACACGGTGGCGACAGAGGACGGTCTTTGTGGTCCTGCGACGGTGGACGCGGAGTGTGCCAGGCAGGGTGTCGTGTGCTGCTCTGGCCACAAGGTGGCAAAAGAGGACGGCCGTCCTGGTCCCAAGTGATGCGGCAGAGGCTGGGCTCGGGGACCAGGTCGGGGGGCCCGGGGACCAGGTCGGGGGGCTCTCGGCGTCAGCCGGTTTCGGCCCCAGAGCGGACGCAGTCCTGGTCTGGGCAGAAATCGTGGCGCTCCGTCAGTCCCGATGGCTGCGGGGTTCGCTGCGGTCTGCGTTCACGCGCTCTCTCCCCTGGGCGCACAGATGGTCCCGTGATTGATTAGGGGGAATCTGCAGGCAAGAAACCCTACCGGGCAGTTAGACTTTCTCAGGTGGGGTCACCGGGAGTCGGACCGAACGCACAGCAGCCGCTTCTTCTCCCCTCCCTCATCCACCTGCCAGATTGGTGTATGAAAACACAGGCTGTCCAGCTAGATGCGAATTTCAGAGAAACAACAGGATTTGGGGTACAGGTGTGTCCCGAATATTGCCTGGGACATGCTGCCGTGAGGGCCATCGAGTCGCTTCCGACTCAGAGCCCCTCCACCTACAACAGAACGCACACAGCCAGTTCCAGGGGTCCCCACAATCGCTGTGTCTGAGCCCACTGTCGCAGCCACTGTCTGTCCACCTCGGGCAGGGTCTTCCTCGCCTGGGACTCTCCCCTCCACCGAGCGTGATGTCCTTCTCCAGGGCCTGGCTGCTCCCGAGAACACGGCACACGTATCTGAGATGAAGTCTTGCTGTCTTCACTCCAAGGTCCACTCTGGCTGTACCTCTTCGGAGACAGTTTGTCTGTTTTTTGGGCAGTCTGTGGGGCCTTCAGGGTCCCTCACCAGCACCGTGAGTCACAGGCGCAGTTCCTCCTTGGTCCCCCTTATTCACTGTCCCGTTTTGCATGCACACAAGGCCACTGGGAACATCCCAGATTGGGTCAGGTGGCTCTCAGTCCTCAAAGTGACACCTTCTGTTTTCTTTCTGTTGTCATTTAGAGGAAGGTTTGCAGAACAATCCAGCTTCTCCTGAAAGAAAGAATGCACAAACTGTTTTGTGACACTGGGTGACACTGTTTTGTGACACTGTTTTGTGACACTTTCTTGACTTTGGGTTCCCTGTTACCAACTTTCCTGTCCCCTCCTGCCTTCTTGGCCTTGTCCCTGGGCTGGCATGCCCCTTTTGTCTCATTTTGTTTTATGGACCTGTCTAATCTTTGGCTGAAGCGTAATCCTAAGGAGTGACTTCATTACTGAGTTGAAAGGGTCCCCAGAGGCCATAGTCTTGGGATTTCTCCAGTCTCTGCTAAGCCAGTAAATTTGGTGTTTTTTTTTATTTTTATTTTTTGTGAGTTAAGTTTTGTTCTACATTTTTCTCCAGCTCTGTGTGGGACCCTCCACTGCGATTCCTGCCAGGGTAGTTGGTGGTGGCAGCCAGAGTGCATCGGGGTGAGCTGGCCCTGCCCTGGGGAGGTTTGGTAGTTGTGGTCTGTTTGTCCTTTGGACTGGTCTGTCCCTGTGTCTTCCGTTTCCATCCTTCTCTCTTGCTCCCGAAGGAGTGAGACTAGGGTGGTAGCTCAGATGGGTGCCCACATGCTTTTCAGACCCCAGATGCTACTCACCAAAGTAGAACGGGGAACACTTTCTTTATAAACTGTGTCCTGCCAGCTGAGCTGGGTGTTCCTTGAGACGTGGTTGTCACAGCCCTCAGGCCGGTGATTCAGCCCCTCGGGAGCCGGATGTCTCTGCGAAGCCTCCAGGATCTTGTCCGGGACAAGCTGTGCCGGCCTCTGCAGTAGTGTGTACTGTCTCACACTCCACCAAGGTTGCCACGTACCTGCTGTCTAGTTAGTGTTTTTCCAGCCTCGCCTCTGCCCTCCCTGATGAAACATCTTTGCTTTTCAACAATTTACCAAGGCCTTTCGCAGCAGATTTGCCCAGTGCAATATGTCTTTTGATTTCTTGACCGCTGCTTCTATGGGGGTTGATTGTGGACCCAAGTACAATGAAAGTCATGACAGCCTCAACCCTTTCTCCGTTTATGATGAGGTTGCTTACCGGTCCAGCTGTGAGGATTTTTGTTTTCTTGACGTTGAGATGCAATCCACACTGAAGGCGGTGGGCGTTGATCTTCATCAGTGTTTCAAATCTTTGCTTCCAGAGTAACGTCGTGTCGTCTGCGTAATGCAGGCTGTTAGTGAGTCTTCCTCCAATCCTGATGTCTCGTTCTTCCTCGTATAATTCAGCTTCTCGGATTATTTGCTTGGCATACAGACTGAAAAGGTCTGGTGAAAGGATACAACCCTGAGGCACACCTCTCCTGACTTGAAACCACACGGTGTTCCCTTGTTTTGTTCACGCGGTAGCCTCTTGATCCATGTACAGATTCCTCATGAGCACAGTTAGGTGTTCTGAAATTCCCATGCTCTGCAATGTCAGCCATAGTTTCGTGTGATGCGCACAGTCGAATGCCTGTGCATAGTTAATAAAACACAGGGAAACATCTTTCCAGTAATCTCTGCTGTCAGCCAAGATCCATCTCACATCGAAACCCAAACCAAACCCAGTGCTGTGGTGTTGATCCCGACACCTGGCGACCCGGCAGAACAGGGTAGAATGGCCTCACAGGGTTCTCGAGGAGCGCCTGGTGGATTCGAACTGCTGACCTTCTGGTCAGCACACGTGGCACTTAACCACCACGCCACCGGGCAGTGACGTCCCTGCTTCCGCGTCCTCTTCTGATTCCAGCTTGAGTTTCTGGAATGATGGAGTTCCGTGTCCATATACTGTTGTAGTCACTTCTGAACGATCTTTAGCAAAGTTTTTGTTGCGTGTGATATTACTGACATTGTTTAATAATTTCTACATTCAGTTGGATCACCTTTCTTTGGAATGGGCATAAAGAGGGATCTCCTTCAGTCAGTGGGCCAGGTAGCTGGTCCCCAAATTTCTTAGCCCAGATGAGGGAGCACTTCCAGCGCTGCATCTGTTTGCTGAAACATCTTCGTTGGTGGTCCATCAGTTCCTGGAACCTTGCTTTTTCCCAGGGCTGTCCAGGCAGCTTCGACGTGTCCCTTCAGTACGACTGGGTCCTGGTGACCTGCTCGGGAATGACGAATGTCTGCCAGTTCTTTCTGGTGCAGTGACTGTGTTTCTTGCATGTTTGTCTGACGCTTCCTGCGTTGTCCATCGTCTTTCTGCCGTACCCTTCCCTGGGGCGACTCGCGGCTTGCGGTTTTCCCCTTTGGTTCTTCCAGCTGGAGAAAGACAGATCGTGTCCCTCCTTTCTGGTTTTCCATTTCCGGCTCTGTGCACATGTCACTATAATACCATCTTTTGTCTCCTCGAGCTGCCCTTTGAAGTCTTCTGTTCAGCTCTTTGACTCCTCCACTCCTTCCTCTTGCTTTAGCTGCTCGACTTTCAAGAGTGAGTTTCAGAGTCTCTTCCGACATCCGATTTGGCTTTTTCCCTCTCTCCTGTCTTTTTAATGACCTCTTGCTCTCCTCGTGGGTGATATGCTTGATGTCATCCCACAAGTCATCTGGTCTTCAATCATCAGTGTTCAGTGCGCGACCTCTCACCCTGAGGTGCCCTCTGAGTTCGGGTGGGATGTACTTAATGAATACCCCGAAGTTAAGTTACAATTTGCTGTTTATCTAACAGTTAAATGTCACTGGGCTGGCTGTATGTTCCAGGACAAACCTTCCCAGCTTTGGCCGTTGGGGGCTCATTAGGGGGCTCCTGGGTCCTGTTATTGTGGCTCGATCATCGTTGGGGGGAGCTACGCATTTATTTCTTTTCAAGCATGTGACTCTCTGAATTCTAAGATGCTCCAGGCTCACCCTGTCACTTCCCTGTCGGGTCCCTGGAACCAGCCGTCTCTTCAAAGGGGCTAGAGGCCCTCTGGTCATGGCCTCTCTGTTGCCCATGGCCGCTGCAGCCAGTTCCCACACGTTTGCTGGTTTAAATGCAAATCCATCATTTTCCTGCTGCAGGAGTAACAACAGCTGAGATTGGGTGCCAGCAGGGTGGCTCCCTCCAGACGCCCCAGCAGGAGGCACCTCCTGCCTGGAGCAGCTTCTAGAGGGTCCTTGTCCTTTGGGCCCTGGACCTTCCCCAGATCTTCAGGGCCAGCGGTGAACGCCTGCCCGTCTGTCTCTGTTTCTGTCCTCACGTCTCCTCTGACTCCATAGTGGACCTGGGTAATCCGGGATCATCTCCTGTCTTAAGACCCTTCCCTTTGTCCATCTGCAGGGTGCCATTACCATGACTGGCACCTGGGGACCTGCACAGGGACCTTCGGGGGCACTACCTTGCCACCCCCACAGCCTACAAGTTCACCCCTTCCCTGCGGCCTTTGTCTCTTCCCCTGTGTCTCGGTCACCCTGTCCAGACCTGTCTGTCACTCTCTTCCCCCCAGTTTCTGGGCACACTGCTGTGTCAATGTCCCCTCCTAAGCTGGCTCTCAGTCAGCTGTGTCTCCAGCAGTCACAGAAACTAGCCTTAAAGAAATTTTGAACATCACATTTTACATAAAAAAAAACAAAAAAACCCAGTTATTGTTACCTAATGCACAGTGACCTCGTGTGTTAGAGCAGCACTGTCCCCACGGGGCTCCCAGAGGCTGATTCCTGGGCAGCACGCCACCCAGCCTTTCTGCGGAGGCGCCTCTGGGTGGGCCGCAGCCGCCAGCTTTCCGGGTGGCTTCTGAGTGCGCTGACCTTGGTGCTTCCATCTATCTAGCGGTCTCCCCGGTCCTAATTCTCTCAAGAACCCAGACGCCTTCTTGTCAGGGGCTGACCACAGACCCTTCTTCCCACACCTGCTCGTTAGCCCAGCCCGTCCTCATCCCAGGGAATGACCGCTTCTGTGTCACCATGCCCCAGACTCTGGCATGTCCCTGTCGACCTGGGGCTCCTCTCCTGACCAATGACCACCGGCCGTCCAGCTGCAGCCCCTCCGCCGTTGCCCCTGGACCTGACTGTGGCCCATTGGGCCCTGGGGACGAATCCTGTAGCCCTGCTCATTCCCCCTTGAGGGCACAGGACACTGGGGGCCACCGGGGGCCCCAGGCCTCAGGTTCTGCCTGTGGGCAGGGGGTCCCTGCTACACAGCACTGGGTAGGCTGCCAGAAGGAAGTTCTGCCTGTCTGTGTGGGGCTTTCCTCATCACACGCCACCCGTTGGGCTGTGGATGCCTACCCCTCAGGAAGGGCCAGCTGGGCCCTGCACCTCATCGGGAGCGAGGCCTTGTCAGCTGCTCAGAGCCCAGGCCAGCGCGTTGGCCCCAAACCCCCATTCCTTTTCGCGGGAAACCAGGACAGCGTCTGATGCCCAGGGACTCCATCCAGCTCAGTGATGCCAATCTGCTTCAGTGTCCTTCTGGCTCTGCCCTGAGTGTCCCTCTAATGTTGGACCTGAGCATGCTAATCCCTGTTCCAGAGTGCCCCCATTGTAGCCCACATGTCCCCAGTCCCAGCCCTGAGGAACGCCCACCCCAAACCCACCTCTCTCCAACCTGGTCCACACATCCCATCCCAGCTCTAAGCACCCCTGCACCTAAGTGCCCTCCTGTCCCAGCCCTGAGGCTGTCATCCCCCGGCCCTGTCATCACCCAAGTGGCCTCCTCTCCCACCCTGAGGGCGTTCCCCACCACCCCATCACCCGAGTGTTCCCCTTTCTGGCCCTGAGGGTCCCCCTCCAATCCCTGGCTCCGGGTTCCCAGCATACTCTGCCTCATCGGAGCCCCCGCACATCCCCACGTCAAGGCTGGGAGCTCGTATGTAGTAAAAAGACTTTATTAAGAAGCTTTGAAGTCAAAAAATAAAACTCTGGATACAATTTTCTTCACCCTTAAGCCGGCTCAGCAAATATATAATCAGTGATTTAGCTGTAAGATCAAAGGTCCGTTATTTTATTTAAAATAAAATATATTTTAGTTCTTAAAATTTATTCCATAAAGTACATATTTCCCTATAAATTCCCTACATATACACAAGAGGTAAAAAGTAAAACAAAAACAAAACACAAACACTGAAAATAACTTTAAAAAAATTGTAAAAACCGGCAACAGAAACCACAGCGGGGACTCCTAATTCAAAAAGTTAGAAATCTTCCGGGGTGGGATGTTCCCGGACCCCGCCAGACCCCTCCGGCCCCCCCGCGAGGCTGATGTAAAAAACGGTGAGGGGGCGGCTCCCCAAAAAGGCATAAAAACGTGGCCGCTGTCGCCCGGGCAGAGAGACAAACACCGTGGGACCAGAAAACCCTCACGTAAAAAAGGACAACCCAAAGTGGTAAAAAATCGTGTTATTATTTTTTTTTTTCGTTTGTAAAAGATCACCCCTGTGGAGGAAGTGTCTTAACTAAAAAGTGCAAGAGGACCTTCTGTTTCTCGCTTATTTTAACCTATGGACGCAATACTGCTGGTCACCAGCCGGGGCCCCGCTGGCTCGCGCGTCGGCCTCCGCGCCTGGGATGGAGTTAGAGGTACGCGCGAAGGCGGCGGGCGAAGGCGGTGGGCGAAGGCGGTGGGCGAAGGCGGTGGGCTGCCCGCCCGCCCCGCGCCCATCCCGCCCGCGGGCAGCGGCGGCCACCTGCTAGGAAAAGATATGAATGGCCTGCGTGGCCGGTGCGTGGCAGGCCGGGCACTGGGGGTCACTCTCGCCGCAGATGCGGAGGGCGCAGTCCATGCAGAAGAGGTTGTGGCCGCAGGGCACCAGCGCGGCCATCACCTGGCCCTCGGCGCACACCACGCACTCCCGCGCGGGGGCGGCCGTGGCCGCCGGTGCCGAGGACGCCGTGGTCACCGGCTTGCGGCTGCTCTCGGAGGCGCTGGAGTCCAGCTGGGAGCTCGAGGAAACCGAGGTGCTGCTGGTCAGCGAGGACGAGGCGGCCGGGAAGCTGGAGCTGCTGGCGAAGGACGAGAGCGAGCCCTGCGGGGCCGGGGACAGCCAGGGCAGGGCGCCCACGGGGTCCGGGGCGGAGCGGCGGGTCAGCGGGAGCTCCAGGCCCAGGCCGCCCGGCTCGGGAAGCGTGGGCGAGTGGCGGGGGGTGCCGGTCCCGCTGGGGCGGCGGGGCGCGGCGGCGGCGGCGGTGGCAGCGGCTGTCGGCGGCACTCCGTTGACCGCGGAGCAGGCACTGAAGGCCGGCAGGGGTGTGCCTCGCTCGAAAGGGGCCCAGATGGTGGCTGTGGCAGGCACGGTCAGGTCCAGCGCCAGGAAGTCGAAGCCAAACCCGCAGTCCTCGGGGGCAGTGGGGCCAGTCACCGGGGCCCCTGGGCCGTCCCCGCCGAAAGAAAACCCGCCATTGCCCGAGCTGCTGTATGGGCTGGGGGGGGCCGTGTCGGGCACCGGGGCCCCCCCACGGCCGCCTGCATAGAAGGCCTCGGGGCCCCCTGGGGCGCCCAGGGCCCCTTCCCCACGCAGGCCGGCGGTGGCTGCAGAGGACCGCCGGGCCGGGTTGGGAGCCTTGGCCCAGAGGCCAGCGGCGGCGGCGCCCAGCAGGTCAAGGCACACATCGGTGCCGTTGGTGTGGAAGTCGCTGTCGAGGCCGGCGTCAGCGAAGGCGCCCGTGCGCAGCGTGATGTGCGCCTCGATCTCCTCGCGCGCGCGGTCCACGTTCTCGGGCATGCCGGTGACGGCGAACACGGGCTCCTTGTCCCGGCCGGGTGTGACGATGTAGGTGTGCGTCCGCTGCTGGATGCGCTTGATGGTGGCGCCCTTGGGGCCCACCACCAGCCCCACCACGCGGTAGGGCACCCGCACCTGGATGGTGGTCTGGCCGGGCAGGTTGGGGGGCCCCTGCGCGGCGCCGGGCAGCCCCGTGGCCTTGCTGCGCGTGGCACGGATCATGGAGAAGTGCTCTGCCGCGGACAGGATCTCGCGCTTGGCCAGCTCCACGTCCTCCTTGCGGCCAGTGACGATGAACACCGGCTCCTCCCCGCGCACCGGCGTCTTGATGTAGGTGTTGGTCTTGGCGCGCAGGGCCTTGATCTTGCAGCCTGCGGGACGGGGGGCGCGGTGAGTGGGCTCGGAGCCCCCACAGCCTGCCGCAGATGCCGTCTTTCCTCGTTCTCCCGCACCCAGTTCAGTTTCCCCTCTCGTCCTGGGTCCTGAGGCACTGTAGCCACCAACAAACAGGCGACAACAGAGACCCGGACAGCCAGATGGGGAGCTTGACTGGGTCGGGGGGCAGTGAGTTCATGTCAGCCGAGGAGGAACAACTCGGAAAAGGAGGGTGAGAAGGGGAGGAGTTCACTGTCCCTGCGTGGCACGCGCCCTGCTGCGTCTACCCTCAGCAAAATGAAACAACGGCAGGCAGGCCGCATTCACCCAGGGGGCTCCACCCACACCCCAACATGAAAACCGGAAATCCCCCAGACCAGCGCCATGGGGCAGACCCCCGCTCTGAACCCCACAGGGTTCTCAGCGCCTCAGCCTAGTGGAGCAGACAGCCAGGCTGTCCTTCCGAGGCCCCCCTCTGTGAGGATACCAGCGGCCAACCCTCGGACGGCACACAAGCACTTCGTTGCTGGGCCCCCGAACTCAGCCGCCACAGTCCCCACAAGGAATAAAGCCAAGACACACACCACAGCGTGGATGAACCCTGAAAACAGGATGCCCCGTGAGACACCAGACACCCAAGGCCGCACTGCCTGATCTCGCAGACAAGAAACGTCCACAGGAACCCAATTTGCAGTGACAGGAAGCGGAGCAGAGGCCACTGGGGGCTGGGGACTGGTAAATGCCTACAGGTGACCGTGACGGAACCCTCAGGACGCAATGCTGGGGACCGTTGCCCAGAACAGTGAACGTAATTTAGGCCAGCAAGTGGTACAGCTGAAAGGGACAATCACGTCCAGCGTCTTTTTGCTAGATGTTTTTGTTGTCCTTGTTCTGTCAAATCAGTTTTCGACTCACAGTGACCCCATGTGACAACAGGATGCGCAAGGGTCCCCGGGCTGTCACCTTCAGGGGAGAAGGTCACCAGGCCTCTGCCCATGGGGCTGACATTCTGCTCAGCAGCCCAAGTGCTTGACTGTCATGCCAACAGGGCACCTGCATGTATGTGCCACCAAGGCGTTCTAAAGAGGAGGAAGGCAGGAGGGACCCTCAGGGACCAACCCCATCTGACAGAGAGGGAGACAAGCCGTCTGGGGAGATGACCTGTGATCTCCCCTCAAAGACCCCAGGCTGCCAGGGCCCAGGGTGTGAGTGGACACTGCTGGCCTGTGTCCGCACCCTCAGGAGCCATCACCTGGGGCAATGCCCCATCGGTGTGTCCATGTGCCCGGGCTGCCACCTCTCAGCAGCCACCCTCCTTGCTCGTGACACCATGGATCAGTTGTGAAGGGTCTTAGGTGGGGCAAGTCTCCATTCCCAGAGCCTGTGGAGAGGTTTATGAGTTGTGGGACAGGAAACGGGAGCTGTACTCAAAGCCCAGTGTGGCCTGCACAGGTCCCTGTCCCCCATCTGGGGATCTTGAGGACAACCCTAAGAGTGGGAAGAGCCCCCCGACCCCCAGGAGGCGTGAGAAAGACCTAGACACTGTGCTGTCCCCCCACCAACAGCGCTGGCATTCAGGGTGTGAGCAGTGCACCCAGCACCACATGGCCCGTTAGCAGGGCCTGGCCTCTGATACCTCAAGGCCGCTTCCTGGGCTGGCCAGAAAGATGCAGCTGGGGAAATGCTGGGGGAACTCGGCCTCCAGGGCTGTCAGGTGGAGCTGGTGATGGGGGTGCTGAAAACCCCTCGGGAGGGGGCGGGGCAGGCAATCCTCCACCTCCCTGGCGGTTCCGCCCTGGTCCCCAAGCCAGCATGCCGCTCGCTGGCCACGGGCCTGTCACCTCCTACCTGGCTGTGCGCCCCTCCGGCTCCTGCCCCTCCCTCTGGCCTTCTCCCACTCAGCAGACACGGGCAGGGGTCTCTGAATGCACAGGCCTGTAGGGTGTCCCTGTCCTGGTCTCCCCAGCCCCCACCCCAAGCCCTCACCCTTCCTCCACAGGCAATCTCAGTCCCCTTGGTTGCAGGTTCCCATGCCCTGCGGGGTTCTAGACAGGGTGGGGTTTGGAGGCCACAGGTCTCAGGGGAAGTGGGTGGGGCCAGGGCGCTGGGCTCTGACTCTGTTCCTAGAACCTTGTGACCACTGACCACTATCTGGGGCGGGGGAAGATGGGGGACCCTAAGGGAACTGCCACATTCCTCCTGGGACTGCCCCAGGCCCCCAGTGTCATCCTGGGGCCCTCCCCAAAACGCTTACCACCTCCTGTGACCCACACGGGGAGGTGGAGTTGGCCTACCTTGGGGCACCCTCACCCCAACCCCGTGACCCTGGGTAGGTCCTTGTCCTGGAAGAGAGACACACTGAGGGGCCGGGTGCTGGACAGCGGGTGGGGAGACCCTCCGTGTGCACGAGGAAGGCTCCCCTTCCCATCTGGGTCCCCTCCCGAGCTCCATGTGGAGCCGGGACCGCCATCCCTCTGGGCTTCACTGTCCTCTGTCACAGCTCCTCACCACAGACTGTGGTTCCAACCCCGGCTGCTCCAGAGAGTGTCGCAGCGATCCGTCCAACCCAAACACTCCATGACAAGAGGACTCCACCTCGGAGCCACCCTACAGGACAGGGTACGGCTGCCCCATTGTTCCCCAGGAGCACCCGGTGGGGCCCTGTGAGTAGCTGCCGTGCCTCTCACGCCCCGCACCAGCAGGGTCTCCACTCTACAGACCACGGCCCCAAAAGCCCCATGGGCAGTTCTACTCTGTCCCACAGGGTCGCTGGGAGTCTGAACCAACTGGACAGCCTGAGCAGGCAGGCCATGCAAACACACAGGGCTGTGCTGAGGGTCTCTTCTCCGCGGGGGCTAGGAGCTCACCTGGGGGTCCACTGCCCAGCCTACGGCCCACTCAGCCCTGCTCCAAAACTGTGAGGTCATGTACATTTCTAGACCCATTTTACAGGTGGAGAAACCGATGTCCCTCACGTGCCCAGGGCAGTCTAGAGTACACACTCCATAGTGCCTTCTGGACTTAGGATGACAGACTCTGCAACGCATGGGGTGGGGTGGGTCACGGGGAACGACACTGCTAGATAAATGTTGGGGGAGCCAGCCTCAGTGAGCACCTGGGGAGCTCCCACATTCTGAAGGCGGACTCCTGGGTTCTGCCCCAGAGTCCTAATGTGCCTGGGAGGTCCTGGTGACAGCTCTGGTGCCCCTGTGCAGCTGGGCCCCCTCCCCAAGTACTGTAGGTCCCTGTGCAGAGGAGCACGTCCCTGGGAAGCATGCTCATACAAGTCTGCTCTAGAGTCCCCGCTGCTCACACAGGGGACACAGCTACCCATGAGATCACCAGGCCACTGGAGGCAGAAGGGGGCCGCCCTGTGTGGGACAGGCATGCTGGGGAGGAGGTGTGTCTCACTCTCCACCGAGGGACCAGCAAAGGTAGTCCTGGAAGCAGGTGGACCGGGTGAGTCCCCAGATTTTTAAGTCGATTCAGCTCCTGTCGCCCCCACCAAGCAGCTGGCGCAGGGCAGAGACCCCCTTGACGGTAGGGTGGTTGGGGTGGGGAGTCTGTTCCTCGTGCCCTCACAGGGTGGACGGAACTCTCATAACCCACGCCTGGGGAGCCTAGCCCCAGGCCCGTAGCCGTGTGCGCTGTCAGGGGTCAGAGAGGAAGACAGTGTGCCAGTGCCCACCCCCTGGGACAACAGCGGTGATGGCCGGGCCCCGAGGCGGCCTTCCATCCAAGTCTCTCTCCAGTATCATTTGTTCGTTCACTCACTCATTCATTCCAGGCCCCGTGCCAGGCACTGTAGACCAAGCCAAGACCAGGCAGCCAGTGCCAGCCCTGGTCCCTGTCCCCAGGGAGGCAGCAAGCTGCTGGATAAGAGGAGAGTCTGGGGCTGGGGCGAGGTCTTAGGGGGGGCTGGGTCCAGGGTCAGACAGCCAGCTGGAGGCTGGTGAGATGCCCGTCTCCCAAATGACCCTGGACTGGCTGTAGGGGAACATCTGTCCCTCCTCTAGCTTGTCTGTGAAACGGGCCACTCCCCTGGTCCTGAACAGGCTGCAGGTGAGCTCTGGCTTTGGTCGTCCCAGAGAGTTCTTTCCTGACCCACCGCTGCCCCCAGCAGCATGGACAAAGCCAGAGAAACCAGGGTGTGCACCCCAACCCTGCCCTTTCCCCCTTATCTGGGACACAGGTGGGTCATGTGGGGGCATGTCTGGGAGCCCAGCACACAGTGGGTCTTCAGTCAAGATTTGGTGAAGGAGTCAAGCTGACCCTGTGAGACAGGAACACTGTAACCAGTCCACACTGTCTGGTGGGCTCCTTAGCCCCTGGGAGAAGAGGGGATTCACAGGAGATGCAGTCCTACTGTGTGCCCAGACGACCCATGGTCTTGACTCTAGGGCTGAGAAAACAGGCCCAGAGAGTGAGTCTGGTCTGTGAGAGAGGCCAGGCACGTGTACCCCTCTGCTCTCTGTGCAGAGGGTGGTCTTCACCTGGGGTGACAGAAAGGACAAGGAGGGTGCCAGTGCAGGCCTTGTCTGCCACCCAAGGAGCACCAGGACAGGGAGAACAGGCCGCAGGTGAGGGACCCCCAGAATAGGATATGCGGTGGAGACTGGAAGGAGGCAGCTAAGCTGGGGCCCAAACTCTTGAAGGGTGCAGTTAAGAAATGAATGGGGAAGCTGGGAGCTACAGATGGTTCTAGACTGGGGGAAACACAAGGCTTGCTGGGAACGCTATTCTGCCTTGGAATCTGTGCCATCCTCCCTGGCACCATGCACCCCGCCAATGCGGTGATACTGCGTGGTGGCCCAGGCCTGGGATTAGACCCATACCTCACCCGAGAAACCTCATGAAAACTCCAAGAGAGGCATCTGTCCCTTTATCTCAGTTGTCAGGGGCACGAGATCCTGGGGTTCAGTGCACAGCCCCCACCTGAGCCTGCCCTGCCCTGCCCTCTGCCGCCAGCTGCCACCCAGCCTGGCACCTACTCAGTGTGGCTGAGGCTGGCGCCCCCTGTCGGCACACTATGCTGCTGGAGAGGGTTGAGGGTGTCCCTCCTGACCCCCAAGGCTGCCCACGGGGCTGCAGTCTCTCTCCAAGGCCCCCCAGGGTGCTGGGTCACACATACTCACAGAGCCTGCACCCTCACTGGGCCACGACTTTGGACAAACTGCCCTGCGGCCTTGGTTTCCAATTCGGGCCCCCCAGGCTGCAGATGGCCCGACAGGCAGCTACAGGCTGATGGAGGGGACTGTCACTCACGGTCGGGCTGGCCCTGTGTGCAGCCTGCAAAGCTCAGAGTTGCCTGCCCTCCCCCAGTCACCGAGCCCCACCCCTGCAGGGCCCAGCAGGACACCTGGCGGACGCGTTAGGACACCCGCTGTCCGCACGTCCACAGGTGGTGTGGATGGACACACTCTCATCCCCGAGGACGGTAGCTGGCCTGTTGGGCGGCCGCACCCACCGAGGACAAGGGGAAGGCTGTGCGGGTGGTCCCCGTGCTGCTAGGATGACAGGTGATCTTTCCATTGAAGCCCTCTGACCCTTTCCTGCCCCTCCCCCCCACACCCACAGGCCCCACCCCAGGGGCAGGCAGGGGAGGGACTCCCCAGGAAAGTTGAGGTTCAAGGGCGTGGGTGTGTGCGTGTGTGCCTGCCTGTGTGTTGGGCATTGCCCACTGCCCACCACCCAGACTGCCCTGCCCCTCCAGGGCCAATGAGCAGCCACCGGCTTGATGTCACCCTGCAAACCTCAGCCTAAGCCCTAACAAAGGGAACAATGGGGTGGCTGCAGGGACCCCCCTGACGACGATGCTGCTGGGACCCCGTGCTCTGGTCTGCAGCCCATCAGCCTGCCAAGGGACCGCTGCCCTTGTTTCTTCCGTAGTCAGCCCTTCCACGTGACCCCCCTCCAGCCCCCCGCCCCGACTCCAGGCTCACAGCGGGGCCCCGTCCTGTCTTGCCCCACCCCCGCACAACCCCCAGGTTGGCCGCTGGCATGAACCTTCTTTGTGCGCCCAGAGCCCCTCCCTGAGCCCCAAACCCGAGTGGCCCGGCCCACACCGGCTTCGGGCACGGTGTACCCATCGCCCAGTTGAGGCCCTGTTCCCGGTTCCAGCACCCCTATCGCGGGAGATCCACTGCTGGCGGCCAGCCTGGGCGGAGGCGCTGCCCACCGGGCCGAGGCGGCGCAGACAAAGGCGGCGGCGGGGCCGGGGCGCCGAGGGGAGGGACGAGGGAGGAGCGCGGGCCGGCGGCCGGCCCAGGACAAAGGCACAAAGGCGGCCACCACGCCGGGCCGGCCGGGGCGTGTCCCGGCCCGGTGGCGCGCGCGCGGGGCCGTGGGCTGGCCCGGGCGACTTCTCTGACATACGGGGCGCGGGGATCCCGACGACGGTTACTCACCCTGTCGGCCCACAATCTCGGCGACGTGCTCCGAGCTGGGCACCGGGACGCACTCGGTCATGTTCACGCTCTTCTTGCGGCTGCCGATCACGCTCATCTGCTCTGGCAGCAGGGACGCGGGGCCCAGGGCGCCCGGGTGGGGAGCGAAGCCCGTGAACACGTCGGGGGGCGACGGTCGGGGCGGCGGCGGCGGCGGCGGCGGCGGCGGCGGGGGGGGACTCACGGAGGGCTCCAGCAGCGGCATTGGCCCGGGCGCCCCCGGGGCCCCCGCGGCCACTGGGACCACCGCAGCCAGGGGCGCGCCAGGCTCGGGCCCGTCGGGGGGCGCCGGCTCCGGGGCGGCCCCGCCGTCCGCACCGCCGGCCCCGCCGTCCCCGCCGCCCGCGCTCTCGTCGTCCTCATCGCCGGCGGCCCCCAGCCCCAGCAGGGACAGCTGGCCGAGCGCCAGGCGCAGCGCGGCGGCCGCGTCGTCGGGCTCGGGCGGCGGCCGGGGCGCGGCCTCCTCGGGGCCCGGGCCGGGGTCCCCGCCGGCCGCCGCCCCGGGCCCCGCCGCGCCGCACGCGCCGCCGCCGCCGCCGTCGGGCTGGTGGACGGAGCCGGGCATGGCCGGCTAGCGCTCGGGCGCGCGCTGCTGCCGCTCCGGCCGCCCCGGGCCCCGCCGCCCGCGCCCCGGCCGCCCTCCGCCTCTGCGAGCGCGCCCGCCGGCCGCCGGCATCCAGCGGGGGGCGCGGGCGGCGGCCGGGGGCGGGTCTGCGCGGCGACTCTCTGCTCCTGGAGGCGGCGGCGGCTGCGGGCCGGGCCGGGCGCGGCGGCGGCGGGCGCTCCTACCTCCTCCCGCCCGCCCGCCGGCCTCGCCCCGCCCCGGCCCGCCCGGCCCCGCCCCGCCTGACGTCACGCCCCGGCTCAACAATGGGGCCCTCGAGCGCGCAGGCGCCGGCCGACGGTCACGTGTTCGCGCCGGCCACGCCCCGCCGCGGGCCCGGGGGGTTCCCCCGCAGGCGCGCGCAGTCCCGGGGTCGCGTGGCTGACGGCAGGTAGGTGTCCGCTGAGGCCTCCCTGTGCCGGGGATCCCCGCTGGTCCGCCCTCTTTGTGCCGGTGACTCCCCTTTGGTTCCCCGTCACCCCGCGCGCTCTCCCTCTGCCTGGGACCCTGGTCCGCCGTCTCTGTGCTGGGGACCCCTCCCCCGTTTGTCCGTCGTCTCCGCCACATCGTCCCTGTGCCGGGGACCCTGTTGGTCCGCTCTTCCTGTGCGGGAGACCCCTCCTGTCCCCCGTCCCCTCCGCGCCCTGTACCAGGGACCCTTCTTTTCCCCGTGTCCCCCATCCCCTTGTCCACTTACCCCCACAGCCTCACTGTGCTGAGGGCCCTCTTTGTCTCCTGTCCCCTCCGCAGAGTCTTGGGTCTCTCCCGGCGTCCCCTGTGCTATGCTCAAGTGTGGAGACGAGAGACCCGGGCTTCATGCCCACGGGACCAGGCAGGCTCTTGGGCCCTCTGGGGTCGGAGAAACTCGGCCACCCCCAGCCTCTTGGCACAGGTGAGAGGCCCACCAGCCACAGCCTTCTGACTTTGTGACCCACCTGCTTCCAGACGCCTGTTACCCAGCTGCTGGTCACCTCGTTTGTGGACCAGCCCAGCGTGTCCATCTCCAAAGTCACCTGCCCAGCGGCCCTGCCGCCAGCTGCCCTTCCAGCAAGCCATCCTGTGGTGGCCCGATGTGGGAGTGGGGCGTCTGGTGATAATTCGGATGGGGGCAGGATGGACCCCACCTGGTCAGGCCTCGTGGGCTTATGGGGTGTGGGGGGCGGAGCAGACGTCAGCCACTCCTCCTGTGCCCACAGCAGTTGCAGCTTCCCTCACCTGGGTGGGACCTTGTCCCCTCTGGATTGGAGGTCTCCTACCCAGCACCCGCCTTGGAGGCGCTGGTCAGAACCCAGATGAGCCTCTCAGCCTCGGCTGGGGCACCCGCCGTGTGCCTTCGTCACTCAGGCCATCCCTGAGTGCTTGACCGGCACCCCTTGTGTCTGTGGACCCACGGGCTTCCCCTCTCCTCGGAGACCTGTCATGATAACTGGCCTTGGAAGCTCTCAGGCAGCCGCCCTAGAGCACCCATCATGCTGGATCCCATGCGGACCACTCCTGCCCTTGTCCTGCCCCGTGAAGTTGGGTGGGCTCCTGCCCTATGCTGCGGGGGGGACCGGAAACTTGAACAGATTACAGGGGCTACTGAGAAGGGGGTGTGCAGGGGGCTGGGTGGGGGAGGTCTAGATGGGCAAAGTGGGCGAAAGACAGTAATGTCAGGGTGTTTGGTGGTGACGGGAGGAGACTGTGGCCCGGTGAGCTGCTGGAGGGTGCACCGCTGGCTGGGGTCCTGGGTTTTGTCACACATGTGTCCCTTTGGCCGCCCCCACCAGCCCTGGGCAGAGGTCTACAGAGGCTCCTGCGACTGGGACAGGACCCCAGGGCCGGTCCCCTCTTCCTTGCCCTGTGCTTGTTGGCCCGTTGACCCAGGTCCTGCTGACTGCTCTCTCCCTCTGGGGACTTGCTGGGGTGGAAGAAGGCAGCATTTGGAGGGTGCAGGTGGCTTGGGTGGGGGACACTACTTCACACCCTGAAAAAATCTGGCTGCTTCTGACACGGGAGGTTGAAGGAGGGTGAGAGGGAACAAGGACGTGCTGGGAAGTGCGCCACATGGCTGCTGGAATACAGGGTTCAGGAGGAGGCTGGGGGCCACTGGCTGCTGGAATACAGGGTTCTGGAGGAGGCTGGAGATTCTGGTTGGGAGTCTCCAGAAGGAGAAGAAAGATGCAAGGTGGCCGCTGGATGAGGACAGAGAAAACAGGAGAATGACTCCTGAGACTTGAGGTCACATCACGAGTGTGGACACTGGCTGTGATGGAGGAAGACAAAGACAGGACACACCTTTCACAGTTCCTGGGGAGAGGGATGTTCACCCCCAAGTCTAGAGGTCGGAGGCACTGGGGGCTGTGATCCAGCCCCAAGGGGGAGTGAGGCAGTGAAGGAGGAGAGCCAGAGGAGCCCCTGTGGGGGTAGGGAGCACGGCGCGGGTCGGGGAGGAAGCCAGGGTGAGGGCTGCCCCGGGGGCTGGGCTGCTGGGCCGATTTGCAGTACTGTTCAGGGTGTGGGGGGACTAGCATCAGGATGAGCACCTGGTGTACAGGTGAAGAGTGTGAAAAGGGGAGACGGCACTCCGAATCCTGCTTCCAGCTGGCGACGAAAGGTGTGTAACCACTGAGCTGACGCTGGATGACTGCGAGAGTTGGACAGTCAAGGTGCTGGGACAACATCTTAGTCCTTTCAGAACGGCTGCCTCGTCCTCCACCACCATCGTTAGCTGCCGGGTGGTCCCCGACTCACAGTAAGCCCATGGGGAGCCAAGCAGAGCTGGGCCCACAGGGTTTACAGTGGCTGGTTTAGGGAGCGTGGTTTGCCAGGCCTTCCGGGGCGGTGACCAGCCAGGTGGGCTTTAACTGTCTTGCCCGCGGACTCCTCACTTCTTGACCCTAACCTCTCTCCTATGTGACATGTGACACACTGTGTCTCCGGGCGGCAGGAGGCTGTGTCAGCTGTGTGTTTTCCGCCGTGCCAGGAGGGAGGGAAAGGCAGGGACGAGCCGCGGGCGAGGCCGCAGTGAGACGGAATGACGGTGGCAGATGGGGCGGTCCAGGGCAGGCTTTCCCCACCTCACTCTGCTGTCCTGTAGGGCTGGGTCCCTCTCTGGGATGGGCCAGCCTGTGCACTGTGGGATGTTGGGCAGCGTCCTTGGTCTTGACCCCCCATGGCCAGTACCAGCCTCCCAGCGCCCTCAGAGTGCTGGAACCAGTGGCCGCCAGCCGGGTCACCCAGCAGTGGAGGCCAGGAGTCCCCGCTCCGTGTGTTGGCTGGGCTCACTGTCACTGGGCCTCACTTTCTGGTGGCACCAGCAGCCCTTGGCTGGTGGACACGTCACTTGCATCTCTGCCTCTGTTGTCACAGGGCCGCTGTCCCAGTGTGACTGTGCCTGGGTTTCTTCTCAAAGACGCCCATCTGTAGCTTTAGTACCCACCTACTCCAGGAGTGAGGGACCCTGGTGGGGCAACAGTTCGGTACTTGGCTGCCAACTGGGGGCGGCTCCAAGGCAGCCCTGGTGTCTGCTTCCCCGGAGGGGTTCCAGCGGGCAGTGGGTGTGGCCGAGTCAGAACCCACCTGACAGCACCAGCACCCACAGCTGCTCCAGTCCAACCTGAGATCTGCAGGTTGTCTTGGGTGGGGCCCCACAGCCCAGGCCTTCAGGGTGTCTTCCTGGAGGGCAGTGCAGCCCATAGCACATGCCCATTTCAGGTAGTTCTGACACCCCAAAACACTCGTATCCAGTGCCACTTTTGGAACCTTCCATAATAAAGACACTTTAAAGAAAAAAGATCTTTGCTAGATAGATTTGGAAATTGGCTGTGGGTGAAGTGGGCTTCGGAGTAAAGGAAGGTAGGGATGGGTGGGCGTGGGTGGCCGGTGCCTGGGGAGCTGCTTCAGCTTCTGAGCCCTTTCCATCTGTGTGTGTGTGTGTGTGTGTGAAGTCCAAGCGAGAGGGTTCATGCAGGAAGACCCTGAGTGTGTGGGACAGATGGGACCTCCAGCTGCAGCCCCGCAGGATGAAGGTCTTGACCCCTTGGGGGTGGGGACGGATGAACCCAGCCAGAGCCTCCTGGTGGCCTCGGGTGTTGCGTAGCATGGCTGCTCCAAGGGTTCTCCTGGCTGGAGATGACCAGGCCTGTCTCTCGTGGCTCCACCAGGGACCCTGGGGGCTGGGGCAGAAGAGGTCGGACAGTCAGCACAAGTGCCTTTACACTCGTGGAGGAAGGCGCCTGACACTGGAGAAAGGGTTGCTACTGGAAGCAGGGCCTGGGCAGGCATGGGGCAGGCCTGTCTGCTTCCGTCCTGAGGGCACTGGGGATGTTTGGACTTTGTTTTCAACTCTGCATGAATTATTCAGCAAAACTTCAATGGGGACACTGGGACAGAGAGCAGAAACACAGCAGTGAGGACCCAGCTCACGTGGGAACACTAGAGATGCCGGTGGGTGCATCTCAGGGGCCTCTGTCCCAGATGCCCGACTTGCAGGACTCAAGACCCTCAGCTGTTCAGGGATGCTGGCAGAGGATGCTGCTGTGGCCAAGTCTCTCCTGAGGGGATGACACCATGTGAGCCACACAAAAGGCCATGCAGCTTGTGCTAAGTGTTAAGATCCCAGGGCGCAGCCGACGGGGGTCTCCCCATGGAGTGGCATCTGTGTCTGGCCTGGTGATAGTTTAGGGTCCCTACCCCAGTAAACTGGGCATGAGGGCTTGGCCCACTTCCCCTCCTGAGCCCTGACCACTCCTGACAGCAGACCGGGGCTGAGGCGGGGGTCCGGGGTGAGTGTGAGTGGGATCTGCCCAGGTCCCAGAGCACTCAGCTGCCCTTAGGCAGACAGAGACCTGCTACGGGAAGGAGACGGAATGGTCCAGACCACCCCAGCCCTGCCCACACTCCATTCCCAGGAAGGGCTGAGTCAGAAAGCGCAGACAGGCTTCAGTGCCATGCCACCTCTGATGGCTTTATTCCCCGTCCCTGGGCAGAGCTGGCCCACCACCTGCGGCCTGTCCTCCAGGGGTTTAGGCCACAGCTGGTCTGAGGGCAGGCCTGGAGCACCCAGGTCCTCAGCAGGTCAAGGGTCACGGTGAGGATGCTAGACCATCCTCAACCCTGGGAGGTGCTCTGACTGGGTTTAGATAGGACAGTGGTCAGCAGGGTCCAGCCAGCGTCCTGAGCCTGGGCCTGGGAGCAACGAGGGGCCGGCCTGCCGGCTGCCGCAGCCCCTTCTACAGGCTGTGCAGTCCCACCTGCTTCCTGTGGGCACAGGTCACCCCTGGGGGATGTGGGGAGGAAGGGGCTGAGTGGCTCTGCCTGCTGGACAGTGAGGTGGTGACAGGAACCACCTGGGCAGTCAAGACCCTGTGCACATGGCATCCTGGATGAGTGTCCTTGGGGGGATAGGCAGAGGCTGGATGAAGAGCAGGGGCTGGGTGCCTGTGGAAAGCAGACCTGGCAGGTGATAGGGATGGGTGTCCCAACACTGAGGGATAGCGCTGGCCACAGTCTCCACTCAGGCAGGCCACTTCTGCCACAGAAGGCACCCCGTCAGACCCACTGCTGCCTGTCCATGTGTCCAGGGCCGGCAGGGCAGCATGGGGCACGCAGAGGCGGTGCTGGCGCATGCCGGCCTGATGCCCTGAGCTTGGCTCTGGGGGTGACATCCCTGGTCAGCACAGGGGGTCCAGCTATGCTGGTCAGGGCTGCCTGCTGATGCAGAGCCCAGCCTAAGTGGACAACACTGGCCGTCACTGGAGCCAACGGGCGCCGAGGCTGGCTATGACCAAGGCCATGTCCACAGGGAGGGCCAGGGCCCAGCCCCAGGCAAGCAGCAGGGGGCCGGGGGTGTTTGGGGCCAGGGCTACCCGGCCCTTCTGTGGCAGACACAGGTGATGTGGTAACAGGTGCCAGCTGCCTGCCAGTCGCCGAGGCACTGAGGGAGGCATTGTCCGAGTCCTGTGTTTTGTGTCACTAATGACCACAGGTCCTCCACCCCTTCCAGAAGGGGAGACGCCAGCACCAGAAGTGTCCACACATGATGGACGGGAGATGGGCTGCCCACAAACCTCTGTCCAGCTTGTGGGGACGCAGTGCCGCAGCACCTCACAGGCTGTCTGCTCTGGGGCCTACACAGTAGCTCTCTGGGCGTGGGGAGCCAGCACGGAGCCACAGGCCCCAGGCGTTGTCGGGAGACAGACACCACGGACGACCCCTCTGGGTGGCCCCGGCTGGTCCCCGAGGAGGTGGCCTGCAGACGTTGCCATGCGTGTGGCCCCAGCATGGGGTTGGGGGGGCACAGCCCATGAGTAGGGTGCATCTGGGTCCCAGGCCTCTGGGAAGAGCAGCGTGCAGGTGTCCATCCGGGTCATGGCCCTGCAGCCCAGGCCCTTCTGGGCCAGGTCGCAGTGGCCAAGGACCAAGTCTCGAGACAGCCCGTGGGGTATGGGGCACAGCTGGGCAGGTGCTCTGGAAACAATAGGATTGGTGCAGTGAGGAAGTGAGTGGGAACAGGATCAGGGCACCCCAAGGCCTTGTCTGCTCAGCTCAGGGTGGGGCCTCTACCCGCCACCCCGGGGTGCAGCATGCCTGCCTCACGTCCTGCCCCACAGCCCCAGGCCCAGCCCCAGCACCGGCTCTAGGCCCGCTCCAGCTCTGGGTCGGGGTCCGGCTCCTCGTCCTCGTCCCCATCCTCGTCCTCAGCACCCCCGTGGGTGACCGCCTCGCCCAGGGATGCCTCGCCATCACGCGCCAGCTCCTCCACGTGTGCCAGCATGTCGGCCACCAGCGCCGCCTCCAGCCGCCTCCGCACCTGCTGCACCAGCTCCTCCTGCCTCCTGGGGGTACAGGGGGTGCCATGGCATGGGCAGGGCTGCAGCCCCTCCTGCTGGACAGATGGTGGCGGCCAGTGTCCTCCAGAGAGACCAGGGTATCAACGAGCCACCAACAGACCCAGACTGCGGGCAGCAGGTGCCGGGCAGAGAGCAGCTGGCAGAGGGGCTCCGGACTCACAGACAAGGTCACGGCAGAGAACGGGAACTGTGAGGGACAGCCAGGGGCCGCTGACAGGATCCGACAGGGACTGGGCTGACTGTGCAAGGGGGGCACTGATCCTGGGGTCACGGAGAGCCTTGTGCTCACAGGTAGGATGTGGCCACGTGCCACCTGCTGAGCTGGGGAGCAGGGATGAAACACTGCCACCCAGGTGAGAGTTCTCAGTTGGGGACAGCTTTTCTCTGCCTGATGTCATGTGGCTTCCAATGCTGCCGCCACTAAGACACTGTATGTCTTCCACACAGCTTGTTCTGGGGGACAGTCTGTCCTCCCGTTCTGGCCCCCATTAGGACACCCTCCTGGTCTTTGCTGTTCTGTCCTTTCTCTACAATGGGACCCAGGATTCGGTCTCTCCAGTTCTGGGAAACGTGCAGCTGGCACCTCTTTCAGATTCCCTATTTGCCGCCTCTGCTCCCTGCGGCCCTGTGTTGTCCCCTACAGGTTTTACCCTGGTGGCTGGATGGGCCAGGGAGATAGGTGGCATGGCCAAAATGTGTGCCTACTGTGACCCATGGCACTAAGGGTGCAGGCAGTCTCCCCAGACCACCTGTGCCCACAGCCCCCTGCAACCCACCCCTACGGAGCAAGCATGCCTGCACGTCCCTCAGCAGATGGCTGTCTGCCTAGAGCACGGAGACACCAGTGTGTCCCACCACGGCCTTCCCCACAAGGCCCGGGCTTACAGCACAGCAGGGACATGGCGCCTGGGCCCGCACTCAGACTCGCAGGGCCAGCGTCCTTGCTGAATCTGGCTGCCTCAGCACAGGGGCGAGCCCGCCTGCCTACCCTTGGTGGTGGCGCACGGTACCTGATGTCCTCATCAGTCACCATGAAGGCCTTGCAAAGGGGCTGCGTGGTGTTGAGCCACACGCCCGGGTTCTTCTCCACGGCGGCTGACAGCTGCCCGGTGATGGGCATTGTGCTTGTGTGCAGAGCGCTGGCGATGGCCGACAGCAGGGTCTCGTCCGTGCAGCCGGGTCCCACGCCTGTGGAGCACACAGATGGGCAGGCCTCACCCACGGGCGCTCTGCCAGAGCCCTGAGGGCACACTGGCAGGCAGGGACACCTGGCAGGAGATGTGCAGGGCCGGGGTACCTCTCCAGTCCCCTGAATCTCGGGCTTCAGGGCCCTCCCTTCTCCTGGGCGCAGGGACTCACTCTTCTAATGGCAGCTCTGTGTCCACAGGGCCTGCAGCAGAGCCCACCCCCTACGCGGGCCTTGTCAGGACACGGCTCTGGGCTGAGAGCCCCTGAGGCAGGTCATCTGTGGACCACAGACCCCCGTGGTCACGTGTCTCCCTTTTCCCTCCTCCCAGGGACAGAGGGCCTGGCCTGGCCTGCCCGCCGGCGGGCCCCTGCAGCCCCCACCGTGTTACCGCCGGCGGGCCCCTGCAGCCCCCACCGTGTTGCCGCCGGCGGGTGGCCGGGTCACCTTGCAGGCCCTTCGGGAGGTCCATGGTCTTCACCAGCTCCTCGGCAATGTCAAAAGCATTCAGGCCGCTCAGCTTCTTCTCCCAGAAAAGCTGCGGCCAAATGAGACACGGTGAATGCGGCTGGGCCCGGCCACCCCGACTCCAGTCCCTGGTCCACCCCGAGACTCCCAGGACCCTATTGAAGCCTGCACACAGGAGCAGGACAGCCAGCCACAGCCATCCTGGCCACCACGGTGGTACAGGTGGGCTGAGGCTCCGCTGGGCTACACAGGGACAGTCTTGGGCTGGAACTGAGATGGTGGCACTGCCATACGGCACTGTACCCCAGGATCGTCCAGGGCCTGTATGTCTTCCCAACACCCCAGAGAAGCTGAGCACAGCCACCGGGGCCCCCTGCTACACCTAGACACAGGGCCTTCCAGGGAACAGGGCCGCAACACTGGTTCCTGGGGGCCTGGGGACCACACTGCTGGGGTATCTCTCCCAGAACCGTGCTGCCCACTGGCTCCTGCAAGTGTCACTTCTGCTCTTGAAGACCCATGCTATCCTTCCCAGGCTGGCCACAGGAGGCTGTGACGGGCTCCCCACAACACAGCTTGATGGGGGCTTGACTGTGTCCCCAAAGGACCTGTCCAGGTACTAACCCCCAACATCTACAAATGGGATCCTGTTTGGAAATGGTGTCTGTGCAAAGGTAACAGTGAGGGTGGGCCACACTGAGCACAGGGAGACCTGACCCAGTGATGGCATCCTCAGAGGAGTCGGGGACGACCGCACACACAGAGAGGGGAGTGAATGGCCACAAGACCAGGGACGCCTGGGACCACCAGAGCTCGAGACAAAGACCCACTGTCAGAGCCTCTGGAAGGAGTGTGGCCACCCAAGCCCCTGAATCACACCTCAGGAGGGAGCATGGCCCTGCCCGGGCCCTGAATCTAACCTTAGGAGGGAGAGTGGACCCCCCAGGCTCCCCGAATCCCACCTCAGGAGGGAGCGTGACCCTGCCCGGGGCCCCCCAATCACACCTTGGAAGGGAGCATGGCCCGGCATCCCACCTCAGGAGGGAGCATGGCTCTGCCCGGCCCTGAATCACACCTCGGGAAAGAGCGCAGCCCACCCGGGGCCCCTGGAACCACACCTCGGAGGGAGCGTGGCCCAGCCCAGGCCCTGAATCACACTGCTGGGCTCCAGAACAGAGCAAGCGCCTGCTATTCCAAGTCACCCGGTGTGCTCATGATGGCCTCAGGTCACTCAGAAGACTGAGGAGGTGGGGAACGCAGGCTGGGGTCTGACAGGGCTACACAATGCTGTCGTGAAGGCCGGGGCTCTGCGCCAGGCTGGGGGGAACCCGAAGCCAGCGGTGTGAGCTTGCATCAGCCCCACATGAAGGGGCTTGCTCTAAGTAAAGGCTCTTGGTGACAGGCAGTCTCCAGTGACCGAAAAGCGAGGGGAGCAGCAGAGCAGGGGAGGGGACCTCCACGCCAGCATGGGCGGGGCCAGTGTGCACCGACCAGCCCCTCCAGCTACACCCTGGGGCTGAGGGTCCCAGGCTGCACGGCGGCAGTGAGACTGTTGAGTGTTACTCTCACAGGTGCGCAGGCCGGAGGTCCGAGTGCAGGGTGCCAGCTGGGAAGGCTCCCTGTCACTGGGGGAATGCCCGCCTCAGACACTCCACCGTGTCCCAGCTCCTGCACCCATGTCCCTCAGGTCCTGGGGGAGCCACGGCAGTGATCTCCCCACCCGTGCTGGTTTACCCCGGGGCCTGACCCAAACCCCGGAGCTTCAGGAGCCAGCCTCTGCTGACAGTCTCCTCAACCTAACGACACCACCACCACTCCCCAGCGGGACTCCCGGCAGGTCCCGACCCAGTCCTGCCAGCCGGACTCACAGCGGCCCCAGAGGGTGGCGGAGAGCTGCCCTGCTGGGTTTTCAAGGAGTAGCGGATGGACTGAAACTGCAGGCTAGAGGCCGAGTGCATAACCACTGCGCCACCACAGGCACACGGTTAGGACAGACAGCGCGGGGGCGGGCACACTCGGCCCCTGACCGGGAAGCTCCAGTTGGGGGAATGTGCAGGTTGGCCCGTGGCAGCCCGACGCGCTCTCATGTGTGCTCTGCCAGCTCCCGGCCCTGCGGTCACCTCAGCCACACGGCCCCCGCCACTGCGCTCGAGGACAGACACCACCATGAGGAATTCCCGGCTTTCGGAAAGCACCTCCTCCCTGCAGGACGGAAGCGTCATCCCAGGAAATCAGGTGGTGCGGCGGTTCACAGCTGGGCTGCTGACAGAAGGCGGGCAGTCTGAACCCACCAGCCGCTCCTGGAGCCCCCGGGGCAGATCTAACCTCTCCTGCAAGGCCACTGTGTCAGAGCTGACAGTGGGACGGCTTTTGCTGGTCTGGGGTCAAGACTGTGGTGCCCGTAGCCGCCCCCCGGGCCACCACAGAGCGTGCAGGGTCACAGCCGCCCCCGCGCCACACCAGTGCTTCTGGTCAGCTTCCTTCTCAGATGACCCCTCTCTCGCCGTGACTGGTGGTGAAGGAACACGGGACGCGAGCCCTGCCAGCACTCGGATCTACCGCGAGCAATGTCTGCAGAGCGTGTCCCGGTGACACCCTTGTCTGACTGTGACGACCGGGCTCTCACCTGCCGGGGCTGGTCCACAGCCTTCTGGGGGTCACTCTTCACCTTGTTGCTGGGGTGGTTGGTGATCTTGGTCACCGGCTGCTTGAAGATGGAGGCCGTCTGCCGCACAGGGAGCGCTGTGTTCAGGTCAGGCTTGCCCTGCGGAGACCGCACACTGGCTCAGTGGCCCTCAGGGCACCCTGCCCATCGTCTCTGACAGCCAGCATGGTGGCTGTCCCCACCCTTTCCAAGGCACCACAGACCCGTGTGCCAGGTCCCTGAGCCAGCAAGCCCCAGCTCCACCTCCTGTGACCCACAGCTCTGGCCCACCCGCCCTCCTCGCCACCGGTCCCACAGGGCCCCCTCCAGCTCCGGCACTTCCCTCTCCTCCTTCCTGGTCATGGAGACGCTGCCCGAGGCCCCCCATCTCCTCGGCCCTGGGTCAGTCTGCAGGGCCAGTGCTCTGTCCCCAGACCTCCAGCGGCTGTTCCCCAGGCAGAGTCTCAGCTCTGCACACCTGCCTCCTCCTTGTGGACACATTATTTGAGCTGTCTCCTCCACTCTTTGGGGGTGACGGATGCCTCACCCCCAGGACTGGGTACGCACTCCATGCCACTGCCCGCCCCTCATGGCCGAGCCTGGCCAGTGCCCCTCGAGGCCCCCAGCACAGCAGCTTCACCACGACAACACCCTGAGGGCCAGAAGGGAGCCCTCAGAAAGAGGACTGTGGACCCACTCTGGACGGTCACATAGTGGCTGGAAACACGTCTGCACTGAAAGCAGCTCGCAGGGACGCCAGTGTCGCACGAGCACAAACCCCCCGGGGCAGCCGTCGGAGGTGCCCACAGACAGCCACACCAGCTGGTCTTGGGGCTGCTCCTCGGCGAGCGTGGGGGCAGCAGCCTCCTCACCTTGACCTGGCTGGAGGCGTCGTAGCGCGTTCGCTGCCGGCTCTTGTTCAGCTTGCCCATCAGCATCCGGCCCGTGCGGAAGTCAAAGGTGCTCAGGTCCATGGAGCCGCCCAGGTAGCGTGCCAGCTGGGGCTTGCTCCGGAACTTCTTCCCACTGGGACTGCGGACAGGGAGCCGGAGGGTCAGTGCCCAGCCAGCGCTGTCCTCCTCGCCCTCCCCCAGGGGCCTCCCCAGGCCCCAACCCCTCCCAGCAGCCAGAACCTCCGCTGCCCTGACTGCTCGCAGCCTCGACCCACCCATCTCTGGATGCCCAGGGACACAGAGATGCAGTAGAAAGGATGAGCATGTCTGCCTATAGGGTGGGCCTGGCCTCTGTACCTTGGTTGTTCCAGAAGATTCAAGAGACAGAATCAAGCACGTCCACAAGCAAAGACTTCCCCAGAACAGTGGGCATTTGAGGGACACTTGAGGGCAGTCTCTCAGTCATCAGGAAAGGACATGCTGGCAGGAAACTGGGGAAGGGTGCTGCAGTGACCCGGGCTTCAAGTCCCCCTCACGCTCTCCACAGGGACCAACACAGACAGCGCCCACACTGAGAAATCACGACACCAGCACACGGGGGGCTGTGTGAGATGAGGTCATGCCAGACCTCCGGCACTGACGCTGGGGCAACGCTGTCACCTCTGCGGTCTGGGCACTTGAGCCAACAGTGACCACACAACCCAGCAGTTCCACCCTCGGTATGTGCCCAAGACCGAGGAGTGTGTGTGTTCACACTGAACCCCACTCACAAATGTTCTACTGCCAACAGCCAGAGGGTGGTAAGGACCGTCCACGAGTGACCAATACAGCGCAGTCCACCTCTTAAGTGGAACATTCCCCAGCTGTGAAGACCTTAACTCGGACCCATGCGCCACTGTCGACGGACCTCAAGACCCTGCCTGGCGGGAGAGCCAGCCGCACCACCACAGCCACCCACATCCTGGAGAGACAGAAAGGTCGCTTGTGGCTGCCATGGGCTGCGGCGCCTCACACACTCGGGACACGCTGCCAGGAGGGGTCAGCCCTAGAGAAAGACATCATCTTTGGGAAAAGTGTCCACAGAGGAGAAGACCCTCAAGGAGACGGAGGGCGCAGTGGCTGCTATAGGGGGCCCAAGCCCGACGGGAGGCTGGCGCTGCATCAGCAGGCCTCTCTCTCTGCTGCACGCAGGGTTGCTGGAAGCCCTAGTGGCGTGGCAGGTTGAGTGCTTCACTTGCTCACCAAAAGGTCAGCAGTTCAAATGCACCAGGTGCTCCCTGGAGACTCTATGGGCAGTTCTGCCCTGACCTCTAGGCTTGCTGAGTCGGACCCAACTCAACAGCAGGGGTTTGGTTTCTCATGTAGGGTCGCTGCGAGCCAGGGGCTGGGAGTGACAGCTGATGAGCACAGGTACCCCGCTGGATGAGGACAGCACTCTAGAACTGGCTGTGGCCAGGGCTAACCAATCGCTTCCACCACCGCATGACGTACGGTCTCCTCCCAAGGGGAAGCCCCTACCTGCGCCAACCTGAGCCCAGCAGGGCTGTCGACCGGCAGTGGCCCGCACAGCTGGTCACCTCCAGGTGCTTCTCTAAGCACAGTACCCCACCAACCTTGCCCGGTCCAGCCCGGGGTGGGACTCCAATTCCACTGGTGCCCACCTCCACGGCCTCCACCAGATGGCCTGGGGCATAGCCATGCGGGGGCAGGGGTGGTGGACAGTGTGGAAGCTGCCACCCCTGAAGGGGCTCCACCTCTGTGGGGTCACACCCGCACTCAGGTGTCCCAAGTGGGCTCGTGAACCAGGCCTGGTACCAGCAGGGTGTCTGACTCAATGGCCACTGGGGAGGGTGCACCTGAGGACTGACAGCGACCACGGGCTTGGGTGCTCAAACCACTGACACTGTCTCCTCCAGAAGGCTGATTCTGCTACCTGCTCTCTCTGTCTGCCAGCCTCAAACCAGAGCCCACGTGCCCGCGATGGCAGGCAGAAGCTGGGGTCCTGGCTCAGATATCGCCACAGCCACGGCAGGGGCCAGGAGACCCGCAGACCACTGTGCACCTTCAGTCACCCGTCCATCATTCTTCCACATTTAAAGTGAACAGGAGGCAGAAAGTGGGTGAGTGGGAGTCAAGGGCTGGGGCAGGGGAGGGTGCCGCGGGGACAGGGTTTCCTTCTGGGTGGTGAGAACACTTGGGACCTAACGGTGGTGATGGCTGCACAGCCTGACGAAGACACTAGGCAGACCTCTGCGACACCCGTGCCCAGCCGCCTCTCTGACAGGGGGCCCAGAGGGTGGTGAGGGGACAGCGGACTCACAAAATCCCGCAGCTATTACTGTCACCCGTCGGGAGGGACTGTGACCCCCAACCTGCCAGGTGGGTCACTGGGGCCTCATGAAAGCGGCTGGCTTGCCCCCTCTCCATCTGCAGCCTCTCCTGTTTCAGGCTCTTCCTTGGCCCCCTGCCACAGCCCAGGCTCGGGGCCAGGCTCACAGAGCAAGGGTACCTGGCAGGGGCGGCACCTCAGCCACACGGGCCTGGGACCAGCTCCTGACCTTCAACATCCCAGGGTCTCTGCACAAACTGTTGCCTCCACGAGGACCCCTCCTCCCTGCTCCACCGACCAGGCTCAGGGTTGACTTCCTTGGAGAAGCCCCTATCTGCCCTCACAGACCTCGGCACCTGTCGTCACCTTTACCTACTGGTGTAACAGGCTGGCCGCTAGGTGGGTGGTGGCTGTCACTCAGCAAGTTCAGCCATCTCCCTCTAGGCAGCCCATTGGTTAGCGAGGGGACATGGAGACAAGGATGGGCCTTGTCTGCCTGACACCTTCAAATCAAAAAAGGAAACCCAAAAAGGAAACCTACGGGTGCCTGGAATTCGCCTGGTAGGCAGCTCCCGGCCCAGTGCCTCCTGCTTGGCTAGCACGACACAACCACAGGCTTGAACTTCTGAAGAAGAGCTGGCCAAGGACTGAACCCCCAGGTGGCACCAGGGGCCGCAGCGACCGTCGCACCACTTCAACATCTGAGGTCAGGACTCTGCTTACAAAGCCCGTGTATGAGCCCAGCCATCTCTGCTCTTTTTGGAAACCAGAAGCTGAGGTCTCCTGGATGTGCCCCTAAACCCAAGCTGTCCCTACCCTGTTTGCCTCTGCTCTCCTAAAATGGGGAAGACAGACAGCACCAGGGGGAACTGACGCACTGGGTGGAGGGAGCCACCGCTCCGCGTCCCCAGGGCTCCTTCCTGCCAACACCCGCCGTCAAGCTGCCTGTCTGGCGGCGGCGGGGGGGGGGGCTGTAGGAACAGCGGGCAGTCAGCTGCACACCCCAGACCCCAGCAGGCATTCAAACAACAGCGGGCGCTCCATTTCCCTGGGGGCGCACCGAGAACACAAGCTTAGGGGAAAGAATAACAGAAGTTGGATGGGAAACAAAAGCGTCTTCCACTAGTCAGGAGTCCAGAAGACATAACTCACAGCAGGTGGCTGGCCGGCGCCCAAGTCCTTTGTTCCAAGGGAAGGGGGGGGCCTGTGCCAGCATGCACAAGCCAAGGACAGTGCCCAACTCCTTTGGGACAGAGGAGCCTCAGATCCTCGCCGTAAGTGCAAAGATGCTTCTAAGCGCTCTTTAACCTGAAGGAGCCCCGCCCCACGAGATGCTGTCATCTTCCAACGCGTCCCAAAGCCCAGCGACGTTAAAAAACACAACTCGGGAACCAGCTACCTGAGGATGCCCATTCCAGGGGCAGAGAATGGTTTAGGGATCTGCATTCGGGGCACGTCTTCTCCGCCGCCCTAGATGAGATCCGAGCCCCCAAACCCCGTCTCAAGCTCCAAGCATCCCGGAGGCCCCCCGGAAGCGCCCCACTGGAATCTAGGGGAGAGTCCAGCCCCCACCCCCACCTCCCAGCAGCCTCTGGCCACCGCCGGGAGCCCCTCGCCCCGCGACCCAGCTCTCCAAACAAAGGCCGCCGCCGCCCACCCCGGGCCGGTCCAAGTGCCATGCGGCTGGCCGCGCGGCGGTAGCACGCAAGCACATTGGGCCGCGGCGTGCCTGGCACGCACGCGCACTGGGCCGAGGGGCCACCGCGCGCCGGCCGGGTACGCACGCCGCACGCACGCACGCACGCACGCAGGGCGGGCTAGGCCGCGGCTCGGGGTCGGGGCGCCCCAGGCCGCGCGGAGGCCGCTGGGAGGCGCCCGTTGGGGCCCTGCCCGCGGCGCGGCCGGCGCGCTCATTCACCTATAGTAAAAGACATCCCTGTGGCCGGCCGACAGCCCCGACCTTCTGGGCACTTCTTCCCTCTCCCAGCCCTGCGGGAGCGCCGGGCACTCCCACCTCTTCCGCTCCATCGCGCCCGACTCCTCGCTCGCAGCCGCCGGGACCCCAATCCTCGCTGCACTCCCTCAGCCGCCTCCTCAGGCGCCGTCGCCGCCGCCGCCGCCGCCGCCGCCGCCGCCGCCGCCGCCGCCGCCGCCGCCACTCGCCGCGGCTGTTCTGGCCCTTGGGCCCCCGCCCTCCGCCCCCAGCCGGGCGCGCGCCGGCTTTGCCGCCCTCTCGGCCCCCTCCCCGCGCTCGCAGCCCCCGCTCGGGGGGCCCGCTCCGCCCACCCGCCCGCGCGGGGCCCCGTGATGCGCAGCCGCGACCCTAGGCCCCGCCCCCATCCCGGGGGCGCGGCGCGGCGGAGTAGCCAATCAGCGCGTGGGAGGGTGGGGCTGTGGGCTGCCAGGCCCGCCGACGGGCTTCGGAGCGCCCGCTGCGGCTCCTGTGCCAATCATCGCGGGGTGGGCGGGGTCCTGGGCCGCCGATCCCCCTCGGAGTGTTTGCTGTGACCAAGCCAATGAGCGCCGTGAGGGGTGCGGCTTTTGACTCCGGGGCCAGCCCCTAGGAATCGGGGGGCGGTTCGCTGTGACACAGCCAATCAGTGCGCAGCAGGGGCGCTACCCTCTGTTGCCGGAACCTCCCCCGGCGTCCGAGCGCGCCCAGCGGTAGCTGAGCCAATCAGCGTGCTGGCGGGGCGTGGCCCCGGCTGCCGGAACCGCCTCCGGTATCCTCGCGGGCGCCGTGGCGACCAGGGAAATCCGCGCGCGTGGCCGAGGCGTGGCCCCCCGAGGCGTGGCTCCCCGCCCCGCGCCGCCCCGCCCCGCTCCGCGCATGCGCCTGTTCCCTCGGCCCTAGCGAGACCCCTTCGTCCGCGTTGGTCAAAGTGACGGACAACGCAGAGGTGTAGTTGGCAAACGCAGAACGTGGAAAACGCTAAAAACCAATGGCTGAGCTTTTTCGGGCAAGTCCACAGCATGGGCATAGAGGAGGGAGAGATACTCCAGATGCCTCAGTTCTAGATTATCAAATGCCTCATTTCGATCGATTTGAATAAGCCAAGTTTGAACAGGTTTTCGGACATCTGGGGAAATCTGAACAGTGAATGGGTATTGGATAGTGTTAGGGAATTATTGTGTGCCTTGGCGGGAGACTGGCACAGTGGTTATGTTAAAAGTATTTTTTCATGGATAAACTTGAAAGCATCATGTTGAGCAAAACAACTCAGCTGCAAGAGAATAACTGTAAGATCTCAATTATATAGAAACCCAGGAAACCCTGGTGGCGCCGTGGTTGACAGCGCAGCTCCTAACCACAAGGCTGGCAGTTCGAATCCACCCGGTGTGCCCTGAAACCCTATAGGCGGTTCTAGTCTGTCCTGTAGCATCGCTGTGAGGAATGCATTGACTCGAGAGTGGCGGGGTTTGTCTATTTAGACAAACCTTGTTTCTGAGACTCCTAACCAAAAGGTTGGCAGTTCATATCTGCCGCACACTCCTTGGGAACCCCATAGGGCTGTTCCACTCTGACCTCTAGGGTCCCTGTGAGTCAGACCCGACTTGACGGCAGTGGGTTTGGTTTGTTGAGCAGGGGATGGAGTTTTGTTTGGAGGCGACAATGAGTTTATGTCGATGGTGGTGGAATGCTTTGGTTGAAGATAGTGACAGTTTTGTAAGCTGTGTCAGCAAATGTCGGTAGGTATGTTTTCTCTGCAAAACAAAAACAAAAGCTTGAGACATGCTGAAATCCTTTGGAACCAAAGTGTCTAGGACTTGCTTTAAAGCATCTCAGCAGGAAGCAGGGCTGGGACCAGGGTGAGAAGGCCAAGCAAACTCACCTCAAGATGAACCACACTGTACTCAGTGTTTGTAAAAATCAAAATGAATTAAAAAAAAAAAAAACCTCAAGATGAACAAAACACCCATGTTCAGGGCAGGATGGGTAAGTGCCACGCAAGGCAGAGCCATGTTGGTGTCCAGGGTCAGAGGAAGGCCATGGCCCTCTATCGCTTTAAAAGCTCTCTTTTATTTTTTGTGCCTAATTTTTTCCCCCAGAATGTTAAAGTCACAGAAAAAGTACTGGGAAATACCAGAAAGCAGGTCCACTGAAACTCCCGTTATTTCAGGTTCACCTATCACATTTGTGCCCCCAGGTGTATTTCTTCTTCTTGTGCCTTTCTGGGTGTCATCCACAGGCCCACTGCCTACTTCCCCTCTTGCGTCAGGCCCCAGCACGGTTTGGCACTGTGCTGGTGACATACCAGTGACGGAAGGAGACGGCGAACGCTGACAGCATGAAGCCGGAGTGGCGCTCCGAGGGCACTGCAGTGCCATCTCCTGCTGTGAATCAGATGTGCTTCTTTAAACAGGTAGTTCGTTTATCTCACAATTCCACTCATCTGTAATTTGCCCTACGTGTATATATAAAACCCAAAATAAGCTATGGCTGTCGAGTTGATTCTGATTCATGGCGACCCTACGGGACACAGCAGATCTGCCCCTAGGGTTTCAGAGGGGCCCTGATGGACTCCAACTGCGGACCTTTGGATGAGTAGCCACTAGCCACTAAGCTACCAGCCTTCCATTCATACATAAAAGAGGTGAAATAATTTAACCACATGGATATCAGTGTCACAGCAAACGGCAGGAAGCAAGTGTCCTTCAGCAACAGACTAGTTAATCCCCGCTGGTGTGGTCCCATGTCAGAATACCAGGCAGCCATTTAAAAAACCAAGAGGCTTTGCATTTACTGAAGTGGAGTGACGCCCCGGAAACCAGCTTGAAGGGAAAAGGGGCACGAAGACCAGTGCGCAGGCAATGCTTCTGTCAGTGTCAACGGTGACCCGTCTGTCTCCATGTATAAACCCACAGGACGTCTCTAGAAGAGCTCTCAAAAACTTGGCAAGGGCTGGGGAAAACTAGGCAGGCACACCCCCTTGCCTCTTTGTTTTCAGTGAGGGTTTAAAACATGGACAAATTCTTTAGTACTCCCTTCAAAATACAGAGCCTGATTCACTCCACTCTGAGTGTCTGCGTGATTTAATGACTTGTTTTTAATAAAGAGAACAGAGGACACGATGGTCTGTGACTCCTGTGGCCTCCTCTTTGGTCTCTTGGACCATGGTCTGGGGTCAGCCACCCGGCATGTTGTGAGCAGACACAGTGAAGCACTGAGGCCTCCAACCAACAGCTGTGTGAGGGGACCCCCTGGAAGCAACTCCCCACTCCAGTCAAGCCTTCAGGTGACGCTGGCCTGGCCACCATCTGGGCTGCAACCTCCTGAGGGACTGAGAGCCACAGCCCCCAGCTCAGCCACGGCTGGATTCCTCACCCAGAGGAAGTGCAAAGTAATCAGTTCATTGCTGTAAGCCAGTAACTAGTGGGATAAATTGTCAGTGCAGCCATAGAGAAAAGAAAATATTTTATAAATAAACCATGTCTGCAAGTCATTGGAAAACTCTCCTAGAGGCACAAAATTTCAGAGCTGAAAGGGACCCAAGTCAGAGTCACCAGCACAATGAACACGGAGGCCAAGGGCAGGTTTCAGAGTGTGGTTTAATGCCATGTGCATTAATACACCAAAGCCATCTTCAGAGGTATAAAAAGCCTTTAAGTCACATCACGGGTTTCCTCGATTTCCCTCCTGAGAGCTTTGGCCGTTCAAGGTGCCGAAGGTGCCGAGATGGGAGGAGCCAGCACCACCAGATACCTGGGCGAGGGAACAAGTCCAGGTGAGGGAGAACGCCCCTTCCACACAAAGCTGGCTGTGTATCTGGGGTGTACAGGGCCTGGGGACACCCATCAGGGACACTGCAATGATGTGATGGTCCCAGCTCACAGGAAGCACGGAGAGGGGCAGAGGGATGAGGGCCTGGAGCTGGAAGGCTCAGGTTCATGTCGAGGCTGGGCACTTAGACCCCCTCTGGGAAGAGACAGCCTTGCCCACACAGGCCTGAAACAGAGGCCAAGGAACCAAAACACCGGCTGAGTGCTTGCTTAGGACAGCAACCAGCACCTCTGACACCCAGTCCAGATGAAGGGGGCCCAGGACCTGGAGAAGGAACTCAACTGTAGGCCCACCCACCTCCCTAACTACGGCCTCCTTAGCCAGGAGACCAAAAGGGCTGGAGTGTGGGTCAAGGGATCAATAGATGAATCCTGATCGAAGGTGGAAGCAGTATGGAGCAGAATTTCAAATTCTCCCAGAATCCCGACTTCACTGATCTACTGATACTGAAGGAAACCCTCAGTTCACCCTGAGAAAAATCTTCAAACCATGAGCCACAATTGTGCCCTGAAGTTATTTTTAAACAACACTTTAGCTAAACCAGTTAAAGAAGCATGAGCATTGTGCTCTCCTACAGAATTAGCTGTATGAGATCAAACTGGCAGCAGGAATCCGAAAGCACAGATGGGACACTAGTAAGCCTGAGCCAGTGACGGTGACACAGCGTGAGTAGAATGGTGAGAATGGGCGGCAACCTGATGAACATCACCATTGTCACTGGCGGGGCTTAGATTTGGGTTTCTTCTGGCGTGAACCCCTGCTGGACACTGCATCTCTAACAGGTTACCAGGCCAGGCTACGGCTGCCGGTTAGGACCGGTTCTGAGAGCCACTAGCAGCACCTCGGGTCTTGTTCAAGTGTAGCTCTGACTCAGGAGATCTGGGGTGGAAAGGGGGATTCTCAGCAGGGATTCAAGCCTGAAGGAACTGGTTGGAAGCCCTGGTTACTGAATTGCGCAGCAGAAACTGACGGATGGTTTTGTGTTCTGCTGTGTATGATTTTAACACACACACAAATCAGCTCAAGGTCTCACTGCTCACAGCCAACCATCCTGGGACTCAGCCTCACCTTTCCCCATCTGTAAAATGGGTCACTCTCTGTCCTGCTCAGGGCTGGTGGCATAGGACTGGGGGCATGGCCAGCCTCCATGGAAGTACAGGAGCTGCAGTGGCATTACCAAGTGAGTCCCCACTCCCTGATCCCACTGACCAAGGCAGCCAGGTGGCCACTGGGTAGTGATGGGGTTGAGGTGCCTGCAAAGCCGGACCCAGAATTCAGCTCTCGTGCAGATTTTCCATGGTGGAGTACCTGCATAGCCTCCTCCCAGCTCTATAAGTGCCAAGAACCTGGCTTTGGGTGAAACCACATCTCTACCTTGGAGTCCCACAGGTCACCCACCTACAGTCTGCTGGACCAGCACTTTCGTGGCCAAGGACACTTACAAAGGACACTGCAGAGGAAGCGTGGCTCCATCAATCCTTCTTAAATTTGCCATTGATGTAGGGTACCCAGTCCAGGATCAGCCGCCAGTCAGTGGCCCACACCAGCCCCACGGAGCCCACGGCGCCCCACATGCCCACTGTGGGCAGCCTGTGAGAGGAAAGCCAGCATCAGGCCCTGCCTGGGACAGGGCCCCTAAGAATTCTGTCCCACCCCCACCTCTGGATGCCTGCACTGCCCGGGTCCGCAGACACAGTCCTCTCATCCACACAGGGACCCTGTAGACCAGGCACTGGAATTCATGCCATCGGCCCACTGGCAGCTGCTCCAAAGTGCCTCACAGGGGACACCCCGAGCCACAGGCTCCTGTCCCGGCCAGTCACAGTTCCGCTGCTGTCAGAACCAGGCTGGGGTGGAGGGTGGGATGTCACTAGCAGAGGAGTGGAGGCCTTCTGTCCATGGCCCTACAGTCCTGGGGGTCATTATGTCTGCAGGGACCCTTCCATCTAGATAACCATGTTTGGTGACAAGCCTTGGCTTCCCCCACTATTGAAGTCATTTCCTTTGGGACCCTGGGAACTTAATGATGGCATGGACAGTTCCCAAGTGTGTTGGATTGTATTTCAAAACACTCGACAACCACCTCTTCTTCCATTTCTCAACAGAAGACAACAGGCCCGAGGGGAATGGCCTGCAGGGACCCCAACTGTGAGCTGGGACTCTCGCAAATCCAGTGTCTTTGGAGGGTGTGACATGCTTCCTGGAAGGCAGAGGCCAGTGGACAGAGCTGCATGGGCCCTCCCTCAGACACCCCCCACCACTACATCCTGTCCCTCTAGCAAATAGATCTGTGACTCGGTGGGTGCCCTCCTCCAGCCAGGGTGTCAGGACGAGGGCAAGGTCTTGTGTCTTGTTCGTTGCTATGTTGCCAGCATATAACACGGGGCTGGGCACCCAATGTTGGGTGCAGAAAAGCATTGATGAGGGTGGCAGACTGACGCACGCAGCTCACTGAGAAGAGGCTGCGGGATGGCATTAGCTGCAAAATGCCACCCTTTGGCTCCATCTCAAAGGTCCCTTGACAACTGTGCTACCCAGTGACACCTCCACCCCTAACTTCTCTACCCCTCTCTGGGGCCAGGAGTGTGTCTTGGCATAGGGACCCCTCAAGTTGGACATCAGACACTAATGCCGGCTGCCACATGGGGTCCCACTAGTCCTGGTTTCCCTGTGAAGTCAGGGGGGCGGTCACACCAAATCCCTTCCCACCTCCCACAAGGAATCAGGGACACGTGCAGCTGCAGGGTTCATGCTCCCTGCTAGAAAAAAATCAAAACAAATAAAAAGGCCAGAAATGTCCAGGTTTCGTTTGGAAGCCCAAACGTCTGGGCTGAGGGTGGCCGGCCGGCCGGCAGTCGGAACACGGAGGGGATGAAGGGCTCAGCAGACGCCCACGACGATCCCCAGATGGAGATGGGGAAACTGAGGCTGCGAGGGACTCCTCTGCACCTGGTCCCGGCGGGCGGGAGGGCAAGGCTTCCACAGATGACCTCGGATCGACCACACGGCCCTTCTCCTCTCCAGGCCTCAGTTTCCCCACCGTCAAGGGAACGCGGGTCCCCGCACGAATGGGGCACAGAGCGGCAGCGGCGCACGGCTGAGAGCGGGCGTGTGGGGTGGGACTCGTGGGGCTGCCCCCTCACCAGTTCCTCGCCAGCTCCCGGTAGCGCGGGCCCAGGAACCTGGTAAGCATCGCGGCGCGGTCGGTAGCTCTCAGGGTCACCCTGGCCCGGACGCGGTGCGCAGGCGCGCAACAGGACGGCCACCGGGTCCGCTGCGCGCGCAGGTCCGGAAGACATTTGCAGTCACTTCCGGGCGGGATCGGGACGCCTCGTATGAGGGCGGGACTTCCGGCCACGTGGTCCCCGGCCGCGGGGTGGGTGTTTCGGTGGTCCCGGGTTGTGCTTTTTTCAGAGTTACTCAGAACATTTGACCGGTGACTGTGGACCTGCTGTTCGCTAGAAAGTTATTATGCTTACCTTACGATTGAGGCAACGGAGGCCAAAAGGGAGCACAGCAGGGAAGGGCTGCGATTTGAACCCGCTTTTGGAGAGTCAGGCGTTGTCTCTGACAACTGCACCTTGGGCGAGTGGCACCGCTGCCTCACTGGGTTGCTGTGAAAATGGACTGTGGGGCACGGGAATGAGCTCGCCCGAGGGGGCATTCCGAGCGCAGCCTCGGTGCCAGCCCGGGCTGTGACTCCACCCACCACCCTCAGCCACGCCCCCAGTCTCTCTAGGACCTGGACGGCAAGGGACCTCCTTGATGGGTGTCACACTGATCAACGCAGTAATCGCGACAATGCTCCTTAAGTCATTACGTGAAATGACCTGTAATGCCAGCAAAGACTCCAAGAGGGTATCCGGAGGGAACTTTTTTCGAGCCGGAAGAACAAACAGGCTAGTGTGGCCATCAAGCTGTAGAGCGGTCAGTTGAGAAGCACGTGTGACCACATCATAGAAGTGCCAGAGACTCGGGATCCTAGCAACCCCACTTGACAAGGGTCGAACTCCCCCATGGGGCTTCCTAGGCTGAAATCTGGACAGGGGCAGATTAACAGGTCTTACTCCTGAGATTTGAACTTGCCGACCTTTCTGTCTCGCAGCGGAGTGCTTTTAAACACCAATTCTGTATATAAAGCGCAGTTCCAAACTTCGCGCAGCTCCGCAGGAGGGCTCTTGGCCCTGTCTGGCCGAAGGCGCAAGCGGCAGCAAGCCAAGAGACAGGGAAGCCAAGAGGCAGGGATCTCTGTTGCACTTCCCCCCAAATAGAAAACCGAGAGCCAAGGAATCACCCAGAAAGGGTCCTCCCACCATCCTCCTAATCTCACCCGGGGAAGACCCCAGTCCACCGCACAGAGAGGACTCAAGACATTTGGGGTCAGGAGCTGGTTCCTGGGACTTCTAGCCCTGCCCACGAGCCTGGTCCAGGGTGACGATTGGCTTCGCTGACCTTGGGTTCCCTTAAACTTCTCTTTGGGTGCCTGTTCTGGCCTTGGGGAATTCCAGGGAGAGGAGCAGGCATGTGCCTGGTTGGACTGCGGGGTGACAGGGTGCCTCAGTGCTTGCAGAGTCAAGACACCCAAGAGTTCCATCAAGTTTCTACCGAGGGGCGAGGAAGGGATGGGGAAGACCCCCAGCAGCCTGACCCAATGCCCGGGGTACATGAGGACCTAGCACCTGGTTCTGCAGGGACCTAGAGGACTCTGTGGTGGGGGAGCCCTCCTGTTGTGAATCAGATGCGATGGTCACTCACGACACCTGGGAGCAAACAGGTGGCTTGGAAAGGCTCAGTACCAGGCAGGACAGAGTGAGCCCAGCCCCCAAAGCCAACCCAGCCCACCAATGTCAATTCCAAACCACAGTGACCCTAAGTCAGAAGAACTGCCCGACTGGTGGGTTCCAACGGCCCACCGCCCACCACTAGCCAAGCTCTGTACCACCAGGGTACAGCTGGGTGCCGAAGAGACCAGGGTCCCTGGACAGCACAGTCTGCCACCAGCTACTTAAGTCTGATGGCTCCTACCTGTCCAATGCCCCCCAACAGAGCGCTGGCACTCAGCTTCGGTGACTGCAGCCAACTGCCACCATGCTGACTCCAACCCTGACCCTGTGTGTCCTGGCAGAGATGCCCCGCTGGGTATCCAAGACCACGACCTTTCAGAAGTTGAGCCTCAGGCCTTCCTTCCAAGGCCCCCTGGGCAAGCTGGAAAGCTTAGGCCACTGTCATTGCCTGAGAACTCCCCTTCAGCATTACACCCCAGAAAACCCTGCAAAGTTCAGCAGGTAACACATGGTGTCCCCACACGCCAGGGGCTGGTTTGGATCCAGGTGGCCAGGCAGGCTGACAGGAGCCACCACAGGACAGGCCCCTGACTTGTGGCCACACCTGCAGTGGTGTGGGGACAGCAGGTCCAGTTCACCTAGCGTGCGCACAGACCCCACAGGACGTGGGATCATAGGGTGCGGGGTGGGTGTCTGAGGACACCGGGACCCCAAGCCAGTGTCAGCACCTGTTCTAGAATGTTCTCTGAGCATAGGGACAGGACCACACAGAGCCTTCTGTGGACAGCAACCCTGGTGTACCTCACATGTGCACTGGCAGCCTTCCAGGCTGGCCTGAGGGGCCTGTGGGTGGAGGGACATCACAGTGACCAGGCCAGCTAGAGTCGGGAGGGGAGTATCTGGAGCTTAAAGGTGCTTCCCGGGGACACTGGTAGTTTCTTCCAAGGATGGCAGAGGCACCCCAGCAGGGGCTGCCCTGTGGGAAATGCCCCTGCTCACTCCTTGAAAGTCAAGTAAAACCAAGCAAGCCCCCCAGTCCCCAACAGGAGAGCCAACAGGCGCCTGAGCAGCCTGGGCCTGCCCTGAGTCCAGCGTCCCCCAGGTGAGGACCAGGACAGGCCTTGCGTTTACAGGGGGTCCTTTACACAGGAGGTCTAGAATCACCACAGTAAAAATGCACCTGGGCTCTAGAAACTGCAGCAGAAATAGCAAGAGACATGAAACTTTTATACAAAAAGATTTGTTGCTTACAAAACATAGGCAAAAAAAGCTTTTTTTTTTTTAAAAAAAAAACGACCAAAGGCAACATCCTTGCTAATTTCCTTCTACGTTATTTTTAAAAAAAAAAATCTCGTAGCTAACGTTCTTTTTTTATTTTCCTTACAAAAAATATTAGGCTTAGGCACAATGTGCTGCTGGCTCCTGAGGACAAGCCGTGTCCGCAGCGTCCCCTTCCATGACGTCATATGCTTCGGCTCCTCTGTTCGGTCACTTAAGGCATTTTTTTTTCCTTCTGGGACAGAGTGTGTATCTTCTGGCACATTTTTCTGTTTCCTTTGTCTTTCATTTCCCCCAAAAAAATGCTCATTTTAGCCCCAGCTAGGGGCTGGGGGCTGAGATGTGGGTTCTGGGTCGCCGGCCTTGACCTGGGGGCGGGGCAGGCTGGTGAGGGTCACTGGGCAGACGTCACCCTGACCTAGTGAGTCGGTGCGGAGAGCAGGCGTGCACGGGGACAGGGGGCCACGCAGCCCACTCTGCCGACAGCAACCCTGGCGTACCTCACATGTGCCCGGTGGGGTTGTGGGCCTCCCCTAGTCCCGGGTGGGTAGCCGACAGCACCATCTGAGGGTCCCCGACCACACTGGATACTTTCTCCTCCTCTCGACGTTTCAAGCAGGCTGCTTTGGGGTTCAGGTTGCGTTCTAGGGGGGAGCAGGGAAAGCACAGTGGGAGAGGGTCCCCCAGAGGCGGACTCCAGGATGGCAGTAGGGAGGGGGTGTCGGGGAGGGCAGGGGCTCCAGCTGGCCGAGACCGGGTCCCCTCCTTCAGAGGTGGAGGTCAGCAGGGTGTCGTAATGGGCCGGGGGAGGGGGCTGGAGAAGCGACCACGTGTGTGGGGGCGTTGGGCTCTCTCCAGCTGGCGAGAGGAGCGCCAGCGGCCTGCGCCCGGGGGGCGGCCGGAAGCGTACCTCGCACCTGCTGCTCCAGGCCCAGGATGACCTGCACGGCCTGCTGCAGGATCAGCAGCTTGGTCTGCGCCTTGTCCGACTTGAGGTGCAGCTGGCACATGCGGCCCAGCTCCCGGAAGGCCTCGTTAATGTCCCGCACGCGCACCCGCTCCCGCGCGTTATTGGCCATGCGGCGCTCCCGGTCCCTCAGCTCCTTCTCCTCCGGGGACAGCACCTCCTCCACACTGCGGGGCGCACAGCACCGGCCGTCAGCGGGGGTGCGTGCGGGGCGGGGACATGGCGGGTCAGCGCGTGCGTTGGCGTGGGGTCCCAGGGTTCCTGTCAGTGGTGTGCTGGTGTGCGCACGCCATGGAGCCGGCGTGGGTGCAGGGGTGTGTGCCAGCGTGGGCAAGCTGCCGGTGCCGGTGTGGACATGCCACTGGTTCTGGTGTGTGTGCTGGTGTGGACACGCCGCTGGTTGTGTTGTGGGTGCCGGCGTGTGCGCTGCTGGTTCTGGTGTGGGTGTCAGTGTGGCTATACTGTTGCTGTGCGTGTTATTGTGAACACGTGGTAACGCGCTGCATGGTTATGTGTGCACACTGAGTGTCCCTCTGCACGTCTGCCTGTGCTCGTTGTGCTGGTGTGTGGTCACGCCATGGGGGAGCGCGAGGGGACTGAGGAGCAAGGAGGGGGACCTCTGTCCTTCACTGGGAGTCCACAGTGAGCTGGTCCTGCCACATGCCCTTGCACACAGCCAGGCAGGCCAGGAGCTTCAGCGCCCTTCTTTGTGTCCCCTTTGCGCCCTGGAAGGATGAACCTTCCCAGCAAAGCAGCCCTTTCCTGAGTGAGGGGAGCAGGGCTGCGCCTCTGGCCTGCCTGAAGAGACCCCCAGTGGGAGGACCCTGGCTATCAGTCAGCCAACGAGGAGCAAATGAGCTGGCTGCAAACCCCAGCACCCCGACACGCATCTGCCCCAGCCCAGCTCTCTAGGGCAGGGCCTGGACGGGACCCAGGCCCTCACCAGCCCTCCAAAGGCGGCAGCGGGGCGACGCAGTGCCACCCCTAACCCAGGCCTGAGATGCCGCCAGGGCCTCGGCCGGCTCCCACGTCCCAGCTGCTGCTCTGCACTGACAGCCTAGACCCAGCACACAGCCGAGACAGGCCCTCACCCTGTGGACAACACCGGTCGGGACAGTGCACATACAGGCCCAGTCCTGCCGGACTAGCTGTGTGGCTCTGTACCACTGACTGCACTGCTCTGTGCCTCAGTTTCCTCTTGAGGGGAAGGAGGCTGACCTCAAGCACAGCACCCCTTGAACTAGACTGCTGCCGCAACCCACAGGTGACGCTGAGCGTGGGGATGAGACAACGCTGTTCAACCCACTGTGCTCTGCCCTGTCCCCGGGGGGGGGGGCGGGGGGCGAGTTCCTCAGGTGGCAGTGGCCCTGGGGCCCTAGACAAGCGCGCAGACCAAACTGCTGGTACCGGCTGAGGCAGGCACGTCTCCTGTCCCTTTCGTCCCCCGTGTCCCAGTGGGGGACTTTGGGGAGGGGAGGCCCAAGGCCATGGCCCCATTGGGTGGTCCCCGAGCTCGGGCAGCAAGTGCGAGGTAGGGAGTGGCTGGGGTAGGGGGTGCGCATGAGAGAGCAGAGGCGGGGAGGAGAGCTGCACAGCGTGACACCCCCCACCATGGAGACACGGAACCCTCAGAGCCAAGGAGGGGACAGTGGGGGGCTGCGGCCCCAGCTCCGGTCCAAGCACAGCACTGCAGGAGAAAAAGGGTTAACAGGCCACGCAAGACAGAAAGCATTAAGGAAGCAGCTGCCAGCGGGGGACTGGGGCAGGGGGCTGGTGGAGGCCAGGCGGGTGAGCATAGGCCAAGTCACACTGGACAGGGAGATGACTTCTATTCCATCCAGCTCCCTTAGGGTAGGAAAATGGCTGTGAGAACTCTCCATGCAGAGGGGAGAGAGAATTCAGGGAGAGGGGCACCCCGTGTGGCCTGTTTGACCAGAAGGCAGCCTGGGGTACACAGTGGCACCTCCAGGCCCCCAAGAGAGAACCAGGCTCTGGGCTTCCCGGGAAGGAAGGGCTGGCGGGCAAAGGTCCACCAGGATCTGGGGGTGCACTCTGGGTTGAGAGGCCAGGTACCAAGAGGGACCAGCTCCCGTGTGCGGAGGGCGAAACAGGCCTGGAGGTGGGTGTGGGGGCGGGGGGTGGGAAGTGCGGGGGCACGGGGCAGTGGGGAGGCGGCAGGGGTCGGAGGGCGGGCGGTGGGGGGCGGGCGGAGGGCAGCAGAGGCGGGGAGGCGGGGAGGCGGGGGGCGGCCAGCCCCCACTGACCTCGCACTTGCTGCTCCAGGTTCAGGATGACCGACACGGCCTGGTGCAGGATGAGCAGTTTGGTCTGGGGCTTCTCACTGTTGAGGTGCAGCTGGCACATGCGCCCCAGCTCCTTAAAGGCCTCATTGATGTCGCGCACGCGCAGCCGCTCCCGCGCGTTATTGGCCACGCGGCGCTCCTTCTCCCGCTCGGCCTTCTGCTCTGGGGGGAGGAGGTCGTCCTCCTCCTCCTCCGGGCTACGGGGAGGGGGGCCGGGGCAGAGTGAGGCGAGGGGCGCGGGGGCCCCTGGCCGCCTCCCTGGGGGGTGTGCGTGTGCGCGCGCAGGAGCGCGGGGGCCCCTGGTCGCCTCCCTGGGGGGTACGCGCATGCACGCGCAGGGGCGCGGGGGCCCCTGGCCGCCTCCCAGGGGGGGCGCGTGTGCGCGCGCAGAGGGGCCGGCACCTGGTCCGCGTCCGCGCCGGCTTCGGCTCCTTCTTCTCCTCCTCGGAGTTGTCGGCCACCGACGCGTTCTCCTCGTCCTCCTTCTCCTCCCGCTTGATCTCCCCGGCACCCGAGGGCGCGCCTGTCCGCCCGAGTCCTGCAACGGGCCAGGTCAGGGCTGCCGGGCCGTCCGCACGGCCCCTGCGGGGCTCTCTGGCCGTCCCGCGAGAGGCATGGGGCTCCCCTGGGGCAGCTCGCTCTCGGTCTGCAGTGAAAACCCCGCAGCCCAGGGACCCTGCTGGTGCGGGAGTAACGGCTAACCCCAAGGTCAGCAGTTCGAATGCACCAGTCGCTCCCTGGAACCCCTGTGGTCACTTCCATTCGGTCTAGCGTCCCTGCGTCCGAATCAACCGGAGCTTAGGTGGCACAACAAGGAAGCCCTCAGCTGCCAACCACAAGGCAGGCATTCCGAACCCACCGAGCAGCCGCACAGAGCACAGGCCTGGCCAGTGGCTCCCACACGGCTGACAGTCCTGGATCCCTACGCGCGGCCCTGCTCTGCCGCACGGGGTTCCTGTGAGTCAGAGCCAAGGTGACCACATCCCAGAACAGCCGCTCACTCAGTGCACTGGCCTGAGTCTCCTCTGGCCTCAGCTGCCACTGAACTGGTCCCCAACTCGTGTGACGCCGTGCACAGTAACACAGGGCCAGTGAGACCAACCCACAGGTCTTTGCTGGCTCACTGTCACAGTCAGAGCCAATCACCAGGGCTTTCTTCCCAGTCTCAGTCTGAAGCTTGGTTGAAATCTGCTCATCGTCACAGCGACCCCCTGGCCGCCACTGACAAGATGGGTGGGGGTCACACACAAAGGGTGCCGGGCAGGAAGTCAACCCAGGTCACTTCCATAGCGGAGGGGAATTCTATTCCTGAACCACCACGGACCCCCAAGTTGGCATTCAATTTGAGCACAGTGGTGGTGGCTGTGTGACAGAGGATGTCACTGATGCCACCAAGCTATACACACCGAATCGGCTGCAGTGGCAAACGTTCAGTTCCACGTGTTCTAGCACAATAAAATCAGAAAGACCACCACCACCATCCCTCGAACGGGGTCCCTGAAGGCAAGACTTGAGGAGCCTTAGAAAATACTGCAGGAAAGTGTCTCTGTAACTTAGCGGCAGGAATTATTTCTAACAATAAAGAGCCACTCTCCAAAGAAGAAACAGATAACTGAAAGAGATGACTACGATATTGAGAGTCTTTGATCATCAACAGATACTACCAAAAAAAAAAAAAAACAAACAAGCCTCAGAATAGAAGTTATGTGCAATGTGTATAACCATCACAGGAATGGTGTCCAAAATACATAAAGAGCACCAGCAAATCAACAAGAAACACAGAAGCAGCTCAGCAAAGGAAGGTGAACCACCTGAGTGGGCATTTCACAGATGAAGAAAGGGCCACAGCTGGAAACACCTGGGAACCACAGCGCTGTGTCCAGAGGCCAAGAGACACCAGTGAGGGCTACAGCGGGCTACCATCCCGTACCACTCAGCAGGCAAACTGGAGAGGCTGACATGGTCCATACTGCTTCCAGGTGATCAGCTGGTACACCCACTCTGGAGAACAGCTAGGCATCATATTCAAAAGGCAGCCACGGGTGTGGTCAGGAGCCTGGTGGTCCACTAGCAAACACTCAGGTGACCACCAAGGGACTAGCAGTCCACATCCACCTTCCAGTGGGCCCCATGGGGGAAGGACCTCGGCGTCTTCTCTTGGGAGGACTGCAGACCTGATAACATGCGCAGAGAGAATGCTCTGCACCCTGCCAGAGGGAGGGGCATCTGGGGTCTGAAAAGCTCGTGCCCCGCGTTTCCAAGGAACGCCAGGCAGCTCCAAACCGCCGACCTTCTGCTTAGCAGGTGTGGCGCTTAACCACCGTGCCACCCACGTTTCCATGAGACAGGCCCATGAAACAAAGCGAGACAGTGGACACACCAGCCTGGGGCACAGACAAGAAGACAGGAGGGAACAGGAGCCGGACAACAGAAAGGGGGACCCCTAAGTCAAGAAGGCGAGACGAGTGACACGCGGTAGCGCTGGCAGCCGGAGCCACAGTCAGTGCACTGACGAGAAACTCATGTGCGCTGTCAGTGTCCACCTACAGGACAACTGGGAAAAAATCACAGCCAAGAGACCCTCTGTGGCAGTGACATGGGGCCCCCAGGAGCTGGCTCCGACTCCGGGCACCAACATCATCACACCCAGGACACCCTCGGCACAGACCACACTGGGGAGACCATCCCGGGCACCAGTCACCACAAAGGCACAGACAGTGACATCATGTGAACCCCAGGGTGAGTCCCAGTGCCACCTGACCTCAGCTGCCGAGACACAGGGGCGTCTCCGACACCGCACGGGGCAAGTAAACTGAGGGGCAGCAGGAGGCACCCCGCTGTCGTTCTCACCAAGCTCCAACCCCAGGTGCCCCGGGTACAGTGGCTGAGTGCTCCGCTGACAAGCCGAGGCCGGTGGCCCGAGCCACCAGGCAGCTCTGTGAGAGAAAGGCCGGGCCACCAGCGTCTGTCAAGATGACAGCCAAGGAGACCCTTCTGTCAAGAGCACAGTGGAGCAAACCCTACGGGCAGCTCTGCTCAATGACACGGTGTCACCTGTCACTAGAAATGACCTGATGGCACCCAAGGGCAGCAAACACTGAACAAAGCACGCTGCTTGAGGAAGCTTGTGCTGACCTCGGCCACACGGACGACACCGGCGGGCCCCGGCATGGGGAGTGGCTGTGTCCCCAACAGATCAACAGGGAAGGACAGAGCAGAGCCGGCGCCGTCCTGAGAGGCCGACTGGACCCCACCCTGTGCAGGCCAGCAGCCCCCTCAGGGTCACCACACCACAAAGGCCCCCAGGCGAGGACCCCAGGTCCACAGCAAGATCAGGAACAACAGCAGGGTGGCGTCAGAAGTCAGGATGGCGGGAGGTGGGCAGGGGGGCTGGGATGGGATGTGGGCATGGAGTCCCAGACAGGCCTGGGGACAGTGGGGGCTCTGGTCTTAGAGCACAGGGGACAAAGATGCTGTCTCAGACAGCAGTTCTCCTTCTCTGTCTCTGCCCTATAAGATCCAAGAAGGAGCAAAGGGGGAACGGAAGGGAGCCACAGACAGAGACCCCAGGGTAGGGGCCACTGTACTGGGGGACAGCCCCAAGGTCCTGGCTGTGACTTGGGGTCATGGCAGGTCCCCAAGGACCTCCACCCACCACTCAGTGTTGTGGGTTACATGTGTTCATTGCTCATCTGCATGTAACCCTGACCCTGAGCTTGACCCCACCAAGAAGAGACTCTGTGGCCACTCAGAACCAGGGAGACATCTCTGCCGAGAGCCTGACACTCACCCTAACTGGACCTGAGCTGACTCGAACCCTAATTGAACTCCTACCCCAACCGTAGCCCAGACCTAACCCTAACCAGCACCTATCCCTAATTTTAACCCTTTGCAAAACCCTATAGCCAAACTTAACACCAACCCATCCCATCCCTAACCCACCCCACTCCCTACCTCCCGTCTCCCCTCTCTGTTAACTCGTCCCCCTTCTCTGTAACTCGTTCCCCCTCTCCCCAGCCCCAGCACCTCCCCAGCATATGCTGTCACTCCATCTATGAAAGACCCCCCCAGCTCCTCCTGGACAGCCAACACTTCCAGCCACCCCCCCATACTCAGCCACCCCCCCATACTACGCCACAGGTGCCCCCAACCCCACACTGGCCCTGTCTCAGGCCACAGCTCAGTGGCGTCCAACACTGTCAGCCTGCCATCCTGAGGAGTCCCCTCCCCCTCGGCCCCAGTCTCCCCGCACTCGCTCGCGTCCCCGCCTCCTGCATCATCTCTGCCCTGCCCACCGATGACCTTGTCCAGGCTCCCAGCTCTAGAACACCCCAAGAGACAACGGCCCTGTACAGCCCCAGCACTTCCCAGCTGAACACCACTCACATCTCAGACTTGACAATCCCAAGCCAGTCCTGATCCAGCCCCAAACCTGTCTAGGCCAGGGCCATCCCAGCAACCCTCTCTTCTTCCTTCCCGTCTCTGCCCCAAGACTTGTCCACCTTCAGGTCACTGCAGACGTGTCTGGTTCTGAGTCACAGAGGATCAGAGGGACAAGAGCAGCTCCCAGGGTCACAGAGGAGCCTTGGGGGGCAAGGAATGTCAGAGGGGGAGAAGAGTCACACACCTCTAGAATGTGATCTGCGTCACAAAGCCAGACACAGAGAAACTGCTGGACTGGTATCTGTTCTGCTGTGTACACTCTCACCAACCCCAAAATAAAGAAGACATGTCCAAATCCGCCCACTTCTCATCCCCTCAGAACCCCATCAACCCCTGGCCACCCAGAGGGTGCCGACGAGCGCAGCCTGTTCCCTGCTTTGCCTGCCACCCTCCAGGGCTTTCACCTCCCGGCCCACAGGGCCCTGTAACCAACCCCTGCCCTCCCCTTCTCCTCTCTCCCCTGCTCCAGCCAGAGGTCTCCATTTGGGTCTGCCTCAGGGCCTTTGCACATGCTGTTCTCATTGCCTGTAACCTTTCCCCAGATATCTGCCCAGGGTTACCTCCTCCAGACTCCACACAAATGTCACCTCTTCACCTTCCTTGGCACTCTCTTTAAAGTCTGACAGGAACAATTCTGACCCACAGAGACCCAAAGGACAGACAACTGCCCCACAGAGCTACCAGGGTGCATCCAAGGATTCGAACCACTGACCTTCTGGTCAGCAGATGCAGCACTTAACCATGATGCCACCAGGAGTTTCCAAGGGGGTCTCAATCTCATTTCCACTGTGCCTCAGTTTCCTGCCCCAGAATAACTCTCAGGTGGCTGTGAAGACTTGTGCCAATACAGCTGAGTGCTAACCCTGCCCCTGGCAGGGAGCAGGCCCACAGGCCAGCAGGACAGCTCTCAATGCTCTGTCCCTTGATACAGAGAGACTCTCCCAAGAGAAGAGAATCTCAGAGCAGGCAGGGAGCAGGGGTGCCAGCCACGCCCTCCCAGCACTGGGGCGGGCCTCACCACTGTAAGAGTCGGCAGGCGGCCGTGCAAGGTCAGGGAGGGCGCTGGGCTGGCTGGGCAGGGCCACGTGGTTGTGCAGGAGGCTGGTGCTGCCCGAGAGGCTGTCATCTGTGTGGCCACCTCCAACCTGCGGGCAGTGGACAGGGCAGTCAGCACGGACAGGGTCCCCCGGCCCCCCGCTGCCCCCACCCAGCACTCACCAGGCTGGCGTGCCGGCCGCCTAACGGCATGACAGGGCCGGGGAAGCCTGAGGCCAGGGCACTGTGGCCAGGCAGCAGCCCGTGGATGTCGCTGGCCGTGCCCACAGCGTGGCTGCGCAAGACATGGATGGCCTCGTCCAGGTGGTCCTCCAGCTTGTGCTGCTGCGGGGAGGGATGGTGAGGGGCTGCAGGTGGCCTAGGGCCCAGGATACAGCAGGCAGACCTGCTTTATGGCTCGGAAGAGGTGGCCTGCCTCAAGCCGTGACGCTCACCAGCCCTGGGGCCACTGTGCTAGACGCCCATGAGCTGGTCACCAGGGCTCCTCCAACCACAGGTGTCTGTCTGCTGCAAACTCCCATCACAACAGACCAACAGCCGCGTCCCCTGACAGTCTCAGAGACACCAAACTCAATCACGGAAGACGTGGCCACCCCACAGGCCCTGGCCTGCACTGGGAACCTGGTCCACACGTCTGAATGCAAGGTGGCCGGCCTGCCATGCACGCGCCATTCCAACCACACTCACCCACCAGAAACCAGCCCTCCCCCACCCTAGGGGTTCAGGGTGGGCAGCACAAGAACTCACCAGGCCATGGAGACCCCCATCATAGCTGGGGGATAAGGCACCGGGCGCCCCTGCTCGGGGCCACTGGGAACTCCCTGCAGGGAGGTAACACAAAAACACAGGGTGAGAGGCAGAGGAAGGTGGCCCCACCACCCACAGCCCCTTCTGCGCAGACCCTGCCCCTCCCTCGGGGGTAGGGGGGCTCGGTGACTCCACCCGAAAGCCGGTGGGGGCAGGAAGCCACCTGGAATCTGCAATACCTCAACTGGCCACAAGAGGACACCCGGCACCTGCACAAACGTTCTGGGGCCGCAGCGGATGGCTCGGGGGGCCCGGAGGGCACGGGGGTCCCAGCGAGCACCACACCAGGTCGCCTCTCATCAGGTGAGGGGCCAGTGGGGGCTCACATCACTGAGTCTCAGTTTCCCCATCTGCACACCTTCCCTCCCGGGTGAGGGCCAGGAAGCTTAGCACATACCACAGGAGCTCTAAAACCCACCACCTGCCGTGCTGTGCCAGCCCCAGCCCCAGGTCTCAGGCAGCAGAAAGGAAAGTGGTTGGCTCCAGAGAGACCTGGGCAACTCCCGCCACAGACACGAGGGGGCCCAGGGTATCTATAACCCTGATGCCTCGGCCCCATGGGGGAACAGGCTTTCCAATGCCTCAACATCCAATGCAGGAACACACAACACTGTGCGCGTGTGACCACGTGTACGTGTGTGCGTACATGCGTGTGTGCAGGGTCCCGACTAGGCCTCAATGTGCCTCCAGGCCCCACTGCTCCCACTCACCCCGGCCCCTACCCAGATGGCCCCCACATGCTCCCAGGGTTTGTGCAGGGTGAAGGTCAGGTCCTCCGTGCTGCCTGAACTGAAGTGACTAGAACACACCACCCTGCCCTTCTCACTGCCTGGCCGTGGCATTCAAGGACTGCTCAGAAGCCACTTTTTTCGGGGACCCCTCCTGGATTGTTCTGGGGCACAAGATCCAAGGGAGTTTAGCGGGGTGTTTGGCAGCCTGTCCCCATCCCTCCTGGCTTAGACTGAGGCACCAGACACCCCCCAGCCCCTGTTCCCTGGCGAACCTGCCAGGCCCTGTGGCGAGCCTACGGGGGTCGAGGGGCTGGACGAGAAGTTATTGCTTGAGTGGTCCGGGGAGTAGATCTGCCGGAAGACAGGGAGGGAGGTGGGGCCACAGAGCGGTCAGGGGCTGGCCTCGCAGGTCCCTAGACTCGCCAGCCCTGACCCCCCCAGGCCCGATGCCTCACCGAGGCCAGTGCCTTTCCGAGAGCGTCCCCAGAGCTACCGGCCGTAGTCCCGCGCGAGCCTGCAGGTGAAGAGAGGTGGGGCCTGACTGCGGGGCCTCGCGCCTGGCTGGGGCCCCTCTGCTGACAGGGGGCTCAGCCCCCAAGTCCAGCCAGTTTCTGACTTATGATCGGGGAAGTTCCCCCTGATGTCTAGCCACCTGCTCCCACAGACAGGGGCTGCGGCCCATGGCGAAGGGGGTCCTCTTTCCGAGCCTCCCTTTCCCCAGCTGGAAGCTGACTCCCTCGGCCGGGCGAGAGGAGCCTGAGGCCAAGGCACAGGACCCTTGACGTCAGGAACACACCTCCCAGCCTGGTTCCCGTGGCTGCAGAAACACGTCCACCAGCTGCCTCACGGTCCATGGGCCCGCCCCGCCCGACCCCCTGGGCACCCGTACCCAGCAGGCTGTCGGCCCCGCTGACAGGGGGCGTGTGGCTGGCGACGCTGCTGTAGGTGGCTCCAGGGGCTGAGGAGAAAGTGGGCACGGCTGGCAGCCCTCCGTTCACCTCGGCTCCGTGCAGTGGGTAGCCCTGTGTGGGGGCGGGAAAGGCGGGGTCAGGGCACGTGGGGCCTGAGGGGACAGACCACTCCACTCGCCACACCCACTGGGGGTCCTACCATGCGCTCATGCTGGTGCAGGCCACCAAACGTGCTGCTGCTGCTGCTGCCCGCAGAGCCACCAGCCCCCCCAGGCGGCAGGGGCAGCGGGGACGAGCCCCCACCCAGCACGGGCCCGAAGCCTGCCTGGCCTGGGCCCCAGAGCTCGGCCGACGAGTGCAGGCTGCCGTCTGCGGAGAAGAGACAGTAAGCGGAGGGTGGGTGAGCCCGGGCCCACCCCCCACCCTATTCTAGGTGAGGTCCCCCACACACCGGCCACATAGAAGGGGGCAGGGTAGGCGCTGCTGGGGGTCTTGGCAGCTGGGTAGGCAGCGGTGTCTCTGCCGTAGTCATCAGCTGAGCTGGGTGGGTACACCTGTCGGGGGGAAAGGCAAGCATGGTCAGGTCGACCCCCACCCCACGCCGCCATCACCCCCAGCTGACAACATCCTCCCAGCAGCCCAGGGCCACCCCCAGCCCCATCCAGCTCTAAAGTCCGCCCTTGGCTCGGCCCTCAAGGGCCCAGTGGTGGCAGGGTCTCTCTCCGTGGCCCCCTCTCTACCCGCTTCAGGCACCCGTACACCAGGTCCTGTGCCTGGAATGCCTTTTCTCACCTGCGTCCAGGAGACTTCTCTTGACCCATCAAAATCCCAATTCCAACCCCATTGGCCTCTCTTTTCCCTCTAGGCTCTCCCAAGGCTAGAACCTCCCTGGGCCCCGGCTCTGCGCACACAGAGCCCTGAATTAACACCTGGCCATCTGCTCCCAGCACCAGCACCAGCCCAGGAGTTCCATGGTTACCCCCTGCTGACTGGCTGGTGCTGCTGGGGTCCAGCACACAGTGCTGGGACCCACTGGTGACAATGACCACCCACACCAGGCTAGAAAACCAGGGCCTGAGTGCCCAGTGCCAGATGGGAGGCCACAGGCCAGGGAGCTTGGCTCCCACAGTCTAAGAACTAGGACAGGGACCAGGGGCCCTAACAGCCCAAGCCCGAGGGCACCTCCAGCCCCAGAGGCCAAGGACATTAATTCTGAGTCCAGGGCCTGGCACGAGGGCAGCTGGCTCGCAGGGTGTGGCAGCGGCTGTGCCAAGCAGGGGGACCCCGTCAAGTGCCTTTCCCTCCAAGGTGATTTCATTCGCGGAGAGCCCGGCGCCCTGAGACAGCGATGCTGAGGCCCCAGGTGCTCGGCCGGGACTGAGGTGGGGGCCCCCTGTATCTCCTCTTAGGAACCCCACTCTCACTCTTTCTTAGGAGACCATGCCCCCAGATGACTCCACCTTAAAGCCAGAGGGATCAGAAACAGTCCACAAAAGGAACTTGTTGATCACCCCTCAGAGGTGGGGTCAACTCCAGCCACGCCTGAGCAGACTCTGGCTCAGGACTCACAAGGAACCTGCCCACACGTGGGTGGTCACACAGAGGCCAGCACCCCCGACGCGTCACCTGGCCGAGGGGGGACCGCACTCAGCCTGCAGGGCCCCGCCCTCTGCTCCACAACTCACCGAGGATGGGAGCCCCGGAGGCACCTTCCGGACCTTCTTGGGCTGCGCGTCTGCGGGTGGAGAGGTACAAGCAGCTCCCATCAGCCTGCCCCAGAGCAGGCTGGGTAGGCCCCGCGGCCCTGGGCCCCAACAACAGTGCCACCCCCCGAGCCCCTGCCCCCCGCGGATGGGGCTTGTGAACGACCCTCCAGAGAACAACGCCTTAAAGGAACCCCGGCTCCACCCACGCGAGCGCCCCGACCTGAGGGGCGGTCTGCAGTGCAAGGCTGGGCTTTCAGACGTGGGGCCCTGCCACCAGGCCACCTCCCCAACCCCCAACGATCTCATGCTTGAGGTTCCTGGTTCACTGTCTGTCCTTCCAAGGCCCTGACCTCGCGGGAGGACTGGGTCAGCCTGGTGCCTGCCGTGACCCCAGCATACAGCCAGGACTGTGAGGCACCGGGGGACCAATGCTGGTGCTGCTCCCCTTCTGCAGCCTTGGCCAGTGGGAGACAGAGGGCTGCTTCCGTCGCCCCTGGGGCCCCCCACAGCCCCACTCACCCAGGCTGCTGCTGTCCGCAGGCCTCCGCCGGGGGTTGCCGGGGTATGGGGGGTAGTACTGGGCACTGCCTTTGACGCTGGAGGGGGACAGCGGCCCGGGGCTGCTGAGGGCCAGATCACCTGGCAAGAAGCCAGCCTGGGAGGAGGGGGACAAAGAACCATGAGGGGCAGCACCCTGTCAGCCCCCAAGTCAACGCCGGCCAAGCTGAGAGAGACAAGCAACCAGAGATGGCCAGGCCCAGCCCACCCAGGAGTGGGACCCCTTCCTGCCTGCTCACGGCCAACAGCCGGCCCCCCACCACCAGAAGCAGCACGCGCTGGCACTGTCCCTGAGCGTCACTGGTCAGGGGTAAGCTACCTTATTATCTTCACAAAGAAAAAAATACTAAAAGACCAAACTACTGCCAAGAGAGGGTCAGACACCCTCCAATTCAGGGCAGCCGAGCGAGCAAACCGGGTCCCTCCGACAGGAAGGTGGCTGTTGGCGCTGTCTCTGTATTGTCACCTTCTGTTCCACTGAGTGGCTGAGTCTGGTCTGTGCCAGTCTGAACAAGGTCTCCCCAGCCAGCCAGCTCTCACGCGTGGACTCTGGTTTTGTGGCCAGACTGCTCTCCCTAGCCTCCTACGGGGGAAGGACATCTAGGGGCGGCCCCTGCTTGACACCTGGGCTGAGACGAGTGTCACGGAGACCGGGTTTGAGGCCTGCCCCTGCCAAGATTCTGCAGCTCATGCGTGTGGCCTCCTGATGCCCCAGCTTCCCCATCTGTGAAATGGGCGCGCTGGCTGCCCACACGGTTCAGGGCACCGTGGGGACTAGTGGGGTGAGGGCAGTTCTGGTGCTCAGCTGGTGCTCAAGAGCTGCAGAAGCTGACACTCTGGCTCAGGCCTAGCGTGATGCAGGCAGGTCACGTGGCTGCACTGAGCTCTGGGGGCCGCTGGTGGGGGTGGGAATGAAACCCCCAGACGCGGGAGGAGGTGACGCTGGGGACCACTGGGGCCGGCCACAAGTTCCACCAGCCTCACAGACAGGATTGGTGGAAGCGAGTCTGTCCTTGGCCAGGGGCCTCGGGACTGCCTCAGTTTCCTGGGTTGCATCACTCTGAGCCCCCTAAGCTGTGCCCAGCACTCCCTGGCCTAGGTCCTCCCTGGGAAGCCACAGGCAGGGACCACAGTCTCCCCCAGTCCTGCCCTGCCCACCAGCCTGGCCTAGCCCAGGGCCCAGCTCTACACCAGGTACCACCAGAGAGCGGACAGCACCCAGCCCAGCCACAGACACTCCTGCAGACCAGGGGACCCTGGGACCCACGTGTCTGGAATAAGAACATGCCAGGGAAACGCAGGAGAAAAGGACAGAGGGTGCAGCACCCCTGTAACAGCCCCCCAGGGATCCCAGGTAAGAGCAGCACCCCTGTAACAGCCCCCCCAGGGATCCCAGGTAAGAGCAGCACCCCTGTATCAGCCCCCCCAGGGATCCCAGGTGTGAGTTCCCCACCTGCACCCCACCTGGATCATGGTGTGTCCCCCTACCCTGCCCACCTTGTGGCCCCAGGCTGTGCACAGACAGGTGGGCACTGCGCCTGGGAGACCGACAGGGTCCCCATGCCCAGCCCGGACCCAGCCTACCAACGTGTCACTCACCTGACTCAAGCTGCCAACGCTGGCATCGCGCCCAAAGCCAGTGTATACAGCACGCTCCCCACCTTTGCCTGGGGGAGAGGAGACGGCAGGTCACCTGGAGCCAGCCCCACAGGACAGCATGCGTAAGGGGCTGCCGGGACCGACCCGACAGCTGGCCCAGGGGGCTGCAAACAGCTAGCACTCAGTAAATGCACACAGCTCAGAGCCCTGCAGTGAACACTGAGCCAGGCTGGCCCCCACTCCCCATTTCCTGCCAGCAGCTATGGGCTCAGGGACCTTCTGCAGGCCGGGGGCACCCCTGACACATCCCTTGCCCCCAAAGTTAACAGCCCCGAGCTCAGCCAAGCCACAGCTCCCCTCTGGCTATGCCTGGACCTGGACCAAACCCTGTGGAGCCTGGGTTTCCTGCATTCAGGGTTAGGGGGTGCCAGGCTCACCTGACGTACTGTCTCCCCAGGGTACGCCTCCCTTGCTGCAGACCCTGTCAGGAGTTCATGGCCCCATGCACACAGCACCTGTCTGGTGCATCCCCCCGAGGTCCCATCAGCACAGACACCCAGCTCCTGTCCTAGGATGACAGCCTAGCCTTCCAGCCAGAAGTGACCCCACAGAGGTGTGAACCTTTCACACTATCTGGTGAGATGTGGTCTTATCCCCTGAGCAGACAGGCAAAGCCTGGGGCTTTGAGGTGACAGTCTGCTGAGAGGGGCTCCCGCTGCTTCAAGGACTCCTGGATCAAGCTTTACCTGAAGCAGGTAACTGATCCAACAGGTCCCTTTTGGCTTAACCTGGTGTCTGGGCTAAGCCAGGACCGTCGACAGCCTCCTGAAGCAGGTGCTCTAGGTTACGTGGTACCTGGCCCACCAAGTCCCTTTGGACCTAACCCGAGGTCTTGGACAAGCACAGACCATCCACAGGCCACCTGTGCACGCAGTCAGGACTTGGCTAATCCACCCGAATTACTCTCAGGAGGAAACCTGCCCATTTCTCTATAAAAGTTCAACTGAACTCTGTGACCCTCACTGCAGAGGGGCCCGGTGGGACCCTGGCCGCAGCGGCTCCACACCACCCTTTCTGGGCTCCTCGGCTGCAGGACGTTGGCTCCAGGCCCAGCTGGTGCCCAGCTTTTCAGTGGGTGGCCGTGGGAACTGTCCCATCAGCTCTGCCTGCACTCAGGCCAGCTGGCAACAGGAACAAGCCGCAAGGAAGGAAGAGCAGAGGGGAACCTGATCCTCCAGGAGGTCAGCGTGCTAATGAGACCGCAGGCTACATGCAGGGCCAGTCCTCACTTTTCTTGTCTGGGAAATGGGCATAAAGAATCCTCCAGCACATACAGGGTGCCAGACACTGCCTACCATTTGGTTTACTTGCTCTGGGCACACACACTTATTGAGCACCTACTGTGTGCTATGACCTCAGTGGGGTCCAAAGCAGAAACAGCTCCCTCTGGGCCTCAGTTTCCCCTTCAATTACTGGCTAGGAGGCTCCCATGATTCCTACCCTGCATCAAGCACCTAAAGCCAAGAGCATGTTTCATGCCCATGGCAAGCAGCCCCCGACTCCACCAAAGGCCACTGTGGAAACTGCAACCCTATAAATGGTAGTAATAACAAACCTTACCAATCAACTGACCTGCTACCCAGCTCCCGGAGGCCTCTCAGGACCAAAGGGGGACAGAATTAAGACCCCCATCATGCCCTGAGCTGCTGACTAGAAGGCTAGAAGTGCACAGTCGCCCAGAGGTGCCTCTGACAAAAGCTTGGTAATCTGCACCCACACAGCTGACTCCTGAGAACCCCATGGACTATACAAGGTCACCTCACAGCACTGGGGCTGACTCAGTTCTGTTTCACAGTCAAGGGGAAATGGGAGTTGACCCCCAGCAGCCAGGCCCCCCAAGCATCCCCAGAGACCTCAGCTCTACTCACTACCCAGAGCCTCCTGGGAGTCCAGGTCTAGGGGTTCCCAGAGCCCCCGGAGGACATGGAGGGCCCTGAGGCCCCCCCAGGGAGGAGCTGGGGTGTGACAGCCCCCAGAGGACAGAGCCCAAGAGCTCTGGGTAGACTCATGTTCCCCCAGACGGTCCCTGTGAGTCCTGACCTTGTCTGGGGAAGGGTGCCTGCGACCATGCTCAGCAAGCTTACACTGGGGTGAGAAGGGTGCTCGGGGCTGGGCACTGTACTGTACCCTACTCCACAGGACAGAGGCATCACTGCCAACGTGCTCAGGGCCGACACCGCGGGTGGGCCCGGCAACCAGGATGCCACGTCTGTGGGACACTCACCCCCGAGGCTGGGTCCCAGGAATGCGGACGAAGAGAGGCTGCCATGAGACTCACTGAAGTGGGTACCTTCGCTGTAGGTCTGCAGAGAAACGAGGGCATCAGCGGGGGCTGGAGACTCTTACGGCCCACACCGCACTCCCATTTTACAGCTGGGGAAGCTGAGGTTCAGGAAGGCCTGTACCTGTGTCTGAGTCTGAAGCCCCCTTGGGAGCAGGCTGGGGTCCAACCTCTCCCCGCGAGTATTTCCTCACTCAGCACAAACACCCCCACCCCCCAAGGGAAGTCCAGGTCTACAGCCTTGGACAGCCTGCAGGGGCTCCTCACCCGGTTGGAGTCGAAGGTGGAACTGTTCTGGTCACCAGTACCCCAGGAGCCTGAGCACGGCCGTTCCTCCAGACCTAAAGGGAGGCGGAAGAAAGACCGTCAAGGTCGCCAGCACCACATAGGTCCTTAGCTCAGAACACCCTTCCTCTGGCTAGCTCTGCTGGCAAACTCCTACGTATCTGGCAAAACCCTAGCCACTATGCCCACACTGAGTACACACCACTCCTCACAGCCCCAGGTCCAACCACAGGAGGCTAGGAGTCTCAAGTGAGGATCAGTCTCTTCTGACCCTGTGAGGAACACTCAGGAGGGCACTGGCAACTGCGTGACGGGCACAGATGCATGTCCCCAGGAAAGGCGGCCACCCCTCTGCTCCCATCATTGCCCCCGGGGAGATTTCTCCCCTCTGTGGAAATCCCAGCCACTGTGCGGCCTCCTGACTCTCAGAGCCGCTGCGTGTCAGAGGAGAAGCGTGTCCCACAGGTTTCCAGTGACGGGGGGTTTGGCAGTAGATGCCCACGCCGTTTCTCCGAGGGGCTTCTGGGTAGATTCTAACTGCCAGCCTTTTGATAAGCAGCCAGGCACATAACTGGCTGCGCCACTCAGGGACTCGGAAAGAGTGGCGGCCACTGCTGCTGGCTGCTCAACAGCACGGGTGGGACGTGTCCACACAGGGGCTCAGGTGGGGGGAGGGCACCCCGGGGAGGAAATGGAGGCTCAAGGAGGAGGGGGGTCCGAGGAGGAGGCTGGGGCCCAGGGAGAAGGCCGGCCAGAGGGGGAGGGGGGCCTGTGGTGCCACTGAAGTCAACCAGCCCGGGGAGAGGACCTTGGTCCCTCTGGGTGGGGCGCGGTGGCCTCCTTATCTTCGCACACGCCCTAACAGGCAACTGCTCTGGGCTGGGAATCTTGGGGTCTCACAGCCACCACCCTCCTCCCTGGAGGTCCTGCCTGGGTCCTTGGGGGGCTCCTGCCCCTCCATCAGCCCTAACTGGGCCCCTGGGAAGCAGGAGGGCAGACCCAACTCCCGAGCCAGGCAACAGAGCCAACCCCAGCTTTTCCCACGGCAGCCTACTGACTGAGCTGACTCTGTGTCCAGCTCCCAGAGCTGGACTGGACGGCGACAAGGGGTCCGGGACAGCCCACAGGCTGCAGCTGCACCCCATGCTCTCCCACCTTGGCCCTGGGCTCCTGCCTGGACCATAGTGTGACCTGCTGGACACTGGGCTGGACATGGGGAGGACAGCTACCCCATACTCCCACCAGGGCCCACAGGTGCCCTCCTGCCCCACACTGGCAGCAACCTGTTTCAAACGGCACCCTTCTATTTCAGTGCCTTCGCGCGATCATCCCCCCCAGAGAACTGTGGTTTAATTGCCTCTGATTTGCATAATTACGCATATTAATTTCCCAGCCTGATGAATATTCATGTGTTATTTAGATTTTGTTTTCTAAGCAAAAATTTCCAATGCAATTTTGGGTGGGGGCTGGGAAGGTGCCTGGGCAGGTAGTGGGGTTCTGATGGTCTCAGCTTTCCCACCAGGATCAGGGGTCTGCACCCCAAGGTCCCAGATCCCTGTGTGTTTCCTGGGGAGAAGGTGGCTGGTGGATGGGGGGTGGCTGGGTGACCTTGGGCAAAGCGTCAGTGCTCCCCGAACCTCACCTGCCCCTTGAAGACACCCCCCAGTCCTCCAAAGTGAGTGCCTAACCTCCAACCTGCCCCCCAGGACAAAACTACCCTCCCCTGGTGGTGTCTCCAGTCCACAACAGTATCTACCATGCCCCCTGGAGAAGCACTAGGGCCCTCAATTAGACACATCAGCAGTCAACTCCCGAGGTCACCGCCAGGACACATCTGAGCTAGAACAGCCCTCCACCCCTTGACAGATGAGGTGGAGGTGATCACAGGGTTCTCTCCTGGGGTCCCCAGTGCACCCAGACTAGACCCGTAAAGCAATGGCGAAAACTCCCCGCCCAGGAAAAACAGAACCAGGGACCAGCCTGTCCCCCCTACATTCCTCTAACACACTTACAACCCCCCCCACTGATTAACAGTGCGCCTTAATAACCCCGCCATGAACGTTCATGGCGCGCTCCCTGCTCGGATTCTAACTCAAATGCACTAACAGAGTAAGACGCTGCCGGTGGAGTGTGATTTTTTTATCTTCTTCTGTTTGTTTTTAAACACTTGAGGTGAACTGCTGAGCTGGGGTGCCCAGGAGAGTGGGTCTCTCCTCCCTGTCTCCCCACATGCTCCAGAGTCCGGCCCGACTTCCCTGGGACAGGAAACAGCAGCACCGGGGGCGTGCAGAGGACAGAGGGGCGGCTATCCCAAGGCCGGGGTGGGGGCAGGGCAGGCGGCCTTGGGTTGGGGGCCCTCAGATCCGAAGACCCCAGGCAAGCTGCCCAACCCATAGGAGGTCTGGTTCCAACCAGTCACCCAGGCACCAAGCCCGCTCAGCTGCCCAGGTCACTTCCCGGCCTCTGCCCCATGTGTGAACCGGACACCCACCTCCCAGGTTCAACCCCAATCTGGCCGCTTTTGTAAATGAAGCTTTACATCTCACCTACAGCCCCACTAACCACAAGAACCCAACAGTCACCACACCAAAGCCCCACACACTCACTCCGGCCCCTTCTGGGCACTCAGTCGGCTGGCCCCGCTCTGGACAGAGAGCTGGTGGGCATTTCTGCAGCCTCCCTGCCAAGTCTGCCCACCAAGGCTGGTGCCAGGACGTGGGGGTTCTGGTTCTTGCAGCCCCAGCTCAGTCACGTGCCACCCTCACCTGGGCTGGAGTCCTGGAAGTCCCCTTCTTCCCCTACCTCCTGCCCCACGGCTTGCTCGGGCTGGCCTTGGAACACGTCAGCCCCTGCACCCGCTCTCTGTCCCCACAGCCACAGCTCTGGGTCCCTGAGGCAGCTCCTTCCCAGATGGTACTCTGCCACCGTGCACGTTGTGGAGCTTTCAGAAACAAAGCCATGATGTCTCCCCGTCACAGCTCCCAGAGACCCCCCATCAACATCCGTGGAAGCCACAGTTCGGAAGTCCAAAGACGTCCCGCACTGACCAAACCTGCTACGAGAGAGCTCTTTAAAGCACTGAAAACCCAAGACATCATCTTTAAGACTGACATGCACCTGAGCCCAACTATGGTATTGTCAATCACAACACACGCGTGTAAAGGCTGAAAAGCAGATAAAACGCAAAAACGGATGCTTCTGAACAGCAGTGCTGCGAAAGAACCTTCAGTGGACTGCAGACCCACAAGAACCAACAGGTTTGTTCCAGAAGGACACGCAGAGCGATCCTGGGAAGGATGCTGAGAATTCACCTGCAACTCTGAACACGGAGGCAAGGGGGCTGTCCCTGGAGGAGGACACAAAGCTCAGTCAAGCACAGGGTCCTCAGAGGAGATGAAGACCGTCAATGAAGTGGACTGCCAGCGGCTGCAACAGGGGCTCACGGGGGACACCCGGGGGAACGGGGTGTTCACGGGGGACGCCCGGGAGGACAGGAGGGACCCACGGAGGTCACCCGAGAAAACCGGGAGCGCTCAGGGGGGGACGCCCAGGAGGATGGGGGGCAGTACTCATGGGGGATGCCTGGAAGGACGGGGGCATCTGGGAGGGCAGGGGGTGCTCATGAGGGATGCCCGGGAGGACAGTGGGACTCACAGCGGACTTCAGGGAGAATGGTCCAAGACCAATGGGTGTCACTGCCACACACAGGGTCGCTGTGAGTGGGACCCAACTGGGTGTCACCTTACACACGGCTCCCCATCACCCTCACGCTCAAAACCAACCTCCGGGAGCCCTCATCCTCCCCAGTACCCACCTCGCAGCCCCAGTACCTGAGAGCAGCCCTGCTCCCGGCTGGAGCTCTGACCAGGGGTCCCCACAGCCCAGCCCCTGGCCCTCTGTTCTCAGCATGCACACCCCTTTCAGGGGCATGGCCCTGTCTGCCTCCTGGCCTGAGGTACCCCCTTGGTCCCCAGCACTACCAGGTACAGAGCAGAGCCCCCATGGCCCCCATGAATGTTCTTCATTTCACCCGTAAACAGCTGAGTCTGTGCCACCCGTGGACACCCCCGCCAAAAGGGGCACATTCTCTACCACGCACCCAAGTGACCACCAGCTGCTCAGGCTCACGGATGGCTTCCAACACGGCTGCTGTGTCCAGGACGGCAACTGCCCCGTGCCACATACCTGGCACTGCTCTCCATGATGAGCTGAACAACCCCGGCTCTCCCTGTCAGCTGTGCACTGCGGGGACCCACGTGCCACCCTGATGCTGACAGCTCTGCCATTTGGATTTCAAACACCAGCAGGGTCACCCAGGGCGGGCAGGTCTCAGCAGACCTTTCAGACCAAGACCAGGAAGAAGGGCCTGGGGAGCGGCTTCCCGAACTCCATCAGTGAGAACCTGGGGCTCATGGGGCTGCCGGCTGCTCCCCTGCTTTGGTTGCTTCTTCAGAGGGATCAATGGGGGGAGTAAAGCATCACATCTGGTGAAGGAGAGGGTCAGCCAGGACAAGGGAGGCCCTCGGTGACACGGCCTTGCATGACCACCACAGCGAGAGGCCAAGCATGCGGCCAGCCACGAGGACGGTGTGTGACGGGCTTGAGCACACAGGTGACCGTGAGGATGGCGCAGCGACAGGCCGAGCACACGGGTGCCCGTCAGGACGGCGTGTGACAGACTCGAGCACACGGGTGACCGTGAGAACAGTGCGGGAGGTGAGAGGGAGAGCAGAGCGCCCAGTGCATCTGGCGGTTGTCCCCCAAGTCCCTCAGCGCCTCTTGGCTCCGCCTCAGCTCCTTGTTCCCTCACGATGGAGGAAGGCCTGCCAATTGACTTGTGTCAGCCACCGGCGAATGCCCTGCGGGTCCCCACAGTCCGACCCGTGAGCAAGGGTGGGGACAGCGCAGGGCTGAGCTGCTGCGCTCTGCGGGTGTGGGGTGCTGTGCAGTGGAGAGCCACCTGACGGGCCGCTAGCAACAACTGTCTGTGTGTCCACGATTTTAACCATAAACGAAGGCCCACAGGGCGGCCCCAGCGAACATTTGCCTGCTTTCTGAGGAGGAGAGATGGGGAGACGGGACCCCTGGTGACAGCCCTGGGAAGGTGCCACCCACACACGCCGAGGGACGGCTGCCAGGGACGGCAGGCAGCAGACAGGCCGAGGACAGTTGTTGGGGAGGCCGGACACAGGTGCTGGCGAAGCCCACAGCCCCTTCCTAATTGAGGGGTAGTGCAGGGATGTCTAAAAATACCCCTTCTGTATCTGCCCCCCGAAATCTGGAGAGGCTGCCTTTGCTAACAGTGGGGAGCCCTCGAGTCTCCCAGCAGGGCAGCACAGTCACTCAACCCAAGAAGCACACGGGCAAAACCAGCAGTCTGTCCCCCAGAAACCAGGCTTCTCTCCAATCCACCGATGCCCTGGGGGGATTCCCATGGGCAGAGCTGGTCTGCAGCAAAGGCCCCCAGACGCACCGGCACTTAGTCGGCCAGCAGGCCCCCAGCAGCAGGGGCGGGCCAAGCCCCTCTGGTCTGTGAATTTCAGGTCAGTGACCACAGCAGCAGCAAAGAGACCCTACGTGCCAACTTCAGTCTCAAAAGGGGGATCTACGTGGTACCTGAGCCTGGAGAGGACAGAATCTGCCACCCACTGGCCAGCCTTCCTCCAGCCAAGCAGCCAACCTAACCTGTTTGCAAAGACTCACAAGAGGAAAATAAATACAAAAAGCGAAGAAGAGAAAAAGTCTATGGGGTGAAACCAAAAACCTCAGCCCACCATCGTCAGGATGACCTGACTCCCAGCAACCCTCGGGACACATAACTGCCCACAGGGTTTCTAGGGAGCAGCCAGTGGATTCGGGCCATGGACCTCTGGGCCAGCAGCTGCGCTCTTGACCACTGCACCACCAGGGTTTCACGGGTTTTGGAGACAACGCACCCAGGGAACAGAGGCTGGTGAGCGGTGGCGACCACCCAGAAACAGGACCAACGGGGGGACCAGAGAAGGGGGTTCTGAGAGCAGTGGCGCGGGAAGAGCAAGCACAGCTGTGCCAGAGTGAGGCTGCTCCTGATGGACAGACAGACGCCGACCACAGAGCAGTCAACAGAGGAACAGAGCCTCGGTTCCTGACTCAGCAGCCCCAGGGCCCAAGCACCCTCAGAGGGGGCCTGAGCACCCCTCAGAGAGGGAAGAGCCCCTCTAAGGCTGCAATTGGTCTGCTCACCAACTGGACTTGACCAGCAGACTCCCGTCTTTACACCAGACAAAGACGAATAAATTTTAGCTGAGTTCCACCAGGAAAGGGAAGGACAAAGAACTCTCTCGGCAGCTCAGACGTCTCTTGGATGTCAGGGACACGAGCTCTGCGCAGGCGCGGGGCGGCGGTGGGAGTTCTGTGGCTAACCACAGGCCGGCTGTCTGCACCCACTGGTGCTCCCCAAAGCGCTACAGGGGAGCTGCCACCCCGTCCTGAGGGGCAACAGGGTTAGAATCCACGCAACGGCAACAGGTTTGGGGCAAAAACATTCATCACCCACGTCTCCACACTGAGGGAACACACGACCACAGGTGCAGGCAGCAGATGCGGGTGACGGTGACAGGTTTTCACCATCAGTGACATACCCTAACACAGCAATGAAGCAACTACACCCACTCTGTTCTGGGTGCTTGGTGCGTTCTATCTCACTGAATCCCTGAGATAACAGCTATGATCTCGATTTTACAGACTGGAAAACTCAGTCATCAAATAAAGGTGTTTGCTGTGGACCCCACAGTAAGCGGTAGAGTGGAGATAATGCTGATACATGGATTCCCCAGCAAATTACCAATTCCACACAATTCCTGAACAAAAGAGAGTCTGGCTTTCAGGGCTGAGGGGTGAGCTCCCACACCAGGCTCCTCTTGACCTGCCTGCAGACACTGAGTTGAAGCAGCAACAACTGGAGGTTTACGTGTGTTCTTTAACACAGAAACCAGAACGAACAGACTGCCGGAAGCAGGACAGTCAGAACACTCCTTGGAAGGAAGGATGGCAGGACGCCATCTCATGTGCTTTGGACATGCTGCCGGGAGGGATCAGTCCCTGCAGAAGGACATCGTGCTGGACAGAGCGGACGGTCAGCGGAAACAGGGAGACCCTCTGTGAGACAGACCGACACAGCAGCTGGACAACGGCTGGGGGCACAGGCAGGACCGGGCAGGGTTCCATCAGCCGTACACGGCGTCGCTGTGACTTGTGACTGACCGGACAGCACCCAACAACATTTCACACCGGGGGACAAACCAGTGACAGAGTGCGGACCGGAGCTGCTGGGGTGCCGCGACTGAGTGCACCAGGCTGTGGAAACCGCCCGCCGTGAGGCCCAGCCCCGCTTGGGGACACGAGAGGCGGCAGCGTGGGGTCACGGCACAGCAGAGTCTACCCCACAGCAGCAGGCCACCGTGCTGGAAGCGCAAACCAGGAGAGACACCAACGCTGAACAGAAAACAGACGACAGGGACTGCTAAGGGGAAGCCGAGTCGGCAGAAGCAAGGCGCGTCGTGGAGAAGAGACTGAGCGCGCAGCTCCGACCCAGAAGGGCGTCCTTTGTGAGGACACAGCGCCCACACAAGACGGTTCTGGAACCAGGGACTCGGGAAGGCTACACAGAACAGGGTGCACACAGACAGCCCACTGGATACCAGCCTGTCTCCACAAACCCCGTCCCCTCTCCAACACAGAGATCAGAAGCATTAGATGGTGCCCGGCTACCACTGCTGAATGTCCCAAAGTGACAAAGACGTGGGTGAGAACTTGAGGCGCTTAAACCCCGGCTGACGGGGTCCCCAAGACCACACTCTGAGTTGCTGTTTAAACCCTGAAGCAAAGCTTTCCCAGACATCACCTGTAAACTAAGTAACAGTTTAGACCAAAGAGTGACGGCAGCCACCCCTTGAGAACCACATTGTTAAAAAATAAAAAAAAATTCTGAGATGGAATGGACGGCGGCCATTCTAAAACACAGATGGGGGAGGGGGCGGGGGGGACGTTTAAGTCACCAGGACTGAAACAATCAGAAGTACGGGAACACTGACATGTGACGAAGACCACCAATGTCACCAACTTTTAGGTCCAGAAACTGACCTTTCTACATATGATGGGTGTTTCCACAAAACATAAAACACGCTTACAAAAAAAAAAAAAAGAGAAAGGTTGGTCAGGAGCATGCAGGGTCTTAAAAGCTTGTGAAGCAGCACCACCTAAGATCCATCTCTTGGTTTCGTCCTACTCAGAGCACAGGACAGTGGAGGGACAGTGGAGGGGACCAAGGGCTCGAGGCAGAAACCAGTCTCCAGGACTCACAGGCCACCGAAGCCACCGCCTCCTCCAGCCTGAGACCAGAAGCACTAGATGGTGCCCGACTCCCACCAGCGACCGTTGTGACCAGGGGCCGAACAGGAGGGCCCAGCCACAATGAGAGAAATGGGTCAGACAAAACTCAAATGGACGGAAAACATCAGATTTACCAGCCTGATAGAGCCGGGGGAACCCCCAAGATTATCACCCTAACAGAGCTGGGAGGAACCCCAAGATTATCATCCTAATAGAGCCGAGAGGAACCCCGAAGATTATCACCCTAAGAGCCAGGGGAACCTCCAAGATTATCATGCTAACAGAGCCAGGAGGAACCTCCAAAATTATCACCCTAAGAGCCGGGGGAACCCCCAGGATTATCACCCTAATAGAGCCAGAAGGAACCCTCAAGATTACCACTCTAGTAGAGCCAGGAGGAATCCCAAGATTATCACCCTAAGATACCTTCCAAACCTGAAACGGAAGCCAGGCCTGAGAAGGGTCACCTCTCAGCCAAAGGACAGACCGGCCTACGAGATAAATGACACCCAGAAGAATGTGCTCCTGGAGGCATCAGCTACACCAAACCCAACAGTCAACATCTGCCCCAAAGCAGAGATGAGGGGTGGTGGGGACGGGACAGTGAGCGCCATCCACACTGCAGGGATGGTGACCAGCATCCGGGAATCGAACGTGCTTTGTCAACTTGCACCTTGAACACAGTAAAAAAATTTTTTTTAAAAAAGAACTCACCCTCAGCCAACTTAAAACACGGGTGACTCTGTCTACGCAAAGGCTGACAGTGACAGGGGGACAGAAGCAGCACAGGGCAGAGCCACAGGACAGCCGGGGACCGTCACGGCACATGTCAGATTCAAACAGGGCTGCAGCTCCGCTCCCCAAGAGCTGAAACAGCAGGTGCTCCCCGCTCACTGAAGACCAGCCCAGAAAACAAGGGGTCACCTGGCTCGGGTGCCCAGCTGAGTGCCCAGCGACGCCTCAGACCCAGGCAGTTGCACGGTGCAACACTGCAGGCAGAAGGCAACAGCTCTGGGGGCGCAGACCTGAGTGTGCTCGAGCCCCCACAGGTGCCCATCGACTTCTGAAACAGGCTGGTACTGGGCTGTCACCTGGGGTGGCATGACTTGGTTGTGCAGGGCAGGTGCCACCAGGCGGTCACCTGGGGCGGTGCTGGCCCCGTCCCACAGGGCTAACACCAGAGGGCCACTGAAAAGAGGAAGACCCTCAGCCAGACGGACGGCAACAGTGGGCACGACCACCGGCACACCCCTAACGGGACTGCGAGCAGGCGCGGCACCGCGCAGCGGGTCCGTCTGTCCCACACGGGGTGGCTCAGAGGCGTAAGTGACGGAACGGCCCCTGATGACTGTGTAACGAGGCACTGCGGGTGGGGGGCTCTGGTGGTCTGAGACTTCTTCCCCACCCCGCCAGCCGAGGCTCCCTCTTCCCTGCGCCGTCGGCCCTGCACGGAGCCCGCAGGCTCTGCCCAGCGTCTGCCCCGGCCCGGCGCCCCGCGGCCCGTCGCCCCGCGGCCGGGCCCCTCTCTTGCTCTGCCTGGGGCTCAGCTTCGTTTCTGTTTCGAGACACACCCTGCACTAACCCCTCCCCTGACACCTAACAAACACACTCCTTCCCCCAGGGACTGCCGCAGCGTGGTTAGGGTTCACGACACACTTGGGGGGACGTGGTTCACCCCGAACGGTACCGCGCGCTCCACATTTCAGTCTCCCCACCAGGCACGCAGGGTGATGACTGCGCCTCTCTCACGACTGGACAAGACAGAGGGCTCCCCACGGATGGCTGTGAACACTCGAGAAACGGGGACTCACGTCATCGTCCTTACAGCTGCCACTAAGACGCTGACTGCGGACAGCCAGCTAAGGGACTGCACTCTCGAGGCGTCCACAGCCTGGATGGCCCCCCGTGGGGTCACTAACAGCCAGCTGAGAGACAGCCCGTCTCAGAAGGTGACACTCCGGAGGCTTCTGCCTACCTACCATCCTCGAAGCTGACTCAGAGGACACAGGACAACGCGGACGCAGGCTCCATGGTGCGAGAGTGAACCATCCAGCTCAGTCACAGAGCAAGAGCCAGTTTCAGAGGCAGAAGGGTCCCAGATCTTGATTTTGATGGTGACAGCAATCCACGCACCCAGCGGCCCTGGTGGCGCGCACAGGGAAGCGCTCAGGTACCCACAGGACGGCCAACGGCGTGAGCCCACCCAGCAGCCCTACAGGAGACAGACCTGTCTACCTGCGCCCGTGACAGCGGCCACCAGAGAGCCCTCTGGGGCAGCTCCACTGTCACACAGCGCGACTGTGAGGCAGAATCGCCTGCCCGGCCCCCAGCCACCCCCACACACACATCCAGGGGTGTGTGCAGTCAGGGTGAAACCCAAATGGACCCTGCAGACTGTTCCCGCATCGGGCACCTGGCTGGAACGCTGTCCAACCATCAGACCAGATGTCCTCGCAGGGGGGCAGCTGGGTGTGGGGTCCACAGGACTAACCCCCCAGACAGTTCTTCGCAACGTCTTAGCACTTCTTATTATTTCAAAATTAAAAGTTAGCTTAGCCAGGAAGTGAAAAGCGGACCTCCAAATCTGATCGAAAGGAGAGAGAGAACTCATCGGCTGTGAGCAAGGCACTCTCCCGAGAGCTGGGAGCGCACGACCCCGTGACCAGGGCAGCACGCCAGGTGACGCAGAAGCTCAGCACGGAGAGTTCACGGGGAGCAGGCTGAGCCCGACACCCCATGTGCCCAGTGTCCCCAGACCACACGGAGAAACCACTCAACTTTTTAAGATCCGTTGTGTAGCTAAGAGCACTCAGAACAACAAAAACACAAACCTCAGGGAGAAAAATCTCACACGGCCGGCTGGCTTCTGCGGAGACCACCCTGCCTTCCTCCCACGCGAGCCAACCGAAGCTGGTCACCTGCCGACCTGAGAGACAAAGCACTACACACTGGCCAAGGTGACCGCATCCCACAGGACATCCAACACTGCTGCCCCTCTGGAGAGCTTTCTGAAGCTTTGTGAAGACTTGTCCCCAGACCTGGAAGGTGGCCCTGCAGGAACTCGTCCTGAGAAGGTCACTGCGCGTGCTGGCATCAGGGTCCTCAAGACCAACTGCAGGAGAGGTCTGCCCTCAGGCCCCCTCTGAGCACGGCTTCCGCTTCCAGTCCCAGAGACCCAGAGAGAGATTAAAAAAGAGGAGAGAAATTTCCTCCTGCCCATCACACAGCACTTTCTGATGCCTTCGGGGCCTCAGGTCCTCCGGTCTCTGGCAGAGAGGTGCCTGAGGGCCTCCCAGAGGAGACGGGGAGAAAGCTGGTCCCCTTGGGAGAGCTTCCCAGCTGGAGAACGGCAGCTGGTCTCCCCGTTTTCTCTCACGCCTCTCCCAGCAGCAGTTCCCTTCTCTCTGACAGGCACAGGCTGGGCAGGGCAGCCACCAGGGAGTCGTCTCCGTCGGCCGGGCGGTTCCTGTCTCACTCCTCACACCTGGTTTTCTCCGATCAGGTTTCCTTCCAAAATACACTGGAAGGAGCCGTGTGAAGGACCACGAAGGCTGGGGCGGGGTCCCAGTGGGGCACTGATGCTGAGGGTGCTGGGCGGCTGACCTGGGGGTGGGACGTTCAGGTCCACCCAGAGGAGCTCATCAGAGGCAAGGCCTGGCAATCCACTTCCTAAAGATCAGCCCCGAGCGCCCATGGAGCGCAGAACTCCCCTGACACACAGAGCCACAAGCTGGCCCTCGATCACAGCTCAGAGGTGGTGACCCGGGTGGCTACGGGCCCGAGGCCTCTGAATTCTTACAGGCTTGTCAGGGACTCTCTGGGGGGCACTGTGAAGTGGTGACCACAAGCTGAAGGCTTCAAGACTCAAGCCCTCGGAAGAAAGGCCTGACAATCCACAGAAAAACCAGCATCCAAAACCCCACAGGGCTCAGTTCTAAGGCTCCCAGGGTGCTGCCGCCACGGCAATCGGGAGGGGCAGGGGCAGAGAGTGGGGTTACAACAGAGGACGGGGACAAGGCAGAGGGCAGGACTGGTAGAACAAATAGTGTAACACTGAGGAACAAGAAGACGGCAGCTGCTGGGCCCATCCAGCCGATGGAACAGCCAACACCACCCTCTCCTGGGGTCCCGGCTCCAACAAGGCAGTGGGGGGGAGGACAGGAAGTCTGAGTTGGGAGGCACCCCTCCCATCCCTCTAGACTGCGGTCCTGGGCTTGCCATGGAATGGGTTGGGGAAACCTCTGCACTGACAGTACCCCTCACCTCCCAGCTTACCAAGGGCTCTCAGCCCCCAATCCACTGAGCCCTCTGCCCAGGGGATGGGCTCCCACTTTGCAGATGAGGGAACTGAGGCTCAAAGCATACTGGCACAAGAGTCTGCCAGTCTGAGGCAGCCAGGAGGAAGAGCCAGGTCCTGGGTCTCCTCGAACCCTGCAGCTCCCCACCCAGCGGGCCTGGGTACAGCTGAAAGCATCTCAGTTGTACACAGGGGTGGTGGTCCGTGTTTTCTGTCCCAATAAGTAGACTGCTCAGTTGGCTGGAGCCTGTCCCACCTGACCCCCCCCCCCCACAGCTGCTAGCAAGACACGTGACAAGCAAACATCACTGGGGCCCCCAGAATCCTGAGCCCCACTGCAGGCAATTGAGCTGAACAAGAGGAGACACTGCCCTCAGCAGTGGGGAGGTTGCAGAAGCCACAGGACATGGACATTTCCAGAAGGGGCCAGGATCCAGGGCCGCAGAGGCAGGACCAGGCAGGCGATGTGGGGGGAACCTGTGGGGTGGGGTCCGCACACCAACCCCAGCTTGGGGGCTGCTGGCCTTTCCACACGCATCTGCAGGGGGACTGGGCTGGTAAGCGGGGGGGAGTGAGGACCCCTCCTAAGCTGAACCAGGCACCAAGGCAGGCAGGAAGGTGGGTGACTGCTGTTCCCACCTCCAGGAAGGCCCTGGCCACCCATCCCCCCAGGCACGGCAGTGTCAGCCTGGGAGGTGGCCGTGGTGGGTGCCCTCACCCGCCCTCGGGGATTTCCACGCCTGGGGGAGACTCGGGTCACCCTGCGGCCACTTCCTCAGGGGCAAGGAGGCCAGGTTGGGGGTTGACTGACAGCTAACCTCCCCTCTCTCCAGTGGGACATCCCTGTCAGAACCCAAAGGACACCTCGGCAAGTCTTTATCAAAGACGATGGCCCGACAGGAACTCCATCCCAGAGCCAGAAACGGGAGAACATGTCCAAGAGCCTGGTTCTGGGACCCACACCCCAGACCTAGACCAGAAGGCAGGGTACAACCACCAGGGCCCCTCAAGGGGCTCCCTGGGGACCCTCCCTGTTGTCAGCGACCACATGACACAACGGAAAGTGGCACCCCGCACCACCCCACAATCTCCTGGGACCAGGTCCTCGGCATTCACTGTTTCCACAGGCTGATTCTCTGATGGTCACCAGGCCTGTCTTCCCAGTCCACCTCAGCCGGGAGGCATCCCGGAAACCTGTCCAGCACCCCAGTCTGCACTGTCGGGGGGGTGCAGGCTGCCCAGGAGGTGCACTGGCTGGGAAGGAAACCCCCATCTCTCACACCAAAGGCAGAGAGCTCAACCACCACCGTCTTGGGGATGCGGCCCCCTCAAAACCAGCCAGCAGCCTGAGACTTCCCAATAAGCGCGTCAAACCTCATCACGCCCCTGCCTGCAATCCTCCATGGCTCCCCACTGCCTTCGAAAGACAGAGACCTGTAACCGTGGCCGGCCCTTTCACCTCCCCACCTCCTTTCCCCTCCCCTTCTTGCTCACTCTGTTCCAGCCACAGGGGCCACCTCAATTGTTCTTCCAACTCCCCCGGCCTGGCCCTGCCTCAGGGCCTTTGCACAAGCTGCTCCCACCACCAAGAGAGGCTCTCCCCCCCTTCATACTGCTGCCCCTCCCTTCCTCCTCCAGAGGTCTACTCAGGTGAGCCTTCCTCCAGCTCCCTCCCCACACTCAGCAGCCTAGGCCCACTCTGAGCTTCTCCAAGCACCACAGACATTCCCGTAGGTAAGCTTCTCCTCATCCTCGCCCATGCTCTTTCCCCGAGTCCATCCTGCTCACCACCACCACACTGGCACTCGGCTGGCTGGGGTGACCGCCTGGTCCTGGTTCGCCCCAACATTCCAGTATTAGCAACCCCAGTTCCAGGGAAACCAGGACAGCTGCTGATGCCAAGCTGGTTCCTGCACACAGTACAGGCCTCACACACACGCCCCAGGTGGCCCAACTGGGGGTCAGGCCCGGCTCAGTGCTTGCAGGACAGGGCAACTGGACGAGAGTGCAGACCCCTGTCACGCCCCCACGGGATGGCCTGGAGAGCCAGGCTCCTCGCAGCCTGGATGTCCCTGGGCCAGACATGCCTGAAGGCCTCACCGCCAGCCGGCCTTCTCTGTGGGTGCGCTGCCTCATGCCCGGACCCAGGGTCCTCAGACAGCCCCCAAACCCTGAGACCGGCCTGCAGACTCCATAGGACGGGGCAGGGGTCCGCACTGTCTGCTGGGCCGGTGGCCCGCTGCCCTCCACAGCTCCAAGGACTGAGGCTCCGGCACTGCCCATGGTGACACCGAGAGCCATCGACCCTGGGGTCCTCGGAAGCCCACCATCCACCATTCCCAAGTGTGCACACCCAAATGCCAAGCCCTGAGCCCCTCCCTCGCCCTGCTTGCCCCTCGAACACCTCCTTGGTGCGGCATCCAGCTGCTATCCCAGGGGACCCCTCCGATCTCTACCAGAGTCAGGGGCTCTGCCCATATGCCCAGCCCTCAGCACCACACGCAGATCCTACCTGAACCTGTGAACTGGGCACCAGCCAGGGAGGCGGGCCGTCCCTTCCCATTGGCCACGGGCAGCGGGAACATCTGTGGGACAGAGAGAACAGCACTCAGTGCAGCCAGCCCACAGCAAAACTCCCCAGTCCCGGCAGCCTTAGTACCTCCGCTATCCGGGTACAGATGCAGCCCGGGGACCTTTGAGGACCAAAGACACAGCTTTGTCCCAACTTTGGTACTTCTCGTCTCATCAGGAGCCCAAAGGGTGCGAAGCCACCCCAAGGTCCCCACTCCCTCAAGTCGGATGCACAACAGGGCCCAGGACTCAGGGCATAAAGCAGACAAAAAAGGGGGCTGGTAGTTTGGGGGGGGTCACTAAGTCTGCAAAGCGACGGCAAAACATGGAGACGGACATCCCGGATGGCTGCACAGCCTGGGAAATGTGGTAAACGTCACCAAGACGCACCCTAAAGACGCTGACGTGGGGAACACCATCACGTGTCTGAGTCTCTGTCGGCTAACTCGCAGTGGCCTCAGCCTCGCAGCCGCCCCGTGATTGGACCGTGTGAGACACCAGGTTTTCAGGGCCCCGTGACTGGACGCCAGGTCTTTCTCCCTAATCTAAGTCTGGGAGCTCCACAGACACCTCACTGCAAAACCTGCTCGGTACCCTAGTGACAAACAAGCCTCCCCTAAGGGGTCAGGCGGTGGTTGGGTGGCCGGCTGGAAATCGAAGCTCTCCCGCACGGAACCCCTGTCCCACACGGAAGTCATGCAAGGGGAGAATTCCACCAGCCACCCAGGGCAAGAAACAGCCCGAGGATCCTCCATCGACTCCGTGTTGGTTCCCATGTGCCAGCGGGAAGGCGAAAGGTGACCTGGATGTCAACAAGTCCTTAAGACTTCCTTGGAACCCAGACCCCAAAAAGCCCAGCTGGCAGAGCGACAATCTCTAGCAGAATTTTAAAACTCTGCTCCTTAAACTTCAGGTTTTGCTTAGCTGCTTTTCCTCGAGGCTAGTTACAACAGTAGATACAATTATCCATTTTGGAGAGCTATACAAAGTTTTCTTTAAAAACAACACAGATCTTTGCAACAGATAAGTAACAAGTGAACAGGTGCCCGTCAAGCCATAGGATTCCAGAAGGGTTGTCCTGGTGTGTCCTGGCTTTTCCCAACAAGTGGGGGACCCCGTGGAAAGGGGCTGTGGGGAGACTGGACAGAGCGCCTTGTGGACACAACACCAGGCGGTTAACAGGCTGGGCCCCAGACTGACAGGCCCTCACAGTGCCCCGGAGAGGAAAACCGAGGCCTGGAGAACCAGCAGGTGGAAGCCGAGCTGGGATAGTGCCCTGGGGCGCGGTGAGAAGCTGGGGACTAGGAGGTGACTGCCCCCAGAGCCTCCTTCAGCGGCTCTCCCAGGCACTGGGTGACGCCCTCCCTGCCCCCTCCTTCCCCACCTCCTGCCTGGCTCACCCCCAGTGCTAAATCCTCGAAGATTAAACAGCTTAGCAGCATCAACAGGAAAAATCCAACATCAACAAAGCCACTGGCCACAGAAAAAACAAAAGGCACCCCTGTCTTGCCCTGAGGGTCTGGGTTTTAAAGATCCAGTTTGAGGTCCCAGTGACAAACAGGGCTGGAACCCAGGTTTGCTAACGAGCAGCCAACGGCCCCTGAAACCTGCCCAGGCCTGACAGGAAGTGAAAGCTCGTGGCACGCCTCTCAGGCCCTGGGGCCCGGTCCCCATGCCCCCATTCTACAGGACAAGAGACTGAGACCACCTTCCTCTGACCCTGTAGAAGCAGACACAGCAGCTCACAAGACAGGTGAAGGCCAGGCCGGGCCGGGTTCTCACAGGGGTCTGCACCCACTCTGCTGATGCTTGGCTCCTGTGTCCAAGCAATCTGCTCGGCCCCATCTCAAGGGCCCTGTGCCCCCTAAAGGGCCACCCTTCCACTGGGGAAACCAAGGCCTAGATGGGGAGAGGGGCTGACTTCAGCCAGGATCAGAAGCAAACAGACTCCAAGGAGTCCTCAATTCCATTTTTATCTGTTTTGGCCTCCAGGACCCCAGGGAATACGGTGACAAGGCATTTGCCACGAGGGTACTGGGCCATGTCCTGAGGTCTCCGCCGCCTCGTGATCAGCCCAGACCTGCCCCCGCAGCCTCAGTTTTCCCAGCTGTGAAGTAGACCAAGGGCTCTGAGCACACAGGAGAGTCTGTAAAACCCAACCTTCCCCTGGCTCCTGCTCCTGGTAGGGTCTGTCTGCGTACACAGCCTCTAGGGGCATCAGGGGCTGAGGTCCCGCACCCAGCCCCTCATCCAAGAAGCCACATCCTCAGGCCTGGAAAAGGGACAGACACTAACTGGGTACAGCCTGGAAGGCCTCCTTCCCTGCCGGCCCAGGCTCCCAGCTGGCAGCTCTCATCAGTACATCCATGTGCCTGTCTGTCTCCTGTGGAGCAACCTGAAGCCGGGAGGGGGCCTTAGGGGTCTGGTCTGGCCTTTCTCCTTGTGTCCAGTGAGCTCTCCTCCATACAGGGCCAGGCACCAGGGGAAAGGCTTCCCGTCCAGGGGTCCTGTTATTTCAGATCTGACTAGACCATTCTTTGAAAGAAGCCAAAAATCCCAAGTTCCGAGGGCAGGTGGGGCAGGGTGGCTGTCCACAGAGGGATGGAAAAAGGGTGTGAACTGGGGGGCGGGGCGCTGTCTCTGGTCCTGGGGTCTTGTCGCAGAACGGTGACAAAAGCAGGAACCTTGGTTTCCTTGCCTGTAAAACCGGCCCCTGGTTCCCAGGTGAAGCAGGGAGACACTGGGCCCCTCTGGGCCAAAGCGGAAGGTGGATGCGTGGCTCAGGCTCTTGGGTTGGGGGACAGAGGTGATGGGGCCGGGTCTCACAAGGCTGAACCTGTGTGTCCCCACCCCCCCACCCGTCTGTTCCAGGCCAGCAGCCCGTGACCTGTCAGTTTAACAAAACAACTGTGCTGGTCCCTGGTTACTCAGCCGGGAAGGCAAAAATAAGACAGGGCTTAAAAATACCGGTGTGGCCCTTCCGGCCCCTCAGCCCCTCCATCCCGAAGGCTGTTTCTTGTGGGGGGGGGCGGTGACTGGTGTTGTTTCGATTTGGGGAGTTTTGTTTCTGACAGACTTCAGTGCCCCAGGTCTCATGCCCACCAGGGGAGGGTTCAATTCAGACTGAAAGTACCCCCACATCCCCCGCCCCCCCACCGGCACTGTTTCACACCCAAATGGGGCTTGGGTGGGGGTGGGGGCCGAATTTGGGGAATCGGCCTGCAGCACGCTGGCTGCAAGATGGGGGGAAAAAAAACTCCTGAGCATTTTGAGAACACACTGACGATCGCCTGGCCCCAAGACAAGCAGCTCCACTGCACAGATGGGCAAACTGAGGCTGCTGGACTTCCAGAGCTCTGAGAGGTCCATCAGTTCTGCCACCAGGGCACACGCCAGTTCCTGGGCCTCAGATCTGAGCTGCGCAACCTCCCAGAACCTGCACCCTTACTAGACCGCTGGACCGCCACTCTCCCTAGCCCCCAAGTAGGCCACCCTGGGCCTGTTACTTCCAGGCAAGTTATGTCCTAACAATAATGAAGACACTAATTAATAACATCAGCTATTGCTGACCATGTAATACCATGTCACCCCAATTATGTACATTATACAAACAAAGTCAAGGCCAAGGGGAAGCCTCTGAGCGGAGTGGTCCAGGTCAGCCTCCCCAGAGAAGGGGCCGGAGGCCAAGGGCAACCTCTCTCTCCAGGCCTCAGTTCCCCCATCTGTAAAAGGGTGTATTAAATCCAACCTGTGGCTGGACAAACACCTTGTTACAGGCCTGGGTCTTCCAACTCTGCACATAGCACCTCAGGGGTACCAGCCTGCCTGTACCCCAGCCCCCTATGGAGACCCTCCCACTCCAAGAACCTCCAGGAGCAGTCACTGGGAGGAGCTGCAGCAGACCCTTCTTCCCCTAACAACCCTCCTCCAGATATGAGGACGGGGGCCTCCTTACCATGCTGAAGTCCAGGAGGTCGCTGAGCTCCTTGTCTGTGCCCACAGGCGCCATCCTTGGCGGCTGGTTCATTCTCCCACGGCTGGTGAGGCGGCCAGGGCGGGCACCTGGGGCCTAGACAGAGCCCTGGGCGGGGCAGCGGTGGGAAGAGGACAGACAGGGATAGACAGGGGGACAAGCACAGACAAGAGTCAGTGGCCGGAAAAGCAGGGGTGTGGGGGAATGGTGGTAAGAGCCCCCATAAGCCGCCCTGAGAATCTGAGCTCCGCAGTGACCCTGCAGAGATCTCCCACTCCCAAACTGCATCCACTTCTAACTCTGGGGGTGGTGGAGTTGAAGCCCACAAGGGGTGAGCCCTGGAGCCCCCTCCCCAGAGCCAGCGGTCAGTCTGAACAATGGGGAGGAGGTGTGAATATTAACTCCCTAAACTCCCTCAGCGACCACCAGCAAATCATGCTGCAAAATTTAAACTGGGGGCAGGGCCAGAGAGGTCCCAGCTCCCAACGCTGCCAGAACCGCCCCTCTCCTTGGCCAGTCGAGGCCACCCCATGCCCCTCCCCCAGGGCAAAGGGGAGGCTCGGCCCAGACCCCGCCCCCCGGGGAAATCTGGTGACCCCCCACCAGCAGCTGTCACAGAACGCTGGAGGCCCAGTCACCCCCAAATCCAGTGAAAACAGTCCCCAGGACAGAAAGCAAAGGTCCCTCCCTCCTCACTTCACCGCTTAACTGCCGCCACCCCCTGGCCCCCCAGAAAGTGGTCGACTCTTGAAGCTTTCCTCCACCTTGCCTCACCCCACCCCACCCCTCACTCCCCCCAAAAAACCAAATTCAAAAGAAAAAAACAGTTCGAGGTAGTTTTATTGCCATGATGATCCCGGCAATCATTTGTAACCAACTCTGACAACACCCTCCGCTCCCGTCCCTGAAGGACAGGGTCCCAGAGATCAGGCTCCCCACCCCCTACGGTCCCAGGGGGATGCTCTCCACCTGCTAGCTCTGTTCCACCTTTAGAAAACAGGGCGAACGAGGATGGTCTCTGCTCCAAAGAAAGGAGAACCCCTCCGACTCCCACTTTTTCCACTCAAGGGTTCCCCAAATGGGGACGGTCCAGGAGAAACCACAGAGGGGAGGTTCTGAAGTCAGGGAAGACCCAACTTCATAATCAACCCCCCCTCTTCGTTTGCCAACTGGGGATGGGGTGCGAAACACCTCAAAGCACCTCCCATCCCCCGCCAAGTTTTCTTTTTTCAAGGGCGGGTGAGACCGACTATTTAGAAGAGTCCGAAACCGGACTTCAAGGGGGCTAGCACAAGACGATTTTAAAAATGGCTCACACAAACTCGTGGCGGACCTGAAACAAGCTTTTAAAGTGATTCTGACGAACTTGTAGGGTGTCAGAAACACTTTGGGAGACTTGAAACACACTTGGGAGGTGTCTGAAACCAGCTCGGGGGTTCTTGAAACCGACTTTCTACGAAAGAGGGGCCTCGAAACATCTCTTTCAGGGTGGAGAAGTGGGAGGAGACCGAAAAACAACCCCCACCCCCCGGGCCCGAGCTGGTGCAGGCGGCGCGGCCCAGGGGCCCTTTGAAGCTCGGGGCGCCCGACCCGCCGGCCGGCCGCCGCGCCCCGCATTAACGCGGAGCAGATGTTCGCCCGCCCCCCCCCCGCCCCCGGCCCCCAGACCTGAGCCCGCGGAGCGCGCCGGCCCGGGCCGCGCAGACAAAAGGACCCGCCTCCTCCCGCTCCCCCGCCGGCCCCGCTCCCGCCGGGCCTCTCCGGGGAGGGGGCGCCCGAGGCCCGGGCCGCCGCCGGGGGTCCGCGCGAAGTTGGGCACGGTCCCCCCGGCGCCGCAAAGTTTGGCCAAGTGGCCGCCCGCGCGCAGGGGCGCCCCCGCCGCCGGGCCCCGGCGCGCCGCCCCCCCCCCCGAGCGCGGAAAGTTAGAGAACAATGACCCGGGCGCCGCCCGCCCCCTCGGCTCCCACCCCGCGCCTCCCGGCGGCCCGCGGGCGGGGGTCCCGGGGAGCGGGACGCACGGCGCCACCCTCGCGCGTCCCGCCGCCCCCGGCCCGGCCGGTTACCTGCGCGGCGAGGCGGGGCGCGCGGCGGGCGGGGCGCGGCGCATGGAGGGCCCCCCCCGGACAAAGGGGCGCGCGGCGGGCCCGGGGCTCGCGCGTGGGCGGAGGTCCGGGGCCCCCCCTCCCCGTGCGGGGCCCGGGGGCGACCGGCCGGCAGCGAGCGGAGCGGCGCGCGCGCGCGCGGTGTCCGCCGCCGCGTCGGGTCCGGTCGGTCCGGAGCCCGCTACGCCCGCGGCCGCCGCCGCTGCCTCATCTTCCTGCGGCGGGAGACATGTTCCGCCCCCCCGCCCGCGCCGCCGCAGGCCCCGCCCCCTCCGGGCCCGCCCACCGCGGGCCCCGCCTCCGCACCCCTCCCCGGTGAGCCGCGAATCCCTCCGCGCGGGCGCCGGCCGGCTCAGACCTTGGCCCCCGCCGCCGCTCGCCCTCCTGAGCGCCCGCGGGAGCATCACGCAGCCCCTTCACGGGAGGAGGGACGCTCAAGGGCTCTCTCGGGGTTCTGTGGCCAATGGCGTGGGGAGAGGCAGGGGCTATGTTTCTGTGCGGAGGTTCACAGGTAGAGTGCAGCCTTAGTAACGAAAGCAGGGCCGGACCACGAGATGCAAGGATAAGGCCGAGCAGTGGCGGCCAATCGGCGGGAGCAGCATCCTGATGGGCGGGGCGAACGGCCATTCGCGATTAGGCCGCGCCCCCGCCCCGCCCGCCGCCGCGCGGCTCGGCGGAGAAAGAGGCGGGACTCGCCGAGCGAGAGGCCGCGAGACGCGGTGGGAGGGGACGGGCTTTGGGATTTTATTGTCAGGTTTGCGTGGCCGCCAGAGTGTGTTGTAGGCCTCCGTCGTATCTGAGTTCCTAGGACTACCTCCGGGTACTCAGTCTTGCGGGCGTGCATCCCGGGTCCAGAGTGGGGAATCGAACCCATTTTAAGGGCGTGGAAGACTGAGTCTCACCCTGCTTTGGAGTTACAGAGTCCCACGTGAACCCAGTCTGTTGCTGATTGTCTTTCCGTGCTGAGTCTCAGTTTCGTCCTCCGTAAAATGGAATTTGGGCCGGAGGTCACTTAGCCAGATTTGAACAGGACTGGCCGCGGGCCTTCTGCGTGTTAGTTGTCTGTGTCAAAAGTTTCTCCCTCAGCAGGTGGCTTTTCTACAGCTCTAACAGACCTTGTAGAAAGAGAATCGTATCAAGAAATCGGGAAAATACAACCTGCCGTGGATTTCCCTGGCCCCAGAGGACAAAAGCCCACACTTCCAGGCCAGGAAGAGGCTTCACTCACTCTGCTTCAGGCACACTGGCCGCCTCAGTGTTCCGGAACCGTCCAAGCCTTTGCTCTTGGCTGGGCTTTCTGACTGGAATGCTCTTCCTACCCCCCAATGAAGAGTCCCTAAACCACAGTTCAGTCCTACACTCTGCCTAGTTCCCACTCACTCCCTGGGGGGGAAAACGGTGTCCCCGGAGGGGCAGCACAGAAGATCCTGGGGCCCACTGGGTCAGGGGAGCTTCCCAGGAAAGCCACCAGCCTACCCCTTGCCCCTCATGGCCCCTGTTCCTGAGCTGGGCTGCTGCTCACTGGATCCCCCTTCTGGCTCTGACAGTCTCCAGGCCTGGGATCTTGGGCAGAGTCCTGCCACCTCTGGGCCTCTTTTTGTCCATCAGGAAAATGGAAGGCCCAGTGGTAATAGGTTACCTTCAGCTGACACCTGTACCCTGCCTCTCTGCACTCCAGACCTGGGTTCTGGAGTGAGCAGCCCCAGTACCACCTGGGACCCCTCTGCCCCCAGCCCTTTCCTGTGGCTCCACCCTGACCCCTCAGGCCTTGGGCTGTCTGTGGCCCACCGTGACCCCCCCTAGCCTGTGAGTTTCCCATCTTGACACTGTGTGAGCCAAGCCCTGGGAAGGCCCGATGCCCCATGTTCTCAGAGTAGCCCCCAGCACAGCCACTGATGGGGACAAACCATCCATTCCTGGGCAATGACTGAGTGCCCAAAGGATGAGGGGCCGTCGGCACTGTGCTAGTTCCCAGTGGGCATCTGTCCAGCCCGACGTTTGTCTCTCTTGGGCTTGCAAAGAGGAGACCGAAGGTCAGACAGGCCCACCCTGGGGCTCTCGCCTGCCTTAGGGCTTTCTGGGCACCCATGGGCCACCACTGTCTTCCCTAAGAGGCCCTGCTGGAGGCTGAGTCACCGGGACGTGCACTCTGTGGGAGGCCCCCTTTCGGCCGCCACCTCTGCCCGGCCCTGCAGCCTGGGTGTGCCCTCCAGGGCCCTGGCACAGGGACAGGACGCCAGCGGCTGGTGCCAGGGGCCCCTTGAGGGCGGCCTACAGTCCGCCCACCCACCCCCACCCGCCTGAATACCGTCTTTGTTCTCTGGGTGCCCGCGGGGCCTGCAGCCGGAGCTGAGACCTGCCTCTCCGGGCTGCCTGTTCCTCACAATCAGGCGGTACCTACTGTGTGAGGGTCTGAGCCATGGACCCACCGCACTGCCCACCTGGAAGCACTGAGGATCAGGAGCCTGATGGGCCAGGGCTGTCAGAAGGGCGGCTCGCAGAAGGGTCAGCAGTTCAAACCCACCAGCTGCTCCAGGGGACGAGGACCTGGCCATTGGTTCCCGTAAAGAGGACAAGCCTATGTGATAGCTCCACTGGGGGTCTTTGGGGGCCCGGGGGCACTGAGTCACAACAGACCACAGAGGCCCAAGAGGGGATGGTGGTAGAAGCTTCCAGAAGACACACATGGTCAGTGTGCAGGCCCAGGTGGTCCACAGAGGAAAGAGCACTGGACTTGAGGAGCGGCCTCCTGACATCCATTTCTAATGCTGCCAAAGCGGGTGCCTTCGACTTCTCCTGGATGTGAACACACCCCCTCACCTCACTTCTTCCTCCCCTTTGCAGCTGTCCACAGGGAAGGGAATTCATTGGACCAAGGACCCTGCGTGTACACCCAGGTCCCAATATTTCCAGTGTGAGGTTACCAGACTGAGGCCACAGGGGACACTGTCTCCAGAAGGGGCTTCGTTGTCAGACCCTCTGTAGGGGCCTGGCCCTGCCACATCCCATGATCACCATGACCAGCCACCAGGGTGACTTGGTCTCTGTTCACCTGGGCCAGGACTCAGCCTGGCGTTGGGGCTTGGCCTTGATGGAGACCCAACCTGGCACCGGGCTCAGAGCAGGGTCAGGGTTCAGCTAGGGTTAAGGGCTCCATCTAGGGGAAGGGGCTCAAAGTCTGAGGACAGGGCTGAACTTGGGGTTGGGGGGCTCGGCCTGCTTCGAGGCTCACTTCAAGGTCACGATTCTGCCCAGGGTCCAGTCTCTCTCCCTCTCTCTGGGAAGGAGGTGGGCTTCTCAGCTGGCCGTGAGCCTGGGCCCTGGGGTTTCCTGGGGGCCTGGGGTGGTGGGTCTCGCTATGCTCCTGTGAGCAGCACTCAGTGGCGTGCGGTGGACAGTGAGGCCACCTGCTGCTGCTGACTGCCGTCAGGATGAGTCACCTAGACCTCGGTGAGGACAGCAGGACAGGCCGGGGGACAGAGTGCTCGTGGCTGGCCCTGACCTCCCACCGGACTGGTTCTGGAGCCAGTAGGCCAGGAAGGCTGAGCAGGGTGGGGGTGGAGGACCCAAAGGAGGAGTGGAGTCAGGAGGGCAAAGAGTCAAGCACCCTGGAACTGCAGGGCAAAGGCCTGGTGCTGGGAGGTGCCCAGAGAGCACAGGGACAGGGTACTAGGGAGCCACGGCAGGTGTCAGAGCAGCAGTGACAGGGTCTCACTGGTGCTGTGCAAGGGTCCTGTGGCTGCCTTGTGGAGGAGGGCTCCTGGTGGGGGGAGGCAGAGGCTGAGGCCAGATGGGCCCGGCTGTGGGGCCAACAAAGTTGGGGTGCATTGGGGGTAGATTTCAGAGCGGCTGAAGACTCGCCGTCTCCTAGGGTGGCTGTGAGGAGATGGCAGCTTGTTTCTGCTAAGTGTGAGGGTGCACTAGAAGAGGGCAGAAAGTGGGGACAGGAAGTCCATGCCCCACGGCAGAACTAGGGCCCAGGGGACAGAGCCAGGGATGTGTGGCTGAGCCCCAATTCCGGATTTGAAGCCTCAACCCCAGGCTGAGCCCTGACCTCAGGTTGACCCCAGCTGCACAGTGAGCCCCCACTTCCAGATTGAGCCCCTAACCTTGAATTGAATCTCAACTTCAGACTCAACCCTGGTCCTAGACTGAACCCCAAGCCCAGGCTGCACCCCTAACCCCAGATGAGCTCTTGGACTGAGCCCTGATTCTGGGTTGAGCTCCACCCCTGGACTGAACCCCAAGTCTGGGCGGAGCCTAACCTCAGGAGCTCTCCTCCATCTGAGCACACCCACCCATACTCTCCCCAGGCCCTGTGCCCTTCCCCCTTGGACACCCTGCCCCTCCTGGCCTGGTGCCCACAGTTCCTGACTCAGGGGCCCTGGGGCCTGTCCTGCCACATTCCGGGGAGGCCTGTGCAAACATGGGGTGCCTCCTCACCAGCACCCACAAGCTCTGTCCAGCCCAGTTAACTGGGGGTGAGGTGGGTCAGCCTCAGATTCCAAAGTTCACAGCCCATCCACAGGGCCCCCCAACATCTGCTGGGAGTGGGGGGGCTCCTGGGGGCACCCGCCGCTTCTCCTCAGGGGCTTCAGCTCACTTGAGCTTCATCCGAGAGGCAGCGGACATGGTTCCCTTGTTCAGGTGGGAAAACTGAGGCTCAGACCAGGAGGCCCCTTGCCTGCGGCCAGCTTCCATGGGGTCAGTATGTCTGTCTACAGGAGCTGCTTTACCTGCACCCTGGTGCCTTCCAGAAATAGGGAAGGGCACCCTAGGCCTGAGGCTCAGCAGGTCCAAAGGCCAGAAGGCACCTGGGAGGGGTCAGGGTTTTATTTCAGGAGTGCTGAGGGCCGAGGGGTCAAGGGCCCGGGTCTGCACTGAGCTGCGCTGTTGAGTCCCGGTGAGATGGGGAAGGAGCTGGTGGGGGGCAGAGGAGGGACGGCTGGCAATGGCTGTGACAGGGCTGTGAGGTGGAGATGTTGGGGGAAAGAGGGGTGACAGAAAGGGCCCCTCATTTACAGATGGCCTGAAGGGTTTGTGGGGATGCCCCTGATGAAGACAGAGCTGGACCCAGATGCCTCCAGACCCAGGGGTCAGGGCTGGACCTGAGGGGGCATAGGACTGACCAGGCCTGTGGGACCCAGAGACCCTTCTGCCACGTGACAGGTGCAGTGACAGAACCCAACCTGCTGATGCGATCCCAGGTGGGAGGGGGAGGGAGGGCCGGCAGATGGCGTGAGTGAGACCAAGGTCGGAGCCTGGGCCACCGGCTCCAGCTCTTCAGGCTCTCCCCCTGTCCCAGTTCAGCCCCCCACGCAGCCAGAGGGCGCTGGAGGCAACGCTGAGTCTTGCTGTGCCCTTAGGCCCCTGGCCAGCTCGCCAGCTCACCCCACGCCACTGCTGCTGTTCCCCAGATGCCTGGGAGGGTCCAGCCTCCGCCCTGGCTGTGGTCTACTCCAGACTCACCTTTCCTCTCTTTGTACCTGGCTGTGTCCTGCGGGCAGCCTGGTGGTGCAATTGTTACGTGTGCGGCTGCTGATCGAAAGATCTGAGGTTTGAACCCACTCAGCAGTCTGGGGGACTCTGCCTCTGTAAAGATGACATCTTGGGAAACCCTGCATGGCAGTTCTGTTCTGGGGTCACTAGGAGTTGGAGTGGACTCCAAGGCATCCAACAAACTTCAGCTTAAGTGCTGCCTCCTCCAGGAAGTCCTCCTGGCCTCCAGACCATCCAGGCCCCACACCTTGCTTGTAGCACCTGTCAGTGTGTGTCTCTTCACTGTTTAGAGAACCCTGTCATCTGCACTGATATGGGGCCCCTGAGGGCAGGGGCAGGGTGTCTTGTTCATTGCCAGGCCCTAAGGTATGGTGTCAGCTAGGCATTTTGGAATTCCAGCACCATGGCCTGAGCCAATGACAGGGCCATGCCGGGTCTCCAGGGCCAAGATGTCACAGCCAGGATGGTGCAGCTGTAGTGGCATGTTGGTGCCTTGAGACAGTATTGATGCGAGGGTGTGTGTTCTCGAAGGGTTCTGAGGCCCAGTGGATCTGGGTACAAATCCTGCCTCCACCCCCTCCAGGCCATGTGTCTCGGCAGGAGATGCCCCTCTGTGGCCTCAGTTTACCCTCCTGAAAATAGGAAGTGTGACTGGGTGGTCTTCTGACTGTTACCAGCGGTATGTCTTCTCTGCTGTGTCATCTGGCTTGTGTCCTAGGTAGCAAAAGTGGTGTGCCTGAGTATGAGCTGGCGGGGTGGCTGTCCATACCAGCCCCCTGGTATCACAGAAGGGAGCCTGGCAATCTGCTTCCATAAGGATTAATGAATCCCTCGCTGTCGGGTCAGTTGCCGCTGACAGTAACTGACCCCGTGTGACCGAGCAGAACTGCCCTCTAAGGCTTCCAGGGTGTGGACTCTACTGAGACAGGTCACCAGGTCTTCTTGCCCTGGGAGCAGCTGTTGCTGTTGTGAGGCGCCATCGAGTGAGTTCCAACTTGCAGTGACCCCGTGCGTGACAGAACGAAACGCTGCCCGGCTCTGTGCCGCCCTCACAATCGTTCCTGTGCTTAAGTGAGAGCAGCTGGTGGGTTCCAACCACCGGCCTTTCATCTGGCAGCTGAGTGCTTAAACATCGCACCACCAGCGTTCCTCCCATAAAGAGGACGTGGCAGTCACTGGGAGTCAGAATCCACTCAACAACAAGAGGCTTGGTTTGGCGTTTATCCTATCTCTGAATCTCACTCTAGTCTTGACACCCGTTTTGCAGATTGGGTAATGGAAGTGTAGAGGTAGCAGCCATTCGGCTAAGTCACAAAGACTACCTTTGAGCCAGATCTCTGGGGCAAGACAGAGGCAACAACTGCACTCTCCCCGTGAACCCAGCACTGTGGCCTGTTGGCCATACTTTTTGCTCCAGTTCATTGAGTGGAAGCTGTGGTTGATCCCATTTCACAGAGGAAAAAACTGAGGTCCAAGAGGCTGACCCTGATGCACATACTCCTTCCTGGCTGGAGCCTGAAGCAGCTGGATGTTGGCCAAGGATTCCAACAAGTTGTACCCACAAGTCGGCTAGAAGGTGGCGAGGGAGGCAGGGCTGTCTCTTCTGCTCAGGAGTGATGGCCCGGCTTCTGTGGGTCCTCAGGCCTCTGGGTTCAGGCTACACTTGTGTACTCCTGAGTTTTCAAATGCCAGAGCTGAGTGCAGGTCAGACAAGTGAAGTGGGCAGGAGGAGCCTGGGCCAGGCTGAGCTCCCTGGCTGTGGTTGGAGAAGGTACCAGCAAGGCTGGATTTTTACCCCAACTTGCCCTTTTTGGCAGTGTAAAGAGCACAAAGCCTACAGCCAAAAACTGGAAAAAAAATCTTCAGTTTGCCTACACACGAATGGAACAGTGGTATACTGTAACAAGTCCACAACCTACCTGAGATGCTAGGGAGAACATGTTCACAACATTGTAGCAGATAAAGGATTTGTGTCCTTCATATGCAAAGAGTAGCTACAAATCAATAAGAAAAGAAAGGTGACCCAACAGGAACACAGACAAAGAAACTGACAATTCATACAAGAATACATACAGTCACTTAGGAAGAAAGAAACATGAACCAAGAGGCAAATATCCTTTTGGTCACCCAACTCCAGCTCTAATAATTGGTTTTACAAAAATAACAGCAGTAGGAGCAACCAAAACCAACTGTGTTGAATTGATTCTGACTCACAGTGACCCTATAGACAGAGTAGATTTCCCCATAGTTTCCAAGGAGCGCCTGGTGGATTTCCAACGAAAGGGGAGGCATACAAGGATTCAGACACGTCTGTGCGAGGAACATTGCCGTTGAGGTTTGCCGCATGTTGTGTCAAGAAGGGTGCCCATGGCAGTCAGCTGGGGGAGGGGAATGCAAGTGGGAGGGGAAGATGCCATTTTGAGGTAAAGAGTGTGTAAAGTTAAGAAAATAAAAAAGGTGCATGGAAAAAACAGGGAGGAAACTTTGAAGGGCTCAGAGGCTACCCTGGGTCGGGGGCACTTTCAGTTCTTACTTTATATTTATGCTTAAGAGGTGGAACCATCTGATGGGTCAGACTTTGTTGCCTCTTGGTATGTTTTTCTGTAGTTTTAAAATTAAAACAAAGTCAGTTTTTCAGCTCAGCCCCAGAGGCTGTGTGAGCAGGGTCCTGGGGCTGCAGGATGAGTGGGCAGGTTTCCACAGGGGAGACCCCCCTCCCCCGTGGGAAGGTTTCCGAGGCACTTCCTGGGGGTGGCGAGGCTCTCAGTTGCCCGGGGGTCCTCTGGGGGAAATCCCAGGTGTCTGGGGAGGCCCCGCCAGGGAGATCCTGGGGTGGGGAGGCCCTCCTCCGTGCCCTGAGAGCAAGCACTGCAGAGAGAGTCTGCTCTCTGGGTGGGTGCCCGCCCCTCTCACAGCCTGAGTTCTTGTCTGCTGACCAAGGAGGAGTCATAGAACGTCCTGCTAGCCAGAGGGCAGAGCGGGGCCATGCCCACAAAAAGGTCCTAGTTTCTGGTAAAACCAGAAGGAAAGGGTCCTGAGTACGACACTGATAAACCCAACAAGCGGCCGCCAAACTGACTCCTACCAGGAGCAACCCCACGAGTGTCAGGGGAGAAGTGTACGCTGGCGGGTTCTGACGGCCGAGTCCTTGAAAGCGGATCACCAGGCCTTGCTCCTCGGGCACCCTGGGGCTGACTGAACCTCCAGCCAGCAGAGCTTGTTCACCATTTACTGCCCAAAGCCAAAAACTAAACCTGCAGCGGTCAACTCTGACTCACAGCGACCCTATTAAAGACAGAGCAGAACAGGAGTGCCTGGGGGATTCGAACCAGTGATCTTTGGTTTAGCAGATGGAGCGCTTAAACATAACACCACCAGGGTTCCTTGTACTGCCCGGGGACTCCAAATTTCCCCTTGGCACTGAGTCGATGCCGACTTGTAGAGATCCCATGTGACAGAGTGGAACCACCCCACAGAGTTTCCTAGGCCGTCCTTTTTTTAAATTTAATGTAATTTTTTTCTTTTTCCTAGGCTGTAATCCTCAGGGAGCAGATGGCTGGATCCTTCTGCTGAGGAGCGGCTGGGTGCATGCTAGCTGTTGACCTTTTGGTTAGCAGCCAAGGCTTAACCACTGCACCACCAGGCCTCCTTCCTAATAACAGTAATGCATTTATAATGACAATCTCAGCCCAAAGTCGGCTGCATAGGACACAGTAATAAAAGACTGTCTCTTTTTATTTTTCCCAAAGCCTGCCCTATACCAATACAGTAATAAAAGACTGCTTCTTTTTCTTTTTTGATTGCCTTTTTTCCTAGTGTTGGAAACCCTGGCAGCAGAGGGGAGAAGTGCCATGGCTGTTGGCCAAAATCTGGGCAGTCTGAATCCCTCAGGCGCTCCCGGGAAACTCTGAGGCAGTTATACCCCATCCTACAGGGTCACGAAGAGTCAGAATCGATTCGATGGCTGGGGTTTATTTTTTTCCTTTTGATTTTATCGTGGCAATACACACCAAATCCATTGCCTTCGAGTTGATTCCGACTCACGGCCATCCCACAGGACAGAGCAGAACTGCCTATCAGGTTTGCAAGGAGTAACCAGTGGATGCAAACTGTGACCTTTCCGTTAGCGGCTGTAGCACCACTGTGCCCCAAACACATAAAACGTAAACATTATTTTATCTGATTTTAGCCCATTTTAAGTGCCACTTGGTGACAGTCATTGCAGTTACCATGCTGTGCCACCACCACCCCTACTATTTGCACAAGTTTTTCATCCCCCAAACAGCAACCCTGCTACCCCTGTACCCCTGAAGCAGCAACTCCCCAAGGCAGCAGCTGGGGTGACCACTGAGCTTCTGCCTGTTTCGGAATCTTTGTACCGGTGGGGTCCCACACATGTCTCCTTTTGTGTCTGGCTTCTCCCACACAGCCTTCGCTTTTTGAGGTTCACTGTGCTGCCGCTTCTCTTTGGGGCTGCATGGTGCCCCACTGTCTGACTTTGTTAATGTGGGAGGAAGGCCACAGTGTCACAGAGCTGCCCGGCCATCTAGGAGCCTGCTCTCTGAGCAGAGGTTGGACTCTGGGTCCCAGGCCGGTGCCAGGGCAGACAGAGAGGGCAGCCGCTTGCTTGAGGGCAGGGACACCAAAGCTTGGGCGCCAGAAGGAGAAACTGGGTCAGAAGACCCCACACAGCCTCCCCTTTGGCTCTCTGATCTCAGTCACCCCACTTGCTGCCTCCTCAGGCCCCTCTGTAGCCCCCTCCGTACTTGACTTTGAGGGCCTGGCCTCCCTGACGTCACCCCAGCTGTCTGGGTGGGAGTCTGGGCCCCCTATTGCTGCTAGCTGCCCTTCCAGCAGCTCCACTGGCCAGGGGGCAGGCCCAGAGGGTGCCTAGGTCCTGGACTGCTCTAGCCTCACTTACAAGAGCTGTAAAATGGGCACAGAGAAGATCCAGAGCTTCACTCACATGCCTCATAATGTGCCATCCACCTGGGCAATGCTGGGGTGCAGGGAGCTTGGGGTAGGGGGGCCCAGAGAGAGAGGGAAGAGCCCCGAGAAAGGAGCAAACTGGGGAGCACAGGCCTCTAGCATGCGCCTGGCGTAGCCCTGCCTGATTCTGTTCAGATCTGACTCCTCTCCTCCTCCCATCTCGGGCCTCCCTCCAGGGCCTTTACTGGGCCGATTCTGACCCCAGGGCCTTTGTGTGCTGGTTCCTCTGCCAGGAACACCCCTCCTGCCGTCACTCTGGGGCCTGCTCGTCCCTGTCCCCTTGCTGGTAGCAGCATCCAGAACGATCTGATTTGCTTGTCCAGCATCCCACAGTCCCTTCCCCCAGCCCTGTGAGTATGTCCCCGGCTCTGGCTGGTCACAGCCCTGTCCCCAGCATCAAGCCTGGCACTGATGTGCAGCAGGCACCCAGTGGATGCAGACGGCCAGGACGGAAGGCTGGGGCGGGGGCCGTGTCACACAACACTGAACACCCAGAAACCCTGGGCTAGGAAGGCATTCCCTCCCCGAGGGGCCTGTGGGGTCCCAGGGCAGCTGCTGGTGGGCCACCCGATGGCCACCCCCCTCCTGGCTGCCTGAGTGTGTGGCAGCAGCAGCTGGGGCACCAACGGCCCAGCCCCCAGCCCAGTGAGGGGAGGAAGAGGAAGGAGGGAAGAAGGGGAGGGAAGGAAGGGGAGGAGGAGGGGAGAGGGGAGGGGGAGGGAGGCAGCAGCTGGCAGCTGGCCTGGGGCCAGCGCGGCTCTGCTGGGAGCCACCTCGCGGTCTCCCTGCTTCCCTGTCTCTGACTCTCTGTGTCTCTCTATCTCTAATTCTCTTTGTTGCTCTCCTTTCTGTCTCTCTCCTCCATCTCCCTGTCTCTGTCTCTCTCTCCTCCCTCTCTGTCTCTGACTCTCTCCGGTGTCTCTCTGTCTCCCTCTCCTCTGTCTTTCCGGTCTCCCTCTCCTCTGTCTTTCCGGTCTCCCATGGGTGTGGTCTCCTCTGGGGCTGGGGACTGGGCTCCCTCAGCTATTAGAAATTAACCCCCTGTGGCCCACCAAGGGCCCAAGCCAGAAGGACCACCCCCCATCCCCATTATGGCCTCTGGACACCCCCCCAAGTGGGTGCCTCAGTTTCCCCATCTGTAGGGTGTTTGTGGCAGCACTCACAGCTCAGGATATGCCAGATGTGGGAACTCCGGGGGACATGGGTGGGTCCCCAGCCCTTAGGCTTCACAGGTGTCTCTGACTGCCACCCAGGAATCCCACACAGACTTTTGAAGCATCTGGTGGGGCTTAGAGCTTGGTGGCCAGAAGAGGGCTGCAGAGGGGACACAGAGGCCAAGACTGATTCTAGTTGGGGACTTGGCTGGTGCAAAGGCCCTGAGGCCCAGGGCCACCCTGAGTCAGAGGGCCCCTGCCTCAAGGTGACAAGCAGCCCAAATCTGGCTGTGTCAGCCTACTGCTCCAAGCGGAAGCCCCACACCAGTCCTGGGGGGAGTGGGTGGCCAGGGTGGGTGCCCCTGCCTGGGTTGTAGGGACACCAGGAGAGCACACAGGGGGCCGGGAGCGGGCACCTCAATACCCGCCCACCCCCCTGCACCTCCCACCCCCTTGCTGACAGTAGAAGCAGTTGCAACACTGCGGTAGAAAGATCCTCTGGAGGCTGCGGTTTAATCACCGCCTGATTTGCATTTTTGCATATTAATGAGGGCAGAACTGCTAATTTTGCTGCATGACTTTAAAGGCACAGGAGCTGGAGCTGGAGGTGGGGCACTGACAGCTGACCCTTCCTCACCCCTGTCACTGGCCTGGGGGAGGCGCTGGGCAGTAGCAGGGTCATACGATCCCTGGACCTGCCCATGAGGTCATGAGGGGTGTGTCCCTTGGGGGTCACAGGGTCCTGCCCTTCGTGGTCCCAGAATCTCTGCCTCTGAGTCATGAGCTCTCCACTCCAGGCCTCCTAGGTTTTCTGCCTCTTGGCAGCCAGGGCTCGTGCTCCTGGGGTACCGACATGGTCTGCCCTCTGAGGACCATGGGGTCCCCACCATTGGGTCCTTGCCCTTGGAATTGGGTTATCAACCTTGGCTTCAGCAAGCGGAACAAGATTCTGCAATTTTCTGCAGGCAGCCCCAGGTCCAGGTCTGAGAATCCCATATCTGGAAAAGAGAGCCAGAATCTGCCTTAAAACCCTTAGTTTCCACATGGTGGACCCCAATCCTCCCCTTCTGTTTGGGGCCAGAAGCTGGGACCCCTGGGCATCCCCAGAGCTGGGCTCAGCCCCCAAGGCCTCTCCCACACCCCAGATCAGCCAGCTCCCTTGGTGCCTTCAGCCCCACTCCTAACGCAGGATCACCGCCGGGCCTTTGCACGTGCTGTGTCTCCGCCAGGCACTCCCGGTGGCTGGCTCGGTCTCCTTCAGTGTCCCTTCCCACCAGGCCTGGGAACTGCCTTCTTCTTCACCCACCTGCTTTTAGTTACCCTGTCTCTCCTCTCGGCCTGGGGGCGGCGGGACCAGATCAGTGCTGTCACCTGGTGAAACTGGGGAAACTGAGGCACGGAGTGGCGACTCCAGGCGCACCGAATCACATAGGGTTCCTCCCAGACTCCTCCTCGCCTAGCAGCTGCGGTGGACCGGGTTGTGGGTTCCTTCTGGTCCTGGGGTTCAGACTGGCGGTGGGGGAGGGAGGTGCTGCCACCTGCTGGCGGCTCAGAGTGAGTCCGTAGGGCCCCCGCCTGACGGAGCGCCGCGCGCGTGAGGTGAGGGGGACCCAGGCAAGCCGTGGTCCACGCCTGGTTCCAGAACGCCCCCGAGGAGGGGGACACGGAGCCGGGCCAGCGGCTCTCGGGCGCCTGGGGGCTAGGACAGCGAGGCGGAAAGCAGGGCCCTCCTCGGCTGCCGCGTCCTGACCCTGCACTGCTCCAGCTCGGCCCCCCTTTGACGCGTCCAGACCCAAGCCTGGACTCTCCGCTGCCCCGTGCCACCCCGATCTGACTCCACGAGCCGCTCCGGCTGGCCCCGGCTGGCCCGGCTGGCCCCGGCTGGCCCGGCTGGCCCCGGGACCTGCGACCCCGAGCGCGCTTCCAGGGACCAAGCTGGCGGCGCCCGCGCCGGCGCCCACCAGGGGGCGCGCGACGCCCAGGAACCGGCGGCCGCACGCGCCGGGGACGGGTGTGCAGTGTGTCCTGCGTGTCCGCGCTTGGGTCCACACGCGGTCGTGTGTGCTGTGGAGGATATTCATGGCAGGAGGCACATTCATGGGCACCTGCATGTGTGCTCACGCGGCCTCTGGCACGATGACGCAGGTGTGTGCACATGTGACCAGGCACACACATGCCATCAGGTATACTCTTGTGTATACATGCTGGTGTGTATGTGCTTGCGAATACCCATGTGTGTGTGTGATCACACACGTGCTCTCACGTCTAGGTATGCTCATGTGTTCACATATATACACTTGCCACACACATATGGGATTGGACATGCTCATGATGCTGGGGCTTACTCATGTGTGCACTTGACCATCTGTGTTCTGTCGTGTTCACGAGTGTCTACACACTCCCAGGAACACTACTGGGGCCTGTGCCGACCCTTCCTTCGTGTACGGACTTGGGAGGGAAACTGCTGCCCTGGTTTTCCCAAGGGCCAAAAGCTAACAGCCCCTGCTGATGCCCGAGTGCAGACACAGACGTCTGGGAGGCCGTCCCAGGAACCGTACCCAAGTTTTCACGTGTTGTCCACGCTCTTCCCTAAGTGGCTCCTTTTGACAACTTTTTCCTGGAGAAACTCCTAGGTGTGCAGAGGGCTTGGGTTTTGTCTGCCTTTTACACAGAATCCAATGGAAAGCCACCTGGGTCTCACAGGACTGTGTCTCACAGTTTACTGACTGGCGATGTGTGTCCATGTCCCGTGGTGTAAGGTAACCCCTCAGGCTGCTGCAGTCCTTGCAACATGGCTTACGACGTTGTCCTGCCCTGACAGGAGTAAAGTCCCCGGTGAACCCACGTTTGCAGAAAAAAGGTTCCCGCAAGGGGCACACACACCAAAGTTGAGGGGCAGTCATTGCAATGGAAGGGGGGGACACAGGTGGCACCTGAGGGTTGTGGAGCTGGTATGACAAAGTCCCACAGACTGGGTAGCTTATCAGATCCCTTCTGGAGGCTCTGGGGCAGAATTCACTCTTGGCCTCTCTTCCAGCTTTCGGTAGCTCCTGGCAGTCCTTGGCTTGTGGCAATCCCAGTCCATGCCTCCACCTCCACACGGTGTCCTCCCCATGTGTCTGTGTATAGGACACTGACATCAGACCCAGGAGCCACCTTAAATGCAGGATGGTGGCATCCTCAGGCCCTCACTCAGGACATCTGCAAAGATTCCATCTCCAAGTAAGGACCCCTGGAGATTCGGGGGGGCATGAATTTAGGGGAGATACTATTGAACATGCTGAGTCCTGGGGGGCACAGATGGTTAGGAACTGAGCTACCAACTGAAGGACTGGCAGTTTGGGTCCACTCAGGTGCCTCCAAAGAAGGGCCTGGCCACCTGCTTCTGAAGTCTCAGCCCGACAGCAACCGGCTCAGTCATTCACTGTCCTGCAGACAGAGAGGGCAACAAAAAAAGGCTTTTTCTTTACTGTTATCAGTGCTTTCTAAATGCCCACAACATTAATCCAGAACTTTGTAACGTGAAAATGATTGTTTTTTTCGCTTGTTTATTTAGTTAGTACTGTGGAGGCAGCTCGTGCTTTTGTTCTCTTTTATTTTATTACAGTGAAACTGTACTTAGCAAAACATTCGTCATGCCCACGATGTCCACATGCGTGTTGCAGTGGCGTTGATGACGTCCTTCAAATTGTCAGTCATTCTTGCTTTTCTTTCCCCAGTCACTTCACTGTCATGAACAGAAACTCACTGTCCAGCCCCAAGAAAAAAGCATCCCCTCCCCACGACCCCCAGTGCCTGGTGCTAACGGCCAATAATCTTTGATTTCCATGTATTTGCTTATTTCATATATGTGAGATCTACAGTATTTGTTCTATTGTGAGCAAAAATTAAGATACTATGCATTAAAAATACATCACAGTTCTACTCCTCCGTTGAAACAGAAGCTGCAGGTGTATTGGCTTAGCCATGTCCCTTGGGTGGCTTACTGGGACGCGGGGACAGCTGGGCTCTGCAGAGCCCTGCACCCTGGGCTAGGTGGTCCCTGGCTGCTGGGCAGGCCTACAAGGCCATGTCAGGCGCGGGTCAGGCGCGTCTTGGTCTCAAAAAGAGCAAGAACCAGAAGAACTGAGGTGCTCGACCTGTGATGTCGGCCAAAGAGTACCAAACACACCACAGACTGCCAAAGAACAAACAGATCTGTTTCAGAAGGACAACTGGAGTGCTCCCTGGAAGCAGAGGTGGCGAGACTGCGTCTTCAGTACTTCGGATGTGTTGTCAGGAGGGATCGGTCCCTGGAGAAGGCCGTCACGCTTGGAGGAGTGGAGGGTCAGGGAAAAAGAGGAAGACCCTCGACGAGACGGACTGACACGGTGGCCGCAACGATGGGCTGAGGCGTAACAATGATTCAGAGGACGGCGCAGGACCAGGCCGAGCCCCGTCCTGTCGTGCACGGGGTCACCGTAAGGACAGGCTGGGTGACAACAGCTGTGGGGCATTGTGGTCCCCATGTCAGCTCGGCCTCCGCCTTTGCGTCACACTGCCTCATCGCGGCCTCAGTGTCTCAGTTTGCACATGTCTCTCCCCTTTGACCCGCAGCCTGGACACAGGAACTTAAACTTCGTTAGGGCTGTTTGTAGCCCAAGAGTCCACAGGACGAGAGTAAGGTGCTCTCCTTCGAACGGACATGCCTTTGGGGCAAAGAGCTGCACTCTGTCCTGAGTGCCTCTCCCATGGCCTGCCACGTCCAGCCTGCCACCCACCCCTCTCAGGTGTCCCCACTGCTCTGTTACTCCCCAAACTGTGGGCTAACCCAGAAGTTCAGATCCTGCCTTTTCACTGTGGGCAGAGTCCCTTTCTCACTTCGAGCCTCAGTTTTCATTTCTCTACAATGGGCGTAGCTGTGCAACGCCCCCCATGCAGTTACGGTGACGAGTTTGCATTTGAACTTGAGAAGAGTAGGGAGCCAGCGAGGCTTTCAGCAGGAGAGCAGCGAGATCCAGCTGGCAGCTCAGTTCCTCCAGCTGCCGTGATGGGAGAGGGGTGGCTGGAGACGCGCCTTGTTGGACACAGGCTGGGCTACCGCCCACTGGGCACAGACACCGAGCCCCCGGCCTGGCTGATCAGTAAGTGGGTGGGCTGCTGGGTCTGGTTCCACGAAGGTCCTTGTTGTTCTGACGTCCACCAGCCAATGACCTAAAGGGGTTTCTCTGTCACAGACTGAGGCCAGAGTCATGGTTTAGCTTCAGGCCACAGAAGACAAGGCCCCAAAGGCCCTACAGGGTCCACCACCAGGACACACACCCAGGCGTGTAGACACCCCAACACACGCAGACGTGCACACACATCCACCCGGATGCACACAGAGGTCGTGTTGGGGCACACACCGGCCAGTGTGCTACATGTCTGCAGAGACGGGTTGTCAGCCCACGGGCATGTCCACACCCAGAGATGGCACATGGGTGAGGAAACTCACATGTGTTCACATACGTGTACATGCACACACGTGTGCAGACTCATCTATCCTGGAAGCGTGCACAAACTGATGCATACCCAGCGATGCCCATCTGCACCCACCTGAGTGTGTGCACACAGCCACGAGGTACACACATGCACACTCCTCTCTAAGAAGCATGTGTGCGCACACCCATGCACACGTTTACACACTCACATAGGTGCACATACACACTCATGCACACATGAGCCCACATGGAGGCACACACACGTTCATACAGGTGCATACATGCACAACACCCCTCTACCAGAAACACGCGCGTGCGCGCACTCACATCCGCTGACACGTACATACACCTCTCTGTCAGACACACACGCACGTGTGTGCATGCATTCAGGCACACGTGCGTGTGCTTTCACACAGATATACATTCAGACATACCACTCCGGTGCACACACATGTATTCACGCACATGTGTCCACACGGACGCACACACACCTACGTGGCAGACTTGTGCATACCCCTCTGCAAGGAGCACACACACACACACACACAGATCCACCTGCAGGCACACACACTCAGGGACACCTGTGTACATGCACGTGCACAAAGAACACATTCAAATTCACGCACGGGGGAGCACATGTGTGCACACACGCACTGGTGCACGCACACATCTGCACAGGCACAGGCACGTGATGGAAACGGCCCCCAGCCATGGCCGCTCTTCTCCGACCTGCTGCTGAGGCTCCAGCAGACCCACAGAGCCATCGATCCGCCGAGCCAGGCCAGGGGGCTGCCTGCGGGGGACGTGGCAGCCAGGAAGGAGCCACTGCTGGGACCTCCGGGGGCCTGCTGGGGGGACCTCACCTGCTGGTGACAAGGAGGCCCCTGTCCCCGCTGGGCGTCCCCCATCCTGGGGGCAGTAGCCGGCCTCGCCCCTGTGGCTCCTCTAGGCTCCCCACACTGAACTCTGGGAACCTGTCTTGTTAGGAAAGACCTGATAGTTGGGGAGGGGTTTGGGGAGGGTCTACCAGACCCTGGGTGGTGACAAGGACACTGTGGTACTGAGGGCTGAGCTGGGATCCCTCTTTCTGCCTTGGGGTCCCCCTTCCTTCCTGGCCAGGCAAGAGAGGGGGCTCCAGGGAGGGCCGCCCTGTGAACTCTGGGACCCCCGTTGGAGATGAGCGTCAGGCTCACCGCAGACCCTCCGGCGTCGGCGTGTCCTGCGCTCTGGGGGCTGGGCTGGGCGCAGGGGCCCATACCCGCTGGAGGCCGGCTCCCCTCTGGGGGGGTCTGTGCCACCCCCACCAAGCTTTGGGAAGATCGAGAGCCCTAAACCACCTGCCAGAGAGCTGCACCCTCCCGGGGACAGGTGCCCAGGACCTGCTTGTGTTAAAACAGGGCCCATTCGCACCAGAAAAAGATTTGCTGCTGATATGACACTACCCGCAGTTCTGCTTCTGTTTTCATCCTGCTCTTGTTTAATTTCTCTCTTTGTCTGCAGTGGGAGTCCTGTGTTCTCTCTCCTTCTTTTCTTCTGTGTGGTCATGTGCTGGGTGGGGACACGTAGGGAAGGCCTATTGAAAACAGCCGTGCTGTACCCACAAAGTGCTTCCCGGATGAACTAGGTCCCCTAGACACATTTTAACAGGAGAGGAAACTGAGGCCGAGGCTGGCACGCCCAACAGCACAGAGGCAGGACTTGAATTCCAGGTGCGGGCAGTGCGGGGGCCCAGAGAGACCTCTAGGAGCCCCCATCTTGGGATGAGAATGGAACCAGACACGCCCAGCCCATGTGGTCAAGGTCAGACCCCAGGGAGGGAGGGTCTCAACGGGGAGGGTCTGGGGTGGAGGTGGTCCGAGAGGACTGCCTGGAAGAGGGGGCTTTGGAAAGAGACATGAGAGCAGAGCATGAGAAGAGAGAGGGATGAGTTTCCAAGGAGGGGCCAGCCTACACCACTCCCCCGCCTGTCTCACGCTTCCCCAGGAAGAAGGGATCCCAGGACGCACCCAGCGACCCCAAGTCTCCTCCCTTCCTGTTTGCCGCCCGCCGGTCACGTGCCCATGCCAGAGCCAATCAGAACCGTCTGTTCCAGGCTGCAAGGACTGGCTCGGCGTGGTCATGTGACCTGAGCTGATCCAATCAGAGTGACCTGAGACGTTGGGCGGCCAGAGCGAGGCGAGAAAAACCGAAGACTTGCCGCGAAGCTGCTCTGACTTCTAGTGACCGTACAGGACAGGGTAGATGAGACATGACCTCCCTGTTTCCGTCCCTGTCTCTCCGTGTCTGTGTATCTCTTTCTGTCTCTCTCCCCCTGATGGGCCAGAGGATGGAGGAGGCAGCTGGCCTCCTACATGGGTCCGGCGTTTGCTGCTGGAACGAGCTGTACCTGCAGCTGCCTCGTCCTTGAACTTGCCCTTCTGTTCGCTGGATTTCCCCTCTCTCCCACCTGCAAGCATCTTGCCTGCTCAAGGGGTGGAACCATTCTTTCAATCTCACCCCTCCTTTGCAGATGGGAAGCCTGAGGCCTGGGGCTTCAGAACACAGCCCAGGGTGGGTGCTGTGACTCCCAGACCAGTGCTCCTGGATTCGCACCACGGGACAGGGAAAGAGGAGGGAACCAGCTTAGTACCCAACGCAGACGGTGAAGAACTGAACATGCCCAGGCCCAAGTGGGTGAATTTTCCATGGGACTCTCATGGTTTTTTCCTGTTGGGAACTTGTTCAAGCTGGGACGGTATGGATGAATCGTCAAAGCAGACTCGATTAGAGTGACAGAGAGGGGACTCTGAGCCAGCCTGGCCTGTGCTGGGGTTGGGGGGGGCTCCCTACAAAGACAGAAACAGAGAGAGGCTGAGACAAAGGTGGAGAGAGAGGGAGACAGGTAGCCACGGAAAGCCAGAGATACAGCCCGACAGAGAGAGACGGAAACGCACAGGGGCGAGAGCGCTGGAGACTCGGTGGGCAGCGTGCAAACCCACAGGGACAACAAAAGGGGAGACCGAGAGACAGGCAGACTCAGACAGGGAGAGAGAAAGGAGGGAGAGGGGAGACGATGACACCCGAACACGGGGCGCCAGGGTGGACACCAGCTGCGGGGCACACCCCACCAGGCCTGCACCTCAGGCTCTGGGTCCTGGGCTCCCACCACCCGGCTGCCAGTGACAGGAGCGATCCCTCCACTCTGCCGATCTGGGCTGCTGCTGCCACTGGGGTAGGTGGGCGGCGGGCCCCGGGGCTCCCTCTTGGGCCTCCTGCTGAAGTTCACTGATATTATTACTGCTACTGTTCATTGGTGCCATCGCTATTGTTTTTCAGTATGGTTAGCATTGTTATTATTATTGGTATAATTCATCAGTATTATTGTCACTATCGATGGTCTGCAGCAGCCACTATGGCTGGGGAGCCCAGCCTGGAGACCCCAGGACCCAGTGGGTGGGCAGGCAGGGGCTGACAAGCACCCAGTCCCATCTCTTTCCGTTTGAAAGTGAGACAGAGACCCACTGAGCTCCCCAGGGAGCCTCTAAGCCTATTGGACCACCTGAAAGGGTCACTGATCTCCTTCTAACCCCAGGCCAGGGGCCTCAGACCCGCTGCCCTGTAGCTGTAGGGTGCCGATTTGGTCTGGGAATGGTGTGTCGTTGTGGAGCCTCACCCCTGCTCTCCCTGGTGGTCCCCACATGGGTCAGCAGTTCTGAGCTCCTTCCTTGGGGCTGAGCAGAGGTGAGTTGGGCACCTGGCTCACCAGGTGTTTGGCCAGCTTCAGGACAGTGAGACCACGGCCAGGCCAGCTCCTGTCCTGTCTCGGTGTGAGGCGTGAGGGTCAGGGACAAGAGGAGGGTCCGGGAGGCAGGAGGGGACCAAGACCACTCAGTCCCCTCTGAGTCCGTGGAGCTCTGAGGTGGAATCTCAGCCATTGCTCAGTGCCGCCCATTCTGGAAGGACCGTGGGTCTCCTTCCGCGGAATGTCACTGGGGGTGTGCCCTGGAGCCTTCTTCAAACAAATGGTAGGTCAGCTTAACCAATGACATTCGCCGTGAGCAGTGAGTGCTTTCAGGATCTGTCGCTAGGGGTCGAACTGATGGCAACTTGAAAGATCAGACGAGACACTGGGGGGACCAGGCCTCGAGGCGGGTGCTGAGGCTAGTGCCCCGTCTAGTGTGGTGGGAGACCCCAGACCCTCCACTGGGACACAGCAGCCCAGCCCAGGTCTGGGCCCCACTGCCCATTCGCCCATCAGGAATTTGTCCCCTTCTGTCTATCTCAAGCACCGTGACATTTGTGGCAGGAAATTTCCAGCCTCCGGCAGCTCGTCCAGCCATTCTGGGGTCTCTGCAGTCGTCTTGGGATCGGTGCGGGCTTGCTCCCCTGGCCTGGAGCTCCTCCTGGGCCACGTTGGGCCCTGTGGAGGATGAGACCTGTCAGTATGTCACCGTGGCCCCAGCGTCACCACCGACCCTCACCCCTGGCACTGACAGGCCCTGGTGGCGTGGGTGGTGATGGCTTTGGTGCCAAGGGTTTCAACCCCATGAAGGAGACAGGCCAGGCCTGCCCGGCGTCCAGTGTGCCCTGGGTAGTGCTTGGTCAGTGTAGACTGACCAAGTTTTCTTCACACCCTGTGGTTCATTGTTGCTGTTGAGGATAGACACACAGCAGAACTTACAGCAGTCCCACAGTTTCTCTAGGTCCGCTTGGGTGATGTGGATGATGGCCTCCAAGTTGTGCAGCTATTCCCTGCCTCCTTTGCTGAGCTGTTCCTTTTCCCTGAGTGTCATCTGACTGCCCTCTGAGCTTCCTGTCCACCTTTTCTCATTGCTGTGGCCAGTTTGAGCCCCCAGAGAGAACTCTTTGAAGGAGCGTGGTGCTCCAGGCAGACAGAGCTTCCTTACAATTAAACGGCTGCTCTGTTAAGGAGCCCCAATGGCACAGTGGTGAAGATCATGACTGCTAACCAAAAGGTTGGCAGTTGAAATCCACCATCCAGTTCTTGGAAACCTACAAGACAGGTCTACTCTGCCCGACAGGGTCGCTGTGAGTTGGGGTCAACTTGACGGCACACTACAACAGTGACATTGCTTGGTTTTCAGAAGACATCAGGGGATGTTTACAGTTTAAGTTTTAAAGATGATTGCAGGGGTTTGTCCAGGCTCCATGAATCCAGAAGATCTGGATTCCATAAGAATTTGAAACCCTGTTCTACTTTCCCCCTTTTGATCAGGATTCTTCTATGGATTTTTTGACTGGCACATTCAGTAATGGGAGCTGAGTACCAACCGGTTCTGGTCCCAGGACAAAGAAGGTAGCCATTCATGGAAGCAGCTGTCCACAGTGACTGGCAGACAGACACCACAGGCATGTGCACGCCAGGACGGCTCCCAGCCACTGTTCACAGTGGATGGGAGGGCCAGGGACTTCCACGGCCACGTCCCTCCACCCAGACTGCCCAGGGTCACAGGACCACGCTCCCAGCCACCCACAAAGGCTCTTTATACTGTCTGCCTTGGCCAACTGTCATCTCTGTTAATGCATCAATATCATTAGGCATCATTCCCGAGACCCCGTCATAAATGAACCAGCGAGTCCCCGGGGCCCAGGCCCGGCCAATGGCATCTCTCCCAAGGCTCTGTGGCACCCCCTGCGCCCCCCACCCACCCGGCCCTGCAAGCCCGCCGCTTCCTCGATCAATTTTATGAAGGTAGCTCAGGGCTCATCGATGCTTCTGCCTCCGCTTTATGCCCCTGTTTAAAAATTCTTAATTAAGCAGGTTTTTTCTGTTTACACTTGAACTAATTACACTTTTAAAACCAACAATAAAACATTAGGCCCAGGCTATTAAGAGCTTCACCGGAGGCCTGCGGCAAAGCCCATCGGGGCAATTCAGGAACTGGGCCCTTCCACGGGAGATAGGGGCGCCCGGTGGCAGTCGGGTGCCTAGAGTCACTCAAGAGGGTCCCCGTGTCTTATCCGCCTTCCTGGAGGGTGGGGTGGGGGACAGCCCGCTGCCCGGCTGGGCCTGGCTTCCGCCGCCTGGTGCCGGCTGGCAGAGCCATTGATCCAGCTGCCTAGCCCGCAGCCCATCCTTCCGGAAATCCTCAGATGGCCAGCTTCCGGGCTGAGGGGGGCAGTGGGAGGTCAAGGATGGTGGCATCTGGGGCCATATTTTCGGGCATGGGGTCAGCAGAGGCCATGGAAGGTGCCCAGTGGAAGTTCAGGCTAGAGGCCTCGGAGACTTTGAGGGTGTCACTGGGGTGGTATGGGGCACCCCCTGATGTCACCAGGATGGAGCGCTTGTCACTCTGGGGGTCAGTCTGAAGTGCCACCCGAGCTGGATGGGATCCCCCTGCCAGCCTTGCCCTGTGGCGCAGGCACCTGGGCTCCGTCACTTACGGCCACTCCAACTGTCCCTACACCATGAGCCTCAGGGTCCTCAACAGGGAACGTTCTCAGCCTCCCCGGGCCTTTCTGGCTCTGTGGGACTCCTGGCGTGCCTTCGTGGCCACCAAGGCCGCCTTCCTGAACACGGAGACTGTCTGCCGTTCCCCAGACACAGGGCCCCTGGACACCTCCAGGACGTGAGGCATCTAGGCTGTGGGTGTGCCCCAAACATGGCGGGTGAGTTTGGACAAAGTAGAGGCCTTCGTGAACACAGCCAGTAGGACCACCCCAGCCCCCCCGGAGGTTCCCAGCCTGTGTACCCCCCACCCAGGCCTCCCTGAGAACCCCTTCCCATACACCCCAGACTCCCAGCATAGCCAGGCTCACCAGCTTCAGCAGCTGTCCTCCCAAACCTCCATCTGGTGAGCACCTCCACATCCACTGAGTCCCGAGCTGGAGATGCTGCCCACCCTGCCTTCCCGGCCCAGGGCCCCGCAGTGAGTCCTCGCCTCTCCTGAACCTTCTGGAATATTCTCCCTCTGCTCCATGCCCTCGGCCCTGCCTCCTCCCAGGTACCACTAACTCTGATGTTGTCCTCCAGGAGCTGGCTCAGCAAACCATTCCTGTAAAGGGCCACACAGCCTCTGTTGGGGGGACTGCACTGGGACACTGCCATTCGAAACACACCAGCTGCCATCTCGTCCACCCTAACTCAGGAGGCACCATGTGTGTCAGCGCAGAACTGTGCTCCAGAGGGGGTTCGGTGGCGGAGTTCTCAGATGCAGACTGCCAGACCATTCTTGCGAGGGGCCTCTGGGGACTGCGACCACCAGGCTTTTCTTTAGGAGCTGAGCATGCCACCCAGGACCCATGGGGAAGCAGCCCAGTGAGTGGGTGGGACGGTGTGCCAATCAAGCTTTCTGGAGAAGGGGCCTGGCGGTCTCCTTTCAGGGGACGAGACTGTTGGGGACCTGGACTGAGGTGGAGCTTCACCCACTGTGAAAGGACTAAACGCCGCAGAGCTGTGCGCTCTACACGGGGTCATCACCTCATGGGCACAGGGCTTCCGTTTGGGGACGAAAAGCTGCATACGGATAGTGCTGATGGTCACGCAAAACAGTGAACGTCACGAACGTCACTGAATTGTCTGCTTACAAGGGCTGAAGGGGTAAGTTTTAAAAAATATATTTTATCACAATAATTTAAAAAGATAGTTAATTGTTACGTGAATTTGACCTCAATTTTAAAATTAAAAAAAAAGAAGAACTGCAACTCTCTGTCCATTGGTGAACTTGAACTTGCCAACAACCCTTGTAGATCTGGACTTGGGGAACTACAGGGCGGCCTGGGTCCCCATGAGCGCCAGTGCAATCTGCCTGGCAGCTGAGAGGTGGGAGGAGCCCAGAGGCTCCTCCAGGTGTGTGCACACCAGCCCAGGGCTGAGAGCATTTGTTACTCAGCCGGGAGGAGAGATGCGGCCTGGTACAAGGTCACCACCCTGAAGCACCTCACCCAGAAGGCCCAGGAGTGTGCAGCCCTGCTCCACAGCACACAACGGACGCTGAGGAACAGAAGGCATCCTGCAGTGCTGTGGTCAGTGCTCAGCTGCTGAGTGAAAGGTGAGGAGTTCAGATCCACCGGGCACTCCTTGGAAACCCCCGGGACGCCCCTCTCTGTCCTGGAGGGTCCTGTGAGTCGGGATCACCCAGCAGCAGACAGGATGTCGGGTTTAGGGACAGAAAGTCCGGTAGCAGTTACGGGGCTGAGGGGGCCGGCGAGTGAGGCATGATCACTCAGTGGGCTCTGCACTTCCGACCGGGATGATGACAAGCCTGAAGGTGGAGAGTGGTGACAGTCACACGACTCTCGAATGAATCTGAAACTGCTGAGCTGTGGACTTAGAAATGGTAAAGCGGCCATTCTGCTGTGCGTGTCTTACCGTAATAATTTTTTTTTAAAAAAAAGCTTTTAGGAAGAAGAAGAAGAAGCCCAGGCAAGATGGTTTCTGTGCCTCCCCAGGAGCGGTGGACAGCTGCGCCGAGGCTGGTATGAGGTGTCGGCAACTTGGTTCCAACTCACAGCGACTGCCGTCTAATAGACCAAGACGCTCCCGGTCCCATGCCAAGCCAGAAGCTCCCAATCTTTGGTCTGCTTTGTTTTTTTCTAAGCCACCATAACAGAAATAAAACCTGGGACATTGGCGGCTGAATTTGAAGGCTGAGACAGTCATGGGTTTTGAGAGACGACCTATTTGTTTTTTGCCAGGAAGGGGGAAGTGTCCGGAAATCAGGGACAATGGGCTGGAGACCCGGGGTGCAGTGGTGAAGAGCTAGAGCGGCTCTCCAAGAGGCCGGCTGTTCGAATCCACAGGCTGCTCCTTGGAAACCCGGTGGGGCAGTTCTGCTGTGTCCCGCAGGGTCCCTTCTGAGAGGGACCTGAGGGAAGCAGATGGCTAAGTCTTCTTCCTGCAGAGCTGCAAGGTGGTCTGAACCCCAAACCTTTAGTTAGCAACCGGGCACTTAACTGTCCACTGGGCTCCTGGTGCTCTTACAAGAAGGGGGTTCGGTCACAGGGAGACAGCGGGCAGGTGGCCACGCTGAGAAGTACATGGATGCCGGGAGCCACCAGAGGCTGGAGGGGACAAGGACAAGGAAGGACCCTCCCCTCGAGCCTCTGGAGGGAGCGTGGCCCCCCGACACAGCGACTTGAGGAAAGGAGGGGGCGAGGGTTTTGTGGCGCTGATGGAGGAGGGCAGGGCCAAGGAAGACCCCAAAGATGGGACAACAGAGAGGACATGTGGGTGCAGACCCTCTAGCCATGGGGACACCTGCATGCTGGGCTGTGGACTCAAGTCCCCCTGCCATCCTGACATCAATGTCATGGCTCCTGCCCCTCCAGAAGGACCCCCTGGGCCCCTGGGCAGAGGGAGGTGACATGCCTTCAAACTTCCAGATGGAGATTTCTCCTGAGCACCCGCCAACACGGGGCGGGACCCCACCTCTCAGCCCCCGTCCCGCTCTGCGGCGCTGCTGAGCCCTGCCTCCCTTCTGGAGGGCTTGCGGGTGACCTGGACATCACCAGGGGCACAGGTGGGCCCTGACTGCAGCCAGGATCAATCTCTGTCCTCCTGGGGGTTCGTGGCTGACAGCAGCTGGCCGGCCTGGAGCCTGGGCGTCCTTTCCTAGTGTGGGTCACCACTGCCACTCACCATCTCGGTGGCCCCCCAGCCCGAGGCTGCCCACCAGGGTGTCTAGGGGAGGGTCCTTGGGCTGAGGCAGCTGGGCCCCTTTCCTGAGCGGGCCCGGGAGACACCCCGCCTGGGAGAGGCCCCAATGGGACCGCAGGCAGTGTTGGCGTCAAGGGCCCCCTTGGACAGTGCCCTTGTGTCACGGGGCTGTCGTGGCCGACGGCTGCACGTGGGGGCTTGGGTGTGCTCAGGTTTCTGAGGGCAGAAGTCTGAATTCGGGGTGTGGGCAGGACACACTTGCTCCTGAGGCTCCGGGGGATGGTCCTTCCTTGCCCCCATCCCCTCGGGCTCCTGGCGGCTCCAGGCGACGACTCCAGCGTGTGCCACCCTCTGGGCGTGGCCATGGGCCCTCTGTGTCCCTGAGCCCAAGCTCCCCTCTCCTTAGAAGGCCACCAGGAGACCAGGTGGTGCAAACAGTTAAGTGCCCAGTTGATGACTAAGGAGTTGGGGCTCCATGCACCCCACAGCTCCGCAGGGGACAGACCTGGCCGTCTGTAAACATGGCAGCCAGGGAGGCCCTAGGGGACAGGTGTCCTCTGTCACATGGGGTCGCTGGAAGTCTAGACAACTAACAACATAAGAGCACCCCTCCCTGGGCCAAGGGCCACCCCGAGTACAGGGTGACCTTGTGCTTGTTAACCAACTCCAGTTATAGAGAAGGCATGGGTTCCAGGCAGATGTAAATTTGGAGGTCCCCTGTTCAACACAGTGCAGGAGAGAATATGTGTGGAGGGTGCCTATGGCTGGTGGGGGGCAAGGGCTGTAAACGGCAGTGCAAAGCTCTGGCCAGAGCCCCAACAGTCCCTGGATCTGTACCCTGAAAATCAGCAGACTTCACTCCGAAGAGGCCGAGTTCACCCAGAGAGGAGGGAGGTGGCGAAGTTGTCACTACCAGGAAAGGGGTGGGAGCATGTTAGCTGAAGTGTGGAACCAGGGGACCCCCTGGGCCGTGCAAAAGTCTCAGGCACCCTTCACTCACCTGAAAGTCTGGGGCTGCAGTCCCCCTAGAGGCCCCTCGAAAGAAAGGCCTGGCTATCTTATGAGAAATCAGCCGTGCAAACTGCATGCGGTCCAGTTCCACTCTGACCACGGGGTCGCCAGGAGCTGGGGTCGATTCCTCATCAACTCCTCCAGACGGTTTTCACAGGACAATGAGGTTCACCTGGGCACTAGGATGAGCGCGGTCGGGGTGAGGAAGGGAAGGGGGCCCCGGGAGAGGCAGGAGAAAGGAGACGTTGGCTTTGGGGGGTACCACTGGACGGGACCCCGCCATGGCAGGCGTCTGCAGCTGACTGAGCCCCTGCTGGCTTCCTGCTTCAGGCCTTTTCCTGGGTTGGTGCGGGGAGCATTTCTGAGAAGGCAAAGGAATCCCTCAGGGTCTCGGGGTTTCTGGGAACTGTCTCCACCTCTTCTCAGAACCGCCTCCCCCCGACTCAGCCCTGGGCCCCAGCCTGAGGCAGGTCAAGCTGCCGCAGCCCCGCCTCCACACATGGGCTCTGGGGAGGAGGTGAGCTCCCCGTCCCCTGGGGCATGCAAGCTGGCCTGAGGAAGGCAGCCTGGCTGGGGGACCATCTGTTCCTGGCTCAGACAGCGCCATGCATGAGCATTGTGGCCACTTTAAAGTTGGGGAAACTGCGGCTCGGAGGGAAGGAGACCTAGTCCAGGCCAATCATGTGAGTGTCACGGCATTTCTGCAATTCATTCGTTCACTCATTCATTCATTCACTCAGCATCCTAGCCCAGGAGGCCACCACCCCCAGCATGGTAGGTCTGTCCCTGCTGCCCCAGGCGAGGCTCTAACGGGGTGGGCGACAGCGCTTCACTCCCAGCCCACTCTGGGCGCACTGCTCGGCGCCTTGCCTAGGGTCCCCACTGGTCAGTAGTGGACACAGATTTGAGTTCAGATTTGGGCTAAAGAGGACCCAGGCTGCCCAGGCCAAATGAATCCCACTGCCATCAAGTCAGTTCCGACTCACAACGACCCAGTAATTTCCAAACAAACACAACATTTTTCTCCAATCACCAGCCCCTGGCAGGCGGCCTGGAAGAGAAATCAATTGACTCCAGCCTTGGGAGTGTCGGCCCGCCCCTCTGAGGCACCCTCCGCTGAGACCACCAAACCATAAAACCCAACCACTGTCGTGAGTCGATTCCAACCCACAGCGACCCTCCGTAGGGCAGAGCAGAACTGTCCCCAGTGAGTTCCAGGGTGGCTGTCTTTACGGAAGCCGACAGCCACACCTCTCTCTAAGGGAGCCGCTGGCCCTCCTGTTAGCGGCCGAGCACTTTAACAGGGCTATCACCGGGCTCCTCTGAGCCTACAGGCCGGGTATCATCACTGCTATTCTGACTGAATGGCTTTCCTGGCGCTCAGCCAGACTCAGCCGGAGAGGCCTGTGGGGTCAGATCTTGGCTGAGCAGCTCCCTTCAGCTGGCACACACCCCTTTTTACAGATGGGGAAACTGAGGTCCAGAGGCAGATAGACTTGTCCAAGCCTGAGTTAAGACCCTTTCCTGAACTCTTCAGCCCCTGCCCTCCACACTGTCTCATCGACCCCCTCCCTTGCTCTGCCCCTCGGGCTGGGGGAACCTGTGTGGAGCTACCCCTATTTCAGCCTGGGATGTCCCCAAGGGCAGAGCTGGTGGGAGGATGCACCTCCAGGCGCGGCTATCTACAGAGCCCTCCTCAGCAATATCTTTTCTGGAGGGGGTGACACAAAGCCCCACTGTGCTGATGAGTAAACTGAGGCCAGCCAAGGGGCTGGTTGTGTGATGTGGCAGGTGCCCCCGAGGCCAGGAACACTCCTAGTGAGGCCTCCCGCAGTTGACAGACACAGCAGGCAGCCACACAGGGTTGGGGCTCGGCGCTCAGCCAGCTTGAAATACATTTATGAATCATAAGTCCAGGCAGCCGGGGCCACTGGGATCGATGCCGCCTGGCGGGGCTGGCTGGTTCCTGGAGAGCCAGTGTGGGGGCCTGTGACCCTGCCGTGCAGACCAGCCTCTGTGCACTGGCCCAGCGTGGTGGGGTGTTTCCCTGATTACCTCCTTCAAATGCTGCCCTGAATCTAGCCACATCTCCCCAATCTGTGCCTCACCTCCCAGATCAATGGCATCCTCCATGCTCCCACCTGGGCCCCTCTCTCCCACCCCTGCTGTCTCCAGCCCCTGCCCAGCCTGTCTTCCAGGCGGTGACCAGAAGGGCCTTTTCCACCCTGTCAGCCCCTCCACCTGCTGGAGACCCTCCCCTGTGTCCTCTCTTAGCCAAACCCAAATCTTGGCCCTAGAATTCTTTTCTGCTGCCCTCTGACCCCACCCTCCTGGCTCCTCCTGCCTCAGGACCTTTGCACGTGCCTTTCTCACTGTCTTTTGCCAGCTGCCAGCTCCTCCGTCAAAGCCCCCTCCTGAGGTGGGGCCCTCCCTGTCCCCCAGGCAGAGCCTCTGTTTCCCTCAGTCCCTCCTCCAGCCCTAGATCTTTTCCTCTGGCCCCATTCTGACACAGGGCTGGGGGTCACGTGTCCAGCCCTGTCTGCTCCTAGAAGGACAAGGTCTCTGGGACTCAATACTCCAGACATTCCCCTGGTGGTGGGCATTTCCACCTGAGCCTTGGTTGCAGGTCAGTGGAGACCCCGCAGATGCCCAGCCTTCCTGAGGCCACGGCCTGCTCTGACCATATCTCACTGGGCAGGCCCCTTGGCACAAACCACACTCCTAAAGCCACAGGCCCAGTTGAGAGCCTCCCAGAAAGGCCACAGGCCTTCCGTCTGTGGTCCTACCTCCTGGTCCAGACTCGGCCTGGCCCTACTTTTTCTGGATCCCTTTTATTTACTCCTCATTTCCCACCTCTGACCCTCAACCTTTCCCTTCCTCCTCCAGGTCTGTCTACTGCCTCCACCTCCAGGAAGCCCTCCTTGACCATTCTGCAGTTTTCTAATTAGACATCCATTTGTTTGTCTTTAAGAGGACCCAATCCAGGAGATCCCCAATACTGTGGTGGAAAGTTGCAGGAATGTGGGGTCTCAGTCCCCACTCACAGGGTGCTTAATACCACTGTCCATCTACAGGCCCTGGGGGAAGAAGCCTGTGGTCCCAGTGGGCTTGGCCACCAGGACCATCTGTGAGCTGCCTCAGTCCTCACCTCCTGAAGCTCCCTGACCCTTTTCACCCTTGTTGACTCCTATGGACGTGGGGTGCTCTCCTTCCTTGGCAGGGCTTGGGGTGGAAGAACTACCAGGGGATTCTGAGCTCCCCCGGTCCCCTCCTGCATACACAGGTGCAAAATTGACACCACAGGAGGGGATCATTCACTTCTCACAAAATCCCAGCCCCTCAGAGCAGGGCATACCTCTCAGATGCAACACCAGGGTTCAAATCCAGACGCAGCCATTCACCCCAGTGGGCCAGTCACTCAGCCCAACAAGTCTGGAAAAGGAGAAAGGGAACAGCAGTGACACCCGCTGTCCCCTCTCAGGGACTTGGGTGGCAGCTGCTGGGCCGAGCGAGCCACGCACAAAGGAAACGGATGTTTTTGAACCCCCGTGATCCGTCGTGGTGGGGACGTCCCGGACCCCATGGTCAGCTGTGGCAGGGACTGTTGTGGCCCGCAGGGCTTCCACCTGCTGGCTTTCTCCCTCTTCTTTAGTGCTGTGCTTCGGGTGACGGCTCGCAGAACAGACTTGTGTCTCAGGAAACAGCGTGCGTGTTGTTCCACGACACTGGTCAACAACCCCACAACGCGTCAACACTCTCCTTCTCAGCCTTGGGTTCCCCATGGCCAGCTTACCCGGCCCCTCCCGCCTTCTGGTCCTTGTCCCTGGGCTGCTGTGCCCTTTAGTCTGTTTTTGCTTTGTGGGTCTGTCATCTCTGGGTGAAGGGTGAACCTCAGGGGTGACTTTGTTACTGGGCTGAAAGGGTGCCCAGGCGCCGCAGTCTTGGACCAACAAGTCTCTCTTTTGCAGTTAGAATTTCATTCTATGTTTTTCTCCACCTCTGCCTGGACCCCCGTGGTGTGATCCGCGAGAGCAGTCGGTGGTGGTGGCTGGGTACCAGCTGGTGTGCTCAGCTCAGCAGGGGGGGACCATGGCAGACAGGATCCCTCGATCCTCTGGACCCCTCTTTCCCTGGGGTCTTCAGTCTTCATTCCCCTTTGCTACTGAAGGTGTGAGACCAGCGGAGTATCCCAGGTGGCTGTTGACATGCTTTCGAGACACCTGACGCTACTCGCCAAAGCAGAGTGCAAAATGCTTCTTCCCATGCGGTGTTCTGCGCTGGTTGGTGCTCTGACATGGGTCCCCAGGCCTTTACGCCCACTCCCGCAAGTCTGGAATCTCCGTTGGAACCCTCAGACCCCTAGAAGCGTGTGAGGCTGTGTCTGAGGCGTCTTGGTGGGGGATGGAACCCAGCTCCCCTTGTCACAGGAGAGAATTCTGCCACTGAACCACACTGCCACCCTCTGCAAGGACTGAGTCAGGTCACGCTTAGCCTCATGACAGACAGCCGGTGGCAGTGGCACTGGACTCCACGCAGAAAGGTGGGCGGTTCAAGCCGCCCAGAGGCACCTCAGAAGACCAGCCTCGCCACTTACTTCGGAAACGTCCCCACCGTGACAAGCGTACGGAGCAGGTCTCCTCTGACACCTGGGACAGTGGCGGGTCACGGTCCACTGGAACGCACCTGGCAACAACAGCCTCACCAGTGACACTTCCCGGGGTCCCTACCACATTGCTGTTGTTAACTGTTCACTCCACATTCAGCCAGCCCCTCCCCATTGTACAGATGCAGAAACTGAGGCTCAGTGAGAAGCCGGCGACCAATCAGTTCTCTCCGGCTGCCTTAACCTGGCTGCCCAGGCCAGCACCGGGAAGATGAAGCCATGAGTGGCTGTCGGCGGGTGCTGGCCTGACGGATGGGCTGGAGGGCTCCCAGCCGCACCGAGCAGCCCCATCGATCGCCGTTTCAGCCTCCGTGGCTGGCCACGATTAATTTATGTGGGGCTGGAGAACACTAATTAAGTCTGTTTAAGAGGAAGCTGGCTTTAATGTCCTGACTGCTGCTGTGAGCACAGTCAGAGCAGGCGGAAGGTTCTGTGGACAGTGAGGAGACCCTATTGGGCGTGGGAGATGCCCCCGTGGACGGGTGGTGTGGGGTCTGATCCATCACACGCTCTTTGGCCACCAGGACCTGCTCTAGCAAGCTTTGGCTGTCTGCGTCTGAGCTAGAAGGACCCCCCAACCCAGGCCAGCTGCTGAAGAGGTGACTCCTTCTCCCAGTGACCCCATGAGTATCAGGGTACAGCCATGCTCCACGGGGTGTCGGGGCAGATTTCTCCATGGGGACAGCCAGGCCTTTCTTGTGAGGTGCTGGGTGGGCTCAGACCTCCATCTTTCTGGTCAGCAGTGGGGTGTGTTAACCGCTTACACCCCCCTGGGAGTCCAGGATGCAGAGTCCCTGTTTGGTGAGTACACAGTGGGAGTTTGTGTGCAGCAGCAACCTGGTCCTACTGTGTGTCTGTGTGATTGAAACTGAATCCCAGCTGCTGTGACCTCCAAGCCCAGTGCGATGTCTCCGGTATACAATAAGTGTTCATCAACATGCACAGAGTCCTGGAGGTGCTCCCTACACTGCTGTCACCTAGAGGGGAGTGACAGCTTTTGAGGGCACCTCAGGGCCTGACTCTCCTGCTGGAGACCCTCCATGACCCCCCACAACCGTCCAGCTTGGGCCCAGATTCTGATAGGTATGGAACAGCAGCCACCCTCTGACCCTGCCTCGCTACACCCTGCCCTACCTCAGGGCCTTTGCACGTGCTGATCCCTCCCCCTTCCCTTAGAAATGCCCCCTTACTCACCCTTCCCGCTCCTTCTCCAGCCCTGTCCCACTGGGGTCTTCCCCTCTGACTCCACCTGCCCCCAGAGGCTGTGCCCAGCTCTGTCTCCACCACTGGGCAGTGAGTGTTGATAAGCAGCTGCTGCATGCCAGGCTCTGCCGCCACCGGAGAAGAGGAAGCTGAGTCTGGAGTTGGTGGTACCGTCACTCAGCCCCATCACATTCCTCGCATGTGGACACAGGGCGGGACCAGTATCACAGGCTAAGCCAAGGCTCCCACTGTGCACTGGACACACACACACAGAATTCAGTGCCATCAAGTCGATTCCACCTCACTAGGACCCTGCAAAACAGAGCAGAACTGCCCTGTAGGGTCTCCGAGGGGCAACGGTCAGGTTTGAACTGCCAGCCTTTTGATCAGCAGTCGAATGCTTAACCAGGTCCCCGTGCTGGGCACAGAGTCACCTCAAAACAGGGTTCCCCAAGGCCAGGTCCTGGCACCACCCCAAATGGGGCCTGGGGACACAGGAATGAATGAGTGGCAAACGAATCAATGAGCAAGGGACGCTCGTGACACTCAAGTGAGGGTGCCATTGCTGCTATCCCTGTTACTAGGGTGTTATTACGGGTGTCATAATTTGTGCCTGGGTGGCGCCAGGGGGTCACAGGCTCAGCTGCTGGGGGACAGATTGCAGATTCAGGTTCATGCAGGGGCACCCTGGAAGAAAGTCTTGGTGATCTGCTTCCCCCAAATCCGCCGCTGACAACTCCGCCATGGGCAGTCCCAGTCTGACCCACAACGGGGTGTTGGGGGTCGGAGTTGACCCGGGGCCACCGGTTCGCTCTGTTATGGGCTAGTTATCCAAGCTGAAATCTTGGCTGAGTCCCCCTTCCCTCACCTGTCAAGTGGGCAGAACAGTCAGAGGTGGACAGGGGTCAGGACAAAGGACAGCGGCCATGGGGGCCAAGAGATCTGCTGGCCGACCTTTCCAATGGCCTTGGGTGTGCCCACAGTGTGAACAGCCTGATCAGTGGGTCCCCAGGAGCCTCGAGCTCAGGGTTCTGGGTGACGTAAGGGTACAGGGGACACTAAGTGGGCAAAGGCATGAAGGTAAAAAGAGCTCAGGGGGGAGGGCAGTGGGGGACATCTGGGCCTTGAGGACTAGATGCCAGGACGTGACTGTGTGGACACTGGGGAGCCCTGGTAAGTTCTAGAGGACGAGCAGAGCGCAGCTGGATGGTACTTTAGAAACGGAGTCGATGGAGAGAGATGAGGACCAAGGCCCCTGCTGGGGGACAGGCTTTGGACCCTCACTTTGGTGTTTACTCACTGGGTCACTTGAAGTGACTCACCAAACAGCTCTGTGCCTCAGTTGCCCCTTCTGTGGTGCGGGGACAGTGACTGTGTCAGTGACCGACAGTGGCTATGAGTCCAAACAGAGGCTCGTTTCACACAGACCCCTTGTTTTTGAGGTGGTTGTTTGCCGTCAACTTGATCCCAACTCATGCCACGTGTCATGCGTTGAATTGTGTCCCATCCCCACCCCCCAAAAAACACCCATCAGCTTGGCTAGGCCATGATTCACAGCGTTGTGTGATGAAGGACTTTGTCATCTGATGTGACTTTCCCACACGTAAGACACCCTGCCTCTATCTAATTGGCGTAACCAAGTTTTATCTTTTTTTTTAAAGAAAATGTTCCACAGACCACTTTGGTGAGTGGCATCTGGGGTCTTAAAAGGTAACAAGTGGCCGTCTACATAGCATTAATCGGTCCCTACCCATCTAGAGCAGAGAAGAATGAAAGACATCAAAGTCCTGATGAAAACAAGCCCCGTAGAGAAAAAGTGCCATGTGACGGATACAGAGACACTTCAGCATGAGACGAGAAGAACTAGATGGTGCCCAGCCACCATCAATGACTGTCCCAACGGGGAACCCAACATAAAGGCCCAATGTAGCAGGAGAAAAAATGGGTGTACAGAACTAGAACTCCCTTAAAAGAGCACCCTTGATGGTCCGTCAGACCAAAGGGTCCCCTGAAGACACACGGTCCCCCGGAATCTGTTAGTCCAGGGCTGAAGCAACCACGGAAGTCAACTTTTCAGACAAAAATTGGACTGGACTGTAAGACCCAGAGCGATGCTGGCGAGGAATGTGCTTCTTGGCTTAAAAGGCTGTCTGAGCAGCTGCTGTCCAGATGCGAGACGAGAGGGTGTGGGGGGACAGGCGCTGACCAAATGCACCGGGTGGAAGGACTGTGCATAGCCATGTGGGTGGGGGGGTCTCATTTGGCAAGTTGACTCGGATTGTAAACTGTCACCTAAAGGATAATAAAATATATGTATTTTTTAAATCCTGACTCTGTGATGCTAACAGGGGGGGATCAGTGGCAGTTCCGTGAAGGAAACAGGGCTCCTTCTGCAAAATGAGCTTGATTTTTTAAGTTAATCTGTTTTGACATATAAAAGAAAGAAGTGGACAGAGACATGGGGACCTCACATCACTGAGAAACAGGAGCCAGGAGAACACTGGGCCCCTTAGACCCGGGGTCCCTGTGCTGAGAAGGGCCTCGACCAGGGGAAGCTTGATGACAAGGACCTTCCCCCAGAGCCAACAGAAAGACAAAACCACCCCTTGGAGCCAGCACCTTGGGTTTGGACTTGCAGCCTCCTAGACTATGAGAGAATAAACTTTGGTTTGTAAAAGCCATCCACTTGTGGCATTTCTGCTACAGCAGCACTGGACGACTGAGACGGCAACACGGGGACGGAGCAGAACTGCCCCATAGCGTCTTCTAGCCCATGGTCTTAATGAGGAAACCCGGGTGGTGCAGTGGTTAGGGGCTACGTCTACTAACCAGAAGGTCAGCAGTTCAAACCCCCCAGGCACTCCCTGGAAACCCTGTGGGGCAGTTCTACTCATCATAGCCGAGCCCTTAACCACTGAGCAACCAGGCTTCCTTGGGAAGCGTCAGCTCTTGTTCACGTGGTAATTGCTGTTGGCCTTCCTAACCTCGGACACAACCACTGCCAGCCAACTGGTGACAAGACTCTGAGAAGAAGGGGAGGGGGCAAAGCCAGGCCACGTTGCAGAGACACCGAGATTCCTCTGGAAAGAGGTGCTTACCCTCCTCCCACAGCCCCTTTGCAGCTCTGGAGGAGACAGAGAAGCCGGCTCTGAAAATCACAGGATCCTGCCCCTCAAGGATCCCAATTCATGAAACCCTCAAGTTCCAAGGTCAAACAATCCTTGAAATCTCCCAATTCCCATGTCCCGAAATCCTGAGATCATGGACTCTCTGGGTCCCAGGGTCTCGGCAGCTGGCTGGGAGATGGAGGTGCTGGCCACCGGAGTGTGGAGTGGGGGATGCGTCTGCTTGTGCCGAGAGTCTGGGCTTCTCTGCTGTCTTTCTCCCTGACTCAGGTTCCTGTGCCTTTGCCACCGTGTTGCCATGTTTTACTCAGTACCAGTTTTTTATGTTTTTTATTAAGTGCCAGAACCCAGAGGACTACTGGGAGACCTCTGAGATGATACTGAGACTGAGTCTAAAGTGAAAGAGCCAGTGAGAAGCCAAGGGGGCAGGAACAGCCTGTGCAAAGGCCCTGGGGTGAGGATGAGCTTGGAAGGTCAGAGGAACAGAGAAGGCCAACAAGAGTAGACAGGGCAGAGAGAAGAAGGGGCCACAGGAGGAGTCTGGACTTTATCCTGAAGGCACCAGGGAGCCATGGTCAGCCATGAGCAGGGGACAGAAAGCTGGTCTAGTGTCCACATGGACAAATCCTCCAGGCAAGTGCCAGAGAACGTGCACCAGGCTGAGGGAAGAGACCGGGCAAAGGCGGGGCAGGGTTTCAGCATGTCAGCTGGTGGCCACCAGGCTAGCCTCTGCCTTCCAGAAGCAGGGGCAGCAGTGGGGGCTCCATCCAGCAGCATCCAGTGTCCAGTGTCGCTGGCCACTACGGGCCTCCATTTCCCTGTCTGCCCGGTAGGGTGGTATTGGTGCCACCCCAGCCTGCTGCAACAATTCAGTGGGGCACCAGTGTTCGGTGGCCTTGTGACCCCCAGCTCCGGGCCTGCGTCCCCTCCCCACATTCCCAGCCCCCTACTCATGGGCCTCCCCTCTCCAGCAACGTCTTCATTACAGAGCTGAGTTGTTTAAATAAATGAATTAACATTGACGAACCATCAGTGACCTAATAAATGATTAGTTAAGGCGTACATACATCACGCCGCGGGGATGCCGGGAGCCCTTAATTACTGCTGCGGAAGGGCTAGCTGGGCTGCTGCCACTGCCCCGCACCCCTCAGACCCCCCGCTCCTTGCCGGCCATTTTGCTGACCCCTGAATCTTGGGCGCCGGACAGGAAGGCAAACTTGGTAGTGTCCCCGTATGCACCCCAGCACACGCCCCACCTGGCCCAGCCTCTCCCTGACTTCCCAGCCCCCTCCCATCTTTGGCAGCCCTTCAGCCAGGAGGCTGGGTGAAGACCTGAGTCAGCGTGTGCTCCTCCTCCCTCTAAAGCCTCCTGTGGCTCTCCAGTGCTCTCAGGAGGAAGACAAATCCTCACTGCAGCTTACAAGGCCTCACAGGGCCCAGCCCTACCCCCTCAGCTGTACCCTTGTAGCATCAGAGGCTTCCCCAGGGCTTTTGCCCACACCACTCCCTCTTCCCTTTGCACCCAGGCAACCCCTGGGCACCCCTTCCCCCAACCCCTGTGCAGGAAGCCCTCCCTCCCAGACCCCGCCCTGTCAGGCCCTGGGTGGCCACCCAAGCCCACTGCCTCACCCCTCCTGCCATGCCTGGCTTTGTGTCTGTATTTAGTTATTCTCTTACTAAATGTGTGGTGTCCGCCTCTCTGACAGGGTTCCTCAGGAGGCCTAGGTTGGTCAACCGCTGGGTCGTCAGCGTCCAGCACAGGGGTGGCTCTCAGCTGCTTTCAGGATGGACAGGACCAAAGCCCTCCCTCCAGCATGGGAGCTCATATCTCTTCCAGGCCTCAGTCTGTTCGTCTGTGCGATGGGAGACTAGCCTCCCTCATCCTCTGCGTCCCCAGGTTGGAGCGGACAATGGAAGCGAAGGCTGAATCCCCGCTGGCCAGTCCCCTTCCCGCCCAGCCACGTTCAGCCCTGGTGGGGAAGCCTCAGGCTGAGGAAGAGGGACAGAGGGTCTGCGGGAGAGTCTTGAGGCCTGTGGGGTTCACAGCTCAAGGCCCTGGCTGAAGGGGGCTTGAGCACAGAGGCAGACATCCAGCAGAGGGGTGCCAGGAGCACCCTATACTAACTGGCTTTGCCTGCCACAGAAGGGTGAATAGAGGGTCCCTGAGGATGGCCCGCCCACCAGGGGACTTCACTGCAGGAAACAAGACCCAAGCATCTGGGGACTGGTTCATGAATTGTCTTCCCTGCCCTCACTATGTATACCACGATGGCCAGCTGGGGGCAGGGGGACAGAGAGGGACACAGACTCAGCCTACCAGGTCGGGTGGAGACAGGCAGGACGGAGGCTGAGGCCGGGACCAGGGCTGGAGGGCTTGGGGGGACTGCCCCCTCACCTCACATCCTGGCCCCGTCGCAGTCCTTGGCCTGCTTCACAGGCCCCTCTGCCAGAGTCTGGGTGGGGGGACAGGGCCCCGACAGGGACTAGCTCAGGGAGGGGTGCGGGGCTGCAGAGCCTCCCAAGTCCCGTCTGAGGGTAAGCCAGTGCTGTCCCATGAGGGTCCTCATGGCTCGGGGGCCCGAGGAGGCCCTGGGGGAACAGCTACTCCAGAGAAAACAGACAGGAAGGGACAAGCGGAGGCAAGAGGAGGCGTGGACTCGGGAAGGAGAGTGGAAGGCTGGGAGAGATAGTCTGGGCTCTGTAACCAGAGGATCAGGCCCAGAAGACACTGGATTTAGAGGTTCTGTCTTGTCTGGGGCCTCTGACAAGTCCCTCTGCCTCCGGAGCCTCAGTTTCCCCCTCTGTAGAGTGGGTCAATCATATTTATTTCCTACCTCTCAGGACTGCTGGGTGGAGGGGCTAGCTGGAGGCAAGAATGGTTGGATAACGGACATTTATGAGGAAGAAGGGGCCAGCAGTGCCATCGAGTCACTTCCGATTCATAGGACCCTACAGGACGCGGTAGAACTGTCCCGATTCCAAGGACCATCAGGTGGATTTGAGCTGCTGACCTTTGGTTAGCAGACGCAGCACTTAACCACTGCACCACCGGGGTTTCCACTAAGCGAGGTGGGCTAGTTCTCTGACCAAGCAGCCGCAGTGCCCGGGTGGGGGAGCTGTGCCTGCAGTCCCTACCTACCCTCCCGGGGGGCTCTGCACAAGAAAGACCTGCCCACTGCTTCCACCTGGATTTCCAGCCTCAAAAACCCTATGGGGTAGCTCTGCTCTGTCACCGGGCTCACACACTAGGAATCAACTGAACGGCGTCCAACGGCAGTTAGGTGACAAACGCTGGCTGTGGGAGCATCTGAGACTGGGTACCTGGGGCCTGCTGGGGTCACTGTGGGTGTCTGCATCTGAGGCTTGACGGGGGCAGGCGTTGGGTCTGGACTCTTTTCCAAAGCGGACAGCTGGGTCCTTCCTTCTTGTCCTAGTCTGGGAGCTCAGCCGACAGCCATCCCCCACGGCGACCCTCCTGAATACCGGGAGCACAGCCTCCAGCCTCACAGCAACACACGGGCCGCTATAGTGCGACAACCTCCCAGACCAGCAGGGAGGTGCTTAGTTGGGATCCGTGAATGTGTCCCACCCCACTGCGGGAGCGTGCACGTGCCACAGACGGGTCTCGGGAGCGGGAGGGGCGCTGGCCGTGCACCCGCCCGCCTGTGTGGCCCCCAGTCATGGGTTCAGGAGCCAGACTGGAGGAATCTGCTGGGCTTCACAATTCAGCGCTGGAGGGGGTGTCCTTCCCCGCACTGGTCCTGTGACCCCTCTGGTCCTTCTCAGCCTCCCTGGCCTCTTCCTCCCCTCTCCACCTCTTCAGGCCCCACTCACGGGGTACATCTGACTTCAGCCCTGCTCCAAAGTCAAATATCTCCCAGAAGGCTTTGAGGACACAGGAGGTAGAGGGGTGGTTGCCCCAAAAACCAATCCCACCAGGAAGGCTCCCTCCCCCAGGAGTGAGCTTAGGGGCTGCGGGTCCTAGCTCCTCCTCCTGGAGCTGGTACAAGCCCCAGCCTCAGTTTTTCCATCTGTATAATGGAATTACAGCAGCCTGCACTCACACCTCATGAAGGCTTCTGGGTACAGCAGCCAAGAGGGGGCAATCAGGGCCGTTAATCAGAGTAGCAGTTATTGTTGTATGTCCGTGGGATTGATTCTGACTCCATCAGGGTGTGGGATGGAGTAGAACCACCCATAGGGTTTCCCAGATCACCGCTGGGTGCCCACCGCCGACCTCAGGTTACCAGCCAGCACCAGGGCCCCCACCCATGACAATATCGGGTTATATTTTCACACACGGTGACAACTGGATTAAGGCGCCACGCTTCTGCACAGTAGGCCTCAATAAACGGGGCTGACTGGTGGGACCTGGAGACAGGTGCACTACTGCAGCCACAGCAAGGTGGCATTGCTCCCCAGCTTGCCCCTCGGTGCACCTGGCCAGCGCTGCCGGCATAGGGATGCCCCCGCCAGGAACGAGCCCCCAGAGCCTCAGCCCAGCGCCTTTGGGGAGCGGTTTACTAGAAGTCAAGGCTTCCCTGCGGTCCGCCCGGCCCACCCCCTGCAGGATAATCTAATCTCGTTTCCAAGGCTGCCATCGACCGGCCACCGGGCAACTCTGAAGCTGCTGCTTAAAGGGCTAGTAGCTCCTCCTGGCTGCAGAGAGGGGGGCTCCGAACCAGGTCCCGACATCCCCAGTTTCCCCCCAGCTTCGGCCAGTTTGCGATTCCCAAGATAGACTGCCTCCGGGCTGTGTGGTCTGGGAGGCATGCCGCCCAGCCGCTCTCAGCCTTGGGTACCTCGTGTGCAGACAGTCCCCAGACACTGAGGGGGCACACCTGAGACCCATAACCTACTGCTGGCTCACAGGCCTGCCACTTCCCAGATGAGAAGACCAAACTGATGAACACCAAAAGAGCGGACTTGGACCCACAGGGGCCCTGCAGGACAGAGCAGAACTGCCTGGGTTTCCGGGAAGCAGCTGGTAGACCGGCACTGCCCAGCTTTCGGTCAGCAGCTGGAGCGCTTAACGACTGCAGCACCAGCGCTCTGCGGGGGCCAGGGCTCAGAAAAGGAGCCGGTCAGAGCCAGCACCTGCTGCACACCCCGTCTCCACCCAGTCAGATCCTCGAGGCTGTCGGTGGCTCCCAGCAGCCTGCCCACCTGCAGACACCCGCCCCAGAGTCCACTCCAGCATTCTAAGTGATCTCGTCCTCACTGGGTCCCTCGTGTCGCACACCCGGGACTTGCTGCCATCCCCGCTGTCATACGGGCCACAAGGCGAGTGGCCTGCCCACCTCCAACAAGCTTGTTTCATCCTTTCTGTGTTTGTGGGCTGCTCTGCCCACTGCCCCACTGGTTTACAGAAGGGAAAAACCAAGGCTCTCTGCTTCTGCTGCTTGTAGACCCGGGGCTAGACAGGCGGGTCCCTCAGAGCAGTGAGGGTGGGCTCTCCCAGCGGCTCTGATGCTGGAGTCTTCTAGAAGCAGCATAGCCTGACATTCGCTGGAGCAGAGGTGGTAGATTCTTCTAGAAGCAGTCATGGCAGACTCTTGGTACAGCGGTAACGGTGGATTCTTCTAGAAGCAGTGATGGTGGCGTCTTCTGGAAGTAAAGATGGTAGAGTCTTGTAGCAATGGCAGGAACGGTAGAATCTTCTAGAAGCAATAATAGTGGATTCTTCCTGCAGTATTACTGGTGGACCTTTCTGAAAGTGACAGTGGGGGGGCTGTTTCCGTAGTAACAGTGTTGGGCTTTCCTAGAAACCACAGCTTTTCTGGAAGCACAATGGTTTGGTTTCTAGAAGCAGTAGTGTTGGAATCTTCTAGAAGCAGTAACAGCAGACTGATCAGGAGTCTATAAGCTGCCTCTTCTACAGGAAACAAAGGCGGACCTTGCTAGTCGCAAGAATCGTGGACTCTGGCTGGATGCCATGGACCCAGCCTGGGCTCCGGCACCAGCTCTGACCACTGCCTGGTTGGGTGGTTTTAGGCAAGTGACTTGTCCCTGGGCCTTGTTTATCCAGCTGTAAAATGAGACCAGGGCAGAGCCCTCCTTCAGTTTGGGTCCAAAGAACTGGCCTTGACTGGACTTGGAGTCTGGAAGTCAGACAGGCTGTGTCTGGGGGAACACTGAGGCCCAGGGAGGACCACACCATTGGTGCATGCCCTGGTTGCACAACCTGGGGCTTGCCTGACCTCTGACCCCACTGACCCTGCTGCCACCTCCGTTCTCCCTGACAGAGCCCTGCACTAACCCCGCAGAGTCCCCTTCAGAAACCCAGGACTGCCTCCACTTCCTCCTTGCTGTACAGGCCCAGGGTCAGAGCTGCAGGGGTGAGAGGGAATCGACGCAGCCGCTGACCCCGTGGCCACTGTTGCTAAGGAGATAGCTCACGGGAGCTGGGAGAGGTGGCAGAGAGAGGGCGGGAGGGAGAAATGGAAAGAGGGGGGACAGAGGGAGGGAGGGAGGGAGGGACAGAGACACAGAGGGAAAGAAGGAGGGATGGGAGGGACGGGTCATGGGACCAGAAGAGGGGAGAGCAGAGAAGGGGAGGGAGCCACCAGCGAGGTGGGGCTGAACTGCGTGAGGAGCTCAGAGCAGAGCCCCAAGCAGTGAACTATAGGTGAAGGGTTAGCTCATGGTGGGTGGTGGGCCACCGTGGGCTGTGGGTGGACAGCAGAATGGAAAAGTGTCCAAGTGGTGGAAGCACGGGCGAAGGTAGGAAGGTGGCTGTGATGGACAAGTGACCATGGAGGCAGCCTGGACACACGAGCAAATGCACAACCAAGAGACAAACCAAGGTCAGGTGGCAGGGTGGCCAGGAGAGGGCTGGGTAGGTGGGTGGGTGGCTCTGCGGTCGGGGGGTTAGAAGAATGAGGGGCTGAATTTCTGGGTCTGTGGGCAGACAGAAGGACGATGACTGGCTGGGTGACTGACAGACAATGAGCAGACCGTGGTGGGATACCAGGGTGGATGAAGGACGGACGGATGGACAGATGGGTAGATGGACAGACGGATGAATTGATGGATCGATAATGAAGGGTGGATGATGGATTGGTGGATGGATGTAAAAATGCAAGGATGGGTGTATGCATGAACAGATAGGTGGGTGTGTGAATCGATTATGGGTGGGTGGATGGATGGATGGATGGATGGATGGATGGATGGATGGATGGATGGATGGATGGATGGATGGATGGATGGATGGATGGATGGATGGATGGATGGATGGATGGATGGATGGATGGATGGATGGATGGATGGATGGATGGATGGATGGATGGATGGATGGATGGATGGATGGATGGATGGATGGATGGATGGATGGATGGATGGATGGATGGATGGATGGATGGATGGAGAGACGGACGGACTGGTGGATGGATGGATGGAGAGACGGAGGGACTGGTGGATGGATGGATGGAGAGACGGAGGGACTGGTGGATGGATGGATGGAGAGACGGAGGGACTGGTGGATGGATGGATGGAGAGATGGAGGGACGGTGGATCGATGGATGGAGAGACGGAGGGACTGGTGGATGAGTGTCCGGATGAGCAGTTAGCTGAGTAGTAAGGTGTGTATGGATAGTTTAAGTACGGATGGGTGGGTGGACGGATGGACGGTAGATCACAGAAGGAGGGGTGGATGGACACACGCATGGGTGGACAGATGGGTGGATGGATGCATGGATGGAAGAGTAAAGAAGGGTCGATGGAGAGATGGACAGACAGATGGGTGAACTGGGGATGGATGTACAAACAGAGGGTGGGTGTGTGGACAGACTGCTCAGTAGTAGGACCCTGTATGGTTAGTCCACATACAGAAAATGGGTGAGCGATGGGTGGACAGACAGATGGCCATACTACAGAAGGATGGATAGCCAGGAGAGCGGTTGTTCTCACAAGACCGACCCCACAGCAGGGTCCACACCACACTGCCCAGACGCCTCTGGCCCACAGGTCCTTCACTCTCAGGGTTGGACGCAGCCGTCTGCTGTCCTTGGATCTCAGTCCTTCCCACACCTCACCCCGCAGGAGGGGACACTCCCAGAGGGGCCGGCTCTGCCAGCTCCCATGCTGCACCCCTCCTGGCCAGAAGGGGCAGGTCCAGGAGCAAGAACGATTGTGGCAGTGTAGCGGAAGACACAAGAAGGTAATTAATCTGCAGGGAGGGGGAGTGTTAACACCTTAAAGACACCCGGGACACACCGTCAGCTTCCACCAATTAGTGACCTAAAGCCTGTGAGTGTGATCTCCGTGGCTCAGCCGAGTTGATTACTCTAATTAATTTTGCATCGATCCCCACGGATCTGCTGGGAGAGCACTGATCAGCACCAGAGACAGATGTTGCTCGAGGGCCTGAAGCCTCCATTGCCCCCCACAGCTTGCCCCCACCCCTGCACAGTTCATCTGGTCTTCAGGACCCTGGAAGGTGGGTCCCCGCTCTCCGGAGCCTAGCTGGTGCCTGGGACACACACTGAGAGACCTGCGTCTCTCTCATCTCTGCCCAGCCGGCAGTGGGTGTGGCTGAACCACCTACAGCGCTCTTTTGCCTCAGTTTCCCTGTCCGCCAATAGCAGGGGAGAGGCTTCCTCCAGCTGTGACAGCTGGTCTTGGTATCACTCACTGAATAGCTCTGGAGGCTGCCAGAAGTGGGGGGAACGTTGTGGGGTGTACCCCAAGTAAACAGCCTGTGGTGGGTGCAGCGTTATCCTTGCTTGGCTTCCCCCAACAGCCTGGGCTGCATGTGGGGGCGCCTCCCCGGATTGCGAGGTGCGTGTGGGAGATTTCTAGGGCAGCTGTAACAAGTGCCCACAAACCTGGTGAGATGTTGCTTTTGTCACGTGTCCTCGAGTCAGTTCTGACTGGTGACAGCCCTAGGTGCCACCGAAGGAAACCCCGCCCGGTCCCGTGCCACACTCGCTGTTGTTTCCCGCGGGAGCCCGTTGTTGCGGCGACTGTGTCGGTCCCTCTCTCTGAGACTCCTCCACCTTCTCCTGACCCTCTACCCAGCATGACATCCTTCTCCGGGGACTGGTCCCGCCTGACATCATGTCCAGAGCACGTGACACGGCCTCCCCCTGCTTGCTCCGAAGGAGCTCGCTGGGTGCACTTCTTTCAGGACAGATGTGCTCATCGGCTGGGCGACCCGCGGAACAGTCCTCATGCTCCCCCCGCCCCACAATTCAGCGGTGTCGATTCTCCTGCTCTCTGCCTTATTCGTTGTCCAGCTTTCACGGGCACATGAGGTGACTGAAAACACCATGGCTTGGGTCAGGTGCACCTCAGTTTCCATGGTGACATCTTTGCTTTTTGACACTTTAAAGAGGCCTTTTGCAGCAGATTTGTTCCGTACAATGTATCTTTTGGTTTCTCGGCGGCTGTCTCCATGGGTATTCATTGTGGATCCAAGGACAATGAAATCCTGGACCGCCTCAGTCTTTTCTCTGTTATCAGGACGTTGCTTACCGGTCTGGCTGTTAGTGACCCCTTTTCGTTCTCCTCGTGCTGAGATGCCAGCCACACTGAAGGCGTGATCTTCGATCGTCACCAGTAAGTGTTTCATTTCAAAGCTTCTTCACTTCCAACAAGCAAGATTGTGTCATCTGCCTAATGCAGATTGTTACCGGGTCTTCCTCCAGTCTTGAAGCCTCGTTCTTCACGTACTCCAGCTTCTCAGATTATTTGCTCGGCATATGGATTAAAAAGGTCTGGTGGAAGGATACAACCCTGATGCACAGCTTTCCTGACTTTAAACCATGCAGCGTCCCCTTGTTCTGTTTGCACAAATGCCTCTTGATCTGTGCACAGGCCCCTCATGAGCACAGTGAGGGGTTCTGGGATTCCCTTTCTCCACCATGTCATCCATCCTTTGCTCTGATCCACGCAGAGGTGACACAACACAGCACAAAGTGTCACCTCACAGTTCTGGAGGTTGCTGTCTGATGTTAGTCTCACTGGGCTCAAATCAAGGTTTCAGCTGGGCTGTATTCCGCTTTTTGTAAATCTGGGTTGGACCCATCTCCTGGCTTTTTCAACCTTCTAGAGGCCACGTGCGTTCCTGGATCATGGCCCCACCTTGTCCTCAAATCCAGCAAAGCTGAGGGGAGTCCTCATCTTGTCACTCAGATGTCTTCCTCAGCCACATTGTCCTCCGCGTCCCTCTCCCACTCTCGAGGACATCTGTGATGACATCGAGTCTACCTTGATAATCCAGAATGATCTCCCATCTCCAGATCCTGCCCTTAGTCCCAAAGCCCCTTTTGCCCGGTCATGTTTGCAGGCTCTGAGGATTAGGGTGAGGACATTTTGGGGGCATTATTCTGGCGGCCGCAGGAGGGCATTCCCATACTGAGCGAAGGAAACCCCCTAACTCTGTGGTCAGAAGCTGGATCCATCCATACCTGAAGGTGCTGTTTAACGTGCTGAAGTAAGCAGAAAGTCAGATACAGGAGTTAACTGACAAACCCAGAGAAAATTACCCTGGGAGTAAAATTCTCTTCCAGATTATTTCAGGAACCCAATTTCCTCCCTCCTTCTCTGTTTAGGGGCTGAATGATGTGACCTGTACCATTTAGTTCAGAGCCAACAGGGAGAATTTCGTTTTGCAGTTGAGTTTCTTTGTAACAACTCCCCAAATTAGGATTTAAAACATTAACCTCACCCCAGAAGGTTGTGAATACGACTATAAAACAGATGCTAGATTTAATTGTATGAGACAGTATTCACTGTATAGACACTGAAAATCAACAGCAGAAAATTGGATCCTAGACTGTGTCCATAAAAACTGAGTGTTAGGCCATGATTCCCAGACCCCATGTGAGCCCAGAGCTGAAACCACTCCTGAAACCAGCTCTGCCAAGACTGGACTGGACCCTAAGACGTAAAATGATCCCGGCAAAGAGCTGCCTTCTTGGCTTAAGTAGATACGTGAGGTTCACTGGGCAGCTCCTGTCCGGAGGTGAGATGAGAGGGCAGAGGGGACAGGAGGTGGTTGCATGGACACAGGTAATACAGGGTGGAGAGAATGAGTGTGTTGTCACAGGGTGGAGAGAGCAGCTCGGGTCACACGGCAATGCATGTATAAGTCATATGACAGAAGACTTGGGTTGTAAACTTTCACTTAAAGCGCAACAAATTTTTTTTTAATTGAGTGTTAGGGATTCTTATTTATGGGTGTCAAATCAATAGATACTGTTTTATTAATAAAATTCCTCAATCAAAAATACTCAGTGACCACTGGCAGAGCGAGCACCAAAGGCTGTCTCCTTCCCAAACAACGAAGACAAAGCATCACAGAAGATACTGACTGTAAACCCAAAAGCAAGAGGCCTTGATGGAGGGAACACCAGACCACAGGATCAGAGCAAAGCGAGAAATCCCTGGCATACAAACACATGTCAGTAACCTAAGTTCACCTTTTTCTTTTTTCTTTTACTATTCCCACTGTAGGAGATTAAAAAACAACATCCAACTTCAAACCGTCCACGAGAGAGAGAAGGAGGGACTGGGAAAGGGACCTTAAGATTGTGGGGTTCTTGAACAAAGAAAGGACTCGGGTGTGAGAACCGGGGAAGTCCCAGTCACGTCTGGGGTTTAGGTCACAGCAGCGTACCAGGGTTGGTTCCTTGTTGGTATTGCTGGGTGTTGTGGCAGAGTTGATGCCGACTCGGATGACCACACGCATCATGGCTGTCGTTGTGAGGTGCCAGCGAGTTGGTTCTGACTCACAGCAAACTCATGCGTAACAGGACGAAATGCTGCTCAGCCTGTTGCAAGGCCCACAATCGTTTTCATGCGTAAGCCATCACTGTGGGCGCTCTGTCATCACGCCTCGTCGAGGGTCTTCCTCTTTTTTGCTGACCCTCCACTCTTCCAAGCATGACGTCCTTCTCCAGGGACTGACCTTTCCTGACAGCATGTCCAAAGTAGGTAAGACGCAGTCTCTACATCTTTGCTTCTAAGGAGCACTCTGACTGTCCTTCTTCCAGAACAGATCTGATAGTTCTCCGGGCTGTACATGGGACACTCAGCACTCTTCTCCAGCACCACCAATCACGAGCACAGCAGGACCACCCGGGGGTGTTTCCTCAGCCACTGTCCTCCCAGAAGCCGGTCACCAGGACTTTCTCCCGTGGCCCTGCTGGGCAGGTTTGACCTGCCGGCCTTCAGGTTAGTAGCAGAACACAGGCTGTTTGGGTCACCCAGGGACCATGAAATAGAAATCAATGGACTGTATTTTAAAATAAAATAAAAAAATAAAAGTAGAAGAATGGATAAAGCTATACCAGGTGAATAAAGGCTACAACAACAAAGAAATAGGCAGCGGGCCTCTGATACTGACCTCAGACAAAGGCAGACTCGAGATTAAAAGAAAGGAAGGAGGTAAGGAAGGCGACGTGATTGTCAGGAATATAATACCACAGAGAGCGAGCTGTCGGGAGCCTGAATGCGCCTAAAAGCACTCAGAGACATTAAGCCGCATAAAGGAGCTGGCCTAAGACCCAGGACAAAGCGGCCGTCGCACCGTCACAGATTTTAACTCATCTCTCCTACGCCTGTCCGAAGAAATCGGCAGAGGAATCGGCCCACAAGGATCCCTGGAGTTCAAACAAGGCCATGGAGCTAATGGTCGGATGGTGTCCCATCATGTGTGGGACAGGGAACAGACTTGGTGTCCAAGACTGACAGGATGGTCTCAAAAACTAGGTAGCCCCAGTGGCTCGGTAGTTAGAGTGATGGACTGCTCCCAGGGAGGCTGGCATGTGGAAACCTCCCACGGATCCACAGGACAAAAGCGTGGTGGCTAGCCTCTGTGGACAGTGACAACCTTGGAAACTCTAGGGCTGGCCAGCAGTCACAGCTGGCTCGCTGTGGTGGTCCTCCTCCCTCTCTCTTCCCTCCCTCCCTCTCTCCCTCCCTCCTCCCTCCCTCCCTCCCTCCCTCCCTCTCTCCCTCCCTCCTCTCCTTTCTCCCTCCCTCCCTTCCTTCCTCCTTCCTTCTCCTGTCTACCTCTCACTTCTTTTCTTCTTTCCTTTTGTCCCCAAGAAATCTCTAATAAACACGGAGAGAGACTGCACACGTTTGCTGCCGACTACGAAATAACACTGGAAGTAAACAAAACCCAAACAAAACCTGCTTCTGTTGAGTCAATTTTGACTCATAGCAACCCTATAGAAATAAAGAAGGAAGAATGAAAAAGAACAAATCTGGGGGTAAACTTGATGCCAGAGCATTTTAGAAGGCGTGAGGATGGGGATTCTACTCACAGCAGCGCACAGGTGGGTCTGAGCTGGCGCGCGGTGACCCTGGAGGTAACCCTCTGCTCCATCCGGCTTTCAGGGACGGGTTGTTCGGGAAGCTGACTGCCGGGCCTCTCTTCTGAGGCGTCTCTGGGTGCCATCAGGCTGCCAGCCTCCACGTGAGCAGCTGAGCTGGTTAACCTGCTGCTCCATACAGGCTGTGGCTGGACATGAATTCAATGCCTCAAATGCTTTCACTGCTAAAAAACAAAAACAATTATGCAGAGTCAGCACTTCAAGCCGAGCGGAACAATGACCCCGAAACAAAACTAATGAAAGCAGAGGAACAAGTTAATAAAGACAAAAGCCCAAATTAATGACTTAGAAAACAGGAAAACAGCTGGGCTAATAAACACATCCCACTGCCGCTTCTTTGGGAAAAAAAGAGTCTAAAAGAGATAAACTAGCTACATAATCAAGACAAAGAGAGGGAAGACACCCTCCTGCACACTTAGGCCCAGAAAATCCAGAATGAAACCCATACCATGAGACCAGAAAAGCAAAGCACATCGGGACGCCTTGAGGACCAGACACAGCAGAATTCTGTGCTGAGGAACTTGAACAGCAGGACAAAAAGGGTGATTTTTCTAGTCAAACACACAGGACCAAAATGGGGCCCCGAAGCAGCAGCATGCTCAAGGAAAACTGCAGGAGACTTCAGCCTTGAGAGGATACCAGGCCCAGGTGGCTCGTATTACAGGTTGCCTCTTTCAAGCATAAAGGTAGAAGACATTGACTTGATTCCATTAAACCATTCCAAAGCAAGGAAGGAAAACTGAATCCTTCCGAGTATTTTATGATTAGTACCAGCTGTTTCAGTGTACTAAACCAAAAACCAAGGCCACTGCTGTCGAGTCAGGTCTGGCTCACAGCAACCCTAGAGATCAGAGTAGAACTGCCCCATAGACTTTCCAAGGAGCACCTGGTGGATTTGAACTGCCGACCTATTGGTTAGCAGACCTAGCACATAACCACTGCACCACCAGGGTTTCCTTTCGTGTGCTGAGGATAACTAAACCCCAGAAATGGGGAGCTGAGGGTGACAGAAATTCTCTCGCTCAGGGTTCTGGGGGCCGGAGATCCAAAATTAGGGGGTTGGAAGGGCCACAGGCCCTCCCAAGGCTCTGGGGGAGGAGTTTCCTTGTCTCCTGCAGCTTCTGGTGGCCCAGGGCATTCTTTGGCTTGTGGCCTCTGCCCTAAGTCTGTGTCTTCTCCTGTCACCAGGGCGACAGATTCCTGGGTTTAACCCTGAAACAGCTATCACCTCATCTTACCCTGACCTCATTTGCAAAGAATGCATTTTCAAATGGTGTCACCTTCGCAGGTTTTGGTGGACATAATTTTGAGGGGACACTGATGAACAAGAGCCCAGGTTAAAAGTTTACCTGCTGTGATGGGGCTCACAAACTTGAGTTTCAGTGGCAACATGAGAATAAAAAGGGTGCACCCTAAGAACTCCACTAAAAGACCTCTATTGATGGTCCAGGGGCCTCGGGCTTCCCCTGGGAGCGTGGCCCCTGGTCCTGATGCTGCCCCTGTCCATGAATCATTAGTGAGGTCAACTCTTCAAACAGGAATGGATTGGACTCAGTGACACAGGGTGACCGTATCATGTGTGCGTCTATAGGATGGCATCCTGCTGGCCCCTTACTGGAGGGGGGAAGAGTGGAGAGGAGGGGACAGGAGATTGCTAGGAGGTTATGACACATATAGAATGGAGAGGTGGAGTGTGCTGTCACCAGGCAGGGAGAGCAGCGGAAGCTGCACACAGGCGGGCATTCAAATTTATACAGGATTGTACACTTTCACTCAATCACAATAAATTTTTTTTAAAAAGTGTGGCTGCTAGTGAGACGGTCTGCAGTCTGAATGCACCTGCTGCTCCGTGGTAACCCGGTGGGCCAGCTCCACCGTGTCCTCTGGGGTCACAGTGAGCCGAGATTGTTTTGACGGTGGTGGGTTTGGCTTTGGGGTTTAGGTTTAGCTTTGGGCTCATTGACAGCGTGTGCATGGAAACGACCCAACCCTCCCTGCCCGATGAAGGTGAGGAGGACTTGAGGTACCTGCCGGCGGAGATCAGAGACTGCAGCCTTCAGTGCGGACTGCGCCTCAGCATCAAGGAAACAAAAACCCGCGCGACCGGCCCAGTAAGCAACGTCGTGATAAACAGAAAAGGCTGAAGTTGTCAAGGATTTCATTTCCCTGGGATTCGCAATCAGTGTCCCAGGAAGCAGCAGTTAAGATGTCAGTGAAGCACTATCCTAGGCACAGCTGCAAAGACCTCTCTAAAGTGTTAAAAGGCAAAGATGTCACTTGGATGACTAAGGTGCGCCAGACCCAAGCATGGTGTTTTTAATTGCCTCATATGCCCTCGGTAGCTGGACAATGAATGAGGAAGAATGAAGGAGAATTGATGCCTCTGAATTACGATGTTGGCAAAGAATACTGAATTTACCATAAACTGCCCCCCAAAATAAACAAATCGGCCTTTGAAGGTGTCCAGCCAGAACGCTCCTTAGAATCAGTGATGGCAGGACTTGAGCTCACGTGCTGTCAGGAGGACCAGTCCCTGGAGAAGGGCATCATGCTGATAAAGCAGAGAGTCAGCGGAGAAGAGGGAGACCACCGATGAGATGGACCGACCCAGGGCAGCAACGACGGGGTCAAACACAGCGCTGGCGGCAGGGGTGGCGCAGGGCTGGGCAGCCCTCTGTTCTTCCATGCCCACAGGTGCCTGGAGTTGGACCCAACCCAACGGCTTCTAACACCAACACGTCTGTGGCCCATTTTGCCAGCGAACCCAACACCAAGCCTGCCCCCAAATGAGAAGTCTGCAGACCGTGCTTAATTATCAAAAAATTCCAAAGTACACCCCTCAGAACACAGCCCTGGACTTGGTGATAGCCCGGAGCAAAAGCCAACACTGAGGCCAGTTCTTCAGACCAAGATGTCACTGGACTGAGAGACACAGACTGATGTGGGTGGCGTGTATGCTCCTTGGCTTAATACATATAGGAGGCTGTCCAACTGGCTTCCCTCTAGAGGGGACAGGGGAGGTGGGGCGGAGGGGACAAGCGCTGGCTGAGTGGACACCGGAAGCACAGGGTGGAAAGATGTGCTGTCACAGCCTGAGGGGACCAGACGGAGCTGCAGAGAGGCAGGCGCTTGGGGTTCCGTGGGGCAAATTGATCTGGATTGTAAACTTTCACTTAATCGCAATAAAAAAAAATTGAAAATATAAAAGGAAACCATCATGCAGGTGAATCCAGTGAGATAGTTGAAAGAAAAACAAAAACCCGGCTTGCTTAAGTGAGTATTCAAGGTGGCAGACGGAGCCACGCCGGGAAACACTTCCCTAGGCTTCGCCATCTGAAGCCGTCAACGGAGAGGAGTGAAAGACTTGGCCGGGAGACGCCAAGCACCGGCCGAAAATTGTAGGTACAGCAAGACTAGAAGACTTGGCCCCTAAAGTGGTAAAGAACCAGGTCACCAGCCAGTGTCACCAAGAAGCAATGCAGAGGATGTGTAGAAGGTCTTGAAGAAAGCGGCTCCCAGCAGGGTCTCTTGCTGCTTTGTTACAGACAAAGCGCTAAAAGACAACTCCGGGCAATTAGGTGTCCTGTGCTAACAACGCTGTCGCACCTCATCTGTCCTCACGAGGAATGAGAATCAGCACCCCTCAACGCTGATCCCCGTGAGAGGAGGTCAAGGCCATAGGTACCTTCTCTCTGCAACCGCCTGTAGCCATCCTGACACCAGCTGTCCCCTCTCTGCTTCTCTAGTGGGTTTGACCATTGGCTGCAATGGCCCCAGGGAACCCATAATGACATGGTTTATCAGGGAAGTCACGTGGCATGCCGACAAACTCAGGAGGGACAGGAACACGGTCCATGTCAGGAAGCACACAGGACGATCTGTAAGGCTTCCCCAAACTGAAGATACACCCCGCTCTTCTTTAGTGTGGACTGCTGTCTCTGGGTCACCCAGGCAAGCCCCCCTCGGCCCCCTGAGGACAGACGCCCCTCAGCTTCCTGAGGACAGGATCCCCTCTGCCCCCCAGGTTGGGCCCCTCTCAGCCCCTGTCTCACTGGGCAAGCATTACGACTCCTTTAGGGGAGCAGCCACACTGGAAGCACCCCACCCCACCAGCAACAGTGCTCCCTGAAGGCACTCAGCTCTCACTTCATGGGTCAGCTCTCCCCCTGGAGCCACCCCACTCTGTGGGCTAGGAAGCCCACCACGCCACCTCCCATGGGGTCTGCTGGGTCTGCTGAGGCCAGTTCCTAGGTCACCGCTGTCTCCCTGTCTCGGAGTCTGGGAGGTTTGGGGAGAAAGGACTCCAGGTGCAGAGGTCCAGTGCGCCCCAGGCCCTGCTTCTTGGTGGCAGGGTGGTCCACCTGAATCTCTGTGGGTTGAGCGCTGAGGTATCAGCCCTGGCTTAGCTCTATTGGGTGGGACACCATACACCTGATTTGCATAACGATTGATCAATCCCCTCTCTGGACTTAGCCGCTGAGTCCCTCGGTGAGGGGCTCCGTCTATTTGCATAATAACTAGCATTTTCTGCTGACAGGGTCTGCCCTCTTCCCTGGGTGAAGTAACAGCTTTTCTAAAAGCGGACAGCAACCGTGACAAAGGGGACTGCAGCTCCTGCTTGGTGCGGATGTGTGGAGAGAACCCCCCCAACCTGTTTTCTCTTTCTTTCTCACAGAACCAGGGAAAAGGCCACAGAAAGAACTTCACTTCACCTCCGTGGGGACCATAGATGAACGGGGCTCGCCACGAGGAGACCAGTTCGCGCTGAGCACCATGCCAACCAAACACCCCAAAATCTCTGACACCCACTGCACATCGAGAGTGGGGCTTGACCAGGAGGTTGCAGCCTTTTCACGGAATCCTTAAAAAAAGAAAAGAAAAAAACAGCTGCCGTGGGGTTATCTCTGAGCCTTTGGGACCCCAGTGCCAGAGACGAGCAGTGCCTCGCAAAGTTTTCAGCAGCTGACTTTTGGGAGCCTGTCACCAGGCCTTTCTTTGGGGAACCTCGGGGTGCTTTCAAGACCCCAGCCAGTGAGTTAGCAGCTGGGTGTTTAACCATTTATGCTATTCAGGGACCCCAGGGCAGGAGGAGGTCGACAGGGGCCGGAGGCAAACTGACCCCAAATCTTGGCAGCTGGCAATCACAGAGAGCGGTGGCTGTGAAGGCAGCTCTGTGTCATGGTGTCCGCATGGGTGTAAGAGGGGAACTGTGCTCCTTGGGGTCACTGGGACTGAGTTTTTCAGAGTTAGATCAGGGGCTCTTCTTTGGAGGCCCCTGCGGGTGGACTTGAACCAGTGATCTTTGGTCAGCAGCCACGTGGACTCACATTTTGCACCACCTAGACACCAGAAGGGATCATGCCGCCTCTGTCCCTTGTCCCCAAAGCCTTCCCATAAATACCCATTAACGAAAGTGATGGATCAACATTTCCAAGGCGTACGAACCCCACTCAGGAAGAGCTGTAGCTGTGGTTAGCTGCTATCCAGTCAGCTCTGACCCACAGTGACGTCAAGAGAAGGAATGGTAGCTGGGCCGGGGCCACCTTCACAGTCACTGTCACTTGTGAGTCCGCTGTACCTTCCAGCCTGGGGGCACACCTTCCAGCGTCCCATATCCAACTGTCTTCCCTTGGGACCCACAGGGTTTTCACCAGCACATCTTCGGAAGTAGACAACTGGGTCCTTGCTCCTAGTCTGCCTTAGTCTGGGAGTTCCCCTGAACCCTGTCCAACACGGGTGACCCTGCTGCATTTGGAAAACCAGGGGCATAGGATCCCAGTAACACGGAAGCCACTGCAGCATGATAAACTGATAGATGGTGGTGGCTTGAAGTGCTCGCCAACTCAATAAGACAGGAAAACAAAATGCTGCTGTTGTAGGGTGTTGGCCAGTCAGTTCTGACTCGCAGTGAGTGAGCCTGTCTGTGTTCTACAGAATGAAAACAGCACTGTCCTCATAATTCTGGCTGTGCCCGTTTAAACCACTTTGATTTTGCTCCATGGTGTTGCTGTTGTTATTAAATGCCATTGAGTCAGTTCCCATTCTTGGAGGTGGTACAGATAAGGGAACCAAACACTGCCCAGTCCCGCGGTGTCCTCGTGATCTCTGGTGTGCTGGAGCCCACTCTTGCATCAGTCTGTCTCACTGAGGGTCTTCTTCTTTCTCACTAACTCGTTACTTTACCCAGCCTGATGTCCCTCTCTGGGGACTGATCCTTCCTGACAACAGGTCCAGAGTTTGTGGAACACAGTCTCGCCACCCTTGCTTCTAAGGAGTGCTCTGGCTGTACTTCCTCCAGATTCACTGTTTTTTTCAGCGCTATGTGGACAGTTGGCATGCTCTGCCAACACTGTAACACAAAGACATCCATTCTTCTTCTGTCTTCCTTATTTGCTGTCCAGCTTTCTCCTGCATATGATGAGATTGAAAAGACCACGGCCTGGGCCAGGCCACCTCAGTCCGCAAGGTGACATCTTTACTTCTCAACACTTTCATGAGGTCTTCTGCAGCAGATTTCCCCAATGCAATGCGTCTTTTGATTTCTTGACTGACTGCTGCTTCCGTAGGTGTGGGCTGTGGATCCAAGTACAGAAGTCCTTGACAACCACCATGTATTGAACTTCCCTATGCTACACCTCCTAATCTCTGCCTGTGGCTGGTAGGCAGCACGATTATGTTAAAGAGGATTATAAGAGGATTACAGCGGGACAGCCACACCCTTGCTAAGGGGGAGATACAGGTGAGGGATGCCAGCAGAGAATTGGGACCCTCACACCATCAGGAAAGCCGCCCCAGGAGCAGAGCACGTCCTTCAGACCTGAACTTCCTGCTCCAAGATGCTCCCTGACCAAAGACCGATGACACATGAGGACCGTCCTCCAGATGACTGAAACAACAACCACAGTCGTTCCTTGGTTTGTGCTGATGCCACATACTCATCCAGTGGTGAGGACTGTTGTCTCACTGATTGCGTGAGGTAAGCCACACTGAAGGCTGGGTAAGTTACAGAGAGAGGAGGCCACACACCTAGTTTCCCATAGTGGCTGAAAGCTGGCGATAAAATCTGACGGCAGCACTGGAAGGCACCACAGCTGTGTTGGTGTGATTGTTCTCCAACCTCAGGAAGATTTATGGAGAATTCTCAATGTGGGAAGCAAGCAGTTGGTTCTCGACTGAAGGTCCGAGGTCCGCAGCTGCTCAGTGGTGCTGCGGGGGAAGAGCCTGGTGACTTGCTTACCCACAGATCACAGCCAGCAACACCCCACAGAGCGGTGCACACTGTCCCACTCAGGGTGCCCAGGAACTGACCTCAACTTGACGGCATTGGGGTTTGTTTGGCTTATCAGCGCCACCGAGGGAGTTACACCATCAGTATGCAAAAAGCAAGAAGCCCAGCAGTGACCAGTGAGGAAACACAATAGAAAAACGACCATGTTCCCATCAGTGACGATAAAAGAACAAAAGAAAAAAAATCTGAGGACATAGGCACAGCTTAACACACACACACACACACACACACACACACACACACAAGACTCTTGAAGGTCACACAAGAGCATGGAATAAATAGAGAGATGCTCCAGTTGTTGGGCAAAAAGACTCAATAATGCAAGAATGTCAGTTTCCTCTATATTAATCTATAAACTGTTATTTCAATATCCATCAAAATTCCAATCTGACTCTTTTTTCCCCCCGCAGACAGAAGGAGAACTGAACAAAATCGTTCTAAAATTTATGTGGCAGAATACATGCTCAGCGTCTGCCAAGAAATTTTTAAGAGCAGATTTACTGGGGGACTTGTTTCTGTCAAACATTAAAACAAACCAAGTGCAGACCAAGAAATTAGTGCCAGATGAGACGAGGTTTTGAAGGTAAGTAGTAAGACCACAAATGTGCGAGAAAATCAATTAATAATTTGAGGATAATCACAGGTCTATAAATTGAGGGATTGAGGAAGACTTTCCTAGCCAGGACCCAAAGGTGGGCCGTCTAACAGGAAAGCCTGATTAGATGGTCTACATGAACATAAAAACAGCATCAGCCAAAATGGAAAAACCTCAAAAAACGTCTGTAGCACATATGGCAAAGTCAGCTGTTCCACTGGGAGATCCACTGCATAAGACCTCTTTAAAGAGTTAAAAAGCAAAGAAGTCCCTTGGAGGACTCGGGTCATCCTGTCCCAAGGCCTGCTGTTCTCAGTTGCATCGTAAGCCTGTGAAAGCTGGACAATGAATAAGGAGGACAGAAGAAGAACTGATGCCTCTGGCTTCCGGTGCTGGCAAGGCACTGAGCACACCATGGGCCGCTGGAAGAAGGGACAAATCCGTTTGGGAAGAGGGACAACCAGAGGGCTCCTTCAAAGCATTGATGGTGAGACTCCGTCCCAGGTATCTCATCAGGAGGGACCAGTCCCTGAAAAAAGACATCATGCTTGGTGAAGTGCAGGGTCTCCCAAAACAGCAAGAGCTCCAAGGTGATGGGTGACCTGGGGGCCGCCGCAATGGGCTGTAATGAGAGTGACTCTGAGGACAGGGTGGGACTGGGCAGTGTTTGGGTTTGTTGTCCACGGGGTCGCTATGGGCAGGAACTGACTCAACAGCAGCATCGATGGAAATACAAACAAGCTCCTGGGACAGAAAGAGGACATGAGTGAAAAATCCACACAGTCAAGAGCCCAGCGGACAGAGCTGCACCGGTGCCGACCTCCGAGGTGGGTGCTGGGTGCTCACGGTGGACGGTGGTACGCACCTGCAGGCGAGCTTGGCGAGGGGTAGACCGAAGCTCTCTGTGTCATCTTGGCCCGGTGTCTGTGACTCTGAAAGGATTTCAAAATAAAAACTTCATGAGAGAGAGGACTGCCATGTCAGTTCTAAGAAATGAAATTATCAATGATTTTTATTTTCTTCATTATATCCCTCTTCCAGGGTTTTCTAATTATTTTTGACCCTGGCAAGATATGAGATTTCTAATCAGAAAGAATCGCTAGCCTTTTCGCGCTGGTTGCGGGTGATGAATGAAGCCGTTCCTGGAACCCTCCTGCATATGTATCCACAATTATTTTACACAAATGTACATGTTTATGCGAGAATTCGCCATCTGTTTCTCTCTGGAATGACCACATTGATATTGTGCGTGTGTGTATGTGTGCGTGTGGTGATGCTGGATTACTTTACTCTGGTCTCACCACACTAAACACACAGGGTTTGTGTAATAAAAAAATCATGATGAGATTTCTTTTTCTCGCCCTAAATTTCCCCACATGGCCCCCAGCGAGTTTCCCCACCGACCCTTCCCAACACCCACAGTGATCAATCATTAATCAAATATTCAAATGGGTGCTTCAAGGAAAGCCACAGTGATTCGGCCTCTTGCAGGAGAAATGGTATTTCTTTGCCTCCCTCCCTGCTGTCTTTTGATCCCCTGGCCCCCCAGCCCCCCAACTTTGCCCCACCCCACCCCAGTCTTGTGAATATCTTTTGGTTTTAAGAGTTCCCCAGGGAAGCCTTGTTCTAAATGAGGTGTAAAAATCTAAGCGGCACACACACAAAAAATAGCGCGAGGTTGGGATCAATATTCTCTTCACAGCTCCATCGATTAACAACCATAGTCTTCATTTATTAATTATGAAAGGGGATTTCAGAGCCGCCGTCTCCTGCTTTGACGGTGACATGGCAGCCTCACCCCCCAACCCCTGCCTTTGGCTGATGCAGATCTGGCCCGAGGTGCCCAGGCCCAGCACCCAGAGGCTGGAGAGGCGGCTGGAGAGAGGCGGCTCCCAGCCTCCACCTGCAGGCCAGCTGGGCCGAGAGGCCTGGCTGCTCCGGGGTCGGCCCGTGGCCAACTCTCCTGCTTCTCTGCTCACTTGCTGTTGTTCTGTTGGCTCTGTGTGCCCACACTGGAACCCGAGCTCCGGGAGGACACCTCTCTGCTTTTCTCGACGGTGTCTCTAACTCCTGCTCAGCACGATGGCCCAGTGATGAGAAGCTCTGGGAGACAGAGGAGTGATGTCAGCCTCAGGGCAGGGCAGGGGGTGAGTCAGAGGAGGCGGAGAGCCAGGAAGGGACTTCCTTGCCACTGTCACCAGCTGTCCAGTCACCTGATTCAGCTCATGACGACTCTAGGCACCACGGGACACTGCCTGGCCTGTCCCACCTCCAAGACTTGTTGTGACTCCTTGAGGACTTCAGAAGTCACTTGCCAGGCTTTTCTTCCTAGTCTGTCCGACCTGGAAACAGCTGAAACCCATTCCGTGTCACAGCAGCAAGCAAGCGTCACTGACCCGTGGGGGACGGCTGCCCGTGAGGTGCACTGGAGCTGGGACTGGAACCCGGGTCTCCCCCACGCAGGCGAGGATTCTACCTCTGTATCGCCAACGGCCTCAGGAACGGGGGTTGAACCAGGGCAAGTCCTTGTGGGCAGACCCACCACGCACGCGGTGAGGACTGGCTTCCATGCCACGCAGCCCTGGGCTGCACCCCAACACACTCCACTCCCCACCTGTGTGGACCCTAGTTTGCTCATCTAGAAAATGGTGTCTCCTCCAGATGAGATGACATTTCCCTTTGGTCTTTGTCTGGGCTGAACCTGGCTGTTGATGTGCTTAGGTGTCCCCAGTGGAGGAACGCAACAGGGCAGGAACATGGCTTTATCCCCAAGGAACTGGCATCAGGTCAGCCCAGAAGGGATTACAGAGACCGAGGTGGGTGGGTGGACAGGTCAGTGGATTGCGGGTAGGTGGGTGGACGGGTGGACGGGTAGGGGGATGAGCGGGTGGGTGGGTGAACGGGTGAGCGGGTGGGTGGGTGGGTGGATGAATGGGCGGATGGCTAAAAGGATGGATGGATGGGTGGATGGATGGACGGACGGACGGATGGACAAGTGGATGGATGGGTGGGAAAAAATGGATGGATGAAAGAATGAATAGGTGACCAGGTAACCGGGTGTAATACGAATGAGTGGATGAGTTGGCCAGTGCCTGACCAGATGGGCAAATGGTTTATCAAGTGAATGGATGGCTGGTTTGGTAGCTGGGTGAGTAGGGGAGTGTGCGGGATAGGAGACTGGATGGATAATGGGTGTAGACGGATGGACAGGTGAATGGGTGGCGGATGGGCTGGTGAACCCATGGGTGGGTGGGTGAACGAGTGGAGAACGGGTTAGCAGATGAGTGGGCAGGTGGGTGGAGGACGGAGCGCTGGGCCAGTGGCTGGCTGGGAGGGTGGCTAAAGGGACAAATACGTGGCCAGAGGCCTGGGCAGGCGGATGGCTGGACGGACTGAGAGTGGCTGGATGGGCAAGCAGACGGGTAGAGGTGTGGCTGGCACACGGGTGGGTGAATGAATGGGTGGATGTCTTTGTGGAAAGACTAGATGGGGGGTGGGTAAGTGACTAAGTGGGTGGGCTTGGTGGTGAGCAAGTGGGTGGAGGAACCAAGGGGCTCACAGGGTTGTTCCACGCAGGCTACCTGTGAGGGCTGGAGCTTTCCAGAACCACCGGTCAGGCACTAGCCACTCCTGCACAGAGCCTAGGGGACGGAGAAGGGTGAGGAAGCCAGCCCCACCTCCGCAGCAGCAGAGAAGAGGGCGCAGGGGCTGGGAGGGGACCCAGGAGAGCACGGCGCCTCCCAGGACTCCGTGCCAGGATCAGGTGCAGGGCTGCGGGCCAGGAGCAGGGCTCGGGGCCAGAAGGGCTTCCTGGGTGCCAAGGAGGCTGGCAGCCCTTGCAGACACATCTCGGACCTACCAGTGAGCTAGGAGAGCGCAGTGTGGAGGAGACACAAAGCCAGAGCCTTCTTGTAGCATCTGGGGAAACTGAGGCCCAGCTGGGGGCGCCGTTTCCCGCCACCCTCAACGCCCTCCTGCCTTGAGTGTTCGCCCTGTCTCAGCCTCCTTCCCGCCTGGGTGCCCAAGGGAACCAAGAGCCCCTGGAGCTGGTCTCTCCAGTCCCTTCCTGCCACCTCGCATGGGTCCCAGCTTCTCACAACCCGCCGTCTGCTCGCCCTCTGCCCAAGCTCAGTCCGCCCCCACCCCCCGTCTCCTTCGTTGGCCCCGATTCCTGGGAACAGAAAAGCCGAGGGGGTGCGTCGGCGCTGGAGGTGCCGGGCTGCCGGGCCGTCTGCGCCACCATCGCGAGGGGGGCCCCTCCGCTGAGGTCGATGGGAGCCGGGGGCCCAGGCCGCGGTGTACACTGAATCCACAGAAATCACCGAAGCTTGAAACGTGCTCGATACGCCATCGATCTCTCTCTGCCGATCGGTGCGCCATCGCCGCGGGGCCGGGAGGGGGCGGGGCGCGCCGGACCCCAACTCTGTCCACCGGGCTCCCCTCCGCGCCGCCGGCGTCCGCTCCCCACCCGAGCCTCCAGGCCCAGGGCCCGGGAGAGCCTCCTGATTCTAGGGGTACGGACCCCGACTCCAGGCAGGACTTGGAGTGGGAGCGCCCCCTGCTCCGCGCGGGGGAGCTGCTCAAGCCCACCCCTGACCCAGCCCCACGGCTGGTTTGCCTAGGAGAGAATGAAGACGGCAGCCTTTCCACTGTGCGACCTCGAGTGCGTGTCTTAACCTCTCTGTGCCTCAGTTGCCCTACCTGTAAAGTAGGGCTGTGTTTCCTCGCTAATACGCTGTCCTGCCCCACCCCCCTCAGGGCTACTGTGAGGCGGAGGGCGCGTTTTCTTCTCGTTGCCCAAGTGGGTCCCTGCAGCCTGCCCATCGGGTACTCGTCCCCGGAACTCCTGGCTTTCCCGGAGTCTCAGTTTGGTTGGTATCTTGGGCTTCCCGGCCTTTGTTCTCAACTGTGAAAGAGAGTCGCAGACAGGGAAGCGGGTGCAAAGGCGGGAGCTGGGTAAAGGACAGGCCTTGAAAGCCGAGCTCAGGGGGCTGTGACTTTAGCCTGGAAGGCGGTGGGGGCAGAGGGTAGGCAGAGCTGCAGGTCCAGCCCGGCGTTTGGGATTTCTCCTGGAGTAGGTAATAGGGGGCTCCGGCGATTTAGAGCAAGGGAGTAACAGGAGCCATGTCATGAGTTGCACTGCATCCCCCAAAATAGGTACTGTAAGCCCTGAGCGCGGCACTCGCAGGTCTGGGTCCCTTTGTGACGTTAACAAGGCCATGTCAGTGCAGGGTATGCCCTAAGCTGTCACCTCTGAGAGACAAACCAGGTGCAGAGGAGCTGGCTGGGGGGGAGGGCAGACAGGTGCCTCCTCCCGTGGAGGTCGCCATGGGACCAGAACAGAAGCTGAAGAGAGACGAGGACTTTTCCCCAGAGCCAACAGAGAGAGAATTCGGACTTCTAGTCTCCTGAACTGTGGGAAAACAAACTTCTGGTTGTGAAAGCCACCGCCTTGGTAGTTCTGTTACAGCAAAACAAGGTGACTGACACACCCACCTGTGGTGTTTCGGTGACAGCAGCCCTAGGTGACCGAGACGTCTAGCAGCTTTCCTGCAAAGCCCAGGCCTGGGTGAGTCACCTTGGGGTGACTCTAGTGTGGGTCTTGCCCTAACTCCCACTCGCCCCACAGCCCCTGGTCACCATGTCCCACCCTTCCCCACTCCACGGCCTCTCCCTGGTGGACCTCACGCCGGCCCCCGGGACCTTACTGGCCCAGATCTGAATTCCCCTCTCCTCTGCTCTGAATCTCTCCATAGCTCTCTGCTGTCCAGCCAAGCACCTTGTCCTAATCCTGTGACCCACCCCATGACTGGTCCCACCCCAAATCTAGCCACACGCTTCCCAGCCTGCCGGGCCTGGCCTCCCACTCCAGCCCAGTCCTGTGAGTCCCGCCCGGGGCTGCAGGTCCCCCAGCCTGCAGTTCTGCCCCCACCCACGCTTGATCAGCACTTTCTTCGGACTCCTCCCCTGCCCCCCTGAGTCATCCAGGGCCTGGGCTCCTCCTTGGGGGTGGACTCGGTCTCTGTCTGTCCCCTGCTCCGGACTGGCACCACCTTCCAGGAGGCTGGGCTTAAAGGGGTCAGCTACCCGCTTTGAGAGTAAAGCAGGGGTAAGAAGTCGAAGAATGAAGAAGCATTTACAGCAGAAGCTGGGGAGGAGAACCCCGGAGACCAGATGGGGCATCTTGCCTGCCTTGGTTCCCTTGTGTGCTTGATCCGACCCCGAACCAATACCCAGAATGCTGCTCAGCACAGGGACGTCCCCAAGGGAATGTGAGTGAGAAGGGAGAAAAGAGGAGAGAAAAAGGAAACAAGACCATGGCTTCCTCTTCCCAGGCTTTCATTTCTGGTATCCAGGGAGGCTCTCCCCTCACCCAGCTTCCATCCTAGGACCCCCATCTGACCTCGGTGGAAGGAGAAAGGCTGCCCCCCAAGCCCTCGCCCCAAAGGCCCAGGAGTTAATTTCATTCCTATGTATTTCTCTCACACCTCGGTGATTAATAATTGAAGAAAATGTCTTTCTTCAGGGGCCCAGGATAAATCAGGGATAACCACAGCATCCACGTGCTGCCGGGGGCCTGTGGCTGGCAGGGGGCAGCAGAGTCTGGGAGGTGCCCCGTGGGTCTGGGGCCCCGACAATCCTAAAAATGCTTCAGAAGTCATCACAACAGCAGTCACCGCCACGTCAGGTGCAGAGAGCTGCTCTCTCCTCCAGAAGCCAAGAGCCTTCTGCCCCCATTTTACAGATGAGGAAACTGAGGCACCAGACAAGAGAATGACTTGCCTAAGGTCACTGCTATCCCTGCCATCACCGTGTAATGCCACCATCTTATCACTGCCCCCTTGATTCCTGTACCCAGGATAAAAGCATGTGCAGAGCAGGGGAACAGTGGACAAAGGAGTCAGGAACCCTCTCCATTCTGAACCCCAACAGTCCACAGCCTCTGCATTATGCCAGCCTCACTCACCCCTGAATTCTTCAGAAATTTTGAGCTTCTTGTGAGTGCCAAGTGCTTTGCAAAATCTTGTCTGTTACAACTGCCTCCACTTGTCAGATGTGGAGACTGAGGCCCAGGTTGCACACAGTTTGGGTACATTGGCCCTGGGTCTGGGACTCAGTCCAGGACCCCTTGGGCATTCTTGCCTCAACTGGGATCTTGAAGGCTCAGTCCCAGGTGGGCTGCGGTGCCGTGTTGAACCCCATAGGGGCCAGACACTGTCCTAGCATCTGAGTCCTGTAAATCAGAGAGTCCAAAGACAATGGGGAAAGGGTTCAGAGCTACCAGGGACTGGGGAGGCCAAAGGGCAGTACTGCTTCAAGAATGCAAAGGTTCTGTTTGGGGCCCTTATGGAATGAATTGTATCCCTCCCCCCAAAGATATATGATGAATTCCTAACCCCTATCCCAGCAGTGAAGGTGATATGGTCCAGGAACAGGGTTTTTCTTTCATTATGTTAACGTGGTCCTACTGGAGCTGAGCAGGCCCTAAGCCCTATCACTGCTGAGTTCTGGAAAGAGCAGCCTAGACACAGTCAGGCTCAGAGAGGACAGTGGCCACAGAAAGATTGTCTGCCAGCCGAGAACAGCCAGCGGTTCTCAGAAACCAGGGCACAGGCCACAGAGAGAAGCGACAGGGGGACCCTGGAAAAGGGTGGATTTCTGTTCTTCAAAGCTCCTGTTTGTGGGATGTGCTGCAGCCCCAGAACCCAGGGTGGAGATGTGGGGGGAGCTGTGCAAATCACAGCGGTTACCAACCACGACGTTGTGACCGTAACCCGCACCACCGAGTTGTCCCTTTAAAGTGGTTAAGACAGCAAACTTTATGTGATGCACCTTTTGCCAAAATAAAAAAAGAGAAGGCAAAAAGCAAAACAAAACTGAGGATGAGCTCACCTCTCCCCGCGGCCGGGTGCTGGGGACATTTGCTCCCCCCAGGCAGGCAAACCAGCAGGAGAAGCGCGTCGGAGACACCACTTTACCCACGTCCCCATCCCCACCTTCTTTTCAGGTGTCACCTCCCACCTGTGGGCTATTTGGCAGGATAAAACACGTCACTGGCGCGGCTGCCCAGCTGCGGGGATCCAAAGTGCATGTCTCCTCCTCGGGTGAAACTCTGGGAGGCCGTCTGAGGAGGAGGCCCCCCGGCGGTGTAGACAGTTAAGCACCCAGCTACTGACAGGGGAGTCGGAAGGTCAAGTCCACCCATCAGTGCCTCAGAAGCTTCGCCTGGCCAGCTGCTTCTGACAGATCAGCTCCCGGAGGCATGGCAGGGTGCAGCTCTGCTCGGACAACCTGGGGATGTCGGGGGTCGGAGGCGACTCGATGGCCACTGGTTATCCAGGAGGCCGCAGGAGGAGGAATTTTAATGGCACGGAAGGATGATTTTGGAATGGAGATGAAGACACCGCCCAGCCCTGCGTGAACACAGGCTGGAGCCTGGTCAGTCGAACTGAAGGGCCCCAGGCCTCTGGCAGCCTTTTCCTAGGGCCGCCTCTGCCCAGCAGTGTCCTGGGACCCTGGAGAAGACCCTCCTGATAGTCCCCTCCTTCTTCCACGCCTGCCTGTCATCAGTTAAATTTTTGTAGCTGTTATCAGGTTCTATCGAGTCAGTTCAGACTCCCCTGACCCCGTGCACGACAGAGCCCGACGTGGCCCGGCCCTCGGCCTCCCTCACAGCCACCGCTGTGGCAGCTGCCGGTTTGGTCCGTCTCCCTGAGGGCCTTCCTCTTGGTTACTGACCCTCCTCTCTACCATGCTTGGTGTCCCTCTCCGGGGACTGATCCCTCCCGATGACGTGTCTAAAGGGCGTGAGATGCCGCCTCTCCGTTCCTATTTCTAAGGAGCGTGCTGGCGGCCCATGGCGTGTTCACTACTCAAAAGCGTCAATTCTTCCTCAGTCTTCCTTACTGACTGAAAACACCACGACTGGAGTCGGCCACGCCTTGCTCTTTACCGTGATGTCTGCTTTTTAACACTTGGAAAAAGTCTTTTGCAAGACAAATAAGCCAATTAAAAAATGGACAGAGGATGTGAACAGGCACTTCACCAAAGAAGACATTCAGGCAGCTGACAGATAGAAGAGGAAATCTCACAGTCATTAGCCGTCAAACCAAAAACCAAAGCAACTGCCGCTGAGGTGATGCCAGCTCGGAACTGTTGCCCTTGACCACCAAGCCGGCAGCTTTCCCGTTAGCCATTACAAACCCAGTGCTATCGAGTCAATGCTGACGCATGCGACCGTACAGGTCACCATAGAACTGCTCCACAGAGCTTCCAAGAGGTGCCTGGTGGATCTGAACTGCCGACCTTTTGGTGAGCAGATGTAGTGTTTAACCACTGCATCACAGGGTTTCCATGGGCCATTGGAGAAACAGAAATCAAAACTACAATGAGATAACACCCCACTCCAACAAGGCTCACACTAATCCAAAAAACACAAAATAATAAATGTTGAGGAGCCCATGGAGAGACTGGACACTTACATTCTGCTCGTGGGAGTAAAAATGGAGTGACCACTTTGGAAATCAATTTAGCCCTTTTTCAAAAGCTAAAAACAGAAATACCCTAGGATCCAACAATCTCATTTCTTGGAATACATCCTAGAGAAATAGTGGCTGCCACACAAAGATACATACACAGCCATGTTGACAGCAGCACTGCCCACTGTCCAGAAAGATGGAACCAACTAGGCGTCAGATGGCAAATGGACGGATAAACAAACTAGGGTATGCGGGTTTGCACAACGGAATACAGAACAACAATGATCTTGGGAAACGTACCACGGAGGAATCTGGAGGACATCATGCTGAGGGAAATTAGTCTGTTCCAAGAGGACAAATATTATATGAGACTACAATTAGAAGGGTGGGAGAAAAGGTTTACACATAGAAGAGGAAGTCTTTTATGGTTATGAAGATGGGGAGGGAAAGAGAGAGGGGTATTCTCTAATTTGATAATAAACCCAAACCAAACCCACTGGGATAGAGTTGATTCAGACTTACAGCAACCCTACAGGACAAGGTATAGCTGCCCCGTAGAGTTTCCAAGGAGTTCCTGGTGGGTTCAACCTGCTGACCCTTTTATTAGCAGCCATAGGGGACACCAGCACAACTGGAATGAAAAAAAATCTAACAAGTTTTCTAAGGTTCCAGAACTTAGAGGAACAGGGTAGCATAGAGAGGAGTCTGGGGACCACGGTCTCAGGGAATACCTGGGACTGGCATAATAAAGTTTGTTAAGAAAATGTTCTTCATACCACTTTGGTGAGTAGTATCTAGGGTCTGAAGAGCTAGCAGGCAGCCACCTAAGAAGCTTCAATTGGTCTCAACCATCCTGGAGCAGAGGAGAATGAAGGACACCACCAAAGCCATGCAGAAGTACTAGCCCAAGGGATGGAAAGGGCCACACAAGCTGGAGACTACATCGGAGGGAGGCTGGAGGAACTAGACCCTGCCCGGCTGCCTCTGATGACTCCAGGAAGAACTAGATGGTGGCCAGCCACCTCCAGTGACTGCCCTTATGGGGAACTCAACAAGGAGCCCCCGACGGAGCAGCAGAAATATGGGGTGCAGAATGCAAACTCTTGGAAAAAGACCAAACTTGATCGTCTGACAGACTGGAGAGTCCCCAGAAGACATGCCCCCCAGACTGTCTGTTAGCCCAGAACTGAAATCGTTCTCAATGCCAGCTCCTCAGACAAAGGTTGAACTGTTCCATAAGACGCAAAGGATACTGTAAAGAGTGTGCTTCTCAGCTTCTGTAGGTAGATGAGACTAACAGGGCAGCTCCTGTCTGGAAGAGGGAGTGGGGAGGGCAGGAGCTAATTGGATGATATGAGAGTGTTGTGGGGTGCAGGGGACAGCGTATTCCTTCTCCTGGCCCGGCCCCTGTCTGTGCAGATGGGGAGCAAACTCTGGCTGAGGAAGGACACCTCACGGCTTCCCCATGTTGTACCTTTGGGTGCTGTATGGGAGGTCCAGGGTTGTAGAGACCCAAGGGGGCCTGAGCAAACCCTGGGTCTACTCTTCATGTGGGGGACGGTTGGCCCCTCTCTCCTGGGCTCAGTCTCCACCCACCTGCTGTTGTGTGAAGTCTGGTCCAGGGACCCTGATCTTCTTTGCACTGCTAGTCCCTGGGAAACCTCTTGGCCAATGAGCGAGGAGGGAGGGGAAGAGAAAAAGGAAAGAGAGAAGAAAAGCCTGGCTTCTACTGGACCTCCCAGCCTCATCACTTTGCCCACTTCCTCATCTGTAAAATGGGGCTAAGGAGCCTAGGCCCTACAATGGTTTAAGTGCTCACAGCTAAGCCAGTGGGTCCGTGGGAGAAAGACCGGGTGATCTGCCCTGTGGAGACTACAGCCTAGGAGGCCCTAGGAGACAGTTCTCTGTCACACAGGTCACCAGGAGTCAGAGTCAGCTCCTTGCCCCCCCCCACGCCCCCCGCAGAGTGCGGACAAACTGCCCGATTCACGATGTTTTGGAGAAACTGAGTGCTCATGTGTGCAAGGCTGCTGGCACGGCACTCACTCACGGTAGATGGTCAGTGAGTAGTACAGAAAAGATGGTTCAGAGGCACAAAAAAGGAGAAAGAGGGCAGAGCCCTAGCCCCTCCCTGCGCTGTGTGTCTCCGAGCCATGACTTGCCCTCTTTGGGCCTCAGTGCCTCATCTGAGGACAGACACCGGTGGTGCTGATGCCTCTCAAGCCTCATAACAGCCCTTGGGGGCAGGGACAGTCTTTATCACCTGTCACAAAAATAATGCGGTACTTAGTGAAGTCAACCGAGAGTCCCGGTGGCCCTGTGTATCAGGGTTTTCTTGACTGGTGGTGCAACAGCTAGGCACTAGGCTGCTAACCAAAAGGTCGGCCATTCGAACCCCTCCCCAGTGGGTCCGTGGAAGAAAGCCCCGGAAACCTGCTCGTGTACGGATTACAGCCCAGGACATCCTCTGGGGCAGTTCTGCTGTGTCACACGGGGTCTCTGCGGGTGGAGAATCAACTTAACAGCACCTAACTGCCGCAGTGGCAGCATGTATGGAAGTGGATAGCCAGGCCTTTGTTCCGTGGTGCCTCGGAGTGGGTTTGAGGGCTGGCCATCCAGAGCGAATCTTTTCGCCATGCAGGGGCTTCACTCCACGCAGCAGATGAGAAAGTTGGGGCTCAGGGAGTGAGACCCAAGCCCTGGAGGACACCCAGGTACCGGGCAGCGGGAACAGGACTCGAACCGGGAAACTAGGCTGCTGCCTCCACGTGAAGGAGGAAACTGGGCCCCCACCAGCCCCTTTGTGGCTGCTGGAACAGGACGGGGATGTTGGGGGATGCCCAAGCTGCCCTCGCTATTGTTACCGTTACTGTTACAGAAGCGAGCAGGGGAGGAGGTGCGGGTGGTGGGGCGCCCCGGCCCTTCCTCCAGCCCTTCTCCCAGCTTATTAAGCGCCTCGGGCCTCGGCGATCAATGGCCGCTGGGCGCCGGCTGCCGGGTCCCCGGGCCGCCGGCCGCGCCTGCGCATCGCCGCCGGGATTGATCGGCTCTTCGGCAGCATCCCCGATCTATCGCCGCGCTGGCCCCGCCCCTCCTCCCGGCGCACGTTGCCCGGCAACGGCGGAACGGGGCTCCCTCATTGGCTGGCGGCGGGCGGGCTCCTGGACCGCGTGGTCAGTTGGTCAGCTCGGCCGCGGCGTGGCCGGGGGCCTGGCTCCGGGCGCGGGTCGATGCGTCTCCATCTGACCTTTCCCTGCGGGGGGAGGGGACCAGGGAGGATGGAGACGCCCGCACGGCTTGGAGAAAAGCGTATTGACCCGTTTCTTATCTTGGCCCGCGAGGCTTCCTGCGGAGGGAGCGATTGGATGGCGCGTCTGGGGGAGGAGGAGGCGCCAAGGACCCCTCCGCAGCTTTCTCTCCCTACAACGCACACGGCACCCCATCTCAGAGCTGTATCTGGTCCAGCCCTGAGCTACCCAGTCCCCCTTCCTGGAAATGGGGAAACTGAGGCCCAGGGGTGAAGTGCCTGGCTGAAGCCACACACGGTTGCAGCGTAGGGAAGTGGGTTGGAGAGATCTGCCCCCCAGACTGACAGCCACACCCTCAAGGACAATACCAATATTACCCATTCCTTACCGGGGACCAGACACCGAACTGCCTATAACCCATGAGTCTGTAAAACTCATCACCATATAGTCGATTCCGAATCATAGCGATCCTACAGGACGCAGGGCAACTGTTGGTTAGGGTTTCCAAGGAGGCTGGTGGATTCCAACTGCCAACCTTTTGGTTAGCAGCCCGAGCTCTTAGCCTCTGTGCCACCAGGGTTCCTCCACGCTGTCAGGACGGACAATTACTTAAATTGAAATTTAGTGTTGACATTAAAGCGTGTTGAGGTGCTGAGACATCTCACCCAAATGACACCCCCATTTCACAGAGGTCCCCAGAGGGATAGACACTCCCCAGAACAACAGACTTCAGAAAAATCTCTGGCTACTTTGAAGGTGGGGCAAGGAAAGGTTAAGCCATTCAGTTTAGGTAGAAAATGAACCCAAAGTCCCCACCAAGTCACTGAGTTTGTCACAATGAACAACTGGATTTTGTCAAAGGGAGATATGTTGTGAGAACGTGTCGACGGTTGCCATCAACCGACTCAGAGTAACCCTGTGTGACAGAGTGGAACTGCCCTGTGAGAGTGACGGTGCTGATATTTGTCTGTAGGGAGCAGATCACCAGGTCTTTCTCCCGCAGAGCTGCTGAGTGAGTCCCACCTGCCGACGCGCTCTTTGAGTGGCTGTGGCATGTGTGCTCCTTAGAGGCACTGTTAGAAACCTCCGGGATTCCCAGTGAAGGGCCATAAATATCCATTCCCTCTTCAAAGGAAAGACTGAATTATTTTATACAGTTAGTTCCACTCTGCACACTGTGCCCAGCCCAGTGCTAAGAGATTTATTTACATAATTAAACAAATTCTGCACCCACCCCAGAGCCGCATGGTTTTTCAAAGAAGAAAACAACTCAGTTCTGGCATTACCTTAAAGGAAATGACAAAGGACAGACAGCTGGCCACAGCCTCCGCAGTGAGACCAGCCGTGGTCATCTTGCTCAGCCATCCCTAGCCCTGTCTCGGGCACAGAGACACGTTTCACAGCAGCCCCCTCCCCATCTCTGCGTTCACTGTATTTTATTTTTTGCAGAAGGCTCCGTCCAACGGCGTCTGTCTCCTCCCGTGGCCTTTGAGCTCCTGATTCCTAACGGCCGGAGAAGGCTGCATTGAGCGGCGCAACGAGTGGGGGTTATTTCTGAAATCAAACGCTGGAATTCAATTTTTATTTTAACCTGGTTATTGAGTGGGGAGAGGGAGGGAGGCGGAGGCTGGCCAATGCTTGTGCCAGATGAAAAAGCTGGATTTTATCAAAAGATGGGTTATTTTGAAAATGGCTTCTTGAGTCTTTGTCAGGAGGCTTAAACGGCAGGCCTGAGAGTCGATGGGTGTGCGTGAGTGTACAACTGTGTGTGAGAGAGTGTGTGAGCACACTGTTGCGTGTGAGTGGGGCACGTGGGTGTGCGAGAGGGCCTGCACATGAGCCTGCAGTTGTGTGTAGATGTGGGTGTGTGAGTGTATGGAAGCGTGTGTGTGTGCGTGCATGAGTCTCACCTGGGTGTGGGTAGGTGTGCTGGGGTAAGTGTGAGTGAGCATGCAACTGTGTGAGAGAGTGGGAGTGAGCAGGAGTGAAGGCGAGTGAGCACTGGCTCGTGAGAGAGTGTGGTGTGAGTGTGTGAGCATGCAACTGTGTGAGTGTGGGTGCGTGTGTGGGCCAGAGTGCATGTGGAAGAGTGTGTGTGTGCAAGCAGACGTGTGTGAGTGTGTGAGTGTGGGTGGGCCTGCGTAAGTGAGTGGGTGTGTGTGAGTGGCAGTACGTGGGGGTGTGTCCAAACACAAGCCTGTAAACGAGTGTGCGTGTGCGTGAGTGCGCTGCATGGGAGAGGGAGAGAGAGGGACGCTGCTCAACGGCTGGGACTGTGTGTGCCCTAGTGTGTTCTGAAGCATGTGTGTGGGAGCCTGTGTGTGCATGAGCGAGTAGCTACATGTGTGCATAAATGCATGTGGGTATTTATGAGTGTGTGTGAGCGTGTGTTATTTATGTGTGTTCAGAGGGCTAGGACGATGTATGTTTGTGCATAGGTGTGAGTGCGAGGGGGTGTATGAATGGCCACCAATGAGTAGATGGATGTGGGTGTGCATGTGTGTGTCAGAGAGAGAGAGAAAGAGGAGACTGGGCGACCTGCCCCCACAAAGACACCAGCCTGAAAAACCGGGAAGCTGCCCTGCTCCAGCAGGAGGGGCCCGGGGTTGACATCCACCCGGCAGCCAGCGTGTGTGCATGTGAGCATGTGTTTGTTTTGTGTGTGGGCACAAGAGGGCTATGTGAATAAATGTGTGTGTGTGTGCCTGTGCATGTGTTTGTGTGTGAGCATCTGTGTTGTGTATCTGTGCATGCTTGAAGGTGTCAGGGGTGTGTGGTTGTGAGCATGTGAGTTTGTGAGCCGGTGTGAGTGCACGTATGTGTATCTGCATGTCTGTGACTGCAGGCACTGTTGGGCCTTCATGGGGTGTGCCTGCACCCCAGATGCCCCTCTGTGTCCCCTTGGCCCCGCTGCACAGCCTTCCTCTCCCAGAAGCTCAGCTGGCCCGGTTCCCGCCCGGCTTCTGTGCTCCGCTCAGCCTCCTGCTCTTCTCTCCTGCTGTTCCTGCCGAGGGGACACTTGTCCATCCCACTACCCTGCTGACTCCCCCTTGTCTCAGGTCTCCCTTCAAGGGCTGCCTCCTCTGGAGCCCCCTGGACACATCTGTCCGGGTCCGGGCCCTGGGCTCAGCACCCCAAGCCTCACCCTGGGAGAGCACACCGCCAGTTACTCATGGGCATAGCTGCTGGGCTTGTGTTCACCCCACTTGTGGTCTCCAGGAGAGGAGAGCCCTGTCCGTTCTACGTGTTTCTGTCCCTGGGGCCTGAGAGAGGTGCCAGGTGCAGTGTGGGACTATCAGCCTCACTTGTGAGTACCCAGCACACAGCAGGCCTTGTGGACACCCGTTTGCTAGAAGAAGAAACTGAGGCCAGGACAGCAGCTTCTTCAGTTTCCCACCTCGGAGAGGTCACAGGGCGGGAGTTGCCCCCTGGGCAGTGTCAGCGGTGTGCTGGCACACTGGCACGCACACGCATGTCCAGGCACTCAGGTTTCTGAAGCCATCTCTTCCTCCAGCAGCGTTATTAACCCAATTCAACTGGTCAAGTGATTGGTATGTATGTGTATCGGGTCTTTCTGCCTCTCTAAGAACCTCAGAGGTGTTCCCATCCTATCTCCATCCATCAGCCAAACGAGGGGGGACACAGGATTCCCCTCACAGCCCCATCACACACCCAGGTGCACACACACACACACAGAGTACACACTTGTGAACAGAACAATTCAAGTTAATCATCCCAGTAGTGTCTGACACTTAACCACCCCCGCTGTCCCCTTAACCACCCCCGCTGTCCCCTTAACCACCCCCGCTGTCTCCCATCATGGTGTCATCCCAGAGGGGTGTGTGTGTTGCTGTGATGCTGAAAGCTATGTCACAGGGACTTCAAACACGAGCAGGGTCACCTGCAGTGGACGAGTTTTAGTGGGACTTCCAGACTAAGACAGGGGAAAGAGGCCTGGCCACCCCCTTCTGACAATCAGACAGTGAAGACCCTGTGGGTGACAGGGGGTTGTCTGAGACAATCTGCTGGCTTCCCGTGGACGTGTCATTGGGAGGGACCTGTTGCTGGAGAAAGACATCATGTTTGGCCAAGTAGAGGGTCACTGAAAAGGAAGAGGACACAAGGGCCACTAGAGGGTCGTCAGACACGCCGGTGCTCAGCAAGACGGCACAGGCCAGCGCGGCCTCTTGTTCCGTCAATGTAGGGTCCCCCTGAACCAGAGCTGACTCAACAGTAACTGACAAAAACAGAATTTTACTTTTTAAAACAAATATCTTCTTGTGCTTTAAGTGAAAGTTTACAGCCCAAGTCCGTTTGTCATATAGAAACTTACACACACACAGCTGTGTAACTCCGTCTGCTCTCCCCACACCGAGACAGCACACGCCTCACTGCCTGGTCCATTAGGCCAGCTCCAGTCCCCTCTGCCCTTTCATCTTGCCTGTGGACAGGAGCTGCCCGGTTAGTCTCCTCTGTCTCCTTCCGCCAAGAAGCACACTCTTTGCCAGTATCGCTGTATGTCTTCTAGGACAGTCCAACCTTTGTCTGGAGAGTTCCCTTCGAGAATGGTTTCAGCTCTAGGCTAACAGAGTCTGGGGCCCTGTCTTCTGGGACCCTCCACTCTGTTGGACCATCAAGTCTGGTCTTTTTAAGAGGGCTCAAGTTGTGCACCCCATTTTTCTCCCACTACGTCAGGGAATCTTCGTTGTGTCCCCTGTCAGGGCACCGTTGGTGGTGGCTGGGCACCATCTAGTTCTTCTGGTCTCATGCTGATGCCGTCTCTGGATTACATGAACCTTTGTGCCTCTTGGGCTCATATTTTCCTTGTGTCTTTGATGTTCTTCATTATCCTCTGCTCCACATTGGTTCGGACCTGGTGCTTCTTAAATTGTGACTTGCTAGCTTTTAAGACCCACACACCACTCACCAAAACAGCACACAAAACATTCTCTTTAAAAACTTCCTTATACCAATTGACCTAGACATTCCCTGAAACCACAGTCCCCAGTCCCCTTCCCCAGCTACTCTGTCCTTTGACGTGTTTGCTTGTGTTTAGGAAACTTCCTAACTTTGGGGTTAGTCCGGTTGTGCCGACTTCTCCTCTGCTGTGCGCTGTCTCCCCTGCCCCTAACTTAACTCTTGTCCTCTGTCTGATTGGTGAAGACCCTTCTCCCTCCTTCCGCCCCTTGCAGCCATTGAAGACTGCTTTTTTCTGTATTTAAACTGTTTATTGAGGCTTTATAATACCAGTCTCATCAACATTAACAATGAAACTTTAAACACAAAATTTTAAATGTGAGCTTGGTTGGAATTTTTGTCTTTCATTTTCTCCATTGCATCACAAGACCCTTCAAACCACGTCATCTAGTGCTGCTGTGACAGGAATACCATGGGTGGAGGTCTCAGTCACTGAGTGCTGCTGTCACAGAGATGCCACAGGTGGATATCTTTAACAAACATCAGTTTATTTTCTCACAGTTTACTAGGCTAGAAGTTCCAGTTGAGGATGCTGGCACTGGCAGAAGGCTCTTCCTCTGTCTGCTCTGGGGGATGACCCTCATCTCTTTTCAGCTTGGCTCCCGGGCAGTCCTGCGCTGGGACATCTGTCTGCCCCCACCTCTGCTGGCCTCACTGCCTGCTCCGTCTGCTCTGTTTATATCTCAGACGAGGCTCCTTGAAGACGCACTGACACCGAGGCCGCCTCATCACCGAACCAAGAGAGCCCACCCCGAAATGGGAGCATAACCACAGGTGCAGGCTTGGACTGATACGGCTTATTTTGGGGGTGTACCGTCTAGTCCCTAACAATGTCCAAGAAGCACTGAACAAATTCATATTCCCTCTGCTGCCGTGTTCTGTGGGTGCCTGAAAACCTACGAACAAGCATGCCCACGGCAGTGTCCATGGCTCCACCTGAAAGCTGGAAACCATTTAAATGGCCAACAGCTGGGTGCTGTTAGTGCTGTCATTAGGAGCCGCTGTGTCCTCCCCTACCCCCCTGCAGACAACAGACGGCAACACAGCCCCATCTCACATCTTACAAGCGTCCTTCTGCTTGAGCCGACCACCGCAGCCACCGTGTCGGTCCACCTCCCGGAGGGGCCTCCTTGTTTTCAATGACCCTCTGCCTTCCCGGCTGGGATGTCCTTCTCCAGGGACTGATCCCTCCCGATGAACATTCAGAGTACGTGAGATGAAGTCTCGCCATCCTCCCTTCTCATAAGCATTCTCTGTGGGCCTCTTCCGAGACTGCTCCGTTCATTCTTTCAGAGACCCACAGCCCAGTCAGTATTCTTGGGCAGCGCTGTAGCTGAAAGGCATCAGTTCTTTTTCTGCCTTCCTGATTCACAGTCCAGCTCTCGCGTGCATAGGATGCGACTGAAAACAGCACGGCTTGGGTCAGGCTCACCTCAGTCTTCAGTGTGACGTCTTTGCTTTCCAACACTTTAAAGAGGTTCTTTGCAGCAGATTTGCCCTGTAGAAACTGTGCACTCAGTCAATCAGACTGTACCCATGTTTTCATTGTTAGCTGCTGTCCCGCAGTTCGGAGGCCCCAGCCCACCCAGAGGAACCTCAGCAGAAAGGCCTGGTGATCCTCTTCCAAGACCTCAGCCCCTGAAAACACTGTGGCGTGCCCTTCTTCTCTGTACACTGAGGATCCACTAGTAGGGCTCACAGACGCTGCTCTGCAGAGGGCAATGGGGTGACCACAGGCTGGGGTGGGGAGGGGACCTGTTCTTCACTGTAGCTTTAAGAAGAAATTTGTCCCTATGAGTGTAGCAGCTGCTCAGAAATGGATGGAAAATTGAACTAAATATGTTGAGATCACTTGCTGAAGTTTGTGGTGACTGGGGACTCTTTTTCCCGCCCAGCTTTTCTTCAGACAACTCTGTTCCAAGGTTCTCTCTTCCCCTAGGGTCCAGGGTCCCTCTCCCAGTGTCCTTGCTGGTGGCCTCCCACCCCACTGGCCCAGCAACACATCAGCTCTGAGCTGGAAGGACAAGGAAGCAGTTCACGTCTCTGCAGTTCAGATCCCGTTCCATGAAACGAAAATAATCAGCTTGTCCTAAAAAGTATTCATGTCTTCCCCTGGTTGCCCCTAAGAGTCATGATGAAGCCCCCCAACTCCATCCAAGCCTGAGAGACCCTGCCTGGTCTAGCCCCTCTCCCTTCTCCCTCTCGCTCCTCAGACCACCAAGCCTTTGCATGGGCTGTTCCCATTGCCTGGAATGCTGTTCCCGCTTCTCTCCACTTACTTAACTCCTGCGAAGCCTCTAGCTTTCAGCACAGACTCACCTCCTCAAGGAAGCTCTTCCTGGCCCCGAGGCCTCCTTTCCCTCCCGCTTCGTGGCACAGCCTTCTCGGTCACCCCTGTGCCTCCCCCACACGGCGTGCACCTGGCAGACAGAAGGGCCAGCTGAGCAGTGTCGCCGATTGCATGTGTGAAGTGCCATGTGTGAAAGGCAGAGCAGTGGAGGCTATGCTGCTGAAGGCAGAAGGAGCTCAGAGCTGCGGTGGCCGCTTGAAGGGGCTCAGCAGCCGAGCCCCCCAAGCCAGGGAAGGGGCATCAGAGGCCCCTTTAAGGGTTGGCATCGCCACCTTGCTTTCTCGCTGCAGGGTACCCACCCACCTGAGCAAGACTCGAGCAGCCCATTGAGCGATTTTTTTCCCTCCACTTACGGCTGGCGGCATCGACAAGCGTGCTCGATATCTGACAAGACGCTGGCCTCGGAAGAGAGCTCGCAGCCGCCTCCATAAAATATTCCCTCTTGTCGCCCCCCCACCAGCCCGCAGCTCGTGTTTGATCCCCTCCCCCAGCGAACCCCACTCTCTCCCCTCCAGACGAAGGAGATGCTGCCCCCCCTTCCACCTTTCAAGCTGAGCTGGGCCGAGATTCAAAAGGAAGAGGAGAGCCGTTCACGTCCCTGATGGTCCAGGTTCTAACGGGGTCGCCTCCCCAGGAAGCCCTCCCAGACCACTCAAGCCAGGCTCGGAATTTCTCCAGCCCTGTCGGTCTCATGCCTGGGGGACTGGGACTTGGGGGCGGGGTCCCACGTGGGGACGACACAACAACAGCCAGGCGCTGGGCTTATCTAGCCACTCATTTGACAGAGGGGGTCAGCAGAGCTAGGGACAGGTATTTGCAGTCTCAGGAGTGGGGCTGGGTAGGACAGGTGGGGGGATGCAGGACGTGTCAGCAGAGGGGGACCAGACAGCTCTCGATATTGACAGACAGCAAACCAAGCAGGCAAACACTAAATGAAAGGACTGGGATGCATCACGTAGCTTGTGAGCTCTCTGTGGGGTTAGCAAATGGCTGGGGAGAGTAAGAAGCCCCTTTCCTCCACCAGAGACCCTCCTGGTCCAGCTTCAGCACCAAGGACAGCTCCTTACTCCTCCCTACCGCTCTGCAGGGGTCCCCAGTACCCCAAAACAAATGCCCCTTAAATTAGCCCAACTTCCTTCCAGCGGGGCTTGGAGAGGGAAGAGACCTGGAGTCTTCCATGACATTGGGGTAACTCTCCATCCTTGGGGGCAGGTGACAATGAGCAGGGGGCACAATAGATCTGTGTCATCTGTGAGCTGTGAGTCCCTGTGCACTGGCCAGAGATTCTTCTTAGTGCCTAGAGAAACCCAGCTGGGGGCGCTGCAGAGGAGGGGCCTGGCAGTCGGTTTCTGGAAGGTCATAGCAGGTCTTGCTATGTAAGTGTCAGGGGAAGAAAGAAATGTTCCAAAATTTAAATTCTGATCCAAATCCATTGTTTCATAGAAAGGGAAAATGAGTCCTGAGAAAATCACTGTTTTGCTCCTTCTTCCCCTGTGCAGATTCTAGAAGCCTCTCTCCAGACCTAAGTGCCTGATGTGCAGGGGGAGGTGGGGAGGGGAGGATTCTCCCGGGAGGGCAGTCCACACAGAAACAGACTTCTTCATTCTCTGAACACTGAGTCACCATGTGGGGTGATGCCGTGGTTCCAGAGGGTCTGCTCTGGCCCAGTTCTTAGGAAGGCCCCAGACAGGGAGACAGAGGGGGCCAGGGCTGGGCCAGAGGCGACAGACCCGGGACAAGTGGGGATCTGGGGACAGGTAGGCAGAAAAGCCAGCAGGGTTATATCTGGGAGGAGGCTCCTTGGAGCTTGCTCTGAAGGTAGATTTCGGGAGGGGGGAGAAAGAAGACCAAAGAGGGGGCAGGGAAGCTTGGCACCCAGGATCTCAGCAGGAGAGGGTGCCCCCCTTGGGAGGGGGTGAGGGTGCATTGGGGAGGCGGAGGGGAGGGTGCTGGGTCGACTGGGGGCTCTGCCACTTTGGGGAGCAGATGGCGGCTGGTCAGAGATGAGCTGGAGGAGGCTGGACCTGCTTGAGGGACCAACACTTATGGGGGAGTGTGAAACCTCACCACCCCCTGCACACACACACACGCACGCAGGCACACACATAGACGCACACTCACTCACCAGACATCAAACCCAGACACCTCCCTCCTCGGTTATTAATTTTTCAGAGAAGAAAATGCTTTTTGTATCTTTTTCCAGGCAAAATATTGATAATGGGCTTAATGTGCCTGCCTTCTCTGCCTTTGTGTGTTGAGAGGGCTTTTCTGTCCGGGTTGCTACAGCGTTCCTCACCCCCCCCCCGCATCCCCCCTCGGCTGCCCCGTCTGTAGGGAGGCACTGGGACTGAGCGGGGGGCTTCGTCGCAGCCCCCTCCTCACTACCGTTCCACAAAGCCAGACTCTCGCCCGCCCGCCGTGGGTCGATGGGCCTGGCAGGGGAGCCGGTGTTTCTGGAAGCTCCAGGCTGAGATGCATCTTGGAATTATTTGAAATTTTGCTGCCTCTCTCTTGTGACCATCAAGGAGTGGGAAGGCAGAGGTGTTTACTCTGTCAGTCAGTCACTCATTCACATACCTACTATGGGCTGGACGGACCCGCAGAGACCTGCCCCTCCTCGGAGCTCACAGTGTCTCAGACAGAAGGGTACTCAGCAAATAAAAATCTAGGAAAAAAATAGTTATCATTGTTGCCAGGTACCATTGCGTCAGTTCTGACTCTTAGCAATCTACACAACAGCACACAACTGTCCCTTGGGTTTCCCAGGAGCCACTGGTGGATTTGAACTGCTGAGCTTTTGTTCATAGCCAGACTCTTGAGCACCGCACCCCAGGGCTCCCCTTGTTGCGGTGAGCTGCCCTGACGTCGATTCTGACTCCCGAGCCCCACCACTGACAGAGATTTCAAGACTGTCACCTTTCAGAAGCTGATCGCCAGGCCTTACCTCCGGGGTACCTCTGGGTGGGTTCAGACCACCCATGTTTTGCACCACCTGGGAAAGATCGGTCACTACACATCATGACATATGACCCCTGCAAATGAGAGATAAGAGGTGGGCGATTGTGAAACAGCAGAGAGGCTGCTGAAGTCTAGGGGCTGGGAAAGCTTCCTGGAGGCAGTGACCCTGGAGTGAGCTCAATGAAAGGGGCTGTGGGGGGTGACTGCCTTCCAAAAGGGGCAGACTACGCAAATGCTTAGAGACTGCAAGTGGTGGACCCTATTAGCCTGGTGGCTCTCACACTGGAACGCAAGTCAGAATTCCATCTGGGCATGGCTCAGTAAGACACAGACCCCCCCTCAGCCCACAGCTGGGCCCTGTGGTTCAGCACATCTGGGGAGATGCCTGGGGATTTCTGTTTTAAAAGAGTTCATTGGTGCTGCTGCTTTCCACAGGGCCAGCGGAAGACCTGGCTGGTTCCTCAGTGAGGCAAAGAAATGGACAAAACCCAGACCTCGAGGGGCCGGCAGGGGGAGAGCGGGGCTGGAGACAGACCACTGCAGAGCCTCCTGCATGCTCTGGCGGAATTCACTGGAACCTCCAGGTCTCAGCTTTGCCGTCTGAAAAAGGGACATGAAAATCATCCAAGTTTCCTGCAAGTGGTGAGGGGCTGAACAGAGACGACACAGGTCAAGCTCTGAGTACAGAGCCTAGCACACAGCCGGCGCTTAGCCAGTGTGGAGCCGAGGCCGACTGAGGAGCAGGGGGCCGGTCAGAAAGCTGGAAGGCCAGGTGTGTCACCCTGGCTATTGCTGGGCTATTATTGAGTGTCGTGGATTGAATTGTGTCCCCCTAAAATAAGGGTTCACTTTTGTAAGTGACAAGTGAATCTTAAAAACTTGCAAGCAACCATCTGAGGAGTATCCGTTGGTCCCAACCCACCTGGAGCAGAGAACGAAAGACACCAAAGACGTAAAAAAAGTGGAGCCCAACAGGCAGAAAGGGCTGCGTAATTCAGAAACCACATCAGCACGAGACCAGAAAAACTAGACGGTGCCCAGCTGCCACCAGTGATTGCCCTGACAGGGAACCCAGGTGTCAGAACTAGAATTCCACTGACAGACCAGACTTGATGGTTCAACAGACTGGAGGGTCCCCAGAAGACATGGCCCCCAAATTCTGTATTAGCCCAGAGCTGAAACCATTCCCGAAGCCAACCCTTCAGACCAAGACTGGACTGGACTCGAAGACATAAAATGATCCTGGCAAAGAATGAGCTTCTTGGCTCAAGTAGACACAGGAGGCTAACTGGGCAGCTCCTGTCCCCAGGCGAGATGAGAGGGCAGAGGGGACAGGAGCTGGGTGAGTGGATGTGGGAAATCCAGGGTGGAGAGGAGGAGTGTCCCGTCACAGGGTGGGGAGAGCAGCCGGCGTCACACAGCAGCATGTGTGAGTTTTTGTATGACAAATTGACTTGGATTGTAAACCTGCACTTAAAACACACATGCGCACACACACACACACACACACGCAAAAAATTGGCTCTTGTATCTGGAATATGACCCTATTTGGAAATGAAGTTTTTCTTTTCCTGTTAATGAGCGTATCCAGAGTGTAAGCTGCACCTGATCATTTCTGAGTATAAAAAGGTAGGTGAGACACGCCCCAGGGGAAGACAGATTCCCATGGGGACCATCTACAGACCAAGGAATTTGTGAACGCCTAGAGCTCCCACCAAGGGAAGAATCCTGGCATGGCTGAGACCTTCACTGGGACTTAGCCTCCAGACTGTGAGAAAGTAAATTTCTGTTCCTTAAAGCCCCTACTTCAGTGTTTGTGTTACAGCAGCACGAGGTAACTGAGACATTGCATAACAAGCTTTCACAAGTGTAGCGGCTTAAAACGACACACGCTTGCTATTTCCGGGTTTCTGTCGGGCCGAATCAGAACACAGCTTAGCTGGGTCTCCCTCCCAGGGTCTCATGGGCTGCCAGCAAGGCATCAGCAGGGCTCCATCCCTCTTTGGAGTTCAAGGTCCTCTTCCAAGCTCATGTGGTTGAAGACCCAACTGAATTTCTTGTGGCTAAAGGACTGAAGTGCCTGTTTTGTTGCTGACCATCAGTGGAGGGCCCTTGCCAGCTCCCTGAGGCCACCCAGTGCTCCCCGTGATGTGGCCCCCTCCAGGTATGCTCTGACACCATAGTTTCTTCCTTCTTTAAAGCCAGGAGAACCTCCTGTTCCAGCCCACTAGGATGGAATCTTCAGTAACATTTTTTTACCCATCACTTTCACTATCTTCTCTTGGCTGTAAGAGGTCACAGGTCCTCCCACACTTAGAGGGAAGGGATCACATAGGGTGCAACACTGGAGAGCAAAGACCACATACAGGCTGTGTTGGAATTCTGCCTTCTACACCCTGCAGAGGCCACACACACATGCCCACAGACCCCCAAAATCACCTTTGAAAGGCCACAAAAGTGTGGGAGGTTGTGACAGGTATGCACTTGCAAGAATTTCTCTTTTTGCATTGCCTGCTGGGGAGCTCATAGCCAAAATTGTAGCCTGCCTGTTGCAAAGGTCTAGAACTACCTGATGTGGGTTTTGTGGACCAACTTCTCTTCTCTGAACCTCGTTTCTAATTTTTGTTCTCTGACTGTACGGCCCCTTTGCCCTCGCCACCCTAACCCTTTTGGACACCAAAGAGGCTGGTGATGACATCAAGGTCCTGTCTGCTCAGTATCTGGATGCTGGTGGAAGGGCTTTACACGAATGCCGTCATTTTGCCCTTGCAAGAACCCCGCAACTACCCAGACTACACAGATGGGGGGACGCCATGCAGAAAGGTTCAAGGAAGCAGTCTAGCCTGGAGGTACCAGCAGACAACTGGGAGAACCAGGATTTGAACCTGGGTTTAACCCCAAGCAGTCACCCTCAAGGCCCAAAGCTCCTAACCCCCATGCTGTATGCCTTAAATTAAAACACACAAACAAACAAGCAAGCTGCCCAACTAGCCAAGCAAATCACTGGGTAGAGGTTGCAGGGTAACCCTCTCTTCTCCTGATTCTGAACCTGAAGGTCAAAGGGAGGGCCTGTGACTGGCATAAATCATTGTCTACAAACGCGTGTCCACTCACAGTGATCCCGAAGCTGGACAGGAAGCACTGCTGCCGAGACAGTGGGACCCCCCCAGCGGCTTCCCGGGGTGCAGGCCACTGAAGGCCAGAGGCCAGGCATACCCGGGACACCCTCCACCTTCTAGCCACTAAGCAAGGGCTAGGCTCAGCCCTGCAGCCTTCCCAGAGCAGCCCGTAAAGTTCCAGGGGCATGGTGCAAGTCTTTACGCACTGTGCCTGGATGTTAAACAGCAGGTCCCAGACTCAATGCTCTGTCCGGATGCGCTGGAACAGACCTTGTGTGTGTGTCTCTGTGTGTGTGTGTGAGAGAGAGAGTGTATGAGTGTTTGAGTGTGCCTACTGGGGACTCCTGGCCTGAGCTGAGCACTGCAGACACAGAGGCATCTCAGACCCTGCCCCTGCCTACCAGAGGCCCGGCATCCCACTGAGCCGGGGAGTGACAGGGAGTAGCAGGGTCTTGCAGCAGGAGATGGAGAGCTTTTAGGGGACAAAGGCAGCACCCACAGCACTGCTCAGTGCCCGGCCACCTCCAAGTCAGACCAGCGGACTGAGCACCCCATACCCGCCAGGCCCTACTCCAAGCACTTGACTGGTATTAATCGGTATTAACTGGCAAAAACTTGAGCACGATAGCAGTCTTTAGATGAGGCAGCTGAAGTTCCCAGGGTGGACGGAGCTGCCCGAGTCTCTGCTGGAGTTGGCAGCTTCCTTTTGTCCACTTCCAAACCCCTGGGTCTCTGTGACAATTCTGCAATTGTCAAAGCAGGCAGGCAACTGGAGCCTCGGTTTACTCACCTATAAAATGGGAGTCATTGCCTTGCCCACCTTGTTTTTCTATTGTGGTAAAAGTATATCAATGAAACATTTGCTGGTTCAATGATTGGCACAGGTCTAATTCAGTGACATGAATCACATCCACCACGTTGTTCAGCTGTCACCATCCTCCTTGTCGCTGTCATTCTACCACCATAAACAGAAACTCAGGGCCCCCTAGGCCGTGACCCCGTTTGCCCCGGTCTCCCACTCCTGGTGCAGAGTGATGACTTGCTCTCATGTGGCCTTGTGGCTTCCACCAAATGATTAGGTGGGGCTATGCAAATAAGGCATTTGGGGCACTTCGAGGGAATTGGGCAGCTTGGTAATCACTCAGATAGAGTGCCTGAGACTCCTGTCTGGGTGGGACCATGCAAAAGAGGTGTGCAGAACCCTAATGAGGGCACTGGTCAGTTTTGCCATCAAGCTAGGTTTAGAATGAGCCATGACAGAGGCGACCTCACTTGGACCAAGAAAAGAGCTCAGGGTGGGATGCGTTCTTTGGGCCTAGGGTCCTGCACTAGGAACCTTCCAGATGCAGGAGACAGCACGAGACGCAGGCATAGAATCCAGAGCTTCCTGGCTCACGGGGCAAGAAAGCGGAGCGCCTTCTGGTTGAGGCTTGCTGGTGGAGTGGGGTGCCCCCAGGCACCTGCTGGCGGAGCTAAAGAGCTTTGTTACACTTGCCCAAGCAGGGCAGAGGCCTGGCCAGGTGGAGGGGCAGAAGTTGAGAGCCAGAGAGAGGGCAGCCTGTGGGCCCAGCTGACAAGAGGCCATCCAGATGGGACAACTGTCCTGAGCCTTCCCAGGCCTCAACTGTCACATGTGACTTCCCGAATAAACCCCTTAATTGCAAGGGTTGTCCTGAGTTCTGTGTGGCCACTACAGTAAATTATCAAACCCACAAGAGGGTCGCCATGAGTCGGATCCAACTCGACGGCACTTGGCTTTGGCCACAAGAGAAGCCAGGTGCCACAGGAGAGACAGCTGGTGTCAGAATTGGCAAGAAGTATGGAGCCAGGAGACGGGTCTGACCTGTCTCATAGGAATTGGCCTTGGGCTGCTGACACTTCTGGTGACTCTCCTGCTCCTTAAGCCAGAGGAGGTCAGAAGAGAACCTCCCTGGCCCCTTTTATACCTGGTACCCACTCATTCGCTTGGGTCTCTGTGCACCTGCTTGTTCCTGTAAGTAAGATCCTAGAAAATTTGTCCTTTGGTGACTATTCCCTGCCTTGCAATGTTTTCATGGTTGACACTTGTCATACCTTTATGGTGATAAAAGCTGTGTACCACATAGTTTGTCCACCTAATGCATACAGTCTGAGGTTTTAGTGCCCTCACAGTGCTGGGTGCCTGCCACCACTGCTGGGTCTAGGGCACTCTCATCTCCCCAGAAAGAAAGTGCTGTCATCTAGTTTGGATGATTCTTGGCCTCCTCACCCGGGTAAGAGTCCCCCTTTACCCTGTCTCCCAGCCCCATCCTTACACCCCAGTGAGAGGACTCAGAAAAACGTCCCAGCCCCCCAGACGCCCAAGGTCTAAGGAACAGAAATTCAGGGCCTGGGCACAGAGGCCACCTGGGGATTCCAGCAGGGACGTATAACACTGAGGCCTGATGAGCCCAGCTGCCGTGGAGTCCAAGCTGCCTCCTCCAGTCTGACCTCAGTTTGCTCATCTGCGAAGCGGTTGGCCTGGATCACCACCTCCCAGCAAAGATGCGTGTAGACACAGGAAGACTTGAGCAGAAGGAGGAACTCTTTTTAACTCTGTCCCTCTCCCTCTCTTGTCCCTGTGGCCTCATGGGCTGCAGCTCCTTTAGAATCAATGCCCCAATCAATCCCAGTGACTAGACTCAGACCTGGATGGGGGCTTCATCTTGGAGGCCAGCACCTACTCGCTGTCAAGGCCATTGGACTGTCATCCTCTGGGTCTCCCCTCAGGATCCCCCAGACTCAATTCCTCTCCCACCCCTATTTCCTCTGGCTAAGTTTAGGGGTGCAACAAAACATCACATGTCAAATGCCAGGGTTTCAAGAGCATACAGATGCCCTCATGTTTGCAGTGTGTGTGCCCATTCCACAGACAGGGAAACAGAATTAGGAAGGGCTGGGGGCTCGGGTAAGGGGGAAATCATACTCTTGACCTTACAGACATCTGGGTAAAGCCCCCTTTACCCCAGATAACAAGGTACCTGCAGGCAGATGGACCCAAGAGAGTCAGGGTTGGTGACAAGCTGTCCCATAAACCAGCCTCAGTCTTCCTACCTGTAAAATGGGCAAATGAGGGAAACTGCTCCTCAGAAGGGTGAACAAGCCACAGCAGTACTCACCAAGGGCTCAGCTCACATTCTGCCCCCCCATCTGAACATGCTTGGCACCCCCAGGCAGCTCAGAGACACACCCTGGGGGAGGTAGAAACCTTACCTAGGCAGGCCTCTGTTTTCCCCCAGTGGGCCCAACAATGGTTCAACCAGAAAACAGCCCAGAGGCCCCTAGGAACCTCTCCTGCTTCAGGGGAGCAAGGCCCCAGCTCTGCCTCTGCCCCCCCAGACCTGGTAGCTCCCCAGGGCACCCTCCCTACGGCCCTTACAGGAAGGACAACGCTGGGGTGGGCTCTCCTGAGCCTCTCACCTTCAGGTGGGCGGGCGGCTGGAGACAGTTCTCACTCCTGGGACACCTGCAGGTCGGGGCAATCTTCCCGTCTTCCCGCCTTCCGGGCTCCTGGCGCACCGAGAGTTTATTGATAACAGAAATGGTTTTAAAAACAAACAAAAAAGGCAGGCCCAAGGTTGGGGCCCTGTGGAGGGAGGGATTTATTACCCAGGCAATTACCACAGAGCCCTCCAGGGCGCTCAGAGGGGCCTGGGTGCTTGTTAGGGGGGTGGGCTGCATAGCTGTTTACAGCTGTTAGCTCCTTGGAAGTGAAGGTGGGAGAGAAGGGGAAGAGAAAGAGGGAGAAGGGGCGGTGCTAGGAGAGGGGAGGGGAGGGGAGGGGAAAGGAAGGGGGAAAAGAGAAGGGGAAAGGGGAGGTAAGGGAGGGGAGGGGAGAGGAAGGAAGGGGAGGGGAGGGGAAAAGAAGGGGGAAAAGAGAAGGGGAAAAGGGGAGGGTAAGCGGTGAGAGGGGAGGGGAGGGGAGGGGAAAGGAAGGGGGAAAAGAGAAGGGGAAAAGGGGAGGGTAAGCGGTGAGAGGGGAGGGGAGGGGAGGGGAGGGGAAAGGAAGGGGGAAAAGAGAAGGGGAAAGGGGAGGTAAGGGAGGGGAGGGGAGAGGAGGGAAGAAGAGGGGAAGGGAGGAGAGAGAGGGGAGGGGAGGGGAGAGGGAGTTCCAGGAGAAGGCAGGGGAGGGGAGGAGGGAGAGAGGATGAGGACGAGGATGGAGGAGGGCGCAGGGGAGAGGAGGAGCCAGAAAGAGATGGAGGGGGAGGAGTGGGAGACAGGGAGGTGGGAAGGGGAGAGACGCTGTTGGAGATCCCCCACCTCCCATTACCCTGACAAAACACGGGGCTTCCTTCCTCTTCCCAGTGAGAAAACAGAGGCTGTGGAGACTGCTCAGCCTGGCCAGCCGGTCTTCCAGACAGCCCACACCCAGGTCATCCTCAGCCCACCTGGCCCCACAGGGCGGGGGTATCTGTGCCAGTCTCCACATCCACTCCTGGAGGGCCAGACTCCAGAGTAGGGGTGAGGAAGGCCGTGGCCACGTTCAGCAGCCTGGCTAACGGCCCCCCATCCCTCTAGTGGCTGACCCACCCAGCGCAGAGGAGGTGGCTGGGAGTTGGGGCCTCCACACACCTCAGGGGACCCCCCCCTCCCAGAGTTCCTGGTGTCTTCCAGGGTCCCTGGAATTGTGTGCAGACTGGGTGAGATAGGGAAACTCTGCGGCAGGGACATCTTGTGTACCCCCAGGATGTCAGGTCTGTAATCTGCGGCCTGAAACAACACAACATCAGCACACACATTAAGACTCAGCAGGGAGCCATCCCGTGGACTAGGGCCGGGGTCCCAGACGGGGCACATCCAAGCACCTCTCAACCTCCGTTTCCTCACCTGAAAAGGGGGGACAGTCAGAGCTGCTTCCTCACGGCCCCTCAAACCTCAACCGTTCAGTAAGGGGGGTCCAGGGTTCTGCTGTGATGCCTTTCCCCCAGGGAATTGGGGACTCCCACCCCTCCCCCTGGGGAGTACAGAAGAGGCTGGCATCGGACAAAGAGAGAAAACAACTCTCCTTCCTGGACTCGGTGACTCACCAGCCTGCTCAGAACGAATGCTCCCCCCACACCTGGCCCTACAAGGGAGGGGGGACTGGAATTATTCTGCCCTCCCCGTGTCTCCAACAAGCCCTATTTGTGCAGGCTGAGACTCAGGGGAGTCGTTCTGGTGGACACCTGGGACCCTACCAGCCTGGGAGAGAACATCCAACCCCCTCTCAGACTGGCATTCAATGCCTGGCCTGGCCCCATGGCCCCACTGAGGCCCCAGCTTTATCTCAATGAATCACTCAGCAAATATTTCCTTTAGGAAGGCCTGGTAGGTCCCGAGGCCCAGCCAACACCAGCCTCCTGTTCCTGCCCCCTCCCCTCTTCCCCCAGTGACAAGAGGCCCTTTCACACCTACCTGCCCAGAACTCCTCTACAGTCCACAAAACCCAAGCTCCAAATCTGTGCACCCAATCCTGATCTCAGAGGAATGAGGGTAACAGTGAGGTCTTTGCCTCCCACACCCCAAAGTTGGGAGCCCCAGGGGAAGAGGGACCTGAGGCTCTGGAATGGGGGGAGAGATTTGTTCAGTAAAGGACTAGCCCAGCCCTCCACCCCACCCCCGTATTTGACCGCTGATTCTGCCCGGTGAGGCACACGCCTCCTCAGTCAGCACCCTCAGAGAGTTCCCTGGGGCCCCTTGCCCAGTCAGGGGTACCCCTGAGGGCAGCGGTGGGGTGGGGTGGGGGTCTGTCAGCCTGGAGGAGGTGAGGGGTGAAGCCACCTGGGCTCCAGGCCCCATCAGGCTGAGTGAGCGGAAGAGGTGCAGGTGTGCTCAGATAACTGGTACCTTAAAGCGGCGCCAGCTCCACCCCGAATGCGCCAGGCCCAGGCGAGGCCATCCGACCGGATGCACCCGGGAGAAGGAGCCTGATGGGAGCTCCTCTGACCATCCAGGGCAGAAGTAGGCAGAAGCCTCTCCTGTGCAGGAGACTTGCTCTTCGTGTGTGCTGGAAGTGGGCGCTCTCCAGTCCTGCCCTTACCTCACCACCTGCTGCAGAGCTCTGTGGGTCCGGAGTCTAGAAGCTTTGATGCCAAAGCCAGTGGGCTTTGGCTCTATGCAGCGACACCCATGCCCCCGGGCCTGGTGGCTGCTGGAGACACCAGGCCCCCGAGGTCTGCCCAAGCCAACCCGGACTCGAGGCTTTCCTAGACGCGTTTACGCAAACAGTGAGAGTTGGGAATTATATGGATGCATTTCTGTTTTCTCTCCTAATTGTCAAAGGCCCCTCCCTGGCAGGAAGAAGGCGCTTGGGACGTTGAACTGAGCCCAGGGGTCCAAGAGGGGTCGGGGTTCCCTCTCCGCTTTGGAACCCCATGGCAGGGGCGGTGGTTGGGGCCCTTCCAGGGCGCAGCGCCCGACGCGGGTTTCGTTGCGCCAAAGGAGCCGGCGACCTCCAGGGCCCGGGCCGCAGCCTCCGTCGGTCCATCCATCCGTCCAGGTGAAGGGGTCCTTGAGCTCCTCTGCCGTGGTGTCGGTTCCCTGCTCTGTCCAGGGAGCTGCAACCTGAGCTGTGTCCCGCCGGCCTCAGTTTCCTTGACTTCAAACTGCAGAGGGGATTCAGATTCGTGGGTTCAGCTCAAGCTGTGGTGAGCTGGTAGAAGAAGGGGGTGAGCTGGAGAGAGGGCATTGGTTCCCCTGTCCCACAACGTGCCGCACAGCAGCCACGTCCCCACCGATCGCCGCCTGGCCTCAGCTTACCAGGATTCTGTCTTCCGGCCAGTTTCCTAGCCCAAGCCTGGCAGGCGGGCGCAGAGGAAGCCCAAACAGGCGGAGATGCGGCGAGGGACAGTCGCAGGCCTCAGCGCTAGCCCAGATCCCCTCCTTTTAGTTCCCCCAGCCCTGCCACGTCCAGGTGGGGAAACTGAGGCAAGGGCGGAACAGTGCAGCAGAGGGTAGGTAACCGCTGTCCCCGGGAATTTCCTGGTCCGGCCAAGGCCACCCCCCGCCGCCCCCACAGTAGCTGAGGGGATCCCTCCTCTAACTGGGTCCCTCAAGCTCTGGAGAAGGGGGCCCAGGACGCAGGAGCCCAAGGACCGCACTCCCAACTCCCGGCCGCCAAAGACGCCCAGCCCGGGTTCCCCTGCGCAAACAGCGCGGTGTTTGCCGAGAGCAATGAGGATTCGATGGAGCCGCGCGCGGCGGGGGCACGGGAGCCCGGGCGGGCGCAAGGGATCGATTGGGCGCAGCTGTCGCGGTAGCCCAGCCCGCGGGAGCCTCTGTACGGCCAGCCAGAGCGGCCCGGGAGACCTCAACTGCCCGCAGGAAGCCCGGGACGTCGGGCCCGCCAGGGGCGAAACACGAGGCAGCCACGTCCCGGGTTGCGCGTGCAGGACGCTTCGCACCCAACCACCCTACAGTGAGCCCTTTGGAGGCCTCCCGCAGCCCGGCCGGGACCCCCGCTGGGCCCTCCCAGCTGCTTGGCTCCCTCCAAACCTAAACCAAGGCCCCTGATCCCCCCCGAACGAAGGCGGATGGGCCCCCGGATGGCCCCGGATTTGGGGCGTCCGGGGACGCGGGACGGAAGGAAGATCCCGCTTGAGGATTGGGTGGATCGGGAATCGTCAACATTTACTAAAAACTCCCTACAATAAACGGAGAGTGACCAGCAGTGGGGGACTCCTCATTTCCGTGGAGACAAATCAAATCAGCCCAGACCTTGGAGGGACCTGGGGGAAACTGGGAGAGGGTGACTGGCTATCTCCCCCAGAAAATTTTAGCTGTAATGAGGGAACCGGGAACAATCAGGAAGACACGGTGTCCAAGAAAAGCCATGGAGGCTACCAACGAAAGGGGGAGGCCAAGCCCTCCGAGGTGGGGTGCTTATGGAGGTCCCAGTACGGAAGCAGCTCCCCCCCGCCGGGCCAGCACCGCACAGTTCCCGGGCGCTTGGGGCCCCTCAGAGAGCAGAACCAGGAAGCCGCCTGCTCCTTGGCTTTTCCTGTGGAGACAGGCTCAGAGAGGGTGGCCGCTGGCTGGGCCACTAGCGCTCGCCAGCAGGGGCACCCGGAGTGCAGACGCGGCTCTGGCTGGGGGCTCTCCTGCCGACCCAGATTAAAACGCCAACTTTCCAAAAAGGGATTTTGAGACCCCAGGACTTCAGGGTCCCAGCGGAAGCGAGGCTGGGGCTCCCTTACCCTGTTCATCCCGCCCCTCCCCCGCGGCAATTTGCCTAATGACCCAAGATCGATCTGGCCCAAGTGGCTGGCCAGCCCGCGGCCAGCTCAATTCTATTTACTAATTACTGAAAGCCCGCTAGCAGGGGAAGCGGATTCTGGGGCCTCAGGGGACCACCTCCCCCTCTGGGACCGTCACATTTGTGCCCCATCTCCCAGTCCGAGCGTAGCCTCTGCAGGGACAAGGAGTCCAAGTCCCGGCCACCTTGGGGACTGAGGAGGGTAGCTGACGGCTGTCAACACCCGGGTGCAGGTGGTTCATCGGTGCTGGGAGTCCCCCTCCAACTCTAGGTGACGTTAAGGGGGCTAGGGACACCGTCAGCTAGGGTGGTAGAAAGGGGTGTGAGTTTGGGCCCTTGTCTCAAAGCCTCAAGCCCCCCCCTTTCCTTTCAAAATGGATGCTTCCCCACTATAAAAGCCACACATGCTTGTTATAAAGACAAAAAACATAACTGAACTCCAGGAAAGATGTAAAGCAGGCGAGAGCACCCCGAATCCCAGCACCTGGAACCCCAACGTTGGCATCTTGGGGGCATTTCCTCTGCCTTTGTGTTTCCCCAGTCCACACTCGCCAACACAAGCCCCTTCTGACTTTCGTTGTCCAGGATGCTGCCACATCCTGGCTGTGGCTAGATTTTTTAGATACCACAATTATTTTTAATTATTTGCAAGACTGTTAGAGGGTGGGACTGGGGAGGCCACATAGGGGTTCAACATGGCCAGAACCCCTCCCAGACTCGGAATCTGCTTGAGAAGAGGGATACTCAGTCCTCTGGCCCCTCTCCGCATGTCTGGAACATGGGGGTGATCATCTGTCACCTGCTAAACCAGCAACGGTCTGCAAAGCAGGGTGGAGCAAGCTGTAGCTTTGAATTTGGGGGTGTTGACACTTAGATAAAATATGAGAAGGAAGGGGGCAGCTCTACCCAGACCCCCCTTGAACCTGAAGCAAATGGAAAACGGGATGTGACTTCCCCCTCTGGGGCTGCACCTGGTGAATAGGGGTTCCACTAAACGCCAAAAGGTCCTGAGTCCTCTGTGACAGGTACCCCAGGGGTTCCCTTTAGCTCTATCCCATGCCGGGACCTGGGCCAGACCCCTCAAGTGTCAGACCCCTCCCGGCTGGGGTTGGGGTCAGCCAAGCTGCTCCAACTCCCCCCAAATCAGAGGCAGACTCCCTCCTCTCTCTAACTGTCACGATCAGGGCACACATCCCCTGCCCTGGGTGGGGTGCCCTGGAAAACACCTGGAAAGCAACTTGTGCGTCCCTCCCACATACGGGGGCGCTGAGGCCTAGAACAGGCCCTAGAGGGCTTGCCACCTTGTAGCCCAGAAGAGCAAATCTCCAGGAGTTAGGGGGTCATGGCAAACATTCAAGGGGCTGGTGCCCAGAGCCAGTCTTGTGCTCCCGACACTTTAGTCCACAGCCTTCAATTCTGCCCGCTGAGAGTACATAGCGAGGACTCAGAGGCAGACCCCTCCTTTCCTTCTAGGAAACAGGTGAAGGGCATCCCTAGGGCAGAATTACCGGGAGGGAGGAATGGCCCTCCCCACACATACTGGGGGTGCCTTCTAAGGTCCAGTCTGATCTCTCCGGACCCCCGCCCCGTTGTGCATCTTACCCCTTACCCCACAGGAGGGATCTCATCATGGGGGGTCTCTCTGCCTGCGGGAGGCCTCCCACTGATATGCTTCTGGGGATCCCTAAGCCTCGCCGGTGAGGAGGACAGTGGGGAGTCGGCAGCTGGGGCCCTGAGAATGAAGGGAGAGGGGATGTTCCTCAGCCAACCTGGGCTGCAGGGGACACCCTTCTGTAGTGTCATCTCCAGGTTCCTGCCTCTGGGAATTCTTGTGTTAGGGGAGGGCCTTTGGCACACCTAAGACATGATGCTCCATTATATAGCTGGGGAAACTGAGGCCCAGCTGCCCACAGAGTGGGCAGCAGATTTAGACATCTGGGGTCAGTAGGGGCCTGAAGGCCCACCTTTTACCCCCCCTTCATGTGGGGGCTGTGACTCTCCGCGTGTGCATTTGATGGGGGGACTAAGCCTTTAAGGACCCACTTCTTGGGGGGTTGAAACTGGGAAGTCTTGTGTGGCAACCTAGATAACACGTTTCCCCTCAGTCGCACTATCACCCGGTTCTGGAGACAGGGCTCAGGCAGAAAAGTCCCATTTGTAATCCTCTGGGGAGAGTGACCCAGTGAGACAGGGTCAGCGACGCTGAGAGAGGCTGTCAGCCCCACTTGGGCCCAGTCTGTCCCCAGGCGCCCCTCGTCGTCCGCGAGCCTGCGCCCCGAGCCGGCTGCGCTCGCGGGGTCCTGGGCGGGAGCGGCGCGCTCGGCGGCGGGAGGCGGCGGCGAGGGGAGCGGTGGGCGGGGGCGCTGACGTCAGGCCGGGCCCGGGCGCAAGCGGCAGCTTCCCCGCCACATTCTGGTGGCCGCGCTCGCAGCAGGGCAGCCGGGCAGCCTCGCGCGCAGCCCCACGAGGAGCGACGGGGCCATGCGGCGGCCTTGAGGCGCGCGGGCGGCCGAGCCGGCGAGCATGGAGCTGAGCCTGGAGGGCCTGGGGGGCCTGCACGGCGTGGCCCACGCGCAGGCGGGGGAGCTGCTGAGCCCGGGCCACGCGCGCTCGGCGGCGGCGCAGCACCGCGGCCTGGTAGCGCCCGGGCGCCCGGGCCTGGTGGCCGGCATGGCCAGCCTGCTGGACGGCGGGGGCGGCGGAGGGGGCGCTGGGGGCGCGGGCAGCGCGGGCGGCGCGGGCAGTGGCGCCGACTTCCGTGGGGAGCTGGCGGGCCCGCTCCACCCGGCTATGGGCATGGCCTGCGAGGCGCCCGGCCTCGGCGGCACCTACACGACGCTCACGCCCCTGCAGCACCTGCCGCCTCTCGCAGCCGTGGCAGACAAGTTCCACCAGCACGCGGCCGCCGCAGCAGTGGCTGGAGCGCACGGCGGCCACCCGCACGCGCACCCGCACCCCGCGGCCGCGCCGCCCCCGCCGCCCCCGCCGCAGCGCCTGGCGGCCAGCGTGAGCGGCAGCTTCACTCTCATGCGAGACGAACGAGCCGCACTCGCCTCCGTGGGCCACCTCTACGGGCCCTACAGCAAGGAGCTACCCGCCATGGGGTCGCCGTTGTCGCCGCTCCCCAATGCGCTGCCGCCTGCGCTGCACGGCGCCCCGCAGCCACCGCCGCCGCCTCCTCCGCCGCTGGCTGCCTACGGCGCTCCGGGCCACCTGGCTGGAGACAAGCTGCTGCCGCCCGCCGCCTTCGAGCCGCATGCCGCGCTGCTGGGGCGCGCCGAGGACGCGCTGGCTCGCGGGCTACCCGGAGGCGGCGGCGGCGGCGGCGGGGCCGCGGGCGGCGGGGGCACCGCGGGGCTGCTGGCGCCGCTGGGCGGGCTAGCGGCGGCCGGGGCGCACGGGCCGCACGCGGGAGGTGGCGGCGGCGCTGGCGGCGGTGGGCCCGGCGCGGGTGGCGGCGGTGGCCCAGGAGCAGCGGCGGAGGAGATCAACACCAAGGAAGTGGCGCAGCGCATCACGGCGGAGCTGAAGCGGTACAGCATTCCGCAGGCCATCTTCGCGCAGCGCATCCTCTGCCGATCGCAGGGCACGCTCTCCGACCTGCTGCGCAACCCCAAGCCCTGGAGCAAGCTCAAGTCAGGCCGCGAGACCTTCCGCAGGATGTGGAAGTGGCTGCAGGAGCCAGAGTTTCAGCGCATGTCGGCGCTGCGCCTCGCAGGTAGGAACGCTGCGCTCACCGCCGGCGGGCCCAGGGAGCCCGCTCTCCGTGCCTCGGCCGTGCGCCCAGCTGGCCCGGCGCCCCTCAGAGGGTAGAGCATGGCCGGCTCCCTCCCGTGTGTGTACCGTCGCTAAAGGGGACAAGAGGCCTGCGCCGTCTTCCCCCCTGGAGCCTTACCCCTAAACCATCTGTGAACAGGAAGGGGGTCCTGGTCCCCTTCGACTGCTGGGCCGCGCCCCCAACAGCCCCCAAGGTGGATCATTGTATGTGCATGTGTGTGTGTGTGTGTGTGTGTGCGTGTGTAAGTGCGCGCGTTATGGGGGGTTTGCTGTGTCCCCGGACGCGCCGCTGCTGTCAGCGTGGGGTGTCGCACCTCTTCTCCTTCGGGAAAGGGGCTGCTGTGCCCCCAGCCAGCCCCGAGAGCGCCGCCAATGCGCCGCTGAGACCAGGGCCGGGCCTGCGCTCAGCCCCTAGCCCGGCGCGCGCTTCTTTGTAGCTCAGCTCCCGCGATCGATAGCTGCCTCCATCCGCTCTCCGGCCGCTGGCAAAGGTCACCGGAGAACCGGCGGGGGAGGGGCGGCCCCGGGGACCCTTACCCGAGGGGCCCGGAGGCCTTCACAACCCTCCCAATCGCCTGACCCCCACGTTGTCTAAGAGCTTGGGGGGGGCGCGGCTGGCTGGCCAGCCTTTGCTGTTTTGTCTTCTCCTGTCGACCTGTGGACCTCTCTTTCTATCCCGTCAAACGACTATGGAGATTTTTTTCATTCGTGTCGGATTTTTCCTGTTTCTCTTCAGTCTATCTCTTTCTCTGTCTCTTTCCGTCTCTGTCTTCATCGCTTACACCGACTTTCGGCCACCAGCCCTGTAGACACCCTTCTCTTTCCTCTTGCCAGCTGACAACAGCTGGGTCTACACCTTCTCCCAGTGAAGCGGCCAGCCAGGCCCCCTATCTGCTGAGTTGTGGAGGGGGGTGTGGGAGGGTTCCCCTAGGAGTCTGGCCAGGGTGAGGGGGTCTTTCCCTGGCAGCACCAGAGAGGGGGCTCTGCATCCCGGCTGCGGGGACAATAGCCGCGGGCTGTCGATCGATCGATCGATGCTTCTCAACGGCGCACGGGGGCAAGCGGGGCGGGGCGGCTGGGGCTGTACCGAGGCGTCCTTCTTACAGGGGGGTGGGTAGGAGGTTGGCTGAGCTCCCAGCCAGCCCAGCCAGGCAGGGGTCACGGGTACTAAGAAGGGTGTCAGTGGACAGGGAGGGGTTCCATGTTTCTTGCTCCACAGGGGAAACCCCCTCCCCAAGTGCCCTGCCGAGGACCGGCCTCAGGGAGTGGACAGCCTCGGGGGCCTGCTTCCCTTGCTGGGGAGCTAGGTGCCGGGATGGCACTCTCACGGGTTTCTTCAAGGGTCTCCTTCCGGGAGTTGGGAATAAATTCTTGGTCCCATGTGGCAGGTGACAAAGTGCCCAAGGTGACATATTAGAAATGGCTTCGTGGACATGGGTGGGTGGCTGTGTGTGACAGGCCACCTACCGGGTGCTGTCTCCCGTGACACGTGTAATGGCACCCGTGCCCACCTGTACACTCAACCCTACGGAGGCACAACCACTGTAACTGCAACGTGGAGGACGTCCAGTGGCAAAACCACACCCGTGTGCCCGGGCTGAAGGCGCTGCTCCCAACCATCGCACTCTAAGTGGCTTCTTAGAAAATATCTGTCACCACGGCAACACGTGGCATCGTTAAACGTGGCCTTACCCACCATCTTCACCCGCTCCCCAGCGCTGAGACTTCAGGAGACATTGTGTCCCCTATATGTGTGCCCCAAATACTGCACTTTCCTGTTGTGACCTTCGGTAACTAAGGTGGCCATCAGCAGTATCTGAATCGCACGTTTGGGGTGCATGAGCCACAGAACAAGAAACCCCAGGTGAGGAACCCCATTGGGGTACCTGCCGCAGAGTGAGGAGCCCTTCGGGGCTTGGAGATGGCCGGCTCCCGGCACCGCACCCTCCGTCTGTGTTCTCTGGGCCACAGCAGCGCCCAACCAGGCCGTCCAGGCCTGAGAGCCACCCTTCCGTCCTCCAGGACAATCAGAGAAGAGGAAACTGAGGGCGCCGGTTCTTCTGAACGGCCACTCCCTGATTTCTGGGGCCGCGGGCGAGCACTTTCCCCTCTCGGAGCCTCGGCTTCCCCTTTGGGAAACGCGAGTTCCGCGCCCGGCGGGAAGGTGGGAGGCACTGGAGCGGGCGGCGCCGCCCCGCCTGGGGTGAAGCAGCCCCGCGCCCGACGACCCTGGGCCGGCCGGTCCCGCGCTCCTCCAGGCGCCGGCCGGCCGCGCTCCGGCGAGCCCCGGGCAGTGTCGACAGCGTCGGGGGGCGTCGGCGGTCGGAGGCGGCCGACCGAGGGGCGCGGGTAATTGCTCGCCGGCTGAGGCCTTTAGTTCCGCTCCCTGCACAAATGAAAAGCGGTTAAGTGGCGGCAAATCGCCGCGCTCACTGGGAGGCGGCGGCGCACAACCCCGCTCTCAAACGCCGCCCAGCGCGGCGACAGCCCGGACCTCTCCTGGGGCACCGACGTGTTCAGGCCCACCAAGAAAATCCTCCCCTCAGCCCGTTCAGGTTCGCCGGGAAGGCCTCCCCGTCCCCACCCCGGCCTGCGACCCCGGCCTGCGACCCCTCCCTGCGCCCGCGCGATGCGGCACCTCTGCCTGCCCACCTCAGGCGGCCACACTGACGCGCTAGCTGCACCTGGGAGCCGTGCCCCGTCGGACGGTCCCGCCCCTGGCGAAGATGACAACAAGGGACAGAGAGAGGAAGGCAAGAAGGAAGAGGTGGAGGCCGGACACAGCAAGGAGGACAGAAAAGGAGAGCCACGGACAGAGAAGCAGGAAAAACAGACGAGGAGAGAGAGAAAACAAAACAGAATCCAGAACCGGAAAGACCAAAAAGAGGCAGAGAGATCTGGGGGTGCAGACCCCTCTGCCCCAGCAGCTGGTGGCCTCCCCACCCGGCCCTCCCAGAACCGGGCACCCTCCTCCTCTGATCCCAGTGGAAGACAGTGAGAGAAGGCCAGTTTCTTTGTCCGAAGCACTAGACAGGTCCAGAGAAAGTCTACCTCAGTCCTAGCCTCACCATCCATTTGCATGCCTCAGTTTACCCATCTGTAAAATGGGGGGGGGCAGTGTTCTGGGTCTGACATTTGAGTTTCTGGGTCTTGACAAGTCTGGCCAAGGCCTGTCCAGTCTCTCGCCACCTCAGACACACTGGGCAGCCCCTCCTCAAACTCCTAGCCACCTCCTTCCTACTCTACCTCCTCCCTGAAGCCCTCCAGGGTTGAGTCTCCAACAGTAATTATGGGAGCGGGGCTGGGGGAGGGGCAGCAGCCCCTCCGCGGGGGCAGGGTGGTCGATGTATTCGAATCACCCTCTCTAATTCATCACCTCGCCGGGTCGGTCGATAGCTTTGGCTGTCTTCGAATATTGTTTAAATTGCAACTCCGGAGCAAAAGTATTTTTCGTAACTGATCAGAAAGAATACACACACACACACACACACACACACACACACACACACACACACACACACGAGAAATAAAATACAAGATGGCTGTGGGAAGAAAGGCCCTGCCCCTGCGCCATCAGGGACCTGGAACGTGTGGGGGAAACCGAGGCAGAGAGGAACTCCTGCTTCCACTCACAGCAGGAAGGATACTTTGCCCCTAAAAGAAGCAAGCTGGCCCCTGGGCAAAGAGAAAAAAGAATAGGAGGGAGGAAAGAATGGAAGGAAGGAGGAGGGAGAGAGGAAGGGGATGGGAGGGAGGGAAGAGACAGAGGGCACAGGCCCCATTTCCTTCCCAGAGCTGTTTTCCTGGTAGGGGAGAAGCGGGAATGTCTGGCTGGGGTTGGCAGAGAAAGGCAGGGCAATCCCCAGGGGACGGGAGGGGGGAGTCTTCTGGGGATGGAGAAGGGGTGGAACAAGGGGTTAGACAATCGCCCAGGCTAATACCTGCTTTTCTCCATCTCTCTGCCCCACTGTCACCTCTTGGAGGGGTGACCATCTGTCCACCCGACCCCGTGAACACTCTGGAACCTCTTCTCCTGTAGGGACCCCTTGCCTCCCACCACCTTCCACAGACACCCTGGAAAAGACCCCTGCCTTGCCCAGACAGCTGGGAGAATGGCCACTGGGGGTTCCAAGACCTGGGCCCCATCTGTGTTCCATCCCAGCCTGCTCCTGGGCAAGCACCCGAGCATCAGTTTCCTCATCTGGGATATGGAGAGAATTCAGGGAGTCTGGCAGGTGCTGGCTGAGACTGTCCTCACTGAGGAGAGCTGGGGGTGCGGCGGGCAGGTGCTGGGCTGTCACCCAAGGGTCAGTCGTGTGAACTCCGCTCCCTGGAAATTCCACGGGGCAGTTGTTCTTTGTCTTATAGGGTCGCTGTGAACTGGAATTGACGATGGCCACGGGGTTCTTGTTCTTATCCGTATCAACCTCTCCCCCACTGGGGTCTCCGATGGAGTGGCTTGACCACACACCCCACAGTCACATCTGGCTTCATGGGGGCAGCCGTGGGTCATCTCAACCCATGGGGTGAAGAGAGCATGAACAGGGAGCACCCTAAGAGCTGGGGGTCTGCAGGGCTGACCAGAGAGGCTGAGGCCTCATAGCGGTGCTCTGGGGGACGGGGTGAGGGGAGGTGTTGTGGGCTTGTGTTGCTGAGCCCATAGGGGGCTCTTCAGGGAGCCCCAGAATCAGTCCCCCAATTCCAGACATCAGGACTCCAGGTTGGGGCAGCCTAAGTTCTGGTCATGGACTGGCGATCCCGACTCCCCTCTCCAGGTGTGGGGTATAGGGAGGAGAAGGGTAGGCTCCAGGGTGGGAGCAGGAAGACTAGGGTGCCTGACACCTTTCCTACTTCCTGCTCACCCACTGCAGGTGAGATACTGAGTCACCTGGAATGACCTTTGAGGTCAGCTTTATTACTGCTCCCATTTTACAGACAAGAAAACTGAGGCTACAAGAAAGGAAGGCCACACCCCTAGTCCAAGTGAAGCTGGGCTTCCTCTGGAGGGAGGAAGAACCCTGGTTTCCCCTCTCTGAGCAGCAGGATAGTGGGCATTCCAGGAGGTGACATGTCCACAATCCCTTCCTTGAAGCCACCCCACCAGGCTTGGAGGACCAGCGGGGACCCCAGCCTCAGGCCCACTAAAATCTCCTGTCATTGAGGTGGAGCCTGAGACACAGAACCAGTCACCCCACATTACAGATAAGCAGGCTCATGTATATGAAAGGTTGCTTGCAGGACAGTGGTCTGAGTTGGGTTTGCCCCTTGTGCCTAAACTCCCCAAACTAACCAAGTCTTGCCCATTCTGAAATCTCCAGTGCCTTCCCTACACCCCCATCAGCGATCACCGCTCTAGTCTGAGTGAACACCCCAGCCTCTTCTGATCCCTGGGCTCACACTCCCAGTGGCTGTCTCTTCTCCACACCCTAGCGGAGTGGGGGTGGTTGTGGGGGGCACACGGGAACTGCTCCCCACCCTGTTAGCCCTGCCTAGTGAAGATCAGCCCCCCACCCCAGGCTTCAAAATCTTGATTCCCATCCTAGGTGGGGGCAGGAGGCTCCTATGGGAGCCTTGGGACAAGGCTGGGAGGTGGAGAGCCCCAAGTAGCTGGAGGAGGAGGCCAGGCCCTGCCAACGGTCTTTGTAGGCAGCCAGCAAGCAGCCGACTTCACCAGGGGACCCTGAACTGGTTTGCATCTGTTTTTTAATTAAATATGGAGCCTGATCAATACAGAAAGGAGCACAGAGGAGGAGGGGAGAGACTGGGCCAGGAGCCAGGGCTTGGCTGGGAAACCCAAGTGACCTTGGCCTCAGTTTCCCCCCTCTGCCCAACTGGTGTACGTCTCTGGCTGGAGTCAAGGAAAGGGTATCCATCACCCGATGGAGGCTGGGTAGGTGGGCAGACTGGGGGGCTTGTGGGAGACCACTTCAAACCTACCAGGTCACACGAAGGTCCATCCATAAGTGGTACAGGCCTCTGGAGAAAGACATGTGGGAGAAAAGTGAGGATGACCATGGGGACACAGAGTATATGCCTACAGGGACACAGAATACATGGCCACAGGGGCACAGGAGTACAAGTCTACAGGGATGTGGTCCACGGGGACACAGTACATGGCCACAGGGACACAGAGTACATGTTCACAGGGACACTGTACATGGTCATGAGGACATAGTGTACATGTTCATGGGGACATAGTGTGCATGGCCACGGGGACACAGTGCTCACAAGAACACAGCATACATGTTCATGGGGACGCAAGGTACTGCTCACGGGGACACTGTGTAGATGCCCAAGAAGACACAGTGTATTGCCCCCGGGACGCAGTGTACGTGCCCGTATCCACACTAGAACACACGCGTGTGCAAACTCTGGCTCAAGGCTGCCTATCTGCCCCCATCCGTCTGTCCTCTGCATGTCAGCACAGGACAGAAGAAAGGGAAGACCCCCATTGTCTGGTAGAGACTGCTTACAGTGACGGGCGCGGGAGATAAGGGACACTTGTTGGGGGTACAGCAGCGGTCTGTGCGTCTCCAAGAGCCCTTGCTCACAGGGGTGAGTCGGGAATGTGTCTGTGCCTCAGCTTCCCTTGTCCAGCGACCACCGCCCCACAGCGCAGAGGAAGCTGCGGAGTCCTGTCTGACGCAGCGCTATGCACATCCGCCATCCGCCGGCCGCTGCAGAGCGAGCCCATGAACCCGAAAGCGCCCGGCTGGTGCGCGCCCGTCCGCCCGCAGCCTTGGCGCCCGCCGCCAGCCCCCGCTGCCCGCCGCCTCGCAGCTTCTTCTCTGCATCCCATCTCCGAAGGCCGGAGGCTGGGAAGATGCCACCCACTCCCAGGAATGGGAGCTGGAGGGTTTTTATGTAGTGCTGCCATTGTGCAGGTGGGGAAACTGAGTCCCAGAGACAGGAGCCACTGCAGGTCACCTGTCTGGGCTCACATCGCTCGGCACCAAGCACCCCCGGGCAGCGGCAGTCTTTGATATGTTTGGCTTGCCCGGCTGTGTGCTGGGGTCTATAAGGGTCGCTGAGGCTGGAAGGTGAGCTGTGCCACGTATTCCGACGGGATTGCGTGGGGCACCCCGGGAAAGACGGGCAGGACCAAATGAGACGCGCGGGCGTCTCAGAAGCGGGGGATCCCTGCCTAGTGACCTTGGACAAGTCGCTTCCCCGTCTGTGCCTTCATTTCCCCAAATGGAGAGCTGGTCCCGAAGAGGGCGCTTCCGGCTCCGGTTTGAGAGCGAAGAACTCTTCTCTCTTTCCCCACCTCCCTCCTGGTTTTCTTTCCCCCAGTTCTTAAATAATTACATCTGTATCGTATACAGATAGATACTAAGTAGATGATACATTGCCTCGGTTCCGAGCGCGGATGGAGCGAGAGGCGCGGCATTACGCAAATCCTCTTGTTTCTCTTCGGGAGACCGACTGCGCTGGATCCCCAAGGACAGGTGCAAACACTTTTATTCTCAAAACACCCACCACACCCGCACCCATACCCACAAGAGAACCGGCAGTTGTGTGGACAACACTAGGTGGACACCGCGTTCCACGCCACCAGGAGGGCCGCTGGCATCCTCCTCCCGGCCGCTGCAAGAGGCTCTCCAGCCGGTGACTTGTCCTTCACTGCGCGGCCTCCCACCGGGTCCGTGGACGTTTGTCACGGGTTCAGACGGATCCGTGTCGGCCTGGAGCCGCAGCGAGCCGGTCGGGAGAGGCAGGTCGTTTTGTAGTGCTCCTGTCAATTTATCCGGGAAGCCCAGACCACGCATGGTTTAAGCACTAGGCTGCTCTCTGAAAGGAGCTGTTGGAACGTGCCAGGTGCTCAGCAGGAGAAAGACCTGGCAACCTGCTTGTCAAAAAATAACAGCCTTGGAACCCCGTGGGGCAGTTCTACTGGCCCTACAGGGTCCCCGCGAGCGCCGTGACTCTGGATTGACTAGGTGACAGTCAGTTTGGGTTTGGTTTTTGGCTGTCAGTGTCAGGAACGCTGGCGGCAGCGGTTAAGAGCTCAGCTGCTAACTGAAAGGTCGGGGCTCCAGCCCACCAGCTGCTCCGCAGAGAAAGAGGCAGCAGTGGCCCCCACGGGAGGTGGGTGGGGATGACAGTGTAGGAACCCTATGGGGCAGTTCAACTCCGTCCTGTCGCTGTGAATGGGAACCGACTGAGTGGCAACGAGCGTCTGGGTACGTGTACCTGTGGATTAATTTCTCAGCCATGGAAAGGACAGGGGGAGCCCCCCTTTTTTTGGTCGTCTCCGTCCCTTTTCTTGTCATGGGTCCCCTTCCTGTCATTGTTACCAAATCTGTTTTCAACTGCGACCACTACAGCTGACTCTTTAACTTTTTTAAAAAAAATAAAAGCTGTGTGTGTGCACACGTGTGTGGGCACGCAGGTGCCTGCATGCACTGGTGTGCATATCTCTGTGTGTGTTGTGCCTGTGTGTTTGCCATTTGGTTTGTCCCTGTGTCAGGCTGCTGATTGGGAGGGGTCTCTGCAGTCAGAGTGTCCCAGATCCCCAACCCCTTAAACCATAGCACCTGCAGATGGAGTGAGCTGGGAAGGGCAGCCCCAGAATCCAAGTGGAAACGCTCTTTCTTTGATAAGTCTTTGAAAGGCTCAGAACTAATTTGAAAATGCGGCCATTAAAATCCCATCAGGGGAGGCCAGTGGGAAGAGGGAAGGAGGGCAGAGGGAGGCGGGATGCAGCTCAGCTGGACTGAGGCCAAAGGTGGGTGAGGGGCCAGCGGACAGGTGGGGGTGCCTGGGGGAGGGGAGGAATGGGGAGAGAGTGCAGAGGTAGGCGCACGGGGACAGGGGCGTAGGGGAGGTCTCCAGGGACCCCCTCCTGCGTGGGGTGCAGCACCTGGCTTAGAACCTTCTCCCGCAGGCCCTCCACCCGTGACCCCCTTTCCCAGCTTTCCCAGATGTCCCAGGTGTGGACAAAGATGACTGTGTACTTGAGGTCACCTTGGGTGACTCACCAAGTGGCCTTGGGCAGGTCACTCACTGCCACCACCGTGTCTCAGGCCTGAGAAGGCCAGAAAGGGGTGCCCAGCCCCCAGGTAGGGGCACCAGTGTTCCCCACTTCTAGGGCTAAGCAGCTGTTGGTGGGAGGGTCATGTTGCCAAGGAAACTGCCCTCAGCACAGCTGGAGCTCAGCTGACTATTGAACTGTCCCCTCGGAGAAAAGCAGCTGGAGCAGGAGGTGGCCCCAGGCGCAGGCATCCCCCACCCTGCTCCTGGCCCCCCCCACCGTGCCCATGTGGACAGACCCACGGGGCAAACAAGTGGGCTTGTGGGTATCACAGGCTGACGGGCTGGAGACTGCAGGACAGAGAGCAGCGTCCAGCTGTTGTCCTTCCCCGTCTATCCAGCCCTCCGGGTGGCCTCACCCTCCTGGTGCACCCCAGTTGTCTCGGCCACCCTCCAAGTGTCACCAACTGGCCAGACACCCAGAGGTGACCCATGGTGGGGGCCTCCCAGCCCCGGCCGAGCTCACACTTTCTCCAGTCCCCAGTTCGGTATGACAGTGGGTGAGGCAAGTGCAAGCGTCTCAGTGGGAGGGCAGCGACACCCCAGCACAGAGCCAGCTGCACCCTCTGTCACCCTCAGTGACACTGGAGAGTGCAGGTGTCTGGACCCAGAGGGCTGAGGAGGAGGAGGGGGAAAGGAAGGAGGAAGGAGGAGCTGGGGGAGGAGGCGGCAGGGGGCTAAGGTGGTGGGGGTTAACTGACGAGACCCCCGCTCACACCGCAGCCACCATCTCTCTGATCTGCTGCGGTGACTGACCTTGGGGCCCGTGGGCTCCCTTGCAGGCTGTGGGTGTATGTTCCTTGCTGGTGGGGGTGTCCTGGAGTTCACTCAGGGTAGTAGCTGCCAGAGTCTCTCTCAGAGGGGTCTTCAAGTCTGGGCTGACCCTCCCCAGTGGCCCAGCACCTATCAAGGTGATGACCCAGGGACATATTTGTCATGTGAAGTACTCCCAAACCTCCAAGGACAGGGGTGGACCAGAGGGAGGGATGGTGACTGAGGGGATGGGGTCCTAGAGGAGACAGCCAGGGCTCTGCTGGGGATGGGGGAAGGCTTTCCTGGGCTGCTGGGCCTTGAGGGATGCGTAGGGGTTCTCTGGTGGGACCAGGTCAGCTCCTTGCTCCTGAAGTCATTTCTCCATCCCTGGCCTCACAGCTGCTTGAGGGCCTGCCCTGAGATGGGGACCAATTTTATGGCCATGCCCCAAGCTGGGCCCAGACTCCAGCTCTTTCCAGAGCACCTTGACTGAGTGCAGGAGCCTCATCACCTTCCCACCAAATTCAAAGCTTTTCTAGCTAACCCTTCCCACAGCCCAGCAAGGTATAGACCAGGACTGAGTCCATTTTACAGCTGAGCAAACTGAGGCTCAAAGTGACCAACACCAGGTGGCTGGATTGCTGGCCCTCATTGGCCCAGGAGTTGTCTTGTGTGGGAGGAGGGTGTCTGTCGACCCCCGAAACGTCCTTAGAGAGGCAGGAAGCAGTAGAGAGAGCAGTTCCATCTGTGCTTTCCCCCTGGCTGACGATGTTCCCAACAGCGCCAGAGGCCCAGTCCGGTCCTGCTGCCCTGGGCTGGGAGGTGGCGGCTTCCCTCTGCCGGTCACAGCTGGGAGTGCAGGCAGGCCACCGTGGCAGTGAGACGCTGAGAGGAGGGGGTGCATCCTCCATCCTTGGGGGCCACTGCCCTGGGAGATCTCCCCAGCCCTCCGGCGCTTCGCTGCACAGAAAAGGAAGCAAGCAGACTAGGGAGCGCTGGAGACGGTGGGCCAGGCCAGGGGGCCAGCACTGCAGGAAGTTCCACCATGAGCACGCTTGCTGGGCTCAGAATTGGGGCTGGGGTCTCCATCTTCTGTTAGGTCTTCTTTGGCCTCCTATTTGAACTTCTGGTGTCCCAAGAACTAGCTGCAGACCCCCTTCACCCCTGGATTCCAGAGACTGTGACAGTGGGGAAGTGGAAGGGGTGTGGACTCCCCGGATTAACTAATTCTTAGCGTGAGATTGAGGCCCCAGCATCAGTCAAGGGTGGAGGGCAGCCAGAGGGACAGTGGGCATCTCATAGCACCCAGATCTTCACTGGCTGGGGTGCCTAGGGAGAGTGGGTTCCTTCGTGTACGTGCTGTCGGCTTTAAAACAGAGACAGGTGGAGAGGAGACACTGTGGTTCTAAATTGGGGGGTCAAAGTGAGCCTCAGGGAGGAGTCATTGGAGCAAAAACCTGAAGGAGGGAGGCGGGAGCCGTGCAGCAAGTTGGGGGAACAGCAGTCCAGGCAGAGGGAATAGCCAGTGCAAAGGCCCTGAGGCTGGCTGGGGCCTGGGAGGAGAGCAGTGTAGCTGGAGCGAAGTGAGTGTGTGTGGATAGGAGAGAAGAACAAACTTGCCCCGTGACAGGCAAGTGGGGAGGGGGTCCCGCCTCAGCATTTACTCAAGTGAGATAGGCTGTAGAGGGCAGATGGACACTAAAGATTGCTCAAAGGAAGTGTTTTTGTCCCCATTTTTCAGAGGGGGTGGCTGAGGCCTGAAAGGGGTGGCTCACCCAGGGTCCCAGAGCAAACTTGCTGTCCCCCAGCAATCACTCCAGCTTCCATAGGAGCCATGGTTGGTGACCACAGCCTGGGGCCACGCCTCACCGCAGGCTGGAAGCCCCTGGTCACGGGGCCCAAGGTTGGACCCCTCTGGGCCACAGCGTCACCTGGGAGGTGGACCCCACAATGGGGCCTGTGGTGCAGATGAAGACAGAGGTGGCAGTGGTGGAGGCGGAGGGTGGTGAGAATGACCGGGGGAGGTGGGTGGCAGGCCCAGTGCACCAGCCCAGGGGAAGGTGACGGTGGTGACGTAGCGGAGGTGAGCGTGGTGGAGGGGATGAAAGTGGGACTGATGGTGAGCGGGTGGGGGTGGTGCTGGGAGCAGAGGTGAAAGTGGGGGAAGTAGCGAGAGCGGAGGAGGTGACAGTGGAGGAGGTGATGGAGGCCGGGGGGACCGGGGAGGCTGTTAGTGGAGGTGATGGTGGGGGAGGTGATGGAGGCCAGGGAGACTGGGGAGGCTGTTGGTGGAGATGATGGTGGGGGAGGTGATGGAGGCCAAGGGGACCGGGGAGGCTGTTGGTGGAGGTGGTGGTGGGGGAGATGGTGGCGGGGGAGGTGATGGCGGGGGTGGTGATGGCGGGGGAGGTGATGGTGGGGGAGGTGATGGAGGCCAGGGGGACCGGGGAGGCTGTTGGTGGAGGTGGTGGTGGGGGAGATGGTGGCGGGGGAGGTGATGGCGGGGGTGGTGATGGCGGGGGAGGTGATGGTGGGGGAGGTGATGGAGGCCAGGGGGACCGGGGAGGCTGCTGGGGGAGGTGGTAATGATGATGGGGTTGCAGAAGGTGCTGGGTAAAGCTGCTCCTGCTGGTGGAAGTGACAGAAGGAAAGGTGGAGAAGATGATATAGTAGAGATGCGACTGACAGTGAAGTCAGAGGGGCATGGAGGTGACAGTGAGGGCGGACCTGCTGGAATGGAGGAAGTGACGGGCAGAGGTGACACTGACGGCGGGAGCAAGGGTGATGGCGGCGAGGGGGGTGGAGGTGACGGTGGAGGTGACGGCGGAGGCCGAGACGATGGCGGAGCGGGAGGTCGCGGTGGGGGCGGCGATGGCGGAAGATGAGGTGCAGGCGGAGGTGATGAGGAGGAGGTGAGGGAGCAGGAAGTCACGGAGGACGCAGAGGTGATGGTGGAGGAGGCCACAGAGGTGGGGCTGCTGGTAGAATCTGCAGGTGGCAGAGGTGGAGGGGACAGTGCCAGGACAAGTGGCAGTGACGTGGACAAGGTGGCAGCAGCTTGGTCCTCATTTCTTGGTGTTGTGACTTCTCCTCCCAGCTCCCTGCGCCCCAGCTCCGCACCCTGGGTGGTTCCTTCTCTTCCAGCCTCAGTTTACACCACTGTAATAGGGGCTCATATGTGCTGCCTCCTTCTGGGGCTGCCTGGATGTGAAGCTCCCTGTTCCCGGCACAGAGTGGGCACAAGGACCCTTAGCCTTTCGGGATCCTGGGCGCTGGGAGGGTACCAGTGGGGGTGTGCCGATGGGGGACTCTGAGCTGCCTCTCCCCAGTAGCCCCGCCCTGTCCCTGCGGGCAGGGCAGCCCGGCCGGTGGGGGAGGGCAGCGGTGACAAAAGCTGCTCTCAGTAAACAGCTCCAACTGGAGCCGATCGATGCCGGGGCTGCGAGGAGCCGTAATTAGATTGGACGCCGGTGAGGGACCGAAGAGCCTCTTTTTGCTGTGATCGACAGGAAAGCGAAGTTTTTTCTCGGTTCCGGCTCCCGGCCCCTCCCCCAGCGTCTCCGCTGAGGCTCCCATTAGCGAAGAGGGGGCCAAGCCAGGACAGGGGCAGGGTGAGAGGGAAGGGTCCTGTCTCACTTCCCCTGCCATCTGGGCCAGGACTGGCTGGGTGACCCTGGGGCGTCTTCCATACTCCGCACAAGTAAGAAAGAAAGCCCTTGCCTTATGAAATTACTGTGCCGGTTCAAAGAACACAGGCTCTCAGGAGTCCCTGGGTGGCACAAGCGTTAAGCGCTCGACTACCAGCAGAAAGGTCAATGGTGTGAACCCACCTAAAGGTGCCTGAGAAGAGAGGCCTGGCCGCTTGCTTGCAAACTGACAGTTACCACGGGGGACAGCACGGGACTCCGCTGAAACGTCAAGGCCTGCAGCCAGGCTGCGTCTGCCTCTGGCTGGGAGTCCGGAAACTCAGCTTTCCTTCTGGCAGAGGGGGACAGAGACCCGGCGACCTGCTCTCACAGGCTGCTGTGAGGTGTGGTCCAGGGGTTCCAACTCACAGAGACCCTGCGCGCACCAGCAGGAAGCCCTGCCCAGCCCCACACCACATACACGGTCACTGTCACGCTTAAGCCCATTGTTGCGGCCTCTGCGTCAGTCTGTCATCTTGTGGAGGGTCTTCCTCCTTCTCGCCGACCCTCTGCTTTACCCAGCCCCCATCAAGATTACAGCCTGGATGACCCTTGAGGGCAGCTCTGCTCTGTCCCATGGCATCACTACGAGTCAGGATTGACTCAGGGGCACACAGAGACTCCTGCGTTGCAAAATACGTGTCTGGAAGTGAATCCCCCCTCCAGCATTGCCTCAGCGAACCTCTCCTACGGATCCCGAATCCATTCCAGCTCGGAGACACCCCATTTCCACCCAGGTCTGCTGATGGATGCCATCGAGTCGGCTCCAGCCCCCAGCGACCTCCCTGCTGCGTCCAGCTCTGCTCGGTCCCTGGGTTCTCTGTGACTGTTCTGCTTGAGCCCACTGTGCTGTGGCCCACCGTGTCTGTCTCTGTCACGGAGCACCCTCCTCTTCTTCTCTGCCCCTGTGCTTACCCAGCACGGTGTCCTTCTCCAGGGACTGGCCCCCCTCTGGAAATGTCTGAGGAATGGGAGGCGAAGTCTCACCACCCCTGCTCCTAAGGAGCACTCCAGGTTGTCCTTTGTCCAGGACAGACCGGTTCCTTCTCACGGCAGTCCACCTTCTTCTTCACCAGCACCACCACTGAGCCCAGTTCCTGGCTTGGACACACTCATCCCACCTCCGTGTTTCCTGGGTCCCCTTTCCCAGCTTGAGACCAGGGCTTCTTCAAGCAGATAAAGTACAAAATACACTCTTGTCCCTCCTCTCGTGTACCAAAGGCCACCTAAGAGGCTGCCATCTGAGCATCTGGGCTCACCTTCTTTCCGTATCGAGACTCCCACCCTCCCACCCTCAGCTTAAGGTCAAATGCAGGCTTCTCCCTGAATCCAGATGCAGCATTGACATGACTGTGTGCCGGGAAGAGAGCCCACACAGAGACCCACACAGAGGACGGGCATAGCATGCCCATCTCGGTGCCTGCTTTGCTCTCTTTCCTGGCCGGGATTTCTGCCCCACTCGGCCCTCCCGGCCTCAGATGGAGTTATTTTCTGGCAGCTCTCGCACAGACCAGGAGCCCTGGCTGCACAGACATTCAGTGACCGAAAGACAGCTGTTCAGACACACCAGCCGCTCTGACTCCACACAAGGACACACCTGGTGGCCTGCTCCCAGAAAGCTGACGGCCCAGAGTGCCCCGCGGGGCCTTCTGCTCTGTCCTGTGGGGCTGTGAGGATTTGCAATGGTGCCCACGTGGCAGCTCGGGCACACAGTAACTAAGGCCCAGCTGAAGGAGACCCTGCCCGGGCCCGTGTCACCCCCACAGTCACTGTCACGGGTGAGACCCTTGTTGCAGCCATGGTCTCAGCCCATCTCCTTGAGGGTCTTTCTCTTTTTCGCCCACCCCCTACTTTGCCAAGCATGACGTCCTTCTCCAGGGACCGGTCTCTCCCGATAACACGTCCACAGCACGTGAGATGAAGTCTCACCACCCTTGCTTCTCAGGAGCACTCCGGCTGTACTTCTCCCAAGACAGATCTGTTTGTTCTTCTGACAGTCCACAGTGTATTCAGTGTTCTTTGCCAACGCCATAATTCAAAGGCATCGATTCTTCCTCGGTCTTCGTTATTCATTGTCCAGTTTTGCACGAACCCAAACCCAAACCCACGGCCATAGAGCCCAGTCTGACTCATAGCGACCCTACAGACGGCCCCCTAGTTTCCAGGGAGCGCCTGGCAGATCTGAACTGCTGACCTTGGGGGTTAGCAGACAGAGCACTTAACCACTACGCCACCAGGGTTTCCCCTGCATTGGAAGCTACTGAAAATACTTTGACTTAGGTCAGGCCTGCCTTAGTCCTCCAAGTGACATCTTTGCTTTTTAATACTTTAAAGAGCTCATTTGCACTAGGGTTGCTCAGTGCAGCATGTCATTGGACTGCTGCTTCCCTGGGTGTTGGTTATCCACCTAAAGAAAATGAAATCCTTGACGTCCATATTTACTCCATTTATTATGTTGTTGCTTACTGGTCCAGCTGTGAGGGTTTCTGTGCTCTTTATTTTGTGGTGTGGTCCGTCCTGAAGGCAGTGGTGTTCCATCCTGCTCAGTAAGGGCTTAAAGTCCTCTTCACTTGCAGCCAGCAGGGTTGTGTCATCTGCAGCACGCAGGTTGCTGACGAGTCTGCCTCCAATCCTGATGCCTCCTTCTTCTTCATATACTCTTGCTTCTCAGATTTTTGCTTGGCATACAGAATGAGTAAGTGAAAGGATACAATCCTATGCCTTTTCTGGTTTTAAATCAAACAACATTATATATGTTTAAATTCTAAGAACATTTCCTTATTTGTCTTCTTTTTTTTTAACATCCTGTTCTTGTTTCATGAATGCAATAGCATTTTCTTTTTTAAAAAAATCTTTTATTTATTTATTGGGATTGAGTGAAAGTGTCAAATCTGGTGTAAATCTGCACACCCGCCTGTGTGCAGCTCCCACTGCTCTCCCTGCCCACCACACCAACAGTATTTTCTTTGGCTGGCTGAGAATATCACCACTTTTCAGGTTACCTTTGGCTCTCTGTTTTGTCTGTGTCTTTCTATTGCATCTATCCCCCTGTTGTCTTTTGTCCTCTCTCTCCCATGTTAGAGGCTTTGCCTAAAATGTCTAATGACGGTCACTCTTATTTCAGCATGAGCCATGAAACAGCCAATTAGGAACTCCCTGTGTTCCTGGTCTGAGGGAGGGGGGCAAGGTGTCAGCTCACACAAGAGCTGAGTGAACCTGTTGTCCCTGGGAAATGAGTCAAAGCACAGGGAACATTCATTTATTTTTGTGGGTATGTGTGGACATTGATCTGCTCTGCCAGCTGGTCTGGAATGTTCCGGAACCAAAATACGCAAATTGGGGGTGCAGACTCAGCAGGCTTCTGGGCCTGGCACAGAGGAGGGACTGGCAGCCAGGCTAGCTAGTACAGCCTGCACCACTGGCTACTTCTGGGATGACTGGGTAACGGGATTGGAAGGAGGCAGGAATCTGCATTCCTTGTAACCCCTGATTGGCGTGTGGGAGAGAAATGGAGAATCCACCAGCCGAGGCAGCCACTGAGCTCATCTTTTCCACCCCCTGACCCCACTGCATGGAGGGAAGGGGTCTGTGGGGACCTGGGGCGGGTCCGCAAGCTTCAGCCCTGCCCTGTCACCCTGAGCCGTTGCTGTCTTCCCTTCTGCGAGTATCTGAGTGGCCCGCCATCCCGGCGAGAGGAGACAGTTCCCACACAGTTTCCTCTCCAAAGCCTCCCTCGGGTCCCTCCAGCTGCCGAGGATCCCCTGGGTGCTGGGAGTAGGCCGAGTCTGGGTCTTAGCCTTCAGATGGGAAGGGGCATGCCAAGGTGTGGAGGGTGCTCCAATGTCAGCCCGGTAAAGACGACACTCCAGGGAAGGGGACGGGGACATGAACTGTCCATGGCTACTCAGAGGCACGGTGTCCCCAGCACCCCAGAAGAGGTTGCTGAAGTTTGTGCTGTACCCCCAAGAAGTTATTCATGAACTCCTTCTTCAATCCAAGTCCATGTTCAGTGTCTGTAAGGAGCCCTAGTGGCGCAACCCTGAAGTGCTGGACATCTGACCGAAAGCTTAGCCAGCTCACCCACTGGCTCCACGGGAGAAAGAACTAGCGATCTTCTCCCATAAAGATCAGAGAAAACCCTGTGGGCAGTTCTGCCCTGTCACATGGTGTCACTAAGAAAACCGAATCAATCAAACGGGGGAAAAAAAAAAACAAACCATTGCTATCAAGTCGATTCCGACTCATAGCGACCCTCTAGGACAGAAACTGCCCCGCAGAGTTTCCAAGGAGGGACTGGTGCATTCGAACTGCTGACCTCTCGGTCAGCAGACCTAGAGCTAACCACTTCGGAACCAGGGTTTCCATTGGGGGTCACTAGGAATTGAAAATTGACTCGACGGCACCCAACAACTGAGTTTTCACGTGGGCCCACCCTCCCAGTGTCCCTCAGGTTTGGGCTGCAGAAGGGAGGGGGGAGGCCACTAATCCCCACGTGCGCCCCTGCGGGCCGGGGAGAGCCCACGGAGGGGAACAAGGAGTCTGGCAGCCTGCGGTGGGGGAGGGGCCAGCGCAGAGGAGGGGGGGAGAGGGCGGAGGCCATGCCTGCGGAGGTGTGCTCACGCTGTGTCCCCTTCTCTGTCCCCTCGCCCTGTCTCCCCTCCCTCTCCGTCCATTTTCTGGTCATGTCTTTCTTTTGCTTATTTCTTCTTTCTTTCTTCTGCTCTCCGCTTCACTCTTCCTGCTTTGTGCTCCTGTCTCTTTGACCTGTGCTGCTGTCTCTCTGCATCCTTGGTCCCCCTGCCGTCTCTCCGCTGGGCCGTCCGTCCCCGGCGCGCGCCGCGCCCGCCGCCCCCCGCCCGCCCGCGCGGTGGCGCTGTCGCCCCGGCCCGCCCGCGCCTGCGCGCCCGCAGCCTGCAAGCGGAAGGAGCAGGAGCAGCAGAAGGAGCGCGCGCTGCAGCCCAAGAAGCAGCGGCTGGTCTTCACCGACCTGCAGCGGCGCACGCTCATCGCCATCTTCAAGGAGAACAAGCGGCCGTCCAAGGAGATGCAGCTCACCATCTCGCAGCAGCTCGGCCTGGAGCTCAACACCGTCAGCAACTTCTTCATGAACGCGCGGCGCCGCTGCATGAACCGCTGGGCGGAGGAGCCCGGCGCCGCCCCCGGGGGCCCGGCCGGCGCCAGCGCCGCCTTCTCCAAGGCCTGAGGCGCCCCGGCCCGGGCGCCCCGCGCCCCCCGCCTCTCCCCGCCCCCGTCCTGCCGGCCCGGAGACTCGGCCCCCAGGGGGCGCCCGGAGGAGGCTATCCGAGCCCCCCACCCCCACCCCACCCAGGGCGGGGACGCGGGACACCCCCCAGCCCAAGTGCACAAAAAGGGCCCCCCTCCTTCCCAACCCCCTCCAGGCCAAAGGAAGTCCTCCCCGCCCCCCCCGCCCCAGGGGGGGGCGCCGACAGAAAGGGGTTCCCCAGCCCCTTCTCCAGTCAGGACGCCAGGGGGCCTGGAGGAAAGCCAGGACTCGCTGCGTTGTCCCCTAAAGCGGGTCTAGAAGCACACACTAAAAATATAAACCGGGTATTTAAAAAAAAAAAGGAATTTTAAGGATAGCCCTTCCTCCCCAGTCCCCCGACCCCCGGGGAGGGAGGCCGGAGGGCCGCCCTGCCCTCCCAGCCTGGCCTCCGGGAGGAGGCGCCCTGTGGCTTCCTTGGCCCCTCCTCCGAGGACTAAGCCCCTCTCAACGTCGCCCAAACCTTCATCTAGGGGATGGGCCCTGAAGAGTCCCCACCCATGCCACCGGCCGACACCCCAGTCGACGGGCAGAACTGCCCCCCAGCCGAGAACTGAGCTGCCCCTCCTAGCGGCCAGGATTGCTTGTGCCAAGAATTGCCTGCCTTAAAGTCTTGGGGGGCGGCCTCGGCAACCGCCCAGCACCCACGGGCGAGCACCCTACCCCACCCCGTCCCAGACCGGCGGGAACGGCGAGCTCCGACATGCGGGTAAATTCCAGACGCCTCCCCTCCCGTCCTCTCCCCACCACGCCTCCTTGCAGTTCACTTTACATTTTAGGCACCTTGATGAACGACACACAGGGAAAGACACAACCAGGAGACAGAAGGACAGATCCAGATTCCACGGGACGCCAACCGGAGGCAGCGCCGGAGCCGCCCATCGGGTTTCCCTGCCGCTTGGACCCCTCCCCACCCCACCTCCCGGCCCGGGCTCAGGGGGGCGACGGGGCGGACCTTGTGTTTGTCCTCTCTCTCCGGAGAGAGGAAGAAGATGCTGAAGAAGGTGGAATCTGTTTGCTCCATTTTTGCCAAAAAAAAAAAAATTACAAGGGAGAAGGGTCAGAAGTAAAGACGAACCCCTCTCCCGCACCCCCCCAGTCTTCTCTGGGTGACCTCCATGGCTGGTAGGCAGCTGGACCCGAAGAGCCCACTGCCCCCTCCCCTGGGGTTCAAAATGCGGAGGCTAGAAGGACCCCCCCTCCACCCTGCCCCATCTTCTGCCTCCCAGGGAGGGGGCCACCCCCCCTTGAGAATGCAAAAGACGTTTCCGGTGAAATGCCCCTTCGCCCCCACCCCAGGTAAAGGCTACCTCACTCAAACGTTCACATCTGTGATTGGACAAATCACGCCTGATACCAAAGATTTCCCCCCAGGACTTGTGCTGGATGCTGGAATTCCCTCACCCCGGACAGACAGGTGTCTGTGAGCCCTGCTCCCTGCCAGAGAGTGAGAGATGCGCGAGCGAGAGAATAGTGAGGTCGATGAGTGCCTTTTTCTTGAACCAAAGATGTGTGTGGCGTGTTCTCTTGTCCTTATCGACTCACTATTCCTGCAGGTTTTTAAGCGATTGGATCTGAGTGAAGCTTCTAGAACTTTTGGGTATTGGGGCAGAATCCTAAAAGTCAAAGCCTCCCTTCCTGATCAGCAAATCTCTCCCCACAAAGCACACACATGTACACAGTATACACACAACACTGTATACATTCGCCATACACACTGCACCCCACACACACACAGCCTGGTCACTTCTCCTTTTCGGGGTGTCCCTGGGCACTGGCAGCTCCATTTTGAATGGCCGTGACCCCTTTAACCCATTGCCCCCTAAACCTGGCCCCTCTGTTTCTTCCCTCCCCACCCCCCAGCCCCGCTCCACTCCACAAGCAGGACTGACTCACCCCCTGGGCACCACAGACCAGGACCCGAGAGACTTCAGAGCCGTGTGTTAGTGTCTTGGTTTCTTTGAAAATCAAAAGGAAAGAAAGAAAATGTCTTAGTATCTGATATCTTTGTCTTACTCCAGTGTGGCTGTAAAATAGTGTTGGAAGTATATTTTTAGGGAGGAAGGGGCTGCCTTAGTCCTGATTCCCTCTGGCCCCATCCCCTTCCCCTCAGAAAAGGACTCCTGGTCCTGGCCGTGGAGGCCTCGTGGCCCGTGGGCTCAGCTCGGGCTCTGGCCAAAGGTCGGCAGTCTGAACCCACCAGCAGCCCCTCGGAGCCCGTCCTGTGGGACACTCCTGCTGGGCCCTACGGGGTCAGTCAGGGCCCCATGGCTCCCCTCGCTCCTGGCCACAGGTCCTCTCTGATGCCCTCTGCTGGGCGGCTGCTGACAAGCCAGTTGTCCTTCTTTGTCTTCAGACCCAAGTGTCCAGTTCTAAGGTCTGTCACGTGCTCGTTTGTGCCACAGGACAACAAGGAATTGACTGGGGACTGTGCTGCTCATGCAGTGAGATGAGGCCTGACAGCCAGACCGGGTCACATGCCACTGACTCACTTAAAAGAAGTGTTCCCAGGGTTCCTGGATCTTTTACACTCGTAACACACGTACACACATGCTGACACACACAGAGACACATGCACACACGTGCACATACAGTGCAGTGCATCTATACACAACCCTCATACACTGATGCACATACATGTACCCAGACAGATGCACAGATACACGGTGCAGTACATAGGTACACACAGAACCCTCACACACTGATACACATACACACGTACACACACCCCAGCTCCAATCCCTCACCCCAACCTGACCAGCCCCGTCTGCCAGGACCTCCTGCCAGCCCTTCCCCGTGGCCCCTTCAACCCCCAGCCACGTACCAGTCCCCTGCCCCGGGTCTCCCCAATACCCAGCTAGATGCCACATACCAAAGATCATTCTCCACTCTGGGAAGGATGCCTCCAGCACAATTCCTTTGAGCCTTTGACAATTTTCTCTGAAATACCTCAAAATATTTAATGTATAGTTTATGTGAGTTTAAAAAAAAAAATCCTTAGCTAGTTTTTGGAACATGTGACTTGAAGCTTTCTACCGTTAAATTATAATTTTGCAGACGATGGCATGTGGTTGCTTTGATGAGTTCAGTGGGAGACACAATGAATGTCACGGTGGTGGTGGGAGATGGGTGGTGGTGGGAGAAGACAGGCAGCGTGGGCGAGAGAGGCTGCGAGTGAGCGAGGGCACAGAGGGCCTGGGCAGTGGCAGGTTTCTTATTTAAACCAAGTCCTTTAGGAAAGAGAGAAAGAGCGAGGTGGTAAACCTTTGTGTTCTCTGGTGTGTTGTCTCTTGTTTTTTCAGAGTCGTGTCCTATAAGAGTATTTATTATTCTATGTGTTCTGTGTTCAAATGTAATTTAAGAGAAAAAAAGGAAAATGAAGAAAAAAAGACAAAATGGAATTTGATGCATGACTAATGTACCCTTTTTAGAAGCTGATGTAATAAGTGAGGGTTGGGGGGGCGGGATGGGGCGGGGCCATGGGGTTGTGGCCCCTGGTTTCCATGTGAAATCACCTCTGTACTTCATGTGCGACTTGGTGCAGTTTGGGGGTCCTTTGTGCTGCCTCGTATCCCTGTCCCCCTTCCATGGAACACTGTGTGGTGCCAGGAGGTAGGGAGAGAGGGAGGAGGCAGACGGGGCAGGCAGCAAGTCTGAGCACCAGACCCAGGGCCTCCTCCACCCCTCCCCTGCGCCCAGACGCCACCTGCCTGCCCCAGCCTCCCTGATTCGGGGGCGGGGGCACATGTGTGCCATCGCTGTCTTGAGCCAGCCCCCCACCTGGGTTGGCTTTACTCTAGCATGCATTCCGAAGTGTCTTGTTTAGAGGAGAGAGACAATCAACCATCTGAGTCTTGTCGCCTGGGGTGGTGGGGGCTGAGGTGTGCCCCACGACATCCCCGTATCTGAAGGGTCCTCTGGCTCCAGTGGACACCAGCCCATATTCCAGGACACTGCCCTCATTCCACCCAGGCCCCCGTGGCCCTGAGCTAAGTGTAGACTGCTCCTTCCACCCAACCCAGGAGGTGGGACACCTCCCTCCCAGCCCCGTTCGGAGCCTCTGGGACAATGTCTCCCTGCCCGTGAGCCCTCTGGCAATGAGGCTAGGTCCCTGAGCCACTGCCAAGCTCCTGGAGGTGCAGACCTAGGGAGCCTGCTTTGGGCTCCTTGTAATTCCTTCCTCGGAAGGCCCAAAGGGTTCAGGGATAGGGCAGGAGGGAAGAGACGGGAGGGCCCACTTTCCAGAACAGCTCCTGGTTGTAGGGGGAAGGTTGGAAGTCCCTCACACCCATTAGGAGTTCCCAGACTGGACCTGGAGCTGAGGGCTCACCCAACCTGTAAAGACAGCAAGGTGGAGGGTGTGGATGCCCAGGGCCCCTCCCACTCAGCCCCTGCACTGCCTGGGACTTGGACCATTTCACATTGTCCTTGAACCGTGAACAGCCCATCCGACTTCCAGGACCCCTTCTCGAGACCCATTCAGACGGTTACCAAGGGGTGGTCTTTGGTTGAGGGGCTGTCACAGGTGGGATAAGAGGGGCCGAAGAGGCCACATGGTCAGAATCTATGTGGAGATACTCGATGGGTTATCTATCCAAAGGCTGACTCCTCCACCCCAATGCTAGAGGGAACAGAGACGCCCTCTCTGCTCCCACTCTCGGGCAACAGGCTTCAAACTTTAAAAAAAAAAAAAATCATTCTTGACCATTGCTGTGTTGGGTTTGTTGTTTTGTTTTTCCTCAATAAATTATTTTCCAGACACTCAACTGGGTGTGTGTGTTGGGTAGATGGAGATGGGTACAAGACAGGGAGCAGTGGGACGCATCCACCGCCAAGATGGGGGGGGAGGATGGAGGGAAGAGGGCCTCTCCCCTCCCAGCCCACCCTTCTCTGAACTCCACTGTCTTCTTTCATCACTGGGCCTCGGTGAGCCAACCTCCACACTGCCTCCACCTTCCACGGGGCACAGCTAAGAATCAGAGAAAAAAGCTCAGTGCCATTGTGTCATCCAAGACCTGAGATGCAAATATTGTCGGATCCTGCCAGTTACACTCAGAGAGTCTAAGGTGTATGGTGGTTTATTTGAAAGGAAGAAATCAGGACAGGCCGTGGAGGGGGGGAGACTGGATGGCGCCAGAATTGGAACACACAAACTTCTCTGGAAGAGCCAGCCGGCAGACAGTGGAGCATCCAAGGCTGTTGAGCAGAATTTGCTGGGTACCCTTAACTCTCCTTTGAAAGCAATGAAGCTTCATCTACATTATTCCATGGTGAAAGGGTAGGGAATTCTCAGACGCAGGCACTAGAGGTCGCTGTTTGGGGGGGTCTTAAAAACCAGGAAAGACAGCGGGTGGCATCACAAAAAGAAATGTAGGGCAGGGTTAGGGTTAGGGGAGCCCACAGGAGTTATCGGCCACATGCGCCACAGTTTATTACAAAAACCAAAGGACGCAGACCCCTCATCCTCTGGGGAAGGCCTCCTGATTCCGAGTTAACTCCTCCTAACTCCAGGCAGTTACTCATTCTTTGGAGGTGACGGTGGCAGCTCTTCCACAGCGGACTGGAACTGGTCCTCCGTGGTGGTTGGCGGCCACTCCGCGGCTGACGGCTCCCTCTCCACGGACGGGGGTTCAATCTCCATAGGCTGAGTCACAAAGGATTCTTCTGTGTGGGATTGTGAAGTCTCTGGCACTGGTTCTGTCTCCTCATTGGCAAAGAATTTGTTTTGCCAGATGAATGCCCATGGCGGTTTCCAGGTCCTCCACAACGAAGGCCCTTTCTCCAGGGGTCTATCCTCAGGGGGCGGCTGGTCCGAAGGCAGTGCCTGGCCTTCCAAGGGTGGCAGCGGGCTTGCATTAGCTGATGGCAGGCTTTCTTCAGGCAGCGGCCCCCAATCCTTCAAAGATGACCTCTGTCCAGGGGGCTGAGACCTATCCTGAGAAGAACGTGGCCTTTGCCCGGGTGAAGGTGACCTATCTCGAAAAGAAAATGGCCTCTGCTCAGATGAAAGTGACCTCATGGTAAAGGGTGACTGTGATCGGTTTCTCAGGTCAGAAGGAGTTTGTCTCTCCACAGGAAAGAGTGAGTTCTGCAGGGTGACGGTGTGCCCCTCTGCAGAGTGTATCTTTGCCATATGTGGGTGCTTCCTCCTTATCAGGAATGACAGCTTCCTGGGATGCCAGCTTGACTCCCTGAAGCCCAAAGACATTTCATCTTCGGAGGGAGGCTGCTCCTCATTCATCAGCTCGCTGTTGGTGTCCCACGCCCTCCGCAGGATGGTGCCCTGAGTGATGAGGTTGGCATAGCCCTCGCGATGGGAAAAGGCATAGCTGGAGCGCCGGAAGGGGGACTCACGCTGTAAGTACTGAATGGCCTCCATTGTGACTTCCTCACTTGGGGGCTCCTCCACCTGTACAGCAAAGGGGACAGCAGGGGCCATCAGGTTCCTACACTCTTTGGATTGGTCTGGGGGCCACCTGTCCCCAGTGGAAGCAACCCAGAGCCCTTGACCTCTTTTGGTCAGGCTCCTTCCTACCCTAGTTGAGTAAACCAGAGTCCTTCCCTAGGACTTAACTGCAGAACAGCCAATCAGAGTCCTTCCCTGGGACTTAACTGTGGAACAGCCAATCAGAGTCCTTCCCTGGGATTTAACTCTGGAACAGCCAATGAGAGTCCTTCCCTGGGACTTAATTCTGGACCACTGACTGGGTACCTCAGGTGCCCTCTGGTGGCAAAGCCAGCAGAGGTAAGCCTGGAGCAGCCACAGTTCCAGCGTGTGGCAGGTGGCCAGAGCCAAGGACAGACAAGCAGAAGGTGGCAGGTTTGTGGTCATGTCTTGGTCCACCACTCCAGTCAATTCCAGATCCTGTCCCAGCTGACCTTCCACGTCTTGGCTCTGTGAGGTGCTGAGTTACCCCTTTCACCTCCACTACCCAAGGTCACTTTTGTCACCTCTGTCCCCCAGCCCATCTGAACCTGAGCTGCCCTGCTGAGGACCCCCACATGCTGCTGTCACAGGGTCCCATGCTGGATTTCCACACCCACACTTTTCTGGGGCTCCATGTCTCCAGCTGATGGGGTCTCAGGGGTGTGCTATGGGAGCCCCACGCCAGGATGGCCTCACCTTGAGGCGTGACTTGATGGCCTGGTAGATGATACGAAGGGCCAGGACTGACAGTGTGCTGAGGGACACATTCAGCAGGATGACCAGCAGGGCCAAGGGCTCAGACAACACGTTGCGATCAGCGTCTGGGAACAGGGGCAGGTCAGGGCTCCGCCTGGGGAGGAGGCACCCCCAGAGCCCCTCAGGTTGGGTGGGACCCTTCTGTTCCCTTTCCTGGAATGTCACTAGCCCCCAGGATACCTCGGCATAAAGAAAAAACATGTGCTGGGAATGCTGTCTCCAAAAACGTGTGTTGGGAACAGCTGAACCGGCGCATACTCTGGGCACACTGTCAACCCCAACAGCAACAACAAAGACACTATTCTAAAAAAAAATGTACTGGAATCTAAACCTCATACACACGGAGGGCGCCCCAGTAGCACAACGGGTCAGGCGCTTGGCTGCGAACCCAAAGATCGGCGGTCACCCCACCAAAGGCTTCTCGGGAGTAAGGCCTCACCCTGCACCTCCATAAAGGTCCTGACCCTCAAAGGACGTGAACAGAGCCTTCACCAAGGAAGACATCGAAGCAGCCAACAAACACTGAGAAAGGTGCCCCCATCACTGACCAGTAACAAAGCCACAGCCACCACCTGTGGGGTCAGTTCAGCTCATGGCCACATGACAGGACAGACAGCTGCCCCGGGGGATTTCCAAGAAGCGGCTGGTGAATTTAAACCGCTGACCTTCCGGTTAGCAGCAGAGCTCTGTATCACTGCGTCACTAGGGCTCCTGTGAGCCATCAGAGAAATGCAGATCGAAACTACAATGAAAGACCAACTCACCCGGCTTAAAATGGCCCAGATTAAAAATTGGTAATAACAAGACTGTGAGGAGATTGGAAACCCCTGCTGATGGGAGAAGGCCGGGACACAACCACTGTGGAAAACGCTATGGTGCTTCCTGAGAACAGCTGGAAACAGAAGCGCCCTATGATCCGGCACTGTCGCAGCTAGGGGTGTGCCCTAGAGGCGTAAGAAAGGTGTAATGGACAGACATGTCCGCATGCTTATCACGGTGCTGGTCACAACAGCGAGAAATGGACCCTGGTAAAGGAACGACCGGCAGACGGATGGCAAAGTGAAACGCAGTGCGGATGTCCCTCAAAACCCCACACAACAGCAGAGGAGAGTGAGGAGTCCGCAAAACACGAGACCAACACGGGTGGGCCTGGAGAGCACCACGGTGCATGGAACAGGTCAGCTGCTGCATCAGCCTCTTTTGTAAAGAGACAAGAGTTGACACATACAGAGAGCCATGTTCAGCAGTGGTCACCAGGAAGAGAAGCGGAGGGACAGGGACGCTGGTTGGTACAGGCTTGTTATTTGGAGAGATGGGCAGGGGGGCACTGAGAGCGGGCACAGCGAGCCCAGCCTGACCAGAGGAAGTGACGTCACTGAGAAGCACTCCAGAGAAAAGAATTCTTGCCCCAAAGAACCTGACATGCACAAGAGGGCCACAAATCCACCAGAGAATGAAAACGAGTTGAGGGTCACCCAGGGAGGGTGTGGACGCACAGCATGGAGGCGAGCACAGGGGCACGTGGCCCTGCAGGTGGAGGTGAGCGTGGGTGCCTGGGGCCCTGCAAGTGCCATGGTTAAGGGCTGCCCGCAAGCTGTGCTTTCCACAGGTGTACATGCCTGTGAGAACAGAAAGAACAGTCTGTGTGTGTGCGTAAACACAGATGTGTGTAGGCAGGCACACACATCCACTGACAATATGACTATGGGTACTCTACAGACCTAACTAGACACCTTCCAGGATCGGTTTTCTGGCTCCAAAGGCTTAGAAGCACAGTCTTGTGGGACAACTCAGTCTCCAGGCACAATACCACTCAGAGTTCACGCCTGCATCCTAGTGAAGCAAGCATCTGGGGTCTTAGAAGCCTGTGAGCAGCCATCTGTGATACCACTTTTCATCTCTGTCTGGTGCAAAAGAGTAAGAAGGTGACCACAACCACAGAGAAGAAAGACATCCAAGGTCCAGAGCTTACACAAGCCGTGACGTCAACTTTCCTGAGACCAGAAGAACTAGATGGTGCCCGGCCACCACCACTAATGGATTTGACCAGTGACACAACAGACGATCCTGGGGAGAATGGGAGAAAAACGCAGAATAAAACTCAAGTTTGTAAAACTGGCTGGCCTAATGGACCGCCGGGACCAGAGGACTCCCTGAGGGTATCACCGTGGCTGGAGCCTTTGAACCTGGAACCCAAACTACCCCCTGAGATCACCTGCTAACAGAAACACAGAGCAACACACAAAATAAGGGACATTACCCATCAGACGGGTCCTGTACCAACAGCAAGAAGGAAAACAAAGAAAAACACCTGCAGGAGTCCAAGAGGTCAGCGTTTAACGCAAAGCAAGATGAGAAGCTGAGGGTGTGGGAGACTAGAGTACCAGAAACGGAACAACCAGAACACGATTACAGAGAACACTGATCCGGTCCAAAATGTGTAACTCACGTCATCGATCCATTTCTGCGGAAACTGTCAAAGGGGAGCCAAACTTTCTTGCTAAACTGTCACCAAAACCCTAGCCTATAACTAAACTCACTGCCATTGAGTCAATTCCAACTCACAGGGACTCTATAGGACACAGAAGTACCACCCCCGAGTTTCCAAGGAGTGCCTGGCAGATTTGAACTGCCGACCTTTTGGTGAGCAGAAGTCCCACATAACCACTAGGCCACCAGGGCTTCCAGCTGTCACCAAAAACACAATAAGATTATATGTTGGAAGATTCTATGAGGCGGTTCTACTTTGTCACACGGGGTGGCGAGGAGTCAGAACAGGCTCAGCGGCACTTGATGACACGTTCAGAGGAAGTAAATGTCTGTTTCTTAAAACCAGCAGCTGGCGACACTTCGTAGTGACAGTTCTGGGAGACTCTGGGAGGACCCCGGGGCTCAGCTGGCCCTCTGTCAGCAGAACCCTCCAAGCCCATGTGCAGGGGACCCCCACATCCCGTCAGGGGGCCCGCCAGCCCCACCCACATGGGGGTCCTTACACAGGAAAGGGAAGGTGTGAGACGAGACCTTGAAAAGCCAGAAGCTCTGGGTGGCGTAGGTCATGATGGCGTAGCAGGTGAGGCTGAGGCAGATGGCCAGCACGGTCAGGATGGTCCAGTACCTGGTGATCAGCATCACCTGCACGGAGAGACGGAGTCGAGCTGGTGGGGCAGGTGGTGCTACTGGGGGCTGGTACTGGGAGCCTCAACCTGTGCCTGGGTCTGTGGCTCCGAGGCCCCAAGGCTCCCAGTGTTACCTCCATGGTGACGGAGAGCAGGCCCGACACTGCAATGATGACAGCAAAGGACTGGTGGTCACTGAGGCTGGAAGGCCCTCCTGCATCGTGACAGGCTAGCAGGGTCACAAAGAAGTTGATCAGGGACGTGGCCACACCGTGGGCCAGGGCTTGGACGAAGACCCAGTAGTTGAAAAGTTCTTCTTTCTGCCCCGCCATGTATAGCTGTGGCATCTGCAGGCTCCTCTCGGCGCTCACATCCTGGCCGGAGAAGGGAAGGGAAGAGACAGGGACGGGGGGCAGGCTTGGGGGGCAGGCTTGGGGGACAGGCAGGGGCCCCCATCAGAGCTCTTGACATTGAAAATGAATTACAAAGAAATAAAATGTAAAATTCTATTCCTACATTTTGATCCAAGACTCTTGACAAAGCTCCCAATTAAAAGGGGGAAAAGTGTGGAACAGAATTTAAAATTCTATTCCGTGTACAATCAGAATGCTCCTCAGAAGCAAAGGTGGTGAGACTATTTCTCATATACTTTGGACGTGTTACCTGCAGGGACCAGTCCCTGGAGAAAGACATCATCTTTGGTAAAACAGAGGGTCAGCAAAAAAAAAAAAAAGAAGAAGAAGAAGAAGAAGACCCTCAACAGGTGGACAGACACAGCGGCCGCAGCAATGGGCTCTAACGCAGCAACAGCTGTGGGCACGGCGCAGGACGGGGCAGCACTGCCGTTTTCTGCGCCCAGGGTCGCTATGAACTGGAACCAACCTGACAGCATCTGTAAACAACCTAAAACTATAAATACCCCCTGCAGTCTTTTTAAAATTAGATGTTTAAAAAAGGCACTGCCACGGAGTCGATTCCCACTTCCGGTGTCGGAGCTGCCCGTGGAGTTTCTAAGGAGCGCCGGGCGGATCTCAACAGGCAGCGGCTGCAGCACCACCCGCTGCGCCACCAGGCTTCCGACCAGGCCGCACAGCTCCGTTGTGCTCTTTTGAAAAACTGCATATGTCAGATTCAAGTGGGCCACCGGTACTTGAGAGGTGACATGAGGCCTCAGAGGGCAGTGAGCTGCCGTCCACGGTCGGAGGACAATTTGGAAAAGCCCAGCAACAATGGCCACACAACATGGAGAACGTGACCTTTGTCACCAAGCCATAGGTTGAATTGGTTGGACTGGTGTAGGCTTTGCTGTGCATGAAATGATTTCTTAAAAAATGAGAAAGCGAGCCTCACTGGCAACGGTGTGTGACCCGTGGCCATCCCACCGCACAGCACAGAGACGGCACACTTCCGTCACTGTGGAAAGTTTGGGAGGTGCTACTCCAGGGGACTTAGCGGGGGCCTCTCGGGGCTGGGGACCAGCACAGAAGGCCCTTCTCCCGCGTGTGCAGACAAGAGGACGGTAGGGCCAGGATTCATTCCAGGGGGGCTCCCTCAAAGAGGGGGGCAGAGCAGGAGGGCTCCATTCACTGGCCACAGAATCAGGCTGGACTCTGCTTAAATGGCCTCAAGCAGGCAGAGGGCCAACCTCTAGGCCCCACCCGAACCTCTGCCAGGGCCCGGTGGTCTCCCAGGCCTGCCCCACCAGGTCCCCTGACAGGCCCCGAGGGTGAAGACGGGAGCAGAGACACTCACCTGCTCGAACAAGCCGATGGAGAGCACGGGGAGAGTGGAGTAGAGGAGGTTGAAGAGCGCCAGGAACCAGCCCTCATACAGCGGCTGTGGGGGGCCGGGGGAAGGAGAGCTCAGCCGGGGAGGTCAAGGGTCACAGTAACAAGACACCAGGAACAGAGGCCTGTCTTTCAGACAGGGGCACACAATCCCAAAACTGCATGACACTTGAGACCCCAAGAGATAGATGGTGCCCGGCCACCCCTAGTGAGTGCCCTGACAGGGGACACAACACTGAGTCCCTGACGTAGCAGGAGAAAAACAGGTGTGAAGAACTCAGACTCTATTACAGAGACCAGGCTTGATGGTCCAACAGACTGGAGGGCCCCCAGAAGACATGGCCCCCAAACGCTGCGTTAGCCCAGAGCTGAGACCATTGCCAAAGCCAACTCTTTAGACCAAGACTGGACTGGACACAGGAGGCTAACTGGGAAACTCCTGTCCAGAGGGAGATGAGGGCAGGGGGGACAGGGCTGTTTGAGTGGACATGGGAAATCCAGGGTGGAGAGGAAGAGCGTGCGGTCACAGGGTGGGGAGAGCAGCTAGACTCACACCGCAGTGTGGGCGAGGTTTTGTAGGACAAACTGACCTGCACTGTAAACTTTCACTGACAGCACAATAAATCAGCAAAAGAATAAATAAACCCATTTTGACCTCAGGAGCCCCACCGAGCTGGCCAGGCACCTGGGGAGTATTCCCAGTGAGTTAGAAAGCTGCCCTCTCGAGGGGGGAGGGTTTAGATTAGATAGTTGATAGAAACTTCGTTGGGTGAAATCTGGGACAGTACACATTAGAAAGAAGATCAATATTAACTGGACTTTAACATAACATGATTACTCTCCCCATCTTAATCCAATATTACAAGGACAGAGTAGCTGGGGTGGGGGGCCGGGGACCATGCTCTCAGGGGAAATCAAGGCCAATTGGCACAACTAGCATTTTGCTGAGAGCCCTCTGCACCCCACATTGGTGAGTGGCATCTGGGGTCTTAAAGGGTGCCAAGCTGCCATCTGAGGGTACAGCAAATGGTCCCAACTCAGCAGGAACAGATGATCACCAAGAAGCAAAATGACATGGGGGAAAGGGAACCCAAAAGACAGAGGGACCCACATGAGAGGGTGACTACATTGACTTATGACTGGAAGAACCGGATGGCACCTGGCCACCACCAGTGATAGCCGTGATGGAGCTCACAAAGTTGAGTCTCACTGCCAACACAAGAATAAAAAGGGGTGCCCTCTGAGCACTCCATTAAAAGAGTGCATTTGATGGTCCTCAGGCCCCTGGCCCCGATGCTGCCCCTGCCCCAAAAATCATAATGAAGGGCAACTCTTGGACAGGAATGGATTGGACTTGGCGACACAGAGTGACCATATCATGTGTGCACTTTACGGTTCTATGCATCTATAGGATGTCATCTTGTGGACCTCTTACTGCAGGTAGGGGAGTGGGTGGAGAGGAGGGGATAGGAGATTGCTGGGAGAATAAGACATGTATGGAGCAGAGAGGAAGAGTGTGCTGTCACCAGGCGGGGAGAGCTGTGGGAGCTGCGTCTAGGTGGGCAGGCAAATTTATATGAGAACGTACATTTTCATTCAGTCATAATAAAAAAAAAAAAAAAAGAAAGAAAGAAAGAAAGAAAGCTACCCTCTAAGCGAGGCTGGGGCTCAGACCAGGGCTGAGCTAAAGTGGGTTTCACAAAGGCGAGGGAGCAGGGCAGAGAGAAACACGCAGAGCTCTGTCCTACTTCGTTCAGGACCTCTGAATTGAGTGTGTGCATGTGCCTTCTTTTTTTTAAACCGAATCGCTTCAATAAAGGGCTGTTGTTGTTGTGTACCATCGAGTCACTTCAGACTCACAGTGACCCCACAGGACACAGCAGAACTCAGCAGCGGTTACGAGTTCGAATCCACCAGCTCCTCCCGGGAAACCCGACCCACAGGGCGGTTCTCCTCTGTCCCACAGCGCTGCCAGGAGTCGAGGCCCAGCGGAGGGCAAGGGGCTTTTTTCTAAAAGCATTTCCTGGAGCAGGCCACCAGGCACTCGCCCTCGGCGCTGCCAGTGGGTGCAAAGGCTAAACCTTTGGGCCACAGGACCCCTCACCAAAGGAAACGGGGCCGGCTGGAAGGGGCGCCGCGGGACAGGGTCCGGACCCCAGCGCGTGCGCGCCCCCTGGGCGGCCCCCGGCCTCCGCGCGGCCCGGCACCTGGGCGCTGAAGCCGCTGAAGAAGGCGAACCAGATCTGCGCCATCATGCTGGCCACCGTCTTGTAGATGAAGTAGCGGAGAAACTTGCAGGTGCGCAGGTAGGACCAGCGTCCGTGCACCAGCAGGAGGCGCTGCAGGAAGCGGAACTGGGCCACCACGTAGTCGCTGTTCTGCACCGCCTGCATGCCCTCCTGGCCCGCCAGGCCCACGCCGATGTCCGCCGCTGCGGGGCCAGCGCGGGTCGTGGGCTGGGCCACCCCGCGCGCCCCCTCCCAGCGCCCCACCCGCCGCGCCGCCCCGCGCGCCCCCTCCCCGCGCCCCACCCGCCGCGCCACCCCGGGCGCCCCCTCCCCGCGCCCCACCCGCCGCGCCACCCCGGGCGCCCCCTCCCCGCGCCCCACCCGCCGCGCCGCCCCGGGCGCCCCCTCCCCGCGCCCCACCCGCCGCGCCGCCCCGCGCGCCCCCTCCCCGCGCCCCACCCGCCGCGCCGCCCCGCGCGCCCCCTTCCCGCCCCGCCCTGCCCCGCTCCGCCCCCAGGACCGTCCCTGCCCTCTGCTCACTCTTGATCATGTTCACGTCGTTGGCGCCGTCCCCAATGGCTAGGGTCACGACGCGCCGGTATTTCTGGATAAGCTTCACGATCAAAGCTTTCTGCTTGGGGGTCACCCGGCAGCAGATGACCGCCTGGCAGTGCACGGCCAAGTCCACGAAGGCCCGCTCGCGCCTCGCCTCTGGGCTCTCCGGGGGCTTGGCATCCCCTGGCCGCAGCGCCTGCCGCACACTCCGCACCCGCTGCACCAGGGAGCGCCACATTTGAGGCAGCCGCCAGCTGGGAGAGGCAGCCTGCTGCTGGTTCGCCTCCTGCCAGAACTTGTGGGTGCCAGCGCTCTGGGTCTGGGACTTGTCCATAGAGGCCGGGATCAACAGCTGGTCCTGGCCCCGGGGAGCAGGGGCTGAGTCACACTGCCTGCAGCCCCGCGATTAACGCTCCTCCCGCAAAGCCCGCGGAAACACAGTTCAGGTGTCCTGAGCTTCCTGGGCACCCCACCTCTGCCCAGACTCGTCCGGCCTCACCCCCGGGCACGCCCCAGTCCCTGGTTCCAGCCCCACAAGTCCGAGTTCTTGGCATGAGCCTCAGCTCGTCCAGCAGCCAAACCTCAAGGGTCCTTCTTGGCCCCTGGCCCCAGCCGAGGCTCCTCCCAGCCGCCCCTCCTGCCCGAAGCCGGAGCACCCCGGCCCCGCGACACTGACCAGGAAGTCCCCCGAAACGACCATGGCCGTCTTCACCAGCGGCAGTACCCGGCTCTTCCCATCCTGCAGCTTGTTGTTGCTGTTCCAGTTGGAGCCCAGTGTACGGCTGTCGGCGGGGGCTGCGGTCAGCCCACCAGCCGGCCCAGCCCCCTCCCCCTGCACCTCAGATTCCCCTTCTGCCCCCCCCCACGTGTTCAGAGAGTCCATCCAGGAGGAGGCTGCAGGCAATCTGCTGCCCCCCCCCGGGGCCACATCTGGACCGTCGGGCCCCCAGCCCCAGCCCCCGAGTCCATCCACAAGCCCCGCCTCCAGCCCCCGCTTTCCCACCCCCGACCACAGCTCACAGTATCTGTTTCTCTTCCAGAATGATCATGTCCTTGGTGAGCAGCTCGCAGGCAAAACCGACGTTCACTGCGGTCTCTGCAAACCCAGCCCGGCTCAGTTCCACGAGCCCTAACCCACCGGGGACCCTGCCTCAGGCCCCACTCATCTGGCCTCGAAAGACCCTTGGGGGTGGAGCCCTGCGGTAGACCCAGACCTCACCAATGACCGCAGCGTGTTCTGCCCCCAGGCCTCAACTATTGGTTCAGAGAAGGTCCTGTCATCCAGATCCCATCAGTCACAGCATGTCCCACCCCCTGGATGCATCCATTGGGGTAAAGCAGGGCAAGGGACCCAGGCTGGCCAATGAGAGCCAGCCCTGAGACTCTGGCTGAAATTCTAAACAGATAGCCTCACTTGGTCGGGGCAGGCTGCTGGAAAGGTGAGTCCGGGACCCAGGGCAGGTCTAGGAGGCCCCCAGCACCCAGAAATAACTGACCCTTAAACTGTGCCTTGAGCCCACAACATTATTAAATATCTTCATTCATTTTAAAATCACAAGGAAAAAACACACTTCAAGCTGTATTAGAGTGGTTTTTACAGCTCTGCAGTCATAAAACATCGTTTCTAATATATTTTCACAGAGGAAGGGCCCGTGTAGTCAAAAGTGCCTCAGGCCCCCCAAAGTCCTACTGTGGCCCTGAAGGCACCCTCCTCGGTCCCCTCCCAGATGCCCATTGGGTGCTGGCAGGAGGAAGTTGTTCCCTGGCACGTGAGCCTAAGAGCTTTATGGCCAGACCACCTGGAGGTCAATCTCAGCTCTGCCCCTAACCTGCCAGGCCACCTCCATCAGGTGTCCCAAGCTCTCGAAGCCTGGCTTTGCCTGTCACATGGCACCATGAGAGCCCCACCCCGCAGCGTTCCTGTGAGGGCGAGGTTCTCATCCGGCACTTGTGACAGGTCAGAACTGTCCCAGAGGGTCCCCTAGGCTGACATCTTAGAGGCAGCGGATCTTGGGGTCCCTTCTGTGGTGCTGCGGCGTGGTGCGCCTCGTCAGCCCCAGGCGGGTGGCGGTGATTGCTGGCAGATGGGTGCCAGCGCGCAGCAACCCGGCCCCGGGAGGCAGACTGCTGCTTGACGGGGCTTAGGCCGCTACCGTCACAGGAGCAGACCGCCAGGTCCTTCTCCCAAGGCACCGCTGCGTGGGTTTGAGGCACTGACCACTCAGTATGCCGCTCAGCGCTTAACCACTGCACCGCCAGGCCTCCCTATGGAGGACAGTGCTAACACAAAGGACAGACCTGCGCTGACGGTGACATGTGGGGCAGGTCATGTGGGCTTTTCCCCTGTCCCCTTCCTGGCTCCTCCTCCTGACACTGGGGGCTGGGACCCACTGTGCCCTGAGGGGACCCACCTTGCTTGTCCCCTGTCAGCACCCACACTTTGATGTTCCCGTTCTTGAGGCACTTGATGGTGTCGGGGACGCCGTCCTGCAGCTTGTCCTCAATGGCGGTAGCTCCCAGCAGCTGGGAGGGCGGGGGAAGGGGACTGAGGAGGCACCCTGCTCCCCAGCGGGGTAGTGCCCTGCCGGCAGTGCCCACCCCACCTACCTGCAGGTTCTGCTCCATCTCCTCGTACACCTGGTGCAGCGCCTGCGCCCGGTTCTGCAGCAGGAGGCTGGCTTCCTGGTGCTGCCGGCTCCACTCCTCGTAGGCGTCCTCCTGCACCTCCTTGTAGGCCAGGCACAGCGTCCGCAGGGTCTCGTCCGCGAAGGCCTGCGAGGGGTGGGCATGTCACCACGCGGCGCCTGCCTTGGGACGCACTCCCGCCACCACCCTGGCCTCTCTCACTCCGGCTCCAGCCCCCCAGCCCTGCCTCACCCCTAAGTTCCCCAAATCCTGCCCTCTCCTGCCCTCTGCAGCAGCCAGAGGGGGCTTTGAGGACCCTGGCCTGGATGTTCCAGCCGCCACAGCCCTCCAAAGACACCCAGGCCTCTGTGCCTCTAAGTCTCTGCGTGTGTCCTTCCCCTGCCAGAAGCAACTTGCCAACAGTCTCATGGTCCCTCACGACCCACTCTGGGACCTCTGTGGACCACCCGGCCCCTCCCCAGGCAGGGTGGCCCCTCTGCAGCCCTAGGCCAGTTCCTCTGAGTCCCTTGGCTGGGACTCTGTGTCCTGGCCACCTTTAGTCAAGGCTGGACCCAGGCCGAGATCTCTGGGGTGGGGAGAGAAGGGGCCCACCAACTCTCCTTCTTTGTGTTGCCAGGAAGATGCTTCTCCCTAGTCCTGGCCTCCCCCACCTCCCTGCCCTGGTGGATGGCCCAGGTCTCACTTCATCTTGCCTGGGTGGGGGGTCAGGGCATCCTGGGACCTGGGGCTGACTGGGTATGAGGGAAAGTGCTGTTGGGTGCCATTGTGTGGACTCTGACCCAGGCAACCCCACAGGCGGAGCAGAACCACCCCATAGGGTTTCTGGAGCTGTCATCTTTGAAGGAGCAGACAGCCAGGCCCTTCTCCCATAGAGCTGCAGGGTGAGTCTGAACCCCTGACTTTTTCCTCATCAGTTGAGCACTTAACCGTCACGCCACCAGGGCTTGGGGAGTGGCGTGCAGGGTTAAAGCCTACAGACAGGGGGCTGTGTGATTTGGGGTAAGCCAGCCCCCTCCCTGCCTGTGTGTGTGTGTGCAGGGGAGACGTGTGGGGCCTTTGCAAAGCACACAACCTGCCCCGATGTCCATGGCCACCCTGGGTGCCTGAAGCCCCTTTTCCAGGCTTTCCCTCCCATGCCCGCATCACTGTCCTCGCAGGGACTCACGGACAAAGCCTCCTCCGTGGCGGCCTCTGTCGTGTCTCTCTTGGACAGCCGTTCAAAGATGACCGTGTCGGCGCCCTTGGTGTAGAGGAAGATGGAGCCCTCGGGGCTGCGGACTGGGGGGCGCGGGCGGGGAGAGGCCCGGTTGGCCACACGGCGCCCATCCGCCCAGCCCGTGGGGTGGGGGCGGCCCGGGACCGCAGCGGCGTCGCGGCGGGGCGGCGGGCGGCTCACCCAGCACCGACATCCGCTTGCGGACGCTGTTGAAGTCCATCATGGCGAGCACCTTGTAGACTCGCTCCTGGCCGAGCTCCATCACCGTGACGGTGTCCTGCGTGCGAGACCGGAACACGTAGCCGAAGTTCCGGGCCGCTGTCACCAGCGCCTCCTCATCGGGGGACGCTGCCTGGTACAGGAACTGGTCTGGAGCCAGGGGTATCGGGGAGCATGGTCACAGAGAGCGGGCCACGCACTGAGAGGGGTCCCCCAGCCCAGGCACCGCGGAAACCCCGGGGGTGTCCTGTGAGCCCCGCCCCTAAAAGAAGGTGAGTGGGTCGTGTCTGCAGTCAACTGTGTCCTCCAAAGTTCTGTGGGAGTCCTTGCCCCGAACCTGGGACCCTGGTGGGAACTAGGGGTTTTCTTTGTTGGTGTCCATGAGGTCTGCAGCAGTGGGGTGGGGCGTGAACCTCAGGCCTCCCTGGTAGCCTCCTCTCACAGAGAAGGGACCCAGGTGACATACAGGGGAGATGGCTGCTAGGGAACACCCAGGCCCACCACGGGCAGCAGGCACTCTCCCCAGAGCCCACAGCACCCTGCTTGGAGTCCAGCCCCCGAGCTGTGAGACCAGAGAGTTTCTGTCGTTTAAAGTTGACCCCTGTGGGTTTTGTCCTCGTTGCTGCTGTCACGGCAGCACTAGGTGACTAAAACCCAAACCCCTTGCTGTCGGGACAAGTGTATCTCATAGCCACCCTGCAGGACCGCGTAGAATTGCCCCCCAGAGCTTCCAAGGAGCAGCTGCTGGATTCACACCAACGACCTCCTGGCTAGCAGCCCTGCTCTTAATGAGCGCACCCCCAGGGTGCCTCAGACAGGCCCCGCTTCTCAACCACCTCCTCTCTCAGTGAACAGCCTCCGGGCCCTGGCACCCCAACTGTAGCTTGGCTCCAGGCCCGGACACCCCCTGCTCTCAGGGAGACGAGACGGGGCCCGAGACGGGGGCCCGGGCAGCCTCTGAACCAGTGAACCTGTTGCCTCCAATTAGACTCTGACACATGGTGACCCCTGTGTGTTAGAGGAAGCCTCGAGCCCACAAGGGATTCGGGGACCGACTGTTCAGAAGTGGACCACCAGGCCTGGTGACCCCCGTGTGTCAGAGCAGGCCTCGAGCCCACAAGGGATTCAGGACCGACTGTTCAGAAGTGGACCACCAGCCCTTTCTTTCACATTACTTCTGGATGGACTTCGAGCCTTTTGGACAGTCGCTGAGTGTGCTAACCATTGACACCACCCAGGGAGCCCTCTCCCAGTTTGGGGGTCAGGAGTTAGGGTTCTGAGCATTTCTATAGAGGGGCAGGGGGCTTCCTTAGGCCACCTCAATTCTACGAGCCACTGGCAGTCATGGGTGTCCTGGCATACAGATGCACCTGCATGTGTGCACGTCCCCATGTCTGTCCCCACGTGGCGTCTCCCCGTGCAGGTCTCTGTGTCTGTCCCCACGTGGCGTCTCCTGTGTGCGTGTCTCTGTGCCTGTCCCCATGTGGACCCTCCCCTGCGTGTCCCCATACCTGGGCTGCTGTTCTTATGTCTCAGAAGTAACTGGGCTGTCAGGAAACTGGTGGTGCAGTGGTTAAGTGCTGTGGCTGCTAACCAAGAGGTTGGCAGTTCCAATCGGCCAGGTGTTCCTTGGAAACCCTATGGGGCAGTTCTGCTCTGTGCTACAGGGTCACTAGGAGTCAGGATCGACTCGATGGCAGTGAGTTTGGGTTTTTTGGTCTGCATGGTGTGCTCTCATTAGCAGAGAAAGTGCAAACTCTCTAAACAGGAATACATCCACAGGGAAACGAGACCAAATAAAACGGGAGGTGCTCGGGAGCCGACTGACGCACAGTGTCCCTGCGTGTCCGAGCAGGACTGGGTTCCACGGGGCTCTCAGGGCCTGGTTTTTCCATAGTGGATGACCAGGCCTTGCTTCCCCGGCACCGTGGGGCAGACTGAAATGGTGCCGACCTTTGGGTGAGCGGCTGGGTGCTTTGGGACCTCTAAGCACCCTCCAGGCCTCCTGCAAGCAGCCCCACGACCACGGGGGAGGGGGGCACTCACTGTTCTGCTCCTGTACCATCACGGTGTGACACAGTGCCAGCAGGCGCCAGAACTCCCGCGCGATCCTGTCCTGGTTCGCCCGCACGGTGGACAACAGCTCTGGGTTGTGGTAAAGAAGCTTCCCATCTGCAAACTCGTTCCACAGGTAGGGATTCTCCTGGGATACGAAGGCAGGGACAGGCCAGCATGACAGAGAGGCCGCATAGGCCATCCCCCACCATTTGGGACAGCAGGGCAGGCTCACCTTAGGTACAGTGTCCTCATCTGGCCCTGTGGAGAGACAGAGCTTCAGACTCAGCTCCCCAAGGCCCCCATCTGTCCCTGAAGGCTCCCCAGGGCCACTGGACATAGCCAGATGATTTTCTGCAGCAACCAAGGAGCCCCCCAGCTTCCTGCACAGAGGTGACAAAGGTGTGGCCACATCCCCAGGGGTCTCCAAAGAGGAGCTGGACCAAGATTTGGCACCATGGGGCACACCGTTTGACCTCTCATGGGGGTTTTTGAAAACCTGGGCTTGACCACCTCCTTTTAAAAACTAGGCATTGTTGTTCGGTGCCATTGAGTCAACTCCATCTCATAGTGACGCCACATGACAGAGAAGAACTGCACCCCAGGCTATCTATCACCTTGAACTTGAAGCACTTGAAGATCAAAGACTTCATCAGCCTGCAGTATGGCTTACACCGCAGCTGAAGGAAAGCGAAACTCGCAACTGGACCAGTATGTGACATCGTGACACATGGAGACAAAAGTGCGGTTGTCGAGGTACTCGTTTTACCTGGGTCTACAATCAATGCCTGTGGAAGCAGCAGCCGAGAAATCAAATGACTTATCACTTTCGGCAAATCTGCTGCAAGAGACCTCTTTAAAGTCCCTTTAAGGACCGAGGTGGCCTGACCCAGCCATGGCATTTTCAATCGCTTCACATGCATGTGAAAACTGGACCCTGAATGAGGAAAGCGGAAGGAGAGCTGATGCCTTTGAATTGTGGTGCTGGAGTAGAACGTTGACTGTCCCCGGGACGCCAGAAACACAAATCTGTCCGGAAGAGGGATTGCCAGCAGGCTGCTTAGAAGCAAGGATGGCAAAACTTCCTGATACACTTAGGACGTGCTGTCAGGAGAAGGTCGCCGGGCTGGGTAAAGTAGAGGGTCAGTGAAAAAGAGGGAGACCCTCAGAGAGGGACTGGCACCGAACACAGTGACAACAGGAGGACAGCACAGGACCGGGCGGTGTCCGTGGGGTCACCACGACTCGGAACCAGCTCTGGGCAACACCTCACAACCACCACCTCTGCCGGGGCAGATGGCTGGCTCGTCTCTTTTGTGGAACCCGCAGGCTGAGTTCAAGCGACCAGCCTTCTGGTTAACAGCTGAGCACTCTACTGCGGCACCACCAGGGCTCTTTTCATGCACAAACCTGGCTCGTGGTGTTCCAGGAACATCAAGTGATTCAGCCACATCAAGGATTGGTGCTCTCCCTCTGATCTGAGCTCGAGGCCTCCTGCTTGCCACAGACCACACTGTGCCCTACTGCCTCCCCCAACCAGGCTCAGGGAACACTGAGCAGGGAGGGGCTTGTTTTTACTGTGCAGTGTGCACCGTTTCTCATGCCAGAAACTGCCTGCTACACCCAGTTCTTAGCCTCCTGGGTCTCTGTTAGATCTTGGCAGAAACTCTATACTCCTAATTTACAGGATAGGCCAGGAGCTGGCCACCCAAGCCTTGCCCCTTGCCTGCTGCTATACTGCCAGCAAGCTAAAAATGGTTCCTGCACTCCTATGACCGTGGGTGTTAGATGCCACTGAGCTGATTCGGACCCGTAGCGATCCTATGTGCAACAGAACAAAACCCTGCCCAGCCCAGCGGCACCCTCACAGCCACTGGGATGTGTGAGCCTGTTGCGGCGGCCACTGAGTCAGACCACCTTGTTAAGGGTCTTCGTTATTTGCTGACCCTCTATTTTACCAAACAGGACTCAAGGAGCATGCTGGCCGTTCCTCTGCCAGGACAGATCTGTCCCTTCTTCTGGCGGTCCGCAGCACAGTCTGTATTCTTCTCCAGCACCACAGTTCAGAGACACCAGTTCTTCTTCTGTCTTCCTTAGCCATTGTCCAGCTTTTGCATGCATGTGATGTGACGGAAGGCACCGTGGCTTGGGTCACGCTCATCGTAGTCTTCAAGGTGACGTCTTGACTTTTCAGCACGTAAGAGGTCCTCTGCAGCAAACTTTCCCCGTGCAGTGCCTCTTTGGATTTCGTGGCTGCTGCTTCCATGGGCGTAGATCACGGCTCCAAATCAAACGAGATCTCTTAAATTGTAAAGGTGACCGCCTAGGAAGGCCTAGGGGCAGTTCCACTCTGCCATGTGGGGTCAAGGTGAGTCTCAGCTGACCGGACAGGACCTCCGGTGCTGGCTGGACCGGGCCCAGCCCGCGGGGTGGGAAGGGCTCGGGCCAGGGGCGGGGCCGCGGGGTGGGAGGGGCTCGGGCCAGGGGCGGGGCTGCGGGTGGGAGGGGCTCGGGCCAGGGGCGGGGCTGCGGGTGGGAGGGGCAAGAGCCGGGGCGGGCCAAGGCGGGCCGGGGCGGGCCGGGGCGGGCCGGGGCCGCCCACCGTAGACGCGGCCTTGGATGCAGCACTTCTTGAAGGTCATGATGTTCTGGGTGAGCGTGCCCGTCTTGTCCGAGAAGACGTACTCCACCTGGCCCAGCTGGTCGTTGAGGCTGGTGCTGCGGGCCTTGGCGGGCATGTCCAGCGGCGCGTAATACATCTGGGCGTCCCAGTTGATGAAGACACTGTTCCCCAGATGGATGAACTCGGCGCTGCAAGGCACGCGCGGTCACGTTGGACCTGCGCTCCCGGGACAGCCCCGTCTCCAGCTCTGCCCACTGCTCCTCTGCCTCCGCCTGGCTGCCCAAGCCAGCTACCGTCAAGTCGACCCCAATTCCTGGGACCCTACGTCTTTTGGAGTGGAGCTGTGCTCTGTAACGCTTGTGGGGGCTGATTTTCTGGAAGATCACCAGGCCTTTGCTCTGAGGCACCTCTGGGTGGACTCAAATCGCCAGCCTTGCGGTGAGCAGCTGAGTGCTTTCACCGTTCGTGTTCTCTCCCCCGAGGGCTCCATGGGCCTCGCTTTTCCCTATCTGAGCAATGGGTGCAGGGCAGGTGGCTGGACTCACCTGATAAACATAGCCATGGGCACCAACACACTGAGCAGGATGAGGAAGCCCCAGAAGGTGAAAAAGGTGTCTGTACTCTCTGTGTGCTTGTAACTGGATGAGATGTAGTGGTGTTTGGTCTTGAATTCCCTGAACTTGTACTTGGAGCCCAAGGACAAGGCTATGGACACCAGCAACAGGAAGAGGAAGATCTGTGGGTACAGGAGACAGTGGTGCTGCAGGGGCCACCAGGACACCCCTGGGACACACAAATTGGGTCTGGAAGAGGCAGAAAGCTGTCACCCCCACTCTGACCCCCTGCCACCTCTGGCAGCAAGATGGGGGGATGGCAGCAAGGAGGAGAGGAACTTCCAGGGTCCCTGTCAGACTATGTGCCCTATACATATTTCTTTATTTCAGTCTTCAAAAAGAAAATATTTGATTGGACAAACAATTGTTTGCTGCCGTCATGTGGGCACCAGCCTGGTGGCAACCCCACGGATCGTTGGGCAGATGCTGTCTGCTCCTGCATCAGTTCTATAGTGAGCTTCCGATGGAACGGCTGGGATCTGTCAGGGGTTCTTGGGCGTGTTTTCGGAAGTTGAGACCCAAGCCTTTCTGCCCAGTCCTTTTCAGACAGGAAGCACCGGCGGAGCCCGTTCAGCACCCCAGCAACACTGGAGCCTCCGCGGACAGCAGCTGGGGGCTGCACCTGGGGGCCCTGCCTGAGATTCAAGCCTGAGTATCCCATGCAGGCAGATGGGGTGGGGCTGTGACATTTCAGGGGAGGGCACAAGAGCATTTTATTATTTTATGCAGGTACGGGAAAGGTCAAAATCAAAATTTACATTATAAAAACAAAATTGTCATTTTTTCAGAAAAGACTCTCAGGTCCAAAGGCCTGTCCAGAGGATCAGGCCTGACACTTTGCAAAGGAGGGACACGGCAACCCTGGGGAACGATGGCCAGGGCTCCTGTCTTGGGACAGGACCTTGCCACTGGCCCTCCCTGCCCTCACTCACCATGACCACCATCCTGTTCATCAGGAGGTCCAGCTTGGTTCTCTTCATGTGGATTTTCCCACAGTTCTTCATGATCTTTGTGTCAAAACCTGCGGGGCCAGGCCAGGCAGGGAGCATCAGTTATGGTGATCAAGCTCGGGGACACCTTGGTGTGCTCTGCGTGTGGGCTGCCCTCCCCTGCTGCTCAGGAGCTCTGGGAGTCTGGCCTGTCTTCCTGTTTCCTGTTGTGTCCTGCTGTCTGCTTGGCTGGGAACCCCCAGGGAAGTGGACCCCAGTCTTCACTCCCCCACCTTCATGAACAGGAGCTGACTTGTGTGCAATTAATCAAACGGCAGACCCCTAATTCTTCATACTAACAGAGCTATCCACCTATGCATCCACTCACCCATCTGTCCACCCATCTTTCTGTGCACTGGTCCAACAATTGGCCCATTCATCCATTCTTTCTTCCTGTCTGCCTTTTCTTCCCATCCATCCTTCCTTCCACTCGTCTATCCATCCACTCATCCATCCATCCATCCTTCCATCCTTCCAAGCATCAATCCATTCATACAGCTACCCACCCACCCACCCACCCATCCATCCACCCTTCCATCCACTCATCCATCCATCCACACTTCCCTCCATCCACTCATCCATCCATCCACCCACCCACCCATCCATCCATCCACCCACCCATCCATCCATCTACCCACCCACCCATCCACCCTTCCATCCACTCATCCATCGATCCACACTTCCCTCCATCCACTCATCCATCCATCTACCCACCCACCCATGCATCCATCCTTCCTTCCATCCTTCTATGCCGAAGCCTGTCACCCACAAAAGCCCCTGTGAACAGAGTCACAAGCTTCTGTGATGACAGGCAGAGGCATTTCACCCGTGACATATTTTCTGGCCATACTCTCCTTGATAATATTTTGCAACCTAATCAAACCTTCCTCAAAAAAATACCCCCTCCTCTCCCGGCACAAGGATCAAGGAAGATGCCTTCTAAGAGGGGCTTTACGACCCCCTCGGATTATGAAATAATATTGGGAAAACCTGACCAGGAACTTCTAGGGAAAAGAGCTCGGCTTAATGAATTCCAGTGCAGCACACGCCCTGCCTGAGACCAGTGGGCCTGGCTCAACCCCGCTGGCTTCCCCTAACCGCACATCCCCCCTCACAGGTGAGAAGCAGACTGCAGGAAGGCTCTGAGAAGCTCCCCAGGGATAACCCCCTTGCACAGCCCTTAGAATATAGATATTCCACTTCCTACATCAGGAAGACAGATAGGCTTCCAAGTTTATTATGTTTGGTATGGCAAATAGACAAATACTAAAGAAATACCCTTCTTAGAATAGCTTGAGAGAAGCTTAAAGCAAGGGATGGTGGACACTTATTGTCCCCACAGGGAGAGATAAGAAAGAGCAGAGAAGGAACAAATGGAGGCTGTCAGAGTATAACTTTTAAGATGAGCCTATCCTTCCTGCACCTTTGACCGCGAGGATATTTGTCTTGGGCCATTACCTAGAGGGCCCTAATGATTAACATGAAAAACAACTTCAAGGTATCGGTTCTTTACTATCTAATGGAGAGGACCCTAATAATTAACATGAAAAGAGACCACTGTCTCAGGCCATTATTTAGAAGACCCTAATGATTGACATGAAGAGAGACCACGAGGTACCCACTTCTGCTAGCCAATCACCTACGTGGTCAAGGTACAGTTACCTCATTGACTATAAAAAATAAAGGAAGACAGACCTTGACGGGGCTGCCATTCTCCAAAACTCTTTCCTGTCTCAGCCTCGTCATTTTCCTCCTCCGCCGACGCCACCCCCACCCCTTCGTGTTCCTGAAACCCGGCCGGGGCTGGCTCCCGGCACTTCTACTCATCCATCCACCCATCCATGTATCCATCCTGCCACTCATCCATCCATCATCCATACATCCTTCCATACATCCACACACCCACCCATGCATCTATCCATCCTTCCATCCATGTATCATCCATCATCCATCCCTCCAACCTTCCACTCATCTACCAATCCTCCTGCCCTCCCCTCTGTGTCTGCCCATCTCCTCTTCTTTCTTCTCCCCCTCCCTGTTGCCCACCCACCCACCCCTCCCTCCCCGTGCCTGCCTGACCGTCATGCCGGCTGCCTGTCCAGTTCTGATCTCCATGCACACATTTCACTTTCTCTAGCCAAAACAACGGTGCCAACTCAGCATGTCCTGCCTCACAGTTTCAAATGCTGGAGCCCAGAAAAGCCAGGCCTGGAGCCCCAGCTGCCCACCCCCGACCACGCCAGCCCAGGCCTGGGCCCGGTGCCGTACCGGCATAGATGACGAGTCCGTAGCAGGTGCTGGTGTTCCGGATCTTGCAGCCGCGCAGGAGGATGTTGCCGGGGTCCAGAGGGTACTTGCGGCCCTTCCACTCCAGGCACCCCACAAAGCTGTGCATCCGGCTGTTGGGCTTCTCGCACACCACCTTGCCTGGGCGCGACCGAGCCGTCAGCAGGCTGTGAGCATGGCTGGGCTCGGGCCCTCCTCCCAGGTTCACTGCCACTCACCCCCAAATGAGGGGTGCGTTCCTGTCACCCTCCAGCTCTGGCACTCTCGGTATCCCCCACTGACACCACTAACCCCACATGACCTCCTCTGGAGTTCTCAAAAATCTAGCCTCCTTGGCCTCAGGGCCTGCGTGCGTGCTGTTCCTCTGCCCAGACGGCTTTCCCCAGCCTCCTCTCTTGTCAGGGAAGCACCCTCAGATTCTCCAGCTAGATGGGCCCCCAAACCCCCCAGCTGGTTCCCTTCCCAGGATTCCAGGCCTTGGTGTGGTGACACCACATGTCCAGTAGCCCTGTGAGGGCCTGTCTCAGGCACAGTCATGACCCTAAGGCCTAGTCTAGCACCTGGAACACAGTGGGCGCTCAATAAATGTGTGAGGAGGGTGGGACTCCCCAGCTGGGGAGTGGACTGAGTGCCGACTGTGTGCCTGTTGGGGACAGAGCCCCTGAGAACTGTCATCTAGCTGGCTCCCAGCTCAGGCCACTCCCCAGGCCCTCCTGCCCCCTGCTGCCCAGGGTGCTGCCCTCCCTAAGGATCTCCTGTCCTCTTCACAGACACAGATCACCAGTCCTTCCTTCCGCAGCACTGCTGGGGTGGGCCCGCACCGTCAGCCTTGAGCATCGCAGTCGGGGGCCTACCGTCTCCAAGACCCTCAGACGGGATGGATTTTCATGCCTATTTTTCAGAGGAAGTCGCAGAGGCCAGCCGGGGGGTGGCTGGGACAGCTGGCGTCGCATTCCCCAGTCCACTCACCTTGGAAGGCCGCCATCTTCGACACATTGTTAAGCTCACGGTGGGTGACCGCCAGGGCCTGTCTGAACTTCAGGTTGGTCTCCCTGGTGACAGGGGGAGGTAGACATGGCGACAGACGACCCCCTCTAGAGCCCCACAGATGTGCACCTACTGTGCGCTAGGCCCCAGTCAGGAGGCTGAGGATCGGAGAGAGCTGAGGCCGGAGCCCAGGCCTTCTGGTGACCGGGCAGTGAGGCCTGGTGCATGGCCAGGCCCCAGGTACGTCTCTGCAGAGCGGGCAGACGGGTCCTCTCTTCTGCCTCGTGTGCTTTTTACTTTTCTTTTTTAATGTTTGAATTTTTCACTGGAGTAAAGTATATGTGACCAAAATAAATAGCCATTTGAACAATTTTTTTGGAATATTTGACAGTGCTTTAGGGGAAAGCTCCTGCACTAATCACCCCGTGACAGGGGCTGGCACCCCTGCAGTGTGTCAGCGCTCTCCCCATTGCCACCCCACGTCCATTGGTCCACTTTCCCTGCCCTTCCTGCCGTCTCATGTCTGCTTTGGGGCAAGTGTTTGGTCTCACGGAGTTGACTGTTCTAAGAAGCACCTTCCTTGTGGATGTTACTGGTTATTTCACAGCCCTGTCTATTATCTGGCTGAAAGGTGACTTCTGGGCGTGGCTTTGGTTCCAATTTAGTAGGGTGTCTTATGTATGGAGCAGAGAGGAAGAGTGTGCTGTCACCACGCAGGGAGAGCAGTGGAAGCTGCACGTAAGTCAGCATGCAAATTTATATGGGAATGTACATTTTCATTCAGTCATAATAAAAAAAAAAAAGAAGGGTGTTTTAGGGCAACAGTGTCGGGGCTCCTCCAGTCTCTGTATTGGACCAGTGAGTCTCATCCGTCTCGTAAATTTGAAGTCTGTTCACTTTTCTCCCACTCTGATTGGACACTTGTGCTGTGGTCCTGTATCGGCGCAGTCAGGCACTGTCTAGTTTTTCTGGTCTCAGGCTAGAGAAGGCAGGGCACTCTTGCCGTTTCCAGGAGCAGAATTCCGCGGCATGAGCTAACTCCACATGCCTGCAGCCAGCACCACGTATCTCCAACATGTGCGCATGGTCTGACACAGAAGCCCATACCTGTTTGCAGCTACTCCCCGGCCCCTCCCCCATGCTCTAGGCAACATGAGTCCGCTTTCTGTCTGTCCAGATTTGCCTCTCTGAGGCCATGCAGCCAAGCGGGACAAGAGGTTTGGCTTCCCTCACGGGGCACTGTGTTTGCGAGGTTCGCCCATCCACACTGGAGCACTACCTGCACTTTGTTCCTCCTTAAGAGTCAGGAATACTCCGCGGTGCGGACAGACCGCGCTGTGCTTATCCCTGCCTCTGTGGATGGATACTGGGCTGTACCCCCGCCCCACTGCTGGCCAGTACCTTAGCCAAAGCCCAAACCAGTCTCCCCTGAGTGCACTCCAACTCCTGGCAGCTCAGTGGACGGCAGAGTGGGACTCTGCCCTAGTCAACTCTGACTTGTAGTGACTGGAACTTCCAGAGCTGGATGTCCAGAAGCAGACGGCCAGGCATCTCTTCAGGTGCCTCTGTGTGGCTTCGGGCTTCCGACTTCTCAGTTAGCAGCTAAATGTTGAACTTTGTCTCCCACTAGGGACTTTTGTGCCCCCACAAATGTTCAAGGGAGTGGCAGTGACTAAGCTACCAAAGCCAGCTGCCTCCCGGGCCACCCTCCCGGCCCAGCCTCATACCCGTCGATGTCGGCTGTCTCCACGTAGCACAGGCTGCTGGGCTCGGTGCTGGCCAGCAGCAGCATGTCGGCCTGGAGGGCAAGGAGCTGTTGAAGGAATCGAGACCTCCACGGCAGCAGGGTGGTCAGGCTGGGGGGGTGGCCCACCCCAGGCTCACCGGGACAACGCTGTCCTTCTGCATGCAGACCACATCACCCACACACAGGTCCTTCCATTTCCTCCACAGGAATCTGGAGTCGGGAGGGGGTGGGAGGCAACAGACCTGAGGAGGGGCCTCTCAGGGACCCGCACCAGCCCGATCCAGAAGGAAGAGAGGTGGGTGGGTGGGTGAGTAAACAGACAGTGGGCTGATGGACAGACGGATGGATGGACGGATGAAGGACGGATGGACTCAAGGATAACAGTGGATGGATGGATGGACAGACGGATGGATGGATGGATGGACGAATGAACAGATGGAGGACAGTGTTTGAGCAGATGGATGGATGGACGGATGACGAATGAACACATGACGGGGGGCAGGTGACAAATGGATGCATAAATGGATGGATGAAAGGAGCAGAGGGGCAGCATGGGAGCATGGCTAGGCCAAGAGGGTGGCCAATTCCCTCTGCCTGCCTCCCTCTGCTCCTTGCCTCTCCGGGTGGGTGGTGGACGGATGATGCATAGACGGACGGTGGAATGGTGGATGGCTGGATGGCTGGATGGCTGGATGAATTGACGGTGGGTGGCTGAACGGACTGAATGAACGGATCGGATGAGTGGATGATGAATGAATGATTGGAAGGACAGTAAGTGAATGGACAGATGGTGGATAGATGGATGGTGATGGATAGATAAAAAAAAAATCACTGTCTAGTCGGGTCTCACGCATAGTGACCCCATAGGTCAGAGTAGAACTGCCCCATAGAGTTTCCAAGAAGCACCTGGCGGATTTGAACTGCTGATCTTTGGGTTAGCAGATAGATAGACAGATGATGAATAAAATAACATGTAGTGGATGGGTGGGTGGATATATGATGGTTAAAATTATAGAGGGACGGAGGACAGATGAATAGTGGATGGATGATGGATGGTGGATAGATGGGTAGATGAGAGATAAAATGATAGCAGGACGGTGGGTGGAGAGGTGGGGACAGGAGACTGTTGGGAGGGTAGGACATGCATGGAGCAGAGAAGAGGGGTGTGCTGTCACCGGGCAGGGAGAGCAGCGGGAGCTGCATATAGATGAGCATGCGAATTCGTATGGGAATGTACATTTTCATTCAATCATAATAAAAAATATAATAGAAGGATGGATGGATAGATGGATGAAACAGTGGATGTATGGTGGATGGGTGATAGCGATGGATAAAACAATAAAGGGGTGATGGATGGATAGAACATTGACAAAAGGAAGGAAGAAGGGGTGATGGAGTGACAGATGGCAGACAGGTCAACGGGCTGAACGAAAGGAGAGATGGATGGACGGTGGACGGATGACGGAAGGACGGCGAATGAGTGGACAGGTGGTGGGTGGTGGGTGGACAACTGCTGGATGAAACGATAGAAGATGAAGGGACAGAAGATCAGTGGAAGGATGGATGGAGGGATGGGTGGGTGGATAAAGGGATGAGGAGGGCCAGGAGGGTGACGTGTAGCCCCCCCCCAGTGTCCCATCTCTCTGGGAACGGTCCCTTACATCCCTCTCCCTTTCACATGGCTCCACAGTCCTGCCCGGTGGCCTCCAGGTCCTCCCCACTCAGCTAAACTCTAAGTACCCCGAGGGTCAGATTCTGACCCTAGGTCTCTTGGCCCTCATTACCGGGCTGGCTCCAACCTGGTGCCTAACAAATGCCACCTTGGGTCCTCTGTCCGACTCAGCTGGGACTTCTGGGGACACAGAAGGTGCTGGACACCCTAGGAGGCCCCTCCCCCTCCCCCTGCTCGAGCCTCACCTCTTGCCCACCAGGATCTGGCAGGGCCTGTTGTTGACGGCGGTGTCGTTCCTGTGCCGTCCCTGGGTGAGAGGGAGGCTCAGAGAGACGGACTGTCCACTGTCCCGGCCATGCCCACTGCCATACCAGGCTGGCCAGCAGGTCCCGCTCACGCCAATGTGTCCCGGACTACCAGCCCCACCCAATACCGAACCCGGGCAGGGACCGAGGGTGAGCTCAGCTGGGCTGGCAGCTGGCAGCAAGAGGCAGACAGGGGTCACCAGCCACAAAGCATGGCCCCAGACCCTCTGCCCAGTATGGCCACCAAAGAACAGGGCCCCAGGCAATGCGGTGACATAGCGGCGGGCACCTGTCCAACATGGACACTGGAACACAATAGCCACCTCAGATGCTGCGTTACCTGTATATTCACCAAAGAGTTTTAAACACTGGGTGGTCACCAAGGCCGTGTGGCTGACAGACAGGGTACCCAACTCAACCCAGGTTGCACAGAACTGCCCTGGCACCTGCCCGCCACGGCCAGCAGAATCCAATGGCCACTGGAGTTACACAAGCAAGTGCCTCCCACTGCCACCAGGGAACGCCACTAGGGAACAATACGGCCAGCCTCCAACTCAGCGTGCACACCAGAGCCACCTCCCACCGGCCCGGTGTGCGCTGAGGCCCATGTTCTGTGGCTGGTGCCCCCCCTGCCCCTCCCCCGGGCTTCTGGACCACTCACAATGTCGTCCACCAGGTCACGGGCGGCACGGATAAACAGCAGGCAGATGAGCGGGGTGAAGAGCGTGAACCAGGGCAGCGTGGAAATCTCAGGGATACCCTGACACAGATGGGCAGGTCACGCCGAATCCACTAGGGGCCCCCGACTACCGCGCCCGCCCCCGGGCCAAGCCTAACTCTGCCTTGCCTCATGGCATCTGACTTGCCCGCTGACACTGCCATCCTGTCTGCTCATCTCCCCACACACCAACCTCAGGACCACGCCGTCTCGTCCTCTATCTGCCCCATGTCACCTCCTCCAGGAAGCCCTCCCAGCCCCGAGCTTGTCCCTCACCTCTCCCCATCCCGGTAGCCTTGTCCTTTTGATGGCAGTCATCCCCACCAGACACTCAGCCACCCGACATCAGGGATGTATACAGCAAGTGCTCAATAAATGTTTTCAGGTTAGTGGATAAAAACTGAGCCTCCCTTTATCCAGAGCAGAAATGAGATGCCAGTCAGTGGGCAACAGACTACGGGAACTATATGGCCAAGGCCATGCCCAGCCTGGGGGGCCAGCAGAACCCAGCAAGGGTACCCTCCTTGGAAGTGAGGGGCTCCGTCCATCCGCCCTTCATCATTTGGCATACATGGGGCAACTTTTGTGTGCCAGGCCCCCCGAAAGAGGGCGCCTGCTATGGGGAGCGGGACAGGAAACCTCTCATCACTCAGTCACTCAATTGCTCTGGGTCTTCCAAGTCAGGTCCAGAAGGGAGTCACTTCCAGGAGGAGGCCCAGGGCGGGGGACGAGTGGGCAGGGAGAGCGGACCCTGCAGCTGTCCCCGCCCCACGGAGCCCCGGGGCCCCGCCCACCTGCAGGACGATCATGAGGAGGAAGTAGAGGTTGGAGACGCGGTTAAACTGCTCATACAGGTTCAGTGGCAGGAAGGAAAAGATGCTGTACTTGGCCGTGCGAATCACGTTGGTCTGGAAGAAGAGCCACCGGCCTGGGGTCAACGGGCCTGGGGCTGCTGCCTGGGCTGAGAGGCCCCCTGCCAGCCCTGCCACACCGCAGCCTCGCCCTGCGCCCTCGGGGGCTGTGGGCACAAGAGGCCAGTTACGGACCTACTGAGGGTGCTGGGCAGAGCCAGCATCACCCAAACACCTCCTCAAGCCGGGAGCTCCTCGGAGACAGCTGAATACGAGGCGTCAGCCCCACGACCAGCGACTGTAGCGGTCTCTGTTGTTCACTGGGGATCCGTCCCGGGACCCCCTGGGTACCCAAATCCAAGGATGCTCAATGCTTTCATTTAAGCGGTGTGGTGTTTCCCTGTAACCTGTGTACCCCTCCTGTATATTTTAACTCGTCTCCGGATGTCTTGTAAGATCTCGTTCTGTGTAAATACCATGTAAATAGCATTTCAGGGGCTGCAGTGACCACCTTGGGTTTTCAGAAAAGCAAAGGGTAGGCCCATCGCGGGGAGGAAACACACACAGACCCAAGGCCAACTACTCTCAAATAATGGGTGCTGGAGAGACTGAGAGTCTGTGAGGCAGTGGAGGGCTGCAGCAGGAAGCCTGCATCTCGCTTCCTGCATCTGGATTCAACCTGGGACCCGTGCACTGCAGACCTTTCTGGAAGTTTCTTTTACCCATCATCCCCAGATATATTTTTGATGTTTGGTTGCACTCAGATACAGAAGATGTACTGTTGTGAATGTGAGACTCCGAGGCAGCATTAACTGAGCACCTGCTGGATGCGCGGATTCCATCTAACACTCAAGCCAGCATTCCTTGAACACCTACCGCGCCCCAGGCCTCAAGTTAGCACTTCCTGAGAACCTGCTGAACCTCTTGGGCCAGCACTCATTTGGTGATTACTGAAGCAAGGTTTTGAATGGGCATTTAATGAGTGCTTGTTGAATGCAAGGCCTCCACCCAGCAGTGAGGGACTACTGGATACAAAGTCTCCAGTCAGCATCCATAGAGTATCTATTGAAGGCCTTGAACTAACATTTTCAAAAACCTGCAAAAGGTAAGACTTCAGCTGCGTTAATTACATGGCTTACTGAATACCAATAGCTTAGGTCAGCCAACATGAGGTGAACACGTGTGAAGTGTAAGGCCTCCAGGCAAATTAACTGAGCACCTACTACGTGCCAAGCCTCAAGACATCATTAGTGGAATCTCTACCGAGCATAAGGGCTCCCTGAGCTCTGTCTGAAGGCCTTCCTAAGGTCAGCAGCACCCAGTGGGACAGGCTGTATACTAAGGGCCGAGTGCGGACTTATCCACACGTGGGCTGGCGGGCTGAGGAGCTGACCACAACCTGCCCACCACAGGGCTGAACCTGTCACTTTGGTGCAATGGTGCTCAAGGCTGACGTGAGATCAAACACAAGCACAGGCAGAACTTGGGCTGTGCCAAGGAACAGGGCCCCGGGTGACCACAGATGAATCCCGGCAGCCCCGCGGGGCAGGACCAGCTCCAGGGCGGAGAGAGAAGAGCCTCCAGGGGGGTCTCAGCTGGACTGGGTGGCAGCAGCCCGCTGCGGGCCACCCCTGGGCCAGGCCTGGAGCCGGGCCGGGTGGAAGCAGCCTACCGTGGGCCTGCCTGGAGCCGGGCCGGGCGGTGGCACCCACCTGGTACTTGCTCCTGTGGTAGCAGAGAAACACCTTCTCCTTGAACTGCCAGTGGTAGTATCGGTTGTTGGCCTTCACCTCCCAGGTGAACCCTGAAGTGAGAACAGGGTGGCGGGGGCCCCAGACAAACAGTCTCTAACAACACCCCGAAGGAGAACTAATGGGCCCCCGGAGACCCAGATGCCGGGGACGCCAGAGCCGGTAAACAAACGGGGCAGAGGCGGAGGCCCCACAGATACCCTGGGGATGGGCAGCTTGGTCCCTGTACTCAGCAGGTGCTCGGGGTGCACCAACAGACGTGCAGCACGGCTTTGCCCCCACCCCATGCTGTCAGCGATTCCCAAAGACTCAGACCACAGGACTCACCCAAGTCAGCCCATTTTAGAGACAGGGCACACTGAGGCTAGGTCGTGGGCTCTGAGGTGCCCCGGGCCATGTGCCCAGCAGGGTGGTCCAGATCTTTCTGGATTCACAGGCTCTGAGCGCTGAGTTGATGATTCAGTAATAGGGTTTGGGACCATTTGTAACCAGACGAGAACCCTGTGCTGTCATCACGGGCTCGGGAGCGGGGCGGTCTCTCCTGTTCTCCACTTCAGCCATGTCCCTGCTAGCCAAGACTCTCCATATCCCCTCACTTCCCCTGCCCTGCCCTCAGACCCAGGGCACCCACCTGAGTTCTCATCTTCTTCAAAAACATCTTTGTAGTTGAGGGTGTCCATGCTGGTGCAGCTGTAGGGACAGACAAGCCAGGAGGCTCACAGCAGGGACCTCAGTGCCTGGCCTGGAGGGACCCTCTCCAAAATGACACTTTCCACACCCACCTGAAGCTTCCCTGGCCCAGGCTGACTCCAAACCTGCAACAGCCCCAGCGGGCCCCCCAAGGCCACCTCACCTGTCCCCATTACAGCCTTCCACCACTGGGCACGCCAGCTCACTCCTTGCTTTCCACCCCATGTTCACCCTGAGGTCCGGGACTCCACTGCCAGCTGCTGGGATGACCACACCCTCCGCACTGGTGTCCCAGCTGCCGTTTCTGCCCTACTCTGCACACAGGGCCTGGCACCAGCTAGTGCTCTGCTTGTTTGTTGCTTGGCTGCAGGGGCCCAGTGTGACATCTCACGGGCCGTCCTGGGAGCACTAGGCAAAATCAGGGCAAGGCCACCCCACGGAGCCGTGATGGGGAGACGGAGGCTGCAGCCTTTCTTCTCCTGCTCTTCTCAGTCTCCGTTTGCGCCAGAAGACCCTAACGTGGCCCCGAGGGGCTGCCTCAAGCCATCCTTCCATGGCCACCTGCCACCTCCAATGACTCCCTCAACTCTGAGCACTCTGACTGCAGGTACCACTAGGCTCTCCTCCTGTACCCTCCACCAGAAGCCCCAGCCTCCTCACCCTTCTGGTCTCAACTCAGATGTCCCTGGCCTTCCAGGCTGGACCTTGCCGTTCTGGTGGGCCCCTCTCTACCTCGGGTGGTCTCCCATCAGAGAGGTGATTTCCACTCTCTGTTGTCCACCTCTTCCTCATCTGGATCGCCTGCTGCACCCCAAATCTCTCAGGGCAGAGACGCTGGTGTCTGAGCCATCCTGTCCCCAGGGCCCGGTGGGAGGGTCTGGTCAGTGCCAGCTCAGGAAGTTGAGCAGGGACATCACCCATTCAACAGATGAAGAAAAGTGACACCCGAGGCAGGCTCAGAGCTGGGGGAGACTCAGCCAGGGTGGAGACCGGGACTAGGGCGGCTTGTGCTCTAGGAGGTTGGAACCTACCCAAGACCTGTCTGAGGGCGGACATACCCACGCAGTCCTGCCCTGTGCCCGCTCCCTCCCGCTTCCCGCTGCCTCCCACTCTCAGCTAGTCGGAACCTCACAGTTTCCCACACAGAGCACAACCTCCCCTCACCACCCCCAGTACCCCTTGGCCAGAGAGACCCAGGCCCAGAGGAGGCGGCCCTGTCCGCCACACCATCCGAGCCCCTGCCAGCAAGCCCCCGGGGGCGCCCCTTCCTCTGCTGCTGCTACCCCAGCCCTCAGCCCCGGCGGAGCCCAGGGCGGGTGCGCAGGGGCCAGGCGGTCGCAGCAGCAGGCCGGCCGCCGCTCACCTGCGCGGAACCGGCCAGGCCGCGGGTGTCCAGGGCGGCCGCCTCGGTGGAGCTGTTGGCCGGGCGCCAACCGGCCGGAAACCCGCGGCGAAGGCGCGGGGACCAGGTCTCGCCGGGTGGGCGGGGCTCGGGGCGGGGCCAAGGAGGCAGGCCGGCCTCCGCGACGGGCGGGGCCAGGGTGGGGCGGGGCCTGGAAGGAGGCGGGGCCAGGGTAGAAGAGACCCAGGACGAGGGACGCGGGATGCGGGATGCAGGACGCGGGATGCGGGATGAGGGACAGGTGGGCAGCCTCGGCGGGACTGGGTTCCAGAAGGCAAGGTCTCTGCAGGGGCGCTGGGGACACTGGCTGAAGAAGGTCCCCGAGGGGAGGGGAAGGGTCGAGGAGAAGAAAGGGGAGCAGAAGGCAAGTCCTCAGGTGGAGCTCGCCCCCCGGGGGACCCTCCTTTTCATTTATTCTTTCACCCAACATTTATCCACCGCCTTAGCTGCCTAGTGGCATTTCTGGGTGGCATCAACAGTTAACGGTGCTCAAGTGTCCATCAAAAGTTACAGAGGTCGGAGGTCACCTGGAGGTACCTGAAGAGGCCTGGCGACCCACTGGTGAAAACTCAGCCACTGAAAACGGTGACGCAGAAGGCTGAGTGCTGAGTGACAGACAGGCGCTGCCCTCGAGCCGGAGTCAACTCGACAGATACATGGCTTGTGACTCTGCCCGCTTTGTGCTGGATACTGAGGACACCGGGAATAACAAGGGCGGCCCTGGCTTGAGGGGAGAAGGCTGCTGAGCAAATTGCTCTAGTCTTTTTTAGGGCGATTTTGCTGGGTGTAGCTGTGAAGAGGAGAGGGCTACATGGGTTTGCAAAGGCCCTGAGGTGCCAAGAACCCACCCTTCAGCAAGCTGAAAGAAGCCCCTTGAAGCTGAGATGAGGACGGACCCTGGGCTTGCAGACTGCCTGCCTTGACATAAAGACCTCCTGACACCCTTGGGAGGGAACCCCCCACAGCCCACAGCTCCCCAGGGCTAGAAGGGTTGGAGCTCCCTTCTACGTAGATGTGCTGGGAGGTTCCTAAAAGGTAACTCCTTCACAGAAAAAAGAAACAGACAACTGGTTATAAGGAGCAGGCCCCTCGAGTCTGGCAGTGGCTGGGATGCCTAGACCAAGGACCACCTCCCCCAGTGCTGTGCACAGCAGGCATTAACCAGGGGCTTGGCTGTTCAGAGCGTTACAGAGCAAAGGCCTGCACACCCCTGACCCTCCCAGCCCCCAGAAGCTCACGCAGCTCATAAGCAACAGCCCAGCTCAGCTGAGTTCTGGAGTGACTGGGCCCAGAGCTGGTGGCAGCCCCTCCTGTCGGCTCCTTAGACCTCAGCACGCACCCACTCTTGGAGTTTCCACGAGGCATCCCTCAATGAAGCCCTCCAGGTAAGTGGGGCAACTCTACTTACAGGGTGGACCTCTGCCCCTAGAAGGGCTGTGGTGTCTGATGGCCTCAGGCTTGGGTCTGGCCCAACCTGTGGGGGCTCCACTAGGGTGGGGTGGTACCCATGGTGTTGGAGGCTGGCAGGATATTCCCTGTCTCCCCCATTGCAGGCGGGCTAGCCCTGGCTGTGGGGACAGTGACCTCTACAGGTACCAAGACTACCACCACAAGAACTCTAAAATCCATACAAACGTTTATTCTGTCCCTGCCAGGGGAGGGGAGGGAGATGGACACCGGATAGGCAGCCCCCTCCTCCCCATGGAGTGGAGCGAAAGGGCAGAGTGTCAGCATCTGTGTCAGAGGCCAGGAGGGCCTGGGGGCCTGTGAGAGGCTTCCAGAGGCCCAGTGGGCTGGAGAGAGGGCAGAAGGCCCTGGAGACTCCTTGCCTGCATGACGACACACATCCCAGCAGCAGAGGTTCTTGGGTGCGGTGCAGACAGACCAGTCCCAGGCCTCTGGCCTGGCTCTCCCACACGCCCCGCCCACCAACCCCCAGGACGGGAGATCCGAGAGGTGGCGGCTCCTCCGGGTGGGGGGACGACAACTGTACAAGTCATCGGTTTAAATTAAAAATAATAAAAATAACAATACAAAATAAAAAAAGATAATCCGGTCTCAAACAAACCCAGGACAAACTGGCTCACCCGCCCCCCCCCGACGTCACATAAAAAGGGACAGAGGCAAGTCACAGTACACTGCCTCCGGGCACAAAATTAGGACCTGGCTCAGAGGGGGCGTGGGGTGGGCGGGAGGGGCAGTGCTCCGTCCTGCCCGGGCCGGTGGGGACAGCAGCAGCCCCAGAGGCAGGAGGCCAGGGCCCGAGGCCAGGTCAGCTGCGGCTGTTCTCTGGAGACGCGGCCGTGCCTGTGGCTGTCTCCGTGGCTTTGCGAGGTGGCGGACAAGGTTAACTCTCCAGATTTATTGCACTGTTTTAGAGGCGGCGAGGGCTAGGACGGAGGGCGGCTGGGCGGGAGCAGGGTCATCGCTTGGTCTTCGCGTCTTCTCGGATCTTCCAGATCATTAAGTGCATGCAGGCGCTGGCGTCCTCGCTGGAGCTGTGCCCGTCCACTGCGGGGACACGGGGCAGGGGACGTCACTGGCCTGCAGGGCTCCTGAGCACCCCCCGGGCAGGCGGGAGAGGTGGGCCCTGACCGTTGTCCTGGATGATCCGTCTGAGGTAGTCGGCCGTGAGGTTCCGCAGGGAGCGCTTGTAGGGGAGGCCCAGGCGGTGCGGGAAGAGCACGGCCGTGTCCACCACCGCGCCGTGGATGACCTGCAGACGGACGGCCGGGGACGGCTATCTGGACGGTGGCCGGGAGGCCCGGGAGAGCTGGGGGCGCCAGGGCCTGGGGTCCCCAGCTCAGAGCAGGCAGCACCACAGGGATCCACGTCGGGGAGGCCAGGGGCCACAGCCCGACCAGGGCAGGCTGCAGGCCACTCCCCTGCCGCCCCACACCCGCCCCTTACCTTCAGGGCCAGTAGGTCACTCTCCAGGCTGTGTCCGATGAGGATGGTGTCGGCACTGAGCATGCTCAGCAGCACGGCCTGCACGTCCCGCAGCGTGATGGTTGTGTCAGCCAGGTCGGCCTCGGTCACCCCGGAGAACCTGAAAGGCAGGAGCGCTAGGTGGGGCCCCCGGGGCTCGGCCTCAGAAGGGGGCTGGTTGGTCGGGGAGGAGGGGGCTGGCACACCTGGTGTTGTAGTCAACAATCTCATTGTCGGGTTTGACGAAGGTGTCGTAGACCACCTGCATGTCTGTGTCCACCACTGTCACACGCGTCAGCTCCAGGCCATACGTAGTGTAGGACTGTAGCCCCAGCCACAAGGGACGCAAGGAGGTCAGGTCCCGCCACTCGGGGCAGCCGCGGGGAGCCAGCCTCAGACCCTGAGCTGCTTGTCCCCTGTCACCTCCTGAGGGTGGGGCAGGACCCTGGGGATGTCCTCTCTAAAGCCTGTGTCCCCCTGCCTGCAGCCCACCACCCCTGAGTGCCAAGGTGCTGCTAACCAGCTCCAGGTCTTATAGCCTGAACGTGGCATTTGTCAGAGGCACAGAACTCCACAGGAACACAGAAGTGCCTGCTCTCCAGCCAGACAACGGCCTTTCAGGGCCAACGCTGGCCGCTGTGTGTCACGTGCTCAGGGCTGACCTACAGACCTCCCCTCCACCCAGAGGGCTGGGACCGGCCTCCTGCCGGCAACTCTTCATCTGCTCTGCATCCCAAGACCTGCAGCGGCTCCAATCTCAGGTGGCGCTGTTGTGCCAGCCCCACCGGGGCAGCAGGATGTCTTCAACCCACAGGGCCACAGGCACTTGAACGGGGGTAGGGCGCTGTCTAGGCTGGGGCCCAGGAGGGGATCCCAAGGCCAAGCCCTTCCCAGACGGCCAAGGACAGCTCTGGGACCGCGGGCGCTCACCATCTCACAATCCAGGGCATAGACTCCAGGGTGACCATCTTCTGGGAGCTCCTTTTTAAAGGTCTTCACAAACCCTTCCAGATTTTCCTTCCGGCCGTCCTGCACATGTTGCTGGGGGTGGGAATGGAAAAGGCCTTCAGCGGGGAAGCCGAACGAAGCCAGCCAGGGGGGCGGAGCGAAACGACGACTGCGGGGGCCACACAGAAGAGGGGCGGGGCTAACCGGTGAGGGGGCGGGGCGAGACGGAGGCCGGGAAAGGAGGGGCGACTGGGAAAACGAGGGGGCGGGCGAGACAAAGACAGGGTGGGGGGCGGGGCAACGCGGAGAAGATGGACGGGGCGGTGGGGGCCATCGGGGAGAAGGGAGACGGGCGAGAGCCGGTCGGGCCGGGGCCAGGGCCCGCCTCTAGCCGCGCTGTCTGTGCGCCCTTGGTGGGACCTCCTAACAGCAGCCACCGCTGCCCAGGACATCGGACACCTGTGACCCTGCCTTACCCCACCAAAGACCAGCTCCGGAGGGAGAACTGCCCCAGGGAAACAACTGAAATGCAACCATTCCTGTGCGTGCCAGGCCCCGGCTTCCCAGGAGCTGCCTGAAGGATCCAGAAGGGCAGGGCCATGCCCCAAAACAGAAGGGCTTGGGCAGGGGGACAACCAGACAGCCTCCGAAGGAGGCTTCAGATCAGCAGTAAGCCGCCACCTGGGCCAGGATGCTTCGGTCACTGCCTGTCTCCACCCCGAGACCTGGGGTGCTCTTCCTGGGGGCTGGCTTCCACACACGCCTGCCCTCCCCAGCATCCTGGGAGCCTCCTGCTAGGGGATGGCTTTCTCACACACCTGCCTGACCGGCGGCTACTGGTACAGACCCTCAGTGCAAACTTTTAGACAATTACGGGTCACCACTGGGGAAAGAGGTTCCCCCAGGACCACAGAGCTCAAACACAGACTCACACTCGCTCCTGGGCCCTCATGCTGCGTCCTGAGGCCCGGGGAGCCCCGCTGGGTCTCTAGCAGGCACTCAGGAGGCCTTCAGAGCCACCTCAGCACAGACTCCCCAACGGAAGCGGCCTGCATCACCCACCCTCTGGTTCCAGGAGAATGATCTGATAAGCCCTCTGGTGGGCCTCACTAGTCGGGGCCCCTGGGTGCACTGCCTTCTCTGCCTCAGTTTCCCCAGTGGTCTGTGTGCTGGAAACAGGGACTGAGAACAAAACCAGCTCAACCAGCAGCCCCACTGTCAGGGTTAGAAGAGGAGGCTCAAGGGGCCAGGCTTCCCCACAAAGGTGGCCCCCACACCACTGCTCAGGCCCAGGGGCCACAGGTGTCGGCCAGGAGGTGCAGATTGGGGCTTCTTCATGAGAACAACCTGGCAAAGGCGAGCCAGGGGAGGCAAGGCATTGGAAGGAAAGAAGAGCAGGGTGCAGGGGTGTAGGGGCAGCGGGGTGCCGGGGCCCAGGAGACCCACCTTTGCAACCTGGCAGCCGACAGAGCCGATGGCAGCCGAGCAGCAGGTGTACTGAGTCTCCCAGCCACCAGGCACTGCAAGGAGACAGAGTCAGGGACGGGCAGGGACCACTCAGCGACCCCGGGCCTGCCCCAACCTGACATCACCACGGAGCCGAAACCTTTCTGGAAATAGGGGTCCCCCTGCTTTTTCTATTGGAAAGATACATGTAACAAACATACAGCATCGCGAGGATTTCTCCACAGACAATTCAGGGACAGTGACAATTCATCAGGTTGTCCAGTGTCCTTGCTGGCCTTTCCAAGTCATTTGACTGGCACCAACAGGAGCCACCTCCCTGGGGCAAACACTCCCCCTCCCCCACCAATCATCTGTGGTTTCTACGTATTGGCTTAGAAAACGGGTTTTTTGGCTATCAAAGTGGTCCTGTAGGAGGGGGCGGGTCCTAGCCCCACCCCTTCAGAGCATGACACGGGAGGCAGGGGTGAGGCAGATGGGGACCACGTGACCACAGAGACCACGGCCTCTGTGGGCAGCGAAGGAGCCCCAAGGGCTGTGGATCCCTGACTCCAAACCTCTGGTCTCAGGAGAATAAGACCCCCGTCCTGGCAGCGGGGACCCCTGTGGTGGTTGAGGGGTGGCTTCAGGAGGCTACTGGTTTCAGACACTTTCCTGGGGCAAGAGTTTGGGATGGGACACCTCCTGACTCCAGTGCAGGCCCCAAAGCACACCGCCCTGAGACCCTGGCAGACAGGTGGCAAGGACAGGACCGGGCATGGATCCCAGGCCATCACAAGCCTCAAAGTAGTGTCCTTGTTATGCAGAACACTGGGAACAGAGAGCCGCAGCAGAGATAGGCCTGTGGCTACCAGGGAGAGGAGGGACAGCAATGGGGGCCTGGCAGCAGGGGGCACGCACAGCGGGCAAACCACTGTGCCCGACACTGCTTGCACGCAGAAGCAGGATGCACGCAGGAGGTCGGTGGGGGTGTCGGGAAACCGCCCCCCGCCCCTTTATCTGCCATCCCCATGGGGGGGGGGAAATGTGACACTTTATGATGGGAGAAAATGTGACACTATGATAAGTGAAAAGGGGGGGAGAAAAGGGGACCTCAAGAAAAGAGGGAAGGGGCAAAGGAGGGGGACTGTCCCAGAGGGACACCCCTGCAGCTAGGCAGCTCACCCCGATTCCGCCGGAGCCGTCCCCAATGGTAGCAGCACTCCTCAGCACGCACGCAGCGGCCGGAGGGGGACACCAGGTACTCAGCTCCACAGCGGCAACAGGTCCTGCAGGGGGCTGCAGACAGGACAGCGGACAGACGGACGGACGGATGAGGGGGTGGCAGGTCAGAGCCTCAGGCAGGAAGGGGAAGTGGGGTCAGAGCCTCAGACAGAAGGGGAGGTGCAGTGACGGGGTCCCCTGCGCACTCCCCACCCTCATGTCCAGACACAGGTGACGCTGGCACACAGGTGCCGAGCAGGGGCAGCCGCTTACCGTCCTTGGGCTTCTTCTCGTCAGCCGTGAAGATGACGGCGCCGCCGGGCCGCTCGGGGTGGGGGAAGGGGTAGCCGTTCTCCCTGAGCTGCTCCTCGCTGAGCAGGTACTCCTTGAGGCGGCCGTACAGTGCCGCCCCTGTGGAGGGTCACCCGGGGGGCTGGGTGTCACGGGGACGCGGGGCCGGGGGGGCATGTGTTCCTGGGAGGCAAGGGTGGGATGGCTTCGGGGGGCCATCAGGAGGGTGGGCTCACCTTTCAGGTCTTCCACCCGGGGGCTGCTCGGCCGGCTGAGGGAGAAGCTGGTCTTGGCGGCCAACCTGCCCCCCAGCACCACCTCGTGGGACACCAACCGCCGGCCACTGGCTTCTGGAAGGAGGGGGAGTGGGTGGCAGGGTCAGCTCACCTCACCAGACGCTCTGCTGTTCCCACCCATGAGGCCCTGGCCCTTTCTGGAAAGTTCTCCATGACTCAGACCAGGGACCACTGCCTGGGACACGTGCCATGTGACCCTGCAGTCCCCTCCCAGGCGCGGTGGACCCATAGGCTGCCCCCCTGAACTCTGGGGGTGGGACAGCCCTCCTGGGCCTTCAGGCCCCTCCTTCCCAAGGCAGGCGTTTTCACCCTGGAGTGGGCAGGCGGGGGAGAACACGGCGGGAGCTCACACACTGGTTCCGTGCTGCGCCCACCAGCCCCTTGAGTGACGGCACGGAGCTAATGGATAGGACGGCTGTGAGGTGACAGGCCAAGGCGTTCCTGAGTGCTTAATGCACCTCAAGAGTGCTAACGAGCATCCTGTCTCTTCACAGCACGCCGCCCTGAAGGGCCAGGAGCTCCATTAGCGGGTGCGGGGGCCCCCTTCCTCGCCTGACGTTCTCGTCTCTTCTCTGAGGGCCATCCCTACGACGAGCGCCGAGCCCCCTGCGCCCCGGGCCCCCTGCGCCCCGAGCCCCCTGCGCCCCGGGCAGGGTCCGAGCCTTTGGCTCCGTCCTCACCACTGTCCCCAGACTCACTGCTGAGAGCAGGTGACGAGCTGGGCACCAGGCCACGCAGCTTCTTGAGGGTGTTCACGGCCACATTCAGATAGATGTTCTTGCTGGGGCTGCGGTCGTAGGCCACCTTCTCTTCGGTCAGTGCCTAGGGACGAGCACGCGGGCAGGAAGCACTCAGGCCTGATACCACAGTGGGAGCAGATGGCAGGGTGATGGGGACCCTCCCCACAGCCATCGCGGAGTCCGCCCTGGCCCCTGGTGTCCCGGGTGCCAGGGCAGAAGCGGCTCCGTCAGGTTCCCAGCGGCTGGTCTATACCAAGTGGCTTGCAAGGCCTTCCCTCCCGGGCCCCGTGGCCCAGTGGGCAGGCTAGGGTGCTGGCCATTTACCAGGCGAGGGGCCTGGGGACTAGGGAGGGGGAGGGCCCATCCACCCGGCCCCGCACCTTCTCGATGGCTTCCTGGTTGGAAGAACAGAACTTGAGACACTCCTCGATAAACAGGTTGAGATAGCGCTGCCGGACGGCCGTGGGGACTTTGGCCCCAAACTCTTTGGGGATGATGGGTTTCTTTAAACTCTAAAGGGAAACCAGGCCAGGCGAGGGATGAGTGGAGGGGACAAGTGCAAGGCCCCCACCCGTGCCGGCCCGACCATGCCACCTGCAGCGATGGACTGTGGGCGACCCGCTTGGGGATGGCAGTGGACGTGGTCTTGGAGGCCATCCCTGCCAGCGTGCGCGTCTTCAGGGGCTGCCGGCTGGGCTCAGGGCCGGGTGGTGGCTGGCTGGCGCTGGCCGCCAGGCTCCGCTTGGCACCTGTGGGGGCTGGTGGGGGGCCGGGGGTGTGAGGGTGGGCGGCCAGCAGGCCCATGACAGAGCTGCGGAGCACCAGGCAGCGGTGGTCACTGAGGGCCAGCAGCACGTGCATCTCACAGGTCAGGGCCGGGGGCCGCGGCCTGCAGCTCGGGCTTGGGAAGGACATGGGGCTCTATCCGCGCGTGGGCAAGTCCATCAGGGGAGCAGGGGTCAGCAGCTGGGGGCCGGGGCAGGGGCCGGGGCCACGGGTGGGGCGATGTGGAGGGCAGCGTGCGCTGTGGCGAGCTGTCGCCGCATGATCAGGCCCCCGACTCCGAGGCATTGATGTCCGAGGGAGGAAAGGCCCTGGCTCCTGGGCAGAGGACCCGAGGGTACAGACAGCCTGGCCCCAGGCATTGTGACCAGCTCCATCTCTGTGTTCTGACCCGCCCGGCGGTGAGGTCACAAAGCATGCCGTCCTGCCCTGGGGCGGCAGGCCCGTGTGTGTGTGTGTGTGTGTGTGTCTGTGTGTCTGTGTGTCTGTGTCTGTGTCTGTGTCTGTGTGTGCGAGCGCTTGGGGTCTAGCAGCTGTGAACCTGGGCACTGGTCAGGAGACCTCCCCGTCCTGAGGCCAACCTCTCCAAACCCACCTGGTCCCTAGGGGCCACCAAGGCCAGAGACCCCCAGGTGACAGGCCACTGTGCACCTGGGCTGCTAAGCTGTGGGCCCACGTGAGAAGGTGAGGGCATGCTGCTGCCGATAGTGACCCCCAGGCACCAGCTCTGCCCAGCTTTGTCATGCCAAGCCCGCAGGAGCCTCAAGACACCTGTCTCTGTCATAGATAACCCAGAAGGAAAGGAGCCATCGCCTAACCCACCAGACCCCATGGGAAAGACACCTGTGAGCCACTCGGGGTTGCTGTGCAGTCCCCGGGATCTGCACAGGAAGGAACAGGAGCCCAGCCCTTGGGACCTGGCACCCTGGTGGCTGGGCTGGCCTGCGCAGCTGCTATGCCTGTGGCTGGGGTCTCAGCCAGGGTCTCCACCAGGGTGGCGCTCAGGTCACCAGGAGTGTCTAACAGACACGCTCCGGGGGCTACCGGGTTGGGCCATTGATCGCAGCAGGTCAGGAATGTACGCAGGCACACACAAGCATCTCAGAGTCAACTCGCTCCCAGAGCCTGTCTCCTCCCTGCAACAGAGCCGTCACGGCTGAGCCCCTGGACCTCTAGCATCAGGCTACACCTCACCTGCTCTGGGGACGGGGAGGTGGGGAGGCAGGCTGGGGTCCTCACCCGCAGGGAGGATAGGAGTGGTCGGGACGCCTGTGCCCACGGAAAGGGCCAGCACAGGCAGCCGTGCAAGCAGCCCTCCCCAGGCTGGGCTCTGCAGGCCCTGAAGCGGTGGGAACCGCTCGAGGGTGTCGCTGAGGCAGCAGCAGGGCAACTCCCCCAGGAGGTGACAAGACTCGCTGTCCCTGCCAGGCCCCTGCCCCTGGTTCCTGTGGAGGAGGTTCCTCACTCAGAACGGTCCAGGAAAAGAGAGACAAGGCCACACTGATAAGACAGCCACCCAGCCTGAGGACAGAGGAGATGCCAACTCTCAGACAAGGGCAAGGGTGAAAACGGGCCATTCCAGCTGCACGGTCCTGGACCGCCCCTGGGCCGCCTCTGTGCCGTCCCTTTGCGTGACCACGGACCAGCTGTATTCTGCAGGTGGTCTTTCCTGGGTGGACTTTCTGGTGCAGACCACCAGGCCCTTCTTCCTGCTCCGTCTTGGCGGGAAGCCCCACGGAGAACCAAGCTCTGCTGATAGCTGGGTGCTGGCTATCATGAGGTCACCAGCCAAGAACGGAACCTGGGCCCCCCAGGGGGAAGGCACGTTTGAGCCTGGAGCCACCAAAGACCTCAGCACCCCCTCTCTGTCCCAGGCCCATATCTGCCACAGTGTATCAGAGACCAAGCTTTTCCTAGGGCCATACCCACCACTGACATCTTCCTCAGTGGGATGCCACAACTAGGCTAGGTTTGCCATGCCCACCTCCAGACCATCCTGAGACCCTGGTCCTGACTGGGACCAAGCAGCTGGGCTGCCTGCCCTCACAGCCCAGGAGGCGGGAGCCTGGGTCAGAGGTGGAGGGGTGGCGAGCGGGGTAGGGGAGGCAGGGACAGCTGGGACAGTCACTCTGGCCTGACACAGAGGCAGGGCCAAGGACAGGAAACAGTACCCTGGACACGCACAGCCAGAGGTAGGAGGTGTGGGGACAGCACCAGTTCTCCACCAGGCCCTCCCCACGACAGGTCTCACCGGTGAGAAAACCGAGGCCCAGTGGAGGCGTCTGCTCAAGGCCACTGCAAGCCAGAGGAGCGAGGTCTGGGCCTTGATCCCTCCTCTGCACCCCCAACACCCACCCCAGCCAGGACGGGGCACACCTGCAGCCAGGCGGGGGTTGGGCACGTGGGCGACCCTCCTCTTCTCTCCAGGTGCCGAGATGTGCACTGAGGACAGCTTCCCGGCTGGCTGCGGGGCCGGCTGCGGGGCTGGCTGCAGGGCCGGCTGCGGGGCTGGCTGCGGGGCTGCCTGGAGCCAGCTGGCCGACTCCCGCTGGGCCTGCTGGGCGCGCCGGTAACACACCTCCTGGGCGGTCAGGGGCCGGGCGGCGACCACTGGTGGGGTTCTCCTTGGGGGCTCTGCCTGGAGGAACAGAAATGCCGGGGCCTGTCCGCAGGTCAGGGGCTCCCAGAGCCCCAAGATCTGAGGTGCAGGTGCTGGCACCCACCACCGATGCCCCAGTGGAAACCAGCAGGCAGCCTTGACCCCCAGGCCTGTGGCAGCCCATCCCAGGTGCCCGTGGGCAGGGAGCCTTCCTGCCAACGCTGTGCCCTTGGCCTTACACAGGACGTGACTGGCCCCACCCTGGCTTCTGGAGGAGGCGGCAAGAAGGGTGGGTGTCGTGGCCGTGTCACCCTGCGCAGGTCCTGCTGCTCCCGCTTCTCCCTGGAGAATTCCCGACCCCAGAGCAACGCCACAGCTACTGTGTTCCATGGTGCAGAGGCGGAAGTGCGGGGCCACAGTGTGCAGGGATGGGGACCTGGAGGTCTCAGTCCACACTGAGGGCCTGTTCTCCCTGGGCACTGCGCCCCCGGCCCATGGCACCGCGGAGACAGGCAGCGGGCCAGCCTCATCCCTCCTAGGACAAGGTGGCGCCAGATAAAAGTATACCAAAAGAACCTGGGAAGCAGGGACGTGGGGCACGGCTGGGCAAGGTCCCCGCTCCTCCAAAGCGCACCCAGCCTCTCCCCACTGCCGGGTGCCACCAGAGATGGTGTTGGGTGCCCGCACCTCTTTCCCTTGCTTGGCAAGGTGGGAGACCCTCCTCTTCTGCCCAGGAAACAGGGTGGTCAGGCCTGCGCGCTCCTTCTCCTCACTCTTCTCCTCCTGCGGTGGCTGAAACACAGCACACGCCACACACAACACGCACACGTAACATACATGCCGTTCCTCCATGTGGGCCCCTCTGTCGGGCCTCCCTGAGCCTGACACAGCTTCCCCACCTATCCTCAGAATCACCCCCCACAAGGAGAGAACGAAACTTGCCCCATCCCGAGACCCGGGGGAGTGGGTGGGAAGGGGCAGACACCCTGCACCTGGACCCCCGGAGGAGCTCCAGGCCTGTTTTGAGCGGGAATGAGGCCCCTGACCCAGCCCCCAAGCCCACCTGCCCGACCCTGTCGTCTGGAACCCCTCTCCTGCTCCTGTCCTGACCCAGGGCAGGTGCTCAGCCAGGCAGAAGGGCTGGGAGAGGCGTCACGGTGGGGACACCAGAGCGGCACTGGAGGGACTGGCCTGGCTGGCTGGCTATTTGAAGGCAGCGCCCCCTGGTGGCTGTGGTGGGGAGCACAGAGAGGAGCCAGAAGGTGGCCTGCCGGGGCAGGGAACGGGGACGGAAGGGGACCCTCTGGGGAAGGGGTGCAGCCTGGTCCTCCTTGGCCTGTCTATAGGATTCTGATGGCAGAAGCCCCACTAGGTGGACAGGGATCAGGGTTCTCTTTCTGGACTGGGTAAGGAGCATAGTTAAGTGACCAGGCTGGGGGCAGGTGGCCAGTATGCACTGTCACTGAGACCCAGAGCCACTGGGGACCAGCCCGAGGACAAGCTGGGACTCACCTGGCGGGCCAGCCGGCCCTTGTCCTCAGTCTTCACGCTGGTGGACTCGTTGAAGATCCGCAGGCACTCCTCCATGGGGTCAGAGTCAAAGTCTACCTCCTTCTCCAGGGCGGCATAGTCCACATCCTCCCCCGAGGATGACGAGGAGGAGGAGGGCGCGGGGGCGGCGGGCAGGGGAGGGGCGGCCTTGAGCCGCTTGGCTGGGCCCTGCCCCTCTGCCACTGGCAGGCCCAGGCTGGAGTCTGAGTCTGTGTCCGAGTCTGAGCTGAGCGGGGGCGGGACGGGGGGCCAGGCCCGCGGCGCCTCGGTATCCTCGTCCCCACTCTCATCCCCAAAGAGGTCAGCGTGGCTCAGGGCACGCCGTTTCAGCTTGGGGGCATCCCGCGAGCCACCCTCGTCCAGCGAGTGGGCTTTGCGCGTCACCAGCGTCCCCGAGGCGGGTAGCTTGCCCTGCTTCCTGCGGGCCGGCCGGGACTCCGGGGGCCGGTCAGGCCTCGATTTCCCTGAGCTGGCCAGCGTGGTGGCCGAGGATGGCTTCTTCTTGGTCCCGTCTGGCTGTTCAGCATGGCGCCGGGGACTGCCAGTCTGTGGGGCTCTCCTCTCTCCCAGTTTCTCCCGGTCCCTGTCCCTGCCACTGCCCTTGTCCTTCTTCCGGACGCTATCCTTGTGGCTGGTGGGCAGTGGTGCCCCACGTCGCTTCTTCTTGGATTTTCCCTCCTTAGGGGCCTTCTGCTCCCGTGTGGCTGGGGTGGGGTCTGCAGGGGTGGCCGGGGACCCCCCACCTGGAGTCTGCGGGGGCTGCCCAAGGTCGCCGACATCGTACTGCACGGCCATCTCCTTCGTCTCCCGGGGGCCAGCCTCCTCAGGCTCCAGGCCCTCCCTGCAGGGCGGCTTCTTGGGGGCCTGGCTCTCGGTGCCAGCAGGGGCCCGTGGGGAACTGGTGGTGGTGGGGCCATCACCAGGGGCTGCGGCATCATCTTCCGAGTCAGAGAAGCGAGCCTCGCAGCCACCAAAGAGATCGCAGTGCTTCTTGGGGGCTGGTGTGTAGGGCTCCCGGCCAGGAGCACCCCGGACCCGCTTGGGGGCCCTCTCGTCCCGGGACCCAGCCCTGCTCAGCAGCCGTGCTGAGTAGTTGGACAGTGGGTCATACTCCAGGTCCGTGGATGGCTTGGAGTTGTCCACGACGTACTTGCCGCTGGGGACAGGGCAGCCGTGCCTGCGGGGCTGGCACACGGCCTTGGGCACGTACTCCAGGGCGCCGCTCCGGCCCGGGCTCCTCTCCAGCGAATACTTGCCCCCAGGCTCGGCAGCCGCGGCCAGTGGCGTGGGCCGGTAGCTGGCATCAGGGCTGAGAGGGCCATGGCTGCCAGGGTGATAGTCAAAGGACAGCGGGAAGGTGTCCTCGTCTCCCAGGTCGGCGGCAGGAGTGGCAGGGCCACGGGGGGCCAGTGCGGACGCCTCCCCGGTGCCGCTGGCCCGGGCTGTGCCCAGGAGCTCCTGGTAGCGCCTCTGTTCCAGCTCCACCTCTGTGCGCACCGCTTCGATGGCCTGGTTGACCAGCTCCAGCTCCAGCATGTCCAAGCGGGGCTTGTCTCCACTGCCCAGGACGCCATTCTCCCTCTGCACGGGTGGCTTGGGCAGCTCAGGGTTGTAGGGGTCATAGACGAGGCCTGAAACAGAGACGAGAGACAGAAGAACCAGTCAGCAGCCTGAGGACGGCTCCAGCCCACAAGGCCCAGCTGAGGACAAGCAGGGAGCCGGCCCTCGCCTTGGCCCCGGTGGAGCTCTGCTTCGGTGCTGCTGAGGCCGGCCCTTTGCTGGATGGAGGGATGCTTCTGGAACCCTCCTCCACACTAGGAGCTGTGCCAGCTGCAGCACAGACATGTGGCCAGGTTACACATGGTGGTGCAGGGATGGCACTGCCAATAAGCCAGGCAGGAACTTTCCATTGACCACTCGGTGGGGCCTGCATCAGGCCTTGGGTGGGTCAAGACATGACCAACCCTGAGTTCCAGATGAGGGGCTGGGACTTGGGAGGCAAGGTGCCTAGTGGGTCCTACCCTGGCCCGGTGGCCACCCAAGCCACACCTCAGTTCCTGCAGCCTGGGGCCCAGGAGACAGCCCGCCACCCAGCATATGGGGACCTGCTGTAGCAAGCACAGGGAGCTTGTGTAGGCTTGGTGCAGAAAACCATGCCAGGCACAGAGCACCTGGAGGCAGTGCGACAGTTCTGGTGGGCACGTGGTGCTGTACCCTCATCAGCACCCACAGGACTGGGCCACTCCAAGGAGGTCCCTCTGTAGAAGGTGGACTTAATAATAACGCATCAGTGTTGCTTCTCTGACACAAGACACTAATAACTCGTGGACCTCCCGAGGGGGGGCGTGACAGGAGCTCTGTACTTTCTGCCAAAAAATAAAATAAAAAAATAAAGGGGGCACAGGAGAGAAGAGAGGCACAAGGACACACACTGTAGGTTCTCATTTTATTAAACATCTCTAAAAATACGGTAAGTGAATAACTGCAAATAACATCTAGCCAGGTCTGTCACCGACCGAGATGCCAGACACAGAAGGGCCAAAGCCGTGACTCCATTTGTATGAAAAGCCTCAACGGCCAACTCAGCTCTATGAGCCCCCGGGGGGCTTCCAAGGAGCACTTGTGACCCGAACAGCCAACCCGTGACCTCTGGTGAGCACCCCACGCTGCCAGCGCTTCCCCAGGGAGCCCAAAAGAGCCCGACCCACAGGGATCCGCGTTGGTGTTTTGGTCCCAGGGCGATGGGGGGCGAGGAGGGAGTCGCTGCCTGGGGGTCTCTGTGAGTGGGAATGAGGACAGGCGAGGCAGTCAGACAGCACGTGGCTGTGAGGACTGTCACAGCTGCACAGACACCGATGCTGTGGTGGCCGGTGCCACACCGCATCGGTGTCACGGTGGACTGCCTGAGAGCTGTGCTGAGGCGCTCACCATCTGGGACAGACTGCCATCGGCCACTCTGGATGGGACAATGACATGGTCTGCTCTGAAGCAGAATGGCACTGGCTCCATCACCAGAGAATGCTGCAAGATCTGTGCGACGGGGGTCTGGGGACCACGTCTTCAGGGACATCGAGACCAACTGGCGTTAACTGGTCCATTGCTGAGAAAGTCTCCTGCACTCTATATTGCTGAGTGGCGTCTGGGGTCTTAAAAGCTCACAAGCTGCCATCTGAGGTACATGAAATGGTCCTAACCCACCTGGAACCAATGATCTCCAAAAACATCAGGACACGAGGAACGCAGAGCCCAGGAGACAGAAGGACCCACATGAATGGGAGACTGGATCAACCTGAGTCCAGAAGAACCAGATGGTGCCTGGCCACCACCACAGACAGCTGTGACAGGGGACACAATGTAGAGTCCATGAGCCAACATGAGAAAAAGAGGGGTGCAGCCCAAGAACTCTTCTAAAAGACCACAAGTGATGCTCCAACAGCCTCTAGGGTCCCTGGGGAACCCCTAGACCTGGTGCTGTCCCTGACCAAAAACCAGTAATGAGGTCAACTCTTCAGACAAGAATGGACTGGACTTGGGGACAGAATGTGACCATATGGTGTGCATACTTTATGGTTCTATGCATTTATAGGAGGTGGTCCTACTGGCCTCTTTCTAGGTGGGGCAGAAGAGGGGACAGGGTGGAGAGGAGGGGACAGATGATTGCTGAGGGGACACTACAAGTACGGAATGGAAAGGAGGAGTGTGCCATGACCAGGCAGCGAGGGCAAACAGAGGTGCAGCAGACAGGTGGGCATGCAACACCAATCTGCATTAAATGTTTTCACTTACTCAATAATAAATAAATAAGTAGTACGTAATAAAAAGCAGACAATCTATTCTGAAGGACAGTGCCATCAGTGATGGACTGATATCCGTACGGCTACAAGGAAGACCCAGTTAGTAGAACTATTACTCAAATTTATACACCAACTATTAAGGCCAAAGATGAACCTGAAGATTTTTACCAAATTCTGCAGTCAGAAATTGATCAAACATGGAAACAGGATGCATTGATATTTACTGGCAATTGGAGTGTGAAAGTCAGAAACAAAGACAGACAGGCAGTTGGAAAATATGGCCTTGGGGACAGAAATAACGCTGGAGATCGCACGGTAGGACCTTGCAAGACCAACGACTTCATTGCAAATACCTATCAACAACATAAATGGTGATTACAAGTGGGCCTCGGCAGACAGAACACACAGGAATCAAATTGACTATATTTGCGGAAACAGACGATGGAGAAGTTCAACACCATCAGAACCAGGCCAGGGCCAACTACAGAACAGACTGCCCACTGCTCCAACACAAGTTCAAGTTGAAACTGATGAAAACCAGAACAAGTTCACCAAAGTTAGGACCTGGCCTGTATCTCACCTGAGTTTAGAAACCATCTCAAGAATAGATCTGAAGCGCTGAACGCTAAAGACGGAAGACCAGACGAACTGTGGAATGACATCAGTGACATCGTCCATGAAGACAGCAAGAGATCATTAAAAAGACCAAAATGGATGTCAGCAGAAACTCTGAAACTGGCTTTTGAATGTCAAGTAGCAAAAGACAGAAACGATACAGCAGAAGAGCAGGAGACAAGATTTCAAACGGACGCTCGAGAAGACGAAGTCTTATGACGGCATCCACAAAGACACTGAGTTAGAGACCTGAAGGGAAACAGACGCTCAACGTCACTCTCGATGGAAACAGTTGAAGGAAATTTTCAAGCCTCCAGCTGTAACAGTGAAGTGTGCTACAGGCAAAATAGTGAACAACACAGGGAGTGACAGAAGAGGAAAGGAATACACAGGTCCCTGTACGGGGTCCCAGCTGAAAAGTCAGCTGCTCCTCAACCTCTTCAGCAGGTAGCCCGTACCAGGAACCAGCGCTACTGAAAGGAGTCGAAGCTGCACCCGAGGCACCAGTGAAAAACCAAGGTCCAGGAACTGAGACGTGTCAACAAACAGATGTGGCGCTGGAAGTGCTCACCAGTCTGTGCCAAGAAAACTGGACAACAGGGCCACCTGGTCAGCCGACGGCAGGAGATCCGTATCTGTGCCCATTCCAAAGAAAGACGATCCGACAAATTATCTTACAATGTCATTAATATCACACGCCAGTGCAACTGTGCTGAAGATCACTCAGAAGCAGCTGGGGCAGCAAGCCGTTGACAGGGAGCTTCCAGCCCTTCACGCTGGCTTCAGAGGGACACACAGCGAGGGCGGTCACTGCTGGTGGCAGACAGGGCCCGGCTGAAAGCAGAGAATGCCACAGGGATACTTATCTGTGTTTTACTGACGATGCAAAGACATCTGACTGTGTGGATTATAACAAGTTATGGATAACATCGCAGAGAATGGGAATTCCAGGACCCTTACTTCTGCTCATGAGAAATCTGTACATGGACCAAGAGGCAGTCCTGCAAACAGAAGAAGGGGACACTGCATGGTTTAAAATCAGGAAAGGTGTGTGTCAGGGCCGTGTCCTTTCACCAGACCTTTTCAGTCTGTGTGCCGAGCAAATAATCTGAGGAGCTGGGCGACGTTAAGAAGAGTAAGGCATCAGGACTGGAGGAGGACTCCTTAACCACCCGTGAAGAGAGCGTGGGGCACCCACTGAGGAGGACCACAGACCACATCCTTCCGTAGGGGCTGCACCCCAACATCAAGAAAACAAAGAGCCTCACAACTGGATCAGTAAGCAACGTCATGATAAAAGGACAGAGGATGAAGGTTACTGAGGATTTCATTTTACTTGGACCCACAATCAACACCCATGGAAGCTGCCGTCAGGAAATCAAAAGATGCGCTGCCCTGGGAAAATCTGTTCCAAAGGACCTCTGTGAAGTGTTAAAAAGCAAAGCTGTCACTTTGAGGGCTAAAGTGTGCCTGACCCTAAGCCACGGTGTTTTCAATCAGATGAAAGAAGGCCAAAGCAACTGCACTGTGGCGTGGGCTAGGAGTCCTGAGCGCACCGGGGCTGCTGGAAGCAGGGACACGTCTGCCCCGGGAGCAGTACCACGGGAAGCTCTCTGGAAGCAAGGACGACTGACTGGGTGTCACATGCCTGGGCACGTCATCAGGAGGGACCCGTCCCTGGACCCAGGCTTGGTAAAGTAGAGGGTCAGTGAAAAAGAAGCCCCTCGATGAGACAGACGGCCTCGCTGGCTGCAGCAGTCGGCTCCAGTGCCGCAAGGACGTGGGCACGGCGCGGGACTGGGCAGGGTCCCCTCTGTCGGATGTCACGGTGCTGAGTCAGACCTGACTCGGCAGCACAACAAGACCAGGAAACCAGCGCTGCACTCACGAGGCAAGGGGGAAAACTCCTCCAGGACGGCCTGTGCCATTCTCCTGACGCACATCACACACAAGGCCCACTTCCCCAAGCCCATAAGCCCAGGGCCGTGGAGTCCATTCCAACTCCCAGCGAGCCCATGCGACAGGGTGCCAACGCCCTAGAAGATCTTCTAGGCCAGAACCTTGAAGGCAGCAGATCGCCCGGCTGTCGGCCCTCGGGAACACTGGGTGGTTTCCCACACTGACGGGTCGGTCAACAGCCGAGCACTTGAACCAGTGCGCCACCCAGGCTCCGTCCTCCTTCCAAAATGGATTTTAAATGCAGACAGACAGCCCACCACAGCCAGGCTGAATACGGGGAACAGACCAGCTGCTGCACCCAAACAGCGAGCTCCTGTCACACGACATGACCTCACACGGCACACGGCATTGGTTTGACAGTCCCTTGTTTCGTACACAACACCCCCATGTCTGCACCCTCGCTGTCCTCCGGCAGCTCCACTTCCAGGCCCGCAGACGTACCCCCACCACAGCTTAGGTATCTCCATCCACAGAAAGTTGCAGTTACCTGTCAGATAAAAGGAGACAGGACCAACACCAGGGACTGCTCCGTGCCCGTCAGCAGGTCAGAGACAGAGCAGGACGTCACTTCCCGCCGACCAGTGCCAGTTCCCGACAGGGGTCAGAAATGGCAGGTTCTCCTGCTGCTCCCCCACCCAGATGTCTCTGTGGCTGGCAGAAGGTCGTGCCCCAGCCCCAGCAGCTCAGCAGGAGAATTCTTGCCCTCCAAGTAGGAGACAGAAATCCTGGTGGCACAGTGGTTAGATGCCATGTCTGCCAACCAAAGATCGACATTCAGAGGTGTCAGGCGCTTCTTGGAAACACTATGGGGCAGCTCTACTCTATCCTGTGGGGTCACTATGAGTCAGAATCAACTGGACATCACAGTGTTTCTTTTTTTAAGGAATCTTTACGGGGGCAGATGGCCAAGTCTTTTTCCCATGAAGCAGCTGTGTTCAAGCTGACACCCTGTCTGTCTGTAGCTGACTGCTAACCATTGTACCGTAACAACCACCTCTCTACCCTAGAAGCAAGATGCCCATGCCCTCACCTCCAGAACCTACGGATTTGGTGCCTTCCATGGCAAGAACAACTCTGTAGGGAGGCTTAAGGACCTTGCTTTGTCCCTAGTAGAGGGTTGAGTGACACTAGCCATATCCACCATGTGGTGTCACCATCAACCCCTGTCTCCCCAGAGTTCCAAGTGGAGCGTCCACGCCCAGGAGGCAGTAACCCTACGGCCACTTCCCAGCCTGGGAAGAGCACTTTGTCTCTGCCTAGTGCCTGTCCTTGGCACTTCATTGGGGGAGAGTCACACAGTACTTTAAGGATCTGGAAATGCAAAATTATGCCAGCTTACCCCATGGGTCTGATACGATTGCAGAACCCAAACCCAGCAGCCACTGCGTCTTGGGACTGTGCAGCCTGGGCTCTCAGTGGCAGATCTGCTGGAAGGCGGTCACCAGGCCCTTCGACCACAGCCCTCTAGGCGGCTCAGGCCTCTAACCTCTGTTTGCGGCCGTCAGTGCTAATCTCCCACACAACAGCGACCCCAAAACACCCAACGTCCTCATCAGAGGGTGCAGGAGGGCCTGGGTCAGAGATGGCTGATGACAGACACAGGGGGCCGAGAGACGCAGGGAGGGGCAGTGGGCCAAGGACGCGAGGCCTAAAGGTGGAAGAGGCAGGCTAGATTCTCCCCGGGCCTCCAGAAGGAACCAGCCAGCACCCAGATTTCAGTCCTGCTTGACCCACTGAGGACTCTAGAGCCCCAGGACTGCAGGGTTACGAAGGTGTGCGGCTTGAAGCTTCCCGGCCTGTGGCTGTCTGTCACCTGTGGTCATCTGTCAGAGCAGGCATAAGTCACTCGGGTGAGGACAGCTCCACGCAGAGCCACCTGAGGAAGATGGACAGTTTGCCCCGGCATGCGAAGAAGCAGCCTGGCGAGCACACGGCTGGGGGCCTCCCGGGGGACACGAGGGAAGGACGGGCTCCCTGAAGGCGTGGTTTACTGGTAACCGAGAAGTTATTTCTCAGCGGCCTTTAGGAAGGATGGCTGTATGTGTCTGTGCCCAGGTCACTGAGACTGGGTATCGTATTACACTCTGTGCCACCCAGGGGCACAAAGCTGGCACAGGGGTCTGCAGCCCAGGCAGTGCCAAGTGCTTCCAGGGAACAGTCACCACTTGTCTCCAGCAGGCCTGCGAGGTCCTGTCCCCACTCACAGCTGAGCTCACTGGGGCTCCGGGGGCTGGGCCAGCCCGCAGGCGGGGGTCAGTGTGCATGGCACCCACGCCCTCAGCGTCAGGGACAGAGGCACAGTGGAGGCCTTCCCCGAAGCAGGGGGAAGCCATCAGAGGGAGCAGGCCTGGCCCAGGGCTGCGCACCACCTGCTGGCTAGAAGGGACCAGGATGGGCCTTTCCGCCCCACCTGGACAGCAGGGCCAGGGCTCCGCCAGCTCCCTCAGGGCAGCCCTGACTCCTGTGACAGTGCAGAAGCCACAGTCACTGCATTCCCCTCTCCCAGGAGTCCCAACAGCCCTGCACAGTAAAAAAGGGCTCTCACCAGACAGCAGAGGAGATGGGGTGTGGGGGCACTTACTGGGCACGGCCACGTAGAAGGGAAGGCCCGGCTCCTGGGTGTCATGGGATCGCCAGTCCAGCCATCGTGTGGGCTGCTGCACTGCTCCCCAGGATGGGGAGGGCCATCTCATGGGGTCACCCACTCCCCCAGTCACCGTGAGAAGGGCTGGACTGAGCCAGGGGCTCTGGCTGGCTGTATGAAAGAGCTGGTGGGCATTCCCACCCTATCCCCAGCCTTGGACACAGAACCCCAGAGCCCCAGGCAATATGCAAACCACAAGTGACAACCCTCAGCCAGGCTTCCAAAACTCAGGTCCTCAAAAGGAGGAAACTCCTCAACACAGCCCAGCAGGACAGAAACTGCAGCCCTCCCAAGAGGCTGTGTTGTGAGATTTGGGAGGAAGGAGCCGCAACCCCATCCCTGGAACACAGACCCACAGGAAGAAGGGGGGGAAGCAGCTGTGCAAAGGCCCTGGGGCCACCAGGTGGAGTTTCCAGGCCTGACTTTTACCCAGAGGCAGAAGGGCAGTGGTTTGCTCCCATTTTCTTCTCTTTCAAGATTAATGAAAAGCTGCTGGGAGTCCCTGGGTGTTGCAAATAGTTCAGCTGACTGCCAGACAAAAGGCTGGTGGCTGAACTTACCCGGAGGTGCTGGGAAGGCAGGCCTGGCCATCTGCAAGCCTCACAGGGCAGTTCCACTCTGCCCCTAAAGCCAATCAATGATGACAGCCACAAAATGACAACTGCAGCACTGTCTGGCCCTCTCCAGCCCCCAGGCAGGCAGGACTCTCAGGGGAGAAAGCAGGATGCCCTTGCATGCTGGGGTTGCTCAGACTCGGTAGAGACCCAGCCTGACACCCCATCAGAGGAGGCGCTCACACCACGTTGAGGCCCCCTGACTTCCAGTGGGCTGTCTCCCCCGCCCACACCCAGAATAAAACACCCCTGGCATTCTACCCTGACCTTCTGAGGCCTCAGTTTCTCCAGTGGTTATGTCACCTAGATCCAGATGTTCTAGACACGTCTAGAAGGCTTCCAGAACACTCTGGCGAAGGGCTGGGCGGCACCGTTACTCCAAAGCCCTGGAAGGGACTGGAGGTTTCTCAATGACAAATGAGGTGGCACGGATCTGTGTCCTTCCCCAGGCCACTCCGTGCCTACCCCACATCCTGCTGGGAAGGCTGGGGTGAGGTCTCCCACAAAGCCATCAGCAGCTGCTGGCCACCCCCTGCCCAGAGACAGGTCCATCCAGAAAGGACGGGTGCTGCCGACAGGAAGCGCACTGCTTGGGGGCCGGACCTGCTGGGAATGCTGGGTAGGCCCCAAGGGGCTGTGGGCCAGCAGCCTGCACTGCCTGCCCGGCCCTGACGGCGCCCGGCCCCTCACCACGCTCCTGCACCTCCAATCTCTTGGGTGGGCCTGTGGAAACAAGTGCAGCCCGACAGGGGGACAGTCCGTTGGCCGTCCTGCTGGGCTCACAGGTGAGCCGATTCCAGAGCAGGAGAGGACCCCACCACCCCCGAGGAGAGTCGGGGCAGAGTGTGTCCTTCCAACCCAGAATCCCTCTGCTGAGGAGCTGATGGAAGCAGCAGACAGAGCTGCAATGCTTAAGACAGAGAGAAGGGTGGCAGGAGACGCTTTCCAGTCCCCAGAGAGAGAAAGCCGCGTGCCCTGGGCAGCACGGCGCCTGCCTCCAAGCACCTGCCCAGCGAGCTCTGCTGGCCCAGGAGCTGGAGCGGAGCCTCGGGCGAGGCGCCTTGGGGCCCTTCCCCACCAAGCCACCCTCGGCCCTGTCAGCCAGCTCCAGGCAGGGCAGGGGCCCCGGGCCAGCGTGCGGCATGCCTGCTGGACGGCTCAGAAGCAGGGTCTCACTGCCTAACAGACCCCGTCCTCGGGTGGTCTGAGTCCTGTATGGCCACCACACTGGATCAGGGAAACCAGCTCAGAAGTACCAGATGCCATGTGTGGCACAGCGCTGTCAGAACTGGTCAAGATGCGGGACCGGGGGGTGTGAGGCCTGTCTGAGCTCGACCCCCCAGGAACCAGTCTGGGGCGGCCAGTCCTCAGTCCCCCCCCTCCTGAAGTTAGATGGGCACACGCCACCCCAGGCCATTTTCACACACGGTTCAGTGCTGGCCTCCTAAATGAGACGGCAGGGGCCCAAACCCGCCCGGGACAGGCCTGGTGGGCTGCGCTCAGGAGACCACCATGCAGAAAGCCACGCCGGCCGCTCTCCCTCACATGGGGGTGCTGTCAGCCACATGCGACGGGAGCACACAAGAGGAGCAGCCCCACCCCTGGCATGCAGAGGCCTAGGCAGTGGAGTCAGGAGTGTCCCTGCATCACTCGGGGTGGGGGGCACAGCACCTCCTCCTCGGTCTCCACAGCCGGTGGCGGGGCCCACCCAGCCAGCCCAGGAAGCCGGCACTCACACGGTACAGACAGCCCCACCGCGCAGTGTCCCCACCTGTCACCAGCTTCCTGGGAGGCCTCGCTGCCTGCCCCACCGCCACAGCTCCAGGGCTGCAGGAATGTGGTGCAGAACCCTGTCTGGGCCACGGTGCCCACTTCGGGGCAACACGACCCCCACAGAATCTACAAGAGAACTGCCCAAGAGCTGCCCCTTCCCAGGGGCCTGAGTGACCCAGAAACCCTAACCCCCAGCCTCACCTGGCCCCCTGGTCCCCACCTCCCTGTACTGACTGACCCCCACTTTCTACCAGCTCCTCCCCTGCTGGACTAGAGCCCCCCTCCCCAGCTGGTTTCCTCAGGGCCTGGAGACCAACACCCAGCAAGGAACAATGAACCAAGGAAGTGGTGGGCTGGCTCTGTGAAGACCCCACGGGGTGGGGGGAGCCACAGGTACGGAGTACACCCTTGCCTCACAGACTCCCACGCCCGGGCCCACACCCGTCCATTCACAGTCGACCAGCCGGAATGCCTCCAGGTCCAGCAGCTCCCGGAGCCCCCGCGGCTAGGGAGAGGCCCAGCCACCCCGCCTGACCTCGTCCCTCCTGCCTGACCGACGCCAGCTGGCTCCCCAGGACGGCCGTCCCCTCGTCCCCTGCTCTCCCCCTCATCAGGACCAGGTCCACATGCCGACAGCTGTGGGGGACGCCGCATCTCCTGCCCGCTCTGCTCCGATCCAGTTCAGCCCACGGCCACGTGCCCGCAGAGGGGGACCCGAGGCTCAGGGCTTGTGGAGACCCGAGGGGTGGCCAGAGGGGAGGGAGACACACCCAAAAGGGCATCCTGAGGGAAAAGCTGCAAACAAGCGGAGCCTGAGCGGTGGGGGGCCGGGTCCACAGGCTGTGAGCACTGCGCCCCACTAGGCTTCTCCAGGATAGGAGTCTGGGGACAGCAGCCCCTAAAGGCCACCCCTTGGTGACCCGGGTCTCAGCACTCACTGCTGCTGCTGGACCAGCTCAGGGCAAACGGGGTGTGGGGCTTGCGTCCCCCACCACATGCAGGCAGCTCTTTGCCCACCCCCGCTGGCAGGGGCCTCCTGGGCCTCCAGGCCAGGCCCCCAGCTCTGAGCACAGACCTCTGGACAGGGCTCCCACACCCTAGCACTGTGGTCGCCTCAACCACAAAGCCCCAGGCCCCCTCCCTTGCGGGTGGCACCACCCAGCCAGATCCAGGCCACAGAAACAGAGGGGGGAATAGAAGCCCCCAGCCTGCTGGCCAGCTGGCTCCTGATAGGAGGGTCACAACAGCCCCCATCGGGCTGTCCCTACCCCACCTAGGGAGGCCCCAGGAATCGGCACGCCTAACAGAAACCTGAGCCAGGAGGCCGCCGACAGGCTTCCTGAGACTGACACTTGCCCTGGGACGCTCCCCGACCCCGAGCAACCTGCAGGCAGAGGCACAACTGTGACAGGGCCTCGCTGAGCACAGGACCACAAGGAGACCCCAACAGGGCAGGGACCCACAGCTGGAACAGCCTGGCCTGGCGGAGACAAACGGTGCAGGTGGGCTGCCAAGGCCCCATGAACCCCTTGTTCCCCGTCCGGCGCCCTCACAACCCCAGCAAAGGCACCTTCGCATCTAATACAGCTCCCCAAGGGGGCCTCTGGGGGCATTTCTGCTTCCCAAGAGTGCCGCGCCCCAGGACACAGGCTTGGCAACGACCTGGAGCCCGGTTCTGGGTGCTCAGGAAGTAGGAAACTGGGACAGGGTACCCCTGCTCTTCCTCCTCCCCCGACCCTGGGGCTGTGGGCAGGTGGCGCTGGGTCCCTTAAGAAAGAGGGCACACACCAGGGTCACACGTGAGCACTGGAGGTTTTTATTACTTGACATCATCCAAAGGGGCACCCAGGTGCACATGGGCGCTGGCTGGGTAACAGAGGACTCACTTCCACAGTGGCCGACTCCTTCCTTCCCACTCGTTGTTTCTTCTGGGTAACGACCGCCAAGCCTGAGCTCGCCTCCTGCCCAGGCCCTGAGAGGATCAGAAAGGTGTCAGGAAGGAGGGCAGGAGCCAGCTCTGAGGCCTCCCCCTCCCACAGCACAGGACACATCCTCCCTGTGCCACTGGCTCATCCAGAGCCGCCTTGGCCAGGCAGCCCTCCAAGATCCTCCCTGCAGAAGTACGGGACGGCTGCCCCACGCCCAGCTCAGCACCTGCCACACGGGAGGCTGCACCCATGTGCTCCACCTCACATGGCTCCTCACCTCCTCAGGGTCTGCTTCTGCTCTGTGAGGGCCCCAGGAGTGACTCAGAGGGATAAGGAGGGCTGAGGTCTCTCTGTGTGACCACAGCCCAGGTGCATCCCAGGACATGCCTGGGTGAAGGTCCGGTCCCCTCTTGTCACACATCTGCTTTGCTCATCTTGTTCCCTGCAGCCCAGCAGCTCAAAGCCCTGAGCCACAGGCAGAGACCTTCGACTCCTGTCTGCCCTGGGCCTGTACGGACCCCGGGGGAGGCCCTGAGACTCCTGTCTGTGCCCCAGGCTTGGCTGAGCTGGCTGGCTGGCACCAGCACCGGCCATGGTCTGGGAGAACGAGCCCAGGAATGAGTGAGTGGACAGATACCCACTCGGAGCCACGGGTCCCCAGTGCCTGCCGCAGGGGCCTCTGTGCTGACGGACACACAAGGCTCTCTCTCTGGGAGCAGCTGGCCAGACAGCAGCAAGGCTCCCAGTCTGCCCTTTGGGGCAGATGACTTGTCAGCGTCTCAAGTGAGCCCCTCCTACCAGGTGCTGGGGAACCTCCCAGTGGCCCCTCAAAACCACAGAGAGTAAGGATCCCCAGGACCTTCGGTGGGTCTTCTTCCTGCCCAGGGTCCCTAATCCCAACTCCAGCCACAAGGCAAACTCCTATTCATCCTTCAAAACACAGCTCAGGAACTACTTCTCTGGGGATCTTCACCCGTCACCCCTACATCCCTAATGCCACCTGCTCCACCCCTGGGACCCTATCCTGAGCTGCCAGCCCCCTGACATCCCGTCACCCTCCCTCCTGCTTCTGGTGTCCCCTTATGCCAGGTACCACAGCTGCTTACTGGGCTCAGACAGGCCCAGAGAGGCCCTCAGCGGTCACTGGGGCCAGCTACCTATTAGACAAAGGGCACAGAGGCCACAGCGGGATGGGTCAAGGCCCACCTTAGAGCACGCCAGTTCTGGGGGCTCCTCTTTTGTCTCCCCTGGTAAACCCAGCTGGGGCAGGAGGGCCCTCCCCTAGGTGGCTGACTTCTGACCCTGCGCTGTTTCCAGAGCACCTCTAAGAATCCCTAGGCAGCTGTCTGAGGTGGGCCCTGCAGGGGCACCTGAGGTGGCTAGCACACGCCTGTACCCTCTCCCTACCTGCAGGGAATGCTGGACCTCCCAGGGATGTGGCCCCCAAAAGGGAGACAGAGAGAGACTTCTCATGAGGGGACCACATGAAGCCTCAGTATCCAGCAGAGCCCCATCTGGCCAACCCCAAGGACACACAGACTTGGACTCTGGCTTCCAGCATTTCCTCAGTCCGGACACACTGGACGCTGCTTTAAAAATATCCTTGACTTTTCCTATTTCCCCAGTGTTTTTAAGACAAGCATCACTCCGCGCACGGACAGTGGTTCTCTGAACACTAGACTCCTGCAGGGGTTACTGGGATCTCCTAACACAGGACTCATCTGGGGGCAATTCTGCCCCAGGGACACTGGTGAGCTGAGTGATTTCTGCCACCTGGAACAGGGCTCCTGAAGAGAAGCAACACTTCTGTGGAGGATCACGCCACAGCCAGGAACCTCCGCCCTCCTGCGTCGTGACATGTCGTGACTTCAGTTCTGGTGACATTTATACAAAGGTAACTGCTTCAGCAGCCCTCCTGGAATTTCATCTTTGCAAGACTCCAAGAACAACAGAGGAGGAGGAAACGCCCACTGGGAATGTGAGACACCCGTCCCTCCCCTGGGAGGCAGCGCCCGCCTCACCTGCCAGGAGGGTCTCGGTTTCCTGGGGTGCTCAGCCGAGCCCTGGCCCACGGGCGCCTGGAAGGCCCAGGGGAGTGAAGCTTACAAAGAAAAAATCTGCCTCCAATTGGTGGTTCTTAACAGGTGGATTCTGCCCCAGGGGAAACACTGGGTGACGTGGGGGCACTGAAGGCCACCACCACTAGGGAGACCGCTGGCCCTGAGCGGGTGGGGGCCAGGCCAGGTCAGCTAGTGTAAACCAAGGGGCCCCATGTCCCCCAACTGCCCTCCTCTCTCCTGCCCACTCGGTGGGTGGACCTCAACGGGCACTATCCTCTGAGGCCATGTGATCGTGGGGTGAAGTTTCCTGGGGGTCAGCAGAATCCCCCAACCCAGGGGCCCTCACCACAGGTGATTGTGCCAGTTGGGACGCAGGGCAATGCGTGGGACACCTGCGGGTATCATGACTCGGGAAGGCACTCCAGCCTGAGTGGACAGAGGCCAGGGAGGCTGCTCGGCACCCGGTAGAGCACAGGGCACCGCACCCCACTGGACACCCTGGCTGCCCAGCAGCCTCACAGCTCCAGCCCCGACGGCAGCTCAGACCAACAGCCGACGTGGACACTGACTCCGACGTGTGGGGGCCCTCAGGTGTCGGGGTCCAGCTGTGACCGCACGTCCTTGGCAGCTGAGGGCTGGAATCACACTGCCAGGCCTTTCTTCTGAGTGTCCTTCTGCTGGCAGCAGGCCTTCCTCGAAGTGCCACCACCAGAAGAGGGGACAGAGAACGGGCGTAGTGCCCTTTCAGCCAGGAGTGCTGGGATCAGGGAAGCAGGCTTCCATTAGTCCCTGGCCAGTTCTGGCCAGCAGTGGGAAGTTGTCCGCATGGGCCCTGGTGACACCAGCAGCCGGGGAGGCAGCTGGCCGTTAGGTGTGCACCCTCTCTAGGCCCAGCATGGTGCCTCTGGGGTCATGTGATTGCCACCACCCCACCTCATTCCAACTCAGCAGGTGGAGGAAGCCAGGGAAGGCCCTGCTGCTGGGGAGCGCTCGCCCTCTCCCGCCTGCTGGCTGGCTCCTCACCTCCCTGGAGGAACAGGGCTCCACACAGAAGGGGCTGTCATCCTCCCTCAGGTGACAGGAGGAAGCCCTGCAAACAGGGCCGATGCTGCCGCCCAGGCGAGGGCCACCTGACCTCTCACCGGAGCCAGGTTTTCTTCAGTCGTGACCATCCTTGAGGCTTCAGGGCTCACGCGGGGCCCACCCAGCCAGAGCGCCCCCATCTGCACCTGTCCCAGCTGGGTGTACAGGACCGGGCTGCGGGTGTTGGTGGCGGGGTAGTGGCGTGCAGGCAGGTGCAGGCAGGAGCAGGCGCACGCACGAAGTGACTTCCCTCTCTGACCCTCAGTTTCCTTGTCTGTAAAATGGTGACAGCAATTCCTGCAGCTGACTCAGACCAGAGCTGGGGGCCCTGCCCGTGAGAACACAGACCACTGGGCACAGCCACAGCCAAGGGCAGAGGTAGAGATCCTGGGGCTGCCTGGGCTTGGAGGGCCTGAAGGAATCGGTTCCCTCCCAAGGCCCCTGCAGGGCCTGAGACACCACTGGAAGGCACGGGAGGCCATCCCTGCAGGTGCTGCTCCCAGGCCAGGGTTCTGCCCCACCCATTCTAGGGGCTCCAGAACAATCCCAGGTCAACCTAACCCACCCTTCCTGTTCCCTCAGTTCCTCAGGCCCCCAAACCTGGCCAATGCCTCCCCCACCCTCCCTCCTAGCCCCACCAAGTTCTCTCCTTTCAGGAAGTACCTGCAGACACACATCTCCCCTGAGACACGTTCCAAGGTCTCCCGCCTCGACACTGCTCCAGGTATCCCCCAGGTTCTCCCGCCCCAACACTGCTCTGGGTACCACCCAGGGTCTCCCGCCCCACGCGGTAATGCTGCCTCGGGCATCACCTGCAGCCCTGCCACAGACGCTGTCCCAGGCCCACCGGCCCCCTGCTGGAGCCCATCTTGGAGTGCACCTGAGCCGAGACCCCCCCAGGACAGAAATGTGCTGGGTGGGATGGCGGCACATTCCAAGCCAGTGACGCCCCCGCCACTGGGCGCTCTCCCGTGATGACCAGGCCCTCCCACTTAAACACCGTCCCCGCAGAGCTGCAGCCAGCCTGGCCCACAGGACCCCAGGTCCTCAGCCCTGACTCCCCCACACAGGGCATCGCTTTCCAGCAGGAGGCTGGCAGGGACCAGGGCGACACAAGTCCCACCAGAGCTGCGCTGTTCCCTCCCGCCTCTGTCAGGTAGGTGACAGTGGGGCAGGCAGCCAGGCTCCCCACGGGCCCCTCTGACCACAGGGCTGCCACGAGCCAACCGGCAAGGCTGGGCCCCGGTGAGACTGGACCCGTGGGACAAGCTGAAGCCATCACACCCACAGGCATGCCAGGACAGAGCCAGCAGGAAGACTCACCACTAAGCAGGGCCCACACACCCCGAGTCCTGAACCCATGCTGCGTCACTCCACCCTGCCGGCACCGAAACAGCTCTGAGGACCACAGCCGCGAGGAAACCCTGGGGCGCCAGCCCCCCATCATCCTGCTCACGTCTGGGGAACAGGCCCACGTCACACCAGCCGAAGCTCCTGTCTACACCCCACTCCTCAGAGCCGTGCCCCGACTGCCAACTGCCCTCCCCAGACCACCCCTGCTGCTCCACGACATCCTGCTCCCCTCACTGACCCCCACTGCTCACGGAGGCCCTGGAGACCCTGATCTGCTCCCGCTAGGCCCCTTGAGGCAATTTCACAGGGTCAAAGGGAAGATGGCAAGGACTGCAACACCTGTCTGCCTTCTCTGCTCCAAAGGCCGCTGTCCTGGACACCCAAAGTCCCCATGACAAACCAGATGACCCTCACTTTGTAATTGTGTTACAGAGGAGGGCGCACAGGCACCAGGCAAAGAAAACAGAATGGAGAGCTGGGATGACCAACCAGAAGAGACAGAGGGACTCGTGCCAGGAAAAGCGCCACTTCTCCCCAGGCCTCCCAAGGGGACCCCGCCCAAACGGCAAGGCCCTCCTGCTGGAAGAGAAGCTGGAAAGAATGCAGCACTGCGGGCTGGCCCAGAGCTTGGGTAACAGGACACTGGGTGAGCAGAGTCCGGTGTGGCGGGGCCTGGGGCAGACGGGGACCCTGGGCTTTGCACCCTCTCTGAGGACACACCCCTGAGCAACTCACGGATGAGGCAACAGAGGTTCAGAGAGGCCACCCCCGGCCCCAGCAGCGAAGAGGCTGAGCGGGGATTTAAGACAGCCTCTGGACAGGGACAGAACCTTGGCAGCACAGTTGGTCGGCAGTCAGCCGCTAGACTAGACGTTGGCAGTTCTAACCACTGGGAAGCACTGCCCGAGAAAGGCCTGGCAGTCGGCTTCCACCACGATGACAGCCAAGGTCATAGGCTAGACAGCTCACAGAAATTTGGTTGGGTGAAAGCAGTGACAGCACACAGCAGAAAGATCAACTTAACTGGACTTCGACATCAACTGAAAACTCTCTTCTAATCTCAACCCAACAGTGCAAGGACAGAGCATCAGGGGCAGCAGTCTGGGGACCATGCTCTCAGGGGACACTGAGGCCAAATGCCATTACTAGCCTATTGCTAACAGTCTTCTGCGCCCCATATTGGTTACTAGCGTCTGGGTCTTAAAATCTAGCCAGCTGCCATCTGAGATACACCCAATGGTACCAACTCATCCAGAATAGAAGACTAGCAAAAACAAAAACAAGAGAAAAGAGCCCAGGAGACAGGAGGACCCATGTGAACGGGTAACGGTACCAGCCTGCAACCAAAAGGACCAGATGGTGCCCGGCCAACACCAAAGACAGCTGCGATGGGGCACAGAACGTCGAGTCCCAGTGGCAACACAAGAAATCCACTAAAAGACCGCAACTGATGGTATGCAGGCCCAGGGTTCCCCTGGATGCATGGCCCTTGGACTCACTGCTGTCCCTGACCAGAAAACATCACTGAGGTCGACTCTTCAGACAGGGGTGGGCTGCACTGCGGGTACAAGATGACCGCGTGGTGTGCACACTTTATGGCTCTGTGTACCTACAGGACATGTCCTGCTGATCTCCTCCTAGAAAGGAGAGAAAAGGGTGGAGGAGAGGGAACAGGAGACTGTTAAGAGGTTTCCTGACGTACAAGGAATAAAAAGGAGGAGTGTGCTGTCACCAGGCAAGGAGAGCAGAAGGAGCTGCAGACAGGCGGGCAGGCAGATTTCAGTTGCATTGTAGACTTTCACTCAACCACAATTAAAAACAGCAGAGATAACAGCCATCCACGAGGCAGCTCTCCCCTGCAGCACGTGGGGACGCCCTGAGTCAGAACCTGCTTCACGGCAGCAGGTTTGATTCTGGTTTCTTCATCAGGGATGAGGACCTCCTACCAGAAGGTAACAAGCAGCATCCCCACCTGCCAGGCATGGGAGAGGCCCGTCCGTCCGCACCTTCCCTCCCCACAGGCACGGGAGAGGCCTGTCCGTCGGCACCTTCCCTCCCCACAGGCACGGGAGAGGACGCTCCATCCTCACCAGGACAGGGACAACACAGGGAAACACAGCCAGCTGCATTTTTTTTTTCCTCAGGACAGACCACACTGTATCACTGAATGGACCCCCAGAAAGGATCCTTTCGGGGAACTGATTAGCCATTTGCCATGTACAAAGCCATCAAGATACTAACTTGGGGTGGGAGAGACCCCTGAGAAAAGTAGTATCAATGGTCCAAAGTTCCAAAGGCTGTTGGTGGTCACCAGTGACTCTGACAGAGTCAGAATGCCCTCCTATCAAGACGCCCACAGTGGTGTCTGACTTCATCCAACGTCACCAGAGCAGAGAAGCAGCGGCCCACAGCTGAGTCCGATGAGGGGAGGTCAAACACCCCCCGCTCTCCAGCCCTTCTCCCAGTTCCGAGGCCGGCTGTCCTTCCCACACACCCCGGCTTCTCTGCCGCGCTCCGTAATTCACTGCAGTGGCCACACAGAACTCACAGACCATACTCCCAGGTACGGGGTTTATCAGGGAAATAACAGGGCCCGACTCAGGAGCGGGATCAGAAGCGTACCATCAGGCCTCCTGTCCCCAGCGCAGCACTGTTGTCTCAGCTTCCTGCAGCCCCCTCAGGGCAGGCCACTTGGGCCTGGACTCAGCTCTCCTGGGGCATGGGTCGCCAAGCTCTCTGGTGCCACTGTTGAGTGCCCAGAGGCACCCACTCCACAGAAGCCTCAGCTGGAAAGGGCTCAGCTCTCGGGCTCCACAGTTCGCCTTGCCCCGTGGTTGTCCTGCTCCGCGGGCCAGGAGGCACAGTGTGCTGTCCTGTGCCGCACTCCTGCTGCCGTCGCTACATCTCACCTTCTCACACCACCCCCGGCGTTACAGCTCTCTGTGTTCTAGGTCTAGGAGGTCTTCAGTGCCCTGACGCCGGGTCCAAGGATGTGATCCACTCCTGGCTCTTCTTTCTTGAGAGCAGGGATGTCCCTTTCTGCTCTGGAATTGACTTTCTTTTTAAGTACAGCAGGACAGCAAAACTGACCCATCCCCTGGTTCGGGTCCCACAGACCTTAGCCGCAGGCCTTCCCCGCCCCTCCAGAGGTTCTACGCACTCCTGTGCACTATTGGCCTTGCTCAGCAATCATGTGCCGGACCACAGGCACCCCACCTATATGACCCCACCAGCCTTTTCGTAGGCATCACGGGACCACAGACGGCTAGAGAGGCCGTGTGGAGTAATTCGCTGCACGTGTTCTGTTTGCTTGAATGATGAGTGGTCTGCTGCCACAAGGCCCTTTACAAAACACCACACACTACAATCTGGCCGGTACCGAAGGCTACAGAGGCAGAGCTGAGGGACAGCATCTCCAGAGTGTCAAAATGAACCCAAGTCCAATGTCACTGATGCCAGGAATCCCCTGAGCCCACCCGCTTCTCCACCAATGCCCTAGCCCCTGGCAGAGCCAGCAACATACCCTAGGGTACCCGAGACCTTGCGCCAAGGTATGTGTGAGCAGCTGTAGCAGATTCGTGAGAGGCCAGCGCCCTCTGCAGCTGCGAAGCCCCGAACCTGGCACAGCCAAGGTCCTGGAGGCCAGATGTGGAAGCAGATAGTAAACAGCAAACAGCTGTCTGCAGGGGCCAGTTGTCCAAGCGAACTTATGGGCAGCAGTTTAAGAAAATTCAACCGCTTTATCCCCCAGTAAAATAGAAAAACATTATTTAAACCAAGGAAGCAGTATTCTCATGAAGTAGAAAGGTTTAGAGCTGAGAACCATGATCAAATACGGACTGTGACACAGACTCTCAAAAACTGAGGCTGAATGACAAAACGTGGGTCATGAGACGCCAGGTGGGAGTCAACCATAAGACAGAGATCATGCGTGGGAGCCCGGGAGGTCACCTGTGGTCATCGCGGGAGCTTGAATTTCTCCTGGAATGCAAGACCCACGCTTAAGGTGCTCTCCTCTCCTCCCCACACCCCTCTGCCACCCAGCCCAAGTCCTCACCGTTCTTAAGGTCCCAGCTCAAACCCTACACCTCCCACAGGCGGCCCTGCCTCAGCCCCAGCCGCCCTCGCCCAACTCAGTCACCACGCGACACTCACTGCCATGATGTGACTGGAAGCCCTTTAACGTTCTCTGCCCAAGCAAGAGTTCCTCCCGCTTGGCGTGGGTTCTTAATTGCTCTCTGAATGCTCCCTTCTGACAGGCGTCTAGTAGGTACACCTAAGACCCTCTTGAGTCAACTAGTGGAGAAGCTGTTGACACCAATACAGGCGCCGCTTGGAAATGTCACCAGCAAGTAACACGGGCTGCCAGCCACCGACCCATGAGGCTGGGGAAGCAGCGGGAATGAAGTGTCCCCCGTGGAGCTCGGCGCTAATAAGGGCAGGAGAAGCAGCCCTGGGCCTGCCGACCCTTGTCACCCACGCTCGGTTCCCAAGTCCCTGCCTTTGCGCCAGGCCCAGCGCTCCGCCTGGGTTATCTGCCCCACCCTCGCGACAGCCCTAGGAAAGCAGGCTCTCTCACTGTTTACATTCTACCGCTTGGCCTCCGGGGCTCAGACAGGCCCAGGGACTTGCACCGGGTGCCAGGGCGGGTGATACTGGTCCCGTTCGGGGGCCCGTCGCCTGTGAGCGACTGAAGAGGGGGTTGGGCTGGACACGCGATCGAGTAGCAGCCCCGTCACTGGAGCCCACACCTGGTCCGGGGAGCCAAGCCTGCGGTGCGCAGGCGGCGGGCATTACCTGCTGCAGGGGGCGCCGCTCCGCCGCCACCGGGTACCCGAGCCCCGCGGTGTCTGAAATGGCAGTAGGGTCGTCGGCAGGGACCCCCGGGCGCTCCAGCCCAATAGGGGCAGTCAATGGCCCGGAAGAAACCAGTAGAGCGTAGCATGGTCCGTCCCGCGGCGGTGCCCCGGCCCGGAGCCGCCCGGGCCCCCGGGCCCCTCACTGGCGCCGCGGTCGCCGCCGCCCGCGCCTCTCGGACCTCGCTGCCGCCATCTTGCTCCGAGGCCCCCGGAGGCCCCCGGGACGCCGCCGCAAGGGACCCCGGGAGGAGCTGTCCGCAGCGCGCCTGATCAGAAACGCTTGCTCCCGCGGGATCGAAGCGCGTCACGGACCCCTAAATCGAGAGAAGCGCCCGCCGGAGAAGGTTTAGAAGGCACCAGATGCCCTCCCAGGTGACCCCGAAAGCCTCGCCGACGCCAGCATCGGACCCTCGGTAGCAGCACCAGCGCCATCTTGACACCAAGGGCCCTGCGGCGACGAGGCTGTCCACCGCGCGCCTGACCAAAAAGAACCTCTCAGGCCCCGGTTATGTGTTATTTGCATTGTATTTACATTTAATTAGCATATTACCTTAAAGTGCCCTTTACCGCACAGGACGGAGGTTACCTGTACAGTAGGTGACCCTCGCTCTGGTATGCCCGTGGCTCGCAATACGGGCATTATTTTCCCCAGCAGACTGTTGCCCGCAGTCTAATCCCCCGGGTCCTCAGGAGGAGTTTTATTCCCACTCACTTGTTCACCAATTATTGGACACTTACTGTATACTAGGAAACCCTAGAGGTGCAGTGGTTAAGTGCTACGTCTGTCGACCAACATGCTGGTCGGCAGTTCGAATCCGCCAGGCACTCCTTGGATACTCTATTGAGTGGGTTCTACTGTGTCCTATGGAGTTCCTATGACTTGGAATCGACTCAACTGTAGTGGGTTTTGGGGGGTACTGTATCTACGGAAAACCTCAGTGGTGTAGTGGTTAAGAGCTATGGCAGTTAGAATCTACCAGGCGCTCCTTGGAAATCCCATGGGGCAATGGTACTCGGTCCAAGGTAGTGGATTTGGGTTTGGGTTTTGAGTGTATGCTACAGAGTTGCTATGAGTTGGAATTCACTGTGTGGCAACAGGCCTGAGTTTACCATGTCAGGGACCCCCGGTGGCACGTGGTTAGGAGCGGCACTGTTAATCAAAAGGTCAGCAGTTCCAATCCACCAGCTACTCCTCGGAAACCCTATGGGGCCATCCTCTTCTGTCCTATATGGTTACTATGGGTCAGAATGCACTCACCGGCAATGAGATAAGGTTTTTGTTTTTGTCTTTAACTGCATACCAGGCTTTGCATTAAATGGTATGCTGAACCAGGCAGAAAAAGGGTAGCTAATGAGGTCCAACAGTCTAGTGGGAAAAGGTGGGAAGTGTAAGAGTGACCAGTGCCATGGTGTGGACAGGAGTGGTGTCACCAGCTGTACCAGGTGTGGAGTGAAATAAATGTTAGTAAAACCAAGATGCAGAGAACAAGGCGGGGTCAGGGTAGGGGGTGGTGTTCTAGGCTGTGGGCATTGTGAAGGTCCTTGTTGCCCAACCAGGAGGGCACTGGGGAGCCACTGAGGGTTGGGAGCAGGGGGGGGACCCTCGTGGGTTTCCCCACCGGGCAGCTGCTTCTCTCCCTGGTCACGCTCCATCATGTCCCCTCACTGTCCTCCTTCTCCAAGAGCGTGGTTATAGCCCGTGGCCGTTCATGTCTGGCTCCTCTTACTGAGCACGAGGTTGTTAAGGTTCACCTGTGTGTGGTGGCATGCGTCAAGCCTTCTTGTTTGTCACTGAACACTATTCCTCAGCCTGGATCTACCACGTGGTGCTGGTCCTGTCGTAGCTGATGGGTGCTCAGGTTGTCTCCACCTTTGGGCCAAGATAAATAGTCCTGATATGATGCTCCTGTGCCTGTGTGTGCACATGACTCTGTCACCTGTTTTTCTAATGATGTGAATTTCTGGCGTTTAAACACTGAAAAGTTATCACTTAAAAACTGTGACCCCCTACTGCTCTACAAATGCCTGGCCACGTCAGGCCCACCGCCAGCCGTGGCTGAGTTCTACTACCCTCTCTCCCTGCTCCCCTCTGGTCTTCACTTTGTGCCTCAGTCTTTCTAGCACCATGTAGACCCCTTCAGCACAGCTCCTGGTGTTTGGGAGGCAGAGAGGATGCCTGAACTGGGCCCACAGGGAGTGCCCTAGCCAAGCTGGCTGGTCTTAGTTGTTCATTCAGCCAAGATTTCCTGAATACCTAGTGTGTGTTGGGCACAGGTCTAGAAACAAGCAACCAAGCAACAACCCCTTCCTCTCAGTGGAGGCGACTGTAGGGGAGGGGACCCGTGGGCCTCTGGGGGGAACAGCATTCCAGATGAAGGAACAGCCCATGCAAAGCCCCTGAGGCAGGGTGGTGTCTGGTGTGTTGAAGAAGTCTGTGAGGAGTCCTGTGCGGCTGGAGCAGGATGAATGAGGAGGAAATGGGAGGAGAGCAGGGCAGGACAGGGTTTATGGGCAGTGGTGGGCACTTGGGTTTTTACCCGGAGAGATGTGGGAGCCCTGAAAGCATTCTCGGCGGGCGGGACGGGACCTGGCTCAAGCACTCACGGGCGACCTCTGGTGGTACTGGAGAACACACTGGGAGCTGAGGGGTGGGGCAGAACCCGGCGCATCAGACCGGAGACCCCCGGACAGTGCTTACAAAGGAGGCTGTCAGAAGTCGCGGGCTGAGGTCAGTACTGGACCGACGATCTGCCCGTGTGGGGGGCTGACGGTGACAGTTTCCGATGCACTGGGGGAAGGAGTTCCTCAAACCCTATGTGTCCCAGAGGAGACTGGGAGGAGAGGCAGCGAGTGCAGACCAGACGCTGCAGGCGTTCTCGGCGACGGGGCAGACGAATCCGCCGGAGCTGGGAAGAGGTCCACGCAGCTTCGTCCACTTCCTCCGATGGGTGCGGGCTGGGTGACCACCCGGTAGAAAGGGAGAAATCTGTGAAACGGGAGACAGGTGGGGAGGCTATCCTGAAATAAAGGCGAGGATGGAGCCCGAGGCCCAGGTCGGGGGCTGGCCGTCTGGTGTGGGTGAGGAGGGGGCCGGGGAGCGAGAGGGCCGCGCAGTACCAGGGGCTGCCGCCAGGTGGCGACGCCCTGCCTCCGAGGCAGGTGTGTGGGGAGGGGTCCGGCTCTGGGTCCGAGAGCCCCCGGAATCCTTAGAGTGGGATTCAAACCTCTTGCCAGCCTCTCTTAGTCCTCCACCCCGGGGGCTCTTCCCCTCGGCACTAACCTGCCCCCTCCACCGGGAACTGCCCAGGGTTGGCATACATACGCTCAAAGCGAATGCAAAACCAAACCCGCTCAAAGCGAATGCAAAACCAAACCCACTGCGATCGAGTCCATTCCGACTCCTCAAACCCTAGGTAACATGAGACCTGCCATAGGGTCTCCTAGGTCGCAAATCTTCATGGGAGCAGACTGTCACATCTTTCTCCCCCAGAGTGCTGGCGGCTTCCAAGGGCCGACCTTTCAGTTAGCTGCTGAGCGCTTAACCCCGGTGCCACCAGAGTTCCCGGCACACAGTAGGTGCTCAGTATCATGAATGGCTGGACAAGTGGGCACAGGAGCCTAGCTGACACAGCTGGCTGAGTGGGAAGGCGACTGGGGAGCCGTACTAGGAAGGGTCCTGCGGCGCCCGCCCGCGGTCCCAAGGGACCCGGGGCGCCTGCTCCCCCAGCCTTGCTGGCGCCGGAAGGGGCGGGTAGCTGACGCCCCCAGATGGTCGTGTCACTGCTCCTCGGTTGCCTGGTAACCGGGTAACAGGGCAGGAAGCCCAGGCGGGGGGCGCAGCTGTGCAAGGCGTGGGTGACATTGGGCGGCAGCTCGTGCTGTCGCCAGCGGCCCCCTTCCTTGAGCTGCGGACGTTCCGCAGCGCTGAGGCAGCCGGCTCACTGCACGTGGGTGGGCCGTGTGGGTATTTTGAGTCCCAGCCAAGACCATTGCCAGGCCCGGGGGCTCCCTAGCCCACTGCCTCAGTTTCCCTAGAAGGTCTCGGGCTGTGGAGCCTTGATCCGGCCCACCAATGGGACTCAGAGAGCCCACAGGCTTGAGGGCTGGCGACCAGCAAGGGGAAGAACCACACACAGACACAGGACGGAGGGTTTAAAAAAGAGGCGGTTTAATTAATTAATTAAATACAAGGAGGAGGCCAGGCAGGCAGGGAGGGGGAGGGGGCACCCACCCACGGAAAGCCAAGTCCTTCAGGGGCCCTCCCTCCTGCAGGCCCCCCACTGATAAATGGCTGGCACCCATCCCAATTCCCAGAAACTCCTGGGAGCAGGGTTCTCCAGGTCCCTGGACACTGGATAGTGGGAAGGACAAAGAGCTGAGTGGACACTGGATGGTGGGAAGGACAGAGAGGAGCTGAGCAACCGCAGCCCCCTATCCTACCACCTGCAGACTGGCACCCCAAAGGAATATCCAAAGTCTACAAAGGTACACAGGGTCCCAGCCCTACCCCCACCCCCACAGACTAAGGCATCTCACTATCAGCTGCCAGAGAGGAGGCTTCCAGGGTAGAGACGGAGACAGCCTGGCCCTGTGGGGACTCCCAACTGAGGGCCCAGGTGCGCCTAGGAGCCCAGCTCCTGAAGGCTTTCCTTTCCCCTCCCCCCAGGACACGGGACCCCACCAGCTGGGGAGGAGCCAAACTCCCAGCCCCCAACTGGGAAGGAAAGGCCTGCTTCAATATCCAAAAAACCCCACAACCTACAGGGGGCATAGACCCTTTCCGGGTTTGCAGTGGCGAGCCTGCTGCACCCTGTCTGGTCCAGGTTGGGGTCCTCAGCCCCTCTGTCCAAAAACAAAGCCAACCCCAGTCTCAGCAGGATGAGGGCGAGAGGTCACAGCCCCTCCTCTCCCCCTCCACTCCCCCCTCCCCCAAGCTAAGCCCACAGAGTCCCCCCACAACACTCACGCACCTGAGGCTGACAGACCACCCATGAGGGGGCCCAGGACAATAAGGGAATTGGCGCCTGAAAAAATATTCTACCCCGTCCAAAAAAAAAAAAAAAAGCTTTTTCCCAAGAGCTAACCATTCCTGCTCCAAGTCCACATGGAAGTTTCTGGAACCTCAAACGTGCGGCCAAGGGGTTGTCCCTTCTAGGCACCCAGAAAGAGAGGGAATATTGAGGGAAAGAGGGTGCAGGAGGGAGCCAAGAGAGCCTGTGGCCCCAGCTGCCCAGCCCCTACACCCCACTTGCAGAGAGGGTGTGGGGTGCATCATACTCAATGGCTGTGGGGGTCCTGAACGTTTGGGATTGATTGTCACCAGACACCATGAAAGGCCAAAGTCGGAGACCCTACCCTAGCAGGAGCAGGAAGGCTGAGCCCGTGACCCCAGCCTTCCACCACCCCAACAGTCTCACACACACAGACACCCAGAGAGGGGCAGCAGAGCCCTCCCAACACCAGCAAGACAGGGAAATAAATAAAGCCACATTTGCTCCCCAGTGGACCCAGTCCCTGCCTCCCCCCTCCCCACCCCTGCCCCAAAAGTGAGTCACAACCCTCTTTGGAAGCAGTCTCAGGGTCTCCCCATCAATACCCCAAGCCCCTGGAGCCCCTGTGGAAACCCAAATACCCTCTTGCCTTCTCCATCTGGGTCTGCAGGGTGGCCCTTCGGGGGGGGGGGCAATAGGCAGAACCTGGGACACCTGAGTTTGAGTACCCGACGGGGCAGCTGGGCCACCCCTTTTCCCTGAACATCTCCAATGGCTTTCGGTGGGGTTGGGGCCCCAGGGTCAGGAGGGGCCCCAGTGACCCCTGGTTCATCTATGGCTCTTTGCACAGTACACCCCAAATGGGAAGGGAATGGCCTGGGGGGTGGAGTCTGAGCCCTAGGCAGAGGGCGCCCCTCTCGTGGGAACCCCACCCCCTAGGGGAAGCAGGGAGGTGGTGGGAGGGACCCGTTTATGGCCTGCTGGCCACCCACCTGGGGTCCCTGTTTAACAGATACAAGGATTGTTAACAACCGTGGCTATTTACAGAGGCAGAAATTCCTACCTTTCCGCAGGCCCCAGCCACCCACCAGACTCCCTGACAGGTCTCAACCCAGTCCTACTTTCTGGAGGGCATGCCCAGGGTCCACAGGAGAAGCATGCCAGGGGCTGGGGCTCCCTGTCCACCCCCCTGTCCCCATGGGTGCTGCTGGTGCTCCATTCCAAATGACCGGGCGCCCTACAGGCCGGCAGGGCCAGGGCTGGCCGAGGGGCTGGCCACAGGGCTGCCCGCCAGGCTGCAGGGCAGTGAGCTACTGGGCGACGTGCTGCGGGCGCCGGGGCGCCGGAGCAGTTCTGGGCGGAAGTCGGGGTGGCGGCGTGCGTGCTTGGTCAGGTGGTCACTGCGGGTGAAGCGCTTGGAGCAGAGTGGGCAGTGGAAGCGCTTCTCCCCTGTGTGGGTCCGGTGGTGGCGGGCCAGCTCGTCGGAGCGCGCAAACTTCTTATCGCAGCTGGGCCAGTCGCACGCAAAGGGGCGCTCACCTGGACGGAGAAGAGGGCAGACAGCCGTCAGACGCTGCTCCGTTTTGCAAGGCAGCAGAGTCGCAGGTAGCGGCATCCCCTCAGATCCCAAAGAGCCCCAGTCCCAAACACAAGCTCTAGTCTAGAAGCTGAACTGGGGGGCAGTTCCACTGTGTCCCATGGGATTCCTCTGAGCCAGAACCAACTTGGCAAATTTTGTTTTTTTTTTAGTGGGTCCAAGGAAAGACCTGGCAGTATGCTTCCATGAAGATTACAGCCAACAAAACCCTAAGTGGCCCTTCTACTCTGTTCCACGGGGTCGCTATGGGATTATACCTAACAACAAAGCCTCGAGAGAGGGGGACAAGAGTCACCAACGGAAGGGCTCTGAGGTTCCCTTTAAGGATAATGGAAAAACATGGACATCACTAATAAAAGCTGCGCGACACACCACGGACACACGAATGTCACTGAATTACACATGTGACCAGTGTGATCGCATGATTTTTGTTACTCAGAGACTCGCTGCAATAAGAAAAAAGAATCTAGGATGAAGCTGAAGGTCCCGCAGGTCAGCCTCTCAGCCCTCCGGGTGTGACCCTGTGGGTGAATTGAAAGGGTGTGCCTGCCCAGAGCACGGGTGTGTGTGTGTGGAGTAGATGGTGGTTATGTAAACGAGTCACGTCGGCCACTCTTGTCCAGTCTGTGCCCACCCCAGCCCACCTGCCCTCCCTCAGGAACGCTCTGATCCTAGCCCACCCTCTGGTGCGCCACCCAGCCGCTTCCCAGATGTTTCTGGCCCCACCAACGTCCTCCTTTTCCGCACAGCCACCTGGGGTGTGGGGACCCAGCGCAGGCTAGGTTTGAGTGCGAGGACAGATCCTTGTGTGGGTGACCCTTTTACTGCCACAGCGACTGAGGCATCTGAGTCACCTGCAGCCCCTTGGGGAAGGGGCGGAGCCTGCTGCAGCGAGGACCGCACCCCTACCCTCCCATGGAGCAGATGGCACTGGAGGGGCCCCACCACCCTCCACTTCCTCCGCAGACCCCTCCCACCGCTGTCCTGGCCCCGCCTGCCCGCCTGCCTGGTCCTGTCCCTGGCCACCACAGGAGGGCTGCTCCAGGCCGGTGCTGCCAGACCCCAGCCCCGCCCGCGGTGTCGGCTACATCTTCTCAGCCCACCGAGGGCGTCCAGCACTGGGCGGAGGCACATCAGTCTGCCCTCAGACCCAGGGTCCCCACGCCCGTGCACTTCGGGGCACCCCACTGAAGCTGCCTCTGGCCACGCCCGGGACCAAGCGCCCATGCGCACCCGCGGCTCGCACCCTTCCGAAACTCACGGCAGTACAGGCACCCCGGAATCCTTGGGTCAACCAATCTGGAGGCCGCAGCGTTTGGAGGGGGATGGGAGGATGGCACTTGGCTATAAATGTGTTTAAGACCCGCGTGGCACCAGATAAGAAGGATAAAGGGAGGTGGCCGGAGACCGTACGCGTGGTCCCCAAAGCTGGGCCTGACTCTGGAGGCGCCACAGAGGGGTCACGGTGGGGAGGTGGAGTTGGGAGAGTCACTTCACGTGCCAGACACTTGTGGACCGGTGGGGACCCTGAGTGGGACACAATAGTGCATTTGCCCCTGGCTGTAAGCCCCAAGGAGGGCGCCAGACGAGGCCCGGGGGGGGAGGGGAGGGGAAAGGGGGGGCGCAAACTTGGCGATTCACCCTGAGGGCTCGTTACCCTTACTGTGCCTCTGACTCCACCTCGGGGAACACGCCAGCCAGCTGGTGGCGAGAACTAGACAGAAGGCATCCTTCCACCAGGGGTCAGGGAAGGCGGCAGGGCAGGAAGGGGGCCGCAGAGCGCAGAGGACCAGGACTGGCAGGAGGGACACGAGACAGACCCACAGCGGTGGGGAGTAGTAGTATGCCTAGATTCTCAGGGCAATGTCTCCGCTCTCATGGGCGGCCCTGAGAGAAGGGTTGAGGCCCACCCTACTACAGCCCGGAGACCCCCAGCACTGCAGAGACCAGAGTCAGGGCCCCCAAAGAAGTGTCCCACAGGACAGCTGCTGATTACACATAGCTAAGAGGTTGACAGACCCTGGGAGGTTATGACCCCAGGCAATGAAGAAGGGGGCTGGTGCCACTTTCGGGGAGTCACAAATGGCCACAACCACGGGAGTACCCCCAAGACCACTGGTGGCTGCAAATCCCTGGGACTAGGCTCCTCTCAGCCCACACCTCCCGAAGGCTATTACCGCAACAATTCAGGGAGAAGTCTGGAAGGCAGAGCGCTTGTACAGAACCAAGGGGCTCCCAACTGCCCCTAGGAAGGACCCCCGACCCCCTGACAGCGGCCTCTGAGAACCAGCAGCTCCTGGGAGACCTCGGTCTGGGGGATGGGCACTGGTTACAGGCTTCGGACCGGCTGCCCCCCGCCTGGGCATCAGCAGTCCTGTGGCCATCTTGCAGGGTGGAGGCAGAAGACTGGATCATTCCTGGGGTTTGCCCTGCAGTGCGCACACTTCCCCTTTTGGGGGGCGCCAGGCCAGGCTCCGTGCGCCTCACCCCCTCCCCTTTGCAGGTTGAAAGGGGCGGCGCGTGCAGCCTACCAGAATACAGCTGCCGCACGTAGCCTGGCTCACGTGGCTGCTCCCACCAGGGACAGGGGCCCAGACCAGGGTTCTCTCGGCAGCCTGGGCGCCGCCAGCCCCATCCCCGCAGGCCGCCGCAGATTGCACCGCGCACATGGGCGGTGAGCGCACGTGGGTGGTGGGCGCAGGGGCGCAAGCGTCACCCCTGGGCCTGCTTAACGCTGGGCCCCACCCGCCACAGCACTCTAGCTGGGAGGCGCGTGTATGTGACACTTTGGGGAACAGGAGGGCGGGCTCCCAGGTGCAGGGCCTGGTCGGCGTTAGGAGGGCGCAGCTAGACCCGGGTGGGCGGAGCTGCGATGAACTTGACCCTCTGACTCAGGCCGTGCCCGGGTTAGCTCAGGACAGCGGGGATCTTGGCAAAGTACCCAAGAAATGGAGGCCACGTGGTCCAGCTCGGTCCCGCCAGCCACAGGGGAAGGCCTCTGCTGGCTGGGCTCTGATGGGGGCATCCTGCACCACCTCTGGGGGTGGGGCCAAACAGCAGGGCAAGGGCAAAGGGCATGGGACTGACCTTCACCTTGACCCTTGTCACCGGTCAGGTGGAGGGAGTGGACACCAAAAGGCAGACAAGAGAGGGCACAGAAAAGGAAGAACTGCCCCCCAGCTACCCAGGGCGCAGCAAACACTGCTAAAGCAGGCAAAGGCTGGTGTTGCCGCTGACGGGAGACAGGCGCAGACCCGGAGGGCCTCTCACCCACCCGCAGTCACTACGTTCTGCAGGCGGCACCTACGCAGGTCTCAGAGAACCCAGAGGAGAATCCAGGAGACTCAGCAGGAAGAAAGGGCTTAAGGGTAATGATAAGGGCCTTGGAAGGCAGGGGAGAGCCGAGGATCCCCCTGCCAGTAGCCTGCCCGATGGCTGTGCAAAGGCACTGGGGCAGACTCTGGGGTCTCCTCTGCTCCTCCCCCCGAGTCTGGAGAGCCAGGGACACCCGCTCCCCACTGTAAGCCTCCTAGGGCTCCCACCCTGCTCCAGGCCAACGCTGAAGCCGCCCTCCCCTTCACTGGCCTCTCAGACCACCCCCCCGCACCCGTTTTCGGCTCTCTGTTCGGCATCACACCCCCACCAAGTTTCCATGATTCCCACGGTGGGCCCCTTAATCGTCACACGATGCTTCTGCCTGGGGTATGCTCTCCCAGCCCCCAACCATGGCCGAGAGCCAGTGCTCTGCTTGCTGCTGGTCCCCCGCACGAGGCCTGTCATGCCCTGACTCCCCACGAAGTGCTGACAACTGGAGTGGGCTGCTAGGTCTGTGTGTTCACCCTCTGCCCCGCAGGAGTCGCTGCTGCCCCCACTTGTTTAAAAGCAGGGCAGTACCACCCACCTGTTGGCCCACATCCCAGCTCACCTCCCCTCTTAGCCCCTTCCCCTGGGGGCTATCTGGGTGGAAAGGGATACCACTCCACTCTCAGAAGACCGTCCCTGGAGCATTGGGTTCCCACTGTTCCAGAAAGATCTTCAGGCTAGAAGGGTCCACCCAGCCCCCATATCGGTCACCAGCTCCTGCCCTGCCAGGGCCACCTTTATCAGGGAGTCTAGGACAGCATGGAAGTGGTTATCACCCCACGATGGGGAAGGACCTACACCCACGGCTGCAGGGAGCAGGAGCCTCCCCCCACCCTGGGCACAGGCACCCCACCCACTGACGGAGGGCTGGGCAGAAGAGGTGGGTGAAGTCTCTGGCTACTAGCCTGAGGCCGACATGCCACCCCTACTCAGCCTGCCACTGACACCCAAAATAAGCTACCTGTGTCTCCCCCAACCTGTGCCCCTCCAGCCCTCAGGGAGCTAACAGCCTCTGCCCAGGGTAGGTAATGGGTGGGCCTGGAAGGGGAGAGGCCGTTGGCTCTGTCTCTGGGCCTCAGTTTACCCATCTGCTTCTCCTCCTGCACCCGTACATCCTGGGACTTCTCCCTCTGACCCAATTTGTGGGTCTGCCCACCCCTGTCCCTCCCAGAAGGGGGCAGACCCACCCTCCTCAGGGCCTCTCCGGGGACTGCATAATCTCTTCTCCATAAACGGATTTTCCTCTGCAAAGCCAAGCCTCCCCCCCACCTGCCCTTGGGATTAAGGGGAACCCTTCACCTGCTTTGCCCCTCCCCTCCTCTCAGGCTTTGCCATGTGGTTCCATCTCGCTTCCCTTGTTTCATGTGGGGGACTGGGACCTCTCTTCCTCCAGGAAGCCTTTCCTCCCTCATGGCCATCGTCACTACCCCCTATCTCTGTGAGTCCAGGGGTGAGGGACCGGGCCTGTCCATCAGTGGGGCCCCTGGGGCCTCCCATAGCCGCTGCAGAGTCCCCACGGATCACCTGGTGATGTGTGAGGTTACCACCGGCATCTAGTGGGCAGGGACTTGGGTGCTGCTCAGTGCCCACAGTGGACAGGCAGTCCCTCCCCAGAGAAGAGTCCACCCCATGCCAGCAGGGCTGCGGGGGAGAGATCCTGAACTAAAACATCCCTCCTGAAGGCCCTCCTGGGCCTGACCCACTCAGTGACAGAAGAGGTCGGGGACACCCAAAAAGTGCAGGGGAGGCCATGTGCCAGACACTGGGGGACACGGTGAGGAGGGGGTGTCCAGAGATAAAGGCAGTTCGAGAGCAGAGAGACAGCCAGCCTCTCCTCCCGCCCCCGCCCCATCTCCAAGCACACACACTCCGTATCCATGGCAACAGCGTCACCGTTGTCTCCGCAGCTTCCAAAGTCCTTTCCCGCCCCACGCAGAAGAGCGCTGGCTGGGCCGGGAGCTGTGGCCCGGGCATGGGGGAGGCAGGGTACCAGTGCGTCTCCAAAGAACCCCCTCACCCCTACACTTGCAGCCAGGTGTCCCTGAGAAAATATCACCACCCCTCCCAGCCTCTGAACCAAACTGGGTGCAGATGACGGAGAGGGGGTGCGGGGGGCACCACATGCCACACCAGTTTGGGCCCTGCTCTGTGCCTCGATGTGCTCATCTGTACAATGGAGCCAGGCTGAATCAGGATGGATTCCAAGGCTACATTTGGGTCTGGGTTTGGTTTTACTAAGAGAAAAGTCTCTGGACCGCTGGTATGTGATCAGCCTCTAAACAGGTTAGCAGTGCCCAAACAGAAAGGTCTGGCGGTCTGTGTCCATGAAGGTTACATCGTGAACACCCTCGGGAGCAGCTCTATCTACCCTATCTATCTAACAGTTCTATCTACCCTATCTATCTACCCTCTATCTAACTCAGGGCGCCAGAAGTCGGAGTCCACCTGAGGGCAATGGGCTTTTTCCTGCCAAGAGGACAGCTTGCCCCAGGCCAGGGGGAGGGGCAGGACTGTGCCTTCCAAGCCCCTGGGGCTCCCATCTGCAGAAAGCAGGTGTCCAATTATGGCCCCTCAGCCCGTCTTTCCCCAGGCCCACCCAAAACCTGGTAACCCATCCCAAGCTCACTTGGTCGTGTCCAAGGGTCCCTGCTCCCCCAAGCCAGCCCAGACAATGGAAGCCATGATGGTGGGCCTCAGACTCCAGACCAGGCCAGGCTTTAGCCTCCCAGGGGGGCTCCAAGAGCCTGCACACCTTCCGGCAGAAGAGGCTGGAGTGGTCCCAGAGGCTGGGGGACAGGGGCCCAGTGCAGGGCTATCGGCACGACCTGTCCGAACCTGCTGCTGTGGAGTCGAGTCTGACCCACAGCAACCCTACAGGACAGAGCAGAACGACCCCAAAGAGCCCCCGCCGGATTCAAACTGCAACCCTCCTGGTTAGCAGCCGAGTGCTCAGCCATGGAGCCACCAGGGCTCCGGAATGTCCAAAGCCAACACAAGTGGCTGTTGTCCAGAACTTGTGCCATTCTGGGCCAGCATCCCTGTCATAAAAGGGGCCCTGGGAAACAATGTGAGAACCCCAAGCCACTCAAGGCCCCCGAGGATCTGCCAGGGATGCACCCTGACCTCTCCCACTCGGCAGAAGGGGCACATGGCTCCACCCCAAACATGTGCCCTCCTCAGGCATCCTGAGCGTGCCCCTGCAGGTTGTAATCTTGCCCTCTGAGGCGTGTGGTCCTTGATTCTCCACAGGCTTGGGGGCCACAGCCACCATCATCTGGGGCCAACAGACACCCTGAGGCATCTGGGGACAGCCTGAGCTGTGCCCCTTGGGTGCCAAGGTGGGACGTGGCCTGGCCATCCCTTCAACCCACCTAGCAGTGAGCAGAGAATGTGGAGGGTCCTGGGGCCATGCCCTCGACAAACATTATTCAGGGGGTGAAGTGGCCAGAAAGATGGGGTGCATTTCTTACTGGGCTCTCACAGGGTCCCCCGGTTTTAAGATGGGCCTCTCCACCTTCAAAGACCCCCAAATGTCCCTCTAGCAGAAATACTTGATGAGCAGAAACACCCAAGGACCACTCAACTAGGGGTGAAAAAACCTGGAACTTCATACCAAATCCTGTCCTGACACCCTAAGGCAGAGTCACAGCACCAGGCAGCTGGGTGGGGCCTCAGGGAGAGGTGGGATACCTGCCATCCTCTATGACCACCCTCTCTACTCCCTCCTGGTTCTGCAGCCCCTAGCTTCTGCCCCCCCCCACAAGTGTCTCCCCATGCCCCAAGGACAGGGACGCAGTTCCTGCCCACGTCATTCCAGGCCCTCACTTGTCCCTGGCCTGGGCCAAGTAACCACACAGACCGACCAGGCAGGCAGGGGGAGAAAGGCAGTCTGGAGCCCTTTTTCCAGATGAGAAAACTGAGGCCTGGGGTGGCCCCATACAAGATCAGACCCTCCTCCGAGGCCCCCAACCCTACTTCCTTTCCTCTCCTTGACCTCCAATGCCCAAATCCAGACTGGCCACCAAGGGGCACGCTGCCCGGGGGCTTTTCCTGCCCAGACTCAGAGGGCCCCAAGAAACCCTAGGGGTAGGGAGGGTGGGACTGATAGGGGGCAGGGCAAGGGAGTGAGCCACAAGAAGAGAGGATGGCCAGTCCAGAGAAGCAGGGGGTGGGGTAGTCCACACACGATCTGGTGAGGGTGACCAGGTCTACCCAAGTGCCAAACTCTCGCAGCACTCTGGCCAGGACTGTGCAGCGATAGGCGCTAGCATAGGCACCATCCCTCTGTGGTAGGCACCTTCCCATCTCCCTCCCCAAGTGACTCCCTCCTCCGGTAAGGCAGGAAAACAGCACGTAAGACAACGTGGTGAAGACACGAGTCTTCTGTTGTCCCCCTCCTAAGTCCCCGTCCACCCTGGACTAAACGCCGCCACCAGCGCGTCCAGCCCCGCCCCGCCCTCCGCCTCGCCGAAGCTCAGAGCAGCGGAGGAAAAACGTGCCGCGTTCCCCCTGGCCCCGCGCCAGGCGCCCCGCAGCCCTACCGGCCGAGAGCGCGGCCACCGAGGCGGCGACGCGGCTCCGCCCTCTTTACAGATAAGAAAACTGAGGCTCGGAGAGGCAGCTTTATGAAGGCCTCGGTGGGCTCGATGCACCGTGCCCACCTCCATTAATAAGATAGCTAGGGGGGCCGGCCAGACGACGTCCCACCGCAGACCCCCAGGCCCTCCGGACCCGGTGCGCGCGGGCCCGGTGCGCGCAGACCCGCCGCGGCCGCCATCCGCGCGCCCGAACCGCGTGGCCACCACGCCCCCCGCGCGCGCCCCACCCACAGAGGCACCGCCCTCCGTCTTTCCTCCTCCCGCCCGGCGCGGCAGCGGCGGCGGCGGCGGCGGCGGCAGCGGCTGCTCGGGCGCGCCCCCCTCCCCGCCCCCCGCGCGCCACGCAGTTTCGGGGTACCGCGGGGGGAGGGGGGGCGCCCGGAGCTCGGGTTACCTGTGTGCGTCCGCAGGTGCGACTTCAGGTGCGAAGACTTGTAGTAGGCTTTGGCGCAGCCCGAGAACGGGCAGCGGTGGCTCTTGGCGGCGGCAGGCGCAGCGCCGGGGGCGCGACCCGAGGACGGGGACGAGGCGGCCGAGGACGAGGAGGCGGGCGAGGCAGCCCCCGAAGCGGCGCCCGAACCGCCGCGCAGGTCGGCCAGGATGCTGGCGGCCAGCAGGTGGGGCGTGGCGGGCGCGGGGCCGGGGCCGGCGGGTGGCGGCGGCGGCGGCGCCGGGGGCCCGGGCGAGGCGGGCTCGCGCCGCGCCGTGCGCACCTCCAGGCCGGCGGTGGGGCCCGCGCCCTCGGGGCCCGGCCTCCCGCGGTGCACCACCGCGCCCGAGGAGATGGCCATGAGCACGTCAGCGGCGAAATAGTCCACGCACGCCACGGCCGCCGACATGCCGGAGGGCGCGCCGCGCGGAGGGCAGCAGGAGGCGGAGCGGCCCGGCCGGCGGCGGCGGCTGCTGCGAGTGCGGGAGGCGGAGGAGGAGGCCCGGCGCGCGCCGCCGCCGCCGCCGCCCGCGCTCGCCGCCCCGCCCCGCCTGACGTGCCCTGACGCACCGGAGCCCGCGGGGGCGGCGGCCCGCCCCGCCCGGAGGACGCCCCCTCGGGGCGCGCGGCCACGCCTCCGCCCCTGAGCCCGGCTCGGCGCGCCCCGCCCTCCCAGGGCTCGACCCGCCCACTCTCCCCCCCGCGCCGGCGAGCGGCCTCCTGGAGCCCGCCCCCTCCTGGCACGGCCCTCCCTCTAGGGCGCGCCCCTCCGGCTCCGGAGGACGCCCCGCCCCTCCCCGGCGCGCCCCGCCTCCTCGCGGAAGCGCCCTCCCAACAGCCAGGCGCGCGGCCGGCGGGAGCCCGCCTCTTCCCCGGACGCGCCCCCTCCCGGCCCCAGAGCGCGCCCCGAGCGCGCCCCCGCCAGCGCCGAGGAGGGAGGGCTGTACTCCCCACGTGGTTGAGGTGGGGGTGCAGGAGCTGCCGGTCCCGCCCCCCGGCCACGTGCGCGACCCTTCCCCCTCTCCCCTAGCCCGACCTCCGGTCTCGCCGTGCCCTCCACGCTGAGTCCCTTCGCCCATTTTCTGAGTTGGCCCCCATGCCGCTCCTGGAGCCCCCTGAACCTTCCCCATCTATCCAGCGGGTGTGTCCGGCATCTGAGCTCAGGATAGGTGGGGCACGTCTCTCCGCTGGGGTGACCGGAGCCGCGTTCCGCTTTTTTACACCCCATTCCGGGGTTACGCGTGCGCGTCCCACATCGGGGCGGAGAGGTCCAGGGTCCGCCTGAGAGGGCCGTGTGTCAGAAAGGGGACCTGGTTGAAGCTGCAAAGGAAGGGGCGGGGTAGGGTCGCTTGTGTGGGCCACCAGGGTCGAGGCCATCGCCTCTCTGCCGGGGCCTAGGGACTCGGACTGGGAAAGGGACCGGCGACGGCGTCCCAGCTAAGTTGTTTTATAGCAGAGAGGCACCGGGTGCGCACGTGACTGCCCACTCCCCCCCGGCCAAAAAAAAAAAATTGGCCGATCTCAGTCGGAGGCCGTCCGGGAGTGGGGGGTGAGGAGCGGTCCCTCCACCGCCACCACGACCCCGCCCTCCTCCGGCTCGGCCCCGCCGTGCCGGGAGCGGCCCCCAGGGGGCGCGCGGCCTCGGCCTCCGGGTCCTCCCCGCGGTGACCTCTGCCTGCTCTGGGACCGGCCCTGGCCGGAGTGTCGGCCGCCACCGTGACCTTGGCCCAGGCCCCGGACGCCCCGTAGGCAACCCCAGCACAGCCTTCGGGGCTACCTGCCGCAGAGTCACTGTCCCCCGGCTCTCCAGCCGGGCTGGAGCCCCCGTGCGTCCAGTACACGTGGCAGCACGGAGAAGGGGAGGGGAAGAGTGGGGCGACGCAAGGGGTACAATGTGACGACATGGGTGAAGCCAGGTGCAGGCAGCTTCATCAAGAGGCGCTGGGCCTTCCTGCTTGCTGGGGCCCTGTACCTTCACAGTTAGGACAGTTGGCCCTCCGGACAGGTCCCCGAGCCCTCTCTGTCCCGGCAGTCTTTGGAGGTCGGTGACCTCCCCTCAGCAGGAAGTCCCTGTTCAGTGTCCCCCGCCCCCACTCCCGGACCCAAAGATGCACTTTGAGGCCCCGGCAACACACAGCTATGCCGGTGCTCGCTTGCCCACACAGACCCCCGAACAAAACAAGAAAAGGGACCAGAGCAGCCACAGTGCGGCTTGCCGCTTCCAGTTCCGCTGAGGTATATGGAGCCTGAGAGAGCGAGACCTCCGGGTCCTGCTCGGCCGAGGAGGCACAGGTGAGCGTGTGCGCGCATCAGCCCAGGTGAGCTGCGGGAAATGGCTGCAGAGACACCCGCTTGGCTCCAGCCAGGTCTCAGGGACACCCAGGGGCAAGCTGGGACAGGTGTACCCGCAGGAGGCTGATGAGCAAAGAACCCCCCAATACCTGGCAGTGGGGGAACCGGGGCAAGGCTTGTCACCGACGGAGGGGAGTGGTGCCCTGGCGAGGCAGAGTGGGTACGCTCTTAAGGCCTGTAGCCTTCACCCGTGGGCATGCCAGCCTTTTGGCAGCATGGACCCACAAGACCGCAAGCCTCCCAGGGAGGCGGGCCGGGGACATCTGCCCGGGCCTTGGCCCCTGGGGTGGGGAGGGTGTGGGACCAGGTGGAGCTGCCCCGCCCGGCCTGGCGCCGCCCGCCGGCCCCGGCGCTGTGGTCCTTAGCCCCATCTGTTGTGGGTGTGGACCGGTGAGTTCCCACTCCTAGCGACCCTGTGCACAGCAGAGCACTGTCCAGTCCTGCGCCACGCCCGCGGTTGTGGCCACCGTGTCAGTCTGTCTTGAGGGTCCTTTTCACCGACCCTCTATCAAGCTTGCCGGCCTTCTCCAGGGATTGATCCCTCCTGAGAACGTGTCCCAAGTCTGTGAGACGCAGTCTCGCCATCTTTGCCTCCGAGGAGCACCCTGGTTGTGTTTCTCGTAGACCAGATCTGTTTTTCCTTTTGGCGGTTGTGGGACATCCAACATTCTTCTCCAGCACCACCGTTCAGAGCAATCAGTTCTTGTGTCTTCTTTGTTCATTGTCCAGCTTTCACAGGCATGTGATCCAGCTGAAAGTGCCACAGCTTGGGTCAGGTGCCCTTTAGTCCTCAAGGTGACATCTTTGCTTTCAACACTTTAGAGAGGTTCTTTGCAGCCGATTTTCTAAATGCAGTCTTTTGATTTCTTGACTGCTGCCTCTGTGGGTGTAGATTGTGGGTCCATGCAAAATGAAATCGCTGACAATCTCAATTCTTTGTTGTGATGTTGCCTGTTGGTCCATTGTACAGATGGGAATCCAGGTGGGTCCAGGCTCAGGGAGGGGCTGGGATGTGCTCACAGCTCAGAGGTAGTGGCTGAGGTCTGGAGAGACACCAGCAGGGGCTGCCAGAGAGTAAATCCCTGCCTGGCAGGTCTGCCATTCCCAGTTTTCTCATTTGTAAATGGGTCCCTGTCAGTCGGCCACCTGTAAGCCCCTTCCTGACACCATCCTGGGGGTTTGGGAAGGATATGCAAGGTGGCACTGGAGGGGGAGCAGGAAGAACATGGGAAGGGTCTCGGTCAGGGGTACTGACAGCACAGGCCCTGCACCCCTGCCCAAAGGGGTGCATGGGAGCACCCACCGCCTCCTGGGGTACAGGGGAGGGCCGTGGTTATGTAAACAGGGGTGCATGGACACACCACAGTGCATCCAAGGGAAAGATGGCCCAGAGGGGTTAGGGTCAGAGACAAGGATGCCATGTTCCCATTAGCAACCTGAGATGAGGGAGCAGACCTGCCTGCAGGGTTCCCTGGGCTGTCAGCTTATGGAGGCAGACCCTGGGGCTTTGTCCCCCAGAACAGCTGGTGAGCCAGCACCTCCGACCTTCTAGATAGCAGCCGAGCGCTTCACCATCGCGCCGTCAGTGCCCCCAAGGGCACCATAAGCCCCAAACCCATTGCCATGGAGTGGATTCTGAGCAGAACTGCACCACAGGGCTTCCAGGAAGCAGATGGTGGATTCGAACTGCCAACCTGGTGGCTACCAGCCTGAGCTCTTAACCGTTGCACTGCCAAGGACACCCCGGAAAAACCAAAGTCATTGCCAACAAGTTGGTGCCGACTCACAGTGGCCCTAGAGGACAGAACAGAACTGCCCTGTGAAGTTTCCAAGGAGGGCCTGGCGGATCTGAACTGCTGACCCTTTGGTGAGCAGATGTGGCAGTGAAGCACTGCGCCATGGGGTTCCCAAGGGTACCACAGAGGAGGGTGGATCCACAAGCTGGGATAGCTATCACCATCTTTTTTGTTTTTTTTTTTGAGATGCTGAGGCCTTGACCTGCTGTTTTCCACCTTTTCTGTGCTGGTTGACTTTTTTTAGCTGCTGAGTGGGTTTGAACTGCCGACCTTCTAGCTGCAGAGTGCTGTCCTGTTCGGTCACTAGGGCTCCACAGCAAGTGCCTCAGCCCAGAAATCACAGGCCATTTTTCTTTTCTGTTTTTATGCTGAATTGTCTGTGATGACTTCCTGGATGAATTGTTCAATGGCCATCTCTGCCCTGGAGTGTGGGCTGGGTGTGGTGGCACCTGGCTTCCTCTGGGTAACTACTGCTGGGAACACTGGCAGTCCCACATCAGCAGGTGACCCAGATCATGTGGTGTCAGGGAGCCCCAGCAGGATGTGACGGGGGCATTTCACTTCTCTGTGTATGCCATCACCTCTGAGGATGTTTGAGGGCTTGGAGGCAGCCCCACACAATGTGGCAGTCACCAGCTGTGACAGGACACACTGATTTGCCACCTGCCTGCCACTGGAGATAGTTGAGGGGGCAAATGAGGTACAGGGGCCCCACCCAGCTGGGAGCAGATGCCAGACTTGGGCAGTAGAGACTTTCGGAAGGACTTGCCAGTCTGCACGCTCCTGTAAACGTGTCTGCCTTTATTTTTAGTCTGATGTGTGTTCACACTGTGATGCAGAAGAGAACACGGGGCTCACTGTGGGACCAAGGACACAGGCCACGCCGTGGAAGGCGGTGGGCACGTGACCATCCCTGTTCTCACTTCCACACATGTGGAAAGCCTCTAGCGCCAAGGGAAACACCTTTGGGGGTGACAGTCCTCATGTGGCCAAGGCACGGTGTCTGGTCGCTTCGTGGGTGGAGGCGGCAGGGGCAGGACCTGGGGGGCCCTCACGCTTCCTTTGACTTGCTGAGTCCCCCCTGAGCCACTTTTTAAAGATGATAATATTTTGTTGTTGAGAATACGCACAGTGAAGCAGACAGCACGTCAGCCGTTTCGACGTGTCCAGTTTGGTGACACTGATTACATTCAGGTCGTGCCCCCTCTGTCATGCTCTGTTTCGGAGTTGTTCCCCCTCCCCATGAACCCAGTGCCACCCCAGGTTCTCATCGAGCCTTTCCAGTTGTTGCTGTGTGGTCCTTATGGACAGTTGCTCCGCCGAGCACGTGCTCCAGGCAGACGTGCTTTACCGGTGAAGCCAAACCACTGTTGGATTAAAGACTTCAGGGAATCTTTGGCTGGAGGTTTACAGATGTCCTCAAGGCAACCGTTTCAGGGGCTCCTCCACCCCCCATGATCTCAGAAAGTCCAGACTCCGTGAGAAGGTGAAGATCTGTTCTGCATTTTCTCCTTTTGTGTGTGTGTGATTAAGTGAAAGCATGCCATCCAAATCAATTTTGCGTGCTCATCTATCCAAAGTCCCATCTGCTCTCCTCGCCCAGTGACAGCATAGTTCTCCTAGTTACTCTGTACTTCTGGTATCCTCTTCACAAGCACCTGTCCCCTCTGCTCCACCCTCTTCCATCTAGACCTTCTTTAGAACTTTTGATAAAAATGTTCACTATCCAGTTCTGGTCTCTTCCCTGGGTTCGGCTCAGCAAAGGCAGTGGCCCACTCCACATGACTTGTCCCCTCTCACTCTGGAGACATGTGACCAGGGTTTCTGGCTGAAGGCTCCTCCGACAGGAGCCAGTTACAGGTACTGCTCAGGTGGTCCTGTGGCAAAGGGCATTCTGTCTTCAGGGACACTGAGAGGCCAAGCTCCGGGATCACCTGCCTGGCCCCTCCCTTCTTTGCTCTTCACTTTGTTTGTTTAAAGAAATTAATAAAACCTTTGCAGGGCCCTCCTCTAACTCAGGGAGGGGAGGTTTTAAGGGAGCTGAGGTTTTAAGGACATGCGGCTAGGAGCACCCCTGGCCCACTGACCCCAGCTCTGGGCCTGTGGGCAGGTCTCTCACCCAAGCCATCTGGACACACTCTGTGAACACATCATCCCTCATCTGCACCCCGCTGTGTGGGGGCACAGGAGAAAGAAGATGACCCTGGGGTCTGAGTGCACACAGGTTCTCAGGACGGAGCTGATTCCTGAGGTTATTTCAACCTGGAAGCACCCAAGGCCCAGTTTGGGTCACAGAACTACTGCTCCCCTTAGGACAGCTGGCTTGTCTATCTTACTGTGTAAGCTGGGGTGGTGACCCCAGTAGGAAAGCTTCCTGGAAAGATTAATTTGGCCCAGTGCCAGAGTCAAGGCCCTGAGGGCCCAGAGAACCCTGTGGGCCACAGGACTTGCTCTGGGGCTGGGTGGCACAGTGATAGGGCCACATAGCTAACAGGCTGGCCTGAACTGTGCACCAGGGCTACACCCTCTATTTTGTTTTGGATGATGAGAGGTCCTTTTATTTCATTAGGCACTGGACTCCTGCCACCTTCAAGTCCTGGAGCAAATGCTGCTAATAGTGTTTCTTCTAGAGCAGAATCCCACCTGTACCTTCAGTGGTGCTGTGGTAGCTGCCACTGTGCTCCCCCAAAGTCATCCTCACTTCCTGGGGTGACATCACATCCAGCTATAAAGCACGTTTCCCCCACCCCCCGGCTCTCCGCCGTGTCTCTCCATGGGGCACACACACTGGAAATGTGGAGACTGCAGCAGGTAACTCAGTAGCAGCTTGGGGAGCTGGGAGGGGACCTAAGACCTGAGGAATGGCTTGCTAGGAGAGGGGACCTTAGACCTCAGAGGTGGCCTGGTGTACCAGCAAGAGCTGGTAGCATGAAACTTGCCTCCAAAAATAGAGGGTGCCAAGAGACTGAAGAAAGAAGCAGGAAAGCCCAGGGTAGAACCAAAGGAGTCTATTGGGGAGATTGACATGCGAGGAGGGACTTGGGGTAGCAGGGCCAAGCAGACCTCCGTGCCCCACAGTGGGAGAGGGGCTTATAGTGGCATTGAACAAATCTGGCTGCGTGCCATGGAGGCCTCTGAAGTTCCACGGGCCACCTCAGCAAGATTATGGAAGAGGGACAGCAAACCACAGTGCTAGCCAACAGCATGAGGGCAGCCCCGTTAGGCCTCGCAGAGCCTGTTTCCCCACTGGTCCAGCCCTTGAGGGCACATTCCCCACCCTGCATAAGTTCCCTGAGGGCCCCGAGAGGTGTTACACCTTTGGGAGCAAGAGCAAAGGCAGACAACGTTGTTGTGCTTGGAGAGACAGGCCACACCAGCAGGACAAAACGCAGCCAACAGTCCAGGGTACAGACCCAGGAAAAGAGCAAGACCCAACCGAAGATCTTACCAGGCAGAGGCGGATCACAAAAACCACAGCAGACCAGCTGTCAGCTGTTTCAAGGCTTCTCTCTTTGCCACACAGCCAAATCAAGCAGGTACAGTATAGCGGTCCAGCAGTTGGTCTTTAATATGGCACGTGTCCCACCTTGAGTGACAGCCACAACATCCAGAGCCGTTCGGTTCTGAAGGACCGCCTTCATCACTTGGGGTGTTCTGGCACGTGACATTTGCAAGTTGTCCCCGCCATCGTTTGGGACATATTGAGTAAAGCTTCAACTTGTCCCATTACTTATAAGGTGCCCAAGGGAAGAAGTGGACAAGGAGAGTTAAATGGTCATCAGATGAGTGGAAAGGACTATGCTGGCCCTACCTGGCCCTTGTTAGGAGCCATCGAGTTGGTTCTGACTCACAATGACCCTGTGCACGGTAGCGTGAAACACCACCTGGTCTTGCGCCATGTCCGTGACTGTGTTATGTGTCAAGGCCATCACAGCAGCCACTGTGGCAGCCTGTCTCGTCGAGGGTCTTCCTCTTTTTGCCGACCCCCGACTTTCCCAGCATGATGTCCTTCTCCAGGGACTGGTCCCTCCTGAGAACATGTCCAAAGTATGAGAGACGTAGTCTCACTGTGCTTGCTTCTAAGGAGCTTTCTGGTGATTCTTTCAAGTCAGATTTGCACATTCTCTTGGCGATCCGTGGTCTATTCAACATTCTCCTCCAACCCCATGATTCAAAGGCATCAATTCTTCTTCACTCTGCCTTATTCATTGTCCAGCTTTTGCATACATATGAGGTCACTGAAAACACCACGGCTTGGGATCAGGCGCCCCTGGCTTTTACTGTGGGGAAACTTCTTACTTTGGACATGGGGTCAGGAGGGGTCAGTCCCTGGAGAAGAACATCATGCTTGCTAGAGTGGAGGAGGGTCAGCACAAAAGAGGAAGGCCCTCAACACGATGGAGCAGCACAGCGGCTGCAGTGATGGGCTTCAGCATGACCACCGGGCACACGGCATGAGACCGGGCAGGGTTTTGTTCCGTTGTGCACGGGGTTGCTGTGAGTCGGAACTAACTCCAACGGTTTTGTGTAGTTTTCTTTTTTCCCTGCAGCATAGGGTAACCCCAAAGTGCAGGCTTGTATCCAATCGTATGATGACAAGGGCTACATACAGGTAGCAGCCACACTGTCACTGAGTACAGGAGGGAGATCCTCTCCTGCAGTCCTGCTGGCGTTTCTAGTAGTGCAGTCATTGAGTGGTGTCAGGTGTTAGCACCGTCTGCAGAAGGTGCTGGAATCCAACACACTGGGAGGAAGGGGAATGGAAGGAGACGAGAGCCCAGGGTTTTACCTGGTTCAAAACAGAGAAGCAAGGTTTCCTAACACACCCTGTTTGAGTACCAATCAACCTAGACCACTCCAGAGGTGGCAAACACCCTTTCATGGTCATAATGAGAGGCGCTGCAGTCTTTTATCAAGACGTGGGTGTCCATGACAGACTGAGTCCATGAGAAGGTAATGTTGTGTCCAACCCCCGTCATTATACCCCATTATATTCCCCACAGCTGCTGGGTGGGCCGGGGCTGGGGGCTCTGTGCTCCGACGCGTTCCCCTGGCGCCTGAGAAGGGAGCTGTCCGCAGCCCTGGTAGCTGCTTTTGTGGGGACTGTGGTGAAGCCCACTTTAGGAAGGTGTTGGCAGCCCTGAAGGGAAGAAAGCAGAGGAGGCCGTTATCTGTGGCTGGAGAGAGGGTGCGGCAGGTTCGAAGACAGTGAGACCACACTAACGGCTTCCTCAGGCGCTGAGAACAGAGGCTGCTTTAGTTCTCCCTGGAAGGGTACACCAGACCTGCCGCCTCGGGGCGGTCACCTCAGGGGCTGTGAGTGAAGTCAGCGTCTTGCAGTCTGTCCTACAGGGAGAACCCCTTCGGTCACTCGTGGCCTGGCTGTCGCTCCCTCCCCTGTGAAGCATGATTACTGATTACCGAGGACCCCTGTGCAGTGGGACGGTGGGTGCTCACCTGAGGCTGATCAGCTACTCTGCCTCCAGAGAGACAAAGGAACCAATCCATCCCTGGGGGGTAAGCCACGGCAGGTGACGGGTGCCAGTCCTGGGGTGTCCAAAGGACCACGCTGTTCTGGCAACAAGCTTGCTGGATATGGAGCTTGTGACGTCGCTTGGATCACTGCCGGAGGGCCACTTGGGACTCGTAGTGTGGAGGATGAATTTAGCAAGCTCCAAGTCTCAGGCAGCACCTCGGTCCCCCCTGCCAGGGAAGTCTCCCCTGTCATCCTCTTTGGTCCCCACTCTCCCTTCCCTGCCTGGCATGCACCTTGGGGTCGGTGGGCAGGTGATGACGCCACTGTGCCTTCTTCCCAGCAGGCCCTGTTGTTCACATGACCTGCAGAGTGTCTCTGATCACTGTCAGCCCCTCAGGGCTTCCCACACATCACACTCAGTTTCTGTGACTTCTCTACTGTCGTGGCCTGGCACATTCATTCCCACGGGAAGGCCTCTATCAAGGTGCTGATGGTGTCCACACAAACGAGAGCGTCCTCCCTGGGATAGGGGCCCTGTAACCTCCACCCACCCGTCTCCCATGGCTGGTGTTTCCTCATGGGTGCCCTGAGTGCTGGCGTGGGGTGGTCTTCTGCAGCACCCACTGGGTCACTGCACTTCAGGCTGCAGCTGCGTTTTTGGCTACCTCCATCCACTGCACGGTCTGCTTCTCTGGTGACGCCAACAGGCAGCCTCCACTCAGGGCGGTGACCCCGACTGGAGCGGGAGCACCTGCTTCTCAGTTTCCCAGTGGGGGAGCCTGTTACATGAGTCAGCACCCCGGGTTTGGATGTGACCCCAGATGTCCTGCGGAGGCTTTCTCCGCAGGACATTACCTGTTATTGTCCACTGTCCCTGACGCGATGGACCTAGTCTCGTTGTCGGCCTGCAGGCTCCTGTGGGTTAAGGGCCAGGGTTCCCAGGGGATGACCACCCATGGGCCCTTACACTGGCCCATGGGCTGCTTGGCCCTGAGTCAGTTTCAAATCAAAGCCTGTCCATAGAGGCCTGCACTGCCACTGTGGTACCCTCCTGAAGGAGGGGCAGGTGTCCCAGTGGTGCGCCAGCCTGTGCTGCAGGTCACATCAATGTCACGAGACCAACGACTGACTGTGACTCTTGGGGGCATTCCACTGTTGGAGATATGCATGTCATCTGACCAGTGTGGCTGTCTAGGCCAAAGCTGATGATGTCTGCAAAACAGCCCACTCTCCCCACCACTCATGGGCACAGCTGTAGGGGCGGGGGACAGCACCTGTGTATCCACAGCTCTCCCTGGCAGGGAGTGCCACAGGCCACCAATCTCTGTGAGACTGTACTGGTTTTCTGCACTCCTCTACAGCTGGGACCCAAAACTCAGGGCAACCTAACCACATCCTGGGCTTGCCGCCCTCAGTCCTGTATGCCTCTAACCAGAAGGGGAACCCTGACAGCCGATGTTTTCACTCGTGGGACTGACACCCCTGCTTTCTCAGGGCTCACTGCCAATCTCCACTTCAATCTCATGAGGCACCCTTTCTTACCAGCTGATAGAGAGGTCTCAAACAAGGGGCCAAGCGAAAAATACTCTTCTATACCTCCAAAGATCCATGAAGGCCCTCATGTCGTTGGCTATCCTGGGGCTGTGGTGAGCTTCTGTCACCCACTGGGGCTTCAGGCAATTCACAGGTCTGACCAAACCAGATGACCCTCTAGGAATTTTGTTCATGCTCCCAGGCCTGAGGCCTTGTGGCGATCTCGTGCTAACCTCTTTACTGTTGACCAGTGATTAGGGTGTCTAGACATTCCTCTAACAGAAAAACATCCTCAGAGTTAACATGATGTTATCAGTGTAATGAGACCAATAGCAGGAGGGACTGGGAACACAGTGTGAGGGTCAATAGTGGGACTCTGGATATTTCCACGAAACATCCACCACTACCAGGTATTCTGGTACTGTGGAAATGTAAAGATGATACATGGTTTAGGCTGACCATGCCCTACTTGTAGGGTCAGGAGTACCACACTTTTGTGGGTGGTCTTTTCATCGTGCCCATCAACTGTCAAAAAGGGGGTCCACAAATCTGTTCACGGTTTCTACAGGACGGTATATTCTGCCCCAGTATCAACCAGACTGAGCACCCACTGCTTGTCTGTTCTTGACCAATGTATCTTCTCTACCTGGGGCCTCTGATCCCCCTGCAGAGTTCTGACCTGCCGGTGACCTCAACCCCACTCCCCCCCCCCCAGGGACTGGCACGGTCCACCCAGTGGCAAGGGCTACTTGCTTGACGTAACCAGTGGGATCCAGAAAGGAGCACAGTTGTTCCAGCTTCAGAGTCTTTCAAAGGCTGACCCAAACTGGATTTGGCCATTTATGTATAAGGAACTGCCAACTAAGTTCACCAAGTAATCCTACAAAAAGTGCTACATACCTCATAGCTGAATATCACTACTGTCACCTTCAAAGTACCTCTTTGGGAAGCTACGCACTGACACCACTGCCTGGTCCACCCTTCAAAGCGGTTTTGGAACTCTTTTTGTGGCAAGGCCACCAGAGCTGTCGTATTACCCTTGAAGTCCTGAATGTTATCCAAATATCTTCCTTTCAGTATTTCCTTTATCTTCCAGTAAAAAGAAAAGTCACTGGGGGCCATATCAGGTGAGTACGGAGGGTGTTCCACTACAGCTATTTGTTTACTGGCTAAAAATTCTCTCAGAGACAACTAGATAATTCAGTTAATGAACTTGCCACAGTGCGCCGTTTCAGAAGTTCCCAATTGCTCTGAAGGGTGGACTAGGCTCTGGCGTCAGTACACAGCTTCCTAAAGAGAGTACTTGAAAGGTGACCACAGTGACACTCAGCAGTGAGGTACGCAGTACTTAGAACAATTACATTCGCGGACTTCATTGTTGCACCTCGTATCATTTCTACTCCCCTCTTGGCAGCCACTAAGCCTACTCCCATTTGCTTTCAGGGGCTTTCATCCTCTCCTTTCTCTGTTTCGACAGCTCTCACCCTCTTTTTTCTAGTCCCCTGTTTCACACGAGGCGGCTATGGCTTGTGGCACCTGGTACACTGCGTGGCCAAGAGACTAACTACAGCACCAGCTAGTCACAGGAGACTCGGGCCGCCTCTCGGATCCTGGCTTTCACCCCTGCAGCAGAGGGAGCCTTGTCTGGCCCCCGGAAGTGCGGTGTGGCGCACGCGCACCTACCCCCTGGATTGCTGCAACTTCTCTAAGGAAGCCCACTTCCCTGCCCTACCAGGAAGATCCCTCTCACGTGGCCACACCTTCCCACAACACAGGGTGGTCCCATCCAGGGGACCCTGCCGTGTGTTCCCAGCTGCCAGTCACTGCCAGCGGGCGCGGTGGGCGGGTACACTGCTCCTTCTTCCGCTCTCCTCCGACACCCCACAGGTGTGATAACCACGCTGCAGTGGCTGCCTTTTCTTTCCGCCGGCATTTCCCACCAATGCCATCAACTTAGTGGGGTCGTATTCCCGCAGTGCTGCAGAGCTGTCTGTGGCCATCACGCTCGCAGGTAGCTTTTATTTGATGGGTAGCCGGTGTGGTCGCTCCCGCTCTATTGTCAACGCCCCATCTGCGTCGCCGGTGGGCTCACTCTCCCAAAATCTCCACCGGCGGGCCTGCCGCGGCCCACCGGCTGCAGCCGAGGCGCTACCTCCCCGCGCTCGGGGTCGCAGCCCCTTCGCCCCCGTCTCGCAGGCGTGGTGACGCCACTTCCACTTCCGCTCCAGCCGAGGGCCTCCGCGCCCGACCCCGCCTTCCCACCACGCGGGCGGGAGCACCGGCCGCTCTTAAAGGGGCCGCTGCCTTCAATCGGTCTCAGCGGGAGGCAGCCCCACACCCAGGTCTTGAAGATGGTGCGAACCCCCACCCAGCTCCCTCTGCGCTATTTGTGGCGGGACAGTGGGGCGCACACTGGAGCAGCCTCCTCACTCATAGTTTGCAAAGAGTGCTCCAGGACCAAAAGATGAGCCTGGCCCTGTTCTCCAAGGCGTCCTCCATGAGAGGGACAGGTCAACATCCCGTCTTCTGGGGTGCTGAGTGACGACAGGACCTCGGTCTCAGGAGGGTACGCCCGGTGACCCTGACACTACCCTAACGCTGTCTCCCTTTCACTGGGGAGACCTCAGGGGGCCATGGACTCGCCACTGCTCTCCGTTTCCCCTTTTCAAAGGAAGCAGCCCTGCTCATTTTTTGGCCCCAGGGCTTTGGCTCCTCCACAATGCGGACCTAGAGGATGGGCTGATGGTGGGTGGGAGCAGACAGACGGTCTTTGTGAGAGCTGCAGGCTGAGCCACACTCGGGTTCTACTACTCAATGTTGTCTTGGAGACGGGTGCACCACCTCCAGGCGAGGGCATGCAGGGCCAACGGGCAGAGGGCTCTGGATGCAAACGCCACCTCTCCCCCACCAACCTGGAAGCAGCAATCCGTGCCCCCTCGCCCCCCCCCCCAACAGCCAGTTGGAGTTGCAGCGAATGAAGCCCAAATGAGGGTGGTTTCCCGGGGCCACGATGGATGCAAGCGGAGAGATAAGCCCGGAAACCTGAAATCTTTTCAAGGGTTTTTTTTTTTTTTTGCTTCCAGAAGGAAAGAGCACAGCTCCCTCGCCCGCACATGGTCTGCAGCCCCGGGGCGAGGCAGCCTGTCCAGGCCCCGCACCGCGGAGCGCACGCCGGCCAGGGGTTCTCATGCAGCCCCGCGGGGCGCAGTCCTTATTGCTGAGGTCCGGGTTGGTTTGGCGGCGGCGGCCGCCTGGCTAGGCCCGCTGGCTGGGTAGCTCCTGGGTGATGAAGCGGCGCAGGCGCTCCAGGTACTGGCTGTAGAGCTCGATGTCGTTGTGACCGGCACCCTCCACCCACAGCGGCTCCACGGCCTTCGGGCAGCGCTCATAGAGCGCCAGCCCGTGCGAGAAGTCGATCACTTCGTCCTCTGTGCCGTGGATGATGAGCACGGGTGACGTGATCTTGGACACCTTCTCGATGCTGCGGGCAGGGGCAGGTCAGGCCTGGCGCCTTCCTCCCCAACGCGCCCCCCTCCTGCAGCCCACCCCGCTCACTTGGGGAAGGCGTCGAAGCAGTAGGTCTTCTTGGTATCGGGGAAGGCGACGCGCATGCCCGAGGTCAGCGGGGAGTGCAGCACCACGGCGGCGCACTCGTAGCGCGAGGCCAGGTCCACGGCGGGCACCGTGCCAATGCTCTGACCATACAGGATGATGCTGTCCGGGCTGAGACCGTACCTGGTGGGTAGGCATCGTGAGCGCGGCCACAGGCCCAACGGCAGCCCTCCCTCCTCCCAGACGTCCTCGGGACCTGACCTCCCCGGGCCTCTGCCTCCGCACCTGCAGGGTGGGGCCGTACCTGGGGCAGACACTGGGAATCACTGCCCCGCTTGCCTGCCCTGGAATTAAAATGCCCTTCTGGTCACACCTAGGGGCCTCCAGGCTCTGGGACTCCTTCAGGGCAGGGAGGTCCCAGGTGGGCAAGAACTGACTCAGCTCCAGCCCCGTAGCTGCGTGCGGCCCCACACCGAAGCCCTTCCACCAGGTGGAGGGGTCAGGGCCAGCTAGGCCTCCCTGGGAGACCGAGGCCACCTCTGCACCTGGCCGTCCCTCCTCAGCCTTGGCCTCTCCCAAGCCCCACGCGGGTGCCGGCTTCCCTGGCTTGCGCCCCCAGCACCTACTATGCTCCAGGCAGGTACCACACGTGCAGTGCACTGGGCACCTTCACACCGAAAAGACAACAGGTATCTATGGGGTGACTGCTCCCCCAGTCCCACCTAGCCCCTGCTTGCCAGGACCCGGAGGGGGCCTGCCTGCAGGCCAAACCTGGCAGAGGATGGAGGTCAGGATGGAAGTCAGCCAGCGTCCCCAGCCTAGGGGACTAGAGAAGAGGCAAGAGAAGGCTGAAGGCAGACCCGCACAGGCCCCAGGGGTGGGGCTGGGTGCTGCTGGACCCATGCCACCAGGAAGTCCCCAGAGCCAGGGTGCCAAGGGATGCCACTCCTGGGGCCTGCAGCCGGTGTGCAGCTATGGCAACCGGGCCACTACCTCCCTAGGGCCACCCTGTAGTGCTGCACTTGGCTCCCACCACAGCTGGCGGGACAGGTGTGGGGGTTGGGCAGGGTTCCCACAGCTCTGGGGATCAGGTGGCCCACAGCAGTAATGGCCAGGCTGCTGCCTCCAGGAGGGCGGGGACCAGGCTGGCCAAGTCCTGGTACAGTGACGGGCAGGCATGTGGCTCGGCCACCACTGCTCAGGAAATGCTTGTGTGGATCAGCAGAAGGACTCGGGGTGACTGGCAGGGCGGGGTGGGGCAAAAGGGACCTGAGGCTGAGTGCAGGGGGGCAGGGACGGGCTGAGATGACGGCACTGGGAATCAAGTGTGAGGCCTGGGAGCAGGGGCCAAGCCCGGAGAGACCTTGGTGACCTGCTGCCACTGCTGCTGGAGAGCTCCGCTGGCACGGGTGTCCCAGGGGTCCACAAGCTGTGCACTCAGCCCATGCCCTGCACCCTCCTACATCCCCTGGGCACCCAGACACCCTCTCCTGACCCCACCTGTTCCGGGGGCACACTCCAGACTCTGCCCTGGGAGGAGCCAGGACTGTCAGCCCCACCCCGACGCTGGCACTTCCGCAGCAGGGTTCACACCCAGCCTCCTGCACCCAGGGGACCTGAGGTCTGCCCAGCCCCTGCCATGGCACCAGCCGGCCAGGGTTCCACACACACCAAGCACACTGGTTATGATGTGAGGGCACACGATCAGGCCTCCCCTCTGCTCCCTCTCTGGAGGTCACCTTCCTGCCCCACCCCGGTGTCCCCACGTTTGGGCACCTCTCTGAGGAAACACCAGGTTGCCCCTCCCTGTTGGGAGCTGGGGACCACCCCCAGACCAAGGCAGCAGAGCGCACGGCCCCCGCCCTGAGGCTTGGGTCTGCCTGGGGGGAGCACCTGGCCCCACGGCCCCCACCTGGTGCGCAAGGCTTGCCAGGCGGCGTCCACGTCGGCGTAGAGGTTCTTCTCGGAGGGCCGGCCCGAGCTGGCGCCGTAGCCGGAGTAGTCGTAGGAGAAGACGTTGCAGCTGATGCGCGTCCCCAGGCCGACGTAGAAGCTGCTCATCTGGCCCAGGTCCACCGCGTTGCCGTGGGAGAAGAGCACCGTGTACCTGTGGGCACAGCGGGCCGCCGGCACCCCGCGAGGACAAGTCACCACAGCGAGGCTCCCACGGCCCCATCAGCCCCTCCCAACAGGCCCCACAGCCTGGGGGGGGTGCGGGCAGTCCACCAGCATCTCTGTGGCTCGTCCCCCCCGGCAGAGCAAGAGGCTCCCTGCACCACAGAGGCCCCTTCTTCCCGAGCCTGAGGTAGGAGACAGTCAACCGAGACTCAGGCTTCCCCTCTGTGCAAGGGGGCCACTGGGACACTGGTCTGATTCTCAGCACAGAGCAGACACGCGGGGCAGTGGCCATCTTCGGTGCCAGGCAGCACCTGCGTCTCCTCTGGAGCCCCCTCGCTCTGGGAAGGGCTGCTGCCCAGAACCTCCCAGAGGGAGCATGGCAGCTAATGGGCTGTCACCCCCTGTTCGTGGAGAGCTGACCCCAGCCCTGCCCCGATGCCCTGCCACCTGTGCCCCTGGGTGGTTCCATGGCAGTAAGGCCAAGGGTAGGTCCCTGGAATGGGCACCTATGGGTACCCAGGGGCCTTCCCCCACTGACCTGACAGCCCTGCCTTGCATAGCCAAATCAGGACAACTTGCCCTTTGGACTCTGAGCTGGTCTGCAGAGCCCCACCTCTGCCCCACGTGACCCCAGGTGAAAGGAGGGCAGTGGCCCAGGGCCCGTGATGCCATCTGAGCCAGGCACCCTTGTTAACAGACGCACCCATGGTGTCTCAAGCTGCCTGTCAGAGTCCTGAGGTCTCATCAAGCCCTGGGACCCAGAGAGCTGCCTAAGCACAACATGCTGAGAGACAAAATCAGGCAGTCCTGCGGTCACTCTGAGCAGGGCCTTGGTGTCCTCATCTGGGGTCAGGTGCCATCAGTGCCCACCCCCTGGCAAGCAGCCACACAGGTGGGACAGCAGCTAAGCATCGAGCTTCTCCTCTGTGACAGGGTATCCCTAGGACCCTCAGTCATGTTCTCAGTATGTCATGGACCCACAGTGCCCACAGTGACTGTCACCTTTCTCCCACTGGAGGAGACCCACCCAGCTCACCTGGCACTAGGCACACAGCGCACGTACATGCAGGTCACCCGGCTGCCCCGGGCACTCTTGGTCAGGAAGACCTCGATGGTGTCCAGCTCCCGCTGGCTGTACTGGAAGTCAGCCCGCTCCGTCAAGTGCAGCTTCCACCGTCCCGGGGAGCCGGCCGAGGCCCGCAGGGTGCCCGACGGGGCAGCACCAGAGCCCGGCTCAGGCTCAGGCACCAGTGAGTAGGTGGGCTCCGGCGGCAGGAAGGCCAGCTTGGCGGCGATGCGGCCGGGGCAGGGCGGGCAGCAGAAGAGGCAGCAGAGTTCGCTCACCGACAGGCCGTTCATGGTGGGTGCCGGGCCCCTGCCGACAGTGCCGGCTGGCCTCGTGCGGCAGGAGGGTTGTGGGGGTGCGCTCGGGGGTGGGGAAGAGTGTCCTCCTGGCCTCCGGCCCAGAAGGAAGCCCTGTTAGGAGGCGGCAGCCCGGCCCCATTGCGGTCCAAGCCGAGCCCTCGGAAGCCTCACAGCTGCGCGCTGCCAAGCTGTGCAGCAGGAAATCCTGCAGGAGAGAGGGAGACGCCGGCTACCAGGGTGCTCCGGTGAGGCCGCACCCCAGGGCCCTGTGGTGCTCGGTCCAGCCACTGTCCCTGGAGGAAGGAGTCCTGAGGGCTGCTGCCTGTGACCTCTCAGGCTTGCGCCCTTCTTGGAGTTGCACGATGGGTTGTGTCCCCCAAACGCACGTCCACCAGCAACATGGAAGATGACCTGGACACGGTCTTCGTAGATGTGATCAAGTGAAGATGAAGTCACACTGGACGAGGCTGGGTCCTCACCCAGTACAGAGGACACAGACATGGTGGGAACACAGCCGTGTGCAGACAGCCAGACCACAGTGACAGGGCCAGAAGCCAGAATCGCCGACATCCCCAGGAATGGGAGAGACCACGCAAGCCCTCCCCGGCACACACGGGGCACAGTGCCCTGCAGACACCCCAAATGCAGCCTGTGGCCTTCAGAGGTGTCCCTGGGTGGTGCAGACCGCTAATCACTAGGCTGCTAACCAAAAAGTGACTTGTGAGTCCACCCAGAGCCACCTTGAAGGGAGGGCCTGGCCGTCAGCTTCCGAAGCCTCAGCCCCAATCGTGACACAAGCCACAGCTACACAGTGGGGTCAACACAGCAGCAATTGTGTTTTCTGTGAGCCGCCACACCTCCGAGAGAACCAAGCTCTGCTGTCCTAACTGACCCAGTTTGTGGCTGTTTGCTCCAGCCAGCAGATTAGGGACAGTCACACAGCTGGTGACCACCAAATCATGCCCCAGAAGCCACGTTCCTTAGCCCAGCCTCTGTGTACAGGCTGTGGCGGGCAGACCCCTGAATCTCCCACCACGTCCCCACGGTCCTGCTGCTCCAGGCCAGGGACCCTCGGTCTCCACCATGTTTCTGCACACAGCACACCCCGACTCGCCCCATCTCCACCTCAAGGCAGCCCTGCCTCATGACAGACTGCTGGCAGAAGGGGCGGAGGGCAGAGTGGAGGGTCAGCTGCCATGGGGACACCAGGGATAGGCGGGTGGGTGGTGGGCACTGGGTCCTGCAGGATTGGGGGGCTGAGGACTGAGATCAGGGCAGATGAAGCACTCCACGAAGCCTCCAAAACAAGGGCAGCACACACTGCACGCTCAGAGGCCCCGCTGCACTGGACAGCGGCTCTCCCGTGTGCAGCTCCCAGCTCGGGGAGCCGGCTGGAGGCCAGAGGGGTAGCACGTGCGTGGGGAGAACTTGGGGCTGGCCTGGGTTCAACAGCCCCCTCCAAAATCCACGTCCACCACAGCCTCGGACTGTGACACTGTTTGGACAGCTAACCCATATGGGGTCAACTGTCAGGTGTTACTGAGTCTTCAACTCCAAGACCATAAATGACAGAGGAGCCCTACCCCCCGGGGTCCTCAGGCTCGGATCTTCATGGGAGCAGGTGGCCAGCTCCTTCTCCGTAGAGCGGCCAGGCAGGTGGGAACTGCCAACGTTTGGGTCAGCAGCTGAGCGCTCAACCAGTGTGCCACCAGGGCGCCTTCACCAGGTCAGGGAGGGCCCTCAATCCAAAGACAAAGGTCCTTCCGGGAAGGCCACGCACAGACAGAGCCAAGAGAAGTCAGCCCCAGGAAGACAGAGGCGGGAGTCTGGGTGATGACGGTCTGCAGGCCAAGACCCCGCGGGCAGCTGGCAGCCCCCAGGCGCCATGCGGGCCGGGAGGGACCCTGCCGGTGGGCCTCCCGAGGGACACAGCCCTTGAGGTGGGACTCCTGGCCAGACACCGCAATTTCTGCAGTCTCAGCCGCCCGCCCTGTGATCACCTGTGGAGCCCGCTGCGGGGGCTAACATGGGCACCCGCTCCCACAGCACCACACAGGGCTCTGTTCAAACCCAGCCAGGCTCCATGGGAGGACGGTGGCGGCCCAGGAAACCCAGGGCACGCGTGCTGCCACACAGGTCCCTCAGAGCTAGAACCCACCCGACAGCGCAGCAGGCACAGAGGGCTGATGGGGCTCCCTCGTGTGCACAGCTGCCAGCAGGCGACCGCAGGGCGACACGAAGGCCTGAGACCAGTCTGCCCACCTGCCGAGCACACGCAGGAGACAGATACTCACCATTCTGTGGGCAGAACGCCACGGCACATCTCGCTTTTGGGTCCCCGTGTCTGACAGGCTCTGGGCCGCAGCGGCGTGTGCTCTGAGCAAAACAAGCCGCACAGAACACACTCGCAGTCATGGGCCGAGAGGGGGCTGTGGGGCCCTCTGATGCACGGCTGTCCCGAGGCCGAGAAACACACCTCAGAGCAGGCACCAGGCAGCAGTCACCAGACCCTGGTGGGCACTCAGGGCCAGCTGGGGCACTGATAGCTTTGGGGAGCCTCGGAGACCCCAAAAGATGCAAATTCTATGTTAACAGTATTTTGCAGAAGGCATGTCACCTATTGCAAAAAAAACAAAACCAGCCCTCTGCTGAGGTGTTGATTCCAACTCAGTGGCCACACAGGACAGAGGAAACCAGGCCAGAGGCTCCGCAGGCTTTCCGGGAGCCGGCAGCCTCACCCTTCTCCCATGGAGACGCTAGCTTTCCGGTTAGCAGCCGAGCGCTTAACCGCTGTGCCACCAAGGCTCCCTGTCATCTCCGGCAGCATCCTAAAGTGGAGGCGATTCTGCCCCGGGGGCATACTGGTGCCATCTGGAGACATTCCTCTGCGGGGAGGTGGCTCTGCGCTGCCCGGGTGGAGCCCACAGCGATGCCCACGCCCGGCAGTGCACAGACAGCAGCAGAGTGTGGGGGTAGCCCCGGGCTACCGATTCCAACACATACCGACAGGGGTGCAGGTCCCAAAAGGGGATGCTGCAGTGTGCTGGGGTGCTCAGGGGTCTCGAGTGTGAGAGGAAAGCCTGGCTTAGAGCCCAAAGAGCAGGTAGGAGGCTCTGGCAACCCCAAGAATCAAAAGGCACCCCAGGGTGGTCATGGCCCCACCTAACAAGCAGGGACCTATCGCTGTCCGTGCCTGCTCCTCTACCCTGCTGACCCCACTGATCACTCAGCCTTACCTGCTGGCTCTCTCTTCAAGCTCTGCCCCCCACCCTCTGCCCATAAACCCCCAACAGCCACAGGGGCTTCGCACAATGCCCACCTGCTCATGCCCTCCCTTTTGAAGTGGCCCCAGTGCCTCCCACTCGTCTCCAGGTGAAAGCCAAACCCCTTACCAGGGTCAGCATTCCTGCTGGGACCTTTCGAGCCTCACCCACCCTGTCCCCCCTACTCTCTGTGGACCAGCCACAGGCCACACGTGCCTGCCTCCCAGCCCATCCCCACACTGCTGCCAGCCGGGGACACCTCTCTCCAATCTTCCCAGCTGGTTCCTGCTCCTGCCCTATCCACCTTTCGGACAACTTCCTCAAGAAGCCTTCTTTGATCCCCTAACCCTGACCAGGACCCCCCAAAGCAGGTCAGGACCCCTTCGCGCATCCCTGTGGTCCTCGTGTTTGACCAGTTCGGCACTCGGCGGCTGCCTGCACCCCCCAGCGGCCCCTCAGAAGCAAGGCCTGGCCGTCTGCCTCTGCCTCCATGACGCTGAGAGCCGGACTCCACGGAGCAGCCCTGGCAGAGCAGGAGGGTGGCAGGGTACAGAATTCAGGCTGGAGCAGAAAGACCCAATGTCATGGGCGGACAAAGTGTCTGTGGAAGACAAGACCCCCAGAACTCGGCCAGCCCAGAACTCAAACCATTCCTGAAGCCAGCTCTTCAAAGATTAGACTGGCATGTAAAGCAGAAAATGATCCTGGTGAAGATGGTGCCTCTGGGCTTAAGTAGATTCAGAAGACTAGGTGGCAGCTCCTGTCCACAGATGAGACGGAAGCCAGAAGAGGACGGGAGCCGGCTGAAGGGACACGGGACATACAGGGTGGAGAGAAGGTGCCGTCACCAGATGGTGAGAGCACCTAGGGTCTTATAACAATGTGCCTATAAATTTTCATGTGAGAAACTGACTTGAATTTCAAATTTTCCATTAAAGCATAGTGCGCGTGCGCACGCACACACACGATTACAGCCCAGAAAACAACACAGGGCAGTTCCACTGTCAGGACTCAGTGGCACCCAGCGATGCCAACAAACACTTGCTGCATGAATGGATGCAGGGTCTGCAGCAAAGCAGAAAGGGTGACACCAGAGGCGAGAAACAGGAGCCTGGGGGTGTGCGGCGTGTGAGTCTCTGTGCGCGCGTGTGTGTGCATGACAAGTGTGAGTGTCTATCTCCCTGGTGAGGGAAGAGTCCCATGTTCCTCAAGCGAACGCTCCCCAGGCCGTGCTGTGCAGGCATTCCGCAGATAGGACCACAACTCCAATCTGCAGACTTGAATCAAGGTCATCGCCCTGACAATCTGGGTGGGGTGAGCCTCTTACAACCAGCTGAAGGCCTCAGGGGCACAAACTGAGGTTTCCCTAAGAGAAAATCCTCCCCGGAGTGGAGGGGACCGGGAGCTGGGTGAATGCACAGAGGCATTACAGGGAAGAGAGAAGGGGTGTGCTGTGACAGGGCGGGAGAGCAGCTAGTTACAAGGCAGTGTGCGTGCCCAAGACTGTGGGACATGCTGACTGGGACTGTAAACTTTCACTTCCAGTACAATACTAAAAAAAAAATCCTTCCTCAAGACAGTGACACACAGATCGTGCAGGGTTTCCAGCCCCTACTGGCTATGGCCTCAACAATTCAGACTTGCCAGGTCCCCACAATCTCACAAGCCAATGCTGTACAGTCAGTCTGTCTCCCTGTGTCTCTCTCTCCCCAGAACGTCTTCAAACTGATTCCAACTCATGGCAACCCCGTGCTACAGGGGAGTGCTGCCCGGTGATGCTGTACGCTACGAGAGAGAGCTGCCACCGGCACCCCGTGCGCTGCAGGGGAGAGCTGCTCCACGGGGGCCCTGGGCTCTTATTTTTACATTAGCAGATCACCAGGCCCCTCTTCTGTTGTGCCACTGGGTGGGTTCACAGCACCCAGGGACCTTCTCTCTACACCCCACACACCAGAAGCTACACTAAACCTACTGCTGACAAGGGACTCACCTCAGCGCTAACGCACAGTGCACAACCGCCCCGAGGGGTTTCCGAGTCTGTAATCCCCACGGAAGCAGATGACCACCTCCCCCTCCCCCGGGAGAGCTGGCAGATTCAACCACCAACTTTTTTTTTATTATGACTCAGTGAAAATGTACATTCCCATATAAATTTACATGCCCACCTATAGGCAGCTTCCACTGCTCTCCCTGTGCGGTGACAGCACATTATTCCTCTCTGCTCCATACATGTCTCAGCCTCCCAACAGTCTCCTTTCCCCTCCTCTCCATTCACTCCCCTTCCTCCAGCCAGAGGTCAGCAGGATGATATCCTACAGATGCATAGAACCATAAAGTGCATCCAATATACAGTCACTCTGTATCACCAAGTCCAGTGCATTTGTGTTCTAAGAGTGGAGCTTCGTCAGAATTTATGGGCAAGGGCAGCATCAGGGCCAGGGGCCATGCTCCCAGGGGAACCCCAAAACCGCTAGACCATCATTTGAGGTCTTTTAGTGGAGATCTCAGGGTGCACCCCTTTTTATTCTTGTGTTACCAGTGAGATTCAACTTAGTGAGCTCCATCGCAGCTATCACTGGTGGTGGCTGGGCACCATCCGGTTCTTTTGATCCTAAGTCGATGTAGGCACCCACTCATGTGCGTCTCTCTATCTTCTGATCAACCACCAACTTTTGGATGGCAGCTGAGCGCTTTAGTCACTGTGCCATCAGGGCTCCTCTTTACACAAGCACACACACACGTACAGATAATAAAAACCCTGCTGCCACCAACCTGACTCCAGCTCTTAGCAACCCTACACAGCAGAACAGGGCAGGCCACAGGGTCTGTAAGATGTGGCCGCTGGACTTGGAGGACGGACCTTTCGGTGCCCAGCTCAGCTCTTAAGCACTGTGCCACCAGAGGCCCTTCCACAAAAAAAAGAAAAACAAACCTGTTGCGAGAGCCCATTCCAACTAATAGCGACTGTATGGGACAGGGTAGAACTGCCCTCCAGAGTTTCTAGGGAGCGCCTGGTGGATTTGAACTGCTGACCTTCCAGCGAGCAGCTGGAGCACTTAACCACACCACCAGCATTCCAACAAGTGCACCAAACCAAACCCACTGTCGGCGACTCGGTTCTGACACACAGTGACCCTGTAAGTCTGAGCAGACCGCTCCAGTTTCTGGAGAGGCCTGGAGGGTTCGGACTGCCCAACTTTTCGGTTTAGCAGCCACAGCCCTTACCACGACCCCCCCCCCCCCGACTTCCTTCCACGTACAACTGTTGTGGCCGCGTCCGGTGGAGTCGTTTCCGACTCACAACACTGTCCACATAGTGAGACCAATACACTACAGACGCTATCTTATTGGTTTAGTTTCTCGGGAGAGCCCTGGCTGATACCACAGGAGACACAGAGAGCCCTCTCCGGAGGGACAGTCTTCGGGGCATCGTTGAGTATGCCCTCGGAACACAAGATGCCAGCAGCCGTATCCACAAGTACACACTGGGAGGCCCACTGCACATGACCCTCAAATAACCGTGCAGTTCCAACACTACAAGACGACCTAAATACAGGCGTCTAGGGTGGCATCTCATCAAGCCAGCACGGTCGGGAGAGCGCCGGAAGGAGCTACCTGCAGCGTGCAGAATAATCAGGCCAGGCGACAGGGCAAGGGGAAGAGCGCGTGTAAAGCCCGAAGCCCAGGATGTTCCAGCAACTGCAGGGGGCTCCTCCCGGCCAGAACTCAGGCTGGAAGGCACGGTGAGCACCTGGTCCCAGAGGGACCCAGGACTGGGCCAGGCCGCACCCTGTGAGCCCTGCTTCGGAGTTTGGAATTCATCTTCGGGGAAGTAGGGAACCAAAGAAGAGTCTCAGCCGGTGTTAGACACCACGGGTTAGGGGATGTGACCTCGCAAAAGGACAGCGGTGGGACGGGAAGCCGGCCCAGATGTCCGAGCCGGAGCAGGAACACGTCGGTGCAGGTACAAGGGGCTTCAGTAAGTGATGCTTAAGCACCGAGGCTCAGCTGCTGCTGGCTGCGGGGGACAGTGTGATGCCCGGTGTCCCCCTGGGGTGCGGGCAGGTTCGGGGGAGCCATGAGCGCTCAGCCCACGTCAGAGGACGGAACGAGTAAAGGGACAGGGGAGTGCCAGTTACACACGCCCACCCGTGGTCTCCGCCCCTGGCCGGAAGGTCCTTCGGGCAGGACCCTAAGCTGCCCCTGGGAATGAAAGGGTCCCGGGTCGTCCACGGGGCTGCTCGGGCCTCGCGGCCCGGCCCACCAAACGGCCGCGGACGGCACCGAGTCGGCTCCGGGACGCCGTGCCTGCCCTGCCCGGCACTCACCTCCCTGGCCCACGCCCCCCGGCCCCGGGGCCGCGCTCCATGGCGCCCGGCCGCTCGCCCGTGAGTCCGTCGCTCCCTCGGTAACCCGGCCCTCCCTCCTGCACCGCCGCTCCCCCACGAAAGGAAGTGAGCGTCGCTCCTCCACCGCCCCGGAAGTGACGCAAAACGCGAGCGTGGGCCGGAGGCGCTCGCCGCGGCGGCTGGCGCCCCCGGGGGCGTGGCCAGGCTCCTGGGGGCGTGGCCGGGCGGGTCCAGTCCGGGGCGGGGCTGGAGGGGCGACGCTGGGGCTCCCGCCCGAGACCCCGCTCTCTGCTCGCCCCGCGGGGGCTAGAGCGTGGGCTGTGAGCTCTGCTCCTAGTTCGGGCCGTGTACCGGCGCGCCGCAGCTGTCATCAGTATAGACTAATTCAGTGCTGTATGAAAAATACTGGCAAACTAGCGCCTGCGGTGGCTGCCTGTTTTTGTAAATTTTTTTTGGAAACAGGACCCAGAAAAGGCTGAAGTGAAGGGAGACAAGTTTTCGCAAGTTCATGGTCGTCGGATTCTGCCTTTATTTGAAACGCTGACATTTTGTTTATCAGGGATTCTGTGGCATTAATTTTGAGTTTTAAAAAACATTACATTAAAAGATTACTTATATATTAATGAGTGAATCCTTTTTTCAACTCATTGACCTGTAGTCAGTTGTAACTTACGGGGACCCCCAGCCTCCTACACGGTAGAACTGAGCTCCGTAGGGTTCTCCTGGCTGTAATCCAGGGCTGGGACCCCGCGTGTCCCCACTAGAGCCCCTGCCGAGAAGCTGCATTTCCAAGTCCCCAGGTGGTGCTAATGTGGGTTAGTGACCAATTCTGAGAACCACTGGTAGAGCCCCGAAAAAAAATCTGTCGCCACAGAATCGATTCCAATTTACAGAGACCCTGTGGGACAGAGAACTGCCACGTAGGGTTTCCACGCAGCCACCAAGCATCAACCCCTGCACCACGGTAGAGCAGCGGGTCTCAAAACGCACTCCAGTAACACCCAGGGATCATATCTGGAAATGTACACTCTCTGCAGGGGTTTGAACGGGGACTAAGGATTCCAAGTCCTGTGTCATCTTCAGGAAGCAGGTCACCAGGCCTCTCTTCCAAAGCACAGCTTTGGAACCGCCACCCTTTCGGTGACAATCAAGGGCAAACCGCTGGCACCACCCAGAGGCCTCTGACACCCTTTCAGCTTTGAGAGCGGGCCTCAGTCCCGGCCCAGTTGGACGCTCACACTGAGCAAGACAAGCAGCTAGATACACACGGGAGAGAAAGGAGCCTGGCTGAGGACGTGGGCTGGGAATGAAAGGTGGTGTGGAGGCGGCTGACTTGGGAAAACTCTGAGGCGGGGTGGCAGAGTTGAGGGCAGAAGGGCCGCAGAGCAGACGAGCAGCCTGGGGGTAGTCATGAAGAATCAGAGCACGTCCTTCTGGGCCGCGGGGCCTTTGCAGGGACGGCCAGCTGCAGCCTGAAGCCTCATCCAGGCTCCCCCACTTCACCGAGCGCGCCCTCCCCCAGCAGGCAGTCCCGCCGGCCTCGTACGGTTCTCTAATCTTTGGCTCCATTTGGCAGAGATAAGCCTGAGGCCCCAGGCTCTGGCTGGCTCTCCCCTAAGGTCACAGCTGGCGGTGACAGGCACTGATGTGGAGGTGGTTTCCGCTGGCTGTATAGTTCCCACGGTGCGGACCGCAGAGCTCCGAACCACGCTTCCTGGTGTTGGGGAGGGTGCTGCTGGGGGCGCCCCAGAGTCTACAGGCTCAACAAGCCTCTGGCTTGGAAACAGCCAACAACGTCACTGAATTGTACATTTCAAAACTGTTAACCCAAATCATTTGGTTGTACATATTTTACCGCAATCACATTCAACAAACATAAAATATTAAAAAAAAAAACTTCCACACACACGTTAACATGTTAGGAAGTCCCAAAGGTGGGGGGAGAATGCCAGCTGCTTGGGACAGCGCAAGCTTTGGGGGCTGAGGCCTTTGCTGGCATCCAGTGCCTGGACTCCAAAGGGCCCTGCTCTGGGTTCAGTGTTGTGCTGTTGCAGTCTTGAAACTCTTAATCCGTTTTGAACCCGTGACCTCGTATTTTCATTTCACCCTGGTCCTGTCAAGGACGGGGTCAGCCCTGGCTTCCGGGATGAGCAGAGGGCCCTCCTTCAGGTCTGGGAGAAACTGGGGGTTGGTAAGCAACATACCCCTACATGCAAATCTGTCTACACTGGAGAAGGAAGGGGTGACGGTAAAGGACGGGGTCCGGAAGCAAGTTTCTCACAGAGCCAGGAAGGAAATCAAGGGTGTCTCAGAATAGCACTGCTCACCCGGCTGGTCAGAGGTGGGGGTGGGAGACGGCACAGGAGCGAGGTAAAGCCAGGGGCCACGGTGGCTGGCTGAGGACCCTCCAGCCCCGCACCCACCTTTTCCCTCCCCTACCCAGTCAGACCGAGCACCACTGTCGCCAACCTGCCTGACCCTTTCTGCTAGGTTAGAAGAGAGGGATGCTGGGAGTATCAGCCGTGTAGCTTGTTTTTTTTTCCCCCTTTTCTTTAAATTAAGGTCTAAAACTAGGCCAGAGTAGAACCGCCCCACAGGGTTTCCAGTGAGTCAGTGCCTGGTGGATTCAAGCTGCTGACCTTCTGGTTAACAGTGGAGCTCTTAACCACTGGGCTACCACGGCTCCTCAGTTAAGAAAAGCAGATTTACGGAAAAGGAGCAGCCGGAAGCGAACGCCGAGAAGGCTGACACGTCGTGAAGCCGGTGAGCAGGACCTGCGGGAGGGGAGCCTGAGGGCTGTATAAACCTTCACGGAAGACGCAGGGTTCTTTAACAGAACTAGACACAACTAACATACAGTAACACACACAACTCAGCCTGTGCACACATCACAGGTGGGCCGTGGGCGCCAGCCTGGGCACTGTAGGGTGTCGGGCAGCAGCCCCAGCCTCCACCCAGCTGGTGCCAGCAGCGGCCCCTGCCAAGTTGTGATGGCCACAAAAGTCCCCAGCTGTTGACCAGCATCCCCTGGGGGGCAGAACTGCCCTGGGCAAGACCCCCTGGTTAGGGGATTCCACTGATCCTCCCAGGGACAGCGTGTCCCGTGATCATCTGACTGACTGAGGTCCTAGGACACTGCCCACATTGAAACCCACACACTGAGTGAGGAGAAGTCGCTGTCAGGTGCCACCCAGTCGGTTCTGACTCCTAGCAACCCCGTGAACAACAGAACAAAACACTGCCCAGTCCTGTGCCGGGTCCATAGTCATTTTTAGGCTCAAGCCCATTGCTGTGGCCACGTGTCGATCCATAGTGTCAAGCGTTTCTTCTTGTCTGCTGACCCTCCACTCTACCGAGTATGACATCCTTCTCCAGGGAGGGACCCCTCCTGGTGACATGTCCAAAGCACATGAGACGCGTCTCGCTCACCACCCTTGCTTCCAAGGAGCACTGGGGACGCGCTTCTCCTAGCGCAGATCTGTTTGCTCTTCCGTCAGTCCGTGGACATATGCTATCCCTCTCCGTCAGCACCGTTAAAGGCGTCGGTTCTTCTGTCTTCCTTATGCATTTTCCAGCTTTTGCATGCATGTGATGTGAGTGAAAATGACACAGCTTGGGTCCGCCACACTGTTTTAGTCATCTAGTGCTGCTCTAACACAAATACCACAGGCTGGATGGCTTTAACAAAGGGAAGTTTATTCTTACACAGCCCGGTAGGCTACAAGTCCAAATTCAGGGTGTCCGCTCCAGGGGAAGGCTTTCCTCTGCTGGTTCTGGAGGAAAGTCCTCGTGTGCCATCAGTCTTTGTCTGGGGAGCATCCCAGGTGCAGCAACCTCAGGTCTGAAGGACGTGCTCTTCTCCTGGTGCTGCTTTCTTGAGGGTGAGGTTCCCCACACTCTGCTTGCTCCCCTTTATCTCTTGTAGGATTAAGGGTGGGCCAAGCCATACTCCAGGGAAACTCCCTTGGGAAGGGGGTTGCAGTCCCACCCTAATCCTCTTTAACATAATCACCCTATAAACTAGCCACAGGCATCAGAAAATCGCAAAACGGAGGGCAATCACAGACTACAGGGAATCCTGGCTCAGCCAAATTACTGCACATATGGGGGGGACACATTTCCATACGTGACACACACTTTAGTCTCCACAGAGACAGCGTTACTTTTCAATTCTTTAAGGAGGTCTTTTGCAGCGGATTTTCCCAGTGCCATGCGTCTTTTGATTTCTTGACTGCTACTTCCATGGGGGTTCCCAGTGGACCTAAGCAAAACGAAGCTCTTGACAACCTGCATCCTCTCTCTGTTTATTATACTTGCTGACTGGTCCAGTTGTGACGGGTTTTGTATTCTTGATGTCAAGGTGCACTCCATACTCAAGGCTGTGGTCTTTGACCTTCATCAGTTAAGTGTTTCACATTCTTTTCACTGTAACGTGCTGTCATTCAACTAAGGCAGGTTGTTAATAAATCATCCTCCAATCATGATGCTTTGTTCTTCTCTGTTCAGTTTCTTGGATTATTTGCTCAGCACACAGATTGCAAAGGTCTGGTGAAAGGAGACAACCCTGACGCACGCCTTTCCTCATTTTAAATCACGCAGTGTCCCCTTGTTTTGTTCACACAACTGCCGATTGGTCCATGTACAGACTCCTCACGAGCACAGTCAAATGTTCTGGAAATCCCCATTCTCTGCAGTGTTAGCCATAATTTGTTATGACGCACAGTCCAACATCTCTGCGTGGTCAATAAAACACACTGGGGAGAAGAGAGGTGGTAACTCACAGGGGCTGGAGGGTTCCCTGGTTTACAACATCTGACCCATTGGGAATTCTTTTCTGGTGGGTGCTATGAGCTATGGCCAAACTGAAACTCTTTGAACTTATTAATGCAGGGTCTCTCTGTTAGCACCACTGACATGGGGGCCAGATACTCTCTGGAGAGGGGCTGTCTTGTGCTCTGTAGGGTGCTCAGTGACTGCCTTGGCCCCCAGCCACTCAGTACCAGCAGCACCTGTCAGCTCTGACAATCACAAATGTCCCTAGATAGCACCAAGTGTGCTCTGGGAGCAGAATTGCCCCTGGGGAGTACTTCTGCCCTAGAGCAGTGGTTCCCAAACTTGAGGTCCAACGAAAGGCCCCTTACAGCCCAGAGTTACTGGTTTGCGGGTGTTCAGTGGGGCCCCCGAACCCTGCATCTGTAATAGGAGATTCTGCCTTTGGCTGAGGGATCACAGTTGCTGACAGGCCCCAGGTCTGCCTTCCTGAGGGGTCCTGAGCTGAGGGAGCTGTCACTGCTGGGAACCTAAGGAAGCGGGGCTGCTGGCGGTGGGTGCCCAGGGGACAGGTTCAAGTAACCATCCCAGCCTGTCATCCGCGCAGTAGCCCAGATTGACCAGGGTGAAGCTGCTTTTGGCCAGCAGATGGCGCCAGTCCTTCGAGTCTTTGGAACTAGGGATGGGGGGTTCGATGGTCCCAGGGTTCTGCCCAAAAAGCAAGAAATAACCACAGCCTCTCAGTTATTGAGCAGTGGCTCTGGGCCAGGCAGTGGGGACACAATAGTGAAAAACAACTCCCTTGGGGAGTGCAGACATTCAAAATAAATAAAATGTTGCCAGCACGTACTTTAAGTGCCCTTAAGAGAGCAACCGGAGTCCCAGGGAGTCCTGGTAGTTACCAACTGGGCCGCTAACAGAAAGGCCACAGTTCAAAACTACCAGCTGTTGCCTGCGAACCCGTGGGGGGCAGTTCTACTCTGTCTTGGAGGGTCACTGGGAGTTGGAACTGACTTGACGGCAGTGGGCTTCTGGTTTTCTCAAAGGCAGTAACCACTCCCCCATGTGGGTTTTCACATTGCGGTGGCAAGCCTGTTGCTTTGATGCTGGACGCTATGCCACAGGTACATTACATTCCAGCAGGGCCATCCATGGTGGACAGTGTCAGTGAGGCTTTCAGACTAAGACCAGGAAGAAAGACTTGGCAACCTACATCCAGAAGTCAGCCAGTGAGAAGCTTATCCGTCACAGCGGACTGCGGCTGATTTCCTTGCTTTGGACCTGTCATGATGAGGGATCGAGCAGCGGAGGAAAGCATCATGTTTCGTGAAGCAGACCGCCAGCCAGGGTAAGGGACACCCTGGGCACAACAAGCACTGTCTTAGTCACCCAGGGCTGCTACAACAGAAACACCACAAACGGAAGGCTGTAATGAAGAGAAATGTTATTCTGTCCCAGTCCAGCAGGCTGCAAGTCCAAGTTCGGGGCATCAGCTCCAGGGCAGGCTTTCTCTGCTGGCTCTGGAGGAAGGCCCTTGTCTGTCTTCCCCTGTGACTGGGAGCTTCTGAGGTGCTGGTGCCCTGGGTCCAAAGATGCACCCTGTTCTAGGCAGAGCACCTCGGTGGCCTGAGGTTCCCCCACTTTCTGCTTGCTCCCCTCTCCCTTTCCCAAGAGGCGGCCTCAAGGCACCGTGCAATCCTACAGATGGCGCCCTGCCCCATCAGCATGACCGGTGCTCCTCCTCCCTCATTTAACATGACAGGGACAGCGTCTGCAGCATAGAGGGACACCACACAGTAGCAGGAATCACGGCCCAGCCGAACAGCTGCACACACTGGGGGGGTGGCAATTTAATCCATGACAGCGCAATCATGGACTCAACCACGAAGGCCACTGTGAAGGTAGCAGAACAGCACTTGACGACACCTAACAACCACCCAGAGAGAAGGAGGCCCAAAAAGTCCACGTGAAGGTGGGGCAGACATATCTCTAGGCTGTCAAGGAGCGCCAGCGCTTGTGGCAGCCACCCCAGAAGGGACCGACACGGCCGAAACCCTGGTTCAGATTTTCAGCTTCCAGAGCTATGACAGCAAACATTTCTTTTCAACTTTAAATGTATTCATTAAAGATCTGAGAGACAATTCAGGCACTTAATAGAATATAAAACAAAAGATTCAAAGATCAGCAATGAAAGAAAAGATGGGAGTCATTCTGACCCCAAGAAGCCAGTGACAAGAACAGTCAGATCACAGTCAGCAATCACGTGTTCCGGACATCTGGACAGTCTGAGTCTGATTTCACACAGAGGACGACTGGAAGAACTCTCCCTAGACGAGCTCTGGGTCCTCACACTTCAAAGTCCACTTCTTCCCTAATGGCCACATATCTCCAGTCACAACTGTCTTAGCTCCTATTTTTTTATTATTATTTTTATTTAACATAACTGAGTGAAAATGTACATTCACGTATAAATTTACATGTCCACCTATATGCAGCTTCCACTGCTCTCCCTGTCCGGTGACTGCACACTATTCCTCTTTGCTCCATACATGTCTCATCCTCCCAACAGCCTCCTTTCCCCTCCTCTCTGTCCACTCCTCTTCCTCCAGCCAGAAGTCAGCAAGATGATATCCTATAGATGTGTATAGAACCATAAAGTGCTTCCAATATATGGTCACTCTGCATTGCCAAGTCCAATCCATTCCTGTCCAAAGAGTGGATCTTTGTTATAATTTATGGGAAAGGGCAGCATCAGGGCCGGGGGCCATGCTCTCAGAGGAACCCTAAAACCGCTGGACCATCAATTGAGGTCTTTTAGTGGAGATCTCATGATGCACCCCTTTTTATTCTTGTGTTGCCAGTGAGACTCCTCTCTGTGAACTCCATCGTGGCTATCACTGGTGGTGGCCGGGCACCATCTGGTTCTTCCGGTCCCAAGTTGATGTAGGCACCCACTCTTGTGGGTCTGTCTGTCTTCTCGGTTGTCTTTACTGCATCTCATTTTGGTCCTCGATGAGCATCCATTCCTGCTGAGTTGGGACCATTTGCCGTGTCCTTGGATGGCATTAGCTCATATTTTGATACTAAAAAATATTTTTATTGTACTTTAGACGAAGTCAGGCAAAGTTGAGAGCACATGCTTGTGTTCTGTAAAAACCCACTTTGGGATACTTTGTTAAAGCAGCTGCAAGAGACTAAGACACCTCCTCCTACCTTCCAGACCAGGAGGCAGGAACTTGGCTCTCAGGCCCTGAGGACTTCACCCGCCTCCATGGGCAGCTGAAGAGAGTCCGTCCTTCCCACTTCCAGGAGGAGACTGCCCTGGGGAGCACCACAAAGGGGAAAGCACCTGCAGCCTGTTGGCACCCCCAGCAGCAAACTGGGAGAGTCAAACAGCAAGATCAGCTTGAGACCCCAAACCTGGGCACAGAAGAGACCCTGCACCTCAGTGCAGAAAGACCCCGCCCTTGGGCACAGAGAAGGCCCCCCACGTCAGCACAGTAAAGGTGATTCTGGCTCAGCCCCAGCGAGGGAGGGGGCAGCCTCTGTGTGGGAGCCTGTTTCCTCTGTGGGCTCATTTCCTTTACTGGCACACACAGGAAGAGCTTTTACAAGGCGTCACGGAGTACACTGGGTCTCCCCCTGCCCCCTAAACATCTACCCACCTGGCTGCAGCGTGACTCCCAGTATCATATGGTTTCTGCCATTCTGTAATCTGATTCATTTCCCTGTGTGCTGTACATCCATTCATTATGATGGAATGAGATAAATTAAAAAAAAAAACCACCAAACCTAATGCCATTGAGTCAACTCATAGTAACCCTACAGGGCGGAGTAAAACCGTCCCATACAGTCTCCAAGGAGCGCCTGGTAGATCTCAGCTGCCAACCTTGTGGTTAGCAGCCACAGCTCCTAGCTGTTACGCTGCCAGGATCTCCTGAGATGGATCAGAGGCAGTGTCCCTGCTGAGACTCACAAGAGTACTGTGTTAAGTCAATCTCTTTTAAGACATAAAAGGGAGAAGTGAGCAGAGAGACAAGGGGATCTCACACACCAAGAAAGCAGCGACAGGAGCCCAGGATCCTTTGGACTTGGGGTCCCTGCGCTGAGATGCTCCTAGATCAGGGGGAGACTGATGACAAGGACCTTCCTCCAGAGCTGACAGACAGAGAGAGAGCCTTCCCCTGGGGCTGGTGCCCTGAATTCAGATGTCTACCTTACTGGACTGTGAGAGAATCAATTCCTTTTTGTTAAACCCATCCACCTGTGATATTTCTCTTAGAGCAGCGTGAGACGACTCAGGCACAAGGGAACTGAAGACATGATTCTACAGGCAGTTTTCACAATTTGTTGGTACCAGACATTATTAACCTGTTACCGTGAGTTTTGAGGTCCCATTACTCGGGAAAAACCTGTTGATTAATGATACGAAATCAAAAGAAGTTACTTGAGATTCTTGGTTTACAGACGGAAATCATGATTCAAACTGGCTCACACCAGAAAACTAAGAGGGGTGGGTGTCCGAGGGCTGTTCAAGTCCTGTGGTCGAATCACGAACCCCTCTTTCACTCTGGGTTCTGCTCTCTTCTTTGCCAGGTGGCAAAGACAACTCACTGGCCCAGTGGCGGTCACATGTCCCTTCTGAACGCATCACTGTCGCCAAGAGACAGAAACTGCTCTGACAGTGCTGACTTTGCGGTCAGATTATTGGAATCACACAGACTAGGACTGGAGGAGGGGAGAGCCTCCAAAAAATGTGGGTGCTCTCTAGAAATGGAAGCGAAAGAAAATGAAAACAAGCCCATGAGAGCCAAAGTATGACCTGAGTATATCCCATGTGCACGAAAAGACGGGCTCAAGAGTCAGTTTTCAGTGCTCAACCCTAACGGCTCAAAGCCAGACAAGCGGTGGAATGGCATCACAGACACTGGACGTGAAGAAAGCAAAGGGTCATTGAAAAGACAAGAAGAAAAGACCAGAATGATGTGAATGGAAGGAATCTGAAGTAAAAGAGCTCAACAGATGGTGTCAAAGGCGACTCAAGAAGACAATTATGATGACCTGTGCAAAGAGCTCCAGCTAGAAACCCTAGATAAAAATCCAGCTAGAAACCCTAGATGCGAGAACACACTTGGCATTTCTCCAGCCGAAAGAACTGAAGAAAAAAAGTCAAGCCTTGAGTTGTGATATTGAAGGATTCTATGGGGAAAAATGTTAACTGATCCAGGAAGCATCACCAACAACAAAGCAAAGCAAAGAATGTACACTGTACCCCAAAGAACTGGTTGATGTTCAACCATTTCAATAGGCAGCACATGACCCAGACAGTACTGAAAGAAGTCTGAGCTTCGCCGAAGCCAAACGCAACAACCCCAAACCCCAACGCCGTCGAGTCACTTCCGACTCCTGGCGACCCTCCTGCAAGCTGCCCCCAGGGTTTCCAAGGCTGTCGTCTTCACCAAAGCAGACTGCCCCATCTTTCTTCCACAGAGCAGCTGATGGGTTCTGTCCAGCTTTTGGCAGCAGCGAGGTACTTAACCACTGCGCCAGCAGGGCTCCCGGTGACAAACACGGTTTCGGGAACTGGAGGAACACGGACCTGTTTGAACAAACGGAGACAATCCTGGAGGCGCTTACTCCCTGTGATGCTTAAGACCGTGTGTCAGCTTGGCTGGACTGGGATTCCTTGGCGGCTGTGTCATGTTGCAATCACCTCCCTCTTGAGATCCGACACACGATCACCCTGTGACAGAAACGTCTACGAGGGGTTCAGGCGGGGGGCAGGCCCTGGGCAGCCACCGCCCCGCGTGCCTTCGTCTCTCTGCTGTCTGCCACCTAGCTCCGTCCGGCTCACCTGGTTGGGGTACTGCTTGTTCTGAATCCTGCAGCTGGCTCCTGCTTGTCTGACCTACCCTTCTTGGGGCTGGAGCCGGCAGCCTGCCTGTGGTCTTGCCCACCGACGTTGAGACTCACGGATCTTCACAGCCCACCACAGCCCTGCTCTCTGGCCTGCTGGTCCTGGGTTCACCAGCCCCTGCAGGTACGTTAGAGAACCTGTCTTCCTGACCCACAGACTTGGTGCCATTACAGCTCCTAAAAGCGGCATGCAGTGTTGCCTTGTTATAAATCTCTCTCTCCTGATGATGGGTAGATGCTTTACAAGTTTTCCTTCTCTAGAGATCCCAGCCTAAAACACTTGCCTTTGCCAAGAAGCTGGAACACAGCTGCCTGGCCACTCAATGGAGATGATTCTCACTTGTGCCCATTGCACAGAGAGGCGATCCAACGGCCTATGGAAATGATCTAACAGTATCATTAACATCACACACAAGACAAATGTCACCGAAGACCATTCAGCAATGGCTGCAGTGGTACTTGAACAGGGAACTGCCAGACAGTCAAGCCAGATTCAGAGAAAGATGCGGGCGGTGCCACAGACGACCCTTGTGTGGCCTCATCTCGCCATGGTTCCATAGCTTCCACCCAAGTGACTGGACAGGGACTGTGAGACGGGCTGGTTGTGGGCTACCCAAGGGATTGGGCATGTTGCCATTCCAGTGTTTCCCAGAGGTCGGAAAGAGGAGCGTCTCACCACTACCCAGGAAGGGCGACCAGGGGCGAGTGCGTCCTGGTGAGGTACTCCATTTGGGAAGCTACGTACTGGGGCCTAATCCACCCTTCAAATCCATTCTGGAACTCTCTCTGGAATGGCCATTGTGCATGGTGGCCTGGTGGCAAGTTTGCCAACTGAACTGTCTAGCTGTCTCTGAGGGAGTACTTAGCCAGTAAACTAGTCACTATACCGGAACACCCACCCGCGCGGCTGATCTGGCCCCCTATGACTTTTTTCTTCAAAGGAAATATTGAAAGGAAGACATCTGGATGACATTCAGGACGTCGACAGTAATATGACATCAGCTCTGATGGCCATCCCAGAAAGAGTTCCAAAACTGCTCTGAAGGGTGGACTAGGCGCTGGAGTCAGGGCACAGCTTCCCAAGGGGAGGACTTCCAAGGTGACTGTGGTGACACTCAGCAATGAGGTACAGAGCACTTCTTCTACGATGAGTTTGTGGATTTAACCAGCAAGCCTCGTATCATGGCTGATGTCAGACGGATCCTGACTGAAAGCAGAGAACACCAGAAAGATGCTGACCTGTGTTTTGACCATTCAAGGGTATTCCTTGCAGATTATAACAAGTTGTGGATAACATTGGCAAGGATGGGAATTCCAGAACACGTAATTGTGCTCATGAGGAACCTGGACATAGAATGAAAGTCAGTGGTCCAAGAAGAACCAAGTATGACTTAAAATCAGGGAAGGTGCCAGGGCTCTGTCCTATTACCTGGACACTGAGGGAAAAACCTGAGCAGCTGGGTGACGTGAAAAATGCGTCCTGGGGACGGTGTGAAGACTCACCAACAACCTGTGATACGCAGATGAAGGGTCTGATACGGAGACACCAGGCAGCACTGTGCGCTGCAGCTGTAGGCACACCCAGGAAGCCCACGGGTGCCTTGCTTTTTGGGTGCGTCCTTGCCCTGCTGCTCACCACCGTTAACTGTGACTCTGCCCATTAACGTCTCACCGGTGCTAGAGTGACTGGTGTCATGTTCATTTCTGGTAGGGGCTTCTCTGGTGGGGCACAGGGCTCGAGAACGTGCATTCTTGGCTGAAAGGAATCCTGGGACTACGTTCCCCGGACTTCCTTTAACACAGAACTGAAGCCACTTCTGAAGCTGACCCTTCAGCCAGAAGTTAGACAGGTTTATGGGACAAACAGGAAACTCTGACAGTACAGTGGCTAAGCGTCACGGCTGCGAACCAAAAGGTCAGCAGTTCAAATCCACTTGGACACTCTATGGGGCAGTTCTGCTCTGTCCTACAGGGTCGCTATGAGTCGGAATCGACTAAACGGCAGTGGGTTTTTATTTTTCTTACTTTGGTTATGAAACCAACAATAATACATGTAAGGAACACAATTCTTAGTTCAATCACATATATGAGATCAAAAGGGCAACAACCTGCCCCAAAGTAATGACCAGAAGGCAGGCAGGGATGGGACACATGGACGGATGCAAACAGGAAATCGGAGTGTATGCTGCTGTAACACAGATACCAAGGTGGATGGCTTTTAACAAAGAGGAATTTATTCTCTCACAGTCTAGCAGGTTACAAGTCCAAATTCTAAGTCCTGGTTCCCGCGGAAGGCTTTCTCTCTTTGTCTGCTCTGGAGGAAAGGCCCTCCTGTCAATTTTCCCCCGGGACAGGAACCCCTCCTGTCAATCAACCCCAACCTCCAGAAAGATGCACTCTGCTCCGGACTTGGTCGTATGAGGCCCCCAACTCTCTGTTGGATTCTCTTTCATCTCTTCAGAGACAAAAGGCGGTACAAGCAATACCCCAGAGAAACTCCCTTTACACTGGATCAGGCATGGGACCTTACAAGGGTGTCACAGTCCCATCCTAACCCTCTTTGACATAACCCAATCCTGCTCATTAACCACAGGCAGAGATAACGGTTTCAATGTGTATGAAAATTACAATCACAAAATAGAGAGCAACCACACAACAGTGGGTATCATGACTCGGCTGAACTGTCACACAGACTTCTGGTGCAGCATAATTCATCCCATGACAGCGTGGAGGGGTGAGTGCTGGCGGCACGCTGCAGGGACTGCAGCCAACGTCACAAAATCTACGTGCGCATATGCTGTTCGTCTGCAAACACACTTGCTCTGTAAGCCTTCAACTCAAACCCTATGAAATAAAAAAGAACCTGCCGTCTTTTATCGAGTTCCTGCCCCAACCTCCAGGCATCTCCCTGGCTCCGGTCTCACATCCGTGGTTCCCACATCTGTGGCCAGCTGCTACCACAGGCGGAGGACGAAATGCCTGGCCATCAAGCAAACGCCTCGCGTGTTCTGTGCCAGCCGCTCCTCCCTCCCCTGCTCTCCCAGCGTTTCCGTGAGCTGGGCGCATCACCCCCCCGGTCAGGTTTCCCGGGGCTCCCTCACTGCTTTACGTTCAGTGAGGAGGCAGGCGTCGGCGCTGCCCACCCACCCACACGGCTCAAACCCGCCTCAGGTTCAGTAGTGTCCAGGAGCGTCTAAAACGTCCCACTGACATGCTGTACAGATCGCAGTCTCAGGCCCAGAGCCTTCCCAGTGTCCAGCCGAGGTCACCGGCGACACTGTGAGGGAACCGGAACCGACCCCATCCAAGTCTACTTAGACCACCCCTCCCGAGCCACGTGACAACAGCAGCCCAGGCTAGCTGAGGGACTGCAGGCAGGTATCGCGTACCCTCTCTGCCTCGGTCTCCCCACTACGCCCCTCTCCCCGCTGACCTCCAGGCTCTGACTTATGTTGGCCCCGCATGGGTCTCGAACCCGCAACTCCGCTATCGGATCGGCGCGGCCAGCGGGCGGCTCCAGGCCGTCACGTGAGTCCAGTCGTGACAACAGGGCGGGGCAGCCCGCCGCGCGCGCGGCCTCCTGGGGATTGTAGTCCGGAGCCCGCGTGCTCCTGCTGCCGCTGCGCTACGCGGCCGCAGCTGGAACTGTGCTCCCGTCGTGCCACGCGGCGCCTGGCAGAGACGGAAGCGAGGCGCGGCGGACTGGTTGCTAAGGTTTGGTGAAGCGCAGCGCTCTCGCCTCTTTCCTTCACGTAAGCGCATAGCCCCCGGGGTCTCAGGTTCTCCTGGGGTGACCCGGGGAGGGTGAACAGGGCTTTCGGCTGCGGGGGCGCCAGCCACGCGGGGCGCGAAGGTACCGGCTGGGCCGGGCTGGCGTGGCCGGGTGCGTGCCGTGGGCGCGAGGAGGGTGAACAGGGCTTTCGGTGGGCGGGTGCGCACGGTGGGCCCAAGGCGGCTGCGCAAGTGCGCGTGCGCGCAGGGCGGGACGGGCTGCGAGAACCCCCTCCTTCCCCTGCTTGGGCCCGTCTGTTTTCTGCGCGTGCGCGCGCGCCCCCGCGCCCGGGCGCCTGCGACCCCACGCACCCCAGCTGTTTCAGGCTCACCCTGGCCTGGGAGCGTCGCGGCCGGAGCTCTGCATCCAGGCTTCACTCCCTCCCCGCCCCCGGGCCTTGTCCAGCTGGTGTCCTGCCCTTCACCTCCACGACTTCGCCTTTATATATGCTATTAACGATACAGGAACCGCAGGTTGCGCAGTGGGCGTCTGCTCACCAAGAGGTCGGCAGTTCCGATCCGCCAGGCACCACTGGGAAACCGTGCGGCAGTGCTGTGTCCTGTAGGGTCGCTATGAGTTGAAATTGACTCAATGGCTTTGGGTTTATTAATGGTAATTAGTAATAACTGCTAATATTTGTGGCAAGCTTTGTGTTTTCATGGGCTTCCAGTAAGTGGGTTTTCGTTCACAGCCTGTAAGCCTGAGTATCTCAACCTTTAATACATATAAGGATTGATTGATGGGTTGAAAATTTAGTGAGTAACACTAGAGGACGTTTTATTAAATTTGAATTTGAGGTCAGTGATGAAGAAGTTTTTAGTGTGAGTTTTAAATATTGCACAGAATGTACTTGTACTACATTGCAAACCCCAAATGTTATGTCACAGTCACCTTTGGGGGTGTCCTCTGTTTGTCTGCCCTCCTTACCTGGGGAGCTGGTCCGAAAGGCAGAGTCCCGGTCCCTCTGAGGGCCTAGCTGCTGCATACGCATAAAGTGCGGGGCTGGTAACAGGCTGGCGAAGTTGGAATGCACCTGTGGGCACTGTGGAGGAGAGGCCTGGCTGTCACTTCTGTGAAGAGTAGTTGGGGGCCGTCCAGGTGATTCTGGCTCGTAGTGACCTGGTGTAACAGAGTGGAATGCCCGTCAGACTTTCCAAGGAGAGCCTGGTGGACCCAAACTGACCTTTTGGGCAGCAGCCTGTAGCTCTTCACCATGGCACCATTAGGGTTTCTGGACTAATTTCTGCAGAAGCAAAGCAGCAGGTCTTTCTCCTGAGGAGCTGCTGGGTGAATTGGAACCTCTGACCTTTAAGTTAGTAGGGGAGCAATGAATTGTTGTACCACCAGGACTCCTGTCTATAAAGATGACGTCCAAGAAAGACCATGTGAGCAGTTGTAGTCTTAGACGTGGTGTCACGGTGCGTCTCAGTCAGCTGGACAGGCGCCCACAGCTCCCTGCTGCCAGGCTCAGCGGTGAGCAGCATCGGGGGCTCTGACATCTGGGGCTCTTGACGGCGGCGCAGGGGCGAGCCGGTGGCCAGCTGAGCTCTGGAAGGGCCGGGGCAGGAGGGGTGTCTTTCCCGGCAGACACAGCTGAGCCCTGGTTTCTTTCTCTGTCTGATAAGATGGGGCGCCCTAGCCTAAGGTGATCCAGAATCTTACCATCTGGGGTGTAATGGCTGAGTCAGCACCACCTCCTATCCCTCCAGCCACCACCAGCCTCCCCCTGCTGGGACCCAGCCCATAGTCCATTTGTAGGGACAGAGCTGGCCCACTCATTTGGGTGGGTGTCAGGGGCAGAGAACACAGGCTCCCTTCTTAAAGGGGCAGTGGTTCCCAGCTACTCAGGGGACACTGTTGGGAGTCCCTGTCAAGGGGTCCCATCTCCCAGGCTCAGATGGGGCCACAGTGGGTGGGGTAGCAGCTGGTCTTGCAGGTGGGCCCCTGCCTGGGATGGCAGCTAGCCCTTGGCACTGTGGCCAGTATAAACAGTCTTTCTAGGAGATTGTGTTGGCTACTGGTCCCTGGGCAGTGCCAGTGGCACGTGCTGGGCTCCTGAGGATCGGCCCTTAAGACCCGCCCCTTGGTGCTGCTGAAGAAAGGCCTGGCAGTTGCCTCCATAACAATGACAGCCAAGACAGCCCTGTGGGTCAGCCAGACAGCACCCCAAGCCAGACCAAACCCGTGCCATCAAGGCAGTCCTAACTCATAGCTACCCTAGAGATCAGAGCAGAACTGCCCCGAAGAGCTTCCAGGTTGCACCTGGTAGATTTGAATTGTTGACCTTTTGGTGAGCAGAGGTAGCTCTTCACCACTGCGCCAGTAGGGTGTCCAGACAGCAGCAGATTTGGGCTTTTTTAATTATAACCGCAAGCACAGAGACCCATTGCCCACAGGGAAAGGTGTGAACCTGGCAGAACTCCAGGGAGACATGTCAGCTCTGGAGTGGGGACCCTGAGGCCGGGACAGGGCCACTGAGGATGAGGAGACAGGTGTAGCGGACTCCTAGATGTGTTTAAATGGCTTCTGCCTGTGCCCCAGAAGGGTCCCTGCCCCTCACACCAGCACCCTGAGGCCATCACACCAGGTGTCCTGGCCTGCGCCCACCCAGAGTGTGGGATTAGTGTTTGCAGACGGAGTGGTGCTCCCCGGGGCAGCTGGGTTGGCAGAGGCCTCGGACAGAGACACAGGCAGGCAAGTCTGGGTGCCGGTTGGTTTTCTGTCTGCTGAGCGGCCCGGGGAGGCCTGGTGGCTGATGGTTCAGTGCTCAGGTGGTCACCGAGAGGTTGGCAGTCCGCACCTGCCCAGCCACTCCGTAGCGGAAAGACCTGGCTGTGTGCTTCTGTAAGGGTAGTGGTGGTTTTAGGCTCTGTTGGGTTGGTGCCGTGACGGATGGGAGCCCTGTCAGGTCCTGCGCTGTCTTTGTGGTCACTGCTGTGTCCCAGCTCGCTGCTGCAGCTGCTGTATCAGCACGTCTCATTGAGGAGCTTCCTCTTTTGGGGACCCTCTACTTTATGAGGTATAATGACCTTCTTCAGGGACTAGTCCCTCTTGAAAACCTGTCCCCAGTTTGTCAGATGAAGTCTTTCCATCCTCTCTTCTACAGAGCGTGCTGGCTGTGTTTCTTCAACAGACTTGGTCGTTCGTCTGGCTGGCCTTGGTGTAGGTAGTGTTTGTGGCCAACACTGGAATTCAGAGGCATCAATTCTGTGGCCTTTTTATTCCTTGGTCAGCTTTTGCATGCATATGAGGTGACTGAAACTACCATGGCTTGTGTCCAGTGGACTTCAGTGCCCTAGGGGACAGCTTTGCGTGTTAACATGTTGCAGCAGGGGCCTTTAGCAGAAAACTTGCCCAGTGTAATAGGCTGTTTGGTTTGTTTAGGGTTATTTGTTGCTGTGTTCTGAGTGAGCGTTCACGGTGCCAGTTAGTTTCTCACAGGAAACTTGCCAGTTGCACTCTTACGTGGCCCCAGTTGCCTTCTCTCTAATGTGACAGTACCCTTCTCTCCTCCCTGTGTGTCCTGCGTCCGTTCCGCCGGCTCCTGTCCCCTTCTGCCTTCCCATCTCACCCCTGAACAGCAGCTGCCTGTTTGTTCTCATGTATCTACTCGAGCTGAGAAGCCCGCTCCTCCAGAGTGTCGTTTTATGTCTTGCAGTTACGTCTGATCTTTAAGAGCTGGCTTTGGGAATGGCTTTCGTTTGAGACCAGCAGAGTCTGGGGGCTGTGTCGTCTGTTTTTTCTCTACTGTCAGACCATGAAGTCTAGTCTTTTTACTGAAATTTGAGCTCTGTACCGGGTTTTCTCCGGCTCCGTCAGGGACTCTGTTGTATTCCTCGTTGGTGGTGCTGGGGAAGAGCTGGGCACCGGCTGGTTCCTCTGGTCTCAGGCGGGTGGAGCCTCTGGTTTGTGGCCCTTTCTGGATTTCTTCACTGGGACTTCCCGTGGGCATTCATTGTGCATCTAAATAAAATGAAATCTCTGACAACATCTGTCTTTTCTCTGTAGATGGTGATGGTACCTACTGTTCCACTTATGCGGGTTTTTGTTTTCTTCACGTTGAGGGCGGTGCAGTGGTTGAGAGCTGTGGCTCTAACCCCGAGGTCAGCAGTTCAGATTCAGGGGCTGCCCCTTGGAAACCGTACGGGGTCGTTCTTCTCCGTCCTGCAGGCTCGCTGTGAGTTGGAATCAACTGGATGGTGATGGGCCTGCTCTTCTGTGTTTGTGCCAAAGGGTAAAGATTACAGCTCAGGAAACCCTACGGGGCAGTCCCGTGTCACGTGGGGTCTCTGTGAGCCCAAGCGACTTGATCACACCTAACAACGCCTGCAGAATGGGGTGACTTGTTTTCTGGGGGAGAGGCTGGGAGCTTTCCCCGTGTGGCCTCGGAACACAGGGCAGCAGAGGGCCTGGGCTCCACGCGCGGACCCTGACTGGGGAGCATCCTACCCCCCCGTAGGGTGAGGCCAGCACCCACGGCCCCCTCCCGGTATGCGGGCAAGGTGAGGAGGCCAGTGCACAGGAGCCCAGAGAAGAGCTCTGTGGGTGCTGGTGGTCACAGTCATGGTGGCGGGTGTCCTGTCCTCTGAGTCACTGAAGGTGATGGGCGTCCCGTCCTCTGAGGCAGCAGTGGTGAGAGTAATAGTGACAGGTGTGACGTCCTCTGAGGTGCTGGTGGTGACAGTCACAATGATGGGTGCCGTATCCCCGGAGGCGGTCCTGCTGGTGGGTGTCCTGTCCTCTGAGTAACTGATGGTGATCCATTGTGAAGGGTGTCATGTCCTCTGAGCCACTGGTGGTGGCAGTCATGGTGATACGTGTCACACCCTGAGTCCCTGGTGGTGGTGGTCATGGTGACGGGCGTCTCGTCCTCTGAGGCGGTAACGGTGACAGATGTGATGTCCTCGGAGGCACTGGTGGCGATGGTCGTGGTAAAGGGTGTCCCATCCTCGGAGGCAGCAGTAGGGACAGGTGTCACATCCCCTGAGCTGCTGGGCTTGGTCTGTAGTCTCTGCTCTAGTGGCTGTCAGATGTCCTTCCGAGGACCGCAGGCTTTTATTTACCAGCTTTATTGAGATGAGGTTGGTGTGTGATACCAGCCCATTTAAAGTGAACCTGATGACCCCCTCACCAGCCCATGTGACCTCGAGTGACGGGGCAGCTGCTCCTTAGGATTTCCTACTCTGTAATCTTTCTTTTTCCCTGTTGTTACAGGTGTAAATTTTTTTGAATTCTATTGCGATTAAGTGAAAGTTTGCCATCCAAATCAGTTTGCCACACAAAACCCCAACACACACCGCTCTGCAACCCGTTCTGCTCTCCCCACCCTGTGACAGCACACTCCTTTCTACCCTCCACTTGCGGTGCCCATTCAGCCGTCACTTGTCTCCTTTCCACCCTCCCTACCCCTCTAAAGAGGAACTAGGTGGACAGCCTTGTGGGTATACTAAGCCGAGAAGGGCACGCACCGTCTGCACCACTGTGTGCCCCGTGGTCCAGTCCAGTCTTTGAAGTGTTAGCTTCAGATCTGGCCTCAGCTCTGGGCCGGCAGCAGTCCCAGCGCCCTGTTCTCAGGGGACCCCCACCGCAGCCCCTTCCCCGTCCATGTCAGTGTTGCTTGCTGGTCCAGTTGTGAGGATTTTGTCTTCCTGAAGTTGAGGTGCAATGCATATTGAAGGCTGTGGTCCGTGATCTTCGTCAGTAAATGTCTCAAGTCTTCTTCCATCAAGTAAGGTGGTGTCATCTGCATAACGCAGGTTGTTAGTAAGTCGTCTTCCAATCCTAATGCCTCATTCTTCTTCATATAATATAGCTTCTTGGATTATTTGCTCAGCCTACAGGTTAAAAAGGTATGGTGGAAGAACACAACCATGATGCAGGCCTTTCCTAACCTTAAACCATGCCGTGTCCCCTTGTTCTGTTCACAGAAGTGCCTCTTGATCCACATACAGATTCATTAGAACACAATTAGGTGTTCTGGAATTCCCATTCTCTGCAACATTAGCCATGGCTTAGTATGATCCACACAGTTGAATGCTTTTTTGCGTAGTTCATGAAACACAGGTAAACCTCTTTCTGGTATTCTTTGCTTTCAGCCAAGATCCATCTGACATCAGCGATGATATCCCTGGTTCCACAACCTCTTTTGAACCCAGCTTGAATTTCTGGCAGTTCCTTATCAATATATTGTTGCAGTTGCTTTTGAATGATCTTCAGCAGAGTTTTACTTGTGCGTGATATCAACAACATTGTGTGGTAGTTTCCACATTTCGTTGGATCACCTTTTCTTTGAATGAGCACAAATAGGGATCTCTTCCAGTCAGTTGGACAGGTAGCTGTTGTCCAATTTTCTTGGCATAAACGAGTGAGTACTTCCAGCACTGCATCTGTTTGTTGAAATATCTCAGTTGACATGCCACTAATTCCTGGAGGCTTGATTTTGCCAGTGTCTTCAATGCAGCTTTGCCTGCTTCCTGCAGTACCATTGGTTCGTGACCATATGCCCCCTTGGGTAAGCAGGGTCACACCGTCAGGTAGGAGGGAGTGAGCAGTCCCCTCTTGTCTGTTAGTGGAGGCTTGTTGCTGTGATGTGGAAAGCTGTGCTACTGGTATTTAGGTACCAACAGGGTCAACCATGGTAAATAAGTTTCAGCTGAGATTCCAGACTCATGCAGACTAGGAACAAGGACCTGGCAGTCTACTTCTGAAAGGAATTATCCAGGGAAAACCTCATGAACAGCATCCAAACATTGTCAGATATGGTGCTGGAAAGTGAGCCCCCCAGGTTGGAGGGCACTTGGAGGACGACTGGGGAAGAGCTGCCTCCTCAAAGTAGAGTCGATCTTAACGATGTGGATGGAGTAAGGCCTCTGGGACCCTAATTTGCTGATGTGGCATGACTCAAAATGAGAAGAAACAGCTGCAAACATCCACTGATAATCAGAACATGCAACGTACGAACTGTGAAACTAGAAATACTGGAAATTGTCAAAAATGAAATGGAACGCATCAGCATTGACCTCCTGGGCATTAGTGAGCTGAAACGGACTCGTTTGGGCCACTTTGAATCCGACAGCCATGTGATCTGCCGTGCTGGGAAGGAAAACTTGAAGAGCAGTGGTGCTGTGCTCATCATTAAACCGAACATTTCAAGATCTGTCTTGAAGTATAGTGCTGTCAGTGATAGGATAATACCCATACACCCACAAGGATGGCCTGTTAATACAACTATTAATTCAGATTTACATGGCAACTACTAAGGCCGAAGATGAAGAAGTTGAAGATTTTTACCAGTTTCTGCAGTATGAAATTGATCGAACTCGCAATCAGGACGCATTGAGGATTTCTGGTGACTGGAATGCACAAGGTGGACACTAAGAAAGATCAGTAGCTGGAAAATACGGCCTTGGTGATAGAAATAATGCCGGAGATCGCATGATGCAATTTTGCAAGACTAACAACATTTTCATTGCAAATACCTGTTTTAACCAACACAAATGTCAGCTGTACCCATGGACCGCACCAGATGGCATACACAGGAACCAAACTGACTACATCTGGGGAAAAAGACGATGGAAAAGCTCCACATCAGAAGCCTGAACAAGACCAGGTGCTGACTGGGCAGATCATCAACTGCTCATATGCAGATTCAAATTGAAAGTGAAGACAATTAGAACAAGCCCGTGAGAGCTCAAGTGTGACCTTGAGTGGATCCCTCCAGAGTTTAAAGACCATCTCAGGAACAGATCTGATGTGTTGATCACTAGTGACCGAAGACCAGACGAATTGTGGAATGACATGGAAGACATCATCCAGGAAGAGAACACGAGGTCCTTGGAAAGACAGGAGAGAAAGAGAAGGCCAAACTGGGTGTCAGAAGAGCCTCTGAAACTTGCTCTCGAATGTCAGACAGCTAAAGCAAAAGGAAGGAATGGTGAATGAAAAGACCCAAACAGAAGATTTCAGAGGGCAGCTCAAGAACACAAAAGAAAGTATTGTAATGAGATGTGTCAGGAGCTGGAAATGGAAAACCAAAAGGGAAGAACACATTCTGCATTTCTCAAGCTGGAAGAACTGAAGAAAAAATTCAAGCCTCGAGTTGCGGTAGTGAAGGACTCTACAGGGAAACTATTAAACGACTCAGAGAGCATCAAAAGAAGATGGAAGGAATACACAAAGTCCTTACACCAGAAAGAACTAGTCAATGTTCACGCATTTGAAGAAGTAGCCTTTTAAGTCCTTACAACAGTGGTGTCTCATACAGTATTGGTCCTTTTGCAGCTGAGTGATTTCACTTGGCATAATGCTTTTTCGTTGATACCTGGTTATGAGATGCTTCCTAAAACCATCACTGTTCTTTACCGTTGCAGAGGGTTCCACTGTGTATCTGTGCCACAGTTTGTCCATTCATGTGTTGATGAGCACCTAGGTTGATTCCACCATTTTGCTATTGTGGACAGTGCTGCGGTAACGATTGTGTGCACTGTTAGGTGGCAGCCGTATTGGGATTGCGGGATCATGTGGTTTTCTATTTCTGGCTTTTAAAGAAAGCTCCAAATTGCTTTCCAGAGAAGTAGTACCGTTTTGCAATCCCACCAGCAGTGTGGGAGAGTTACAGTCTCTCCACAGCCTCTCCAGCTCTTGTTGTTTTGTGTTTTCTGGATTAATGCCAACCTGCTTGGGGTGACATGATCGTCATTGTACTTTTGATTCGGACTTCTCTAATGGCTGACCATCGTGAGCATTTCCTCATGTAACTTTAGGTTGCATGAACACCTTCTTTGGTGAAGTGTCTGTCCATCTCCTGTGCCCGTTGCTTAATTGGGTTATTTGTGTTTTTCTCGTTGGTAGTTTGCAGCACCTTGTAGATTATGGAGGGCAGATGTCCATCCTATTTGTCGTTACCAAGTATTTTTTCCCAGTCTGTGAGTGGTGGTTGACTCTTGATAAACTCTTTAGACGAGCGTGTTTGGTGTTTAGCAGCTCCCGTTTGTCGGTCTTCTCTTCTGCTGCTGTGCACTGTTAGTGTATCTTGTAGTCTGTGTGTGTTCTGTGCCGCACTCCTCACGGAGGCCGGTTGCCAGGCCTTCTGCTGGGCACTGACCTTCAGCTGTAGACCGTTGGCGTCTGCACGCTGTCTGTACCACCCGCGGGCCTGAAAGCGTACCTCTCTGTCGTTTACCGTGTTCACTGGCTGCTCAGCCTTCACCGACCCCTAGTTCCAGAACATTCCACCTCTCCAGAAAGAAGCCGTGCTGGTTCGCCGTCACCCAGCACAGCTCCCGCAGCCCCAGCCACCACAGGCTTTGTGCCTTTGCCTGTCCTGGCCATTTCCCGTCTGGGGATCGGGTGCTGTGAGGTTGGACACTGTGGCCTTTTGTACCTGGCTTCTGTCCCTGGACGGGTGTTTCCAAGGTTCAGCCGTGTTGTAGCGTGTGTCCGTGCTGCGTTTCTCTCTGTGGCTGAGTGACAGACACTGCATTGTGTGGACGTCCACAGCAGGTCTCTCCAGCTGTTGACGGACACTGGGGCTGTGTCTGCTTTCTGGCTGCTGTGGACACACGTGTGCAGGTCTCCATGTGGAGGTGCGTTTTGGGTCCTGGCAGGTGGGTACCGGGAGGGCTTCCTGGCTCACGGGGCAGCTGTCCCCTGGTGCTGTTGCCCCTGCCGGCCGCCTCCCCACAGCAGCCTGTTGTGAGTCAGAGGTTCACTCTTGGACGAGACCGTGTTTGTCTTCTGCCGTGGAGACAGAGTGCGTGTGTGTGTCCGAGGCTGGCCGTGTGGCCTGGGGGAGCCTGGGCGTGGTCTGTGAGGGAGGGTACCCCCCTGATTCGGCTGCGTGGGCCACAGGCCCTGCCTGGCACCGTCCTTGGGCAGCAGCAGCCACGGTGGATCCAGGTGCCTGCGGGTCTCTGAGGTGCCGTTTGCCGTGCCCTCCAGCTTCTGGGAACACCCGGGAGACTGTATGTTTGCTGGGCTTTGTCAAGGTGACCTGACTGCAGCCCTGAAGGGACTGGTGGGGGGGTGTCCTTTGAGTGGAACACCCTGCCCACCAAGGAGTGAGTATCGAAACCCACAGTTGTTGTAAACCCAGAGTCTGGAGGTTCAGGTCTACTGACAGGGGGTCCACTCTTGACTGGCAGGCACGAGGGTCCCTGCAGAGGCAGCTGGCTCCTCCGAAGGTGGAGGCCCAGGCTGTTCTGAGTCCCAAAGGGGCTCAGCCGGCTCTGAGTCCCAGGGGGCACAACTCCTCTGGTCCTGGGGAGAGGCAGCGGTCTCTGGGCTCCAGGGCGGGGCACCCATCACTCAGCACTGGGTCGCCGCTTTCTGTCACCTCCTGTGGCTTCCCCAGCTCTGCCATGAGCACCTCCACCCGCCCCCCCACGCCCCAGTTCCCTGCTTCCTCCACTGCTGAGGGCATTTGAGCTAAGAATACCAGATGGGGGGTAATGCCATTTTCACTTTTCTGGAACATTCCGGGCAGGGGAGGGGCGCGTGCTTTGTGGGTGGGTGAGATCCTGCCACTTCTCCACGGGCCACATGGATGCTAGTCTCTTTCTCCTCGGCCGGCCCAACGCGCTGGTGGCTGTGGTTGAATGCCCCAGGCCCGTCTAACTGTGAGGGTCTGTGTTTTGGCGTCCCCGGGTCCGCGCACCGGCTCTGGTCTGCAGCCTGCTGGTCCGGAACCCCGGTGTCAGTTCTGACTGAGGAGAGCTGTGTGCCCGGTCCAGCGCCCGGGGGGTGGCGTTGCCTAAGATACAGGGTGGGGAGAACGTGGTCCGGCGCTCAGGGCTCCCGGCTGGCTCTCTTGGCCAGAGGAGTCGAGCCCCGGCTATCCAGTAGGTTGAGTCTCGCTGTGACCCTGGCTGTCAGGGTTGGACTGGGGTCCCCAGGGCTTTCTTCCCCGGCTGTCATCCTGCCTGCGGGCAGTCTGATGTCTGTGACAGCACTGCCGGGCGGAGCGGGACTGCCAGCCTCTGTGCCACGTAGGGACGTGCGTCTCTCAGGCCGAGCAGGGTAACTGTGCTCTGGGGAGGAAAGGAGCCCGGGGGTGCCGTGGGTAAGTGCTCCGCTGCTAAGCAAAGTATCGGCACTTGGAACTCAGCCGTCGCCCGCAGGATAGGAGGTGGCCGTCTGCTCCTTGGAGATCTGCCGTCTGGGAAGCTGTAGGGTCACGAGCGTTACAGTCGACTGGAAGGTCAGCTGCGGAACTGGGTGGTGGGGTCTGCAAAGGACTAGACCACTGACGTTGCTGCTCCCGCCTGTCGAGGACCTCCTGCGCCGAGGCTGGAGTGCTCCCGCTCCTGCCTCGGGGGCCACACAGGAGCGGTCTTGGCCACCAGCAGCATGAGGTATGTGAGGCTGGACCCGTGGAAGAGGGCGTCTTGCTCTTGGCACATGATGGGGACGCAGGGTTCCACCACCCGAGAACAACAGCAGTTGTTACTGTCCCCTCCCGAGCTCAAAGGAAACAATGCTGACATGCCTGTCCTGCGTTTGGGGTCTCTGTGATTTATAAACAGTTCTCGGGTCAAACAGACCACTGGGGGTGTGACTGCACCCCACTGCGGGACCAGGCGTGTGAGGGGGTCTCTGGGTGCTTCCTGGCTGTGACTCAGCCTGTCCTTGATGGCACCGAGGGCTGGGTCTGCAGGACCGTGTCAGACAGATGAAATGCGGGCGATTTGATTAAAACTCTGTTGTTGTTTGTTTCTTTCTTGGCCTGAAGCTGGGGCTCAGGCTGTGGGTGTCTGTGTTGGCTACCTCCTGTTTGCTCTTTGCTTGAGTCTGCTGCGGTTGAGCAGGCAGACAGCGAAGCTGGTCTTTACCCACACCATGGAGTGTTGGTCTGCCTTAAGAGGAACAAAGCTCTGACATGCTGGACATGATGGACCTCGAAAACGTGATGCCTGGAGACAGAAGCCCACCTGTGTGCCAGAACAGGCACATCCCTGAAGCAGCCAGTGGATTAGTGGCTGCCCAAGGGATTGAGTAGGAAAAAGTCAGGAGTGAACGTTAATGGGTGTGAGGTTTGCTTCTGAGATGGAAAGTTCTGGAACCAGAGAGTGGCGATGGTTGCACAGTTCTGTAGGTTTTAAGCAGGCGAGTCCTACCGGGTGTAAATCGTATCTCAATAAAAAAATGCAGTAGTGGCAGTTTTAACTCTGCAAAGCAGAGTCAGGAGGCAAGCACGAGTGTACCCAGCAGCATGGCTTCTGGGGCCTGGAGCTCCCGCACGACCTGCAGGCCCGGCGCCTCCCAGGACGCACTGGTCACTCGCCCGCGCCGGTGGGTGACGCTCTGCCCCCCGTCTCTGTCTCCACAGTCGGAGCCTGGCCGCGGATGGAGCCACCCCGGGAGCCGTGGCGCGCGCTGCCCGTCCTGTCCGAGCAGCAGAGCCGGCCGGTGGAGCTGGTGGCCGCCTACGCCGCGCCGGTGCTGGACCCGCTGCAGACGTCGCGCCTGGTCCGGGAGGTGTCGGCCGCCCTCCCGCTGCCCGCCCAGCCACACCTGAAGCGGGTCCGGCCGAAGCTGGACGCCGGCGGCGCCCCGGCGCTGGAGCTGCTGCTGTGCCTGGCGGGGCCGGGGCCGCGCACGCGCGCGCTCCGCGAGCTCCTGCCGCCGGCCGTGGACGCGCGCGGGCTGGGGCCGCCCTTCCTGGTGCGCGTGCCCGCCCGGCCGCCGCTGACGCGCGCCCAGTTCGAGGCGGCGCGGGCCCACTGGCCCTCGACCTTCCACGAGGACAAGCAGGTGACGCGCGCGCTGGCCGGCCGGCTCTTCTCGGCTCCGGAGCGGGCCTCCATGCAGGGCCACATGGAGCGGGCCGTGTGGGCTGCGCAGCAGGCGGCTGCGCGGGGCCTGCGGGCCGTGGGCGCCGTGGTGGTGGACCCGGGCTCGGGCCGTGTACTGGCCACAGGCCACGACTGCCGGAGCGTCACCAGCCCCTTGCTGCATGCCACCATGGTCTGCATCGATCTCGTGGCCCAAGGTCAGGGCCGAGGGGCCTATGACCTCAGGCCGCACGTCGCCTGCTCCTTTGCTCTGCCTGCTGCCTCCCAGGCCGTCCGGCCAGGCGCCGTGAGGAAGCTGGACTGCCGCGACGAAGATGGTGAGGATGGGCTCCCGTACGTGTGCACCGGCTACGACCTGTACGTCACGCGGGAGCCATGTGTCATGTGCGCCATGGCCCTTGTGCACGCTCGCATCTGCAGGGTCTTCTATGGGGCGCCTTCTCCCGACGGCGCCCTGGGCACCCGCTTCCGCCTCCACGCCAGGCCCGACCTCAACCACCGCTTCCAGGTGTTCCGGGGCGTGCTGGGGGACCAGTGCCACCGCCTCGACCCTGACACATAGACTTGCTGCTGCCCATCAGAGACCCCACGGACACGCCTGTCTGCCCGGAGTCGTCTCCACCCCAGCAGCCTCGGCTGGCACCCCATCAGGAACCCCACAGATACATTTGTCTGCCTGGAGCGGCCTGTGCCAGATGAGCCATGGCAGAGGTCCCACGGACACCCCCATCTTCCTACTGTGGACTGTGCCTCCGGCCTGAGCCAGGCTGTTCCTGCTGACCACACAGTGATTGGGGGGCTGGCACCCTCTCGGAGCACATGTTACCTGGACCGGAGCCTGAGAGCTGCCCGGCACCACTCCTCCGTCCCTCCCAGGAGCCTCGGCTCCAAGCCCCTGAGGTCCCTGCAGCCTGAGATTGTACCCTGTGTTTCAAATGTCAGAAAGTGGTTTGCTTTTGGAAATAAACAACCCGAACCAGGCTTGTATGTGTTGATGGCAGTGCAGTATGGTGGCCGTGTAGCCTTTCCGCAGGGGCAGAGTACATGTGTGCACCGTGGGCCCTCAGGCTTGTGACGCAGGTCTGTGTGCAGGGCCAGGCGCCACAGCCCGAGACTTCCCTGGGTTCAGAGGGTTTCCAGCAGGCATAGGAGTCATCAGTGGGGCTGTCTTCCCACTTTCGGTGCTTGGAAGGTTCTAGATGACCCAAGATGCTGCCCCCACCAGATGTGTCTGCTGACAGCTGTTCTAAAAGGCTGCTGCAGGTTCCCCACGTCTGCTCCTCAGGTGGGGAGACGGAACCCAGAGGGAACGGTGTGGGCTCCCTGTGATGCCAGGGTGGTGAGGGCAGAGCCCATGGCTGCCTACAGGCGAGAGTTGGACCTCTGTGCAGTGAGCACCTGGTGTGGTCGGCAGCTGTGTAAGCTGCCAGGAAGGTGCAGAGGGGGACCAGGCTCTAGCCTGAGTTCTGGGGGTGAGGCCCCTGGAGAGGGCAGGGGGCCAGCAGCGGGCAGTCAGTCAGGGAGTCGACCCGTGGGTCAGCCCCAGGAGCCCTCAGTGTCCTCAGGACCTCCTCACTGTCCCCCCCAGGGAGCTGACGGCCTGCTGGCTGGCCTGGTCCCCGAAAACAGCCTGGTCCACCAAGCTTCTCCGTGTCTCGCCTCATTGGCTGCCGAGGGTTGCTGTGAGGCCAGGGGCTTCCTTTGGATTGCGTGGCATCCTGGGCCCCATGAGACTCATGGGGTCATGAACAGGCCCACAGAGGTCATGTCGCTGCCTGAGGTTACTCAGCTGTGCGTACCAGGAGGAGACCCTGCTCTTGGTGACTCAGAGCGGGCCTCCAAGAGCCATCAGAAGGCAGGGGCAGAGAGGGGCCCTGGGATCGGCTCCCTCTGCTGGGCTGCCTGTCAGGCACCAGGGCCAGAGAGGGGGCCTGGGTCCGGATGGTAGGTGACACAGAACCCAGACACTAGGCCTCTGGGACCGAGCTGGCCAGCTCTCAGGGAGAGGCCACTCCATGGGGAGACCAAGGCACTGTGTGGGGCTCTCTGTTCTTGAGAGTGGCCGCCAGGTGCCCTCACGGGACAGCCTGGGCTTGCAGTGAGCACCAGGTCCTCTCTGAGCCCTGGGGCTGATTCTCACTATCCTTTCCTCCAGGTAAGCTGTGGCCCCGTCACCAGCTGTGTCAGCCACTGCGAATATGTCAGGTCAGTCCTGCCCAAGGTCCCACCTGGTGGAGTCGCGTCTGATCCCCTTATTGCTGTTGGGGGGTGTGGTGGCAGTGTGCTGGCGTCCTGTCAGAGTGGGGACCGTGTGGGAGGAAGCCACACAGGCCCACAGAGTGCTAGGGTCCCATCAGCGGGGTGTGTGTGTGAGGGGACCATACAGGCCTGTAAGGCAGGAGCGGGATAGGAGGGCACGTGAGTGCCGACTCTTCCCTGTCTGTCCCCGCAGTGCTCCTGCCTTCACCCTGAGGCACTCTGGCCAGCCGCAGAGCTGGGACTGAACCCTTCCCTCCTCCCTGTGTGTCCTGCGTCCGTTCCGCCGGCTCCTGTCCCCTTCTGCCTTCCCATCTCACCCCTGAACAGCAGCTGCCTGTTTGTTCTCATGTATCTACTCGAGCTGAGAAGCCCGCTCCTCCAGAGTGTCGTTTTATGTCTTGCAGTTACGTCTGATCTTTAAGAGTTGGCTTTGGGAATGGCTTTCGTTTGAGACCAGCAGAGTCTGGGGGCTGTGTCGTCTGTTTTTTCTCTACTGTCAGACCATGAAGTCTAGTCTTTCTACTGAAATTTGAGCTCTGTACCGGGTTTTCTCCGGCTCCGTCAGGGACTCTGTTGTATTCCTCGTTGGTGGTGCTGGGGAAGAGCTGGGCACCGGCTGGTTCCTCTGGTCTCAGGCGGGTGGAGCCTCCGGTTTGTGGCCGTTTCTGGATTTCTTCACTGGGACTTCCCGTGGGCATTCATTGTGCATCTAAATAAAATGAAATCTCTGACAACATCTGTCTTTTCTCTGTAGATGGTGATGGTACCTACTGTTCCACTTAAGCGGGTTTTTGTTTTCTTCACGTTGAGGGCGGTGCAGTGGTTGAGAGCTGTGGCTCTAACCCCGAGGTCGGCAGTTCAGATTCAGGGGCTGCCCCTTGGAAACCGTACGGGGTCGTTCTTCTCCGTCCTGCAGGCTCGCTGTGAGTTGGAATCAACTGGATGGTGATGGGCCTGCTCTTTTGTGTTTGTGCCAAAGGGTAAAGATTACAGCTCAGGAAACCCTACGGGGCAGTCCCGTGTCACGTGGGGTCTCTGTGAGCCCAAGCGACTTGATCACACCTAACAACGCCTGCAGAATGGGGTGACTTGTTTTCTGGGGGAGAGGCTGGGAGCTTTCCCCGTGTGGCCTCAGAACACAGGACAGCAGAGGGCCTGGGCTCCACGCGCGGACCCTGACTGGGGAGCATCCTACCCCCCCCGTAGGGTGAGGCCAGCACCCACGGCCCCCTCCCGGTGTGCAGGCAAGGTGAGGAGGCCAGTGCACAGGAGCCCAGAGAAGAGCTCTGTGGGTGCTGGTGGTCACAGTCATGGTGGCGGGTGTCCTGTCCTCTGAGTCACTGAAGGTGATGGGCGTCCCGTCCTCTGAGGCAGCAGTGGTGAGAGTAATAGTGACAGGTGTGACGTCCTCTGAGGTGCTGGTGGTGACAGTCACAATGATGGGTGCCGTATCCCCGGAGGCGGTCCTGCTGGTGGGTGTCCTGTCCTCTGAGTAACTGATGGTGATCCATTGTGAAGGGTGTCATGTCCTCTGAGCCACTGGTGGTGGCAGTCATGGTGATATGTGTCACACCCTGAGTCCCTGGTGGTGGTGGTCATGGTGACGGGCGTCTCGTCCTCTGAGGCGGTAACGGTGACAGATGTGATGTCCTCGGAGGCACTGGTGGCGATGGTCGTGGTAAAGGGTGTCCCATCCTCGGAGGCAGCAGTAGGGACAGGTGTCACATCCCCTGAGCTGCTGGGCTTGGTCTGTAGTCTCTGCTCTAGTGGCTGTCAGATGTCCTTCCGAGGACCGCAGGCTTTTATTTACCAGCTTTATTGAGATGAGGTTGGTGTGTGATACCAGCCCATTTAAAGTGAACCTGATGACCCCCTCACCAGCCCATGTGACCTCGAGTGACGGGGCAGCTGCTCCTTAGGATTTCCTACTCTGTAATCTTTCTTTTTCCCTGTTGTTACAGGTGTAAATTTTTTTGAATTCTATTGCGATTAAGTGAAAGTTTGCCATCCAAATCAGTTTGCCACACAAAACCCCAACACACACCGCTCTGCAACCCGTTCTGCTCTCCCCACCCTGTGACAGCACACTCCTTTCTACCCTCCACTTGCGGTGCCCATTCAGCCGTCACTTGTCTCCTTTCCACCCTCCCTACCCCTCTAAAGAGGAACTAGGTGGACAGCCTTGTGGGTATACTAAGCCGAGAAGGGCACGCACCGTCTGCACCACTGTGTGCCCCGTGGTCCAGTCCAGTGTTAGCTTCAGTTCTGGCCTCAGCTCTGGGCTAGCAGCAATCCAGGCGCCCTGTTCTCAGAGGGCCTTCCAGGCTGGGACAGTGTCAAGTCTGGTCTTTTAACAGAGGTCCAGATCTGCTCACCCCTCTTTGTCCTGCTTTGCCAGGGACTCCGCGTGCTCTCAGGGCAGGTTTTGGTGGTGGCCGGGCACTGTCTAGTTCTCCTGCTCTCCTGCAGATGTAGTCCCCCAATCACAAGGCCCCTTCCTTCTCCTGGGCTCATCGTTTCCTCGTGTCTTTGATGTTCTTGGTTTCCATCCGTTCCGGGTGGGTTGGGACCGGCTGATCCTGGATGGCAGCTTGCTGGCCTTTAAGACCCCAGGTGCCGCTCATCGATAGAGGATGCAGAACAGTCTCTTAGAAGTCAGTGATGGCAGCTGACTTTAATGTCCCCTGGAACCGTGGTCCCCAGGCCTGCGTCACGGTGCCTGTGTCCTTTGAAACCTTCAGGTGTATGCAGAACACCTTTTAGCTAGCCGTGTAGTCCAGTGGTGCTGACTTGCCTTCCACTGCATGCGGACATTCCCTTCACCTGTCAACTGTCTAATCGATGAATAACCTCCTTGCCTTCCCCACCCTTGTAGCCATCAGAGAGCGTTTTCTTCTGTGCATAAGCCTTTTCTTAAGTTCATATAATTGTAGTCTCATACAATACTTGTCCTTTTTCATTTGACAGATTTCGTTCAGCATAATGTCTTCTAGTTGAAACCAGGTTATGAGATGCTTTCTAAAATTATCCTTATTCTTTATCGTTGCAGTGTTCCACTGAGTATATGTACCATAGTTTGTCCATCTAGCTGTTGATGGGCACCTAGGTTGAGTCCATATTGCAGTTGTGGACGGTGATGCAATAAACATTTGTGTGCATGTAACTGTTCTTGTGACAGCCATACTTTTCTAGCACGTATCCCAGGCAATGGGATTGCTGGATGATACAGTATTTCTGTTTCTAGCTTCTAAAGAAAGCTCCAAATTGCCTTCCAGAGAAGCAGTACCGTTTTGCAATCCCACCAGCAGTGTGGCAGAGTTACAGTCTTTCCACAGCCTCTCCAGCTCTTGTTGTTTTGTGTTTTCTGGATTAATGCCATCCTGGCCGGGGTTACATGGTATCTCATTGCAGTTTTGATTAGGATTTCTTTAATAGCTGGCGATCGTGAGCATTTCCTCATGTGTCTTTAGGCTGTGTGAACGCCTTCTTTGGTGAAGTGTCTGTCCATCTCCTGTGCCCGTTGCTTAATTGGGTTATTTGTGTTTTTCTTGTTGGTAGTTTGCAGCACCTTGTAGATTATGGAGGGCAGATGTCCATCCTATTTGTCGTTACCAAGTATTTTTTCCCAGTCTGTGAGTGGTGGTTGACTCTTGATAAACTCTTTAGACGAGCGTGTTTGGTGTTTAGCAGCTCCCGTTTGTCGGTCTTCTCTTCTGCTGCTGTGCACTGTTAGTGTATCTTGTAGTCTGTGTGTGTTCTGTGCCGCACTCCTCACGGAGGCCGGTTGCCAGGCCTTCTGCTGGGCACTGACCTTCAGCTGTAGACCGTTGGCGTCTGCACGCTGTCTGTACCACCCGCGGGCCTGAAAGCGTACCTCTCCGTCATTTACCGTGTTCACTGGCTGCTCAGCCTTCACCGACCCCTAGTTCCAGAACATTCCACCTCTCCAGAAAGAAGCCGTGCTGGTTCGCCGTCACCCAGCACAGCTCCCGCAGCCCCAGCCACCACAGGCTTTGTGCCTTTGCCTGTCCTGGCCATTTCCCGTCTGGGGATCGGGTGCTGTGAGGTTGGACACTGTGGCCTTTTGTACCTGGCTTCTGTCCCTGGACAGGTGTTTCCAAGGTTCAGCCGTGTTGTAGCGTGTGTCCGTGCTGCGTTTCTCTCTGTGGCTGAGTGACAGACACTGCATTGTGTGGACGTCCACAGCAGGTCTCTCCAGCTGTTGACGGACACTGGGGCTGTGTCTGCTTTCTGGCTGCTGTGGACACACGTGTGCAGGTCTCCATGTGGAGGTGCGTTTTGGGTCCTGGCAGGTGGGTACCGGGAGGGCTTCCTGGCTCACGGGGCAGCTGTCCCCTGGTGCTGTTGCCCCTGCCGGCCGCCTCCCCACAGCAGCCTGTTGTGAGTCAGAGGTTCACTCTTGGACGAGACCGTGTTTGTCTTCTGCCGTGGAGACAGAGCGCGTGTGTGTGTCCGAGGCTGGCCGTGTGGCCCGGGGGAGCCTGGGTGTGGTCTGTGAGGGAGGGCACCCCCCTGATTCGGCTGCGTGGGCCACAGGCCCTGCCTGGCACCGTCCTTGGGCAGCAGCAGCCACGGTGGATCCAGGTGCCTGCGGGTCTCTGAGGTGCCATTTGCCGTGCCCTCCAGCTTCTGGGAACACCCGGGAGACTGTATGTTTGCTGGGCTTTGTCAAGGTGACCTGACTGCAGCCCTGAAGGGACTGGTGGGGGGTGTCCTTTGAGTGGAACACCCTGCCCACCAAGGAGTGAGCGTCGAAACCCACAGTTGTTGTAAACCCAGAGTCTGGAGGTTCAGGTCTACCGACAGGGGGTCCACTCTTGACTGGCAGGCACGAGGGTCCCTGCAGAGGCAGCTGGCTCTGAGTCCTGGGGGTGGGTGCAGGTCCTCTGGGCCGCAAGGCTGGGGGCACCCCAGGGCACGGCACCCTGGGGCAGCTCTTCAGTCTGCACCGGAGCAGCCCATTGGGTGCCCATCAGTCAGCATAGGATTGCTGCTTTTTGTCACCTCTGTGTGGCTTCCCCAGCTCTGCCATGAGCACCTCCACCCCCCCACGCCCCAGTTCCCTGCTTCCGCCACGGTTGAGAGCATTTCAGCTAAAAATACCAGATGGGAGGTAATGCAGTTTCCAGTTTTCTGAAACATTGCGGGCAGGGAGGAGGTGCACACTTTGTGGGTGGGTGAGATCCTGCCACTTCTCCACGGGCCACGTGAATGCTGGTCTCTCTTGCCTCGGCCCGATGGCTGCATGGCTGTGGGTGAATGCCCCAGGCCCATCCAATGATCAGGGTGTGTGTGTTGGTGTCCTCCAGTCCCCGCACCGGCTCTGGTCTGCAGCCTGGTGGTCTTGAACCCTAGTGTCAGTTCTGACTGAGGAGAGCCGTGTGCCCGGCCCAGCGCCCAGGGGGTGGCGTTGCCTGAGCTGCAGGGTGCAGAGAACGTGGTCCTGCGCTCGGGGCTCCCGGCCGACTCTCTTGGCGAGAGGCGTCAAGCCCCGGCCGTCCAGTAGGTTGAGCCGCGCGGTGACCCCGGCTGTCAGGGTAGGACTGGGGTCCCCGGGACTTTCTTCCCTGGCTGTCATCCTGCCTGCGGGCAGTCGGCAGATGTCTGTCACAGCACTGCCGGGCGGAGCGGGACTGCCAGCCTCTGTGCCACGTAGGGACGTGCGTCTCTCAGGCCGAGCAGGGTAACTGTGCTCTGGGGAGGAAAGGAGCCCAGGGGTGCTGTGGGCAAGTGCTCTGCTGCTAAGCAAAGTATCGGCACTTGGAACTCAGCCGTCGCCCGCAGGATAGGAGGTGGCCGTCTGCTCCTTGGAGATCTGCCGTCTGGGAAGCTGTAGGGTCACGAGCGTTTTACAGTCGACTTGGAAGGTCAGCTGCGGAACTGGGTGGTGGGGTCTGCAAAGGAAACGGCCCCCGGGGCTCCCCTTGGGCCAACACCTTTCGGGCAGGTGTCCCCACAGTGGATGTTGGCCCTGCGGGTACCGCACTTGCTCTCGAGTGAAGGAGCCACCCTGTCCCTGCCCGCCTGCTGCCATGTTCCTGGGGCTGTGGGCGTGTGTCTGGGGTCGGCACAGATGTGTTCCACAGAGGCGTGGAGGGGTGGGGGTAAGGGGACCACGAGGCAGGGACTGTCCAAATGAGGGAGAGGCCGCATCTGTGGACTTGGGGCAGCCCTGGGGAGTGCTGGGTGGGGCACAGAGCCCACGACAGAGATGCCACTGCCTCATTCATCTCTGTCTGTCCCTGTCAGAGACCAGCCCCCCAGGGTGGCCCCCACTCCTGAGTCGGTTTCTGTGAGGGCAAGGGCCACTGCCCATCACTGTGCCTTAGAGTGGAGCGTGTCTCCCCTTCTCTGCCGCAGTCTTGTCAGGAGGCAGGGAGCCTGGACTGCCTTCAGAGGAAGGGGGGCCCCAGCCCACCACAGGAAGGTGCACCTCAGGGTCCCCCCAGTTCTGTGTCCAGCCCTCTGTAGACCTACTGGAGAACCATTCACAGAAATCAGACCCACAGGTAGTGTCCCCTGCACCTTCGAAGGTCACTGTCTCTGGCCGTGGAACCCATTATTGCAGCTGCCCTTGAGTGCCCAGTTCTGGGACGGGATCAGGCACACCGTGGCTGGTCTTGGCTCTGGTCTCGCGGGTCATGAACCCCGGTGTCACCAGGCCTTGCTCTTAGCTGGAGGCCTGACTGCCACGTCTGCTGCCGGGCTCACACAGGGGTCACAGGCGCCAGTTCCTCTAGGCTGTGCCCTGCGGTCATCCCATGTCCTCGCGGCCCGTTGACCGGCACACCCTCGGCCTCCAGAGTCCTGTCCCTCATCACGCAGCCCTGCCACCTCCAGGCCAGCCCTGTGCTGCTGGTTTCTAACTCCTAGAGACAACATGGGGTCCTCAGGCCACCCAGCTGACCCCTGATTGAGGGTCAATGTGTGCATATGTGACCTAGTCCCAGCCATGCAGCCTGTCACCATCACTCTGAGGTGCTCAGAGGCTGCGGGTTGGTGGTACCAGGACCAAGGGTGGTGCCCCCAGTGGGCCACCACCCCATCCCCTACACGTAGGCTGCTCCCGCCCTGTCAGAGACCCACGGACATGCCAGTCTGCCCAGAGCTGACTGCACTGTGACACCTTGGGTTCACGAATGAGCCGTGGCAGGGAGCGTGGCAGAGGTCCCATGGACACCCCCACCTGCCTACTGTGCACGGTGCTTCTGGCCCGAGCCAGGTTGTTCCTGCCAACCACACGGTGACTTGGGGCTGGCATCTGCTGGGAGCACAAGTTACCCGGACCGGAGCCTGGGAGCCACCTGGCACTGAGCTCACTCCTTTGTCCCCACTCAGGGCCTCGGCTCCAAGTCCCTGAGGTCTCTGCAGCCTGAGATTGCACCCCTCTGTCTGAGGTGTCAGAAAGTGGTTTGATATTTGGAAATAAACAACCTGAACCAGGCTTGTGTGCATTGATGGCCGTGCAGTGTGGTGGCCGTGTGGCCTTTGCAGGGACAGAGTCGATGTGTGCGCCCTGGGCCCTCAGGCTTGTGACGCAGGTCTGTGTGCAGGGCCACGGGCCACAGCCCGAGACTTCCCTGGGTTCAGAGGGTTTCCAGCAGGCATAGGAGTCATCAGTGGGGCTGTCTCCCCACTTTTGGTGCTTCGAAGGTTCTAGATGACCTCAGATGCTGCCCCCACCAGATGTGTCTGCTGACAGCTGTTCTAAAAGGCTCCTGCAGGTTCCCCGCGTCTCCTCCTCAGGTGGGGAGACGGAACCCAGAGGGAACGGTGTGGACTCCCCGTGATGCCAGGGTGGTGAGGGCAGAGCCCATGGCTGCCTACAGGCGAGAGTTGGACCTCTGTGCAGTGAGCACCTGGTGTGGTCGGCAGCTGTGTAAGCTACCAGGAAGGTGCAGAGGGGGACCAGGCTCTAGCCTGAGTTCTGGGGGTGAGGCCCCTGGAGAGGGCAGGGGGCCAGCAGCGGGCAGTCAGTCAGGGAGTCGACCCGTGGGTCAGCCCCAGGAGCCCTCAGTGTCCTCAGAACCTCCTCACTGTCTCCCCCAGGGAGCTGACGGCCTGCTGGCTGGCCTGGTCCCCGAAAACAGCCTGGTCCACCGAGCTTCTCCGTGTCTCACCTCATTGGCTGCCAAGGGTTGCTGTGAGGCCAGGGGTTTCCTTTGGATTGCGTGGCATCCTGGGCCCCATGAGACTCATGGGGTCATGAACAGGCCCACAGAGGTCATGTCGCTGCCTGAGGTTACTCAGCTGTGCGTACCAGGAGGAGACCCTGCTCTTGGTGACTCAGAGCGGGCCTCCAAGAGCCATCAGAAGGCAGGGGCAGAGAGGGGCCCTGGGATCGGCTCCCTCTGCTGGGCTGCCTGTCAGGCACCAGGGCCAGAGGGGGGTCCTGGGTCCGGATGGTAGGTGACACAGAACCCAGACACTAGGCCTCTGGGACCGAGCTGGCCAGCTCTCAGGGAGAGCCCACGCCATGGGGAGAGCGAGGCACTGTGTGGGGCTCTCTGTTCTTGAGTGTGGCTGCCAGGTGCCCTCACGGGACAGCCTGGGCTTGCAGTGAGCACCAGGTCCTGTCTGAGCCCTGGGGCTGATTCTGACTGTCCTTTCCTCCAGGTAAGCTGTGGCCCCGTCACCAGCTGTGTCAGCCACTGCAGATATGTCAGGTGAGTCCTGCCCAAGGTCCCACCTGGTGGAGTCGCATCTGATCCCATTACTGCTGTTGGGGGGTGTGGTGGCGGCAGTTTGCTGGTGTCCTGTCAAAGCAGGGATCATGTGTTGGGGGACTACGCAGGCCCACGGAGTGCTGGAGTCCCATCAGTGGGGAGCGTGTGTGAGGGGACCACGCAGGCCTGTGAGGCGGGAGCAGGAGGAGACCATCCATGGCCAGTCTTCCCTGTCTGTCCCCACAGTGCCCCTTCCTTCACCTGAGGCCCTCTGGCCTGTGGCTAGAGCTGGCCTCTGAGCCCGGCTCTGGAGTCCAGTGTCTGAGCAGAACGTTCCCAACGGTTGAGTGCCTTGGACTCTGACTTGGAAGGCACGGGGTTTTCGAGGGCTGAGTTTGCAGCTGTGGGTGTCCCCTGTGTGTAGAAGCTCCTGGCTCCTGGTGGAGGATGTCCCTGGTACCTGCCGTGGTGGGATAGTCCCAGCAGAGGCTCACGGCCCCATGGGGTGGTCAGGTCTCCACTAGGGATGACCCTGAGGCCGGCCTTGATCTCTGGAGGGGCTTGGCTTCTGGCAGCTCCCTGTGACGGCGGACTGGTTAGTGGCTCACTCACGGGGTGGACATGTCATCAGCTTCCTGAGGGGACATGTGAGGCAGCGCAGCCCTCAAGAGTGTGGCCAACGTGAAGGTGCCCAGGGCCCTGCTCTCAGGACATTCCTGAGCTCCTCAGTTCCCACAGGGTGGGCACCCACACTGACTCTCCCGCCCCACCTCCTGCCTGTCTTTCCCTGCGCCTTCCTGCTTCTGGACCAGGCAGACGCTGTCCCCTTGGAGGGCCTTTGCAGGGGCTGCTCCTGCTTCCCGGATGCCTCCCACAGACACCCGGTTGTCGGCCTCACCTTGCGCAGTCTGTACTCCCCAATGCCACCAGAGTGTCCCAGTGCACACCGAGGCGGGCCGTCCCTGCCCTGCCTGCCACCAGGGGGCGCCTGTGCACACCGAGGCGGGCTGTCCCTGCCCTGCCTGCCACCAGGGGGCGCGTGTGCACACCGAGGCGGGCTGTCCCTGCCCTGCCTGCCACCAGGGGGCGCGTGTGCACACCGAGGCGGGCCGTCCCTGCCCTGCCTGCCACCAGGGGGCGCCTGTGCACACCGAGGCGGGCTGTCCCTGCCCTGCCTGCCACCAGGGGGCGCCTGTGCGCACCGAGGCGGGCTGTCCCTGCCCTGCCTGCCACCAGGGGGCGCCTGTGTGCGCTGAGACCGGTTGTCCCCCTCTGCTGACCACCTTCGGGGGCTGCCAGCGCCTTACCTGCCATCGGGCGGTAATAAATCGCTGTTGATCAGAAAGCATTTTATGAGTCTTTAGGCACTGCGTGGATGGAGCTCAGTGTGCTCAAACTTTCCCCGGAGCCACAGTGCATAGCTGTCCTGTGGACTCATGACATCGCCACCGACACCACAGATCAAATTAGCATAGGTCTACGGGCTCACCTTTCCGGGGATCTGGAGGCCACAGTGCAGCCACAGGGCAGAAAGTTTGGGTGTCAGCTAGCTGCTGGAGACCCCAGGGAGAATCGACTCCTGCCTGTGGCAGCTTCTAGAGGGTCCTCATCCTTTGGCCCCTCAACCCTTCCTGTGTCTTCAGAGCTAGTAGAAAACGTCTGCCAGTCTCTCTCTGCTTCTGTCCTCACATCTCCTCTGACTCTGTGATAAGAGGGGGGAAAAATAAACAACCAAACCTGTTATCAATGAGTTGATTCTGACTCGTAGCAACTCGTGGGACAGAGCAGAACAGCTATGTGGGGTTTCCAAGGCGTGCCTGGCTGATTCAAACTGCCAACTTTCTGGTCAGCAGCCTGAGCTGTTTTGTGTTTTGTTTTATTTTAATTTTATTATTATTATGATTCAGTGACTTACAGTCCAAGTCCATTTGCCAGATAAAACCCCAGACTCTCCTCACCCTGTGACAGCACACGCCCCTTTTCCACGCTGGACTTCCAGTACCCACTCAACCAACACCAGTCCCCTCCTCTTCACCCTCTCCTCTCCCCTCCAGAGAAGAGCTGGTTGGAGAGCCTTGTACGCACGTATATCTTTAAGACAGGAAGTGCGCATGCCACTTGCCTCACCCTGTGTCCCTTAGTCCAGTTCCATCTTTGTCTGAAGGGCTGGCTGCAGTTATGGCAAGCCCAGGGCCATGGTCTCAGGGGTAGCAGCCGTAGCTCTGAACCACGGCACCACTCGGCTTCCATAATGGAAACGCAACATGAAATGGTAAGATTGACAGACAACTTCTCTGATCCTCCTGTCTCCCTCTGATGAGGACCCAGTGGTCACGTGGGCCACCCAGGTGATTCAGGATCTTCTCCCAGCTCAAGACCCTTCACTTTGTCCATCTGCAGGGTCTGTGTCCCTGTGAAGTGCCACATCCACAGGCTCTGGGGACTGGGACAGGCTGCCTTCCCCGACCGTGGCCTGGTGCTTTCTGTCCCTGCAGAAAAGGAGAACAACTTCCCTCCACTGCCTAAGTTCATTCCCCTGAAGCCCTGCTTCTATCAGAACATCGCGGACGAGATCCCCTCCGAGCACCAGCTCCTGGTGAAGCGTGTCTACCGCCTGTGGATGTGTAAGCCGCGCCCCTCCCACTCCCAGGCCCCCCTGCAGTATGGGTTGGGGGTGCCACGGGGCCACATTCAGCCGGGGGAAGGCCCGACCCGGGAGCGCAGCCCCGGGACCTGCCTGTGTCTGCGGTGGGCCCTTGGACGGGGCACCCGGGCCCGTCTCTCTCAGGCCTCCCTGGCAGAGCGAGCGGGGGGCTGGGCGTGGGGGTCCTGTCCCTGCACCTCTCTGAGAGGCAGGGCACCTGGAGTCCAGGAGGGGATGGACGGAGCCCCCTGCCCCGGGCCCTGCTCAGCCTCTTCTGCCCCGCCCCCAGTTTACTGTGCCACCCTGGTGGTGAACCTCGTCGCTTGCCTTGCCTGGTGGATTGGCGGCGGTTCTGGGGCCAACTTCGGCCTGGCCTTCCTCTGGCTGCTGCTCTTCTCGCCCTGCAGCTACGTCTGCTGGTTCCGGCCCGTCTACAAGGCCTTCCGGTGAGCCCACCTGCCAGGGTCCCGCGGCCAGCATTGGGTGGCCCCTCCCTCGTTTGCAGAGGGAGCCTGTGTCCCAACAGGCCCGGTCTGCATTCGCCCAGTGGCTGGCAGTTGTCTCTCTCTGGTGCAGTTTGGGTGACAGTTTGTGTCAGGTCAAACACGGTGGCACACGGGCCAAATCCAGCTGCTGCCCGTGAGCTATTTCTGTTTTGTGTTTGAACATCAACGCTGCTGAGATAATTCCTGCGCCGCAGACTCACCTTTCTAAGACATGTGACTCAGCGGGTCTGAGTGTCTTCACGGAGTTGTGCCACCACCACCACTTTTATTTCTGGAACATTCCCACCTCCTCTAGTTCTGGGAACGCCCTGGGCTGAGGCCCCCATATCTGTCCCCATCCCAGGCAAGGTCTGGGTGGAGGTGTCACACGGTCCCTGGTGTTCTGACCTGGGCGTAACTCCTGGCTAGTGAGCACACACTGCAGTTTGCTGCAAAGCCAGTGGTTCAGGTCTGCCCAGAGGTGCCTGGAAGGAAGGCTTGCTGGTGTACTTCTGACAGACAAGCCACATGACACCTCACAGAGCTCAGTTCTGCTCTGACACGTAGGTCCCAGAGTCAGGGTCTGCACGGTGGCGGCCAGTTGGTGCCTGGTCGCTGGCTAGAGGGAGCTGTTGGGCCCCACGCCCCTCGGGCTCTCTGCCTCTCTGGACAGCGTCCAGGCAGCCAGCCCACAGCTGCGGTCCTGCCTTCTTTTCCTTCCCCCAGGGCCGACAGCTCCTTTAACTTCATGGCGTTTTTCTTCATCTTCGGAGCCCAGTTCATCCTGGCTGTCCTCCAGGCCATTGGCTTCTCGGGATGGGGCGCAAGGTGAGCCTGGCCTGAGAGGGTCCCATAGTGATAAAACTGTGAGCAGGGTATTCGGGAACGTGGGGTCTGCCAGTGTGGCTTGCGCGCTACGTGTAGGTACACTGATGGAACCCTTGCCTCTCACATGGGAGTCGTGGGTTTGATTTGCGAGGTGGCCTCAGTGTTCTCAGCCCCTAGCTCTGCAGACGAAGGAACCAGGTCTCCTGCAAGCTCTGCCTGGCTCCACACACTGTCATGGGGACGCCTCTTGGCCGCTCCGGCCACCTCCTTGACAGTCCTCCTCACTTGTCGGCGGTAAGGTGCTCAGAAGGGGCGCCAGGCCACCCCGAGCCCGTCTCATCCCTGCCCCCTCCTGCCTTCCTGGGCCAGGGCCACCTGCAGTCCCGCAGCTGGCCTCCAGGGGGTGGGTGGGAGCCCCCCCATGCACACGGGGGCGGGGGCTGCTTTCCAGGTGGGGAGAAAACCCAGCCGCAGACCCTCGCTGGTCCGGGTTTTCCAAAACATTTCACTGAGGAAGACTGTGCAGTTTCACAGCAGAGAACTGCTCGTCTTAAAGTGAACCTCTGGGTCCGCGTCGCCCAGCTCTGAAAGCTGTCAGGGCACAGTGCTTGGGCGACTTGCCACCGTGCCCCGCGCTGGGCCGTCAGGATGACGACTCGGGGCCTCTGGGGCTGCGTCTGCTGGCACCTGCGGGCCTCTGAGACCACTGGATGCCCTCCAGTACACACAGCCGCGGGGCTGCTGCTACGTGTTGGGCCGAGTTGGTTTCAGCAGTCACTTGTATGTCACACACAGCTGCCCCTGGGGTCTCCTGGGCAGTGGTCCTGACTGGGGATCTTCCAGTCTTGTCCCTGTGGGCCCTCTGGGTGGATTCGGACCACGACCTCTGGATTCGCAGTGGAGCCCTTCGTCAGCACACCAGCAGGGCCCTCGCAGGGCTATGACCGCGCCCGAAAGCTGATGGCAGCCCCTTGGTGTTCCTGAGGTTGGGGGGTTCAGGCTTGTCCGCTTGCTTTAACTGGACTTTAGGTGAAGGTCTCACAGAACAAAGTAGCTTCTCGTCAGCCAGTGACCCCCATGCTGTTGGGTGACATGGTTTGCCAGCTCCATGCCATGTCAGTGTTCTCCCTTTTCGACTCTGGGTCCCCGCGACCAGCTTTCCTGTCCCCACCAGCCTTCTCGTCCACAGCCCTGCGCTGCTGTGCCCATTTAATCTCGTTGGGTGCGATGGGCAGGTCTGATCTTGAGCTGAAGATGAGCATCCGGAGTGACTTCAGGACTGAGCAGGAAGGGCGCTTGGGGGTCACGCTCTCAGGGTTCTTTTTCTTTCTGTTAAGTCGAGTTACAGCTGTAGGATTATTCATGTTTCTTGGGAGAGTCACAAAGCAGCGACAGAGCATGTGTCCTCTCCTGGCTTCCACCCATGTGAGGCCTCTGGGGGCCACTGTTGGCCCTTGGCCAGCTGCCACCAAGTCACAGAGGACTGGCTTCCACAGGGACACTATCAGGCCTTTCTTCAAGTGTTGACTGTCCAGCCTTTTGGGGAGCAGATGAGCCTCCAGACTGCTGAAATGACAGCAGTTTGCTCACTAATGCTTCTGTTTGGGGACCCCATGTCGTGTTTAGCTGGCCGCCTTGTTGGTGGTTTGTCCCAACCAGAGTCCCACATACAGGCCGCACAGGGCTGTACCTCGTAGTCTGCTCATCCACAGCCCCTGCCCCTTGTCCTCGCACTGTGTTGTTGAAGCAGCGCCTCAGTTACCCGCGTCACCCCCAGAGTTGGGGTTTTTCGGTAGCAGTGACCCAGGAGTGTGATCCACACAACAGACTCACACTTTGGAAGTGTGTGAGTCTGTGTTTCCAGTGTCCTCACCGAGTTGCCAGACGTCTTAGTCACCTAGCCCTGCAGCCGTGGAAACACCGCAAGGGGTGCCTTGACCAACAGAAGCGCATTGCCTCGGTGTCAGGGGCCGGGATTCTGCATTCAGGGCGTGAGCTCAGGAGGAAGGGCCTCGCCACTTGAGCACCAGCCTCCTGGTCCTGTCCTGATCTCCAGGTGGCTGGGCGCCCCCGTCCGTCTTTGCCAAGTCCTCATGCCTGTTCAGCCTCTTTTGTCTCCAGAGAGGCTGATGTAAGATGCTGTCCACTGCCCCTGGGGCCCTGAGTGGTGGCATGGCCGGGCGTGTGGCTGCGAACCAGGAAGTTGGGGTTCTGATCCGCCTGCTGCTCCTCAGAAGCCCCGTGGGTGGTCCTGCTCTGTCCCGTTGGGCTGCCATGAGCTGGAATCAACTTGTAGGCAGCAGTCTTTCTTACACTGATCCCGCGTGACTGACCTGAGATAGCCCGTCCCCAGATGGGTGTGTAACCACAGCTGTCTGGTCAGGTGCCACCCGACTGCCGGCAGGACACTGCCCTGTCCTGCGCCTGTGGTGGCCATGCCTGGGCCCGCTGCTGTAGCTGCTGTGTCCATCCATGGGGTGAGACGGTACAGTCTCTGGCACCTGTTTGAGGGGACGCAGTTCCATCCGTAGCAGTGGCCAACATCACCATCCAAAGCCGGACCACCCCGTCTCTCCATCACAGACAGAAATCTGGGCAGCTGGTGTGCGCCCGGCTCTCTCCCTGCGGCCCTGCCCCCACCTGTCCCTCCCTGACCCTCTGGTTTGGCCTGCCCCACGGATCGCCTGTGCCCGTGGGCCCTTCCCATGTCTGGCACCTCCTGCCCAGTGTGGCACATTCAAGGCTCATCTGCACGGTGACCCATGCGGGAACTTCAGTCCTCCAGGGCTGAGCAGTATCTGTAGGGTGACGGCTTCTGGGTACCTGTTCCCTGCAGGCCAGGACTGGGTCTGCTCGTCATCATGGATTCTTCCTAGCTTTCGGAATTCCGAACCATGTGGTTCTATTGTCTGTCATGAGGAAACATTCACGGATGCCACAGCTCCCGCAGCCCCCCCACCCCTGGGGGCGTGGCCAGCGAGGCAGGTGGTCTCCCCTGGGCCCCCGACAGGACCACATCCCAGGCCTGCTCCTCGCCCGTCTGCAGGGCTGTCTCTCACTCTGACTGGTCTTACTGTCCCCTTAAGCAGTCCACGCAGAGGGTGGGCTGGGGGTGCCATCAAGTGCCAGTTCTGACTCACAGCAACCCCACGTGACAGAGGAGAGCTGGCCCACAGGGTGTCCTCACCTGTCACTGTGCGGGAGCCGAGTGCCAGGTCTTCTGCCCCCGAGCTGCCGGGTGGGCGTTGTGTGTCCGTGTCTGAGTTACTCCCGCAGCTTGTTTCGAGTGTTGTGTGACCAGGAGTGATCAGAGTGCACGCGTGTGCAAGTACAGGCAGGCCCGGGCAACGCCCCGGCCCCGGTCCCAAGTCTCTGTTGGCTTGCGGCTGAGCCGGAACGCTCAGGTGCGGTCCGATCGAGTGCCTGTTGGGTGTCTGTCGCAGTGTGGAGCACGCAGCGTGCTGCTCTGTGCATACAGGGCGTTAGAGAAACACCCCCAGATCCGCAGAGACCTCTTCGGCGTAGCAGGACTGTTGTGGCGAGGCGTGCTGTGAGGAACCCCAGCTTGTGACTCCGGTGTTCAGTGTGACAGGTTTACAAGCCGGGGAGCGTGCCTGCGGGCGGTTTGTAAGTCAGATGTGTGTCACCTGGGGACCCTGTGGGTTGCTGGCTGAAGGGGTGAGCATTCCAGCCTTTCCTAGACAGCCCCTCGTTTCCCCATCGTGAGGGCCTGAGTTGCCTCGCGCCAGCCTGTCTGTGTTGGTAGCTGGAGTGTCCCCGCATGAGCTGAGTGGCCCCGAGGCGGCCAAGCCGCCCGTCTTCCCTCTCTGCTGACGGGCGGGCAGCAGGCCCCGCAGCCCCGGGCGGGCACCCACGCTCTGTCTCCTCCTGCAGTGGCTGGCTGGCGGCGATCAACTTCTTCAACACCAGCGTCGCGGCCGGCGTCGTCATGCTCTTCCCGGCCGTCATGTTTTCTGTCTCGGCTGTCATGATGGCTGTCGCGATCATGAAGGTATGCACACTGGGCCCCAGGGAGTCCAGGCCAGTCAGGTCCCCCAGTTCCTGCTGTCCGCATTTCAGGAGCTGGAAACGGCCCCTGTGGGAAGCTGAGGGATGCCTGTTAGCCAGCAGGAACCCCAGGGGATCAGACAGCATGAGAGACCCTCACCCATGGCCACCTCCAAAGGTGGAATGGCTGGGCGAAGGTCATGCGGTGGGGAGTCCAGAGCCACGCAGTCTGCAGCGTGGTCTCCTCAGAGGTGTCACTGTCACCAGGCGAGCCTGCTTTCTACGTGTGATTCTAAGGCGGGTAGAATGAAAACAAACTAGATACTGAGTCCCTGGTTGCACAGGCCCCCCTCGGGCTCTGCAGCCCCTGTGCTGCTGACCCCCATTTGGGATGGTCCTGGTCAGGGGTGCCCCCATCATTCCAGAAAGGCCTGATGGACAGTGCTGCCCGGGGTGTGGGGACTTCCTGGCCAGAGGCCCTTGTGCTGAGGTTCGGGAGGCCCGTCTGCAGATACAGTGGGGTGCTGAGGCTCAGGAGGAGGCCCCCCAGGGCACGGCACCGGGGTGGGTGTCCGGCCGTCATCCGGTGGTGCACACAGTGGGGGCCTCACAGGACACGAGGCTGGGACCTGCCCTCCGGATACGTGCACACGGTGGGTGGCTGACAGGAAGCAGAGGTGGGACCTATCCTCTGGCTGTGCGCACAGTGGGTGCCTCACAGGAGCAAGGCTGGGACTCCTCCTCTGGTGGTGCACACAGTGTGTGCCTCACAAAAACAAAGCTGGGACCCTTCCTCTGGCTGTGCGCACAGTGGGTGCTTCACAGGAAATGAAGGTGGTACCTATCCTCCAGCTGCATGCACAGTAGGTGCCTTACCAGGGCAAAGCTGGGACCTACTCTCTGGACTCCCAACGTCCTGAGAGGCTGACGGGACCACACATCCACCAGGTGTCAGCTTCCTGGGTTGCTCAGTGGTCAGAATCCTCACCTTCCATGTGGGAGACCCAGGTTCAGTTCCCAGCCGAGGTACCTACGAGCCTCCACCTCCCGCTGTCATTGGAGGCCAGAGCTGTCACTGGTGCTGAAAGGGGTTCAGCAGAACTTCAGGCTGAGATGGGCTAGGAAAACAGGCCTGGTGATCGCCCTCAGCACCAGCCAGGGACAACTTGCGGGTCACAGTGGTCGTTCCACAGTCAGTTGTGGGGACATTCTGAACCAGGAGCCGACGTGGTGACAGCCAGTGACAACACTGAAGTTGTCACAACATCTGTGCAGGAACAAAGACGACCTTCACGTGTGCGCCCATGCGGGCCAGTGGGCGGTGCCTTTCAGCACCAGACGTCACAGCAGACTCAGGAGCCCTCAGCAGGCACGACACAGCCCTGGGGAGGGTCTCAGCCCTGGACACCGGAAGTCTGTGTTCAGGTGTGGGCGGGTCGCGCTCCCTCTGGAGGCTCCAGGGTGGAGTCCTTCTGGCCTCCCAGCCTCTGGTGGCCCCAGTGTCCCCTCTGTGCCTCTGTCTTCTCTCAGCCTTCGGCCCTGTGTCTCAGGTGGGCCAGGCGCTGAGTTGGGGCCCACCCTCCTGCACTGTGACCACACAAGGGCTGAGCGCGCCTGCAGAGATGCTCCTTCCACATTAAGACCCCCTCACAGGTACTGGGCTGAGAACTTGACCAGGCCTTTCAGGGTCACAGTTGAATCAAGACAGCCTCCCCAGCTGGCAGGCCGGTCATCTTCCACTGGGTCAGTTGGTGTACTCGGTCCTCAGGAAAGGCGCAGAGCAGGCTGGCTCCACCCCGCCTCGTGTTATCAACACAGGCCATTCCCCTGTTTGGGTGGGGGACAGGAGGACAGGAGGCACGAGGACAGATGAAGAAGGTTCTAAAGATGTCTGAGGAGAGTCTTGGCGAGATTCCGGGTCCCGTCCTTGTCACAGACCCCGCTCAGCAGCAGGCACAAGCTGAGAAGCAGATGGCCAGCTGAAAGGTCCGGTGTAGCCTGAGAGCCAGGCTGCGTGGCCTGAAGACAGGGCCAGTGCTCCCCGAACCCAAGGGCGGTGACCCTGGTACTGGGCTTCTGGGCTCCCAGTGCTGGTGCTTGGCCAGGAGGACTCCCAGGCCTCGGCAGATGGTCACACAGTGGTGGCTTAGCACAGACTGCAGAGAGGGTACGGGGCGGGGGGTGTGGGACACCAGGCAGAAGCGTTCGGAGCCCCTCCCTGGAGAGCTGGGCGGAGAAAGCAGACCGTTGCTGTGGAGCGGACTTTGCCCCGTGGCACCCCAGTGACAGGAGGGCCATGCTCCGTAGGGTCGTCCTGGCTGTGGCCCCTGTGGACGCCGAGTGCCAGGCCTGCCTTCTGCAGGATCGGGGGTGGGCCTGGGCCATCCATCTCCAGGTCAGTCTGGGTGCGCCACCAGGCCCTGTGGGTCACATGGGGTGACTTCGCGGCCCACAACACGCCCTGACAGTACTCATGAAGCGCTGTCCACCAGGGGAGCTCCCGCAACACCCACCACCCAGAGCTGTCCCTGAGGGCGGCCAGGCCATCTCACCGAGACCCCCCCCTACTGGCCCCCCACTTCACCAGATGTGATGTCCTCTGTCCTGGGTTGAAACATGTCCCCAGAAGAGGGGTGTAGCAGTTTGGCTTGGTTGTGATTCCCACTGTTGTGTGGTCGTCCACCTTGTTGATGTTGTGTTGTATTTTGTCACTGTGATTTGAAGAGACAGACTCACAGCAGTCACACTGACGAGGTCTACGCTACTGGCTAGTGTCTTATACCACTGTCTTTTGAGATGTAAAACAGCAGAGACCAGAGAGCCGTGGGGTCCCTGCGCCCCATCGGGGGGGCCTCGGGGGCTCTGTGTCCCATCGGGAGGGCCATGCACAGAGCAGAACACACCCTGGTGACCCAAGGTGCCCACACAGAGATTCTCCCTGACCAGGGAGACTGATGACAGGGACCTTCCTCCAAGACTAAGAGGCTGCCCCTGGGGCCGGCATCCTGAACTGGGACTTGGAGCCTACTGAAGTAGAGGGAATCAACTTTTCGTTGTTAAAGCCATCCACCTGTGGTGTTTCTGTGACAGGGGCGCTGGGTGTCGCTGTCACTCACCTTTGGTATTTCTGTGACAGTAGCACTAGGTGATGGAGACCTCTACCTGTGGTGTTCTCTCACAGCAGTCAGTCCTGACTGCCAGCAGCCCTGTCAGACGGAGGACAGCAGTCCTGGAGGGTTCCAAGGCTGTCACTTCTTACAGAAGCAGACCAGCAGCTGTTTCTCCCACAGGGTAGCTGGTGCGTTTGAACTGCCGGCCTTTCATACAGTTGAATACTGCACCACCCCTCCCGACCGAGCTCTTGGCCAAGCCTAGTGTACCCCAGAATCCGTGGTCACCCCAGACTTCAGAAATAGGGTCTCGTGCTGATGTAACTGCCTAGGAGGAGGATGTGTGGGAGCCGGGTGGGCCCTGGTCTGGTGCTTGCTACCTTTGGAGAAGAGGGACAGACAGACGGATGCAGAGGGCAGACAGCTCCTGTGGATGAGGCAGGGATGGCGGTCGCGCTGCCCCAGAGCCTGCAAGAGAGCGTGGGCTGCCGCTGCCCTGAATGAAGACACTGGTCCCCAGAACTGGGAGGGGATGAGCAGGTTCCGTCCTCGGACCCCGAGTGTGGGCATGGTGCATGCATGTAAAAAGTACACAGCAGGGCAGCCGGTGACCCCCGCTTAGAGCCGGGGCCCAAGGAGCCGAGTCAGGCTTGTGTCTTCTGGTTTCCACGCCTTGTCACCCTGTTAGCTGTGAGGGACAGGGTGACCCAGAGGAACAGGAGTCTCCTTCACGTACGCACAGGTGCCCACATGCTCGCGCACACGCTCGGACGGTCATGCGCACGCACGCTGGCACACATGCTCAGGCGCTCGTGCACGCGCACGGCCTCTGGCGCACGCGCCCTGACGCCTGCGCGGCCCCGCCCTCACCCCCTCCGCCGGTCTCCCTCCAGGTGCACAGGGTCTACCGAGGCGCCGGCGGGAGCTTGCAGAAGGCGCAGACGGAGTGGACCATGGGCACGTGGCGGAACCCCCCGTCCCGGGAGGCCCAGTACAACAACTTCTCGGGGAACAGTCTGCCCGAGTACCCCACCGTGCCCAACTACCCGGGCAGCCACAGCCAGTGGCCCTGAGGGGGCTGTCCTGTCCCCACCGGTGCGACAGCCTTTCCTGCACTGTCGATGCCGCCACCAGGGTCCGTGGGGACTGGTATGTCTGTCTCTGCAGGCAGCGTCACTCCCTCTCCAGCGGGCTGGTGGGGGTCCTGGTGCCATCGCGGGTGGGCTGGGGTCCCCCAGCCGGGCCTGCAGGTGTTGGGCGGGGAGGTTGGGGGGCCTGCACCCAGCTCATCTCACTTCCGGGAATGGATCTCACTAAGCACTGCCCCCAGACACCTGAGTCTGGGCCAGGGACCCCTCGTTCCCTGAGATGCTGGATTCTTAGCCTGCGTGCAGTCCTTTCCCCTCCAGGTCATGGAGGCCTGACCGGTGGGACCCCCACGGAGGAGTTGGCAGCAGGCAAGCCTCTGTCCTCCTTTCCGAGCCGAGGGACCCCAGCCTGCCTGCTGCCCATCCTCCGCTCTTGGGCAGAGCAGGCGCCATGCAGCCTCGATCCAGAAGGAGGCCTGGCGGGCAGCGCCGGATCTGTGAGTGGCAGGGGGTTGGCTGATGGCCTGCTGTTTCTGGGGTTTATGCTGACCACTGCCAGAGCTCCAACGTGGACCTGCCCGCAGAGCTGGTGGGACACGGACTACCGATGCCTCTTCTGCCCTGTCTCCTGCTTGCCGTGCTGGCTGCTCGCCCCCGGGTGCCCAGCACCTTGCTGTCGTCCTGTGGTTGATGCACCCTTCCCAGATAACTGAGGGTTTTTAGAACCTGGGAGTCAGATTATGAGGCAGAGCCTCCCCACCAGGAGCCAGGAAACTTCTCGATTCTGAATCAGAGAGCAGCCCCTTGGGGCGGAGAGTGAAGCCACTCCCAGGACAGCACAAGAGAAGTCTGTCAGGGGGCCCTGGATGGAGGATGACGGGACCTCGTGGCCCCTCTGAGGATCTGCTGAAATGTCTCCAGGCAGGAAGTGGGGCATCCGGAGTTTCTCAGGAGGCGGTTTTCCCAGACCCTGCAGGAGAATGGTCTCCTGGGACAAGGACTGATGAGTCTGTGCCTTACTAAGGAATGGACGCTCAGCATCCCATCACGCAGGGGGAAGACACACTGTCCTTCCAGTTCTAACTCCATGTGACATGGCCTTGTTGACCTGGGGGCAGTCTTGTCCTGCAGGATTTCTGCAGCGCTGTGGGGGTGGGTGGCCCAGCAGAACCCTTCCTGGTAACGTGCTAACCCCCGCTGCCACCAGCACTGCGCGTTAGCCCCTAACTGCCTGTTTTTCCCAGACCCCAGCGGTTGTGTCCTGACACGCTCCCTGGGTTAGAAATGCCCAGGCCATTCGGGTGGTGTCCCCGTCCCTGCCTTTCTCTGTGGCTGCCTGTGCCGGCCACCACTCAGCTTCCAGAGGGCGAAGGCAGCCTGGGACCAGCTGGGGGTCCCACGCTGGTCCAGCGGTTTCCTGCCAGAGGCTGGTGCTGCCACAGGCTGCACAGCCAGCCTGGCAGGGGACACGCCGGCAGGCCCCGCCTCCACGCCCCCACCGTGCTCTGCGCCCTCACTGCGTATTTGTTACTGAAAATATCATTGAAATAAATTCTTTTCTGCATCACACTGAGCAGAGTGGGCTGCAGTTGTGGGTGTGTGGGGTGTGTGTGTGAGATGTGCTAGTGTGGGTGTGCCTCTGCACGAATGGACACATGGTGTGCAAGTGTGAGCGCAAACATTGCAGCGTGAGCGTGTGTGTGCAGGAAGTGCAACGTGGACATGCTCACGTGAGCTTGTCGGCGCACGTTTGTGTGTCATGAGCGGTCCCAAGTGTCTGGTCATCCAGTGCTGCCGAAATACCACAGATGAATGGCTTTTAAAAGGGAAATTTTATTCTGTCACAGTCCAGGAGGCTACAAGGCCAAATTCAGGGTGTCAGCTCCGGGGGTGCTTTCTCTGCTGCTCTGGAGGGTGGTTCTTGCCATCACTCTTCCCCCGGACTGAGAGCTTCTGAGGCACCAAGACCCCGAGTCCTTTCCAAAGGATGTGCTCAGTTCCTGTCACTGCTTGCTTGGTGGTATGAGGTTCCCAAATCTCTGGTTGCATCCCTTTCCATTCCATGAGATTGCCTCCAGGCACAGTACAGTCCGACTTGCGAGTCCCATTCCCCAAAACTGAGCGCTGCCCATCTCCCTCTGTGGTATCACAAAGGCAGGGTTTACAGAGATCACACAGCACCCAGAGCTGTGGCCCAGCCAGATTGCTGCCAGTATTTGGGGGAACCCACGCAATCCAGGAGAGTGAGCATGTGTGCAGGAGCGTGTGAGTGTATGCAAACAAGTGCACTGTGACCGTACATGTGTGCACGAGCCTGTGCCAGCACCAGCATATGTGGGCGGGTGTGTGTATATGTGTGCTTGTCAGTATGTGTGTGTGTGCATGAGTGCTTGTAACTGTGCAAGAGCATGTGTGCATGTACAGGGAGTGCACTGAGTGGATGTGTTTGCACGAGCCTGTGTGTGCATGTGCGTGTGTCTCTGTGCCTGTGGCTGAGCCTGTCGGTGTCTGGTGCTGGCGTCAGTGTGCTCGCAGCCGTGTGTGTGCGGGAGTGTGCAGGTGTGCATTTCCTCAGCCTGGCCTGTCCACACCACTGAAGGGTTCCGGTACACAGCCTGTAGTCCTTGTCCCCAGGTGACAGCAGTGGGCTCCCTGTGCCCCTTGTTGCCGAGTTCTGCACCAAGGCCCCGACCTATCCCACCTCCCAGGCTCCCGGAGGAGCTGAGTGTGGGCTGGCAGGGGCCCTGCAGCCAGGCTCCCACTCCACGCGGCTCTTGTGACCCACCGCCACAGCACAGTGGAGGGCCCCTGAGATTCCGTCCCATTACAGGATAAAGGGAACATGTGAGGCGCAGGAAACCAGCATCCATGCCTGTAAATAAGAGGTCCTCAGAACAATAAGAGCCAGGTGTCACTTGGCAGGCCAGCATGTGGGCAGTGTCCACAGTCTGTGGGGGTGGGGACTGGCTGACCTTGAGAGCGCACTCCTGGGCCGAGTGGAAAGAGTAGGTCAGCTGTCCCATGGAGCCTCTGCCCTGTCACAGCAGCCAGGACCCATGTGTGGAGACCAGACAGACCAGAGCCAGCATCAGGGGGTCGAGAAGCCAGGGGATTGTATTCTATGGGAGGGAAGACACACACCTTTAGATGCCTCAAAGCACCCCCACGGGCCTGGAGAGCTTGTCCCGGGGGCGAACAGGCAGGGCTGGAATCGGGGTGGGGTAGACCAGGAAGAGAACGGCCACCGGTGGGTGAGAGGTGGCACCTGCAAGTGGGCTTTCTGCTGCCCACCCCGCCCCCTCTCTCTCTGTCTCTCTCACACACACACACACACACCCTTTTTCTCACGCTCTCTGTCTCTTGCTGTGTTTCTCTTGCTCTGTCTGTTTCTGTCTCAGCCGCTTTTGTGAGATGTGATAGACGTTCCACACAACTCACCCATTTGGAGTGTACAGCTCCGTGTTTTTTAGATCTTCAAGAATTAGGCAACCATCCAAAGAACAACTGCCGCCCAGTCAGCCTAACCCCGTGTGTCCAGGGGGCATCCGCGGGCTGTTTGGGGAAGCAGGTCACCAGGTCTTTCTCCCGTGGCTCCTGTGGGTGAGTTCATTCCGGTGGCTTGTCGGTGAGCAGCTGGCCATGTCAACGGCTGACTCCACCGAGCAGTCCACGCACAGGTTCTGACCACTGAAGAAAGCGCAGCCAGGACCGGGAGACTCTCCACCTGGATCTGGTTGTCCCCGACACTCTTGGGATGAGAGGCAGCTGCAGGTGACCTTAGCCCGGTGTGCTTGGACCCTTTTGCAACTCATGGAGCCTATGGTATCCCACCCCGTTTGGATGTCTCTGGAGGTCTCTGGGAGTGGGCTCATGCCACTGGAAAGTATTTGCTGCCCTGCATCAGGACCTAGGCAGTGGGGAAGGGTGAAAGCAGTGCTCACTGAAGAAAACTGGCTAGGCTCTAAGGCAAAACCAGAAGTGCCCCCTGTATCCAAAGGGAAGGCACCCACCCTAAGGGCAGATGGGCTTCCCGCAAATCTTGTATTTTCACATATATTTCACAACATCTATGTCACCAACCTGAAATTCAAACAGTGACTTAGGGTGCATTCCACTGCTGAAAACACCTGGTCTCAACGAAACTTCACGGTGGAAAATAATCAGTCATTCAATTTTGTTAATTTAATTTTTTTCTGTTTCACATCTTTTTAAGTAATTATTTTTTAAATGTATCCTTTTTTGTTTTATTTTTCTACTTTAATTGAATTCAATTTATAACGTATTTCATTTCCTTTTTATCTACTATTTTGGGAGCCTTATTCAGTTTTATTTACTAAATTTTATTCTATTTTATCTTGTTTATTTCATCTTATGCGTTTTTATTAATTCTGCTTATTCTATTTTTGTTTTATTATATGTACTGTAATTGTATTGTTTTGATTTCATTGTATACAGCTTACAATATTTTTCTTGTATTTATTTTATTCATACTATTTAGTTTTGTTCCTTGTATTTTTATTTTTTCTATTTTGCATATTTTTAGTTTCTAGTTTGACAATTATTCTCTTTTCTTCAAGGACCCTGGGCAAACTGCTGTCCCTTGTGTCAGCAGTGAGACTTTCTGACCTGTCAGCCTTTGCTAGAATTCCCTTCGGGCCAGCTGTCCAGCCTCCTTCTGTAGACTGTGCTGTCTGCTGTGGCCTCTGCCCGGATGACCCTGTGCACAATGGGACAAAACACCCCTCAGTCCTGTGCCGTCCTGTACGATGGACCACTGTGACGTCTAGGGTTTCCACTGGTGCCGATTTTCTGAGGTTGACAGCCAGGGCCTTCTTCCTAGTTCCTCTGAGTCTGGAAGCTCCACGGAAGTGTGTCCAGCGTCCCAGCCACACACAGCCATCACTAATGGACAGGTGGTGGCCGCAGGTGAGGTGCGTGTACCGGGGCACAAACCCAGGCCTCCTGTGGGAAAAGCCACCACTGCCCTGTGGGCAAGGCAAATTGAAGTGGTTAAAATGAACCTAAGGGATTTCTGCCAGAGGGCTGGCCCAGTTCTCGATTTTTCCGCCCTCGGGAGCCCCTTGGTTTGTGGGTGACTGTCACGGGTCCCCCATGGTCTCTGTGCCGGCCACTCCTCCACGTGGTAGCCTCATCAGTGTGATGGTGTCAGGTGCCATCGGGACGGTTCCAGCTCACAGTGACCCTGTATACAGACCCCTTTCCATCCCGCACCCACCCTCACAATCTTGGTTACGCCACAGCCCACCGGTGCAGCCACGTCGGCCCACTGTGACGCCCGGCTTCCTGGATTATTTGCTTGGCATGCAGACTTACCAAGTACAGGGAAAGGAAACAACCCAACGCACACCTATCCTGCCTTTCAGCCATGCAGCGTCCCCCACTCAGGACCCGTGAGTGCCTCAGCTGTGTACGGCTTCCGTGGGAGCACAGCTGAGAGCCCTGGAAGTCCCTCCTCGACAGTGTTACCCTGAGTTAGTGACCCACTTGTGTGCTTCCTCAGTTAGGGGCGAGCACGGGCTTCGCAGGGACATCCCCACTCCTCCTTAGCTGCTCGATGTTCAAGATCAAGTTTCAGAGTCTCTTCTGAGATCCAATTTGGCGTTTTCTTTCTTCCTGTCTTTTTAATGACCTCTTGCTGTCTTCATGGATGATGTCTTTGATGTCATTCCACAATTTGGTCTTCGGTCACTAGTGATCAACACATCAAATCTGTTCTTGAGATGATCTTTAAACTCAGGAGGGATCCACTCAAGGTCGTACTTGGGCTCTCATGGGCTTGTTCTAATTGTCTTCACTTTCAGTTTGAATTTGCATATGAGGAATTGATGATCTGCACCACAGTAAGCACCTGGTTTTGTTCAGACTGCTAATGTGGAGTTTTTCCATTGTCTTTTTCCACAGATGCAGTCAGTTTGGTTCCTTTGTATGCCGTCTGGTGCGGTCCATGTGGACAGCTGCCATTTGTGTTGGTTAAAAAAGGTACTTGCAATGAAGTCATTAGTCTTGCAAGATTCCATCATGCGATCTCCGGCAGTATTTCTGTCACCAAGGCCGTATTTTCCAACTACCGATCCTTCTTTGTTTCCAACTTTTGCATTCCAGTCACCAGTAATTATCAATGTGTCCTGATTGCTTGTTCAATCAGTTTCAGACTGCAGAAGCTGGTAAAAATCTTCAGTGTCTTCATCTTTGGCCTTAGTGGTTGGTGCATAAATTTGAATAATAGTTGTATTTAACTGGCTGTCCTTGTAGGCATATGGATATTATCCTATCACCGATAGCATTGCACTTCAGGACAGAGCTTGAAATGGCCTTTTCAGCGATGAACACACTGTTCCTCTGAGTTTTCGTTCTCAGCATAGTAGACTACATGATTGTCAGATTCAAAATGGTCAAAACCAGTCCATTTCAGCTCACTAATGCCTAAGATATCAATATTTATGCATTCCAGTTCATTTCTGATGATTACTGATTTTCCTAGATTCATACTTCATACATTCCACATCCTGATTATTAATGGGTGTTTGCAGCTGTTTCTTCTCATTTTGAGTCATGCCACATCAGAGAACAAAGATCTCGAAGGACTTACTCCATCCACATCATTAAAGGCTGCCTCCTCTTCCCCAGTTGCCTTCCGAGTGCCTTCCAGCCATATCTGACAATGTCCGGCTGCTCTTCATAACGTTTTCCCTGCCTGATTCTTTTCAGGAGTAGGCTGCCAGGTCCTTCTTCCTAGTCTGTCTCAGTCTGGAAGCTCAGCTGGATCCTGTCCTCCACGGGTGACCCTGCTGATACCTAAACACCAGTGGTGTGGCTTCCAGTGTCACAGCAACATGCGAGCCTCCAGCGACAGACAAGCAGGGCTGCTCCCGCCGTCTGTGCCCTCTTTACCTGGTGCTGTTTCCCTCCTTACTGCTGTTACCTGATTCTGGCTTACTTCTTGCAAAACAGACTTGTTTGGTCTTCTGGCAGTCGAGTACATTGAATATTCCTCCCCAACATCACAATTCAAAGGCATCGATTCTTCTACAGTCTTCTTTTATCTGTTGCCCAGTTTTTGCACGCATGTGAGGCAACTGAAAATATCATGGCTTGAGTCACGTGCACCTTAGTCCCGAAAATGACGTCTTCACCTTATAGTCCTGCCCAGTGCGGACGGATTGGATCTCCCGACTGCTGCTCCCATGGGTGTTGATGGTGGATCTAAGTAAAATGCAATCCATGACAACTTCAGTGTGGATTCTGTTTATCGTGATGTTGCTTACTGGCCCAGCTGTGAGGGTTTTTGTTTCCTTAGTGTTGAGTCATAACCCATCCCGAAGGCTGGCCTCTTGGATCTTCATCAGAAATGCTTCGAGTTGTCTTCACTTTCAGCAATCAAGGTTGTGTCATGTGCACAGTGCACATTGTTAATGAGTCTTCCTCCAGTTCTTCCGCCGCTCCTCTGTCAGCTCATCCTACTGTGCGGGGCATTGTCACTGGAGAAAACCCAGTCGCAGACTCACAGCTCCTGTCACTACTAAACCCATAAGCAGAGAGAGGGATTGAATCTTATAAGAGTCTTATATTCAGGGTGTCAGCAATCTGGGGAGATGGGAGGTTAGTACCCTAAAAACTGTCTTAACAGCTCAGCTCAGCCTTACAGGAGAGTTTAGAGAAAAGATGGGGAGATAGGTCCCAGGCGTGAGGGCATGAACTGTCACTCTCCAGGGACAGAGTGTCAGCCGCGATGCCAGTCGGGGCGGTGGCTATCAATTGACATCACCTCATCTGGTCATCAATCAAGAACAGCTGTAGAGCCTGGAAAAACAATCCCCAAATCCTTATGAGTACCAGTCAGAAGCAGGGTGAGCAACTACTGTTCTTTTCTGGAGCTGTTAACCCTTTTGGAAGACCTCTGGTATAGGGGTTAAGTGATATGCCTGCTTACCGAAAGGTCAGCCGTTCAAATCCTCCAGGCGCTCCCTGGAAACTCTATGAGGCAGTTCTACTCTGACCTCTAGGGTCGCTGTGAGTCGGACCCGACTCAGCAGCGCTGCGTTTGGTTTTAGTTTATTAACGCTGGCAGCGTGCACGCTCCTGGGATGCTGGAAGCTTTGCCTCCGGTGTTTCAAACACCAGCAGGGTCACCCAGGGAGGACAGCCGTCAGCGGAGCTTCTACATTCAGACAGACGAGGAAGAGGAACCCAGTGGCCAGCCTCCGAAAATCCTGGCCTTTGAACACTTCGTGAAAACCGGAGGAGCATCGCCCATAAAGATGACGGGCTTGGAAACCCTACAAGGCAGCCCTGCTCTGTTCTACAGCCTGGCTCTGGGTCACGGTTGGATCGATGGCAGGCTTGGCATTCTCTTGGTGGCTGTGGCACTAGTGCGTACTTTGAAGAGTTCTTTAATGTCACAAATGGTTCGTCTGATCAGCTACTAACCAGCAGGTACCTCTAAAGGAAGACCTGACCAATGTCACAGAACAGTTTGTGTATGAGCTGCTTCATGAGAAACGAGTTTGCTGTGTAAACGTCCGCCTAACGCGTTGTCATGGATTGAGTTCTGGCACTCTCAAAACGCAAGCAACAGCCTGGCTGGGCTGTGACCTCCAGTGTTGTGGGGCTGGCCTCCGTTTTATGAGTTCCCAGTGTTGTAAATCCCAATCTCTGCCCCTGGTTCATAGGGCAGGGTCGGTTTATGTTAAAGAGGATTGGGTGGCACTCAAACACTCTTCGTAAGAAGGCCTCCCTGTGCCAGTGTAAAGGGAGTTTCCCTGGAGTGCGGCTTGTGCCTCCTTTCACCCTACAGGAAATAAAAGGAGAGGGAAGGAAGCAGAGCGTTGGGGACCATACACCACTAAGAAAGCAGCGCTGGGAGCAGAGCGCGTCCTTTGGACCTGAGGTTGCTGCGCTGAGATTGCTCCCAGGCCCAGGAAAGACTGATGCATCCCAAGGCCTTCCTGCAGAGCCAGCAGAGAGAGAGAGCCTTCCCTGGAGCTGATGCCCTGAATTTGAACTTGCAGCCTACAGGACTGTGAAGAAACAAATTTCTCTTTGTTGAAGCCATCTGCTTGTGGTATTTCTGTTACAGCAGCAGTAGATGACTTAAAAAACAAAACCAAAACAAACACTGCCATCAAGTCAGGTCCAACCCACAGCGATCCTAGACGTCAGAGTAGAACTGCCCCATAGCGTTTCCAAGGAGTGCCTGGTGGATTTCAACTGCTGACATTTTGGTTTGCAGACATAGCCCTGAACCCACTACGCCACCAGGGTTTCCAGACAACTGAGACAAAGAATTAAAAAAGGTCCCAGCTGTCTGCTTGTCAAAACACAGCCACTGCCAGCCCTCTGAGGTGCAGCTGTGCGGTGACACTCAGAGTCGTCACAGCAGTCGGGGTTGGCCTGGCGGCAGCAGGTCTATGATCTTCTGAAACAGGATGGAAGCGGAGCACCCCACCTCCGTCCACGGACCAGCTGTGGCTCTCCCCCGCAAGGACCCACCTCTCTCCTTGATTTATTAGCATTATCAAGTAGCTGGTTTTCATACATGATGCGAATATTTATGCTACAGATTTCATTTCACTTTTATTTTATCTTATTAATTTATCCTATTTTACGTATTTTGTATGTCAGCTTGTCAGACATGCCGCTGTGATACTGGAAGCTTCGTCATCTGTATTTCCAATACCAGAGGGGTCCCCCATGGGGGACAGCTGTTGGTGGAGCTTCTGGACGAAGGCAGACTAGGAGGAAGGAGCCAGAAGACTGCTTCTGGATAGGCTTAGTCAGGGAAACCCTTACAAAGCGCAGCGGAACACGGTCAGATGCACTGCCGGGAAACGAGCCCCCGGCTTGGAAGGCACTTGGAAGACAACTGGGGAAGAGCTGCCTCCTCAAAGCAGAGGCGACCTTAAGGACGTGGATGGAGTGAGGCCTTCGGGATCTTTGTTCTCTGATGTGGCACGGCTGAAAAGGAGAACAAACAGCGGCCAACGTCCACTAATAATCAGGACGTGGAATGTAAAAAGCATGAAACTAGGAAAATCTGCGATCATCCAACATGAAATGGAATGCACAAACGTTGGTATCTAGACATCAGTGAGCCGAAATGGACTGGTTTTGACCCTTTTGAATCTGACAATCATACAGTCCGCTTTGCTGGGAATGAAAACTTGAAGAGGAATGGTGTCAGATTCATTGTCAAGAAGACACGTCAAGACCTGTCCTGAAGTACAGTGCTGTCTGCGATTGGACAGGAAGGCCAGTTAGTACAAAAGGGTTAGGTGGGGATCACGGTCTCATGGACATCTGGGTCAGCAGGCAGGAGGGTTCACAGAGAAAACTCCACATTCCACGCTGGTGACTGGCAGCTGGGATCTTCAAAGCTTGTGAATGGCCATCGAGGGCACATCTATTGCTCCTAGCCCATCTGTAACAAGGGAGAACAGAGAAAAACCACGGACACAGGGAAACAGGAGCCCGAAGGCCTACAGGGCCCTGTGAACCATGGCACCCATCTGCCTGGGCCCAGAGGCACTCGATGGTGCCTGGCTGTGCCCACTGACAGCTCTGTCAGGGACCACAGCAGGGGAGTCCTGGGCAGTGCGGGAGAAAAATGTAGAACACAGTTCAAATCCACAGAAAAAGGCCCCGCTGAACTGTTGTGACAGAGGCTGGAGGTGCCTGCGTGAGACTGGAGGTCACCCCAGCCCGGCTAGCTCAAAACTGAAGCCGTTCCTGGAGCCTGCTTTCCCAGAGAAGGGTTAGACAGGACGGTAAAACCCACAAGGACGTGTGACAAGAACTGGCTTCCCACTTTACGTGTACGAGGCCAGACAGGCAACCTGTGCCCCAAAGCCAGGGCAAGAGGGGACAGGAACACGGCATGAAGGGACATGGGGAACCCAGGGTGGACGGGGACGCGGGCTGACACGCTGCAGGGATGACCGCTGACGCCACAGCACAGTAGTGTGGGTGTGAGACTTTGAAGGACACACTGACGTTGTCTGTAAATTTTTGCCTAAAGCACAATCAAAATTTTAAAAAAGGGGAGCAGTGAGACCCCATCCTAAGCTGGGGTGACCTTGTTTAACTGATCCCCCAGGAGAGACTCTGTGTCCGGCAGGTCACAGCCACGGGTACGGGCATTCAGACTTCAGTGTATCTCTCTGGAGACACAATGCAGTGCAAAACTTGTGGGTCTGTGAACAATCATCGGAGCGTGTCTCCTGATGGCGGGAAGACAGCGGTTGCCCTCAAGTCAATTTCAATTCCTGGCAGCCCTAGCTGCACAAGGTTAAGACTGTTTTCAGGGGCTGATACCTCAGAAGCAGATAGCCAGGCCTCTCTTCCAAGGTACCTCTGGCTGGACTCCAACCCTCAGCCTTTGGGTCATCAGCCGAGTGGGTCACCGCTGGCACTGCCCAGGGACCCCTGGATTGCAGAAGGTACCTTCTGTTCAGTCTCCCCTGGGTGGGACTCTGAGGGAGCCAACACAGAGTCCTCAGCGGTGGTGAGAGAATGTGCCACAGGACTCGTCCCCGGGAGCCCTGTGTTCTGTCTACCAGTGATACACACGCCTGCCCCGACTCACCACCAACTTCTCATGGCCGTAGGAACACTGCCTCTGTGGTCAGTTGTCCCCCACGTCTCTGCTGAAGTTCAGGGGCAAAGGCCCCGCGGCCAGCGGGGAGTCTGAGCACGCCTTCCCTGTTGCCCCATTTACTTGGACACGTGCAGTGTGTCCCAGTGCAGAGTGGCTGTGTCCTCCTGGGCTGTCACCACCATGGGGGGGGCTGTCCCAGGGCTCTCTTGCTGGGTGGCTGCTGGCCATGCTGTCCAGGAAACATCCCCACCAGGTGAATCCTCACCCACAGGACAGCACGTGTAAGTTCAGGCCGATCCCCCCAGGAGTCCGAGTGGAGGTGCTCCTGGGTTTTCACTCCCCGTGGTGGATGCTGCAGCGGTGGCCGTGGCCCTCGCCCGGTGTCCACCGCCACCTCCGTGTCCTCTGGCCTGACCAGCAGACCTGCTGTGGCCGCTGTAGCTCCTGTTTCTTCACCAGGACAGAGGAGTCCACGCGGTGGGGGTTCGGGGGTCTCACTGCAAACGTAGCTCTGCACCCAGAAGTGCCCTAGAAGAAGGGCCTAGTGACCCACCACCTCCAGGGTCAGCTGACCACCCGGGGCCCCAGTGCTGCTCCGACACACGGGGGTCACCGGCTGGATGACAGCGGGTTGTTTTTTATTTATTTTTATGTAGGACAGACTCAGCCACTGTCTTCCTTTATGGACCTCTCGTTTTTTTCTTATGGACACGTTGCTCTCTCTCCTGGATTTATTAGCCAAGGGCATTAGACCTTTAGTAGATGTCTGCAAGAATTCTATCTTGTTTTATTTATTTTAATTAAATTTGCTTATTCTATATTAGTTATTCTCTACTATTTTATTTACATTAATTTCTTGTTCTGTTTCCTGTTGTTGGTTTTACTTTATATTAATTCACATTTACTTATTTCACTCTAATTATTCAATCTATTCTATTTTTACTTTATTTCGGTTGATCTATTTTATTCAGTTTACTCTGTTTATTCCAGTTAATTTATCTTAATTTAATTTTAGTTTATTGTGCTTAGTCTATTTTGGCTAATGTAGTTTTTATTCTGTTCTATTTTTATTCTAATTTTTTATTTATCCTATTTTATTGTACTTCATTTTTATTTATTTACTGTACTTATTTTGCTTTATTTTATTCCATATTTAACAGATTTTATTTTGTTTTATTTAACCTACTTATTCTAGCTCAGCTAATTTGTTTTATATTCTATTTTGTTTTAACTCTTACAGTGCCTTTCATTTTATTCTGTTGCACTATACTTACTGTATTTGGGTTGACTTACCTTGTGTCACTTTATTAATCCTATTCTACATTTAAATTCTATTTTATGTTACTCTATTTCTTAAAAATTTAATGTCTTCAAATTTTAATTATTCTATTCTACTTATTTCAGTATTTCAATTTAATCTTCATTTATTCCATTCAAATCTCATTTTACTGCTACTGTGTTCAGTTTCTTTACTTACAGTTACCTCCATGTGGGAACTCTGGTGCCGCTGCGGCTGAGAGCTCACTGCTCACCCAAAGGCGGGCAGTTCAAACCCCCGGCTCCTCACTGGAAGCCCTGTGCTGCGGTTCCGCTCAGTCCTGTGGGGCCACTGTGAGTTGGAGTTGACTCAATGGCCGTGGGTTTTTACCTTAATTTAGTGTCGTCTGTGTGTTGAATCTCCTCCTTTTCTTTTTAAAGCTTATTTCCTTTGTGTTTTGAACTGGCGAATGCTCTCTTTCCCTCTTCTCTCTAGGGCCCTGGCTGACAGCCACTTGTAGTGTGGACAGTCAGAAACTCGCGTCACCCAGTCTCTGACAAAGTCAGCTTCTGCAGGAGGCCCCTTCCCTCGTCTCAGGTCCCGGGGAAGGAGCAGGCTCCGCTCTGGATGTCCCCTTTTCTCCGGCAGTGACTCCCTGATGGGTCTGGAGCACTGGCCAAGGTCCTGAGTCCCCAGGTTCCCTTGGCCAGGACCCCCCCTGAGGCTGCCCGGCGGCAGGGAAAGAGGGCGGCACAGGCAGTGAGCCCTCCAGGCTCAAGGGAAGCACGCAGGGAGCCCCATGTTAGCAAGAGCTGGGGGAGGAGCAGCAGGCCACAGGCCAGCCCACAGGGCTCTGCCCTCTAGAGCAGGGGTGCGGCATCGCCCCCGCGGAGTCCGGCCCCTTGCCCCTCCTCCCTCACCCCTTCTGCTGCCCTTCTCAGTTGGGAGCCAACACTCCAGGTCCCCCTGGCAGAGAACAGCTGTAAATCCCATCTGAGCAGCAAGAAACACACCACTGCTACCTGAAAACAGCTCCCTGCATTTCCTGGGGGCCCCAAAAGAGACCCCCCAAATGTGAGCTCACAGTTCCAGCCACTTCAAGAGTGGGCCCCCAAGAAATGTCTTGCAGCTGCTGTAGCCAAGCTCACACCTGGGGGTGGCCTGTTACAATACAAACGTGGGTGTTGTCTCATGGTGTCAGAGGCCCATAGTCCAAATTCAGGGTGTCAGCAGGGCCACGATCCCTCTGACGCCTTTGGAAAGGTGATTCTACCTTGTCTCTTCCAGCTTCTGGTGGCTCTGGGCATGTCCTGGCACGTGGCTGCGTCTTCCCATGGCCGTCTTCCCACATCTCTTCCTCTCTGTCTCTCAGATCGGCCCCACTTCAGGGTGCCACAGCCACCACTCACTGCTGTCAAGTCAATTCCAATCCATAGTGCCTCTGGGGGCCCCTGGTGGCGCAGCAGTTAAGAGCTTGTCTGCTCACTCACAACTGCTTGTTGGGAACCCAATGGGCAGGTCTATTCTGTCTTGTTGGGAACCCAATGGGCAGGTCTCTTCTGTCTCGTAGTGTCACTCTGAGTCAGAACCGACTGGATGGCAATGAGTTTCTTTTCATCTTTAAGAAGCAGGCAAGGGGCGGAGGTCCAGGGGCCATGCCCTCGGAGGACATCAAGGCCAGCTGGCATAACTAGCGAATTGCTAAGCGAGTCTTCTGCACCTCATACTGGTGAGTGGTGTCTGGGGTCTTAAAAGCTAGCAAGCTGCCATCTGAGGCACATCAAATAGTCCCAACTCAGCAGGAACAGACAATCACCAAGGACCAAAATGACAAGGGGGAAAGAGAACCCAGGAGACAGAGAGACCCACGTGAGTGGTTGACTACATCAACCTGTGACCTGGCCACCACCAGTGATAACCGTGATGGGGCTCACAAAGTTGAGTCTCACTGGCAACACGAGAATAAAAAGGGGTGCACCCTGAAAACTCCACTAAAAGACCACAATGGATGGTCCGGGGTCTCAGGGTTCCCCTGGGAGTATGGCCCCTGGCCCTGATGCTGCCCCTGTCCATAAATCATTACTGAGGTCAACTCTTTGGACAGGAATGGATTGGACTCGGTGACACAAGACTATCATGTGTGCACTTTATGGTTTCTGCATCTATAGGATGCCAACCTACTGGCCTCTTACTGGAAGGGGGGTAAGGGTGGAGAGGAGGGGACAGGAGATTGAGAGGAAGATGACACGTAGAGGACAGGAGGAGTGTGCTGTCACCGGGCAGGGAGAGCAGTGGGAGCTGCACATAGGTGGGCATGCGAGTTTATATTGGAGTGTACACTCCCACCCAATCACAATAAGTAAAAATAAAAATGAATAAATAAAAATAAGCAGGCAGACACATCTTTTGAGAAGCGGCTGGTGGGTTTAGAACTGCCTGCCCTCTAGTTAGCAGACAGCGCTTTAACCACTGAGCAACCAGGCAGTATGACCTCATAACCAATTACACCCTCAAAGACCCTACTTCCAGTCAAGGGCATCTTCCCAGATAGGGGGTTAAGGCCCTAGCCTGTGTTTTGAGGGGAGACAGTTCAGTCCACAAGCCTGGATGAGGGTCCCAATATGGGAAGCCAAGAGCACCAGGGTCCAGGACCTCCCCCCGCTCTGCAGCCCACCTCTTGTGCCAGAGATGAGGAAACTGAGGCTCAGATCAAGACCCTGGTTGACTGAACGCCCCTGCCCTGCTTTTTCGCCCCTTTCTAAGGAAATGATGCAGAGGACTCTGGCCGCCTCCCAGGAGAGACAGGAAGCTTATTTCCAACCCCAATTCACCTGTCGGTAGGACCAGCAGGCAGGCACTGCACAGGGGGCTCCCATCAGCTCTTCTTTAATGGGATCTCAGGACTGACTGTCTGTTCCAGATGGACTCAATCCTGCCGTCTCATGGCACAGGCTGCCCTCGCTCCCCACGGCACTTTGGAAGGCTGCCCGTGACTTGGGCCACTGCCTGCCACTGGCTGTCCCCTGGCTTCCGGCCCTTCTGCCAAGACAAACAAGGCTGCAATGAGCATTCTTAATGAGTGCTCCACAAAGCTTCCCAGGGGGCCCCACGGGCCATCTTCTAGTGGTGGCTTTATGTGGTTGTTGTCACTGAGTGACCCTGTGTGACAGGAGAACGCCCCCATAGTGTTCCCAGGGATGACATCTTCACGGGACCAGATGCAGAGCAGCCAACGGGCTTGAACCACCTGCCTTTAAGTTAGCAGCCGAGCGCTCTAACCAGTGTGATGTCGGCGTCAACTCAATGGCAGTGGGTGTCACCTTTAGGGCCAAGGGCTACGTAAGCACCGTCCCATCACCACAGAGATGACAGGGTCCTGCACATGGATAGCTGTGACAGAGTCCCGCCTGCGGTCCCCAGGGATGGTACTGATCCCCTTCTGAGGAGGCCCAGTGCTGCAGTGGGTAAGCGCTCTGCTGCTCACAAAGAGTTTGGTGGTTCAAACCCCCCAGCTGCTCTGTGGAGGAAGATGCGGCCGCCAGCATCCACCCCGATGGTGGCCTGGAAACCCGACGGGGCAGCCCTGCTCTGTCCTGTGGGGCAGACTCTGCAGCGGTGGGGTTTATGCCTTCCTCCAGGCCCCACCCCTTGAGACAGGGACCTGTCACTTGCTCCTAGCCAACGAAACACGCAAAGGTAGCGAGAAGCCCCCACGTTCCCCACCTCCCCAGCCCATCGGCCACTCTGTCACAGTGTGGTGGCTCAGGCATCACTGGAAGCTATGCCACTGGTATGTCAAAGACCAGCAGGGTCACCCAAGGTTGACAGGTTTCAGCAAGACTTCCACACTGAGACACACTAGGAAGACCTGGTGATTGCCTTCCCAAGGTCAGCCCATGAAAACCCTCCGCAGTACGGAATACTGCAACCTCCAACTCCTTTACTGGGGGGGCGGGGGCTGCCATCTTTCCTCCACGCACACAGCAGGCATCACCCATCAACCCAGCGGCACTGGGAGGAGGCCTGTCCCCCAGGTCAGGACGCCAACTTCATCCTTTGATGGAGAAGCAGGCTGAGAGCCAGAGACCTGCTCGAGTTCAGCTCCAAGGACACAGACCCTCCGCCCTCCTCCTCCACTCCTAGGAGTTTCATTTCCTAGGAATTACTTTCACCCTACTTGTTCCTGGAGTAAATTCAGGAAGCAAGAGGGGTCACGCACTTCTCTCATCCTAGACACGAGTCACTTGACCCCTAGGCTTGCTCCTGACCAGGAGACGATGATCAACGCCCCTTGGTGGGCCAGGGCAGGCACCACGCCTGGCAGGCAGGAGGGTCGTGGCAGGCACTGAGGCTGGAGGGCTAGCAGGCAGGCAGGTGGGCCGTGGTGGGTGCCAAGGCTGGCAGGCGGGCAGACAGGTGGGCCATGGTGGGCACAGAGCCTGGCGGGCAGGTGGAAAAGCCCTTTCTAACTGGAGTCATCCTCCAGGCTGCAGCCTCTTGGGCCTGAGTTTGGCCCGGCTCACCCCCAGCTGTCCCCTGGCCTCAGCTTCCCCTCCCTGGCTCCAGGCTCTCCAAACACGAGCAGTGACTTGTCACATCCAGTTGCTGGCCGTGGACTGCCCTGCCTGATGGTGGAGGCGTCTCCTCCGGTGTAGACCCCAGCAGAACACTGATTGGGACGGCAGCAGCGCCAGCCAGCTCGAGGTGGCTGTGTCTGAGGCTTGAATCCAGGGGATAGTGGCAGGCAAGTCACTTCTCTAAACCTCTCAAAAATGGGAAATTCACAAGTCATGGTCCCTTCCTGTGGGAGAGAGGCTGGAGTATGCTAAGTCAATTCAACTCGATTGAACATCTCCACTGAGCACTCAGTCTTGTACCTGGGCTGGCACCGGAGACTCTCCTTAAGGGCTCTCCAGAACCAAAGCCAAACCCACAGCCATCGAGGCAGACCCCCAGCATCCCTACAGGACACAGTAGAACTGCCCCACAGGGTTTCCCAGCAGCACCTGGAGGGTGTGAACTGCCAGCCTTGTGGTTTGCAGAGGTAGTGCTTAGCCACTGCACACCCGGGGTTTCCGCTGTCTGTCTAGCACTGTTACAGCAGAAACGCCACAGGTGATGGGTCTGACAGACACAAGTGCACTCTCAGGCTAGCAGGCTACAAGTTGAGGGGGTCAGCTCCAGCGAAAGGCTTTCTCTGTCGTCTCTAGAAGGTCTTTGTTATCGACCTTCCCTTAGACTAAGAGCTTCTCAAGTGCAGGGAGCCCTGGTCCAAAGGATATATTCAGCTTCTGGTGCTACTTTCTTGATGGCATGAGGTCCCCATGTCTCTGCTTGTTTTTTCTTTTATATCTTGAAAGAGACTGGTTCACAAAGACCGAAAAGGATTTTAAGACATAAAATGATACTGGTGAAAAGTGTGCATCTTGGCTTAAGTACAAGCTTCCTGAACTCATCCAAGAAAAAGTGCTGCCTACCTCCCCACCATCACTACAGTCACTTTCAAAGGACTTCCCTTGGGAAGCTATGCACTGATGCCAGCACCTAGTCCACCTTTCAAAGCAACTTTGGGACTTTTTCTGGAATGGCCATCAGAGCTGTTGTTGCATGAGGTCAGACAATTAAGTTTGTGAACTCATCCTAGAAAAAGTGCTCCCCAAGGGGAAGGCTTCAAAGGTGACCGTAGTGACAGTCAGCAATGAGGTATGCAGCACTGCTTCTAGGGTGAGTCCATGAACTTCATTGTCCGACCTCATACACACAGGGGCCTCACTGGGCAGCTCCTGTGTAGAGGTGAGATGGGGAGAAAGAAGGGGACAGGAGCTGGTTGGACAGACACTGGAAATTCAGGGCAAAAGGGCACAGTGTGCTGTCACGGTGTGAGGAGAGTAGCTGGTCACACAACAAAGCGTGTCAGTTTTTGTACGAGACGCTGACTCAAATTATAAACTTTCACTTAAAACACAATAAAGGAAATAAGAGATTGGTTTAAGACACAGCCAAGTTCTGCAGACTGACTCCTGCCTCAGCTCCGCTGCTGTCCCATCTCATTGACTTCTCGGCGGCAGCGGCGGGATTTATAACACACAAGAAAATTACATCAGGTGCCCGAAGAGCAGACAATCACACAGTACAGGGAATTAGGTGACAATCCAACCCATGACACTGGGGCTGAGTCAACTTGACAGCGGCAGGTTTGGCTTCTGATCTGAGGTCCCCCTTCACTTTGCTGGGGTGGCACAGCAGCGAGGAGACCAGGGCATCGTTTCCACAATGTTCACCGTATTTTACTGAACGCATCACGGACACCAAAAGGACCTCCAGATCTGTCCGGGAGGGGGATAGCCAGGGTCCCCCTTACAAGCAAAGGCGGCGAGACTACATCTCACAAGAGTTCGGACCCATTATCTGGAGAGACCCTGGAGGACACCGTTCTTAGTAAAACAGACGATCAGCCAGAAAGAAGAGGGACCTCCCTGAGATGGCCCGGCCCCGGGGCTGCAGGACGGGCTCAGGCGTCACTGCAGTCGTGGGCACAGCCAGGACAGGGCAGTGCTTTGTTCTGTCGCACACCAGGTCACTGTGAGTGGGCATCAACTCGATGTCCACTAACAATTATTTTACTGACAGCTCCCAAGGGGCTGTTTCCTACGCTCACCTTTCTCAGTTTCCCCACAACGAGAGCCCAAAGAAAGGAAAGAACACCTAGTCCACATTCCAACTGGCTTACACATAAACAAGGAACCACTGATGACCATCTGAGTTTTCAAAGACCCCAAGTGCCGAGAGAGAGAAAGAGATGGTGCCCTGAGGCAGAAGGTTCCACGACGGTAAGTTTTCATTCCACCATTCATGAATCCCAACAATATACTCATGGGGGCTCTTCTTCTCCCCAGGTTACAGATGAAGAGGACCAGATGGAGCCAGCACCCCATCCCAGTCACACAGCACCCAGCCGGCATCTCCCTTGGAGGTGCTGGATGGGTTCAAATCACTGATCCTTCTGTTTGCTGCTCAGCACGTCACCACTGTGCCACCAGGGCTCATTTTCAGGGGCTTAGTTTGCCCCCAAAACATGTCAGTCTTCACATTCCAGTTTAATTCCCCTCTGCTGCTCCCGCCCCCTTTTTTTGGCAGTCCTAACCAAGGACAGTACTCAAAACCAAATCCAACCCACCCACCGCCATCAAGCTGATTCCAACTCACAGTGACCCTAAAGGACACAGCACAGCAGCATCAGAAGGGGACACCAGGGTATCTTCCTGTCTGTCTTCTCCCAGGGAAACCCGGGGGGGCAGAGGGGTTAAGAGCCATGGCTGCGAGTCGAAAGGTTGGCAGCTCCAACCCTAGGTCTCAGGGGTCACCCTTCCCTGACTAGCCAGCTGGAGACAAACCACAGCGACCGTGGCATGACGTCATCTAAATCCTTTTATCCATCATCGTGTTCCCCTAGGCCTCCCGGACGGAGGACTCCCTGGAAAGCGGTGGCGGCAGGCCCTCGGGGCAGGCGCTTCATAAATATCTGGGCTCAGGTGTCTCCTCCAGCTTTGAAGACAGGAAGGCCGGGAGCATTTCCCCGGTTGTCCTCCTCCTGGGCCCTGTCCCGGTACCACAGATCCCTACAGGTGGGACCCTGACCAGTCACCCCCTCTGCAGGCTCCTCCTCACTCATGGAGGGCGTCTGACCTGACAACACCTGAACCAGCACTCTGAAAAGCACATTCACGGAGTGTCCACTGCGTGCCAGCCCCTGCAGCTGGCATGGAGACCCAGCAGACCGCTGACCAGCTGGTGTGGGTACCTTGGGCAGGGCATCGCCAGCGTGGCAGCCCTTAGGGGTCAATGTCATTCTTGTGCCGGGACCCTGTCCTTGCCTCTGCGTAGGTCATGATTCCGACAAGCCCATGAGTACCATATTCTAGAATCACCTCCCCCTCCAGGGCACGAAACCCAAAAACCAGCTGCAGTGCAGTTGACCGCAACTCCTAGGGAACCCCACGTGTGCAGAGTAGAACTGTGCTCCCCAGGGTTTTCAGTGGCTGAATTTTTTTTTTCTTCCAAAAGCAGATCACCAGGCCTTTGTTCTCAGGCGCCTCTTGTCAGGCCTGAACTTCCATCCCCGCAGTGAGCAGCATGTACGCACGGTCTGCGCAATCTCAAACCCCTAAACCCGTGACTGTCGAGTCCATCCTGACTCACGGCGATTCCGCGTGTGCAGAATAGCGCCCCAAGGTTTTCAATTAAGGAGGCCGGTTACAGATGGTGAAGCACCGGCCGCTAACGGAACGGCTGGCCGTTGGAAGCCACCACACAGCTCCACAGGATAAAGACCTAGGGATGCGCTCCCACAGACTGCAGCCTAGAAACCCCCTTGGAGCAGATCTACCCTGTCCCAGGGGCGCTATGAGCAGGAATCGACTCTACGGCACTCAGTAGCGCTCAACAACAACGGGGTTCTCCGGGGCTGATTTCCACACGGAGATCGCCAGGTCTTTCTTCCGAGGCCCTTCCGGGTGAGCTCAAACCTTCAATCTTCCGGGTGGCAGCCTGGCCGTGACACTCTGGTGAAAGATTTCTCTTTGGGTTAAACCACATCACGGCACTGGGCACCTCGTTCTGGGCCTGCCGGAAATCTATCGGCCGCAACGAGAACCGGTGCCCCACCGCCGCCCACTCGAGGTCCCCAGCCTCCCTCGGGCGCCCACGGGGCCGCCCCACGCACGACCACGCCCCGTGGTGACGTCATATGGCGAGACCGTGACGCCACAAAGCGGCGGCTGGGAGGGGCACAAGGGCGACAGCCACGCGTCGCTATAGCAACGGATAGGCGGGGCCAGGTGGGCCCCGGAAGCCCCGCCCCTCGAGGCTGCGAGCTGTTAGCCAACTTCCGCGGGGCGCGCGCCTCCTGGGGCCCCGCGGGCAGGGGCCCTGGGGCCCTGTGGCGGCCGTAAAGTGCGGCAGCTGTCGCGCAGCACCGCCCGATGCCGCAAAGCAGGCGGCGGGCCGACGCGCTGCCCCGCCGCCCGGCGCGGCCCCGCCCCGCGCTGTGACGTTAACGCTACGCGCGTGCCCAGCCCGGCGGACGGCGGCTGCGCTCTGCGCGCGTCGCGGCCGCCGCCCCCAGGCCGACGCTGGCGGCGTAAGGCGCGCGGGTCCTCGGCGGCTGAGGCGCTCGAGACGCGGTGCGGAGCCGGGCGGCGGGGACGCGGCCCCCGCCCCGAACATGCGGAGGCCGGCTAAGGCGGCGGCGGCGGCACGGGAGCGGGGGCCCGAGCGGGCGCCGGAGCCGGAGCGGGAGCTGGGTCCGGAGCGCAGGATCGCGGCGCGCTGCTGAGGCGAGTCGGGCCCGCCGAGTGCGGCCGGCCGGGGCCACGGCGGAGGCCGAGAGGTAACCTCGCGTGCTTGCTGCGGACGCGCGCCTGGCCCCAGGACGGAGGGCGACGACCCCGGCACCCCACTCCGCAGACCCCGCGGTCTGGGCCTTCGCTTCCTCTGCAGACCCCCGGCCCCTGCCTCGCTCGCTCCCACAGTTCCGACCCCCGCCCCCTGTCTCACGGACTCCCACAGTCCAGACTCTCGATCCACAATTTAGACCTCATGCCTGTGCTCCCCCACGGTCCAGATCCTCGCTCTGTGTTTCACTGACTTCCCAAGGTCCAGACTCCCGTCCTTCACTCAACACCTTGTCCCCAGGCCCCCGCCCGCTGCTCACTGACCCCCGTCTCCACACCCCTGCCTGCCACAGAGCTCTCTCTGCACACCTCTGTGCCTCCGTGAGCCCCATCCCTTGAAGAGCACATCCGGCCACACGGCCGCCAGTGAGCCCACACTCCAGAGCTCCACCGACCCCCACAGTCAGGTCCCCTGCCCACCACCTTCATGGACCACCGGCTTAACTGCCCCCCACTGACCTCCAGAGTCCCAGCCCAGCCGTCCCAGTGGTCCTCCTACTCCAGACCCTGTCGCCACCGCTAGTTCGTGTCCACTTGAGCTGACATCAAGTCCCCACCTTCAGACTCCAAGCTGGTGCTCAAAGCCACCCCCACTCACCGCCCTCCTCGCCCCACCTGGTCCCCTCCCCCCTGGGGCCGCCCGTCGCCACCACCACGCGTACACTCGTTCTTCTGTGGCCCGGGGACTCTTGAGGACAGGACAGAGGTGACAGGGTGGGGACGGGGTCCCGCGAGTGGGTGGGTTGCGCGGACCTGTTGCGGCGCTGCTTGGGAACTCCTAGCTCCTTGCAGCCTCGCCGCGCCGCCCCTTCCGCCCTGGCCACCGGCTTTGTTTTCCGGAAACACCGGATCCTGGTGGGCCACTGCGCGCTGGGCCTGGCGACAGGCTGTATCCTCCCTCGCCCAAGTTCGCTTTGGGAAGCCTGTTCGCAATGGGGGCGTGAGCGCGCGTGTTGTTACCCCTTTTCCCACAGCATTGTGAGCAGGAGGTGGTGTGGGGTGGGGGGTTTCTCCAGTATGCGTTCCGGGAGCTAGGGTGCTGCATGGGTGTCCCTCGGGCCGCGGCTCCGTGGGGCCTAGATTCTCAGCCCCAGGAAGGGCTCTAGGGTGGGAGTCGATCAGAAACGTACAGAGGGTTCCGTCTGGGGGAAGCGCAGTTACCGGGTTGGGGGCGGATGCAGGCGGCAGGGTGGCCTCCGGGGAAGTCCCCTGGGCGGGGCACCTGCTGCTCCCAGAGCCAACTGTGGGCCCATGGCTCAAAGGGGAGGTCGTTTTCCGTGGGGTCTCCGCCGCAGGACAGGAGGGGCTTCCAGGGCCTCACGGGAAGGCGGAAGGAGTAGGGAAGCTTCTGGGGCCGGCGGACGGGGATGGGTGGCCCCAGCCAGGGGCAGATGCCTTTCAGAGATGCCATCTGGAGGTGAGGGGTCGGCGGGGAAGCCTGGAAGGGACCCTGGGGATTTGCAGAGGGTCTTGCTGTGTACTGCCGGTCCGTAGCCTAAATCTTGTCTGATGGCTAATTCTCCCCGTTTCCCTGGGGCTCGTTAGGAAGGGAGTTGGTCCCGGCTCCAGGTTCTCCCGCAGCCCTCAGGGCACCGCTGTTGGCAGAGCAGGAGCGCCTTGAATGTGATTGCATGGTGAAGGGGTGCTGCAGGGAAAGTGGGGGACCCAAAGGTAGTGTAGTGAGTGTAGTGTTTTCTCATCTGTTCTCTGCGTGTGAGCACCCTGGTAAGCACCGTGCTCTGGGAGGTTAGGTGTCCACGTGGAGAGGTTGTGTTTGCTCCAGGCACCTGCGCACTGACAGGTGGACCTCCGTACAGCTACAAGGCAGCGTGGGGTCTGGCCTGGTTGGGAACAGGCCATGTCCACCTGGGGACCTGGACCGAGGCCATGTACCGCGAGACAGCTGGCACTGTCCTCTGCCCGTGCCCGTGGTGCTGATGCCCATGGTGGTCCCCTTTGTCGTGGTGGGTGTGGTCACTTTGGGCAGCCAGTTTCTCCAGAGCCTGCTGTGGGCCCTGAGAATCCTGGGGGGCAGGATGGACCCCTCCCCGGGAGCCCACTCTGGAGGCCTTGCTACAGCAGAGCCAGGGGAGGCCTGGAAGCTTGCTAGGTTGGCAGCAGCAGTGAGGTGGGCAGTGGAGTGTGCACTGCCCTCTCCAGCCACCTGTCCCACGTCCTGCTGGGGGTGGCTTATGACAGGTCAGATGATTTCTGCAACGTGGGAGCAGGCACAGTCCCAGGCACAGGGCGCTTAGTGGTGTCAAAACAGTGAAGACATCAGTATCGCAGAGGTCTGGGGGTTGAGAAGGCCTACCTGACCGCCACTGCATCACCTCTCAGCGTGAGGGGCACTCTGCGTCAGCTTGTCACCATGATGGCCTTGCTGTATCAGCCACTGTGGTCTACACCTGTGGAGCTGGGTCTGCACCTGTGGAGCTAGGTTATGTGTCCATTTCATAGATGACAGGTTGAGGCTTAGACTCATGTGCCCCAGGAGCTGGGCATGCCCATTTCACAGATGACGAGTTGAGGCCGGGACTCATGTGCAGTAGGAGCTTGGCCACTTGCCCATTTCACAGATGACTAGTCCAGACTAGGACTCATGGGCCCCAAGAGGACATGGGTTTGGCCTGAGGTGTGACGCACCGGCGCCTGTCATCCTCTGCAGAGGAGGGGAGAGGATAGTGAGAGTAATATCCTGTCTCCTGGCCTAAGGGTCTTAATTGTGTCCAGGGCCTGTGCCCTGTGTGCAGACACAGCTGGCCAGGTGGCGCTGACCCCTCTCTAGAAGCCCATCTGGGGTGGCAGGGCCATGGCCTCAGCTGGGCTGGAGAGGACTCTGTGCATTGTGTGGACCCTGGGAGACCCCGCAGCGCCCATCTAGAAGTGGCAGGGCCATGCCCTGTGCTGGGCTGGACGCTGTGTGTTGTGTGAACCCTAGGAGACCCCGCAGCGCCCATCTAGGAGTGGCAAGGCCGTGCCCTGTGCTGGGCTGGACGCTGTGCGTTGTGTGAACCCTAGGAGACCCCGCAGCGCCCATCTAGGAGTGGCAGGGCCGTGCCCTGTGCTGGGCTGCAGAGGATGCTGTGCATCATGTGGACCCCGGGAGGCCCCCCAGTGCATGGATTCTGTTCACAGATGCAGAGAGGCCCACCTGACGTGTTTCTGTGACCTTGCATGTGAGGTCTGAGGAGGACCTGCTGGCTGCTTAGTCCCCCACTTGCTGACACGTGTGCTTGGGGAGCGGTGAGGATGTGATGCTCAGCCCAGCCTTTGTGGTCACTTCTGCACAGGTCACATCCCCCATCATATGTCCACCTCCCGCGTCTGCTTTATGTTCCCACACCCGCAGCTTGTCACTTAGCCAGACCTGGGTCCCAGACAACGGGCACAAGGTACCACAGGCCCATGACTGGCTGCAGGAACAGGGTTGTCCCACAGGGCCCTGGCACCCTCTGTTACCTGAACAGCAGCTGTAACGAGAAGACTTGGCTCGTTTTTTGAATAATTCAAGCTCTGCCTGGCACCTTCCAGCGTCTTCTTGGCTTCACTGGTGTCACCTTGCCAGTGTTGGTTCCCAGGGGTCTTGTGGGTCTCAGTATCTAACTCACAGACAGGACAAACACTGGGGCAGGTAGCCTTTAGCTGACAAAGGTTGAGGACAAATGGTAACCCTTCCTTGCCCCCGTGGTGGTGGCCGGCACAAGGGTAGCACCACCCTGCAGCTCCCCACAGCTGCTGATGCAAAGTGTGCGCACGGCTCCTTGGGGGTTCCGGAATAGGGGTCTCCGAGAGTCTGACGCCGGGGGAGGAGGAAGCAGACTGTCCATGAGCTGTACGGTGTCATCACTGTCGTCTGCCGATTCTGCTTCTGCACAGTGGACTGCGCGCTGAGATTTCTCTCTGACCCCCAAATCCGCACACGTGGCATTTTGATGGTTATTTGTGGACATGGCAGTGAAAATTTGAGTTCTGTCCTTTGTTCCTTCCCAGCTGAGGTCATACAACGCCACTGTGAGGGGAACTAAACGGCCTCCTCACCCCGGACCAGAAGTGTGACCCAGTCTGGGGAGACAGTCTTGTGGTGGTAATCCATTAAGGAGGTGGTAGGATAGGGTCTGATCCTTGCTGGGAGAGTGTCAGAGAAGGGACAGACATGGGGACACAGGCACAGGTGCGACAGACTCTTGTCTACAAGCTGAGGACACCAGGGATCACCTGGGCGAGCAGAGTGGGGAGAGACCAGGAGGATCCCTTGTACATTAACTCCGGGCACACAGCTGCCCTGGGAGGCTGGGTGACTGTCATAGACTCTGTCCAGGCTGGAACCCTGCTGGCCTGCAGGCTGCTGCCCACCCAGAGTAGCCTGTGTTAGCCGGATGGGTTGGAGGGTATGTCCCCTCTGAGGCCCAGGAGTGCCTGGGTGGGGCTCACCTGTCCCCACTGGGTGACCCAAGGTTCTGCAGGGACAGAAGGCTGCCTCCCCACTCTGGGGTGACCGCATGGTCCCTGCTTTGTGGAGGTGCCTAGTGTCCAAGAGGGAAGGTGTGCTTGAGACCCCCAGATACTGCCCTGCAGAGACGGCGTGAGCCGTGGGGGGGAGTACTGAGACCGCGTTATGTGTGGCCGTTGGGACCAGGTGTATGGGTAGTAAACTGGTGTACCCCACAGCTGGTCAGCCCCACTTGTGACCGGCTGAGGGTCACGGCTGCCACAGGTGATTTATTGGTGTTAAACATTAGAAAGCAGGGCCGTGGAGTCGACCCGGCTGCCTGGTGACCTGCCGTGCCCGGGTAGCACCGTGTGCCCTGGGGTTTGCGGGCGCGGATTTTTTGGAAGTAGACCACCAGGCCTCGTGCTGAGCTGCTTCTGGGTGGGTTCACACCTCAAGCCTTTTGGTTTGTGTTACCCAGAGACTCCTTTCTCGTGGTGTTGTTGTGAGGGGTTGGCAGGTTTGTTTTTGTTGGGACTTGCAGTGACCTTGTGCACAGCCAAGCAGGACACCACCCGGCCCGCGCTGTCCTCTGGTCACTGCTGCGCTCGGGGCCACCGTGTCCTTGAGGGTCTTTCCTTTGTCACTGATCCTTTACTTTCCCAAGTGATGTCCTTCTCCCTGGATTGGTTCCTCCTGATAATGTGCTTGAATCTGGGGAGGCCTCCGGTGGCCCCCCCAGTGGTGGCTTGCCCCCAGCTCATCCCACCCAGATGCTGAGTTTTCACGAGAACACTTCCATGGCTGAGAAGGTAGAGGGCGCTCACAGACCCCATATGGTTTCTCGGTCACAGGGGGCTGACGGTGCCGCCCCACCTCCTGAGTCCTGGGCTGTGGTCTGGCTCCTGTTTCTGCCCGTGGGACCGTCACAGGGCCCCGTGCCTATTACAGGCCACCGGGACCTGGCAGAGATGTCCCCTCCTGTGCCTTCACTTGAGACCCAACCCCGCCGAGGCCTGTGATGGCCTCTGTGCTGTGAGCAGGGGTTACCATGGGAATGGGCGGCAACCCCCTCTCCTTTGGCACCCCTGCTCAGCTGAAGTATCTGTAAGGGTGCTGCTCCCCATGTGAGTCACACATCCTGAGGGTCTCTGGGTGCATGTGTTGTCATGCCCTGCCACTACCCACCAAGCTGCTTCCCGAACATCCTGCCCCCCGGACCTTTGGGGCAGACCAGTTGGACCTGGCCCTCTGCTCTGTGGAGGACGGTGGACCGGCCTTTGGACACAGGGCTCTGGTCTCTGGAGACCTACAGCAGAGATCCTGCCTCCTAGGCCACATGGGACCTTCCAGATACCTCTGGTCTTGCCAGGCCAAACACAGTGGCACGTTGCTGTTTGTGTGGGTGCCCCCAGGTGGTATGCTCAGCGGGTCCCCAAAAGGCTAGAGGTGTGAGTCCACCCACAGGAGCTCAGGAGACAGGCCTGGTCACCTCCCACACGTGCAGCCCTGCGCAGCCCCGAGAGTCCCGCCAGGCATCCGTTCTGCTCTGACCCACGGGGGTAACCCCAAGCTGAGGCCGCACGGCCGCTGGGCTGGGTCTGGCGTCGAATCACAAAGCAGCACGTGCTGCTCGGAAATGCCATCGGAGGCTAGCTGGGGGCTTCTCATAGCCCCCACCCTGCCTCCAGCTCTGCAGCACACAGCGGCCGTTCTGTAGAGGCCAGGTGGTCTTCTCCCCCACTCCCTCCCCTCGCTGGGTCATGGCCTCCCTCTGCATGGGGATCTGCAGGCCATGTGCTGAGGACAGTGGTTTGGTGGCCTCAGGCCCTGTCCTGCTGGCTTCTGGCTCAGCTGACATCGTCCCCGCCAGTGGTGAGTCTGGGTGACAACTTGGACCTGGTCAGATGGGGATGACACAGCGTCTGGGGAGCTCTAGGGGACAGGGCTAGATGACTCTGTGCTGCCCACAGCTATGTGACCCCGATGGCCTTGCCCAGCCCCTCCCCACCCTGAGAAGCTGCTAAAATGTGGGGAGAAGGGAGGTGCTTCTGGGGTGAGGTGCCCTCCGGGGCCGCTAGGGACTGGCGGTGGGCACACTCAGCTCTGTCCAGGGGCCCGGGCTGGCGGGAGCACTCAGGGCCTCCAGATGGTGACCCTAAAGGGGATGCAGAGAATACACCACTCCCAGGAGCCCACTGCCCCTGGGACGTGCCCTCACCACCTCTCCTGGCCCCCAGGCCCTCACCAGGTAAGCTGCTGCAGCTGCTGGCCAGGCCCTTCTGACCGCTGTTGCAGAGGCGGCTGCAGGAGGCTGGGTCGCGGGCAGGACACCCTTGCCTCTCCTGGCCCCCAGGCCCCTGCCACATGAGGTCGAAGGGTAGGCATTGCAGGGACCCGAGTGCGGACGAGAGCCCAGGCCCCAGCTGTCCTCCCTAGAGAACGTGAGCTCCTCGCCCCCTCTGCTGTGCAGCTGAGTCCCCAGAGGGCCTGGAGTGCCTGTGAACAGTCCTGTGCCCTCCTTTCTAGAACTTTCCCCACACTGCAGTGCAGACATGCTGTTGACGCGTGCACAGGTCATGACAACACCCACCTGTGACAGGAAGCTGTGCCGTGTCGACTGTTTCCTGTCTGTTGCATGTGACCTGTCTGGATGTTTAGGTGGCCTGCTGCGTGGCTGCCCTGGAGTGGCGGGCACACTGCGTCTGGTAGGCATTCTGCAGGTCAGCACGGGGGACGCCTTTAAGGGGGCTGGCTGGGAATGTTCCTGTTGGCCTGCACCAGGAGCCTGCCCTGCCCTGGCCGGTGCTGGCTGCGCACACACGTGTGGAAGGAGCCCTGGTTTCACAGTGGTTAGTGCTGGGCCACCAACCACAGGGTGGGCAGTCTGAACCTACCCAGCATTCCTCAGGAGAAAGGCCTGGTAAGCTGGTCCTACAAGGATTGCCGCCTGAGAGATCCCGTGGGTGCCTCTGCCCTGTCACGTGAGGTGCCAGGAGTCCGAATTGGCTCGACAGCACATGACAGTGTGTGTATTTAAACACCCTGATGCCAGGGAACAGAGGGTGGCCTGCACTCTGATGGGCCTGTCCTTGTTAGGGCCATGGGAAGGGGGCACTCCGCAGCATCAGCCATGGCTTCTCTGCCCATGGTGGCTGCTGTCTGTCCGCTCTGAGTAATGTGTCCACGTGTCAGTGGTGTGAGTGAGGGTCTGCACCTAGCAGTTCTCCCCGCCTGCACAGCTCCAGGAGACAGCACCCACATGTCAGGTGGTGTGCCGGCGCAGGCTGGGCACGGGGGCTCACTGGACGACATTTGCGGCCTTGGGGGTAAGGCACCCCCAGGACCTTGGAACAGCCCATGCAAAGGCCTGGAGGTCCCCTTGCCCTCCTGATGTGTGGGGCAGGTAGCTGTGGGGAGAGAGGGAAGGGGCACGGTGATGGAGACAACGGAGGCAGGTCACATGGGAGACTCCTGGCTGTGACCCCATTCTGGAGCCCCGTGAGCAGTGGGGGTGCAGGGCGAGGGCTGCCCCTGCCCGTGGCCTGGAGCTATGGGCCTTCTTGGTTCTGGCCACCACTTTGGGGCAGGGGACACCTATGGAAGGGGTCAGCTCTCTGGGGCCATCCATGAGGCCTGAGTGCCTGGCTCAGCCCGTGGTGGACACTGGGTAGACGGGGCCCGTGCTGCACTCTTTGCCAAGAACCCTGGCCTATACCTGTGTCAGGTGAGCCCACCCCTCGCAGGTGAGTGGCCCTGAGGCCCAGATGGCAGAGCCGTGGCAGACAGCGGCACAGAGGCTGTCTGCTGTCTGCTGGGCATGGGTCACTGGTGGCGTGTGCGCTGTGCGCAGCGGTCACTAACACAGGACACGCTCACGTGTCCACTTCTGCGCTTCTGCCCCAGGCTGTCCCCTGGATCCCTAGGGAGAGGGCGCAGGGTCGGGTCATTTTCCTGGGCTGTCTCGGGGGGCCGTCCTACTCCCTGTGAGTCCTGCCACGGGGTGGGGTCATTCTTGGGGGGCCATCCTGGCCTGTGAGGCTGCCACAGGCTGTAGTCTGTCCTCTTGATGCCGTGGTCTGGGGCTGCTGCTGGTGCCATCAGCATAGAAACTGTGACGTCACTGAGTGGGGACCCCAGAGGAAGGCTGGGATCCCCGCACTGTAGGGGGCTGGCCCTGGGCCTCCCAAGATAGAGGGTCCCCATGAGACCAGGGCAGGTAGCCTGCTGATATGGGTGCAGAGGTTGGCAGCCCTGCCAGGGCATGAGCCATGCACTTGGCTTGTGACATTGGGCGGGTCTCACCAGGGCACGGGCTGGCCCCGAGGTCAGCATCCCCCGTGACTGAGTGGTTTGCTGGCCTGTGGGCTCCACTGGGTGTGAGGTGGCAGTCCCCTCCTCACAGTTTGCCCCACTTCTGTCCCCTGGAGTGCTGGGCTGACCACATAGGCTTTTACCCCTTGAGGGCCACTGATCACACCTGCGGGTCACTGTCTTTATTTCCAGTTCCCTGCTGTCCCATGGCTGGCTTGCATGCCCTGTGTCTCCCTCACCTTTCAAGAACCCCTTCAGGGTGGGGGCAGCACAACACAGCCCTGTCCCCCCGGGCGATGCCTGGCACTTGGGGGATTGTCTCAATTACGCTATCTGGGAGCATCTGCCAAGCCCTCATGTGGTAGGGCCAAGTGGACCAGATACAAGGCTGGTGGCCTGGCCCAGGGGATGCCTTCCTGAGGCCGTCAGGGTGATGGTTGGGAACTCTGCACGCCCGTAGTGCCCCCATCTGTGCTGTCTGCTTGGGCCGGCCCCCTTTCCTTGATGCTGCTGGCAGTGGCGCCACCGCAGAGGTCGTGATGGTGGGGGTGGACGCAGGCCCTGGGCTCAAGGAGTCAGGTGTACAGGCCAGAACAAGCAGCTTGGGGACAGGCACCTCCCCAGGTGTGATCCACTGCCCCCCAGTCCAGATCTGGAAGGCAGGAGCCGCTTGGTCCCACAGTGCAGCTGTGACCATGACGCCCAGAAGCAGAGGGCACAGGCAGCTGTGCGCCCTGGCCCCGTGGTCTGCGCATCAGGAGCCCCCTCACCCCCAGCCCCGAGCTCAGCTAGTTGAAGACAATACATGTCCACCAGGGCCTTGGCCTCAGAGCTGCTTTTCTGGAGGCACCGTTGTCACGGGACACCAAGGAAGGAGAGGGGCAGGTCCCCATGGGGTGTCCTGGGGCTCCGGCAGTAGGAGAGCCCCCCAGATGTGGGGGCTGGGCAGTGCACACTGATGGAGGACACAAGTGAGCCGCAGGCCTCGGCGTCACTGCCTGTGCAAGGACGGCCACACAGAGGACAGCTGTGCCCAGTGCCGGCGGGAGCGTCAGCACGGTGGCTGCCAGGAGATGGGCTGGCTCTGCACGAGGCGAGACGTCGCCGTGGCACCTGGCGGTCCCGTCCAGGCGTCTGACCGAGGGGAGCCTGTGTGCACATGTCCACCGGGGCCAGGATGGGGACACAATTCAGTGTCGGGCACCAGAGGGAGGTGCACTGTGGCTGTTGACACGACCACGTGGAGAGGATGTGTGGCCTAGTGGGACCTCAGGGGCCTTGTGGATGGGGTCTGTAAGGCTTGGCCCGAGAGAAGTGTCCGCAGGCGGGAGACGGTCCTCCTGTAAGGGCTGGCAGGCCGCCTGGCAGGGAGCGGCCCAGAGCTGCCTGGTCTGGGCAGACTCCCGGAGCTCGGGTTTGGACTTCCCTGGAGAGGGCTGGGCTGGCACGCGGTGGCCGAGCGGCTGGTGATGCTTGCGAGCTGCCTCCTGCGCGGGGTCTCGAGGTGGGCCACGTGGCTGCCGCCCCCCACGCCCCCGTGGGCTTTTCTGCCGTGAGCTGTAAGGCAGCAGAGACCCAGCAGAGCCTGTCCTGGTCAGCAAGGAGACTAGCAGCCGGACAAGGTCTCTGCTGAGGACAGTGCTGGGGGGACGTGCTCCTCAGGCCAGTCCGTGCTCCCTGATTGGCCAGCTGTCCCCTCCCCAGCAGGCCCCATCCAGGAAGATCTTGGGGGTCCTGTGGGGGTCCTGTGGGGGTCCTCGTATCAGCTGCCATTAGTGTGCATGGCTTGGGGAGGGGACATGCTGCAGCGGGCTGTCTCCACCTGGAGGCCCAACCCACCTGCGGGCACAGTGACATCAGGAGACCTTGGTGTGACCTGGGGCTGCCACGGGTGCCCTGGATGGGCTAACAGCAGGCCCAGCACCCTTTGCTGGGACCCCAGCTCCGAGCCCACTGCCCCTTTTCTCCAGGCACACTGCGCCCACAGTACCCTCCCACTGTGTACCCCCTGCAGGTGTGGACCCTGGGATTGGGCCCCGTACTGGTCAGGAGATGGCTGGCAGGTGTCTGGGTCTACACGAGGGCCCGACTGCGCCCCCCACACCTGGCCCCTGGACGCTCCTGACCTTTCCCTACACGCCCAGCCTGTGCAGGGGCTTGTCGTGACCCCCGTTCTCACGGCCCCTCAGAGATGTGTGCTCCGTGGGGCTGCACTGCGGCCCCTGGAGCAGCCCCCTGGGTGAGGGTGCTGTCTTCTTCAGACCTCCCCAGCTCCTTCCAGAAGCCCCAGCCACCACCCACTCCATGGGGCCCAGGCAGTGTCATCGGCCTCATGCTGGCCCCGCTGACGGCGCCGTGGGGTTCGCGGCCCGAGGCCCACCCTGACCTGTGCCTGTTTCTCCACAGCTGGGAGCCGCAAGATTTAGGGTGACAGGACCTGCCAGCAGAATGCCTTCACCCCCTGAGCACGACCCCGAGGCCACCAGGATGAATGCCCCGGCTGGGCCCCGGAGAGCCTGCGCGTCACACTAGCCGGCCTGCGGGGCCCGTCTGCCCGCCGCCGTGCGGGCTGCCATGGCGTGCTAGTCCCCGCCGAGCGCTGCGACCACAGGTTTCCGCAGGGTTGGGATTGCACGGTCGGCAGAGTAACCGTGGAGAGGCCAGGGTATCACAAACTGATGGATTTTGACAAGAAAGGAGGGAGAGGGGAGTCGGAGGAGGCCCGGAGGATGTCCAAAGCCGGCGGGAGCCGGAGCGGCCACAGCGTCCGCGGCTCGGGGGCCAGCTCAGGGGTCCTCATGGTGGGCCCCAACTTCCGCGTCGGCAAGAAGATCGGCTGTGGGAACTTCGGGGAGCTCCGCCTGGGTGAGGCATAGCCCCCATGTGGCCTTTCGGGGTGTAAGGGAGGGCAGTCCCCTGGGGGAGTCACCTGCGGGTGTGTTTTCTGAGGTTCAGGGAGGAGTGTGGGCACCCTGCCTTTGGAGGTGGCCGCGAAGTCTCTGCTGGGCGTGGTGGTTTCTCAGCCACTGGACAGGGACAGGCTCATCCCCGTGCTTTGACTCCGTGTGAGGACTGGTCAGGGTCCCTGCCCCGACCAGCTGGGATCAGGACTGCAGGCTGGCTCCGCACAGTCCCTTTGGCTCTGTGCCCCCCAGGGTGGCAGCTGCAGCCTGTCTTGGGCACAGGAAGCCTTGCTGGGGGTGGGGGTTGGGGACAGGCCACACAGGCAGGTGGCGGTGTGGTCACGCTGGGCAGAGTTGGGAGGCGTCCACCTTGGTGCCACAGTCGCCTCTGTAGAGATTGAGGTAGCCTTCCTGGCTGTGTCCTCGTGTGGCCAGAGACAGGTGAGAGCTTCTCTTATTCTCACCTGGGTTCTTGCCCAGGACCTCGTCTGAGAGGTGAGCTGGGTTGCTGTTCCTTTTGTCACTGTGAGCTGCCTGGCGGCCATCCCACAAATTGGTTCATCCTTTCTCGCGCTCGGGGTCTCATGCTCTGGGTTGTTTTCAGGTTCAGAATGTTGTGAGTAAAGGCACCCCAAGCTGTCTACCCTGTGGTTATGTCTTCAGGACAGTGCAGGCCAGGGCACAGGGCTGTCACAGCAGGGGGGGGTCTGGTTGTGGTACCACTTGGAGCTCCCGGGGTGGGGCGAGTCGGGGTTTCTCTGCATCCTCCCAACATTTGGTGACGTCAGCTTTGTTCTGTGTGTGTCACGGGGCATGCGGGGTCCTTCTGGTAGCTGCATGTGTGTGCCCTGATACCCCCCTGCACCCGCCACTAGAAACTGCTGGTTTTTAGTCTTCTGTCTTCAGTTTCAGGATCTGATTATCTTGTGTCGAGGTGTGGGTTTGCGTGTGCTTGCTTAGCCTGCATGGAACTCTGAGCTCCTGGTGTCTGCCCATCGGCATTTCATTACTTTGGGGAGAACTGGGACCCTGGTGGCCTAGTGGTTAAGTGCTGTGTCTGCTAACCAAAGGGGTGGCAGTTCAGATCTGCCAGGTGCTCCTTGAAAACCCTGAAACTGTTCTCCTCTGTCCCAACAAGGTCGCTGTGCGTTGGAGTTGAGTCGGAATTGACTTAACGGCTTCGGGTTTGGTTTTCTTTTTGGGAAAATTTGAGTCCTGCTCTTCCTGCCTCTGAGATTCTGGTTGTCTGTGAGTTGTTAAGGCTGTGCTTCTGTCCCATAGCCTGTGAGCTGCTGTTTGTCCCTCAGCCTTTTCTCTCCCTTCACTTTGGATTGTTCCTGGTACCCAGTTGTAAGGTCACTTTTGTCCTGCAGTGTCAAAGTTAGTGGGAGTCTTCCCAGTCAGCTTTTCACTTCACAGATGGTGTTTTTCAGTTCTAGAATTTCTGTTTGGTTCTATCTCTGTTGAGATTCCCATCTGCTTATTCATTGCTCTCATCTTTCTCGCTAAATCTTTGGACGTACTGGTCCAAGCCTGTTGGAGGCTGGTCAGCACCTCTGGCACCTCTGGTCTGTGTGTCACGGACTGCTTCCACGTCTGCAGTGGGTGCCTTCTTCAGTGTGCCAGCTCAGGTGCAAGAGCCACCCGCTGCCCTGGGAGCATGTGTCAGTCCTGTCGGGGACTGGACTGGGGCTTGCTGGGGCAGCCGTGAGGCTGCCGAGACTGGAGGTGGCCGAGCCCTTTCCCCAGGTAAGGGGTCTGGGTGCTGGGCCTTGCACACCTCCCACCCACTGCTGCCCGGCACCTCTGGCCGTGTTCTCGCCAGCTGGCCTCACAGATGCTCTGTGTGACCGCACATGGAGGGGTCTGTCTCAGTGCCATCCCCATCCAGCATCTGGCCATTTGGGCTCTCAGTGGCAGGCTGAGTGAGCTCTAGAAGGCCGAGAGGACCAGCAACGCCTCTGTTGTCCATCGGAGAGAGGCCAGCGTGTTTGTGCACAGTGGCCATTCCAGGGGCCCACAGGGGCTGGGAGTGGGGCCCCAGTGGGCACTGAGGGAGAGCAGCTTGCTGGAGCCTAGCTGCACAGTGCTGAAAACGGAGGCCACAAAGGGGCAGCCCAGGCTGGAGCCGCCCTGTTGGAGGGGCGGGTCCTGTGGGGTCTTGGGGGAGCCTGCGACCGGCCCTGACGCCCGCTCCCTCGCAGGGAAGAACCTCTACACAAATGAATATGTCGCCATCAAACTGGTGAGTCGCTCCCCCCGCCCCGCCCCAGCCCAGCACGTCTGTCCCGCGGGGCCCCGAGGGTCGGGCTGTCCCGGGGCCGCCCGAGCCTTCTCCCGTCTGTCTGCCTGGAGTGGTCCTGGTGCCACCCTGCCCTCCCCCCCAGGAGCCGATCAAGTCACGCGCCCCCCAGCTGCACCTGGAGTACCGCTTCTACAAGCAGCTCAGCACGGCAGGTGCGCAGGGGAATTGCGGGGACAGGTGCACGGGCGGGGAGGGGGGTACGTCTCTGTCTGCTGGTGTCACCTGTCCGCTGTCTGTCTGCAGAGGGCGTCCCCCAGGTCTACTACTTCGGGCCGTGTGGGAAGTACAACGCTATGGTGCTGGAGTTGCTGGGACCCAGCCTGGAGGACCTGTTTGATCTCTGCGACCGCACCTTCACGCTCAAGACTGTGCTCATGATTGCCATCCAGCTGGTGCGGGGCTGGGGGTGGCAGGGCAGTGGAGGCGGGGCCAGGGATCTGCAGGGGGCGGGGAGGCGCGGCTGGTGACCTGCGACAGAGTGGGTGGGAGGGGTGGGGCAGTGAAGACGCGGCTGGGGATCTCGGGGTCGGAGGGTAGTGGTGGGGAGCGGCCCGGCGGTGGAAGCAGGGTCGGTGATCTGCGTGGGGCGGGGTAGGCGCGGGGGCGGTGGAGGTGGGACCCGTGATCGGCGTGGGGCGGGGGCGGGGGCGGGGCATGCCGGAGGGCGGGGCCCCGTGGCTGAGCCCCCGGCGTGCCCCCGTAGATCACGCGCATGGAGTACGTGCACACCAAGAGCCTCATTTACCGGGATGTGAAGCCCGAGAACTTTCTGGTCGGGCGGCCGGGCACCAAGCGGCAGCACACCATCCACATCATCGACTTCGGCCTGGCCAAGGAGTACATTGACCCCGAGACCAAGAAGCACATCCCGTACCGCGAGCACAAGAGCCTGACGGGCACGGCGCGCTACATGAGCATCAACACGCACCTGGGCAAGGGTGCGGCGGGCGGGCGGCCGGGGCCGGGGGTGGGAAGAGCGTGGGCAGCGGTTGCGAGAGGGAGTCAGGGGCCAGGGGGTGCGGCGCAGCCGGCCGCCCGACTGAGGGTCCCCGGTCCCTCTTTCAGAGCAGAGCCGCCGCGACGACCTGGAGGCCCTGGGCCACATGTTCATGTACTTCCTGCGCGGCAGCCTCCCCTGGCAGGGGCTGAAGGTGGGTCCCAGCAAGGCGCGAGGGGGGCGGAGGGGTCCCACTAGAGGAGTGCTGCCTGACCGCCCCCCGCCCCCCTGCAGGCGGACACGCTCAAGGAGCGCTACCAGAAGATCGGGGACACCAAGCGTGCCACGCCCATCGAGGCGCTCTGCGAGAGTTTTCCAGGTAAAGGGTCCGTGGGCGCGGTGGGCCTCTGGGCGCGCGGAGCCTCCTAGGCACGCGCGAAGGCACAGCCGGCCTGTCCCCGCAGAGGAGATGGCCACCTACCTGCGCTATGTGCGGCGGCTGGACTTCTTTGAGAAACCCGACTATGAGTACTTGCGCAAACTCTTCTCTGACCTGTTCGAGCGCAGCGGCTTCGTCTTCGACTACGAGTACGACTGGGCCGGGAAGCCCCTGGTACGTGGGCCAGGGTCAAGGAGCCCCTGGTGTGAGGATTGGGGCCAGGGCCCTTGGTACCTGGGGCGGCTGGGAGGCTCCTGGTTCCTGGGCGTTGGGGCCCAGGGTCAGCCGCCCCCTGATGCCGGTCCCTCTGCAGCCCACGCCCATCGGCACGGTGCACCCTGACCTGCCCACACAGCCCCAGCTCCGCGACAAGGCCCCACCGCATCCCAAACACCAGGTAAGGGCGAGCGGCCCCAACGGGAGCAGGTGTTTGGGAGCTGTGATGACCTGTGTCGCCTCTCACGCAGGCACTGAACTCCACCAACGGGGAACTGAACGCGGACGACCCCACAGCTGGCCACTCAAACGCTCCCATCACAGCACCCGCGGAGGTGGAGGTGGCCGACGACACCAAGTATGCTCTCCCCGTGGGTCAGGGGTCGCGGGAGCCACCCCGGGGCCCCTCCCGCGCCACCCCCGGGCTCCACCCACGCTCCCCAGGGCTCCCCGCTGCCGTGCTCCCTCGCACGCTGAGCCACCCATTCTCCGCCTCCAGGTGCTGCTGCTTCTTCAAGAGGAGGAAGAGGAAATCCCTGCAGCGACACAAGTGAGCCTCCGGGACGCAGGGCCCGCTCTGAGCCTTCCAGCGTGACCTGGCCATGGCGCGGCAGACACAGAGGTGGGCTGCTGGGCCCCAGGCCGCAGCCCCAGGCCGCGACGCCGCCTCCTCCTTCATGTAAGACTTTGGCCAAGATTTCTACACCTGTGTCTAGTCTTTCTCTCTGAAAGCATTAACTATTTAAACAAGGAAACTCAGCAGAGGCCCACGTCGCCTGTCCGTGAGTGAGGCGGCTCTGCCTCCTGTCATCGAGTCCAGCTCCGCTCCCTCCGTCCAAAGGCCGTTTCTCCAGGGGGCAGGGCTGGGGGCTGCTGCTCCCGGGCCCGGCTGGGGCGCCGCTGGGTGGTGCTCACAGGGCCCATGTGTAGGGGTGAGGCCCCCGGGCCCCCCAAACCAAAGGGGCAGGCAGGGGTGGGGAGATGGCTGCCCCTGACCAAAATGCTGCACCAAAGCTCAGCAGCCTCGCTGTGAGGCTGGGGCTTCCGGCCAGGCAAGTGGCCGCAACGCCCCAATTTTGGAGCCTAAGCCCCAACGCCAGACCCACGGGGACATCCTCCCGGTGTGGCCGTCTGGGCCCCCGCTTTCCATGCACCCGGAGACAAAACCGCCTTAAAGTCCTGGCCCGGCCGTGGGGGTGTTTTCGGGGCCCCTGGGGGCGCGGCTGTCGGGCGGGTGGGCGGGGGGGGACAGTTGTGCAGCTCGGGTTGTTGCTTTACAAAGTGTACAGAAATGGCATTTACGTTTCTCTGATGCTTCCTTGAAGCCATAGGACTACTTAGGGGCTTTTTTTAAAAAAAAAATAAAAAGTCGATCTCGAATGTGGTGTCTCTTCTGGGGCTCCCAGGTAGGACGGCTGTCCCAGTGTGGAACCCCCTTGTGAGCCAGGTGGAGGGCAGTGGGGCTGGGGACCCATGTAGGCCTGGCGTGGGGGGCTCCAGGGACATCAGGGGGAGACAGAACAGAACTCAAATGGGGGTGGTCACCCGTGTTCTCCCGTGAGGGTCACCTGCATGGGATGGGCTGAACTCGGCGTGCAGACTGAGGAGGGATGCAGACTCACTGCCCTCAGGGATGGCCATGCTGACAAAGGGCGACCCTGGACCAAGCCAGACCCACCGTGCTGAGTCAGTCCTGCCTCAGAGCTGCACCATGGGGTTTCTGGAGAGTGCTGGGTGGGCGTGGGCTGCTGCCCTTCTGGTTAGCAGCTATAGCTCCCAACGACTGTGCCACCAGGGTTCCCAGTGACGCTGCGGGACAGAGGGGACTGCCCTTGGGGTGTCCTGGGGGGGTTGTCCTCAGGAGGCAGACTTCTGTGTCTTTCCCTCGTGGCACTGCTGGCAGGCTTGAACCACTGACTGATGAGTTCGCTGCTTGAGCACTGGCCTTCTGGCAGTCCTTGAGCTGCCAGGGCTTCTGGACAGTAATTCAGTTCTCTGCAAATAAATTTGAAAACCTAAACGTACTTGGTCTCCAGGAGAAATACCAGCCACTGTCTGAACCTTAGGAGTGCCCTGCTAGTGGCTGTCCTCCAGCCAGCCCTGCTGCTGTGCGGCCCTGACTCACCCCACTAACAGCAGACTGGAGCCATTGTCCCTACTGTGGACACCAGACACAGACACCTCACAGGGATTCCTGGTAGTGACGACATGGACAGCCACCTGCCCATTCCCCTAAAACAACACAGGTAATCCTACAGGCAAGTCTGTTCCCTCAAAGCCACGCCCAAGCCTCCAAAAGATTCAGGAGAGAAAAACTGGTTGGTCCCAGGGTGTTGACCAGAGACAGGCTGCTGATGACCAGTCCCAACTGCTGGGGAGTCCATGTCCACCAAAGTCTGAAAACACAAGCAGTTGGCCCAGGCCAAGAAGCTTGTGTCTTAATAATTTCCAGGGGTGTTTTCAAGATGTGGCGCTTATAGGGGAGGATATAGAAGACAGACATGTTGGTGAGGAACCACCTGGTGGTTACTGGTGAACCAGAACCCACTCCACCCCCTTGCCATGGCCAAGCTGTGCCAGAACATCCACCAAAGAACCAGAAGTTCCCTTCACTGACAGATGTGCTTAAACCAGAGATGTCATGAAATAGTGCAAAACCAGACACATGAGCAAAGTAAACAAGGAGGGAGATTACAGGAAGAATCAAAACAGAAAATTCCACACTTCGCCAACAAAGGAGACTGGAAGACCCAAACATGAGTGCAGTGTCCGCCAACACCCGTTGTTTCTACCAGTGACCAAGACACGTTCACAGGCGGGAAGAACTGCCTGGAGGGCACGAGTGAATGTCGGAGAAGAGCTGTGGAGAAGAGCTGGGAGAACGGGGAACAGCCAGTTGAGTTCAGGAGAGTAATGCAAGAAAAAGTTGGAGAAAAGAAGTTGCAAAGTGCTGAAGATTCAAAAGGGGAACTGAGTAAAGGGCATGAAAGGAACCAAGGAAAGGAAAAGACAGGAGCATGAAGAGAAAGCCAGAAAGTCAGAGGTTTGAGGAAGCGGAAGGCAGGCAGAGAAGGATGAAGACTCTCACTGATGGTGGCAGAAGTGAAGCAGGACCCGCAATCAAAACTCACCCGAGAACCTTCCAGAAGTGGAGATCTGAATACCTACGTAGGAAGGGCCCGCTGGGCATCAGGGAAAATGAAACCAGAATAATCAGCTACAAGACCCTTCCTAGGAAACCTGAGATGAAACCCTCGTTGACAAAGTTGAGAGGAGATGCGTCTCAACATGCAAAGGAAGACTCAATAAAAAAAAGCGGCAGCCCAGGGCTCCACTTTCCATCCAGCGCCCTTCGACTGAGTCAAGGTGATGGGCAATCAGCTTTCAAGGTCAAACCTGGGAGAATGCTGCGCCTGCCAGACTTTCCTGAGAAGTTTTCCAGCAGGTGGGCTTCATCCAACCAGGAGATGGAGAACACTGGTGAAAGGACTCATGGAGAGCAGCTAAAATTTGTGACAGAGTGAGGCTTAGGGTGACCACTGAGGGACCGACGTTGGGGACAAAGTAGGCGTAAGGCAACTCTAGAAGGGAGTCCATTGGCATGAGCCCGCTGGCTGCTCTCTGGGCCTTGTTGGCGTTGGCAGACACCTGCACTGCTGGCCCGGGGGTGGGTGAGCTGCCACACAGCTGCGCCCATGCACACGTGAGGGCCCACAGAGCCGTGCGGAGAAAAGCCAGCTGAACCAATAGGCATGATTTCTCACTTTTCCAACGTAAGGTGGGAAAAGCGAGGTCCGAAGACGTCTGGATCTGTGGCACACCACCCTCCGTGGAAGAGAGAACAGAGGAGACAATACTCAGGTCTGCTGATTGGTCAGATGAAACACAGGCAGGGTAAACCAGGAGCAGATGGGGTTGGTCAGGGGACAGAGTGAGGCGAGCAGGCAATCGAGACAAGCTCGTGCAGGGATGGCAGTGATGCTGCTCTGGAGTACACCACCTTTTTTGTATTTCTGACTTTTAAAAAAGTTTCCCATAGCCAAAAGTGTCCCAAGAGCCATCAACCCGTACCTTACAGCAAGTACAAAAATTCACTCCAAATGGATCAACAACCAAAATGCCAAAGCCAAGTGCCGCAAAATACGGGACATAAAACTCTTAGAAGGAGTAAATCTTCAAGAGCTTGTGTCTGTGAGCAGACTCATGTCCCCAAAAGCATAAGCAACGCAAGACAAAATTATTGAACTATATCAAAATAAATTTCATGCACTAAAGGACATCTCTTTATATAGTAAAAAGGTAACCTACAAAATGGGAGGAAATATCTGGAAATCATATATCCAATAAGGATTTAATATTCAGAATATATAATGAGCTCAATATTCAACAACAAAGACAATGCGATCAAAGAGTGGGCAAGGGGCTCGCGTAGACATTTTCTCCAAACAAGATAGACGGCCAACAACGCATACAGGAGGATGGCTGGCCTCATTAGTCATTCCAAACAAACCAGATCCACTGCCGTCAAGCCAATTCCTCCTCCCAGTGACCCTGGAGGACAGAGGAGAACTGCCCCAGGGTTTTCCCAAGGGGCGCCTGGCAGATTCAAACTGCCGACCTTCTGTTGAGCAGACAGAGCTCTCACCCACCGCGCCATCAGGCTTTCCAACCACCAGGCGTTCCAAAAACCAAACCTACTGCTGTTGAGTCAATTCCAACTCATGGCGACCCCAGAGGGCAGAATAGAACTGCCTTACAGAGTTTCCAGGGAGCCCCTGGCAGATTTGAACTGCCAGCCTTTTGGTTAGCAGGCGTGGGGCTTAACCACTGAGCCCCGAGGGTTTCCACCAGGCATCAGGGAAATGCAAATCCAAACCACAGCGACACACTACCACTTCATACCCACTAGGGTGGCTCAAAAGAGCGGACTAAACCAAGCGTGGGTGAGGACGTGGTGAGACCGCATAGGGTTCGGCCGCTGTGAACAGCCCGCGGGCCCTCCACGAGGGAGACGCACGACCATCATGCGAGGACTCAGTTTCGCACTGCTGTCCTCCCTGAGAGCCCATCCCCACACCTGCGCACAGGTGTTCACACGGTACTGCCCACAACGACCCGAACGTGGAAATCACCTGTGTCTGCCACGCATGGGTGGCAGACATGGGTCATCCCCACAGTGGAGCACTACCTGTCACAGGCAGATAAATGCTACAGTGTGGGTGAACCTCGAAAACACGGCGAGTGACGTCAGGTACAAAAGACAAGTGTGGTGGTGTTGCCTCCACGTGCGACAGTGAGGTGAGGAACAGGCCCACAGGCAGCCTCCGCAAGCGTGTCAGTAGGTGCGGTGGCAGGAGGAGCTGGCAGGGAGTTCTCGGTGGGGACAGAGCTGCTGTTCTGGGTGATGAAAACCTGAAATGGTGGCGATGGCTACCCGTTCTTGGTTGTGGCTAGACGCTGTTGAGTCCATTCTGATTGGGCCGCTCCTGCCCCACTCTGATTCAGAATGACACTGCACACTCCTGCCGCACTCTCACAATGATGACTGAGCCTGTCATTGCAGTCAGGTAACACAGTGACTGTAATGCCACCAAGTTGTGCACTTAAAAATGGTAAAAATGCCAAATTTTGTTACACACTTCAAAAAATCCACCAAGACACGGGGCATATGCAAAGTGGAGTGTAAACAGTGTAATATAGGCCTCGGCTACCGAAAGTGCCCCACCGCCACCCTGGAGGAGCGGGGACCAGATAAAGTGACCCAGGCAGTGCCAGGACACCGAGTGCGGACTGGCTCCTGCTGGCAGCCGGAGGAGGAGCGTGCAGACCCCGCAGAGTGGGCGCCCCCTGGGAATGGAAGCCCGGCTACTTGGGCGCCGGTTCGAGTGGACAAGCTGTGGGCAGTGCCCACCTCGTCAGCCAGGCCTCTCCCGGGCCGAGGCGGGAAGAAGGACCGGAGCTGAAGGAAGGTGGGGACAAGCCTCCTCGAGCTGGGTCGGCATCGGAGGAATCTACCCAAACTATGGTTTTCATTTACTATGTGAACATAGATAAGAAATGCAGAAGCTAGGGTGCGTGTATGTGTGTGTTTGTGTCTGTGTGTGTGTGTGTGAGATCACGCGCACGAGCATGTCTGAGCGTCCCCCGGGTGGCCCGCGAGCAGCGCCAGCTCTGTGCTCACACTGTGGTATCTAACAGCCCGCACTGATAAAAGGGACCAGGGCTCTGCCGAGAAGCAGGGCCCCCAGGGCTGCGCCAGGAAAATGCTAAGAGCTCGGAACGTGTGTGGTGCCAGGACATCAGGGAGTGCTCGGAAGGGCCCAGGAGCCAGCCATCAGGAATCCCTGTGGCTGACACTGGGATAACGAGCGCAGTGGTGTCAGCGACACACTGGGGGGTCAGAACCCACCAGACACAACCAATGCTTGTGAGCCTGTAGGGCGCAAGTACATAAATGAATGACTAAACGGGAGAGGGGCTGACGCCTCCCGTGGGCAGAACTCTACCAAAAGACCAGACGGAACGACGGCCGCGTAAAATCGCCGGTTGGCGAACACCACAGGGTGACCGTTGTGGGAGCACGGACGAGCACCCCAGTTACTGAGAGACATACAAGGATTCCCACAAGATGCTGCTCATTAATTACAAGAATGAAAACAGAAACCAGACAGAAGAACCTGCTCAGCAGCCCTAGGAAGGTCCCACAGGCCCCCAGATAGGGCCACCCAAGGCGGACACTGGTTTTCTTCTCACAGACGGGCACAACCTGAATGTCGTCAAGAGGAAGCGCCAGCCAGACATGCCCCCAACAGTGGGCCTTGACTCCTCCCAGCCGTCGAGATCACAGAGACACCGAGGAGCTGTCACCCCTGATCCAGGCAGGAAGTGTGGTGGCTGAAGGAGACCTAGACCAGAAAACAGAACGGACGTCGCACTGGCTTCCTGTGGTGGCTGTGACAGGGTGCCAGGAGGGGGCGGCTTGACAACAACCACACTCCTTTCTCTCTGAGTGCTGAGGCAGGTGTCAGCAGCGCCACACACCCTGCCAAGGTTCTGAGGGGCCACCCCTGCCTCGTCCAGCTTCCATGGCCCCACAAGTCACCCTTCATGCTAAGGGCATTAGAGAACACAGAGCTGGCACAGTTGGTAGGCGATGGCACGGAAACCCGAGGGTTACAGACATAATTCCTTCAGTGGGTTTGGTGTGTTTGTAAAAGAAGGTGGTGCATTTACGGTAGCTAAAAATTAGGAAAAAAAAAAAAAACCTACATAGTAAATGTATGAAAAACAGAAACTGTGAAGAAAACATCAGAACGTATCTGAAGGACATATATAATACTTGGGGCAAATGAGGAGATAAACCCCAATTTATCCATTCTCTTTCTGTAAGTCTATAATTTTAACATAATCCAATTAAAATACCTGAAGGACACAGAAGAATTGACTCTAGTGTGTCTGTTAAACATGCTTACCAGGCAAAACCCACGAGAGCCAGAACTCAACAGAACTGCCTTGTTTTTCCAGGTCTTGCATGTTTTACACCTTTGTTGAGGTGGCAGTCTGAACACTTTTGGTAATTATTGTGTGTCTGTGCACGCACGTGCTTTAGGTTAAAGTTGACACAGCAAATTAGTCTCTCATCAGACAATTAATACACATATTGTCACATTGACAAGTCAACACTCCCGTTCCCGACCTTTTGTCTGCCCGTTCCATGGTCCAGCTTTCCTGTCCCCTCCTTCCTTCTTCTCCTTGCCCCCGGGCAGCTGTGCCCATTTAGTCTCATGATACATGACTAAGCTATGTGTATCATTGTTTATGAGTCTGTCTTTGGCTGAAGGGTGAACCTCAGGAGTGGCTTCAGTACTGAGTTAAAAGGGTTTCTGGGGGCCATATTCTCAGGGTGTCTCCGAGACAGACCACTAAGTCTGGCCTTTTTCTCGTGAGTTAGCATTTTATTGCTCTTTCTTCCGCAGCTCTGGCTGGGATCCTCTACTGTGACCCCCGTCAGGCTGGTGGCGATCGGGCACCATCTAGTTGGGCTGGACCTCTGGCAGACAGGGCAGCTGTGGTCCTGCTGTGCGCTACCGGCCACCTTCCTGCTGCTCTTTACCCGTGGGAAATACTTCTCTCTCTGACAGGTTTCCGCTGTATGTGGGTTATCCTGCATTCAACAGTCACGCCGGTGGAGAACAGCAATGAGGAAGGCAGCACCCACCCCGCCGGATGCTAACACGAGAACACAGCACAAGGGGCCCTGGTGACAGCAGCGAAGCGCTTGGCTGCTGACTGAAAGGCTGGCAGTTCAGCCCACCTAGCGGTTCTAGGGGAGAAAGACTTGCTGATCTGTTCCCACAGATCACAGCCCAGGAAACCCCGTGGGCAGTTCTCCTCTGTCATACGGGGTCACTGGGAGTTAGAATCAGTTCAGTGGCACCCAACAACGGAGCCAACACCTGAGTAGGCCAATCCATGGGAGAGTGGAGGCCTCGGGTGTCGGTCTTCGGGCAGAAATCGGTTTCATGGTTCAGAGTTTCCAGAATCTCATCTCATTGGGAAAAGGTAACTCTTACAGGAAATAGGAAATGGAACATTTTGCCCCACTCCTTACAACTGGGCTACCTTCCTGACATGGTCAACTCTGTTTCTGTTCTGCTTTGAACCTGTTTTTAGGTGCATATGTGTGTAGGATTAGTCTGTTGTTTGGAAATTCCGTTTTTCTCTGGTGATGAGCCTGGTATTCTCATACTGATACTGGCTTTCTCTTGTTAGCGTTTTAATAATGTCAGTTCCCTGCACTTTTCCAACTGCTCTCTCTACGTACAGCACGTCTCCTGTAAGCAGCTGTATTTATTTGGTCTTGTTTTCTTATCCAGCTGAACCACCTTTTTCAATTGGAGTCTTTAGTCCGTTTATACTTAATTACTCACACAGTTGCTGTCTGTTTTCGATTTAGCTTTGGTCCCTGGTTCTTCTGTTCTGGCCTTCTTGTGTTCATCAATGACTTTTTGTATGCATTCTTCAAATCAAAGTGTACAGTCCAAGTTTCTTTCTCATACAAAAATTTATATAGACATTGTCACGTAGCCTTATTGCTGTCCCTGTATCAGAGCAGTCTCCTTTCCACCGCTGATTTCCGGTGTTTATTCAGCCTGTTCCAGCCCCTTTTTGGCTTCTCATCTTGCCTCTGGACAGAAACTGCCCATCTGGTCTCCTACCTACCCGAGCCAAGCAGCCCTGTCTTCCTGAGTGCCATCTGATGTCTTGTGGTCCTGTCTCATCTTGGTCTGAAGAGCTGGCTTTCGGAATGATGTCAGTTCTGGGCTGACAGAGTCCAGGGCCCATGTCTTCTGGGGTCCTTTCAGTCCTAGTCAGGGCATTAAGTCTGGTCTTTCTGCTAGAATTTGAGTTTTGGACCCCACTTTTCTCCCATTCCACGAGGGTTTCTCTGTCCCAGGCATCACCGAGCTCTTCTGGTCTCAGGCTGACTGAGTCTGTGGCTTACATGCCCGTCTGTTGCGCTTCCTTGGGTCTTGGGTCTTCTTCTTTCTCCTTTGCTTCAGGAGGCTTGGGAACAACTGCTGCGTCTTAGGTGGCAGCTCACTAGCTTTTAATACCCCATACACCATTCGATGAGTGGCACGTGGTTATTAATAAACTTGGTCATGCCAGTTGGCCTAGTTCATCAAGAACTTTTAACTCCTTTTTTCTCCTCCACTGGCTCTCTGGAGTCCCTGCGTGGTGTGACAGCTAACGTGCTCAGCTGCTAACCAACAGGTTAAGGGTTTGAATCCGCCCAGAGGCACCTTGGAAGGCAGGCCTACTTCCAACCACCCACTGAAAACCATGGAGCCCAGTTCTCCTCTGACACACATGGGGGTGCCATGAACTGGTGCCTGTGGGCTTTTCTTAGCTCTATTTCTTGGTACTTTTTAAGGGTGTCCGTGATGTCAACGTGATGGAATGGCGGGCCTGTTTCAGGGCCCTGCCTGGGAGAGCCCCACACTCTCCTCACACCCCACCCATCACTCGGGAGCTACCTCTGAACTCAGGCATGCACAGCGCCTCCAGGTCTAGGGCACGTGTGAGCCTCATGTGCATCCCCGGGCCAAGTCTCTCAAGCCCCAACCGGAGGGACAGTCATGGGAAGCTCTCCAAGGTGCTGATGAGACAGTGGCCAGAACCAGTCAGCACGGGGGACCGAGCAGGATCAGCGGACTTGAAAATAGACAGGCACACGTGAACCCAGTGCACGGGTCCCACCCAGGACAGTCCACCTACCAGCCCTTGCCCGCAGCCCATGTGGCCCTTGTCTTCTCTCCTGGCCACTCAGGGATGCCACTTGCAAGGGACACAGTCATCTGCCTTTGAGTTTTCGGTGGCTGCCTGAGTGACCCCACAAACTCAGGCCTCCAAACTTCGCACCTCTGTGCTATTCCTCCTCCAAGTCCAGAGCCCCACACGGGTCCTCCCACGCCAAAGGCTGCATGTCAGCTGGTTCCCACTGGAGACGGCAACCCTCTGCAGCCTCTTCCAGCTTCTAGAGCACCACGTCCCTTGGTCTGTGGCCATGTCCTGCATCCACGAGCCAGCAGAGAGCGTCTCCCAGTCTCTCTCTGCTTCCGTCCTCGCTTCCGTCCTCACATCCCCTCTGACTCGGACCCTTTGATGCCATGGCCACCCAGGTGATCGAGGGTCCTTTCCTGTCTCAAGACCCTTTACGTCATCTGCCTGCAGGGTCTCTTGGCCACGTCTGGCACTGTGTTCCCAGGACTGCTGAGCCCCAGCCGGCTCCCACACCCCTGGTTCCGGGACCCTGTCCGCATCAGCTCTCCCCACAGGGAGACAGCACTAGCTGCCGGGACCTCCAGCACTCATCTAGAACCTGGGGGCACAGGGACAGGTGTCCTCAGGGTAGAGGACCAGCCCCTCCAGCAGCCACCACCACCCCTGATCTGAGCAGTACTCCTCAGGACCCACTGAAGCACCACGCCCCTCCCACGCCCTGCTCTGACATGCACCCCTAGACCGCCACTGCACACAAACGGCCCGAGGGCACAGCCCCCAACCCTGCAGGGTGGTCCTCACCACCACGTTGTGCATGGAGGCACAGCAAAGAGGGACAGGGGCTGCTGGTTTCCCCTGGAGCCGAGAGCCTGCTGTTTGGGGTGCGCCTCACAGATCACTCACGTCACTCCCCAGTCCAATGACCCCTCAGACAGCGCAACTGAGTCTTGACAGTGCGTCTCCAGGACTCAGGGTGGTAGCACCACGCAACAAGCACATTTCTTTCTTTTATTTAAAAAAAAACCATGGGGGAGGGGCATGAGGAGGGGCTCAGGTATCGTATGGGCAGGGGCAGGAGGAGCCAGTGGGCAGTGCCCTGGACTTCAGGGTGTACAGGCCGGTGTGTAGGCACAGTACACAGGTCGGTGCCATCCCCAGACTCCTTGAGGCCGCCAGGGGCACACCCCAGTGCTGCGTCTCAGCCCAGACACAGCAGGACTGCCACCTCCCCGTAGAAGGTCTCAGCCTGGCCCTGCGTGGACGACAATGGAACTACAAGGCCTCCCCCAGAACTGGCTAAACCTCGGCCGTCCAAGGGTGGGTGGGAGCCCCCAGCCCCCAGAGACTCCCAGCTCCCCCAGGGGCAGGTGGCTGGGACAAGGGCGGCCTCAGGGCACCTGGCCAGCTGTGCCTGGGGGACCCTGGGAATGGACAAGAACACAGGAAAACCACCGTCTCAAAGCAAACGCACCACTAGCACCCCCAAACGTCTCTACCAGGAAATGGAACCCAGAATGCATTGCAATGTGCATAAAAAAATAAAACACAGGCCTCCCGTGGCCCCTGCAGCGGCCCGGCGGCTCAGGCTCCTGCGGCTGGGAGGCGATACGTGGCGGGGGTCCAGCACGGCCCCCTGCCCCAGCTGCCCGGCCCCTGGAGCACCCTGGCCAACAGTCTCCTGCACCGAGGGCCTCGGACAGGCGGCAGAAGGCGGTGCGCACTAGGTGTAGAAGGTGACCTCGGGGATCCGGCTGTGCCCCGCCAACACACCGAGGGCCTCGGCCGGGCGGCGGAAGGCCGTGCGCACTAGGTGTAGAAGATGACCTCGGGGATCTGGCCGTCCTCCACCGACGTGCCATTGTTGTTGCCCGCCGCGTAGCAGAAGGTGAAGCAGGTCTTGGCACCGGTAGTGGGGGACTCGTGGGTCACCTTGCGCAGGCCCTTGGTGCCGTAGTGTGAGTCCGGGCCCTGGAGGAGGAACACCGTCAGGGTCCAGGTACCACGCGGCTGTCCGGAGCTTGGGTGCGGGCGGGGCCTGTACATAGAGCCTGTTGGGGGGGTTGGAGGCCTGGGGCAGGTTCCTGGGGAGGCAGCGGGGTTCCCTGAGCCGGAGGTGGGGTCCCAGGGTGGGGCTGGGCAGGGGGTGGAGCCTAGGGGTTGGATGTCGGCCAGTTTCTGGAGCTGGGTCGGTTCATGGGTCCTCAGGTGGGAGGTAGGGCCACGGGCAGGGTCCCAGGGCTGTGTACGCGACTGCATGGGATGAGGGTCCTGGACAGGTGGCAGGATCTAGGGGCTGGGTGCCGGCAGGTGCTTGGAGCTGGAGAGGGAGCTGGAGAGGGTGCCGGAGTCTCGGGACGGGAGGCAGGGCCTGGGACAGGGTCGCGCGCCAGAGGGCACCTTGAGTGTGGCGCAGGCTGTGTAGTTCACGCTGGGCAGCACCTCCACGGGCTCCTTGAACATGACGCGGAATGTGCTGGCCGAGCCATCACAGCTGAAGCCTGTGTCGTTCTGGCCCAGGACGGTGTTGCTGTCAGTGTGAATGATCTGCAGGGGTGGCAGGCGACCATCATTCTGTGCCCCAGCCCACCACAGCGGCGCCTCTCTCCCGGGGCCTGCGCGTGCTCCCCAGCCGGGGCCGGGCAGCGGACAGCCATACCTGGATGTTGACCTGGTAGTCCGTGGGGCCGTGGATTGAGCCATAGAGACCAAAGCCCACCACGAAGATGCGCTTGTTCACCGAGAACCTGGGGGGCACAGTGGCTTCAGAGGCAACTGTCCCCTCCCTCTGGGCGACGCCACACAGGGAGCACCACCTCCAAACCCTCCCGAGGACGGAGCGTCAGCACATCTCAGGGACCCTGACCTCTCCACTGGGCACCTCACGCTCCGGCCACCCCGCCCTCGGGCTCCCTGGCATCAGGACCACCTGCGCGCAGGCGGCCGGCGCACCTGACACGGTCGCTGGTCCCGCTGTAGCCCCAGCGGCTCTCCACTTGCTGGAAGCGGTTGATGCTGCATTCCTTGCCCCGCAGGCAGCAGCGCGGCCGGTCGATGAAGTCGACGCGCGGCTTGGGGTTCACGGTGAAGTGCAGGAACAGGCTGACCACCTCGCGGTCCACGAGGATGCCGGACTGGGCGGGGCCTGCAGGCAGAGGATGGGCTGGGCTGGGGGCCCGGGAGGCCCCCCCAAGCGGGGACAGCCGAGACAGCACTCAGGTTCTCCCTGAGGCTCGACAGCCCCCAGCCCCTCCTCTGGGAAACCTCATGTCCCCACTTGCTGCAGCCCCGTGGCCCAGCCACTCAGCTCCAGGAGTGGCTGACATGTGAGAGGCTGATGCTGGTTCACGGTGCTGATGTCCCCTGGGGTGGCCTGGGCCAGGGGTTCTGCTGACCCGTTGCACAGCTCCTCACACCCAGGGTCAGCCCTCGATGCCCTGAGCCTGCTGGCTGTGAGGAGTCCCGTGTCCAGGGCAGCATCACACCCCCGTCTTTCTCTTCAGCTGAGGATGCCCAGGCTAGGCCGCAGCTCCCAGGCCCCCAAAGCCCAGAGCCACAAGGAGCAAACCTTGCAGCATTTCCACAGACAGATGTGATGGACAACAGGGAGCCGGCCTGGGACAGGCTCGGGGTCACAGAGGCGCCCAGAGGTTGGTCAGCGTCGAGAAGGCAGCTGCCTGCTCTGGGTAGCACGGCCTGCGGCACCAACGCCCACCACCAACCTGGCCATGCTTCCATCATGTCCCAGGTCACAAGGTGGCCTTGGCCAGCCTGGACACACACTGAGGGACTCATCGGCACAGGGTCCTGGACTTCTTGGGGTACATAAGGGGAGAGACACTTCAGCCAGGACCATGGGAGCAGCTCCTCCTCCTCACGGTCCCTGACACACAGAAGGCCCGACCACAGAGGCCACGCAGGATGTGGGCACAGCGAGCCCAGGTCCCCTCCCACCTCTCCAGAGCACCCATGAGGCCCCGCCCGTCCCCAGGGCCCGCTCACAGGAGAGAACGCAGGACGGACACGGGCCAAGCGTGTTTATTCCCCACAGCATTCAGACAGGGACGCAGAGAATGGGCGAGGGAGTACAGAGAGACGGGGACCCGGCCGCAGGTGTGCGGCGTCCGTTACAGTCTGCAGAGTCTCAGACACAGAGCAGGAGGGGCGCAGCTGTGATCCGCACACGGGGCACGCGCTGGAGCCTTCTGACCGTCTCCTGAGGTGGCTGTGACGACGGCCTGGGGCAGGGACACCCCTGCCCACATAGAGAGGCACAGGGGCGAGGCCATCTGTGCAGCAGGCGACTTCCAGAACCTTCCATGGGCCTGGCTGAGCAGTGACAGCGTGCCGCACTCATACAGGCACCACCACAGAGCAAACGGGGCCAAGGAGAGCCCCCAGTGACAATACACAGGCGCACACGTGAGCACACACGTGTACCGAGACAAAACATGCACTTGCCAGCGCCACTGTGCACACATGTGCATCCACACACATGCTCACACATACACATCTGCACACATGCATGGTCACCCCAGGAGGTGGTACGTCCCCCTGGTGGGGGACAGCGTGTGGGACACAGTCTCAGCCGGGTGCTGGGGTGTGCAGACAGCTCCAGACACCAGGGCCGTGAGAGCCAGGCCCCACAGGGAGAAACACCCAGGGGGCGGTGGGGGCACCCGCTGGCAGCTCCCAGGTGCGGGCCATCAAGGGGCTGACAGAGGACCGTGTCTGCAGTGGTGCGGGGGACAAGACGGCAAAAGGACGGCGTGCTTCTGGGGCTGCGGGAGCTGGCTGCAGGGGGCTGAAGCCCAGAGGGGCCACGTCTCAGTGAGAACACAGAGAGCAGGGGCTGGCGGGCAGGGCCGACTTGGGCTGTGGGGCCAGCGCGGAGCCCAGTTCGGGGACTGACTAGGTCAGTGCTGCCCAGGCGATCCTGTCCCCAGGGGACACTGGGCAACATCTGGGGACATCTGTGAGTGTCGTGATTTGGGGGTGCTACTGGCATCACGTGGGTGGGGGCCAGGAAGACTGCTCCCCACCCTGTGGTGTCAAGTTCCCACAACAGGGGAGAAGAACTGGGCTCTGTGTCAGCAGGCCACGGCCGTCCTGGTGACCACATGGTCACAGGTACACAGCGGGGCTTAGGACCCCACATGTTCTCTGAGCTGTGACACCGAGGCACTGCAGATGAGAGGGTCCCAGTGGCTGCTCCCAGCCCTCCTCAGCACCCATGTGGGCCCCAGGGAGACAGGGAGAGAGCCACAGAAGCAGTGTGCCGGGCTGAGGATCTGATAAACAGGTGACAGCTCCTCAGCATGAGGACACCCCAAACATCAGACCCTGAGGCTGGGGCGCACTCAGAAGGGTGGCCACTGGGTTGCACCCCAGAGCATTCCCGGCCCACCTTCACCTGCTCCACCCCGCCTCAGGGGCAGGAAGGCGCAACACGCTCTCTGAGCCCCTCGAGCACGCCCATGCTACCCACATGCCCCCCAAGCTGACATCCCTCGGGCCCGGCCCCGTCACCCCGCAGCCCTGGAGCCGAGCCCTGTCAGGCCCATCCACGTGGCCCCTGGACCCCCCAACCGGAGCCCCGTCAGGCCCACATCGCCCACGTGCCCCCAATCTGGGCCCCATCAGGCAAGGTCCCATCACCCCTGTACCTCCACCATGAGCCCCGTGAGGCCCACCCACACTGCCCCCGTGCCCCCTAGTCTGAGCCCCACCAGGTCCACCCATTTCGCCTCACAGCCGCAAGCAGCCGGCCTCCCAGACGCATGGACCGACAGAACACGCAGACGCAGGACGTGCCAGTCTCTCATAAGGGGACAGTCCACTGCCTACGTGCTCCCAAGGCCTCGATGACGGACCGGCTGCGCCCTGCGTGGGCGGGCGGGGTCACCGGGGGGCGCGGGGCACGGCGTTACCTGCGGCGAACTCCTCGACGGTCATGAGTGGGAAGCGGATGAGGCCCAGCGCCGCGCCCAGCACCCTGCGCTTGTTCTCGGGTGTCACAGGCAGCTGCTGCCGCTGGCACTCAGCCTCAGACCAGCGCACGACAGCACTGAACAGGCGCACCTCGCGGATGCCCAGGGTGTCACGCTCCAGGACGGCCACCAGCGTGTCTGCGGGGCAGCGGACAGTCAGCATGGCTCCCCAGCCCCCCAGGCTGCTCTCACACACACAGTCTTATCGACATGCGGCTACCGGCTACTGACATTGGTGGCTGGTGCCAGCCACATGGTGGAGCCCAGCGGCTGAAAACCTGATCCAGGCCACCGGCTGATTAGGTCCCAGTGACACCCCTGCTCGACTGGGTGTCCTCACCCACCAGTTCCCACAGGAGCACTCCTGTCGCAGCCCAGTGCCTCACCACTGACCCCCAGCCAAGGCCCAGCAGACTGTCCACCCTAGGGAGGAGTGTGACCCCATCACACGTCCCTACGGGGCCCTGAGGCTGCTCCCCACTCTCCTTCACACACCCACGCACGTGCACACACACACAGGAGCCCCGCACCCAAGTCGATGTCGGTGAAGCCCTCGGCGGTGATGGCGTCGGCCGTGTTCTTGTCGATGTTCTCCAGACACAGGCTGGCCAGCTGGGGCTCGTCGAAGAGCCGCGCCTGCAGGGGACAGGGACGTCAGAGCCTGCCTGGCTGCACAGTGACGGTGGCCTCCCGGGACTGGAGGCCTCGAGCTCAGCCCACACTAGGCCTGGACCATCAGGCACCCCTGGAGGAAGCTTCCTGAAGCTGCAGCCGGCTCATCAGAGGCTGGCACACCGGGCGTGTACAGGATGGACAGGAAAGCATGGGCAGCCACCAGGGTCACCACGGCCTGGAGTCTGGCACTTGGGAGGGCAGAGTTAGCAGGTACCTGGGCTGTGGGCTGACAGGGCCCGGGCTTTACCCAGAGGGACGCCTGGGGAAGGCAGTCACCGTGGGACAAGAGCCCCAGCCACCAGGGGGCCACATTGACCAGCTGCCCAGGGCTCTAAGACCGGGGCCTGGGGCAGCTGCTGCTGAGGCAGCTAGAGCTGCACAGTGTGTGTGGCCAAGACCCCTGGCCATGACTGTGCCCACCTTACAAGGACCTATTTGGAGGCCTCACGGGGACACAGAGATCCTACGGCCTCCACACATCCCAGGCAAAGGACATATCATCACAGCAAGGCCATCTGCCAACCAAGCCAGTGCCCAAGCCCAGGAACAGGACACAGCCTGTCCCTACTTGGGGACCTGGTGCTGACTCCTCACCTCCAACAACCCTACAACAGCACCCCACAAGAACAACAGGAGCCCTGCCTGGAACCCCATGTCCACACACACACACACAGCTACACCAGATCCCATCCCCCGCACAGAGCCCAGCTTGGTGTCCCCTGACACCTCCGCACCCCCTGCCAGCATGCTCACCAGGCCCAGACGGCAGAGCTGCCACGGGAGCGAGGACCCAGGCTCTGGGGGAGTGGCTGCCACGGCACTGGGTGAGGACCCCTGTGTCCTCACAGACCCGGGCCCCTGGAGCGGACAGGAGCCACCCCCAGTACCGTCGTGGGATGAACCGCGCCTGCTCTCTGGCCGGCTCTAGCGCCCTACTGGCAGAGCTCCCGACTGGCAGATCTCTGGTCGCCAGCAGCCTCAGCGACTCAGACACGGAACCATCACAGGGGACGGGACGACAGAGATGCAGACGGATGCCTGGCCACCAGTGTCCACAGCCACTCATGGAAGGGGGTGGGGGATGGCGACAGCCCGTGTCCACTAACAGGTGATGAACACCCATGGGAGGGAACAGCCCCTGCAAGGAGGAACGCGCCCAGATACACAGTGTGGTGCGTGGGAACCCTGACAACACAACGTCTGTGACAGCGGCAGACCCCAAGGCCACGACATGCTGTCTGGGCCCCGCGACATGGGACATCCAGCATGGACAGGTCCACAGAGACAGGAAGTGGATCCAGGGGCAGGTGAGGGGCTGGGGTGACTGCAGATGGGAGCAGGGGTCCCTTCTGGGGTGATACAACTGTCGTGGCAGCAGACAGGGGTGAGTGCTGCCTGAGTGCACGCTGAACGTCAGGGAACCGGCAAGTGTCACCGGGTCCCGTGTGCTTTGGCACCCGAGAACCTTTCCTGTTCACCATACTATTACAAACACACAGAAGTGAAGCAGACAGCAACCACCACCTCGCCACCTGGGCACAGCCCAGCTTACGGGTGACACCGCGAGCTCTGTGGTGCCCCCTCTCCCTGGAGCTCCGTGGGGAACCACAAGGTGCACGCTAACCCTGAAAGATGGGGGCAGCATTCCCGGTGCTCTGAGACCCTCACATTCAATGTTTTTCTTTCCATCACCGAAAAGCACACACACACAAAAGCCCCCTACTGGACACCGACAGGCAGGCAGAGGCCCCAGATGTGACCCACCGTCCCAGGTCTGGGACCCCATGGCCAGCGTGGGCTGAAACTAGTGACGCCCTCACCAGAGATGCCAAGATGCACCAAGAAACTCATAAACATCAACGACACGGCTTCGCAACACTGTGCAGGTCACAGACCCCACAGAGACTGCACATCAGTGCCCCCCCCCAATCAGGGTCCCGCCCGGTCGCCGTGAGACCCCGCCCCGCCCGCCGGCCCCGCCCCCGGAGGCCCCGCCCGCCCGCCGGCCCCGCCCCCGGAGGCCCCGCCCCCGCACCTGCGTGAGCAGCATGAAGGCGTTGTCCGCGCGCAGGTTCTTCTTGAGGAACTCCACGCAGTGCGCCTCCAGGGCGGGCACCGCGTACTTCTTGGCGGTGTACAGGGTCGTCATGACCGTCTCGGGCCCGATCTGAACCTCGTCCGAGTACAGAAACCTGGGGAGGCAGCGTCGTGAGCTGGGCGCTGCCGCGACAGCCGCCGGGGAGCGCCCCGCGCGGTCACCGAAGCCAGCCCCGAGGAGCCCTGAACCAGCGCCTGCGGCTCTTGGAGCGGAGGCACGACTCGCAAGGCTGCCGCCGCCTGCGGAACCAGCGGGGGGTGATCCCAAACGCAGCGGCACCCGGAGGCACAGCCGCTGCCCCAGGCACGCGTGACACCGGCTCCTCGGGGTCTGCTCCCGGTCGGGACCCCGGAGCCCGGCTCCCGGGACCAGGCCATGTGCGTGTCCGCCCCGTGGACTGGATGGAGGGCCGCGGGCCCCGCCTCGAGACGGTGGGGCTGGGGGTCACCTCGGTGCGGCACCACGCTGGGTCGGAACTCCAGGGTGGGAGACTCAGAAAGGGGGAAAGGGGAGTGCAGAGAGACATCAAACCCGCCGGTGCTGGTGAGAACGTGACACGGTGCAGACGCCGTGGTGACAGTCTGACAGTCCCTCAGGGAGTTAACCACGGGACCCAGCCATCCTGCTCCTAGCTGTCTGTCCACGAGACCTGAAGGCAGGGCCTCGGACACACACTCGCTACCAGGGTTCCCTGCGGCATGGCTCACAAGGGCCCCAAGGTGGACAAGCCACGCGTCTCTCAGCAGACGACAGAGAAACCAAACATGGCCCACCTGTGGTGGAGTACCACTCACCCCTAAAGGGAAATGAAGTCTTGGTTTAGCTACAAGGGTGAACCCCCAAACATGTGATGCTGAGAACAGCCAGCTGCCAAAAGACAAAGACTGTCTGACCCCAGTGAGGTGAAGTGTCCAGAACAGACACATTCAGGGGCAGAAATTGGATTAGCAGTGGCCAGGAATGGGAAGGAGGTGGAGGGGAGGCACTGCTTAGGGACATGAGGTTTCTGTGAAGAGTGGTGGGAAACTGGGGACCAGTTAACAGAGAGGGCTAAACACGCATGATGACCATCACGCATGTCACTGTACTGAAGGGCACATGTGATCCCACTCGATGAAGCGTCCGGGAGCACTCAGTCCCAGGGACAAGAGGTGGACCCGTGCTTGTTGGGAGGCTGGGGTGAGGGGAATGGGGAGTAACTGCTCACGGGCACAGGATCTCCATTTGGGGTGATGGAACAGTCTAGAACTGAACAGTGGTCATGGTGGCACTCAACTGCATACTCTCTAGGAGTGAACCGGACACTGGGGTGTGGACTGTGTCTCCCAGCACTGTCGTCACCACCGAGGTCAGCTCTAGAGCACGCCTGGGCCTCCTCCTGAGACCTGCCCCTCTTCCCGACTTGTGAAAGGACGGCACTCCCCACGAGGACCCCACGGCAGGGCAAGCTCACTTCAGCAGGGCCAGGAAGGCGGCGGGCTCCACGTCGGGCAGCTCAATCTCTGTGGATGTGGTGGCCATCCCCCCGTTGAACATGGCATCGAAGACAGCACTGCCCACGGCCAGCACGAATCTAGCGTGTCAGAAAATTCCTGTTAACCCTGGGGTCTGTGCCTGCCTGGGATGGGGGCACCCTGGCACCCTGTTGCCCACCCACACTGGCTAGGGCTTCACGGCTCACGGGGGCTGGTGAGGTGCACCCAACAGAAGTGCCCAGGCTGGGTCGTGGGCGTCCGTCAGACCTCGTCACCCAGCAGCCCGGGTGCCGCCGGAACAACAACGCTCCTCCCTGCCCACGAAAATGCCCACAGGGCTGAGGGGGCTGCCTGTGCGTCCTGGCAATGAACGCTGCCGGAAGACGCTGAAGAGAAAGGGAGTCAGACGCACTGACAGCAACAGAACACAGGAGTGAAGTTACTTCCCCAACGCTCACGCAGGGCCTGGACCTCTGCCCACTTCAGCTCCCACCCGCTGCCCCCCCCCCGGCCTCCCTCCAGCCGTCTATCCCAGAACCCATCGTCCACCCCCACCTGCTGTCCCCCACCCACCCGCCCACACAACGGCCACAGCGACCCTTTCACTCCTCCCCCCAGCCGTCCGCCAGGCACATCCATCCATCTTCCCGCCCTCCTTCCCTCCACCCCCCACCCGTCACCTGTTCTGCCACCTATCTACCTGTCACTGCTCTTCCAGCAGCCACTCACCTGCCTACCATCCATCTATCCATCCACCCACCCAGCCCTCTTCCATCATTTCTCTCTCCATCTACCAACTCACCCACCTAACCACTGGATTTAGCTGGGCCCTAAATCCACTAAGAACGTCCTTATAAAGGACAAAAGGGACACACAGGCACAGAAGGAATATGTCACCTGACAGCGGAGGCAGAGATGGGGTGACATGGCCACAAGCCGAGAATGCCTAGGGGCGACCAGAACTCGAGTCAGGGCAGGACCTTGCCCTACAGCCTTCTGGGAGCCCTGCCACCTCGATTTCAGATTCCTGGCCACTAGACTCGTGAGACCGTAAATCTCTGCTGTTCCATGCCCCAGTTTTGGTCCTCTGTCAAGAAGCCCCAGGACCCCATTGTGCAGGGCTGCTCCAGCGGCACCCCAGCCACGGAGGCCTGCTGCTGCTGCTTCTCGCCCAGTCAGACTTGGTCCCCAGGTGACACACGGCCTCCCACACCCCATTCTATAAATGACTGCCTTCCCATCCAGGGCCTTCCTCCTCCCCATCTATCTGAGAGACTTCCCTCCCTTCTCCCGTGAGGTCTTTTACGGAATCCAGAAGCAGTGGGTCAGAGACCGCCCGGCTCAGCCCAGTGAGACAGGTCTGTCTGCTGGGAGGGTCTCCTCTTCCTGCGCCCTGCATAGGGACCTCAGGACTGCAGGCACCCCAGTTCTAGGTCAGGCAGGCTCCGGCAGAGTCCGGCCCAGTCCCTGCTCAGGCTCAAGCTGTCCAGGCCTGTCCCCTCCTCGGGAGCACGGCCCCCACACCCACTGGCCTCTCCCAGGGTCTGCAAGCTCCCCTTCTCTTGTCAGCTTGAAAACCAACACTGAGATGCCAAAAGAACCGCAGAGGACACGTCATCCCACCCCAGCACGGCTGACACACACCAGACAGGCAGTGGCAGGCAGTGGCAGGCAGTGTGTGGTCCCCCCAGGCAGCCTCCCGGGGGCGCTCTCGTATCACGTCCCACCGTGCCCCAGAGCTCCTTAGAGCTCTCTAGGCACTGCGACAGCAGCGAGCACGCAGCTGCCAACCAAAAAGCTGGCTGTTAACCGGGGACGCCGAGCCACCTGCTCCCGTAAGGGGGACAGACCAGGAAATCCCATGGGGCAGCTCTCCTGTCGCACGGCGTTGCTGAGTCAGAATCGGTGGGATAGCACATGGTGCTAACAAGAGACAACTGACCGGTCAATACCACCGACACGGGCAGCGGAAAGCCTGCAGTGGTCGGGCCTTCACCGCCCAGATCCACACCCAGCGCTCTGGGACGCGGCAGTCAAGAAGCCAAACGACGTGCTGCACTGGGCAAATGAGGTACAAAGGACCTCTAAGATCGTATAAAGCAAAGCTGTCACCTTCATGCCTAAGGAGCTAGTGACCCAAACCATGGTCTTTACAACTGACTCAGACGTTAAGCAAAAGCTGGACGCCGGACAAGGCCAACGGAAGAGGCGCGAGGCTGTCCACGCTGCGCTGCTGCTGCTGGACGCACCGCGCAGCACCGGCGGCCGCAGACGGACGGACCTTGGAGGGGAGTGCAGCGAGCGCCCCCTGGACGCCAGCCTTTCTCTGGACACGTTCTCAAGGGTGAGCGACGGCGGGGGACACCACGCTCGGCCAGGCTGAGGGTCAGAGAAAAAGAGGAAGGCCCTCAACGAGACAGACCACCACAGCAGCTACGACAAGAGACTCAAGCACATGACCGGAGGGAGGCGCAGGACTGGCAGGTGTCTCTGTGACACCTCGGGAGCCCATGAAGCCGGGCCCCAGTGGGCAATGACAACGGGTGTCACGATCCAAAGGGTGGGACCACGGACGCTGCTCAGCACCCCACAGGGCACAGGGTGGCCTAACTGCCCCACCCCACAAGCCCACCTTCCAGCAAATGCTGTTTCCCACGAAAAGGCCCACGGCCCCTTACAAAAACGGCTGGGCCCAGGTTGGGGGCAGGGAAATGGTAAGATGGGATACCACAAAGTCAACAACACTTCAAAAATGACAGGAAAGTGTTGAAAGGACACAGAAGCCAGCTCTAAGGGACGCCCAGTGGCCAAACGACCACCTGAACAACACCTAAGTAACAACCATGCTGTGTCCTCGGCAGGGACACCCGTGAGTCCACACTGACGTCCAGAACTACGAAGGAGGAAGGAGAAGGGGCAGCTCTCCCCTCCAGCGGACTTCCCATCTTCCCATCTATAAAAGCAGGAGTTGCAGACACGGCAAGCCCCCAGGTGGGAACGCCAGCGAAACCTCGGTTCCGGGCAACCATCATGTGGCCGGATCCACGAATTCCTGTGATGCAAATGTGTCTGGAGCCTCAGAGCAGGACCTGAGGCGAAGATTCAATCGGAAAGCTGGAAATAGCTACGTCAGCGTGGAGACGGTGGGGAGAGACCATCGGTCACAGAACGTGTCCCCCCAAAACACAGGCCAGCTTAGCTAGCCCGTGTGTCCCAGTATTGTGCGACCGTCCACACTCCTGTGCCGTGAGGTGACTGTCCTGTGTTGTGACTCCCCTCTCTATGATGTTAAGGAGGTGCGATTGGTGGCAGTGAGCCTAACGAGGCAGCACGTGACCTACAAGACAGGTCGTGTCTTCACTCAGCCTTCGGAGACACCCAGGAGAGGGCGAGCAGAGCAGCGGCCCGCGCACCACCACGAAGGAAGAGCCAGGAGGCAAGCGCAGTCTGGGCGGTGGGATCCCGACGCCGAGGAGCTCCCTGACCACGGAAGACTCATGACAAGGACCTTCAGCCCAAACCCCCCCACAGAAACCCTTCCCCTGGAGCCTGCGCCCTGAATTCGGACTTCTGCCTCCCACCCTGTGAGAATGAATTTCCTTTTGTTAAAGACATTCGCCTGCAGTATGTTATAGATGACCAGGACGCTGTCTAACCAAGTGACCAAGGTCACCCTGCCAGCAATGGGGAGCACGCCGCGCCTCCTAACAGAGGTACTGGCAACAACACAGGGCCACGTCTTACATTCAGCGACAGTGAGACGACAGAGGTAAACGATGAAAACTTGAGTCACACCAACGAGGCGCAGAGAGCTAGGGCAGCCACACTGACAGCAGGCAGGCCGACTCTGAGACAAGGACTGTCACACAGAGACAGGGCATCACAGGACGGGACTCTGAGACAAGGACCGTCACACAGACGGGATGTCACGGAACGGGACTCTGAGAGAAGGACTGTCACACAGAGACAGGACGTCACGGGACGGGATTGAGACAACGACCGTCACAGAGAGATGAGACATCATGGAACGGGACTCTGAGACAAGGACCGTCACACAGAGACGGGACGTCACGGAACGAGATTCTGAAACAAGGACCGTCACACAGATGGGACGTCACGGGACGGGACTCTGACACAAGGACTGTCACACAGAGACGGGACATCACTCAACGGGAGGAAGTCTCTGCAAACCATCAGATGAGGGTTTAATACTCAGGATATACAAAGAATTCCTAAAGCCTGCCAACAAGAAGACAAACACCACAATCAAAAAATGGGCGAAGGACTTGAAGAGACACTTTCTTAAAGAAACATACGAACGACCAACAAGCACACGAAAGACTCACAACATCATCAGCCACTAAACCAAACAGGAAGACCACATCCTGGCTGCCACTGAGTCGATTCTGGCTCACAGCAACCCAGTGGGTGCGGGGAGAAACCGCTCTGTGAGGTTGTCAGCTGTGTCTTTTCGGAAGGGGACGTCCAGGCCTGTCTCTGGGCCCTGCTGGGTGGGCTCTGCCAACCACAGGAGCGGGGTGCTGCACTGCCTGTGCTGCCTAGGGGCTCTCTGTACCAGCCAGCAAACCACAACAGCAAACTCGCCGTCCAGGAGACTCCGCCTCATGGTGGCCCTACAGGACGCAGCACCACGGCCCCGCAGGGTTTCTGAGGCTGTCAGTCTCTAGGGAAGCAGACTGCCACACCTGTCTCCCACAGAGTGGCTGGGGTTCAGATCACCAACCCCTTGGTTAGCAGTCGAGCACTTTAACTACTGTACCACCATGGCTTTTCCAGCCAACAAAAGCCACAACGAGATGCACATCGCTGCCACTAGGACTGCTCAGATTTAAACACGCAAAAATGATAACCACAAACGCAGGCCAGGAGGTGAAGAAACCAGAACCTTCTCTACTGCAGGAGGAATGCAAAGTGGCCCCGCTGCCCTGGAAGCAGTTCACTGGCTCCTTCCAACAGTAACTGCGGAACCACGGCCAGGTCCACGGTCAGAACGGGGGTGGGCAACTGTGGACCAGCCCTGGGTGCCCAGCCCCATGCCCCAGCGACCCATGGCCAGGTCCCCAGTCAGAAGGGAGAGCAGGTGCCCATGGACCAGCCCCATGCACCTGCGACCCACAGCCAGGTCCCTGGTCACATGGGTGGGTGGCCATGGACCGGTCCCACACCCTGGCGACCCACAGCCAGGTCCACAGTCAGAAGGGAGGGCGAGCGCCCATGGACCAGCCCCATACCGCAGCGACCCACGGCCAGGTCCCCGCTCAGAAGGGAGGTGGGTACCCATGGACCAGCCCTGGGTGCCCAGCCCCATGCCCCAGCAACCCACGGCCAGGTCTGCAGAAGGCGTGTGCCTGTGGACAGGGCCCATGACCCAAGGACCCACAGCCGCGCTCCAGTCAAAAAGGACAGCAGGAGCCCCAAGAGGCGCTCACGCCCACAGTCACTGCATCACCTCTGACAGGTGCCAAAGGCGGCACCACAGGAAGTCCCATCAACAGACATGGTGGTACACACACACACACACACACACACACACACACACACACACACACACACACACACACACACAGAGACACAGACACAGACACACACACACATGACGGAACGTCACCCGGACAGGAGGGGGAATGCAGTCCTGATGCGACAGGCCACAGTGAGAACCAACCCTTAAAACCCAGTGACAGAAGTCAGGTGCAAAGGTACAAATATGTACAAGCCCAGTGACAGGAAACAAAACCAGAGAGACCAGAGGTTGCTAGCGGGGTGGCAGGGAGAGCGAACGAGGGAAGCGCTGCTTAGGGGCATGCCATCTAGGTTCGCGATGATGGAACGGTTTAACAACCCTGATCAACATCACTGAGTTATACATGTAGAAGCTGCTGAACTGGCCAGCATCTGTGTGTTTTCATAATTTCAATAGAAAAGTAAAACACAGAAATACCGTCTGACGCAACAACTCCACTTGTAGATACACACCCACAAGACCTGACGCAGGGGCTCCAGCAGACACGTGCACACAGAAGCCCACCGCGGCCCACAAGCGGCAGCCCGCACAGGCCCACCAGCAGACGGCCAGGCGAGTACAATGCGCCCGTCCACCCGAGGCCAGCTCCTGCAGGTCTACGAGAGATGCCACGCCGCCACGAGCATGGGCCCCGACCGTGGACAATCACTGAGTGGAATACGTCCTCACAACAGACCTGCCAACTCACAGTCCAGTCCGGTGTTCCTCTGAAGAGTTGGCTTTGAGAATGGTTTTAGTCCTGCGCTCAAAGAGTCTGGGGGCCATGTCTTCTGGGGTCTCCCCAGTCTCAGTCAGACCACAGAATCCGGTCTTTTGGTAGAATTTCAGTTCTGCACTCCACTTTTCTTCTGTTCCCTCAGGAATGCCCTGCTGTGTTCCCTGTCAGGGTGGTCACTGGTGGTGGCTGGTCACCAGGTAGCTCTTCTGGTCTCGGACTGATGGGGTCTCTGGGTAACGTGGTCCTTTACGTCTCTCGGGCTGACATTTCCCCTAGGTCTTTGGTGGGCTTCATTCTTCTTCGCTGCAGGTGGGTTGGGACAATAGATGCATCTTAGATAGCCACTTGCTACCTTTTAAGACCCCAGAAGCCACTCACCAAAGTCGGGTTATGCCAACAAGTTAGACAACAAAGATAAAGCAAACTAATTCCTTGAAAGCCAAGAGTCATCAAAAGTGACTCATGGAGAAAGGGAAATTCTAAATCAACACACAACAGGGAAAGGAAGTACACGAGTCATGTTTTTAGTATTTTATTGTGCTTTAAGTGAAGGTTTACAATTCAATTTGCCATATAAAACCCTACACACACACCACTCTACAACTGTAGCTGCTCTCCCTAACTGTATCCATTCAACCAACTCCTGTCCCCTCCTCTCCACCTCCTCCGTCACTGCCGACAGGAGCTGCTCAGCCAGTCTCCTGTGTGTATTTAAGCCAAGAAGCACTCTCTTCACCAGCATCACTCTTTGTCTTCAGGTCCAGTCCAGTAATTGTCTGGCGAGTTGGTCCCGTACCGGTCTCAGCTCTGGACTAACAGAGTCCAGTGGCCATGTCCTCTGGGGACCCCCAAGTCTGTCAGATCATCAAGTCCTATCTTTTCAGTACAGTTCTAGTTCTTCCACTTGCCCATTTTTCTCCTGCTACACCCAGGACTCTGTTCCGGCAGGACAGTCCCTGGTGGTGGCCGGGCACCATCTAGCTTTTCTGGTCTCATGCTGACGTATTCTCTGAATCACATGGCCCCTTTTGTCTCCTGGGCACCTGCTGGCTCCAGGTGGGATGAGATCCACTGGTGCTACTTAGATGACAGCTTTTAAATCCCAGTCAACAGTCACCAGTCACCAAAGTGATATGGAGAGTATCTTCTTTTTTTAAAAAAAAAACAACTTAGTTATGACTAACTATGACCTACATGTTCCCTGAAGCCACGGTCCCTAGACCCCTGCCCCTGTTCCTCTGTCCTGCAGAACGGTGGGCTCTGTTTAGGAACCCCCTAGGCTTCTGATGTAGCCCAGGAGTAGGAACCTCACTTCTGCTGTCAGTTCCTTCACTTAATCCAAACCCTAGCCACTGCCTGATCGACGAATACCTCTCTCCTTCCTTCCCTTCCCTTTTAACCATCAAAGATTATTTTCTTCTGCGTTTAAGCCTTTTCCTGAGTCTTTATAATAACATTCTCAAACAGTATTTGTCCTTTTGTGACTAATTTCACTCAGCATAATGTCTCCCAAGTGACTCTACATCAGCAGACATTTCCGAAGATCACCGTGGTTCTTTGGGACTGCACAGCACCCTCTGGTGTGAATACATCTTAGTCTGTTTTTCCATGCATCAGTTGGTGGGCATCTAGGTTGAGTCTGTCTGCCTGCCACTGCAGACAGGGCTGCAATCAACACTGGAGCACATGCACCTACCCATGCGACAGCCCTTATCTCTCTAGGACGTATTCCAAGAAGTAGGATCACTGGCTCATACAGTACATCTATTTCTGGCTTTTTACGGACGTGCCAAACTAATTTCCAAAGTGGTTGCACCATTTTACATTCTCATCAGCTGTGTAGAAGAGGTGAACATGTAATTTAAAGTATTCCCACACAAAAAGAAAAGAAAAATCCAGAAGGTATCGGTGGGGAATTCCACCAGCCCTCACATTAACAACAACAGAGGACAGGTGAACAGGTCTCAGCTCATTTCAGCCCCTGTCCCTAGGATACCAGAGCCAGGCAAGACACTACCGGGACCCTCGTCCACTGCCGGAGGCTGGTAAGTGGTACAGCCGCTGCAGAAGACAGCCTAGCAGCGACTTAAAATGTCACACATACAGTCCTCTGCATCACAACCCAGCAGTCGGGCTCCCAGATGCCTGCCCATGAGAAACACCCGCACACAGCCGCACAGACTTGGACCCGAATGTCCACAGTTCAGAAGAGCAAGAGTCAAAATAGAAAAAAACTAGAAATACCCCAAAGAGCCATCAACTAGTTACTGAATAAACAAACTGTGATTCCCCACATACAACAGCATATGATTTAGTAATAAAATGGAATAAAGTACTTCACACAAAAAAACAAAGAACCCAATTTAAACATGGGTAAAAGACTTGAACAGGCATTTTACCCAAGAAGAAATACGTAAGACAAAGCTATTGCTGTCTACTTGTAGGGTGGCAGTTCACATCCACCAGGTGCTCCTTGGAAACTCCAGGGGACAGTCCTTCTCTGACCTCTAGGGTTGCTAAGAGTCGGACCCGACCCGACAGCAGTGGGCTGCTGGGAGCAAAAGAGAAGAAAGGGACTTAAGACTCAAAGACGAAACTAGCTCACAGGCCTAACAGCCCTCACGACCCAGCCTCTTCTAACCAGAGACCAGAACTAAACGGCGCCTGGCTGTCACTACTGACTCCAACTAGGCACACAAGAGAAGGTTCCAATAGCATGAGGACAAAATGTGGATGTCATGGATTGACTTGGGTCCCCCAAAACATATGTGTGGCCATGTGGCTGGGCCATGATTCCCTGTATTGTGTGGCTGTCCTCCATTTTGTGATTCTGCTGTGCTGTCGGTTAGAGGATCAGGGTGGGACTGTAAGTCCCTTCAGAGGATCACCTCCCTGCTCCACTGTAAAGGGAGCTTCCCTGGGGTATGGCTTGCCCCACTCTTAATCCTTTCATCCCATGAGAGATAAAAGGACAGAGAAACAGACAGAGAATTGGGATCCTCACCATCAAGAAATGTGCACCGGGAGAAGAGTGCGTCCTTCAGACCCGAGGTTCCTGTGCCAAGACGCTCCCTGGACGAAGACTGATGCAATACCAGACTTTCCTCCAGAGCCGACAAGGGAAAGCCTTCCCCTGGAGCTGACACCCTGAATATGGACTTACAACCTACCGGACTGTGTAAGAATAAAGTTTCCTTTGTTAAAGCCATCTGCTCTGCGGTATTTCTGTTAGAGCAGCCCGAGCTGACTCAAACAGTGGACCTAAGTCAGATCACTCACAAAGGCCAGATCTACTGGGCCAACGAAGGCTCAAGTAACCCGAGACGGTCATGGTAAGACACGCTTTGAACTCGGAACTATAGCCATTTCTGGAGGTCACCTTTCAGGAAAGCCAACGGGCCGACACTATCCTGAGCAACGTGCTCCCTCCAACAATCGGCTCAGTAAGACCAAGCGGTTGGCACTTTCCCAAAGGCCAAGATGAGAAGGGAAGGCGGGAAAGGAAGCCACAGAGACAGACACGGAGCAAACAGGACGGAAAGGCTGAGGACACGGACACACACGGGGGACTGCAGCCGGTGTCACCAAACAACCTACGTACAAATTGTTACACGGGAACCCAATTTGCTATGTTAATTTTCAAAACACAGTAAGCTGTATAAAACACACTAACTATATTTTTTAAAAGAACTGCAAATGGACAATTGTTGTTGTTGTTAGGTGTCGCCAAGTCGGTTCCAACTCACAGAGACCCTATGAACAGCACTGCCGGTCTTGTGCCACGTCCACAACTGTGTTCATGCTTAAGCCCGTCGTTGCAGCCGCTGTGTCGATCCAGCTCGCCGAGGGTCTTCCTCTTTCGCTGACCCTTCACTCTGCCAAGCGTGATGTCCTTCTCCTGGGACTGATCTTTCCTGACAACATGTCCAAAGCACCTAAGATGCAGTCCTGCCCTCTTTGCTTCCAAGGAGCCTTCTGGTTGGACTTCTTCCAGAACAGATCTGTTTGTTCTTTTGGCCGTCCACGGTACATTCAACATTCTTCTCCAGCACCACAATTCAAAAGCATCAATTCTTCTTCTGTCTTCTTTGTTCACAGTCCAGCTTTCGCATGCATATGACGCAACTGAAAATACCGTGGCTTGGGTGAGGCGCATTTTAGTCTTCAAGGTAACATTCTTGCTGCTGAATACTTTAAAAAGGTCTTTTGCAGCAGATTTTCCCAATGCAGTGCGTCTTTTGATTTCTTGACTGCTGCTTCCAAGGGCACTGATCGTGGACCCAAGTAAAGTGAGATCCTTGTTGACCTCAGTCCTTTCTCCATTTATGACGATGCTGCTTCCTGGTCCAGTTGTGAGGACTTTTGTTTTCCTGATGTTGGGGTGTAATCCATGCTGAAGGCCGTGGCCCTTGACCTTCATCAGTAGGTGTCTCAGATCTTCTTCACTTCCGGCAAGCAAGGTGGTGTCATCTGCATAACACAGGTTGTTAATGAAAACCGACAATAAGCATACAAAAAGAGACCTGAAGTCACCTGCCACTGTTGTTGCTGTTCTTCGGTGCAGAATCGATTCTGACTAACAGTGATTCGAGTCTAGCCACCACCGCGGGGTGCCCCCACTGCCAGGTGGGGTGGCTGTGAGAACTGCCCAGAGGGGTGTCTAGGCTACAGTCCTCACAGGAGCACAGCTCTGAGTTTTCTCCTCCTGCAGATCCGCCGAGGGGGGTTGAACCACCACTCTTTCGGTTAAGCAGCAAGTGCTTAACCACCGTACCACCAAGAGCTCATCAACCATTAAAACAAAAAAATCCTGTTGCCGTCGGGTCAATTCCAACTCGTAACAGCCCTACAGGACAAAGCAGAACGGCCCCGCAGGGCTTCCGAGGAGCAGCTCGTGGATTTGATCTGCAGCCCTTTCCTTGGCAGCTGAGCTCTTAATCACCACCCCACAAGGCCTCCTCATCAGCTACTTAAAACAACAACCAGCAACCCACTGCTCCGGTCGGACACCCCAGGGGGAGCCCGCCACTGCGGCCACTCGGCGCGCTGAGGGTCCTCCCCTCTCGCCGACCCCTACCAAGCGCGACGCCCTTCCCCAGGGACCATCCAACAATGTATCCCAATGTGAGACAAACTCCAGCCGTCTGTCATGGACCCAACTGTGTAACCCCCAAAGTGGGTGCAGTCACAAGGATGGGCCACGACCCCCTGTATTCTATGCTTGTTCTGAATTTTGTGATTTCTGCGCTGTGTGTTAAAGGATCAGGGTGACACTGTAAATCCCTTCACGGGATCACCTCCCTGCTCCACTGTAAAGGACGTTTCCCTCGAGTGTGGCCTGCACCACTCTTTATCCTTTCATCCTACAAGGGATAAAAGGAAAGGGAAGGAAGCAGAGAACTGGGAACGCCACACCACCAGGGAAGCAGCACCGGGAGAAGAGTGCGTCCTTCAGACCTGAGGTTCCTGCACTGAGATGTTCCCTGGACAAAGATCGATGCCACACAAGGACAGAGGAGAGCCTTCCCCTGGAGCGGATACCCTGAATATGGACGTGTAGCCTACGGGCCTGTGTGAGAAGCAACTTTCCTTAGTGAAGCCATCCACTGGTGGCAACTCTGCTAGAGCTGCACCAGCTGACTGGACACCAGCCTCACTACGGAGGCGCATTCTCAGGCCAGGCAGGCAACAGTCATTGCTGTTTGCCGACTGTCCTGTCACCCACAACTGTCCACATTTTCTTGGAGACAACTGTATCAGATCAAACAAAATCCAGTAGATTTTGAAGATTTAAACAAACCCCCAAACCAAACCCACTGCCATCAATTCTGACTCCTAGAAACCCTAAAGACAAATGAGAACTGTCTCATGGCATTTCCAAGATGCACATGGAGGATTTGAACTGCCAACCTTTTGGTTAGCAGACATAGCATTCAGCCAATTTTAACAACAATCAACAAATGTAACAGACAGACAATATCTTACTTCCCTAACACCAAGCACACACACTCTTTCCAGATGCAGATGGCACGTTCACAGAAACTATCCACCAGTTTCCTTCTGTCATATATAAGGTTACACTGTCATAATCAACTTGCTGGCATCCGACAAGAAAACACCCACCAATTAAACTGCACAGAAGGTCTCAATAAATTTCAGAAGGTAAGAAACTACACCAGCAGTAAGGACAGGACATCCACATATTAACACGGCTTTTTAAATACTTGCTGCGGTGAAGAGAAAATGAAAACTAAAATGATGCGTTCTTCCAAAATGGACAGCGAGAACACTTCTTGTCAAAACCCGAGACCTGGCCAAGACATGTTCAGAGGACAATTGTTAACCTTGGATACTTTATAAAGGACTAAACACGAAAGAAACTCGAAAACAGTTCAGCAGTTCTTCAGAACATTTGACGCCATGGGACCCAGCAATCCCAATCCTAAGTATGCTCCCCAAACACATGACAGCAGGGATTCAAACTCAAAGCTGTACCCAACGTTCACAGCAGCCCACGGGGGCAACAACCCCAGTGTCTCCCGTGCACAGACGGTGGATGAACACAGTGGGGTCTCTCCGCACAAGACACTAGCACTCAGCCGTAAAGAGAAACCAACGCCTGACACACACAACACAACAAGCCCAGCGAAATTAGCCAAACACGCAAGGGTGCCCAGCGCGTGAGGTCACCCAGGCAGCGGCCAGGCCAGCCTGCCCCCCAGGAGGCGGACCAGTGGTTCCAGGAGGTGGGGGGCGGAGAATTACTGCTCAACAGGCACCGAGTTCAGTTCAGACGGATGACAAGTTTTAGGAAAAAGCTGTGGTGACGACTGCACAGCTCTGTGGATATAATTAACTCCACAAAGCTATACATTTAAAAATGGCTCAAGCGGCAAGTTTTACACACTTATACACACATACATACATGTACATCAAATCACAACAGAACAATACAATACACATACACCTCGTACAGCCAGAGGGAAGCCTGGGGGTGCAGCGGGTTACGTGCTACGAGTGCCAGCCCGAAGGCTGGCAGGTAACTGCACCAGACCGCCAGGCGCTACCCGGACACTCCCCGGGCCAGTCCTACCCTGGCCTCTAGGGGGGCTGTGAGTGAGACCTGACTTCACGGCACCAGCATTTTTGGGGCTACAGCCAGAAAAGGAACAAAATAAGTCGGGGGGGGGGGACGGAGATGATCTTTAAAAGCAGAAATAAATGAAACCAACCAACCAAAAGTCAAGAAAAAGACCACAGGCTGGTTCTTTGAGAACAGACACGTTCCTTCTCTGTCCTACCAAAGGTGAAAAGACCAGAAACCAAACCAGGAAAGGAAGCATCGTGAACACGAAGAGGGCTTTACCTCCTGACTCTGAGCTTTGCAAACGGCTCAGTAGTACAAAACCACAAAATAACACTACTAAAAGGCCTAAGGATAGTATATATGAATTCATTTCAGAATCCATATGAAACTTGAAATTTTCTAGAAAAATATACAAACTGTCCAAATTGAGGAAAGCCATGGAATAAACAGATCAACAGCCAACACCCACTGAAGCAGCCATCAGGAAGCCCAACAACGCCCCAGAGAAGCGAACACTACTGGGGCAGAAGGGCCCAGCAGGACTCGCATGAGCTGACCTCAGACCCTACCGCGCAGCTACGACAGTCACAACAGCTTGGTATGGGCACAACAGACAACGAGACAAGAACAGAATCAGGAGCCACCGCCGCCACCCACCTGTGGTTACCTGGTCTGCGACAAAAACCTGAAGTCCGTTAAACGGGGAAAAGACAGTTTTTTAAAAAAGTGATGGCAAAGCTGGATTTTTACCCATACTAAGTGAAACAGGACCCTTACCTCACACCATACCTAAAAACTAATTAAAAATGGATCAAAGACCTAAATATAAAACCAAAAGCTATAAAGACCAATGCCAGAGGCCCTGATACAGGGCACAACAATAGACAAACTAACAACATTAACGACATACAAACGCCAGAAGATACGCAAGATAACTGGGATCTTCTAAAAATTACACTTGTGCTCATTTAAAAACTTCATCAAAAGAGTAAAAAGAAAACCTACAAACTGGAAAAAATGTTTGACAATGACAAATCGGACAAAGGTCTAATCTCTAAAATCTACAGGAAAATCCAACACCTCCACAACAAAAAGACAAATAATCCACTGAAAAAAATGGGCCAAGAGCACGAACAAACACCTCACCAAACGGCATTCAGGTGGCTGACACGTGGGGAAATGTTTGTGATTACTGGCCAGTAGAGAAATGCAAATCAAAACTACAACGAAATGCCATCTCACCCCATTAGTGTTACTAATTAAAAAAAACAAAACATGGAGGTTTGGGAGTTTATGGGGAGACTGGAATTCTTACGCATTGCTAACAGGAATGTAAAATGGTACACCCACTACAGAAGGCCAGACGGCACTCCTTAAAAAGCTAGAAAACAGAAATATCACACAGTCCAGCAGTCTCATGCCTGGGAACACATCCGAGAGAAACGAGCTGTCACACGGACGGACAGGCAGACACACCCATGTTCAGTATTTACCACAGCAAACACATGCAAGCAACCTAAGTGCCCATCCACACATGAATGGAAAAACTCCAGTATTCACACACCATGGGTACTACACAACAGCAAAGAACAATGATGAACCATTGAAACACCACACAACATGGATGAATCTGGAGGGCATTATGCTAAGTGAAACAAGTCAATCACACGAAGTCAAATATTGCGTGACACAACAATTATAAGGTCGCTGTGAGTCGGAATCGACTCGATGACACCGGGTTTGGTTTTCGTCAACAACTATTAAAAAAAGAGAAGGTTTACCCACAGAAAACAATCTTTGAGGTTCTGAGGGAATGGGTGGGTGGGGAAGTGATCACCAGTGAGACAGCAGACAAGTGTTGGCTGTGGGCGATACACAGGAAGTCAGCACAACTTGACCAAGTCAAAGCCACAGAAGCTTCCTAGACATGTCCAAACACCCCGAGGGACCAAGTTAGCACGGTTACGGGTGAGGATCATGGTCGCAGGGGCTATCTAGGTCATAGGGCACTAGGTCCAGTTTTTTGGTTATGGCGCAATAAAGCTCATAAAGAAAGCGTTCTACATCCGACTTCTGTGAGTAGCATCTGGGGTCCGAGAGCCTGCAAGCGACCATCTGTGAGTACCTCTTAGCCCCATGCCATCCAAAGCAAAGGAGAGTGGAACCAACCAAAGACACAAGGAGAACATTACCTAAGGACGAAGAGGCCACACGGGCCACAGCCTCTACCAGCTGGAGCCCAGAGGGTGGGCAGCACCTGGCTACCACCACCCCCTCTGACAGGGGTCATGACAAAGGGTCACGAAGAGGGCCAGAAAAAATGTAAACCCAATCTCAAATCCACAAAATACCACTTTATGAGACTGACAGAGGTTGGAGGAACCCTGCACTCTGGATGCTGGACACCCTCCTGTGGACTCAGAACAGAAGCCACTCCCCACGTCCAACTCTCCGTCAAAGACGAGTAACACACAGGAGGGACATGCTTCTCAGGCCAGGCAAGCATCTGAGACCCAAAGGGCAACCCCAGCCCCTAAGCAAAGACAAGAAGGCAGAGGGAAAGCAAAACCGGATGGACGGACATGGGTGGCGAGCAGGGGAGCGCTGACACCCTGAATGACAAACTAATCTGTGCTATAAACTTTCACCTAAAATACAATTTAAAAAACACAGGACGCACAGCTATGACCAACGATTATGTCCCTTTACAATACGCACTAGGTCCAATAGTCTCACTGACGACATCTGTACAGCTTCGGAGGAGCTGACACCGGCTGTCACTGCCTGTTATCTACACTGTCTCATGGGGCAGAATAAGCTCTCCAACCCATTCTACACAGCTGGCAACGTGTTCGTTAGAAAATCTCACAAAAATAACACCAAAAGAGAAAAATGGGGACCACTGAGGATCATCCATCCAAAAATCACTGCAATGTATCTATAACTGGAACCCAATGCAGTATTACTCAGGAGTTTTAGTCACATATTAAGAAAAGGTCAATATCCCAAACTTGCTCAATCAAAGGTAATCGACTTGTGTGATCAGCTTCACAGGGAGCTCTGGTGGGACATCTGGCAGGCACACAACCGCCTGACCCCCTCCAGCAGCCCCACCGCAGGCACCGGCCAAAACGAAAAGAGCCCCCAGCACCAAGACAGCACCAACTGAGACGTTTCAACAGCCAGATGTGGCACAGGAACTTGTCTGTGCCGAGAAACCTGGAGTACCGTCACCTGGCCAATCAACCAGAAGAGATCCAATTGAACAGAGACATTCTCCAACAGTGTCGCTAACGTCACATGCAAGATCACTCAAAAACGGCTGCAGCGGTATCCTCGGAAGAGGACCTGGAGGAGGGACACCGCTGCTGAGGTCAGGCGGATCTGGATTGACAGCAGAGAAAACCAGAAAGATGTTTACCTGCGCTTTCCTGACGATGCAAAGGCCTTCAACTGGATGGATCGTAACAAATGACGGGTAGCACGCGGAGAAGCAGAATGCCACAACACTTAACTGTGCTCACGAGGAATCTGTACACGGATCAAGAGGCAGTCGTACGAACACAACAAGGGGACACTGCATGGTTTCAAGTCAGGAAAGGTGGGCATCAGGGTTGAGTCCTTTCACCAACGCTCTTCCTTCTGTACGCTAAGCAAATAATCCGAGAAGCTGAACTACGTGAAGAAGGAGGCATCAGGACTGGAGGAAGACTCATCAATAATCTGCGTTATGCAGATGACACCACCTTACTTCCCGGAAGTGAAGAGGATTTGAAGCATTTCCGTATGGGCTGCATCTCAATACCAAGACAACAAAAATCCACACAAACGGACCAATAGGTGACAACATCATCAAAAGCAGAGAAAAGACTGAAGCTGTGAAAAACTGCACTGTACATGGATCTAATCAAAAGACGCACCACACTGGGCAAACCTACTGCCCAAGACCTCTTTAAAGTGTTGAAAAGCAAAGCTGTCACCTGGATGACCAAGGCGCACCTCACCCAAGCCACGGCATTTTCAGTTGCATCACAGGTATGTAAAAGCTAGACGAGGAACAAGGAAGACACAAAATCAACTGAAGCCTCTGAACTGCGGTGCTGGACAAGAATGCTGAGAGCACCGCGGAGCACCGCAGGAACAAACAGATCTGTCTTGGAAGAAGCACAACCGGAGTGCTCCCTGGAAGCAAAGATGGCAACACGCCATCTTACATACCAGATCTGACAATTAAGTTCACAAACTAGTCCCAGAAAAAGGGCCACACACCTCACTGTTATGTACGGTCACCTGCAAAGTCCTTCTCTTGGGAAGCTATGCAATGATGCCAGCGCCTAGTCCACCCTTCAAGGCAACTTTGGAACTCTTCCTGGAATGGCCATCAGAACTGGTGTCCTATTACCCCTGACATCCTGAACGGCATCAAAATGTCTTCATATCAGTATTTCCTTCATCTTTGGGTAAAGAAAAAGGCCACTGGGAGCCAGAGCAGGTGAGCAGCGAGGGTGTTCCAATATATTTACTTGTTTACTGGCTAAAAACTCTCTCACAGACAACTATACAATTAAGTCTGTGAACTGGCCATTGTGTCACGACGTGTGATCGCCATTCTGGAAAGTTCCAAAATTGCTTTGAAGGGTGGACTAGGTGTTGCTCTCAGTGCATAGCTGCACAAGGGGAGAACTCTGAAGGCCACTGTAGTGATAGTCAGCAGTGCGACATGTAGCTTAGAACAATTAACACTTGCAGACTTAACTGTCAGACCTCACACTCCGGACATATCAGGAGAGATCAATCCACGGAGAAAGACATCACACTTGACACAGCAGAAGGTCAGCGAAAAAGAGGAAGTCCCTCACAAGACAGACTGACACAGTGGCTACAACCAAGCATAAAAGTGACTGGGGGCATGGCACGGAACCAGGCAGTGTCCCCTCCTGTCGTGCACAGCGTCACGGTGAGTCAGAACCAGCTCCACGGCACCTGACGACGAGGGTTTGGAAGAAGTAGTTAAAATCAGATTCTACAGTTTTCCTAAAAAGATGCCATTTACACATTCGCAAGAAAAATCTATAGAATTACCAAAGTCTTAGCAATAAATATCAAGATCTCTATGGGAAGAAACCACAAATCTTTCCTGAAGACACAGAAAATGTCCTGAATAACAAGAAGAGACAGAGATCACATTCCTGGAAACACTCTGTACTCTGAAGCCTCACTCCTCCCGAGTCTGCTATCTTGGGGAACATCAATCACCCCCATAAATTCCTTCAGAACATGACAAACTGATTCTAACAATCACGAGAAACCAGTAAACCAGGGGTCAGCAAACCGCAGCCCAGGGGGAGCCATCCGCCCCACCACCGAGTCTGCAGAGGAGGGTTCGTCGGCGCACTGGACCCGAACAGGCCAGCTGCTCGCTCGCGGACCTGCCTGCACCGCGACAAAAGTTCCCAGACACGAGAGGGTTTTTCCTGTCGCAGTGCCCACTTCATGTTTGGTAACCAGCACTGTATCCTGATGAATGTTTGACGGCTGGACAGACGGATGAGGGACTGACGGAAAAGGAGTCCGCAGCGTGAACCAGCTGCCACAGTTCCAATGGAGAGTGACAACGAGGAAGCACTCGCTCGGCAGTTCTCAGACCACCGTAACATCAGTGCCGAGAAGACAACATTCTCGTTACACGAACACAGAGAGCGAAAACACAGGACTCAGCGGACAGACGGCCCTCCCGGGGCTACTGCCCAGCGGCCTCTGGGCCCGGGCCACCCGCGGCCCTTTCTGCAGGTTGGAGCCAAACTGGTCACTCCCTCTGCTCCAGCTTTGCTGTGGCTCCCACCTGCCCCACTCCTCTCACCTGAGGCCTCCACGTCCCCAAGTTTGGAACCCCGTGCTCCCCTCTGTCCCCACACACACCACTCAGTGTCACCTGCCCAGGGCACAGTCCCCAACCAGGTCAGCCCTGGCATCACCCTGAGAGCCCCCATCCCTTCACTGCTCTTGGAAACTCGTGGTCATGGCAGTCCCAGCAGACGGCCACTCTCTGAGGGCCAGGCCCCGCCCCCACTTCTTTCTGGGGGCCGCCATCTGGTCATCAGGCAAACAAAGCTTCAGCCCCACAGGGCACATGACCCCAGGGCAGTTCCCCAACACCACCAGCCCCACCCCCCCCCACTGGTGCCCACCCTGTCCTGTCCCCAAAGAGCACGAGGTCCAGCACTAGGGCAGGCATGCTGACTCCACCTTGTCCCTGCTTGTTCCCAGGGGACAGAAATGGGCACCACTGTCCCAAGCAATGCCAGGAAGTGGCCCATACAGGAGGCCGGGGGACGACCAACTCACAGAGGCAAGGCCTCCCCATGGGTACCGCCTGGTCCCTACTCCACACAAAGACAGTAAGGGAGCAACCGCAGGCCGAACGACCCCGCTGGGATAGGCACTTCTGCTAAATGACACCCGGGAAAACACCTGGAGACCAGGGGTACGTGAACAGCCAAGAGAAAGTGTCCCAGGAACCCAACTGAAACAGCAGCCACGTGCAGGAAATCAAGGCAGGGTCCTGGCAGGCCAGGGGAACATTCCAGAAGCAGCAGCAGGAACCACCAGATCTCCTCCAACCAAGGGGCCCTCAGGGACAGTGGAGGCAGGTTTGGAGGCCCGAGCAGGTACCAATCTCCTCATTCAAGAAGCACAGCAGAGGAAGGGGCCTGGATCAGCCCTGTCTTCTCCACAAACAAGAAACAGGAATCCTGACAGATTTACGGGACTACAGGTTCTAAACAGTACCCTGCCCCAGCGGGTATGAAGGAGCAAAAATGGGAGGCCTTGGGAAAAGGGACCACCCCAAAGAACTGGAGAAAGGAAGCATAACCGGATGGGGCCTGTGATGTTTCAGCCAGTCTGGGGCAGGAGTTGGGGGAGTGGGGTTTACCTACAGCTTGAAAAGAAGGGGGGTGCTCGGGCCAAGGGTAAAACGGACACAGTCAGGAGTTGGGGCTGGACACGGGGATCTCAGGTGGGACAGAGGACCTTGGGGGAGACAGAGCCAGAGCATCAGGAAGTCAGTCATCTCCGGCAGGTGTTGCTGGGTGGGGTCACATGGCATGGGGGTCTTCAGCGGGGTCCTGGGGCTGGCAGGGTGCTGGGTTTTCCTGGAGGGGCCAAGCAGCCCAGGGCTGTGGGAGGCAGGAGGTGGTGTCCTGGCACTCTGGGGCCTGAGTTGCACAGCGGGGGGCTCTGCTGGAGGTCCAGCGGAGGGCCCAGGAGTGGAAGGACATAGGGTTCTGGGGGTAGTGGGGGTAGTGGGGGCAGAGGCCTGGGCATCACAGTCTGGGGCTGACTGACCTTGGGGCTTTAGGGGTACCTTGAGGTGCTGCAGATTGATAGCTACACCCCAGATCCTCTGGTGGGGTCTACATGATTTGGGGCCTGGGGGTTCAGGTACCTGGAGACCCAGAAGTGGCGAGCGGCAGGGCAGCGCCACTGGGGTCTGGGGAGCACGACAGAGCAGCGCTGACCGGTGAGAGCTGGGGCAGAGGACGCTGGTGGGGGGGCCGGAGGGCAGCAAGGCCAGGGTCTCCAGTAAAAGCAGATGGGACAGTGGTCTAGGGGTGGGGGGCCTCTGGAGGGCCCGGCTCCCGGGTGTGGGGCTGACGCCCAGAGGTCGATGGTGAGGTACAGTGAGGAGGCTGGGCCCAGGATCTTTGGGTGAGCGGGATGTCGGGGTGCAGGGTCACAGCAGGGACGTCAAGGCCCAGAAGTATCTAGCTGGGATGTATGCGGGATATAGCAAAGCCCCAGGGTCCCCAGCAGGTATGCCACTACGGGGATGGGGCCCGGCCTGGGGTAGTGAAACCTCAGGGTCCCCAGAGGAGAGTAAAGCCTGGGGATGGGGGGCTGGAGTAGCAGAAGCTCAGGGTGGCGGAGCCCCACAGTCCCTGCCAGGGATGATGGCGTATGATACAGGGACCGGGAGTTACCAAGGCCCCGGGATCCTCGGCGGGGGTGCGGGCCTGGGGTAGGGGAGGACCCCGGGGTCCCTGCGGGGACAGGGGCCTGAGGACGAGGCTGTGGCGTACGCAGAGAACCGCGGTCCTCGGCGGAGATCGGGTGCAGGGTAGTGGATGCCAGGGTAGCGGAGGGCCGCGGTCCCCGGCGACAATAAGGTCTGCGAATGGGAGGGGCTTCCCGAGGGCACGGGGTGCTGGAATGGGGGTGCGCGGTCCCTGGCGGAGATGTGGGTGTTGGGCCGCGGAGGCCTGGAATAGCGGAGGCCCGGGATAGCGGAGGCCTGCAGTCCCCGGGGCTGGGTGGGGGTGGGGTGCTGGGTTGCAGAGGCCCAGGCGCAGGGTCGCGGAGGCCCGCGGTCTCCGGCGACGAAGGGTGCGGGGATGGGGTGCAGGATCCCCGGGGGCACGCGTGCAGAATAGGGGTGCAGGCTCCCGGGGGCGGGGGGCTGGGGCGCGCGGTTCCCGCGGGGCCGGGGCCCGGGCCTGAGCCCACCTGTGCGCCGGGATGCGCTGCGAGCTGAGACCCTTGCCCACCAGGAAGTGGACGTCGCAGAGAACCTCGTTGTTGAAGAGGAAGGCGAAGCGCTCCTTCACCGTGGGCTTGGTGGCCTGCCAGTTGTACACGGGCTCGCGCAGCAGCGCCGCCCCGGGCCCCGCCGCCTCCTCAGCCGCCCGCTCCGCGCCCGCCGCGGCCTGCGCGCTCGGCCCGGGGCCCGGCGGGGGCGGCCCGGGGGCGGCGGGGCCCGGGGCGGCGGCGGCGGCGGCCGCGTTGCCGGGGGCCGGGGACACCGCGGGGGCGGCGGCGGCGGCCGCTGCGTTGGCGCTGGGACCCAGGCCGCCCCCCGCGCCGGGCCCGACCCCCGGCGGGCAGGACGCGCGCCCGCCGCTCCCACCCGCCGCCATCTTGTCGGTTCGGCGGCGCCGCGGGGGCGGGGCGGAGGCGGGGCGTGCGCGGGGCGGGGGCGGGGCGATAAGGGGCGGGGCGGCGAGGGGGCGGGAGCGGGGAGGGGGAGCGGGGAGGGGGCGAGGGCAGGGGGAGCGGGGGAGGGGGCGAGGAGGAGAGGGGAGGCCGAGGGGGCAGAGAGCGGGGGCCCAGGCCAGCAGGGGTCCGGGGACGGGAGGGGGCGGCGTGCGCGGAGCCGGGGCTGCGGAGCGGACGGGCCGAGGAGAGAAGAGCGCAGGTACGGGCGGGAGCTGAGGAGCGGAGCGAACGCGGCGTGGAGGGCCCGGGGCCAGGAGGGTGGGAGGAGAGGCGGGGAAGGGGGCGTGCGCAAGGCGACGACGCGGGAGGCAGACGTGGTGACCCGTGGTTGGGGGTCAAGGAGCGGAGGGGCGGTGTGCGTGCCGCGGGAGGAGGGAGGGGCGGGGCGGGGCGAGGGAGAGTCGGAGGGGGAGGGGTCGCGCGGGGTCTGGGGCAGGGGTCGCGACTGGGTGACCCAGAAGCGAGTGTAGAGGGCAGAGGTTCGGGAGTCTCGGGCTTGGGCGTTCATGGGGGGCTGCGTCTGGTTAGGATTGCAAGGGCGAGAGGTGAGGCGACCCTGAGATGGAGTTGAGAATGGGAGACAAGGAAGAAGGGAGGCTGCCGGTCAACAGCCCCCTAGAGAAAGTCTGGAAAGTTCGAGAACAGGGACTCGGAGACACAGTGTGGCCATGTGGTGTGTGTTCTTTATGGCTAGGAGGGGCCAGGGGAGGGGGCAGCCCTTCGAGGAGGGGCCAGAACACGTAGGGCAGGGACCCCAAGTCTGAACCCAGGATCCTGAATCTCAACTGTGAACCCCAGAACCAGGTCTCTGAAGCCCGATTCCAGAACCAAAGACCCCAGCCTCATTCTAAGATGCCCTGGGCCCTGAAGTCCAAGCCCCAGATCTGGATTCTCGAGTTCCAGCCTCAAGTCCTGGACTCCATACCCCAGACTCTACATGCCAAACGCCAGGCCCAAACCCAGCACCCCAGATTGTAGATCCTGGATCCCAGGTGAGCCCCTGACTATGAAATCCGGAACCCTGACTCTGACTTCGGAGCGCCAAACCCGAGACCCTAGACTCTGAATCCCAAACTCCCAAACCCTGGATCTCAAACCTCAGACTCTTGACCTTAGATCCTGGACTTCAGACCCTTCATCCTCGATATCAGGCCCCCAAACCTGGGCCCCAGACCTGAACTCTGCACTGTATTCCACAGATCCTATGCCTCACAGCCAACACCACCAACTCTGAACCCCACTCCCTGGACCCCCAGTCTCAGGGTGTAGGGTCTGAAGTTATCTGACATGCTGTCAACCTAAGTGTTTAGGTTTGGACTTACATTTCATGTGGACTAATGAAACATAAGAAATTATACCACTTATGTCCTTAAGATCTTCAGAAAAAATACAACTCACCGAATGATAAAAGGAAATGACATTTTGCTGTGGGTGATGGAAAACTTGAGGAATGACACAGAAATATGTTTAATGTCACTGAACTGTACGAGTAAAGATTGTTGAAATGTTTTGTTACTGATATGTTCACCCAATTTAAAAAATATGTTAAAAATAGTAAAATTGTAGTTTTCACAAGAGGCTAAAATTTGAAGTCTGCATGCTGGCTTGGCTATGATAAAGAAAAGGCTGGTAAGTATTTTCAACAATTGCATGGCTTGCAGAGCCAAAAACATTTAGTTTGACCCTTTACAGAAAATATATAAGCTGGGTGAACACACAGGTAACGAAACATTTCAACAATCCCCACGTGCACAGCTGGTGTGGTAACGGCTGATGATTTTGCTTAGTAAGAAAGAATGCCTGCCTGGAGTGTTGTGTTTTTTTGAGGGACTGTTACATAGGGTGGGATCCACAAAACCACCTCGAAAGGTTAGATGAGAAACTTCGGGGGCAGTGACTTCCTGTTAACAGGGGAAGAACAATTCAGAAAGACTGAGAATGATCTGCCCATTCTGAAGAATGTCACTGCTGTCAGCGAATAGTCCATGCAGAGATTGTTAAGTTGGTGTGCGTTATGCTGGTTATATTTTCAAACACACACACACAAGATTTATTTTAAAAAAAACTACTAGCTGAAAACAAAGATTCAGGGTAACGTTAACACTGTAGTTATGAGTGTGAATTGTTTCACCAGCTGGTTAGCCAGGGACGGGCACATGCCCAGGGGTGACCGATGAAGTGAGACTAAAGCAAGCCTGCACAAGCAGGAAGTTTGAGAAATCCCTGGGGGGGAGGGAGGGGGCTGAGGGCAAAACTGTGATGGTAGCCTCCTGGAAGGCAGACAGGAGAGACGGAAGGAATCTGGGCCTAGGACAGCGTCATAAACTGGCCTGATCACTGCGTGCCTGAAAGCCGCTCTAGCTCAGGGCTTTCTGCATGCAGGCTCATAAATGCCCTTACGGTTTTGGGCAGGTTGAGTCAGGTTTTCTGTTACTCCCGGGCCAAGGTATGTAAGCACTGCCTCTGTCCCTGGCGCAGGTCTTGGAACACCAGAAGCTACTTTAATCTTGGGTGCTCCACAATAATCCCTGACGCTGTGCGGCACTCACCTGAGCCATCATCTGGTGAGTGTATCTGTTAAACTGCACAGCAAGTTCCTTAAAGACAAGAGGCTTCCCCGGAGGGCATGGGCGGGAGCTGAGTGGGAAGGAAGATAAGGGAAGTTTCTAGGGGTATGTATGAGTCTCCTGTGGTTTCTGGGACCAGTGACCACAAAACCAGTGCCTTGAAACAGCACACATGTGTGATCATTCCATTCTGGAGGCTGAGAATGCCCAAGGGTCTCATGGGCTAAAACTGCCACCTGTGCAGAGGCTCCAGGGAGAATTGTCTCCTGATTTTTCCAGGTGCTAGAGGTCCTGGAAAATCCTGGTGGCATAGTGGTTAAGTACTATGTCTGCTAACCAAACAGTCAAGGTCCGTCACTGCTGTCTAGTCTAGTCGATTCTGACTCATAGCGACCCTGGAGGTCAGAGTGAACTGCCCCATAGGGTTTGCAAGGAGCACCCTGTGGATCTGAACTGCCAACCTTTGGGTAGGCAGGCGTAGTGCTTGACCACTACACCACCAGAAGGTCAGCAGTTCAAATCCACCAGGCACTCTTTGGAAACTCTGTGGGGCAGTTCTGCTCTGTCCTACAGGGTTGCTATGAGTCAGAATCAACTAGACAGCAGTGGATTTAGAAGCCAAGTATTTCTTGGCCCACGGCTCCTTCCTGTATCTTCAGAGCCCACCCGTGCAATTCCAGTCCATCTCTGTGCTTCCATCACCCCAGCTCTGACCCTGACCCTCCTGGCTCCCTCCCGTGAGGACCTCTGCCATTATACGGTGGCCCTGGGTGGTGCAAGTAGGTAACGTGCTCAGCTGCTAACTGACATGTTGGAAGTTCGAGTTGGCCCAGAGGGGCAGCAGAAGAAAGTCCTGGCTGTCTACTTCCGAAAAGCCAGCCGCTGAAAACCCTACAGAACAGGTGTCCCTCTGACATGGATGGGGTCACCATGGGAGGAGTCACCTCCATCACAACCGGTTTTAGGGTTTGTTGTTGTATCTGGCTTATCGGCTGGTCCGGGGTCATCCTTACGTAACCCTTAATCTAGTCCCATTTGCAAAGTCCGTTTGCTACATAAGAAGGCATACTCCGAGGTCCTGGGGGTCAGAGCGTGGACGTCTGTGGGCCCCGTGGTGCCGCAGCCGGAGTGAACGGAACGTTCCCTGTTCCTAATGGAGGTCACCTGTTATATGTTGTCATTGGGTGCCATCAAACAGATCCCGACTCACAGCGCCCCCGTGTGACAGAGTGGAATGGACACACAGGGCTCCTAGGTCATAGTCTGAACAGGAAGAGGAAGCTGGGCCTGGGTCGCTTGGAGCCGCTGGTGGGGGCATGGACAACAGGCCTCTGCTATCAGCAGCCGGGCACTGAACAGCTGTGCTAGCAGGGGCTCCTGCCGGTTGTATAGGGGTGTGCGTTTGTGAAAACTCAGCAGTGTGTAGTTAAAGTTAGTACCTAAATGATCCCAACTCATCCGGAACTGGTAATCACTGCGAACAACACGGATACAGGGAAACCAGAGCCCGGGAGACAGAAGGGCCCACATGAAGGGGAGACTGCGTCACCGTGAGAGCAGAGCCTGGTGGTACCCGGCCACCACCAAAGGGCCGTGACGGGACACAATGTCGAGTCCCCTGAGGCAACACAAGAAAAAGACGGGTGCAGTTCCAGAACTCTTCTGAAAGACCAGAAGTGACGGTCCAGCAGCCTGGAGGGTCCCCTGGGAGCCTAGACCTGCTGCTGGCCCTGAGCAGTAAGGAGTCAGCACTTCAGACAAGAGCAGACTGGACTCAGAGACACAGTGCGGCCATGTGGCGTGTGTACTTTGTGGCCATATGCACCTGCAGGAGGCTGTCCTACTGGTCTCTTTCTAGATGGGAGAGAAGAGGGTGGGGCGGTCGCATGCTTGTTAAGAGGGTACTAGACACACAGAGTGAAAAGGAGAAGTATGCAGACAGGTGGGCCTGCAAAACTGATTTGGATTGTGTACTTTCACTTAATCACAATGAAAAAAAAAAAACTGGTGTCTACCCTTGTAAGTTTTACTTCAATAGAAAAAGAAATGTGAACAAATAAACTCCCAGTATCCACATGGTAATGAGTGCCAGCCAAGCCCGACCTAAAAAAACAAACCTGCTGCCTTCAAGTGCATTCGGACTCACAGCGACCCTACAGGACAGAGCAGAACCACCCCATTGAGTTTCCAAGGAGCGCCTAGTGGATCCCAACGGCTGACCTTCTGGTGAGCAGACAAAGCCCTTAGCCACCGCGCCACCAGGCTTTCCACATGCAGCCCCGGGGTGGAAATAGAATGTGGCAGAGAGCCAGTCACCAAGTCTTTCTGCCCCACTCTCTTGGTAGTTTTTGCTGTCCTTTTAAGATCAAACAGCTGTCACAAGTCCCCTTGTGATTTTTGCCACAGCCGCAGGGGTGTTGGAGCGGGTGGTGGCCTGGGGGGGGGGCACCGTGCCCGAAGCCGGCCCCTGGGGTTTTCCGGCTCCTGGGACTCCGCAGCCTGGTGGGGCGGTGGCGCTTCCTGCGGGACCCTTCCTTTCTTGCAGGAGCCCAGGGTTTGATTCCCGACCGTGCGCCACAAGCCAGCTGCCACGCACCTAGCCGTGGAGGGTTGCGCGCTGCCAGGGTGCCCAACAGTTTCCAGTAGAGCGGCCAGTCTTACAACTAGACAGGCCCAGTGATCCAAAAATTAGACGGTCAAAAGCCTGCAGATTACAACGGTACAATCCACAGCTGACAGCTGATCGTGGGGATGGCACTTCACTCTGTGGTGTGTGGGCTCGCCGTGATTTCCGGGCTCAATGATGGGCCCCATCAGTGACCATGTCATGTGAGAAGAGGGTGAGCAGGGTAGGATGTCACACCGCCTCCACACTCCTACTCAGCACCCGGGTTGTCACATGGGAGCATGTTTTAGTCAGCTAGGGCTGCTCTAGCAGAAATACCACAGAGTGGATGGCTTTAACAAAGGAAGGTTTATTCTTACACAGTCTAGTAGGTTGCAAGTCCATATTCAGGGTGACTGCTCCAGGGGAAGGCTTTCCCCTTGTTGGCTCTGGAGGAAAGTCCAGTATTGCATCAGTCTTTGTCCAGGGAGTGTCTTGGTGCAGGAACCTCAGGTCTGAAGGACGTGCTCTGCTCCCGGTGCTGTTTCTCTTGATGGTAATGAGGCTCCCATTTCTCCTTGTTTCTTTTTCCCTTTTTATCTCTTGAAGGCTGAAAGCATTAAGGGTGGGGCAAGCCATACTCCAGGGAAACTCCCCCTACAGCAAAGCAAGGAAGTAATCCTATGCAGGAATTTACAGCCCCACCCCAATCCTTCAACGTACAGTTTAGTAAAACCACACAGTGGAGGACAGTCCCAAGATACTGGGAACCATATCCCAGCCTCATGGCTACACATATTTTTGGGGGGACACAATTCAACCTACGACAGAGCACTCTCACTAAAAGTGTCTAACACAAAAAAAAAAACTTATTTGAGGATCAGCAGAAAACTTGGCAGGTACAACTGATTCGTACATGTGGCAATTGTTGAGTTGGTGTGTGTTTTCCTGTGTATATCTTCACTGCAAAAATAAATTACTTAAAACAATAACTGCTGGGTGAAAACTAAAATCTAATACAACATTATGACACTCTGGCTAGGAGCTAGACTGCTGCGCAGAGGGGCAGCAGTTCAAAGCTACCAGCCACCCCTTGGAAATCCAGCGGGGGGCAGTTTCACTCTCACTGGAAGTCTGAATGGATGGCAAGGGTTTTTGGGGGTTTTGGTGATTTCCTGTAGACAGTTCCTTACTGTGGCTCAACTTTTGATGTGGCATGACTCAAAATGTGAAGAAACAGCTGCAAACGCCCATTAAGCGTCAGAAGGTGGCACGTACAAAGTATGAATCCAGAAAAATAGAAAATCTTCAAAAATGACATAAAATGCATAAACACCAACACCGTAGATGTTACTGGGCTGAGATGGGTGGGGCCTGGCCATTCTGAATCTGACAATCCTGTTGTCTACCATGCTGGGAACCCCAATCGGAAGAGGAATGGTGTCGCACTCATCCCCAAAAAGAGAAGTTTCAAGACCTCTCCTGAGCTACAGCACTGTTGGTGATGGGATAATCTCCAAACGTCTACAGTGGGCTTCATTAGTGTTCAAAGCTATACAGCAACCGCTGTGGCCAGTGATGAAGAAACTGAAGATCTTTCCCAGCCTCTGCAGTCTGTAGTGGATCAAACACACAATCAAGAGGCATTGATAACTACTGGTGACTGGAATGCATAAGGTGGAAACAAAGATTAGTGGTTGAAAAATATGGTGATATTGGTGATAGAAACGATGTCAGAGACGTCATGATAGAATTCGGCCAGACCAATGGCTTCTTCATTGCAAACCCATTTTTTTCACTGGCACAAACTGCACCTATTCACATCGACCTCATCGGATGGGATGCATAGAAATCAAATCAACGACATCTGTGCAAAGAGACTGAGGAAAAGCTCCATGTCAGCCGTCAGAACAAGACCAGATGCTGACTGCGGCACAGAACATCAGCTGCTCACAGGCAAGTTCAAATGGAAACTGCAGAAAAGTGGAACGAATCCATGAGAACCAAAGTACAACCTGGATCCCACCTGAGTTTAGAGACCATCTCAAGAACAGCTTTGTCATGTCGAACGCTAATGACCGAAGACCGGACGAGCTGTGGAATGACATCAAAGACGTCATCCGTGAGGAGAGCGAGAAGTCATAAAAAGACAGAAAAGAAAGGACCAAATTGGATGTCAGAAGAGACTCTGAAACTTTCACTTGAATGTCAAGCAGCTGAAGCAGAAGAAGGAATGACGAAGCGAAAGAGCGGAACAGAAGGTTTCAAAGGGCAGCTGGAGAGGACGAAATAAAGTCTTATAAAGAAGTGTTAGAACGACATGCAAAGAGCTGGAGATAGAAAACTGGACGGGAAGAACACGCTCCGAGTTTGTCAAGCAGAGATCATTGACGAAAACATTCAAGCCTCGAGTTGAAATATTGAAGGATTCTATGGGGAAAATAGTAAAAGATGCAGGAAGCACCAAAAGATAGAAGAAATTCACAGAATCATTATACCGGAAAGAACTGGTGTCGCGAGCACCCGGAGAATGTCGTGGTCATGAGAGGAAAATAAGTAGCAAGGCCTGGGGTTAATAATCAGTTTTATTTAATAAGCAAAAGGGAAGGATAAAGTGCTGGCTGGAGCCGAGGCTGACAGGGACACCACAGGTGTCACGGTCACAGTCGCTTGAATCAGGCCTTCCACAGTGAAGTGGACAAGGTCTCAGGTGAGGTCACAGCACAGCCGACTGGCGGGCACAGGCTCTCAAGAGGAGGCGGTGAGCCCCAAATCCGGAGGGCTGAATTTTTATACAAGTTCGTTGCTTGGTTCTGATCACCATCATCCCGTCCATGTGTCTTATTTTCTGGTACCTCAAGTTGCCGACTTCTTTCTGACGAATTATAGTCTTTGTCATCTCTGTTGCCATCTGACCATCTGTGACCATGTCCATCAGGCGGTTGTTTTTCTCACTTTTACTTCTTCACCAGGACTTTGTATTTTCTCACCGTCTTTACTTAGCTCAAACACAGCCATAGTTGTTTAGCCAATTTACAGTTGAGCGAATTTTAACTTATATTTGTGATGAGACTCCCCTTTACTATGTATTCTATTTAATCCACACACACACAGACACACACACGTGTAAGTATATGTATATGTATATATACGTACACACACACACTCTCACTTCAGCTGGTTGGCCTTCAACTGTCTCAGCAAGCAGCATATGACCAGGAATGGACAGTACCCAAGGAACAAGTCCAGGCTGCACAGAAGGCCCTGGTGAAAAACAAGGCTCCAGGAGCGGATGGACTATCGGCTGAGATGCTTCAACAAATGCGTGCAGCGCTGGGTGTACTCACTTATCTACGCAAGAAACTTGGAGGATAGCTACCTGGCCACGCAAGTGGAAGAGATCCATATTTATGTCTATTCGCAAGAAAGGTGATCCAGTTGAGTGCAAAACTGTCAATCAATATCATTAGTATCACATACAAGTAAAATTTTGCTGAAGTTCATTCAAAAGCAGCTGCAGCAGTGTATTGACTGGGAACTGCAGCTGTCCAAGCTGGACTCAGAAGAGGACCTGGAACCGGGGATACCGCGGACACCACTGCTGACACCAGATGGATCCTAGCTGAAAGCAGAAAATACCTGCCAGATGTGTACCTGTGCTTTATTGACTAAGCTAAGCCGTCCAGCTGTGTGGATCATAAAAAACTGTGGCTAACATTTCAAAGAATGGGAGCACCGAGACAACTGCACTCATGAGAAACCTGTACGTAGATTGAGAGGAAGCCGTTTGAACAAAACAAGGAGGCACTGCATGGTTTTAAAGTCAGGAAAGGTGTGTGTCAGGGTTCTATCCTTTCTCCATAGCTGTTCAATCTGTATGCTAAGCAAATATCTGGGAAGCTGAGCTATATGAAGAAGAGCGTGGCATCAGCACTGAAGGAAGACTTACTAAAAACCTGCTTTGTCCAGATGATACGACCTTATTTGCTGAAAGTGAAGAGGATTGGAAGGGCAGTGATAAAGATCAAAGACCGCAACATTCAGTGTAGATTACACATCAACACAAAGGAAACAAAAATCGTCACAACTGGACCAGTAAACAACATTGTGATAAGTGGAGACAAGCCGGAGATTGTCAAGGATTTCGTTTCACTCAGATCCACAATCAACACTCATGGAAGCAGCAGTCAGCAAATCAAAAGACTGGACAAATCTTCAGCAAAAGAGCTCTTTAAAGTGCTGGAAAACAAAGATGTGACCTTGAAGGCTAAGGCACGCCGGAACGAAGTAGTGGTATTCCCAGCTGCCTCATGTCATGTGAAAGCTAGCCAATGAATTATTGGTAAAGAATACTGTATCCACCCTGTACCACTGGAATGCTCTTCAGAAGCCAGAGTGGCAAAGCTGCTCGTCTCAGCCATCTGGCGCTGCTGTAGCAGAAATGCCACAAGTGGACGGCTTTAACAAGGAGACCTTTTACTCTGTCACAGGCCACGAGGCTTCAAGTCCAAATTCAGGGCATCAGCTCCAGAGGAAGGCTTTCCATGTTGGCTCTGGAGGAAGGTCCTTCTCATCAAGCTTCCCCTGGACTGGGAGCTTCTGAGTTGCAGGGACCCCAGTTCTCTTCCAAAGAACATGCTCTGCTCCTGGCACCCCTTCTTGGTGGCATGAGATCCCCAAAGGTCTCTGCTAGCATCTTTCTTTTCTGTCTCAAAAGGTTGCCTCAGGACACAATAGAATCTTACACGGTGAAGCCTGCCCGCCAACACAGCTGCAGCCCGTCCTCCCTCGTTAACAGCACAGAGCAGGTGTCACAGCGCTGAAGAGCACCACACTGTGCCAGTCCAGCCAAACGGCTACACACATTTTGGAAGGGGGACACAATTCAAGCCCCGACACTACATCTTACATTCTCTGGACATGTTGTCAGGGGGTATCAATCCCCGGAGAAAGATATCATGCTTGAAAAAGTAGAGGATCAGAGAAAAAGAGGAAGACCCCCAGGAGACAGACTGGTACAGTGGCTACAACCAGAGGCTGAAGCCTAAGACCGTGGACATGGCCTGGGACCCAGCAGATGGTACACAGGGTCACTCTGAGTTCAGACAACCCAACAGCACCTGACAACAACAACTCTTTAAAGGAGCACAATTCTGAAGTCTGATCAGATACGGGCTGATGCTTCTTTGGTAAAAATAGACACAACAAAAGGTACATCCTGTCTTTAGTCTTCAAATGCTGCTTCAACAGAAATACCACAAGTGAGTGGCTTTAAAAAGAGAAACGCGATTTTGTCCCAGTCTGGCAGGCTACAAATCCAAATTCCAGGTTTCAGCTCCCAGGGAAGGCCTTCTTTGCTAAGTCTGGGGAAAGGTCCCTGTCGTCAATCTTTCCCTGGACTGGAAGCTTCTGAGGCCCAGGGACCCTGGTCCTTACCAAAGGACTTTCTCAGCTTCTGGGACAGCTTCTCTTGGCACTATGAGGCCCCCCACCCCACCTCTCTGTTTGCCTCTTTCTTTTGTATCTCAGGAGACTGCCACAAGGAGCAAAACAATCTGGCCCCTGAGTCCTGTCCTGCTGACAAAGCTGCGGCTAACCCACCCTCGTTAACACTGCAGAGACAGGCTCTCCTCACAGCGACAAGATCCTGGCCCGGCCAAATTTCTACACATAGTTTTGGGGAACACAAATTAGTACATGACACGCCCATTCAACAACTTCTGCACGAACAGTTGAATGACATCAGTCACAGTGATCGCTGTCCGGTAGCCGTTCTCTTTTTCTCCACCCGTATTGCGTCACTGCCATTGATGCATACTCCCCTGGTCCTTAGAATTCTTGTCGTGGATTGAACTGTGTCCCCACAAAAATGTGTGTAGCCATTTGGTTGGGCCATCATTCCCAACACTTTGTGGTTTTCCTGTGTTACACACATGAATCCGGTGCAACGTGACGGCAGTGGGTTGGGTTGTGTTTTTTTACATACACATCCTAGTCTCTGCCTGTGGACAAGATGATTATGATAAAACAGGATGAGGGTGGGACTGCAGCACACTTGTAAGGGAGTTTCCCTGGAGTGTGGCTGGTACCACTTTTTATCCTTTCATCCTATGGAAGAGAAAAAGAGGCAAGCAGAGGGTTGGGAATCTCACACCATCAAGAAAGCAGCATCAGGAGAAGAGCACGTCCTTTAGACCTGAGGTTCCTGCGCCAAGATGTTCCCTGCCCAGAGACTGATGTAACACGAGGACCTTCCTCCAGAGCTGACAAAGAGGGAAAGTCTCCCCCTGGAGCAGAGACCCTGAATTCAGACATGTAGCCTACCTGACTGGGTAAAAATAGACTTGCTTTTGTTAAAGCCATCCACTCTGTCTATTTCTGTTAGAGCAGCACTAGTTGACTAAAACACCTCTCATCTGTGCGTCAGAGTTTCTCTTGTCAGTTTGGTCTCCTGCAGCTAATTCCTGAAGGGTACAGTATCAAAGGCCCAAAGCAAAAATTAAACCCACTGCCATCGAGTCATTGCTGACTCGTAGTGTCCCCACAGGGTTTCTGAGGCTGTAAGTCCCTACAGAAATGGACTACCACATCTGTCTTCACGGAGCCACTGGTGCTTTCAAACCATGGGCCTCTCAGCCATCAGTCACTGTAACCCCGTGACAGCAAGGCTTTAAGCTGAAGGCAGACACTCTTCCTAGCTGAGCAAGACTGTTCTGCTTATGGATGACTTCATGAGATCATTTCAATTCAAGAATTAAATATTATTTTAGAATAGATTGGGGGTCCTCCCAGTCTCAAAGGATCCAGTAAGTCTGGTTTCCTTAAAAATGTGACATTCTGTTGTATATTTTAGCCCCTTTTGATTAGGATTCATCTATTGGGTCCTTGATCAAATCATGGGGTGATGCTTCTTCAAACACCCCCAACAACCCAGCCTAGCCTGCTTCTTAAAGACCTGGCTCAGGAAGAGGCTCATGGTGGGGCATTCCTGACACCCCAAGACCTCCCTACAGGTGGGTCAGAGACCCTGAACAGGTGAAGCACAGTCCAGGCTACCAGACTGGTACCGGTGGACCTTGCCTAGATTTCATCTCTAGACCATGTATAGTTTCATGATCAATCAGACTGTCAGACCACACAGTTTGCCTACACATACCCGGAGTATTGGCCCCCATCACCAAAGGTCTCACCTGGGTTTGGGGAAACACAGCGGGCTCAGATTCATTCTTGATTTAAACTACAGCTATCAGTAGTGATGAGTTGATGAGTGACTCATTGAAGGAGTTGCCGTATGTCCTGGAATCTGGTCACAGACAATACCTTTTAGTGGAAGAGCTGCACTCAAGCTCAAGGGTGCGTGCCAGCGCTTCTGAGCACGAGTCCATCCACAGAGGTGATGCGCGCTGAAGTACCAGCATCACCTACAAACACTGGGAAAACAGCCCTTTCTGGCATCCACCAAGTCTTTGAGTTCAATTGCCCACTTACATGAAATTCAGGTGGTCAAGAAACAAGCCGAGTGTCTCCATGATGAAGCCATCAGACCTCCCTGAGATGGATTGAACTATGGGATAAGCGGCTTGCTCTCGCTCTTCAGCGAGGAAGGCTCTGAGAAAAGAGCGGATGCCGTCGGCGTGGCCCTCTGCCTGCCCCTCCTGGCCACTCGCCTAACACCTGCATGAGCCCTCAGACTGCCAACCTACTTCACCTGGACCCGGGTAGTGCTGGCGGGAGGGAGCCACACCCCCAAAGGCAGACCCTAACCAGCCACCGACAGAGGCGGGGCTGTGGGTGCTGCACTGGGAGGTGAGAGGCTGATTCTCTGCAGCTGAGCTCTGAGAAATGGAACCAGAATTACCCCCAGGGGACTTTCATTCCCCCTGCCAGCTCAGCTTCCTCCCTGCTGTGCTGGCTGCCTCCTCACTGTTAACTTTTGGGTTGGATAATTCTTGGTTAAGCTCCCCAGGTGGCTGTTAGGACTTGAACTGTATTCTCCAAAAATAAGTGCTAGAAACCCTAACCCCTGTCATCGTGGCTGTAGGAGCCCAGGTGGCACAATGGTTAAGAGCTGTAGCTGCTAACCAGAAGGGTGGCAGTTCAAATCCACCAGCCGCTCCTTGGAAAGGTGGAAGAGGCAATTCTACTCTGTGCTATGGGGTCGAAATTAAGTCAGTGGCAGTGGGTTGGGTTTATTGTATTATCTGTCCGTGTGGGAACCCTGGTAGTACAGTGGTGAAGCGCTCAGCTGCTAACCAAAAGGTCTGTGGCTCAGACCCCTCATTCTGCAGGAGGAAGGTGTGGCAGCCTGCTTCTGTAAAGATGACAGCCACGGAACCCCTGAGGGGCACTTCTACTCCATCCTGTAGGGTCTCTGTGAGTTGGAATTGACAGCAGCGGTGGGCAGCTGCCCTGTGCCCCGCAGGGTGCCCAGCATCACCCCTGGCCCCTCCGCACTCCCTGCTGGAGGCGGCCTCCCTGTTGCTAACTACCTCCTGGAGCAAGGTCACCTCAATTTAGAATAATTGTCCTGCTGGATTTCCCGGGGGAATTTCTTCCCACAAGTGCTCAACTCAGCATCACCTTTGGGAACTTGGCCACGAGACGCCAGGAGAAGAACAGCCGGAGGCCGGCGTCTGAAGTTCCCCACACACGCAGCACGGCCTGCGAGAGCCGCACAGTGGCGGGCCTCATGGTGCTGGTGTCTGTGAGGCACTGTCCAGTCGCTTCCACAGCCCTCTCTGCACAACAGAACGCAGCCGCCTCACATCGGCGGTCGTTGCTATGCTTCAGCCCGGTATTGCAGCCCCTGTGCCTGTCCATCTCACGGAGGGTCTCCTCTTTTTCCGCTGACCCTCAACTTTCCCAGAAGCGGGCATAAATAACGGATCTCTTCCAGTCAGTTGGCCAGGTAGCTGTCTTCCAAATGTCTCAGCACAGAGCGCTTCCAACCTTCATCCATTTGTTGAAACATCTCAGTTGACGTTCCATCGAGTCCTGGGGCCCGGTTTTCACCAACGTCTTCAATGCAGCTTCAACTTCTTCCTTCGCTACCTACAGTTCCTGATCACATGGTACTCCTTGAAATGGCTGAATATCAACTGATTTTTTTTTTTGGTACAATGACTTTGTGTATTCTTTCCGTCTTCTTTTGATTCTTTCTGGGTCGTTTAATATTTTCCCTGTAAATCCCTCACTGTTGCAACTCAAGGCTTGAGTTTTCTCTTTAGTTCTTTCAACTTGAGAAATGCAGAATGTGTTTGTTAGAATGAGATATAAACAATATTGTCAAGGAAGACAGCAGTAAAGATTTAAGTTGTTAAGATAAAAGGCCCCAGGAAGAGGGCAGTAAAGACTTAAGTTGTCAAGACAAAAGGCCCCAGGAAACTTAACAGAGAAAAGCAAAAATTAACATAGATTACTTAACACTTGACAGAAACAAACCCAGGAAAATAGCCTTGAAGCTTAGAAACAACTTTACAAATAACCTCTTGACCCTGGACCATCTGCAAAGAAAACATTCCCAATGACTACATTTTACAACCTACAAAGCTCCAGGTGGCCTCAACCTGGTGAAGTGGTCTGCTTTCTCTCCCTCCTTTGAAGTTGGACTATAAAAATGCTGGATGGAAAGCTACCCGGGTCGCCCCTGGCTCAGTGTAGTTTGGGGTGCATCCCTGGTGCACCAGTATTTTTCCTATTGGACATATTCTTTAATAAAATTTAACCTTTAAAGTAACAGTGTCGTGTCTTGAAAACCGCGGACCCTAACAGTGTTCTTCCCTTTTGGTTTTCCACTTCCAGATCTTTGCACATGCAATTCTAGTACTTTATTTTGTCTTCTCGAGCTGCCCTTTGAGATCTTCAGTTCTTTGACTTCACCATTCCTTCTTTTTGCCTTAGCTACTCAGTGTTCAAGAGTGAGTTTCAGAGTCTCTTCTGACATCTAACTTGGCATTTTTCTTTCTTTCCTGTCTTTTTAATGACCTCCTGCTTTCTTAACGGATGTCTTTCCACGTTTCATGTGGTCTTCGGTCATTAGCATTAAATGCGTCACATCTCTTCTTGAGATGGTCTCTAAACTCAAGTAGTATATACTCGAAGTCATACTGTGGCTTTTGTGGACTTATTCTAATTTTCTCCAGTTTCACTTTAAACTTGCGTGTGAGCAATTGATGATCTGTGCCCAGTCAGCACCAGGTCTTGTTCTGACTGCTGATGTGGAGCTTTTCCACTGTATTTTTCCACAGATGTAGCCAGTTTGGTTCCTGTGTATGCCATCTGGTGAGATCCATGTGTATAACCAAAACCCAAACTCACTGCTGTCAAGTTGATCCTGACTCATAGCGACCCCGCAGAACAGAGTAGAGCTGTCCCACTGAGATTCCAAGAAGTGCCCGGCCGGAGGGAACTGCAGACCTTTGTTTAGCAGCTGCAGCTCTCAGCGCTGCACCACCAGGGTTCCATCCTTGGGTACAGTCACCGTTTATGTTGGCGAAAAAAGGCATTTGCAGTGAAGAAGTTGTTGGTCTTGCAAAGTTCTGTTGTGCAATCTCTGGCACCATTTCTGTCACTAAGGCCGTATTTTCCAACTATTGATCCTATTGGTTTCCAACTTTCTCATTTTGATCGCCAGTAATTATCAACCATCCTGACTGCATATCTGATCAATTTTGGACTACCAAAGGTGGTAAAAGTCTTCAATTTCTTCATCTTTGGGCTTAGTGGTTGGTGCATAAATTTGAATAATGGTCATATTAACTGGCCTTCCTTGTAGGCATATGGATAGTATCCTATCACTGGCAGCGTTGTACTTCAGGATAGATCTGGAAATGTTCTTTTCGATGATGAACACAACACTGTTCATTTCCAGTAGTAAACCACACAATTGTTCAATTCAAAAAGGCCCAAACCATTCCATTTCAGCTCACTAATTCCCAGGGTACCAATGTTTCTGCAATCCATTTCACTTTTGATGATTTCCAATTTTCCTAGATTCACACTTTGTACATTCCGCATTCTAATTATTAATGGATGTTTGCAGCTGCTTCTTCCCATTTGGAGCCAGGCCACATCAGCAAACGAGGGTCCTGAAGGCCTGACCCCATTCATGTCATTAAGGTCAACTCGACTCTGAGGAGGCAGCTCTTCCGCGGTCACCTTCTGAGTGCCTTCCAACTTGGGGGTCTCATTTTCTGGCATTGTTCTGCTGCTATTCATAAATTTGTCTTTCCCTGGCTAATTGTTTTCAGAAATAGACTGCCAGGTCCTTCTTCCTAGTCTTAGTCTGCAAGCTCAGCTGAAACCTGTCCTCTGTGGTGTGTGAATACCGGTGACATAGCACCCAGCGTCACCACAACACGCAATCTCGTGCAGTATGACGAACTGACAGACAAGGAGGGTTTTTTTCTGAGATAAAAGAGAGAAATGAACAGAGAGACAGGGGGACCTGATTACCACCAAGTAAAGAGGAGTCAGGAGTGGATCTTTGGACCCCAGGTCCGTGAGCTGAGACGCTTCTAGACCAGGGGAAGATCAATGGCTGAAGAATCTTCCCCAGGGCCGATGGGGCGAGAAAGCTGTCCCCTGGAGTCGGAACCCTGAATCCAGGTTTCTGGCCTCCTAGACTGTGAGAGAATACATTTCTCTGAATTAAAGCCGTCCATCTGTGGTATTTCTGTTATAGCAGCACTAGGTAACCACGACAGTTGCACAGATGGTTTCAGAGTTATAACTTAGATTTCCCCAAGGCAACATTTGGGAAGACTGAAATGTTTGACCTTGGTAGGAAACACACAAGGGACAAAAAAGGGGCTACTTCAGGTGGCCTTTCACCCATATGTCACAAGGGTGGCGTGAGAGGTGATTTTTCCACACTGTCTGAGTGAGCAGCCAGGCAGTTATCTAAGTCGGGAGCCAGGGAAATCAACAAGAGATTTGTGAATCGAGTCGTAACCAGGGTGAAAGAGGGCCTCACGTACCTGTCTGTAAGATAGGGTGTTGCACCCTATCCCCTGAGTCCCAGGGTGGTGCAGACAAATGGGCACTCAGCAATGGGGTTGGACATTTGAACTCACTCCAAGACACCTCAGAAGAGAGCCCTGGCAATCTACAGATAGTGCCTGGGTTACAGACACCTGAGTTACATACAACCTGCAGTTACCATCCAACCCCATAAAGCCTATTACATTAAAAATTGGAGTACGTACAGTGATACATAATAATAAATAAGTGCTACTTTGGATGCTCATCAAAACATTACCATCGTTGTCATATTGTGTTAGGGATGGTTTGGTGGTTCTGAAAGTGTTTCTTTAGTGTTTTTTACACATAGAAAGAAGAACACTACATACGATACACTAAGTCATATATTTGACTTAAAAACAAAACAAAACAAAAACAACCTATTGCCCCACTGGATTCAGTCCAACTCATAGTGACCCTATAAGATGGTGTAGAACTGCCCCATGGAGTTTCCAAGGAGCACCTGGAGGATTTGAACTGTCAACCTTTGTATTAGCAACTGTAGCACTAACCACTCAAACACTAGGCCACCAGGATTTCTACGTCTGACTAACGATGTTAAACATGAACCATGCCTAACTGTTCCAAGGCAGCTGTTTTTTGGTATGTAGTAGTTTGTAACAGCACCCCAAAAACCAAACCCAGTGCCACTGAGTCAATTTCAACTCACAGAGATCTGGTAGGATGAGCAGAACAGCCCCACAGAGTTTCCAAGGAGCTCCTGGTGGATTTGCACCACAGACCTTTGGGTGAGCAGACGGGGCCCCTACCCACTATTCCACCAGTGTCTGCATTAGAGCTCCAGGAAAATTATATGAAGCTTGAGGAACAAAGAAAAAAAAGTGCAGCTCTCTGTACGTTCTTTAGTGTATTTTTTTTAATGGTCAACTGTAGCCTAGGACATGAAAAATTGAAAAATACTGGAATTGAAGGTATTTGACAGGATAGTTGAAAACATTGGTTTATGATTAAAATATCTCATGGAGACCTAAAACACAATTAGTGTATTTTTACTTTAGCAGAAAGCAATTAAAAACACTTTCAGGTCATCGCTTGGTGAAAAGAAATTGCCAAACGTAGCAATTCTCTCAGACGAACATGGCAGAAGCAAAGAAATTGATTTTGAAAATATAATTGATGAGTTTACTCCCATTAAACCCAGGAAAATAAATGACAATTCATTTTCTGTGATGTTTTGTTAAATTTATTTGATGTTTTGTTAAAAAAGTTTTATTATGATTAGTGACAAGAGACAATCGAATTTGCCTGCCCACCTCTCTGCAACTCCATCTGTTCTCCTCTCCCGGTGAGAGCACACTCCTCCTTTCCACTCTTTACTTCCTGTGTGCTCTTACCAAGCACCTGTCCCCTCCTCTCCATCCTCTTCTTCTCCATCTAGAGAGAAACCAGTAGGACAGCCCCCTGTAAGTGTATAAAACCTTAAAGTACACACGCCACATGCTCACACTGTGTCCCCGGGTCCAGTCTACTCCTGTGTGAAGAGCTGACCTCAGTACTGGTTTCAGGGCAGGGCCAGCAGCAGGTCGAGGGGGCATGTTCCCAGGGGACTCTCCAGGCTGTTGCACCATCAGTTTTGGTCTTTTGGTAGAGTTCTTGATCTGCACACCTCTTTTTCTCATGCATGCCAGAAACTCTACATGGTGTCCCCTGTCACGGCTGCCTTTGGTGGTGGCCGGGCACCACTTGGTTCTTCTGGTCTCATGCAGATGCAGTCTCCCAACAAATTTCTTTTTTATATAACATTTAAACATAACATAATGCTGTGGGTTTTAATACAGTTATTTTGTTCAGATTTTCAGTATTTACCAACAAGGTTAATGTTCTGGGAAAAAATTACTGTAATTTAAAATATATGTATGTTCAATAAACGATGTAGGACCAGTGAGCTCTCCATGCGCCGGAGAATGAAGCTGGACCTCTGCCTCGCACCAAAATGGGTCCAGGCCTGTCGTGGATTGTGTCCCCCACCCCCAAAATGGGTGTAGCAACTTGGCTGGGCCATGATTCTAACCCTATTGTATGGGCTCTGTGATGTTAATGAGAGGGGAGGGGTGGCGGTTGGGTTGGTGGGGCAGGACTCAGTGTGTAGGATTGTACTGTGACTTGAGACAATCTTTTAGGATACTGAGGAAAGGGAAGCAATCAGAGAGTTGGGGACTTCATGCTACCCAGAATGCAATGACAGGAGCTGAGCGCATCGTTTGGAAAGGACCAGGGTCCCTTTGCCTCAGAGGCTCCCAGTCCAGGGGGAGATTGATGCTGACAGCCTGAATTTGGAATTTCAGCCTACTGGACTGTGACAGAATAAAATTTCTATCTTTAAATCCACGCTCTTGTGGTATTTCTGTTAAAGCAGCACTACATGACTAAAGCCACCAGTCATGGGGTTTGTTTTGGGGACAAGACTAGAGAGGAGGATGAAGTCAGGTGACCCCCAGGGAGGGTCCCACACAGCCATTAGTGACACTAACCACGATCCATCTGCCTCCTCCTCCCCTCTGGGGTGGGAGCCGCTGTGTTGGTCTCCTCCCCCTCCCTTCAGAGTGACGCATCATTCCTCAGCGCATTTATCGTGCAATTACTGCGTGCCTTCCACAATCAACGCCCGTGGAAGCAGCAGTCAAGAAATCAAAAGACGCACTGCATTGGGAAAATCTGCTGCAAGGGACCTCTTTGAAATATTCAAAACTAAAGATGTCATCTTGAAGACTAAAATGCGCCTGACCCAAGCCATGGTATTTTCAATGAAATTGTGCGCTTGTGAAAGCTGGACAGTGAACCAGGAAAACAGAAGAACTGACTCCTTGGAATTGTGGTGTTGGAGAAGAATATTGAATGTACCATGGACTGCCAAAAGAATAAACAGATCTGGAAGAGTGTGCCTTGCAAGCAAAGATGGCAAGACTGTATCTTACGTACTTTGGACATGTTCTCAGGAAGGATCAATCCCTAGAGAAGGACAATATTTGGTAGAGTGGAGGCTGAGTGAAAAAGAGGAAGACCCTCGACGAGATGGAGTCACACCGTGGCCACAACAAAGGGCTTAAGCATAAACACAGTCGTGGACGTGGTGCAAGACCGGGCAGTGTTTCGTTCTGTTGTTCACAGGGTCGCTGTGAGTCGGAATTGACTCGACGGCACCTTGCAACAACTACTGTGCGTCTGCCTCTGCACAGATTCAGTCTCATTAGTATTTTTTAAATTGAAATATTTCGTGCGATATAAAACTAACCACTTTAAAATGTACAGTTCAAAGTCAAGTCCATAACACTGTGTGACCACCACTGGTAGCTCCTGCACAGTTTGGGACCCTAAAAGAACCCCCGTACCCCTCAGCCACCACTCCCGGTCTCCCTTTCCCAAGCCCACAGCAACTGCTAGCCTGCTTTTTCTGTTCCTGTGGATTTTATCTATTTGTGGTTGTCATTGTTGAGAACAGATGCAGCAGAACATGCAAACGATTTAGCAGTTGTGATTCACATGCAGTTCAGTGGTGTTTATATTCTCTGAAACATGTAACTGTCCTCATCACCCTCTTTTCTGGATTGTTTCTCTCCCGGAACCTAAACTCACTGGCCCTAAGCTTCCTACCTGACTGTTAGGCTCACTACTGTCAATGTGACACAAACCCAAACAGCAAACCCACTGCCTCCGGTCCATTCCAACTCACAGCGACCCTACAGGCAGAGGAGAACGGCCTCGCCGAGTTTCCAAGGACAGCCTGGCAGATTTGAACTGCCAATCTTTAGGTCAGCAGTTGTAGCACTTAATCACTGTTCCACCAGGGTTTCCTCAATTGGACATGGATGTTTTTAAAATAAACTTGCTTTTAAAAACGGTTTTAGGTTTAGTGAAAAATTGTCAAGAGAGTACACAACGCCATCCTGGGCACCCCCTGCCCCCTGTCTCTCACTGTCCCCTGGGTTTTGTTAACGTGATGTGATTTGGGGGTGGCATGGCCAAATCGCACACGCCCCTTCTCCGGCTGAGAAGAGTGAGGCTGCGGGCTGAGCGCCTGGTGGCCTGGGGCCTCCTCTCCAACCTACCGAGCTGGGAGGCTTCCAGAGCTGTCGCCTGGGCGCCAGGTTCTGCCTGCGCTTCTGAGCACAGAGAGACAAGGAAGAGGGCGGGACTGGCTCAGAGGAAACCACAAAAATAAAATCTACAGACCCAGCTCGGAGGACAAGCTGTTCCCGAGGCTGCCGAGCAGCCGAGACTTGGCAGGCGGCAGGGGGCAGGGAGCGGTCAGCCGTGCTGCCTGGCAGGGCTGGGCGGGGCTCGCGGCCCCCGGCAGGGCGGAGGCCTGTCCCCACTCGGACGCGGGGCCTGGCCAGGGACGGGGGAAGCCACTTCGGGGCCCTGAGGGTGGCCAACGGGCTGGGGAGCTGAGAGCTCCGCACTCGTTCACCAATTCCCTTTGGCAAAAATGCTACACGCACCATCTTCTACTAATACATATACGTGTATGTGTGTACACAGATGTGTATGTATGTATGTGACGTATGATGATTTCGTGAACTCATCCTAGAAAAAGTGCTACCGCCTCACTGCTGAGTATCAGTACTGTCACCTTTGAAGTCCTCAAGTCCTCCCCTTAGGGAGCATCTAGTCTACCCTTCAAAGCAATTTTGAAACTTTTTCTGGAGTAGCCGTCAGAGCTGTCGGTGTATTACCTTTGATATCCTGAATGCCATCCGAAAGTCTTCCTTTCAATGTTTCCTTTATCTTCTGGTGAAAAAAAAGTCCTTGGAGGCCAGATTAGGTGAGCTGGGAGGGTGTTCCAATACAACTGTTTGTTTGCTGGCTAAAAACTCCCTTACAGACAACTACACAATTTAGGCCACTAACTGCCACTGTGCCACTGTGTGCGATGGCCACTGAGAATTCTGTCATGCACTGACAGAAGGAACTCGAGTTGAGCTGGGGGAGTGACACACCGCCTTAAAGCAAGAGGTGAAGGGTTAAATACAACGTGGCCTCTCCCTCCTGTGATGGACTATCACATGGCCGCACGCTACTCCACAGTGCGGTGTGGCCACGTCGTGTCCATCTGTTCGTGAGTCTCGGACACCGGCCCCAGCGTGGGTGAACCCTGAGAACACGGCGCTCTGTGAAAGCAAAAACTCAATACCAAACACATTGCCATCAAGTCGGTTCTGACTAACAGGGACCCTACAGGACAGAGGCGAACAGCCCCAGAGGGTTTCCGAGGAACTGTTGGTAGGTTCTTAACTGCGAACCCTTGCTCAGCAGCTGAGCTCCATGAAATGCCCAGGACAGGCAAATCCGGAGATTAAAAGTGGGTTAGTAGTTGCCTAGAGCTTGGAGGAGGTGACTGAGTCTTGTTTCTCCGTGGGGGTGATAGAATGTTCTGGAACCAGATTTTGGTGTGCTTGTACATTCTGAAAGTGCTACCTGCCACTGAAATATTTTAAAAAGGGGTATGCGTAATGGCGTGTGAGTCCCACCTCCATAAAGCTGTTTTTTCAAACACCTCTTAGTGGGGCACCCCACTGTCCTTGGGGTGTAGCCCGCATTGCTTGGGTGTGTCCCCCATGCCCCTCTCCTTAGCCCTCCACCCTCTCAGTACAAACTCCTCCTTCCTTTCTCTCACCCACTTGCACCTGGGTTACTGGGGACCACCCAAACTCCCCCATCCCAGTCTGCACACTCTCCTGTCCCCCAGGGGAGCAGCAGTTTCCTGCTTGATTTTGTCCAGTCCTTTGGACAGCAGCTTCACTCACTCAAATCGTGTTTCCTGCTCAAAGCCTCTCCAGTATCTCAGATTCTGCCTGACAGGCAGGCACACAGCAGTGACGACAGAGCTGGGACTCCTTAACCATTTCGCATCCCTGACTCCCTTCTCCAGAATACTCTCCCCCGCACCACCTCACAGGACCTAGTCAGCCTTGGGCGGTCTTACTCATTTCCTGCCGTGGTACCGAGCTCAGCGGTCATCATAGAGGAAGAGGTCAACTACTACTGAGGGGAGGGACTGCACAAAACTAGAGGAGCCAGCTGAGTGGGGCAAGTTTGAGGCATCTGGGCTTTGACGGCATTGTCCAAAGTGAGCTCTGCCACTCCTCCCTAGCCTGCCCTAAGCTTTCCTGGAATAAGCTTCGTCCCTTCTCCCCACCAAGAGGTGGTCCTGTCTCTCTGGGGTCTGCTTGGTGTCTCTTGGGCCCTAGCAAGTAGTGGTACCAGCAAGCGCTGCTTCAGGGCCTCCAGGGATGACCTCACAGCCCACCTGCCACACTGGGAGGAAGCCCACCTGCCACACTGGGAGGAAGCCCACCTGCCACACTGGGAGGAAGCCCACCTGCCACACTGGGAGGAAGCCCACCTGCCACACTGGGAGGAAGCCCACCTGCCACACTGGGAGGAAGCCCACCTGCCACACTGGGAGGAAGCCCACCTGCCACACTGGGAGGAAGCCCACCTGCCACACTGGGAGGAAGCCCACCTGCCACACTGGGAGGAAGCCCACCTGCCACACTGGGAGGAAGCCCACCTGCCACACTGGGAGGAAGCCCACCTGCCACACTGGGAGGAAGCCCACCTGCCACACTGGGAGGAAGCCCACCTGCCACACTGGGAGGAAGCCCACCTGCCACACTGGGAGGAAGCCCACCTGCCACACTGGGAGGAAGCCCACCTGCCACACTGGGAGGAAGCCCACCTGCCACACTGGGAGGAAGCCCACCTGCCACACTGGGAGGAAGCCCACCTGCCACACTGGGAGGAAGCCCACCTGCCACACTGGGAGGAAGCCCACCTGCCACACTGGGAGGAAGCCCACCTGCCACACTGGGAGAAAGCCCACATCACAGGCAAGACTTCAGACAGGGTCACCCTAGGCCACAACAGGGTTACAGCTCCTTCCATGGTAACCCCAGCCATCCAAGTGCTTGCAGCTGAGGACACCAGGTGGAGCAGCCCAGCCCAGCCCAGCCCAACCCCACCTGTCCCAGTTCCCACTGCCCGTGTCACGGAGTACCACAGGATGACTGTGTCTGTGCACCAAGGCCCACCCTGACACAGGAAGGGGAAACCAGACACGGCACACACAGCCGAGTTTCTGAGTTTTATTAAATTCTTACAAAACAGAATACAAAATTCTGGCCTTGACAGTTGGTGTAAAGGAAAACTTTTGCGAATCGTCAGTTCACCTGGTACGACGGAGTTAAAGTGCATGGATGTTTTTCTCCCATTTTAAAAAACTTCTTGAAATTTTGTTTTCTGCAAACATCTCTGTGCTGGAACGCTGTGCCCTCTGCCCCTGGCCCGCCGCTGGCAGCCGGCCTGGGCCTCACCCACTTTCACAGTAATGGTCTGACTGGTTCTCCACGTCGCAATGTGGATACGGCACAGGAAGAGGGAGCGAAGGCCCCACTTCAAAAGAAACAAGGAGTGAGAGCTCCTCAGGGCCCAGCGTTCCAGAGTGAGATGCCATGCATGGGCGCCCACAACGGGCAAAGGCGTCATCTTTTGTTCTGGTTACAAAAAGGCAGAGAGTTCCTTTAGAAAAACATGGAATCACCGATGGTTGAGAAACGGTGGGGACAGGGTGGCGGCAGGTGGGGGGCCTGGGCCTCACCCACTCTGGGAAGCACGACACAGCGTCTTTGGAAAAGCCAGTCCACAGATCCTGGTGGGTGGAAAGCTAGGGACGGGGTGCCAGGCCCCCACCAGCCCCCACAGACGGCAATGATCCCACGAGACCTGGGGGAACCCGGGCTGGAGAGAGACAGGCCCCACCCCCAAGCCCTGCCTGCGGCTCCCACATTCAAGTATTCTTCCAGAACAGGGAAGGAGAGTCCACCGATGTTTAGAAAATCTAACTAAGCACGAGGAGCTGCCCCGACAGAGCCGGGGGGCTGTCCCCACCCTGAGCAGACCTCGGGGGGCTGGGCCGTCCTGGCGGGCTGGGGTGGGCTCCTGGCCACACGGCTGGCCACGGTGCCCCAGCCGCCGACCCCCGACTGGCGGAGCCCGTGTGCACGTAGAAAACAAGCTTGTATTGCATAGTATTTCACCGCCTGGGAGAAGGGAGGGCGCGGTCTCCCCAAGCTGCCAGGGTACCAGGCAGAGCCAAGGGGGGTCTGGAGTGGGGCTGGTGGAGGCAGGACACTACCCAGCAGGTCCTGGGTACCCACATGGGTCTAAGGCCGGGGTGTCCTGAAGGTAGACCACCCTCAGGGGCAGGGGGAAAGCAGAACCCTGGGATCTGACCGCAGGTCCCAGCCCAGAGGGACGCCAGGAGCAGGCTGGGTGCGGTAAGGGCCCTGAGACACGGTGTTGGGTGCCTGGCACCCATGTAGCGCCCTTCTGCTTCCTCAACAGCCGCGTCTAGGTAGCACAGGTGAGGGTGGGGCAAGCTACCTGGGTGGCGAGGGGTGAGCGGCTGAATGGCTGGGGCATCTGTAGCTTGAGGTCAAGGACAGAGGCTGGGCCTCACCGTCATGGCCTCGCAGGAAGCTCTGGATTGTCGATTCTCACAAGGACACGTGAGCAGAGGTTTGAATACTCAGGAGACGGGCTGGAAAGTGACCTACCCGATGAGTGGTGTGCACCCCACCCGTGACACCCAGGCCCTACTGTTAGCAGGAAGCCCCCACCCCTGATAAAGCCACCAAAAGCATTTTGGGGTCACTGAGGGGATGAGCTTGGGCCCCAGGGAAAAGGGGGTGGCGCTTGGGTCACCCTCGCTCTGGAAGGCTGGGTGGCCCTCCCCTGCAAGCAGCCCTGGGTGCCAGAAGTCTCCTGAGGGGACGGGAAGGTGGCCATAGCAGGTGACCTCAGCAGGGGCCTGGTGGGCTGTTCACAGTACAGGTGAGGGGGCAGGATGGCAGGGAGAGGACCCGGGGACAGGCACACCCTCGTCCCTGGGTGCTCGATTTTGCTTTTAACACCGTGAAAACTACAAAAATAGAAAATCAGGAAGGGAAGAGAAAACAGAAAAAAAAAAAAGGCAAAAAACCCAACAGCAAAACCTTATAAAGAAAACACTGCCCCCAGCCGAGCTTGGGGCCTCACAGTCCCACCCGGTGCCACCGGTGGTGGCGGCTATAGCTTAAAAACTCTGTGGAGGGGGAGGAGAAAGGAGGGGGAGGAGAAGGCGGGGGGGGCACGGGCTGTGTACAGCGGGTGGGGCTGGCAACAGGCCCTCATGCACGGTCCCCCACAAGGACCACGGGCGCGGCCCCCCGCGACAGGCTGGCCCTCTGGCGCCGCTGGGCCAGCTGTGACTGCGAGGGCGGCGACAGCTGCAGGCAGCGTGAGGTAGCTCGGATGAGGACCGGCCTGCCGGGCCCGGCCTCGCCGTCCTCGTCCTCTTCACGCTGGGCCAGCTGCCGGTTCATGGCAATGGCCTCGGCTGCAAAGGACGTCAGGTCTTTGGCACAGCTGTTCCTAGAAGACGGAGGGCAGGACGGCGGTCACCGAGGGGTGACGTCAGGGCCTGTGGCCGACCCGACCCTGAGGAGCAGCCCGACCCCTCCCCACACTGTGGTTACTCAACTTTGGGGTGTAGGGGTGCCATCCCTGCTCAGAGAAGCCTCACCTCTGCAGGACCATGGGTGTGGGCAGCGTGTTCTCCGGGGCACACTGTAACAACACGGGTACAACTAGAGACGTGGGGTACTTGGCGAGGGGGTGTCTGGCACCCCATCAGAATTCTGCCTCTAAATCCAAGACTTTTAGCTTTGGAGACTGCCTTGGGCTCCCAGTAAGTAGGGTGCCTCCACCACTGGGTCTTGGGATCCCCGCCTGGAAGCCTCCATAGATCCCACTTAGGATGTGCTGGCCTTCCAGGGTCCTCCTAGAACCACCCCCCAAACCAGCTTCCACCTGCCATCTGCCATTCCCCATAAGGCCAAATACTTAAGGAACTCTGACAAGTCAATCCGTGCTTCTGTCCCCTCGGCTTTGGGGCTGGCCTGCCCATCCCCAGCAGCCCTGCTCAGACCCCCCCCATGACACAGTTTATAGGCAGCTGGGTACAAGACACTTACTCAGAGTGTGGGGTAAATCCCAGCCCCTCCCAGAGCCCCACACTCCTTCCCGACCCATGGGTGCTCAAATCCTCCCAGAAAGGGTTTGCCTGGAACCCAGCACTACTCCCAGCATGCTGCCTCTCACATAGCCAGTCCATCCCAGCAGGAGCAAGGCCTTGTCTGTGTCCCCCTGGGGAACCTCAAGGCCGGGGCCTCAGACTTGGTGCAGAAGCGAGGAGCCCCGACTCTCGCCTGCAATCACACCTGCCAGCCCCTCCCCCGGGGAGGCCACGGCGCAGGCAGGCAGCCAGAGCGGTTCCTGGGACCCAGGCAGCCAGGATGGAGGAGTGCAGTCTGGGTTCCGGGCTGGCCCTGCTGGCCCCCGCATTTTCTCTGTGCACGCCCACCGGGTGTTCCTTAGATTTCCCTGTTACTGTCCTCCCATCCCTGTGACTGACCCCAGAGTCACTGGAGCTGCCTGCTGGGACCTCCGAGGACTCTCGTACTCTTACTCCCAAAAACGTAACTCTCAGACCAGCAACTCGTCACCCATCCCATCCCAGCTCTGGTCCTCACTCACCCCCTGCACCCAGGGGTGCTGCAGGACCTGAGCGGCACTCAGCCTCTGCTTGGCGTCGCGCACGAGGAGTTTCGAGATGAGGTCTTTGGCGGCAAAGGAGATGTGAGCCCAGTCCTTGTCTGGGAACTCGTACTTGCCCTCCTGGATGCTCTCAAACAGCATGTTCTGGGGGCCAGGGGGGACAAGTGTCAGCGGGGACTGCCACCCAAGGCCACACAGATCGGTCCAACCCTCTTGTGGGGGCTTGGACTCAGCAAGCAGGGCAAAGGAAGTGCTGGGTGGCCAGAGAAGTAGGAGGGCCGGCCAGACCCGGCTGCCTGACCAAGGTGACTGCGGGAGCCTGCCCTAATGGAGCTTATTTACAGGCCACGGGAGAGAAGGTGACTCCTGAGGACTGTGCACGCGGCAGGAGGCTGAGTTGATGGCAACCCCCGGCCGACTCCCCCAGCCCCCAACCATCTCTCAGTCCCCGGGTCTTCTACCTGCCGGGCCGTCTCCGTCTGAGGCAGGGCACTCACACCAATCTCTGAAGCCCCAAGTCATACCTCTCCCCCACCGCTGCCAGCCCCGCGGCCGTCCTCACCACCCTGGGCCCCGCCGCGCTGCATGGCGCCCCCCCCGACCGCGGCCCCGCCGCACCTGGCAGGCCGGGCAGGCCTCCCCGCGGTCCCAGCCGCAGTCGCTGCCGCAGTGGCCCACGAAGGGCGGGTAGCCGCTCAGCAGGATGTAAAGGATGACGCCCAGACTCCACAGATCGCAGCGCTTGTCGTAGATGCTGGCTTCCTCGCTGAACGCCTCCACCACCTCCGGGGCCATGTACTCGGCCGAGCCGCACTGCAGGCGGACGCCGTCAGACCCCGCCCCCGCCGGCCCCTTGGCCCCGCCCCACGCCCCGGGCTCCAATCAGCCCAGCCGCTAGGAGCCCGCCCCGCCCCCGCCCCCGCCCCCGGCAAGGTGCAGCGGTTGCAACTCCCACCCCGCCCCCAGCCACTTCCCCCTCCCCCGCACCACCTCGGCCCCGCCCCTGGTCTGTCGGCCTATCCCGCCCGGCCAGATCTCGGCCCTCCTTCCACCCCACCCGACCAATCAGAGGCAGCCTTCGGAACCCGCCCGCCGCTCCCAGCCAATCGGCTGCTGTTGCCGGGCGCAAGCCCCAGCTCAGCGGGCTACGGCCTTTGGTGCCGGAGGCGCTCACCGGAGTGAGCAGCTCTGGCGTGGAGATGGGAGAGCAGTCCCCGTTGAGCTTGATGCCGCTGCCCAGGTCGAAGTCGCAGATCTTTACTGGCGAGACCTGAGGGGTGGCGGTGAGACGGTTAGAGGGGTGCTGAGCGCTGGATCTGGCCTGCCAGCCTCCCCCACCGTGCCCACCCATCAGTCCCCATGTGCCCCCCAGGACCTCCTCAGTGCCCTTCACCTGGTTGGGGTGCTCGCACAGGATGTTCTCCGGCTTGAGGTCGCGGTGGGCGATGCCTGTGGGGAGCGGCCCGCAGGACCAGAGCAGGTTAGTGGTGGGTGGGCGCTGCCTTCCCGGAGGCGAGCCGGCAGGGGCGGGGCCCACCTTTGTTGTGCAGGAAGTCCAGGGCGCTGGCCACGTCCTGCACCACCACGCTGGCCTCCAGCTCGTTGAAGTGCCGGCGCTGGTGAATGTGGTTCAGGATGGAACCTGGGTGGCGGCCGTGATGGCAGTGAGGGGACACGTGAGGCTGCAGCTCAGCCTCCGGGCTGCCGCCCAACACCCACCCTGAACCTCACGGTCCCCTTCCCACCCCCAGGAGCCCCCCCTACCTCCTCGCATCTTTTCAAACACCAGGTAGAAGCGGTCCTCCTCTTCGAAGAACTCGATCAGTTCCAGAACATTTCTGGGGGAAGGAGGTGCAGGAGAGGAGCTGTGGCTTCCAGAGTCCCCTGTGTGCTCCGGGACTGCCGTCGCCCCTTTTGGGAGAGGATCCACCCCCAACATCCCACACAAAACCTGGCACCTTACCCATGCTTAATAAATGTTCACAGGGCCTGGTACATTACACCCCCAAACCAAACCCACTGCCATTGAGTCAACTGCGACTCATAGCGACTCCTAGGACACAGTGAGTCGATTGTGACTCTTAGTGAGCCTATAGGACAGAGTACAATTGTCCCACAGAACAAGGAGCACCTGGCAGATTCGAACTGCTGAACTTTTGGTTAGCAGATGTAGCACTTAACCACTGCCCCCCCGAGGGTTTCCTGGTGCATCATAGGTGCTCAGTAATGATGCACGTGACCAGGTACATGGAGGTGCTCAGTAAGTGTGCGTGAGGCTCAGTACGTGGCAAAACCCTCTGCGATCATATCAATTCTGACACATCATGACACTACAGAAAAAGGACAACTGCCCCGTAGGGCTTCCAAGGCCATGCACCCTGAGGAGGCAGACAGCACGTCTTTATCCCCTGGAGCAGACAGCGGGTTTGAAATGCCAACGCCTTGGGTAGCAGCCATGGGCCTGAACCTCTGTGCACCGGGGGTCCTTGATACACGGCAGATGTTCAAGAAATGCAAAATGCATGCTGATGAGGTCCCAAATTTGTTACCATCAAGTCAACTGCAACTCACGGGGACCCTACAGGCAGAATAGAACTGCCCCATGGAGTTCCCAAGGAGCAACTGGTGGATTTGAACTGCCAGCCTCTGGGTCAGCAGGCTGAGCTCTTCATCACTCCGCCATTGGAGCTCCTTGTTCAAGAAATCAGCCTGGCCCACAGCAGCGCTCGCTGCATGCGCGTGTGGGCTGGCTTGACCCGCGGCGCCTCACCTGTGTCCCTGGCACTGGTACAGCGTCTCCACTTCCCGGAACACTCTGCTCCGGATGGGTCCTGGCTGCTTCTCAATGATCTGAAACCAGAGTGAGGAACTGGGTCAGGGGGAGTCTCCACAGCCAGGGGTCATTGTCTTCACCAGAAATGAGTCCCCCCACCCAAGCTTGCAGGGCACCCTGTAAGCTAGGCCTCCAGCTGCAGAGAGCAGAGGTGTCCTGTGAGGTAGAGGAATCTGTTGGAACTGGAAGGTCAGCACAGGCAGGGGTGACATGGGGGCCAAATGGAGACAGGGCAGGACAAGCAGGGAGGAGCCGGGCAGCTCTCCATTCCAGCACTGACGGGCTTCAGAGGCAGACGTGGGCATGCCTCTGCAGGATGCGCCCTACAGGGCATGGGGTCCCCAGGAGAAAAGAAGGTCCCCGTCACAGCTCTGTGGCTGTCTGGGACAGTCACCAGCCACTCCCTCAGACAGCAGCTGGCAGGGGGCTAGCCCAGCACCACAGGAGGGCCTGGGGAGGCCGTGGGACCCTGGTTGCTGGCCCAGATTTGTGTTTGGGCTAATTTAGGAAGGCAGGTGTCCCCAGGTGGCCTCTTCTGGCACTGGTCCTCCAATCCTCTGGGCAGAAGGTGGAACCCCTCCAATGCCCTGCAGACTCATCCTCTGCCCACGGCCACCACCCCAGCCAGGCCACCGGAACCCCTGAGCCCCCTGTGCCATACCCATCCAGCCACTGGGCCCCACCCTGCCTGGGCCCCACACGTCTTTCCCAGGCCGCCCTGCTGACCAACTCCCTTTCTCCAGGGAGCTGCCCAGGTTTCTCCGATCCCAGCACCCACCCCGCACGGTGCAGCTGGGATCTAGTCCCCGGGGAGGTGGCCAGGCTGCTGCCTGGAGTGGCCCAGGGGGCTACTGTGTATCCACACACTGTGACCTGGTACCGGACCCCGCTGAGTCTGTCTCCCTATCTGCCAAGCAAGGACTGTCCAGCCCCGGGCACCTTGTATGCAGGACTTGAGCTGTTCCAGAGAGCCAATTCTGGTGAGGGAGCTGTGACTGCGGTCCCCAAAGCTGAGGCCTACGCCTCCCTCACCGCCTGGCACAGGCTGAAGGGTGCCGCAGAGACAGGAGTCACATCCTGTCTCCCCGGGTTGGCTCGAGGGTAGTTCCTGGGGCCAGGGCATGGTGCGGCCTGGACTTCCACCAGGGCCCCAGGCCAGGCGGGTCACCAACACACACCTGGTGCTCCTGCCTGGGAAGCCAGCCCACGTGACCCGCCCAGCCAGACAGCTGGGCCCAACCCACATGCAGGCAGGCGGCAGTCACGCGGGTGGCCTCTCAAAGCAGTTGGAATGCTGACCGCCAAGGTCACCACCAGGCGAGGCCTGGGACTGCTCGGCCACAGGCTGGGTTCCCTCAGTGCTGAGCAGCTGGGCATCCCAGGTATTGTGATGCCTCCCTTTTATCACTGAGTCCAACACGTAGAAGTGCTTCTCCCCAGGGAGGGGGCTCAGTATGTCAGACGCCAGGGCCCTGGCTAGAAGGGACCCCACTGGTGGTTCCAACTGTGGGCGGGGCTGCCCCTGTGGTCCACTCCCACTGCTGCAGGCTGGAGTGCAGGGATCATCATTCACTTGCCAATCCCCTGCCGGCCCACCCGCTGGCCCGCCCGCCGTCTCAGCAGCCTGCACCCTGCCTCCCCCCCCTCCCTGCTGGCAGGGGTGGGGTGGCGGTGCTGGTGGCAGAGGCACCGGGTTGGGGGGCACCGGGTGGTGGGGGCATGGTGCTCACCTTGACGGCGTACTCCTGGTTGGTGATGAGGTTGACACAAGTCTGCACTCGGGCGTGTGCACCCTCACCCAGTACATCCTCTTGCAGCTGGTACACGTCTGGAGAGTGGCGGGGGGAGGGAGTGAGGGCCGCCCTCGGCTGCTGCGTCCCCTACCTGTCACCCTGCACCCCACATGCCCTCACCCTCAAAGCGGCCTGAGAAGCTGTCGGTGGCCCGGCACCGTTTCTTCTTCTTGCCTCTCTTCTTGGCGTCTGGGATGTCGATGGGCTGGCTTGCCGGCATGTCTGTGCCAGGAAGGGAGGACGCTTGCACTCAGGAGGCTGCTGCTGCCCTGCCCACCCTTGCCCTGCCCTGCCCCCAGGTCCCTCACCTGGGCGGGCTGGGCACTCCAGGCCCAAGTTGGCGTCCCCGTCCCCGTCTCCGTGGTGAGCCTGGTCTAGGGAGAAGGCCAGCTCGAAAGGATTTGGCCCCTGCAAGGAGGGAGGCACAGCCTTCTGGCCCAGCCCTGCCAGCCACATGCCCTTCACTATGCCACAGCAGGGTTCTCGAGGCCAAGGGGACCCAACACCCTGCCTGACACCAGGGCCTCCCAGCTGTTTCTGACCAGGATCAACTCTGGAGGTATCTGTGGTTGTCACTAAGCAGGGTTACTGCTAGCACTGGCGGGGGGTGAGGCTCGGGACAGATGCGCTCAGGAGGGCCCCACCACAAAGAGCTCTCTGGCCCTAAACAGCCACAGGACATCCCTGGGTGGTACAAACAGGCTCAGCTGCTAACCAACAGGTTGGAGGTTGGACACCAGCCAAGGGCACCTCTGTAGAAAGCCCCGGTGATTACTTCTAAAAATAGCCACTGAAAACCTTAGGGAGCATGCTTCCACTCTGACACCCAGGGGTCGCTGCTCAGCACCCTACAGCCTACAGGATGGCCCCAACCCCAGAGAGGACCCAGCCCCCATTTCAGCAGCACTGAGGCTGTGAGAAACCCTTGTCAGTCATCCAGGGAGAAAACCCAGTTCAGTCCCTACCTCACACCATACACCAGAATAAACTCCCGATGGGTCAGATGGGGACCCTCCAGCTCTTGTGAAGTCCCTCCTCTCTCCTCCCCACTCAGTGTGTGGATTTAAATGTGGGCGGCATCCTAGGACATCAGGAGGTCAGATGATTATGGGATGCAGAGTCTCTAAGGGGCCAGTGGAGCCCTCTAACCGAGGTTCTCACCCGGGGCAATTCTGCCCCCGGGGATGTTGAGTGATATCTGAGAAGAACTGCAGATGTCACGACTGGGGGGTGCCACTGGCACAGACCGGGGGGCGCTGCTGGCACCGAGTGGGTGCAGACCAGGGATGCCGTTCAGCACCCTGTAGGGTACAGGACAGCCCAGCCCAGAGACGATCCTGCCTCCACATCAGCAGTGCTGAGGGAGAGGGCCCCTGGCTTTGCTGATGGGGAGGACGCCAGGACACACAGCACCAGCAGAAGCAAACACAATCCACAGGACTGTCCACACACACCGGGGGCTGTCACACGGGACCCACATCTTAGCCTCTGTGGGCTCCTCTGCAGCCAGGCCACCATCAAAGGCTGTGGCAGACGGGCAGGAGGTGACTCACCAGAGGCTGAGGACAGGGCCCTGAGCTAGCCAGGCTACTTTCCCACGGCACCTGGCCCATCGCAGAGTGGCTAGGCCCCACCCTGGTGACCTGGTCAAGCCCCTAGGCCTGCCCAGGCCTCCACTTCCCCCACCAGAAGTGTTCCAGCCACAAGATGCTCTCTTTCCCTTTGCCTGGGTGAGGGCCTGAAGCTGGGGAGAGGTACTATACACAGAGGCTCCCAGTCACCCCTGGGGTCCACCTCCTCCCTGCAGTGAGGAACCAGCCTCGTCCCACTCATACTTGTAGGGGCCCTGCCTGCCGCCTGGGAGCCAGCTCTGGGTGTCCACACCCTCCTTATCTGCAAGGAGCAGCGTGACTGCTGAAACCTCCCCTGGCCAACCCCCCACCCCTACCCACCAGGACCAGCCTCATCCTGCCTCCAGGCCCCTGCACCCTACAGGCATGCTTGGGCAGGGGATAGGAAGGCAGGCGGCCAGGGGTTCGAGCTGCCTCCTACAACCTAGGATGAAGGGTCGCTCAAAGAAATCTATTTCCGCAGACCCGAGGCTGATGGCCCCTCATGTGAGGGTGCTGGGTTTCTGAGATACGAAAACTAAGGCCCAGTCAGTTCCTTTGTAAGTCAGATAGATAACAACTTAACCACCAGGACACGCCTGATCTGGTCCTGGATCCCTATACCTATCTTCCCAGGTGAAGGGCCTCCTAGCAGAAGGACCTGTGGACCAGGGAAGGGCCTCTACAGCTGGGCCGGGCAGGTAGAGGGCCAGGCGGAGGTCACTATGGTCCCACTTACCTGTCACCCACAGGCCGAGCTAGAGGGTCAAGCAAGGCTCAGGAGGCGGAGTGCCCAGCCAGCCCCTGCCCCAGCCCACACAGGGTCAGGCCTCCATCGACCAGCCAGGCCAACCGGCGAGTGCACTGCTAGGGCCCATCAGAGCTGCCTGGGTCCGAGACTATCTGCAAGTGCGCTGAGTGGCTGTACAGTCAAGGGAACCACTAGGAAAGAGGTGACCCAGTCTTATGCTGGTCACCCTTCACCTTTGAGCCCAGGAAGCTGCCCCAACTCGTGGGACATATTAAGGGTCACAGCACCAGGTGGCCCCCAGGTACTGGTCTGGCCCGAAGTCCCACTGCCCGATCTCTATCCGACATGCTTGTCCCAGCCTCCAGCTCAGAGGGGCAGCTGCAGGCACCTAGGTGACAGGACAGATTCACTGGTGGCTGGGGGCCCAGTAGGGCCCGCTCCTGTGTCACCCATGAGCAGGGTACCCAGGGCACACATCGCTCTTCCTGGGCCTCACTTCCCACCTTATGCTGGGAAGACAATCACAACACACAAGATACGCCCCTAGTTTGCTTCTGCAGGACAGTGAGGTGGGGGTCCTGGAGCAGACTCCTCCAGCAACTGGCCCCTGGAGGACTCACTTAGCAGGGCCCCAACCTCCCTGAGCGAGGCTGGGGCAGCCAGGGGTGTGGGCGGCCCCACCCTGGGCTGGCCGCGTCCCAGAGTCAGCAGGCCTTGGCAGGAGGCGGCGGGAACCATCCAGAAGTGCAGCTGAATTTGGACGTGGTGCCAGCCCTGCGTGATGACCCTGTCCCTGCTCCTTCGCAGCCCCAGGAGGGGACAGATCAGCATGGGTGGTGGCTCAGGTCTACTCCTCACACGTTGGGGAGACAAAGGTGACAGGTGTCAGGGTAGGAAGGGGGGCAGCAGGGACGCGGACAGGCCTGGAAACCTGGTTGGCTCCTCCCCAGCGCCAGGAGGGGAGTGTACACACACACTGAGACACTCACAAACACCCAGGCCGCTGCCCTCTCCACCGGGCAGCAGGTCCCTGCCCGAGAAGACCATTACATAAGCGGCTGCGCGGGTGGGGCAGGGCGGCTGACATCATGCGTCCCCTGAGCCAGCCCCGTGGGGCCCCTGCCCGGCACCTGCCCGCCCTCAGATCTGATCATCCGCCACCCAGCCTCGCAGCCAACACGACTGCCTCAGCAACTTCCCGCTCCGACAGGAAACGGCACTTGGGCGCAGGGCGCCTGAGACGCCTGGCAGGCTGCAGGCTGGGGGGGGCTTTCACAGCTCATTTCACAGGTTGCCTGGCTGCTGCAGGAGCACGCCCCCAGCCTGCCCAGAGGTCGCGAACCCCTCTCGGGCCACAAAGTGGAGGAAACGATACTGAGCTTTCCTTACCCACCCCCGTGCACACTTAGGGGTTCCAGGGGCACGAGCTGGGGGTTTCCAGAATAAAGAGGCTCCCAATGTAATAGATTTACAAGAAGCCTAAGACGGGAGACCCCACAGCATGGGGTCCCCAGAGAAAGAACCCCAAAGGCCACAGGAAGATAGAAACAGGGTTCACCAGCGCACACCCGGCAGAGGCTTCCAAAGGATACTCGCCGGGGGTCCCAGAGGCGGGGGGCGCCCAGCCCGGACCATCGTCCCGGGCGGAAGAACTCCCGAGGGTGGTGGGAACTGTTTGTGGCCACTGGCCCTCCGCGGCGCACCCCCAGTCCACACCCGGGGCGGGGCGGCTCCCGCGAGGATCCGCTCGGCGGCCAGCCGGCCCGCCCCCACCGCGCGGGCCTCACCTTGAACGAGCGGTGGAAGCCCTCCGGCTCGGCGGTTTTCTTCTGCACCATCTTCTGTCTGGGCCCTGCCAGCGGGGAAAGGGGCGCAGGGCCCGGAGGGCGGCCCGCGGGAGGCTGGGGGGCGGCGGGGACAGGAGCCTGCGAGCGGGCGGCGGACAAAGACGCCGTGAGAGGCCAGCCCGGGGGTCCCAGGGGAGGCCAAGGGACCTCCGCGCCGGGAAACGGGGGCTGGTCGCACTCACCGGGGTCGAGGTGGCGCCGGGGCTGCAGTCCTGCCGCCGCCGCCCGACGTCGCGCAGCCCGGACCCCGATCCGCGGACCGCGCGGGGAAAAGCGCCGCCGCCGCCGCCGCCACCGCGGACTCCTCCGCTGGGCCACCGACGCCGAGAGGAGCGCGCGCGCCGCCGCTGTCGGGGCCTTTATGGGACAGGCCCCGCCCCACCGTCGGTCCCGCCCCCACGCTCTTGGAGGCGTGGCTGTGGAGGGGGCTGCTGAGCCACCAGTGAGCCCACTGCGGCTGCGCAGTGAGAGTTCGCAGGCAGGGCGAGCGCTTAGAAGCGTCCAACAGGGCTGTACGATGTGGGTTCGGGAACTGGGTGTGCGCCTCGGGGTGCTGAGTGCGGCTGCGCAATGTGGGCCCGGGGAGGTTGGGCGTGCTCCGCTGGGAGCCGAGTACGGCTGCGCGATAGGGACTTGGGCGGGGCGTGCGCTTCGGGACTCCTGGTGCGGCTGCGCAGTACGGGGGCGCGGGGCGGGGTGAAGTGTCTGTGCTGTCTCTCACGCGCCTGCGCAGCGTGGCCGTGGCGGGGGTTCCGGCGGTGGAAAGGTGGTTGCGGGGTGGGGCCGTGGCTTTTCTCGGACTGCCTGAGGCTCGAGCACGCGCGAGACCCTGCCACTGGGTCCCATGCGTGGCAGTCACCTCATTCTATCTGTTAGAGCACGGAACACAGTGACTCCTTTGGGCAATGCTTCTGCTGTAGATTTTAGTTTGTTTTCTGAAAATTCGTTATTGAGGCGAAAATCACGTAGCATAAAGTTAACATTCAGAAGTGTGTGATTCAGTTGGCATTTGGTTCATTTAAGGGTTGTGCAGTCATCTTCACTGTGCAATTCCAGAGCAGCTTCTCCACTGCCCTCCAGGCCAAAGCTCAGGTCCCAGGAAGCGTGTGCTGGGAGTGAACCAGCCCGACGCCAGTCCTGGGTGCGTGTGTGTGTGCGTGCATGCGTGTGAGTATGTGCAGGCCTGCACGTTGTCGTGGGGCCCTGGATGGGGCTGCTCGACCTGTCTGCCCACGGGAAGCCTCGAGTTCCTTCCTCTTCTTCCTGCCTCGGTCGCGGGGGGTGATGGGGTACCTCTTGATAAAGACAGCGGGGACGTGGTCACTTGCGACCGCGCATTGCAGGGTCACACCTAGTCCCTACAGAATGTCGCTCACGGGGCTGCAGGGCCCCAGGACTGAGCACAGAACCTAGCCCCCTGGAGGGGCTCCCTAGATTCACTGCTTGAACCTGAGGATGTGGTCTTGCACCTATTGGAACGTGTGTGTGCGCGCGTGCGCGTGCATGCTGGTGGCTAGTGCTGCCTGACCCGTTTTGCGGTGTGCCACGATTGGGAGCTGCCCCAGGACAGAACTCACAACACACAGTGTGAGAGAGAGGACTGAGCTCGGTGTCCAAGCAGGGAACCGGGGACCCAGGTACTGACTGTGGTAATGCTTCCTTGTCCTCCGAGTCTTATGTACCTGGAACGGCTCTTCCTGCGGGCCACGGGGACTGGAATGATTTGGATGGAGGTCTCATCTGGCGTCTCGCTGGGTCCGACCCTGCTCAGGTGGCTTTGGTCCTAAAGCTGGAAGCTGGGTCTACCTTGGCCCTGTTCAAAGCATTGGCGTCACCTGCACAGTCTCTGACTTCACAAGCCCAGGGTGTGCAGGTGGGGAAACTGAGGGAACAGGGAGGGGAAGCTGGACCCTGGCTCTGGGGTCTCTCCATGCAGGGTCTCTGCGGGGGCTGCTGTCCTGTGCACTCCAGGATGTTCAGCGGGATTCCTGGCCTCCGTCCACTCCATGCCAATAGCACTTGACCTTCAGTCATGACAGCCACCAATGTCCCTGGACATCACACTTGTTCCCTGGAAGGGGGCAGGATGGTCTTGGGGTTGGACTCATTGCGTCCAGCCACTTGGCGAGGTAGGTTGTGCACACCTCCTCCCCCTGGGTCCCATCCATGTCAGGCTGCCAGCCCTCCCCTGTGGAGTGCTCCAGAGGCAGGACTGCAGGGAGCGCCGTCAGTATGGGTGCCAGAGGCTAGCTGGCGGGGTTAGCTGGTACCTGCACACTTATGTGGGCTCCTGAACATGTCCTCCACATGCATGGTGCTTGCCTGGAACACACAAGCACTTGCGCACACATGCGCATGCGTGTGTTGTGTGTTGTGAGTGCTGGCCCTGCGTGCCCATTCCTTTGGTCTGCACCCCTGCCCTACCACATGATGGCTGCCAGGTCCATAGCCCGATTCCTGGGGCCTTCCTTAGGACAGCTGGCTCTTGTTTACAGGCGAAGCCATAGAGGGAAGTGAGGGGACCTGGAGGCCATCCTGCCGGCCTCCTCCTGGTCCCCAGGGTCAGGAAGCCTGCTCCAGGGCTGCACCTGGGCCTGCCAAGCTTAGCAGGGCCTGCTTCCTCCTTCCTTCTAGAGTGGGGTCCTGTTGAGAAGGGGCGGGCCCAGCTCAGGCCAAAGGTGGACACAGTCAGTGGGCTAGGCAAGGAGGCTGGGCAGAGCAGGCTGGGCCCCTGGAATGCCCCGACCCTCTGAAGGGCCCCAGGGGAGGCGGCTACCCTGGGAGGGGAACTGAAGCTTGCCCTGGGGGACTGGGCTACCAAGAGGAGAATATCCTGCAAGGTTGAGCTGGGCCCGCTTCCCAGTCCCTTCCCCTTCCCAGGGTCTCACCGGCCCCGCCTCTGGGCACCTAGCTCATTACTCTGAAGTCCTCGTGTGGGACATGCACCCCGAAGACGAGTACAGAGCCCCTAGTCCGTTTCTACTGGATGTCCCCAACCACTGGCAATCCCTCTTGGCCTGGCGCCCACCCTAGAAGTGGCCACTCCTTTCTCCCCCTCTGCCTGGTCCTCCATGAAGGCACTCAGTCCTCCTGCCCTTGTGTCTCCCTACAGTGCGTGTTGGGCAGAGAGGGGCACAAGTCCCAGAACATGCCAGAGTGGCATTCCAAGTTGCCACAGACATGGAAGACTCCTGACAGGCAGCTGGACGACCCCTTGCTGCTATCTGTATTCACCTTGAAATTGGAGAGTAGGTATAACTCAGGGGCGGCTGTTGGGTGTCCCTGTTCACCCTCCTCTGCTGCCTCCCACCCCGAGCACCATCCGCAGGCCCCTCTCTGAGTTCAGTCATCTCAAAGGGGCCAAGTCTGCCTTCGCCCTTGAAGCTCAATGGAACCTTTGGGCCTGGATGCCCTGCTGCAGCTGTGAGCAGCTGGAGACAGCAGGGAGACGGTCCAGTGACACCCTGTAATGGTAATGCCACATGAATAAGTCATTTTTGGTATAAGTCTGTCCTGAGCAGAAGTATATCCCAAGCAGTGATTCATTTTTTTATCTGAAATTGGAATCCAACTGGGAGTTCTGGATTTTGTTTGGTGACCCTACTGGGGGTGACAGTACACCTCTTCCCCCCAGTGGCACAAAAGGCCCAGCTATCTGTTGTCTGGTTTTGGTTTGTCCCCTGGAGCAGCTGAGTCAGTGAAATATACTGCAAGTCAGAAAGAGAGAAGGTTTATCAGGAGAGTAGGGCAGAAAGCGGGGACCCCACAAGTGCCAGGCAGCTTCACTTGCTGCTGTTCAGGGGCTGTTCAACCAGCTGGAGGCCCTGTTGTATGAAGAGTACAAAAAAGAGAGAGGAAACCAAGGCTGCAAGAGCAGAGGTGGCTCTCTGTCTCTCTGGAAAGAGATAAGTGTAGCTGTGCCCTAAAAAACACTTAGCATATCGGGACTCAGGTCAAGCTCTCAGTCATCCACTTTGGAAAGCAGAAAACATGTAGCAAGATACTAGGGTCGTGCCGGAACACAGCGGGTGTGTCCGAGGGCTGGCGGCAGGCTGTGTGTGAGCAGAGGGAGGCTTGCAGGCTTTGAAAGGCACCCAGGCTGTGCACCCTGGAGGGCCAGAAGGTGCAGGGCAGCTTCCCTGGAGGCAGGTTTCGGTCAGCTGGGCCCTCTGCGGGACCATCCAACCTCTCCCTATGCTTTGGGGGCGCAGCTTCAGCTGGGCCCAGCTGGAGAGGACAGTGGAGCAGGGGCCCAGTCCCCAGCCACCTTCCAGCAGCACGGAGCAGCAGGGCCAGCGAGCAGAGGGCTGAGGGTGGTGATGGAGGTGGCGTCCAGTCTCTCAGCCGCACTGGTCCCTCACCTGTCTGACCTCCCAAGATACCCTACGGGTCCCAGAGGCCTCCAGATAAGCCAGGGACTGGGCAGGCTCGTGCTGGGCCCCTGTCTCGGCTCTGGGACCAAGTGGCAGGAACAGCTGATGCAAGTGGCTGCAAGCGTCCTTTCCTGCCGGGTGACTCACGGCCGTTCCAGTGGCTCCAGTCCCGAGGACAGGACGCAGCCTGGGCCTCTGGCCTCTGCCCTCCCTGCGCTGGGTGCAGGGAAGGGGATGTGGGCGTGGCCAGGGCCTGCATGCCCCGCCCAGCCGCGGGCCCTCCGCTGGGAGAGCCCCTCGTCTCCCGCAGCCCTCATCCCCGGAGGCTAAACCTGGGAGCCAGGGGTCCCCACACCATAGACCACCTGTCTCCCGGGGGGAGGGGGACATTGGTCACTACACAGTGGCCAAGGGAGTGGTGGGGTCGGGCCAGATGGCTGGGTGGTGCTGGCTCAAGGCCACCACTCTACACCTGGTGACAAGACATTCAGCTTAGTTGTATTGGCCGAAACTTCCTCCGTTTTTTCACCTGGCAAAGGGGACCCCGGCATGGGCTGGGGGTGTTATGTGTGTAGTAGGGTTCGTATTGCCACCCGACCAGGGACCACAGCTGCGCAACTTCAAACCACACACATTTGTGTTCTCTCAATTCTGGCCGTCAGGAGTCCTGAGCAGGTCTCAGGCGCGCCGAAATCAAGAGGAGGGGCCCCTGGGCTCCCTGCCCCAGTTCAGCTGCTTTCCGGCGATACCATCACAGGTAAGGGGGTTTTGAGGTGGCTGAGGGGCCCTGGGGAGAGTCAGGTAAGAGAGGGCTGGGGTGCCTTGGGCCCTATTGGTCTCACCACCAGCTCACCTGCCCTCAGCCCTCTGCCAGCTTCAGGGGCTCCTGGCCAAGTGACACCCATACCCTGGGTGCTTTCCTGCTGGCCAGCCTCCCAGGCCTCTCTGCCTGGCCAGGTGCCTGGCCTGCAGTAACATCTGTAGATGTGCGATGGCACCCGTGTCGCTGTTCTTCCTCTGCTGTGCAGAGCTCAGTGGGCAGTGCAGACGGCCGGACGGCCGGACGGCGGGAGAGCAGCCACCAACGATGTCCCCACCCTGGTCCCCGGAGCTTGTGCACGGCGTACCTCACAAAGCAAACAGACCCTGCGGACGGACAAAGGGAGGGGTCTTGAGATGGAAGGTGGTCTTGGATCACCCAGAAAGCCCATGTGATCACAAGATCCGAGATAGGAAGGTTAGAGACGTAATGACTTTCTCAGCTTTTGTAATTCTGTGTTTTCGGCGTTACGGAGTCAGAGGCGATATGTGGCGGGAAGCAGCGAGAGACTAGCAGACGTTTTCTGCTGGCTCTGAAGACGCGGCGTGGGTCCATGGGCCGAAGGACGAGGACCCTCTAGAAGCTGCTATAGGCAGAAGGCGATTCTCCCTGGGGTCTCCAGAAGGAGCCAGCTGACCCCCGTGAGCCCCACTGTGGACTCCGTATCCCCGGAAGGGTGAGAGCATAGACCAGTGCTGTTTTCATCCGCTGCGTGGGCAGCGATGTCACCAGACCACAGGACACCCACGCGCAGACTTGGCGGGTCCAGCCCAAACACCATAACCCCTGTGGCTTCCGGTACCCTGAGCGCCAGAGTCGCCAAGTGCTGTGCGATCAGCACTGCCCGACTACTGCCCAACAACGAACAAGGTAGGCGGGGACCCTGGTCCAAGGGCCCGGCCCCTGCAGACGCAGAAGGAAGCTGCAGGGTGAGCCAGCGCGGCAGCAGGCACGCGGGGCAGGCGGGCACCGGGACGGTGTGTGTGAGGCCACCTGCAGTTTTAAGTCGGGGGCAAAGGTGGGCTTCACTGAAAAGGACACCGCCCCGGTGCCCTTTCGCCCTGGGGCGGGCAGCGGTTGCCCCAGCAACGCATTTGCGTCAGTGAGCCTGGCGCGCCCGCGCTCCGGGATTGGCAGAGGCCGGGGGCTGGACCAATGGGCGGCTAGACCCGAGCGCGAGGGGCGGGGCCGAGCCTGCCTGCGCACTCTGGCCAATGGGATCGTTGTTGTCGGGGCCCTGCGGGGCGACGGGAGGGGCTCTTAAAGGTACCGCGTGCGCTTCTCTCCGTCCCGTGGGCCTCCGGGTTGCGGACACAGGTGGTACCCTGGGAAGAGGAGTTAGCGGGCCGGACGGAACCCTGCCTTTGCTCTGCTGCTCCAGGAGGGACCCTATGCCCTTTGAACTTCAGTTTTCCTAGGGGCTCAATAGAAGGGGCAGTGCAAGCCGAACCCGCGGTGCCCCCAGGAGCAAGCCGTGAAGCAAACCCACCCGCGCCAAGGCACACAGCAAGTTGGGGAAGCGGGATCTGATGCAGCGGGGCTGTACCAGCGCCGACAGCTGTGCCGGAAGGCTGGGATGCCCCTTCCAAGGACCCTTCCCCTCTGCAGGCGTGGGTTGTTCCTGGTCTCAGGACCCGCTGAAGCTAAGGGGGTGCTAGCGAGGTGACACGTCACTCGTCTCTGGCAGTGCTAGTCAATGAGACAGAAGCCGGAGTGGGGAAGGACATTTTCTGCCCCCGAAAGCCTGCAGAGTGGCAGGAGGAGTGACAAAGCTGCTCAACTGGCACTCTCCAGTCCCAGTCCGGGAGGAACCCTGAGGGTGACCCTGCGGGGTGGAGTTGTATGCGGCGCTTAGTCCAGTGTATGGGGTCCATAAGAGAGACCCTGGAGTTTGGGGCTGTTGTTGGGTTCAGGTGGGTCAAGTTAAGACTCACAGCGACCCTATTTGACAACGGAACTGCCCGGTACGGTTTCCTAGGCAGCAAATCGCCAGGTTTTTCTCCTGCGGAGCTAGGTAGGTTAAAATCACCTATCTTTCGATTATCAATCCACTTAACAGCCGATCCCTTAACCACTGCACCACTAGGGCTCCTTGTGGTTTGGTGGAGATGGGGACAATGAACTGGGACCTTGCGGTGAGGTGGACTACAGGGGCGCATACCACCGGGCTTCCTGCTCCTGCCCCTCCCGTGGCCCTCCTGTCTGTCTCTGCGTCTTCCCCCAGCACCCGCTGGCATTCACCGAGCATCCTTTCCTCAGCAACAGGAATAGGGTGTTACGTTCTGATACTCCAATCCGTTATGTAGGATGTTAACTTTAGGGGAACTTGGGTCAGGGATGCCCCATGCTGCAGTGGCTAAGCACTATGGCTGCTAACCAGAAAGTTAGCAGTTCGAATCCCCCAGCTGCTCCTTGGAGACCCTTTGGGGCAGTTCTCTTCTGTCCTACAGGGTCCCTGTAAGTCGAGATGGACTTGACAGGATGGGTTTGTTGTTGGTTTGGGGTCAGGGTCAGCGGTGAAATGCTTGGCTGATAGCTGAACGGTCGGCACCCATCAGCCACTCTGCAAGAGGAAGATGCGAGTCTGCTACTGTGACGGACTGCAGCCTCGGAAACACAACGGGACAGCCCTCTGTCCTATACGATCACTAGAATTCAGAATCGACAGCAGTGGGCTTGGGTTTTTTGGGGGGGAGCTCAGGGGTCTTCAGGCCCTCAAAGTTCTGTAAGAGACATGAGTGTGCGTGAGACACTGGACAGTGCTCCAGTGGTGACTCAGGACACAGGAAGGGGCCATGGGCCAAGGAATGCAGGGGCTCCAAGTCTGGGAGCCATCAGGCAACAATTCTCCTTGGAGCTCTGGGGAGGAACCAGCGGGCCGGTGAGTTCAGCCCCATGAGGCCTGGCCCCAACTTCTCCGTGCCAGAGATCGGGGATCTGTGTTGTGCTGTGGCCAGTAAACTACCAGCTGAAAGGTTTGGGGTTTGGGTCCACCTGGAGGGGCTCTGGAAGAAATGGCCTAGTGATCTAGGTCTGAAAAATCAGTCACTGCCAACCCACAGAGCTCACTTGTATCTTGCAGCATGTGCTGTCACCCCAAGTCAGGGTCAGCATGGCAGCTGTAAGCTTTTGGCATTGGTCAGCAAAGCAGGGTGTCTCCGACCTGCGGCCCTGGGACGCCAAACAGGCTGCAGGCGTGAGGGTTCACTGCCTGGCCGCTTGCCCAAAGCCGGCAGTTGGACCTCACCTGCGGTGCCATGGGAGAAAGTCCGGGCACCCTGCTCCTGTAAGGATGGCTGCCCAGGTCACCCTGCAGGGCAGTCTGCTGTCACACAGGCCATTGGGGGTCAGGACCAGGAGGATTACAGGGATGTCCCGTTGCTGCTGCCACCAACCGGCAGCTGTCACCCCATGTCTTTTGGTGACAGGGCTGATGGACAGGGATGCCGAGGGGCCAGGTGCTGTGGGTTTCACCCTGTCCTCAGCCTGTCAGGCCCAAGTTTCTGCCGACTGCCTATGGCCCCCGTGGTCTCGCTGGGTGCTCAAGTATCACGGGGCACCTGGCTGCACTGGGAGGAATGGGGAGGCAGGTCTGTGACAGCCTCAGGCCACTGGCTTGCTGCCGGTGACACTCACAAGGCAAGGAAACAGGCTGTCCACCTGGGGAAGGCTGTGTGCCTAGATGAGCAGCAGGACTGAGCAAACACCCTGGTCACACACCTGCTGGCCTGTGTCGTGACCAGTGTGCCCTGGCCATGGGGTCTCAGGCGGCCTTGTATGCCTCATCCACAGAGAGCACACACAGAGGCGGAGTCCAGGGCTACTGCCCAGTCCTTCATGTTCCATTTCTCAGTATTGAGAAAGGCCAGCTGTCAACAGCTGTGGGGTCTGGCCATCCCTTGTGGAAGCTGGCCAGCAGGGTGGGTCTCGCTCAGCAATGACAGGGATGGGGTGGCTGGCAGGCTGGGGAGCAGCCTTGCCCCACAGTGCTTAGGAGAGCTCCTTGTTGGGACTGAGGGAGCTGTTGCCTGGCTGAGCACTGGAGCAGAACTTTCTTGCAACCAGGGCCGTGAGGCCTGCAGCAGGAGGGGCCTGTCACGCCAGCTGTTGTTTTTCCTTCAGTTTCTGGGCCTGAGAGGACAAGTGGCATGTGCCAGAAATATCTAGCAACATATGGTGTTCTGCTAACCTGTGAGTGTGGAAATCAAGTCTACCCATAGGTGCCTCAGAAGACAGGCCTGGCAGTCTACTGCCAAAGAAACCTGTCATTGGAACCAGACTACACACAGCTCTACCCCTGACACTCTGGGGTACTCCATCACTGAAAGCTGTGTACCATTCTACCCTGACACTTATGGGTGTCCCGTCATTGAAACCTGACTGTGCCCAATTCTACCCTGACACTGGAATGTCCCATCATTGAAATCCTAACCGTGCCCAATTCTACCCTGACACTCTGGGGTGTCCCATCATTGAAAACCTAACTGTGCCCAATCGTACCCTGACACTCACGGGGTGTCCTGTCATTGAAACCTGACTGTGTCCAAGTCTACCCTGACACGGGGTGTCCATGAGTCAGATTGTACTTGATGGGCAACTGCCTTTTTCAGTGAGTTGCTTTGGCCAACAGCAAAACTGTGTGTAAGCTGACTCCTAGTGAAGCCGGGAGAGAAGCAGCTTGTCCCGTGTCACTCGGGTACCCAACTCTGCCATGGGAGCAGGCTGGAGCACTGGTGGAGGAAGAGACACCTTGTGGAGCAGAGCCCCATCCTCCCACCTGGGGCCACCCTAGACCAGTCAGCTTCCAGGCAAGCTCAAGCTCATGACAGAACCCGCCCCAAAGGAGCACACTCCTGGACCTATAGCTGATGCTGATGCTGAGGCAGACGCTTATGCTGATGTTGACGCCAGCCGGGCCGGCCAGGACCAGGGAGCTACCCGCTGACTCAGGCATGGGGCTTCTCCTTTTCAGGCCCTGAGCTATATAGGAAGCTCGTACGTGGGTTCCATGGGTTTTCAAAGTGCACCATGCCCCATGTCCCTCGTCGCAGCCGCCTCCGGGGTGGCCAGAACTGCCCTGAGAAGGCCCTGTGCTCACTGCACCTGCTCTTGCCCTGCAGACCCAGGCACCTGCTCACCTCTGTCCTGGCTCTGCTGTACGCAGACTTCTCCAGAATGCCACACTTGAGGTCACTCAGCAGGCAGCTTTGGGGATCTTTCACTCAGCACTCTGCATTCAAGATTTCTCCCTGTCGGTTCCCGGCTTGGTCACATGTTTGATTTTTAATCTCTGAGTAGTTCTCCACTGTACTGACGCCCCACCACCTGCTCTCGGGTTCCCTGCTGACATCTGGGTTGCTGCCCCTTTTTGGTGATGAGTCAAGCTGCTGTAAACACACTGTGCGGGTTTTTCTGTGACACATGTCGTGGACCCATGTGGGTAGGTGCCTGGGAGGGCTGTAGCCGGACCAAGATGGTGGGCCTCGGGTTAGATTGGAAAGGAGCTGCCCACCGAGAGCGGCGCCGCCTCCCAGGCTTTGCCGTGGAATGCTGTTTACTACGTACCAACTGAGCAGACCACAGTTTGTCAACACTGCTGATGAAGGCATGCGAAATGGGAATATTATTGGTCCAGATTTTTTTTTATTATGACCAAGTGAAAATGTACATTGCCGTATAAATTTACATGCCCACCTATATGCAGCTTTGACTGCTCTCCCTGTCCGGTGACAGCACACTATTCCTCTCTGCTCCATACATGTCTCATCCTCCCAACAGCCTCCTTTCCCCTCCTCTCCACCCACTCTCCTTCCTCCAGCTAGAGGTCAGCAGGATGATATCCTATAGATGCAGAGAACCATAAAGTGCATCCAACATATGGTCACTCTGCATTGCCAAGTCCAATCCATTCGTGTCTGAAGAGTGGACCTTCATTATGACTATGGGCAAGGGCAGCATCAGGGTCGGGGGCCATGTTCCCAGGGGAACCCCGAAACTGCTGGACCATCAACTGAGGTCTTTTAGTGGAGATCTCAGGGTTCATCCCTTTTATTCTTGTGTTGCCAGTACGACTCAACTTAGTGAGCTACATCGCGTCTCTCACTGGGCACCACCCGGTTCTTCTGGTCCCAAGTCGATGTAGGCACCCACTCATGTAGGTCGCTCTATCTTCTGGGTTGTCTTTACCCCGTGTCATTTTGGTCCTCGGTGAGCATCCGTTCCTGCTGAGTTGGGACCATTTGCTGTGCCCTCGGATGGCAGCTTGGCAGCTTTTAAGACCCCAGACGCCACTCACCAATGTAGGGTGCAGGGAGTCCTCTTAGCAAAATGCTAGTTGTGCCAGTTGGCTTCAATTTCACCTGAGAGCATGGTCCCCCGCCCCCCGCCCCAGCTACTCTGTCCTTGCAATATTGGGTTAAGATGGAAGGAATATTCAAGTTATGCTGAAGTCCACTCAGTATTGTTCTTGTTTCTAATGTGTGCTGTTACCTCTTGGTCCAGTTTTAATGAGCACTATTCTTACAGAAGACAATCTGGTTGTATCTATCAGAATTTGAGGTGTCCATCTGAAAACGCATCTCCTGACCTAACCGAGTGTCACTGCTGCCGATTTCCTCCACAGGTGTTCCCCACACAGGTACACGATGGGCAAGGCTGGGGCTGGCAGCACTGTCCACAGAATGAAAGGAGGGCATGGTTTTTACCAGAAAACCGGGTAATACATGCGGGTCCACCCATGGGATATTCACCATTAGCTGTTAGAGAGAGGCCAATCCATGTGTGCTGTGTGGAATGAGTCCCAAGACATACTCAGTGGAAAATACAAGAAAGCAAGGTGCAGGCAGTGTGCATATAAACCTACTGTTTGTGTAGACAGTCATTTGTGTTTGTGTGTGCACACACTATCTCAGGATACAACAGAACGATTCCTTGGGGAGGATGGCTGAGATCCGTAGTGAGAAACTGTACATGCTGTACACACTGTATACTGTATACACTGTGCTGTTTGAATGTATACTTTTTATCATGGGTATGTATTTCCCAGTTAAGGCGACTATTATTCAAATTTATGCACCAACCACTAAGGCCAAAGATGAAGAGGTTGAAGATTTTTACCAGCTTCTGCAGTCTGAAATTGATCGAACATGCAATCAGGATGCATTGATAATTACTGGTGACTGGAATGCAAAAGTTGGAAACAAAGAAGGATTGGTAGTTGGAAAACACAGCCGTGGTGACAGAAATAATGCTGGAGATCACATGATAGGATTTTGCAAGACTAACCACTTTTTCACTGCAAATACCTTTTTTAAACAACACAAACAGCGACTGTACACATGAACCTCACCAGATGGAATACGCAAGAACCGTATCAACTACAATGTGGAAAAAGACAATGGAAAAGCTCCATATCAGCAGTCAGAACAAGACCAGGTGCTGACTGTGGCACAGATGATCAATTGCTCATAGACAAATTCAAATTGTAACTGAAAAAAATTAGAACAAGTCCATGAGAGCCAAAGTATGACCTTGAGTAGATCCCTCCTGAGTTTAAAGACCATCTCGGGAACAGATTGGACGTGTTGATCACTAATGACTGAAGACCAGACGAACTGTGGAATGACATCAAAGACATCATCCAGGAAGAGGGCACGTGGTCATTAAAAAGACAGGAGAGAAAAGACCAAATTGGATGCCAAAGGAGACTCTGCAACTGGCTCTTGAACAGCTAAAGCACAAGGAAGGGATGGCGAAGTCAAAGACCTAAACAGAAGATTTCAGAGAGCAGCTCAACTAGACAAAAGAATTATAATGACGTGTGTGAAGAGCTGGAAATGGAAAACCGGAAGGGAAGAACACGTTCTGCATTTCTCACGCTGAAAGAGCTGAAGAAGAAAAAAAAAAATCCAATCCTTGAGTTGCAATAGTGAAGGATTCTACAGGAAAAATATTAAATGATGCAGGAAGCCTCAGAAGAAGACGGAAGGAATACAGGGTCATTATACCAAAAGGAAACGGTCAATGTTCAACGATTTCAAGAGGTAGCATATGATCAGAAAAGATATTCTAAATACAAGCCAACATTTTAAAGGACAGAGTAGCAGGGGGAGGGGTCTGTCTGAGGACCATGGTTTCAGGGAACATCGAGGTCACGTGGCTTAACAGTTTTTTTCTGAGAAAATGTTCTGCATGTCTTAAAAGCCAGCAACCTGCCATCTAAGGAACAGCAATTGGTTCCAACTCAACTGGAGCACACAAAGAACAAGGACGTCAAAGACATAAGGAAAATTTGAGCCTAGGAGACATAAGGGCTCGTATGATTGGGAGATTACATCAGCATGAGACCAGAAGACCTAGATGGTGCCTGGCGACCACCAAAGCCTGCCCTGACAGGGAACACAGGACAGAGTCCCTGATGTCTCAGGAGAAAAAGGGGAACATAGATCTAGCACTCTTTTAAAAGACCAGATTTGACAGTCTGACATCCTGGAGAATCCCCTGAGAACAGGGCCCCTGGACTTGCTGCTAGCCCACAGCTGAAACCAGTTACGAAGCCAACTCTTCAGAAAACAACTGGACTGGACTGTAAGACACAGACTGATGCAGGTGGCAGGTGTACTTCTTGGCTTACATGTAGACACAAGGCTGTCTGACCAGCTCCTCTCTGGAGGTGAGAGGCAGGGTGGAAAGAAGGAGACAGGTGCTGGCTGAATGAATCCTGGAAGTATAGAGTGGAAAGTGGTAGAGTACTGTCACAGGGTACAGAGAGCAGATATCGTGGCATAAAGCTGTGTGTTCAGGATTTTTGTATGGCAAATGGACTTAGACTGTAAACTTTCACATAATCACCATTTAAAAAAAGAAATTAATGCCTTACTAGAAGAAAAAAAAAAAAAAGGTAGCATGTGAGCAGGAACTGATGGCACTGAAGGACAAGTCAAAGCCACACTGAAGGCAGTGCTTAAAAACAAGGCTCCAGGATCTGGTGCTGGTGGTACATGTCAGAGTCTAACAAAGGCCACTTAGGTTATGAAGATCCATCCCATCCTCTGCCTCAATTATCACTGTCAGACTGCATTAGCAGGTCTGCATTCCTCTTCCTATCTCTGAGGAAGTAAAATTGGTTACGACCTCAGAGAGAGACAGTGAAATTTTGAGTAAGTCAGTTTGATAAGATATAATGAAACCTTCTGATGTAATGAAATCTTTTGACTCCTGACTATTCTATGACAAACATCAGTCCCTTTGAATTCTGGCTATAAAAACTGATGGAAATGTAACACAAGGGGGAACAGTATTTTTTGGAGAAGTTATTTTCACTGTCTCCTGACAGGTGGAATGAACTTGCTTTAGTTTGGCAGCAATGGAATATCAGCTATTTCAACAAATGGATGCAGCACTGGAAGTGCTTGCTTGTCTATGCCAGGAAATTTGGAGGACAGCTATCTGTCCAGCCAACGGGAAGTGATATATATTTTTGCCTGTACCCAAGAAAGGAGTGACCTAATGTGGAAATTATTGAACAGTATCATTAATGTCGCAGGCAAATACAATTTTGCTTCAGACATTCAAAAGCAGATGCAGCAGTATACTAACAGTGAATTTCCAGAAATTCAAGCTGAATTCAGAAGAGGACATGAAACCAGGGATGTATCACTGATGTCAGATGGTCCTTGGCTGAAAGCAGAAAATACCACAAGGGTGTCTACTTGTGTTTTATTGATTATGCAAAGACATCCAACTGTGTGGATCATAACAAATTATGGATAACATTGCCAAGAATGGGCATTCCAGAACATTAAATTGTGCTCATGAGGAATCGGTACATGGATCAAGGGGCAGTCACGCGAACAGAACAAGGGGACACTATGTGGTTTAAAGTCAGGGAAGGTGTGCGTCAGTGTTGTGTCCTTTCACCATCCTTGTTCCATCTGTATGTCAAGGAAGCTGTTTTCTTCCTCATAGGAACTAGCTTTGTGCTGATCCTTATGAAAGAAATTATTTAGTTGGTGTCAGAATGGTAGATTTTAGTGCAATGGCCTAGACCCACTAGCATACATGGGTTTGGAAAAAAGGGGTCAAACAGAGTGTGACATGTTGATTTGTGTTCCCTCTAAAATATGTACAGAAATTTGGCTGGGCCAGGATTCCTGGTACGAATCTAGGAAAATTGTTGTTGTCAGGTGCCAACTCATAGCGACTCTATCAACAACAGAAAGAAACACTGCCAGGTCTTGTGCCACGTCCACAACTGTTTTTATGCTTATGCCCGTTGTTGCAGTCACTGTGTCGATCCATCTCACAGGGTCTTCCCCTTTTTTGTTGAACCTCCACTCTACCCAGCATGATGTCCTTCTCTAGGGACTGATCCTTCTTGACAACATGTCCCAAGTATGTAAGATGCAGTCTTGCCATCTTTGCTTCCAAAGAGCAATCTGGCTGTACTTCTAGAACAGATCTGTTTCTTCTTTTGGGCATACATCATACATTCAACATTCTTCTCCAACACCCCAACTCAAAGGCATCAATTCTTCTTCTGTCTTCTTTGTTCACAGTCCAGCTTTCACATGCATATTATGCAACTGAAAATACCATGGCTTGGGTCAGGCATGCTTTAGTCTTCAAGGGGACATCCTTACTTTTGAACACTTTGAAGAGGTCCTTTGCCACTGATTTTCCCAATGCAATGTGTCTTTTGATTTCTCCACTGCTGCTTCCAAGGACACTGATTGCGGATCCAAGTAAAATGAAATCTTTGACAACCTCAATCCTTTCTCCATTTATGACAATGTTGCTTACTGATCTAGTTGTGAGGATTTTTGTTTTCCTGATGTTGAGGTGCAATCCATACTGAAGGAAAACTGGAAACCATCAAAAATAAAATAAAATGCGTAAATATCAATATCCTAGGCCGACACGAACTGAGATGAACTGCTGCTGGTCACTGTGAACTGGAAAATGACATTGCCTACTGTGCCAGGAATGACAACTTCAAGAGAAACGGCACTGTATTCATTTCCAAAATAACACCTCAAGATCTCTCCTGAAGTACAATACCCTGACTAAGAGGATAATGTCCATATGCCTGTAAGAAAGATCAGTAAACACAACTGTTATTCAAATTTACGCACCAACCACTAAGGCCAAAGATAAAGAAATTGAAGATTTCTACCAACTTCTGTAGTCTGAAATTGATCAAACATATGATCAGGATGCACTGATAATTACTGGTGATTGGAATGCGAAAGCTGGAAAGGAAGAAGGATCGGTACTTGGCAGATGTGGCCTTGGTGATAGAAACGATGCCGGAGATTGCATGATGGAATTTGGCAAGATGGATGCCTTCTTCATTGCCAATACCCTTTTTTTTCACAAACATAAATGGCAAGTATACCTGTGGACCTCACCAGTAATCAGGTGTACCACATCTGTGGAAAGACACAGCCGAAAAGCTCAGTATCATCAGTCAGAACAAGGCCAGGGCTGACTGTGGAAGAGACCATCAATACTCACACACAAGTTTAAGTTGAAACTCAAGAAAATCAGAGTAAGTCCATGATAGCCAAAGTCCAATCTTGAGTATATCTCACCTGTGTTTAGAGATCACCTCAAGGACAGATTTGATGCACAGAACACTACTGACTGAAGAGCAGAAGAGTTGTGGAATATGACACAAGGGGCAACATACAAGAAGAAAGCAAGACGTCATCAAAGACGATAAAGAAAGAAAAGACCAAATAGGATGTCAGAAGAGACTTTGAAACCTGGCTAAACCCAAAGGAAAAAATGATGAAGCAAAAGAACTGAAGATTTCAAAGGGTGGCTCAGAAGACAGAGTGTTCTGTAACATGCGCAAAGAGCTAGAGATAGAAAGTCAACAGGAAAGAACACCCTCTGCTATGTCTCAAGCTGAAAGAAATGAACACAAAATTCAAGCGTTGAGTTGGAATTGTGATGAATTCTAAAGGGAAAGTATTAAATGATGCCTGATGCATCAAAAAAAAAAAAAAAAGAAGGAATACAGAGTCACTATACTAAGAAGATTTGGTTGATGTCCCACCATCTCAGGAGGCAGCATGTGATCAGAGACTGATGGCATTAAAGGAAGAAGTCCATACTGCACTGACGGCTCTGGGGAAAAGGCTCCAGGAATTAACGGAATGACTAGTGAGATGTTTCAACAAATGGATGTCGTGCTGGAAGTTCTCATTCATTTATGCCATGAAATTTTGAAGGCAGCTCCATAAGTATGCCTACTTCCAAGAAAAATGATCCAGCTTAATGCAGAAATTATCAAACAATCACACATCACACACAAGTAAAGTTTTGCTTAAGATCATTCAAAAGCGGCTGCAGCAGTGTATCCACAGGGAACTGCCAGAAATTCAAGCCGGATTTAGAAGAAGACACACAACTAGGGATATCATTGCTGTTGTCAGATGCGTCCTGACTGAAAGCAGGGAATACCAGGGAGAAGCTTACATGTGTTTTATTGACGATGAAAGACATTCAACTCTGTGGATCATAACATACTGTGGATAACACTGTGAAGAATGGGAATTCTGCAAAACTTAACTGTACTCATGACAACTTGTACACAGATCAACAGGCAGTCTTTAGAACAAAACAAGGTGATTCTGCATGGTCTGAGATAGGGAAAGGTGTGTATCAGAGTTGTATCCTTTCACTATTATCTATTCAATCTGTATGTTGAGCAAAGAATCCCAAAAGCTGGAGTAGAAGAACAGGAAATCAGGATTGGAGACTCATTAACGACCTGTGTCATGCAGATGACACAACTCTTCCAGTTTGATGTCCCAGTAGCAATAAGTGCATGTCACAGACTGAAGCATGTCCCCACTCAAATGTATGCAGGAATTTGTCTGAGCCATGATTCCCGGCACTTTGTGGTTGTCCTCCATTTTGTGATTTTTTTATGCTATAAATTCTGATTTCTGCCAGTGGTTAATAGACTAGACTACGTTAAAGAGGATTAGGGTGTGACTGTAACACTGTTCCTAAGGCCACCTCCCTGCTCCAGTGTAAAGCAAGTGTCCCTGGAGTGTGGTTCACACCACCGGTTATCCTAGAAGAGATAAAAGGGAAGCAAACAGAGAGTGGGGGACCTCAGATCACCAAGAAGCAGTGCCAGAAGCAAAGTACATCCTTTGGAAAGGGCCCAGTGTCCCTGCGCCTCAGAAACTTTCAGGCCAGGGGAAGGCTGACCACAAGGACCTTCCTCCAGAGTCAACAAAGAAAGCCTTCCCCTGGAGGTGACGCCCTGAATTGGGACTTAGAAGCTAGTGGACTGTGGACAAAATAAATTTCTCTTTGTTGAAGATTTTCACTTGTGGTATTTCTGTTAGAGAAGTACCAGGTGACTATGGCAGCATATCTAATGTCCAGGTCTTAGTTTCCACATATCATTCTCTAATAAATGAGATCAGGTTTTTTTTTTTTTTTTTTCTTTTTTGAGGAATGTCTGAAACTAGGCTTTATTATATAGGGAAAGGACTAGATGAACCTCAAACACTGGCAATGAGTAATGTCCAAGATATAGTGGGGTCACTCTAAAAAATACGTAGGGGCATATATATGGTACCTCTTAATAACCAAACCTGGGACAAACAGAGCAAGAAATGAAAAAAAATAGTAATATGAATTAGCCTATACTGGTATAAACAATTTAATAACATGGAAAGAAGGGAAAGCTTTTCCTTGCAGAATTCCAATTAATAAACACAGAAAAAAATGTCTGCAACAGAAGATAGAACCGGGTAGCAGTATTAGTAATCACAGGTAATTATCAATGGATACTAAAATTAGAAGGCAAATGTACAATGAAAAACAGTATTCAGAGTCTAAAACTATTGCCTATGGAAACAAAGTAGTTAATGTTTAAATAAGAAAGGAAATGCAATACACAAGACTCTTAAACCAACTACAACATGACTGTAGTTTATCGTATGCAAAATAACATCAATAAAACATTAAAAACTATAAAACCGCATGTGTCTCCCTACAGCCTTATTTGTAACAGACAAAGACTTTTAGAGTGGTTAAAACTTATCTTGGGCAACTAAAAAAAAAAAAAGAATTGGTGAGGACAGCCCTGCAGTTATAATGTAACTGTTATATGTTCTAAAGGCACAAAGTAGCTTTAATGATCCCTTCTTTAAGTTACTTTTAGTTTCTTGCTCAAAGAAACTTTGTTCTTTAATGTCACTTTGGAAATTTGCTACTTGAAATTATAGTGGTTAAGATGAAACATTCCAGTTTTGACGTACAGAGTGATCTCTCCACTGAATTCTTTTATGTCAAGTGAGGCATGAGAAACCACTAAAAGCTTTACACGTTAGTTGCATTCATAAGGCCTCTCTCCACCGTGAGCTCTTTTATGTGATGTGAGGCCTGAGAGCTGCCTAAAAGCTTTTCCACATTGTGTACATTCATAAGGTCTTTCTCCACTGTGTGTTCTTATATGTGAAATGAGGTTTGAGGAACTCCTAAAGGCTTTTCCACAGTGGTTACATTTATAAGGTCTCTCTCCACTGTGAATTCTTTTATGTGTAGTGAGGGCTGAGATCTGCCTAAAGGATTTCCCACATTATTTACATGTATAAGGTCTCTCTCCACTGTGACTTCTTCTATGTGTAGTGAGGGTTGAGGAACTCCTAAAGGCTTTTCCACAGTGGTTACATTCATAAGGCCTCTCTCCACTGTGTGTCCTTTTATGTGTAGTGAGGGCTGAGTGCTGCTTAAATGCTTTCCCACATTTCTTACATTTGTAAGGTCTCTCTCCACTGTGAGTTCTTATATGATTTATGAGTAGTGATGAATGAGTAAAGGGTTTACCACACTCCTTACATTCATAAGGTTTCTCTCCACTGTGAGTTCTTATATGCATAGCGAGGTTTGAGGCTCTCCTAAAGATTTTCCCACAGTGCTTACATTCATGAGGCTTATCTCCACTGTGAGTTCTTACATGATTAGTTAGGTATGAGTCTTGCCTAAAGGCTTTCCCACATTCCTTACATTCATAAGGCCTCTCGCCAGTGTGAGTTCTTCTATGTTTAATGAAAGCTGAGCAATCACTGAAGGTTTTCCCACACTCCTTACACTCATAGGGCCTCTCTCCAGTGTGTGTTCTTATATGTGTAGTGAGGTGTGAGGAACAAGTAAAGGTTTTCCCACATTGCTTACATGCATAACACCTCTTTCCACTGTGAGTTCTTCTTACATGTTGAGTGAGGTGTATGACTTGCATAAAGGCTTTTCCACATTCCTTACACTCATAAGACCGCTCTCTCTGAGTTCTTATATGTGTAGTGGGGTCTGATGAATCACTAAAGACTTTCCCACATTCGTTACACTGATAAGGCCTCTGCCCATTGTGTATTCTTTCATGTGTAGTGGGGTGTGATGACCAATTAAAGGCTTTCCCACATTGCTTATATTCATAAGGCCTCTCTCCAGTGTGTGTTCTTATATGTGTGGTGAGGGATAATGCTTTACTAAACACTTTCCACATTCCTTACATTCATAAGGCATATCTACGTTATGAATCATTTTATGTAAAATGAGACAAAGGACTACAGGTTTTACAATTTTCTTTACACTCATGTTCATATCTCTCACATGTCTCCAAAAAGATGAAAAAGTCCAGAAATAGTTCCCACATTTGTAACATTCATAGTGTTTCTCACCAGTGACTGATGTCACAGAATTCTTAAAGGCAGAGAAACAAATGAAGTCCTTTGCACATGTCTTACATTTATTGAGTTTCTTTCCATCATGAGCTCTCATAGGAGTGGTAAGGCGAACAGGAGAACTGTAGGCTTCTCCACATTCCTTATGATGATAGGAACTGCATCAATTATGATGTCTTATATAATGCGTATATGAGGAGTGATCCATGAAAGCTTCTCCACACTGTAAGCATTCCAAAAGATTTACATCTGGAGGATTACTCTTTAGCATAGCATGATTTGGAATCCAGCTGAAGGTTTTCACACACTGATTGACTTCATTACTTTCACAGAGATTCTTTACTATATGACTTCTGTTAAAAATAGGCAATAAACAAATCTGTTCCTGTTTCACCGTTACCAAACAATGAATGTGTATGGTTTTTGCCCTGATTTGTGTCAGGTTTCCTAGCTTAAATTATGCAGCAGGTACACTACTATGACTGTCATCATTTTTCCAAACTATGTGGCTTTCTGATAACTGTGTCCAAGTGAAATATGTTTCAAATGTTCGAAACCTAACATATACAAAAATTTATTTTGTAAAAATTCTCTGGACACGCAATTTTACAGCTAAGTTTATATATGTTTTTGTTAGGTGCTCCTGAGTTGCTTTCAACTCATACCAATCTCAAGTAAAAGAAACTGAAATATTTGCCCAGTCCTTTGCCATTCTCACAATCACTGAAGTGTATAAGCCCACTGTCGCAGCCACTGTTAATCCATCTTGTTGAGGATATTCTTTTGCACTGACTCTCTACTTGAGCAAGCATTGTACATATAAATTTACATACCTATATATAACTATACAATGCCCTGGTGGTCTACAGGTTAAATGTTATGGCTGCTGCTAACCAGAAGGGTGGCAGCTCCAAATCCATCAGGTGTCCTTTGAAAACTCTAGGGGGAAGTTCTACTCTGACCTATATACAGGGTTGTTGTGAGTTGGAACTGACTCAATGGCAATTACTTTTTTTTTTTTTTTGGTCAGGATAGACTGATTTTTCTCCTGAGGTGCTTGTATGAATTAAACTCACCTCAAATGTCTCCTCTGTTTTTCACGCTGATCTTTACTGCCATACAATTCAGAGATGCCCTCTAACATGGAGGACCAGGTGTTATTCTTCATGAATTGTACGATTATGTGTTCACTGGATAACTTTTTTCCTTCATTAAGGTTTTGAGAGACTGACCCAATAATTCCAGTTAAGGTTCACAATATAAAATAAAATGGACAGGCATTAGTAGGGATAAAAAGGTTGCTGTAACAAAGAAATAGTTACGCACACTTCACTGTTTCAGCACTTAGGCAATGGTTAAAAAGCAATTTACTAGGAAATACACACGTACGGACTCAGAGTGACAGTGACACAAAAGTTAACGAGAACCGAGCAGAAACATATTGAATACAATACACATGTAACATCAAAAAAAGGAAAAGTGTCTCCGTGACCTTGGACATGTAAGTACCGATCGCCCAAGTCAGAAAATCCTCAGGTATCTGTGACATGTCCTCAATTCAAAAGACTTTCTAGCTGACTGATTCAGATACAATTCCCTGTATTTCCACAGTCCTTGCTCCTCCAGGAGAATAAATGGGTCTAGCTGCCAATGTGCATGGAGAAACCCGTATCACTTCCCTAACACAAAGCCAATATGTTGCTCTCCTCAGTGTCTCGCAGATGGACAAATGTTAGTTTATCTGCAGTAATACTTTTTCATACTTGCATAAACACAGAAAAACTACAGTCTCACAAAACACAAATCTCTCAGTGGCCCACAGTGACTCCTGAAGCCAATGCTACACTTATGATACTTCCAGCCTCAGCAATTTTAATGACAGCAGAAATGAAAGCTTAGTGTACAGAGCTTCATGTACATGGCAAAGCCAGAGTCTGTGAGCTCCATAGACAAATGAACAATGTCTGTGGTGTTTAACTTAATCCCATTCCTCAGATCAAATACTGGAACCAAGTCAAAGACTAAAGTATTTTTGTACACTACAGGAATAAATTTTAAAAAATGATGCCACCCTTACCTACTGAGGTGAGGTTTCTGACGGTTTCCATCATGACATCTTTGTAGAGTTTCCTCTGAGCAAGATCCAACAAAGCCCACTCTTCCTGGTTAAAGACCACGGCCACATCGTCCAAGACCAGTGAATCCTAAAACATCCCACACATTCTGATCAGAAGTTATCACGTACTCCAATGTGTGCAAGAATGAAAGGGTGAGGCTGATAGACCTGGCGGACGAAGAATTCACAGAAATCTGACATTAGGTTCTATAGTCCACCAAGGTCCATTTTATGGTAGTCATCACCCCATCCACTTCCTACCTTCACTTTCTCATTCATGGCATTCTGTCTAGCAGACTTCAAACACCATGAAGTAATCTCTCCATCGTGTCACTGTGATCAACTGGAGACTTACTCCTCATTCCTGATGATCTAGAACAGCTAGAAAACACAGCAAACATCACAGAAACACTAATTCAGATCGCCACCTCCTTGTGAATGAAAACCACACCTCCTTCTGTAAGACCACATAAAGCCCAGGACAAAGGTAGAACAAGGCATTCATAACTAGAAAATACTGCAGAATGGCTGTATTTCTTTGTGCTCCTCGCAGCCATGGGAGGACCAAGAGCTCACACAAACAATCTGGACACCTGAGGCCCTGAGCTGCTCATAATTTTTTGAACTTCGGGAGATCAGAAAGTGACATGGCCACTTGCTGAAAAAGGTTATTCTTTTGGACAATTAAGAATTTTTACATATCAGTCACTTATTTTTAAAAAAACTCAGTTGTTACGTTGTCCTTTCCATCTCTTGTAGAGAGAGACAGGTCAAGACTGTTGCTGTTAGGTGCAGCTGAGTCAGTTCTGACTCACAGAAAACCTATGCACAACAGAATGAAACACTGCCCGGTCTTACACCATGTCCACAACTGTTTTTATGCTTAAGCCCACTGTTGCCGCCACCGTCGAGGGTCTTCGTCTGTTCTGCTGACCCTCCACTCCACCAAGCATGATGTCCTTCTCCAGGGACTTATCCTTCCTGACAACACATCTGAAGTATGTAAGACGCAGTCTTGCCATCTCTGCTTCCGAGGAGCACTCTGGCTGTACTTCCGGAACAGATCTGTCAGTTCTTTTGGAAGTCATTCTTCTCCAACACCATAATTCAAAGGTATCAATTCTCTTTTTTTTTAAATTGTGATTGAGAGTATACAATCCGAGTTAAATTTGCATGCCTATCTATCTGCAGCTCCTTCTCTCCTTGTCTGGTGACAGCACACTACTCCTTTCCATTCTAAACATGTCATATCCTCTTAACAACAACCTGTCCTCCCCTGTCCACCCTCTCCTCTCCCCTCTAGTAAGAGACTACTAGAACTGCATCCTATAGACGCAAAGAACCATACAGTGCACACACCACACGGTCTCACACTGTGTCCCCAATTCCAATCCATTCTTGTCCGAACAGTTGGCTTCAGTAATGATTTCTGGTCAGGGGCAGCAGCAGGTCTAGGGACCACACTCCCACAGGAACTATCAGGCCTTTGGACCATCAACTGCGCTCTTCAAAGGCATCAATTCTTTTTGTCTACTTTGTTCACTGTTGAACTTCCACACGCACATGATGTGACTGAGAATACCATGGCCTGGGGCAGGTGCACTTTAACCTTTAAGGTGACATCTTTACTTCTGAATACTTTAAAGAGTTCCTTTGCAGCAAATTTTCCCAGTACAACGAGTCTTTTGATTTCTTGACTGCTGCTTCCATTGACTATGGACCCAAGTAAAATGAAATCCGTCAGAATCTCAATCCGTTCTCCATTCATGTGACACTGCTTACTGGGCCTATTGCGAGGATTTTTGTTTTCCTTATGTTTAAGTGCAATCTATACCGAAGGCTGTGGTCCTTGATCTTTTTCAGTTCCAGCAAATAAGGTGGTATCCTCTACATAACGCAGACTGGTAGTGAGTCATCCTCCAATCCTGATGCCTTGTTCTTCTTTGTATAATCCAGCTTCCACGATTATATGCTTAGCATACAGACTGAAAACGTACAGTGAAAGGATCCAACCCTGACACACACCTTTCCTGACTTTAAACCATGCAGTGTCCTCTTGTTCTGTTCTCATGACTGCTTCTTGATCCATATACAGATTCCTTTAAGAGACCAATTAAGTGTTCTGGAATTCCCACTTTCTGCAATGTTAGCCATTATTTGTTATGATCCACACAATCAAATGCCTTTGCATAGTCAACAAACATCTTTCTGGTATTCTCTGCTGTCAGCCAAGATCCACCTAACATCAGTAATGATATCCCTGGTTCCACATCCTCTTCTGAATCTAGCTTGAATTTCTGGCAGTTTTTTGTCAACATACTGTTACAGATGCTTTTGAACGGTCTTGTGCAAAATTTTACCTGAGTGTGATTATGAATGCTATTGTTCAGCACATTTGGCTGGATCACCTTTATTTGGAATGGGCATAAATACGGATCTGTAGCAGTCAGTTGGCCAGGTAACTGTACTCCAAATTTCTTGGCATAGACGAGTACTTCCAGCACTGCATCTGTCTGTTGAAATATCTCAACCGATATTCCATCAATTCCTGGAGCCTTGTTTTTCGCCAAGGCCTTCAATGCAGCTTTGACTTCTTCCTTCAGTACCCTTGGTTCCTGATCATCTTACCTCTTCAAATGGCTGAACATCAACCAGTTCTTTTTGGTCTAATGATTCTGTGTATTTCTTCCATCTTCTTTTGATTCTCCCTGAATTGTTTAATAGTTTCCCTGTAGAATCCTTCACTACTGCAAATTGAGGCTTGAATTTTTTTCTTCAGTTCTTTCAGCTTGAGAAATGTAGAACATGTTCTTCCCTTCTGGTTTTCCATTTCCAGCTCTTTCCACATGTCACTATAATACTTTGTCTTCTCAAGCTGGCCTTTGAAATATTCTGTTTAAGTCTTTTACTTTGCCATTCCTTCCTTTCGCTTTAGCTGCTCAAAGTTCCACAGTAAGTTTCTGAGTCTCTTCTGACACCTAATTTGGTCTTTTCTTTTTTTCCTGTTTTTTAAATGACTTTTTGCTCTCTTCATGGATTATCTTTGATGTCATTCCACAATTCGTCTGGTCTTTGGTCATTAGTTAACACATCAAATCCATTCTTGAGACAGTTTTTAAACTCAGGAGGGATACACTCAAGGTCATACTTTGGCTCTCATGGACTTGTTTTAATTTTCTTCAGTTTCAATTTGAATTTGTCTATCAGCAATTGATGATCTGTGCCACAGTCAGCACCTGGTTTTGTTCTGACTGCTGATATGGACTATTTCCATCGTCTTTTTCCACAGATGTGTTTGATTTGGTTCCTGTGTATTCTACCCAGTGAGGTCTATGTGTACAGTCACCGTTTGTGTTGGTTAAAAAAGGTATTTGCAATGAAGAAGTCATTAGTCTTGCAAAATTCTATCGTGCGATCTCTGGCATTATTTTTATCACCAAGGCTGTATTTTCCAACTACTGATACGTCTTTGTTTCCAACTTTTGTATTCCAGTCACTAGTAATTATCAATGCATCCTGATTGTGTGTCGATCAATTTCAGATGGCAGTTAAGCTGGTAAAACTCTTCAATCTCTTCATCTTTGGCCTCAGTGGTTGGTGCATAAATTTGAGTAACAGTCGTATTAACTGGCCTCCCTTGCAGGTGTATGGATATTATTCCATCACTGACAGCACTGTACTCGAGGAGAAATCTTGAAATGTTCTTTTTAATGATCAATGTTAACACCATTCCTCTTCAAGTTTTTGTTCCCAGCCTAGTAGACCATGACTGTCAGACTCAAAATGGCCAATACCAGTGCATTTCAGCTCACCAAGACCTAGGATATCGATGTTTATGTTGTCCACTCCATCTCTGATGATTTCCAATTTTCCTAGATTTGTATTTTGTAAATTTCATGTTCCGATTATTAATGGAGGTTTGCAGCTGCTCTTCTCATGAGTCTTGCCACGACTCAGGTAAGGGTACTAAAAGTTACAAAGAACTCAGGTAGGAGACAGGAAACAATCCAGATCTTCCTGAAATTCTTGTATTTTGAGACCTAATGCAACCATACCAAGTCACCTGTGATTTTTCCCATCAACCAATATAAACCCATGTCTTCACACAAATACATTCTAACATTAGAAGACGAAAACTGAGCACTATTTCTGAAGAAACATGAATAGAATACCCTTGCGCTTACTGACCGAGAAGCTGATTCCCACTTTGTAATGATTGCAAGACATAAACAAAACCTAACAAATGTCATCAAGTGAGACACTGAAGTACTGTTGAACTATAAAATATTTGGCTATGACAGCACTGGGTGAGTATACATACTTTTACCACAAATGTTAATTTCATAAGCTGAAGCACAGACAATTTATCGTTAAATTATTTGTGAAGCCTAAGATACAGAAACTTACACACTAGTCTCTAAAAACACCATTCCAAAAATTTTCTCACATTTACGCGCCTCAGAAAGAACACAACCATGAGTACCCGAACCCTGACCAGCGGAATTCCCGCATCTGCAGGAGACACCTCTGAAACAGCACCAGTTTATTGGCTTCCTCCACCACTAGCCTCTCAGTCTGTTATACTGTTGGGGCTGGTATGTTACTGTGATACTCGAAGCTATGCCACCAGTATTTCAAAAACTAGCAGGGTCACCCATGCCAAGCCAAGTGCCGTCGAGTCAAATCATAGTGAAGAAGTTTTAGTTGAGTTTCCAGGCTAAGAAGGACCTGGGAATCTACTTGTAAAAAAACTGGCAGTGAAAATGTTGTAAACAGCAGCAGAGCACTGTCTGATAGAGCGTCAGAAGAGGAGCTCTTGAGGTTGGAAGGGACCAAAATATGACTAGGGAAGAGCTGTCTCCTTTGAGCTGACCTTAAAGATGTGATGACCAGCTTTCAGGATCTTCTGTTGACGCAGCATGACTCAAAATGTGAAGAAACAGGTATGAACATCTATTAATAATCAGAACGTGAAATGTACAAAGTACGAATTTAGAATTAGAAGTTGTCAAAAATAAAATGGAATGCATAAAGATTGATATCCTAGGCATTACTGTGCTGAAGTAGACTGATGTCAGACATTCTGCACTGACAGTCACACCATCTACCACACCATGAAGGATACACTGAGAAGGACTGGCACTGCACTCCTTGTCAAAAGGACATTTCAAGATTTATCCTTAGGTACAACGCTGTCAGTGACAGAGTAATACCCACATGTTTACAAGGAAGATCAGCTAATACAACTACTAATGCATAAAGATAAAATTGAAGATTTTTACCAAGTTCTGCAGTCTCAAATTGATCAAGGACATAATCAAAATGCACTGGTAACTACTACTGATTAGAATGTAAGAGTCGAAAAAAAGAGAAAAAAGAAGAAACAGTAGCTAGAAAATATGGCCTTGGTGTCAGAGACAATGCTGGCGAATACATGACAGAATTCTCTCTGAATATCTTTTTTAGCGCCAGTAACTTTTTTCACCAACATAAATGGCAACATGGACCTTCCCAGACAATAAGTCCAGTATTACCAGTCAGAACGAGGTCGAGAACTGACTGTGAAACAGACCATCAGCTGCTCATGTGCCAGTTCAATTTGAGAATCCAAGGAGTAGAAAAAGTCTACAAGAGCCAAAGTAGGACCCTGATTACATTCCACTTGAACTTTGAGACCATTTCAAGAACAGACTTGATTTATTCGACACTCAGCGACCGAAGAACAGATGGGCTGTAGAATATTGACATCAAGGACACGAAGAAAGCAAGACAGGACAGGAAAGACCGAAAGGGGGTCCGAACGGACTGAGACTCGCTCCTGAACGCAGACGAACTAAAGAGAAAGGAAGAAATGACGAAGACAATGAGCTGACGATTTCAAAGGTGCCTCAAGAAGACAAAAGACAGTATCATGAAGAAACCCGCCAAGACCCTGAGTCAGCAAACCTAACTGGACGAATATGCTTGGCATTTCTCAAGGTGAAAAACCAGAAGACAAAATTCAAGCCTCTAGTTGTAACAGTGATGAATTCTATGTGGAAAATATTAATGCAAGAAACATGAAAAGCAGATGGAATACACAGAATTACAGTAAGGAAAAGAACTGGCTGGCCTGTAGCCATGTCAGGAGGTGGTGTGTAATCAGCAACTGATGGTAATGACGAAAGAAGTCCACGCCGCACTGAAGGCACTGGTGAAAAACAGCACTCCAGAAACGGCGAGATACCAACGGACATGTTTCAACAAACGGATGCAGCACTGCAAGTGCTCCTTCACCTGCGGCAGGAAAACTGGAAGACCGTTATCTGGCCAACCGACTGCCAAAGATTCACGTTCATGTCTATTCCCAACAGAGATGATCCCACTGGATGTGGAAATTATTGAACAGCATCATTAATGTCACATGCAAACAGAATTTTACTGACGATCATTCAGAAGTGGAAACCCTGGTGGCATACTGTATTAAGTGCTACATCTGCTAACCAAAAGGGCAACAGTTCAATCCACCAGGCGCTCCCTGGGAACTCCATGGGCAGTTCTGTCACACCTGATGTGACAGCAGTGGTGTATTCAAAAGCAGCTGTAGTAGTGTATTAACAGTGAACTTCCAGATATTCCAGCCAGAGTCAGAAGAGGCTGTGGAACCAGAGATATTATTGCTGATGAAAGCAGAGAATACCAGAATACCAGAAAGAGGTCTACCTGTTTTCTTGAGCATGCTAAGACATCTGACTACAACATCTGTAACAATTATGGATAATGTTGCAGAGTATGGGAATTACAGAACACTCATTTGTGCTCCTAAAGGATCTGTATATCGAGTAAGAGACAGTCATTTCAACAGAATAAAGGGACACCACATGGTTTAAAGTAAGGAAATGTGTGGGCCTAGGTCAGGGTTGTATCCTTTTTGCCATACCTTATTCTGTCTTTGCTTCCAAGGAGCACTCTGGCTGTACTTCTTCCAGAACAGATCTGTTTTTTCTTGGAAGCACAGATGGCAACACTGAGTCCCTGGAGAAGGACATCATGCGTGGTAGAGGGGAGGTTCAGTGAAAAAGAGGAAGACCCTCGACAAGATGGATTGACACAGTGGCCGCAACTATGGGCTTAAGAGAAAAACGATTGTGGACATGGAGAAAGAGCAAGCAGCGTTTCGTTCTGTTGTTCATAGGGTCGCTGTGAGTCAGAACCGACTCGATGGCACCTAACAACAACAACAACAATTCAATCTGTATATACAGTAAGCTGGATTGTGTGATCAAGAAAGGGGCATCAGTACTGGAGGAAGACTCATTTAACAATCTGAGATACGCAGGTGACACAATCTTGCTTGCTGAAAGTGGACACTCAATAAAAGAGCAAAGACTACAGCCTTCCATGGGAATTAAACTGCAACATAAGGAAAACAAAAATCCTCACAGCTGGACCCATAAACATCACGATAAACAGAGAAACGACTGAGGCTAGACTTCATTTTACTTGCACCCACAATCAACATCCGTGGAAGCCGCATCAAGAAATAAAAGGATGCCCTGCACCGGGCGTATCTGCTGCGAAAGACTTGTTCAAAGTGCTGAAAAGCAAAGATGTCACCTTGAGGACTAAGGTGGGCCTAACCCAAGATGTGGTATTTTCAATTGCCTTATATACATGTGAAAGCTGAACAATGAGGGAGAAAGACCAAAGAAGTATTTATGCCTATTTTAGGCTCAATTCTCTAGAGAACCCAAACCAGTAAAGTGTATAAATATATAGAGATTTGTGTCAAGGAAACGTCTCACATGTCCTGAGTCCGTGGATCAGGATAGAGGCTTGTGTGAACTCCTGCAGCCACAGAGGCTGCCACACCCAACGCTGGTTGGTCAGACAGCAGGGCTCTACACTCTCAGGCTGTGAAGATTTAGGATTCCAAGATCTGCAGAGAAGCTGACAGCTCAAGTCCCCAGACGTCAGAGGGAAGAACAGCTGCGGGATCCCGAGTCAGCCAAAAAGCCAGAATCTCTGTTATTTTTCGGTGAAGGCCGCACCCCAATGAAACTAGTAACTAGTAACTCACAGCAGATTCAAACACGGCCGTGATCCATACAAACATTGAGATTCATGGCCCAGCTGACATACAATCTTAACCATCACAATGCTTCTGAATTGCAGTGCTGGCAAAGAATACTGAATATACCATGGACTGCCAAAAGAACACAGATTTGTCCCAGAAGAAGTACAACTCAAGTGCTCCTTAGAAGCAAAGATGGTGCTATTACGTCTTACATAATTTGGACATGTCAGGAGGGATCAGTTCCTGGAGAAAGACGTCATGATGAAGAGTGGGACACCGGTATTGGAGGAAGGCTCATTTAACAATCTGAGATACGCAGGTGACATGCCCATTAGAGAGTCACTGAGAAAAGGAAGACCCTCAACAAGATGGACTGAGACCCAGTAGCTGAAACAACAGGTTCAAGCACAGCAACCACTGCGAGGACGGCACAGGACCGGACAGTGTTTCATTCTGTTATGTACAGGGTTGCCATGTCTCAGAACCATCTTGAAGGCACCCAACAACAAAACTGTTCATAAAAACTGAAAAATTACTGCTCTGCAACAGCCACCGTTTATAGAACAAAAAGACAAGTCAACCACCAGGGGAGAAATCTTTCATAATACTTACATGACAAACAGATTCAAAATGAAAAGGGCCAAACTAGTTAGGGCAAATAGTTCACTCCTACCTGCTAACGTGAAAGTCAGCAGTTCAAACTCACCCAGAGATGAAATGAAATAAAGCCCTGGTGATCTCGTTCCCTAAAGATTACAGACATGAAAACCCTAGATACCTCAGCTGTACTGTGTCATACATGGGGTCAGCGTTAATCAGAACTGGAAGCCATGAGTTTGCTTGTCCAGTATTTCATTCAAAATATAGACAAATCTCTTAACGCTCAACAATAAGCAAGCAAGAAATCTAATCAGAAAAGGAGCAAAAGAACTGAACAAACACGTGGTCAAAATCACTTTCATTAAATTACAACAATAATAAGATACTGGGAACCACTACATCCAGATTCCTGAATTGGCCGAATGTTGACCAGTTCTTTTTGGTACAGTAAATGTGTGTATCCCTTTCTGTTTCGTCCTTAGGAGCCACCAATACTGTGACTCCAGTCTTCAAGAGCTTCTTCAGTTCTTTCAGCTTCAGAAATACCACGCTGATTCTTCTCTCTGGGTGTTCTCACTCCGGGTCTCTGCACATGTCGTCACAACAGTCTATCGAGCCACCACCTGAAGTCTTCCACTCAGTTCTTTACTTCCTCACATGTTCCTCTGGCTTTAGATACTCCACGACCAAGAGCTGAGTTTCAGTCTCTTCTGATACCCATTTTGGTCTTTTCAGTGACCTCTTGCTTTTTCCATGTATAATGTCCCTGAGGTCATTCCACAACTCACACTCGTCTGTTTGGTCATTAGCATACAACATGTCAACTCTGCTCTTCAGTTGGTCTCTAAATTCAGGTGGGACACATCTAAGACTGTATTCTGGTCTCTCAGCCTTGTTCACTTTTCTTCAGCTTCAACCTGAACTTGCATGTCAGCAACTGATGGTATCTTCTGCAGTCAGCCTCTGGCCTTGTTCTGACTGATGTTAACGGGCTTTCTCATTGTCTCTTTCCACAGATGTAGCCCATTTGATTCCTGTGTATTCCATCTGGTGAAGTCCATGTGTACAGTCATCATTTGTGCTATTGGAAAATCATATCTGCAATGAAGTCACTGGTCTTGTAAATTCTATCATGTGACCTCTGGCATTGTTTCTATTACCAAAGGTATATTTTCTAACTACAGAGTTGTCTTAGACCGGGTTTCCTAGGGAAGCAAAACCAGTAACACGTGTAGGTACAAGGAAAGATTTATAATATATATAGATAGATAGATATAGGAAACAGCTCACGCAAACACAGAAGCTGAATGTCCCAAGTTCTGGCACAAGCCTCACGCGGCCACGGAAGCTGAGGAACCCAAAGTCAGCAGGTCAGAGACCAGAGTTCTAGATCACAGGTTGTGTAGGTCGGTGGATCCGAAGCTGGTGGTGAGACGGAGCGGCAGAGGCTGGCGAACCCAGGATCGGCAGGTCAGGGAGCAGGACTCTCAAGTGCCGACTGTAAGGGCTGATGTTCAAGGGCTGCTAGTTCAAGTCCAGGAACCAGACGCTGGAATAAGAGAGCAGGAGCTCCTGGCTACATGAGCAGACCAGCAGTAGTAGTGGAAGGTTGAGAGATGAGAGCTGAGGGACAGGAAGCCACCACAGACTCCGCCCTACCACTTAATACAACAGCCAAACATGGAGTAGCCAAGCTGACATAATCCAGACCACCACAAGAGTCTTCTGTTTCGTTTCTCAAATTCCAATTGCCAGTAATTACCAATGTGTCCTGACTGCATGTTTGATCAATTTCAGACTGTAGAAGCGCATAAACATTTTCAATTTCTTTATCTTTCAACTGAGGGGCTGGTACATTAATTTGAGTAACAGTCATATTAACTGGTCTTCCTCCCAGGGGTACGAACACTAGCCTGTCACTGACAGTGCTGCACCTCAGGACAGATCTTGAATGCAATGCCGTTCTTCTTCAAGCTGTCATTCCCCTCACAGATTATGTGAGCATTCAAGATGGCCAATATCACTGCATTTCAGTTCACTAATACTTGGGATATCAATATTTATTTATTCCATTAGTAGTAAAGTAATTAAAGAATAAAATCAAAGTAAGGTACCATTTCATACCCTTTGTAAGAGTAAAAATTACTTAGATATGAGCAGATGGGACAAATTAAATGCACAGGCATGCTTTGTAGGAGGTCAAGTTTGTAAAATGCATCAGTACTGCCCAGGAACTGAGACCAGGGCTACGGTCTCCAACACAAGCCTTCTCCCTCACTGCAGGCGGACTGTGCAGGAGCCCACAGAGCCCGGACAGAGGCTGAACAGCGGAGCAGCTCTACTCATGAGAGTAAATGACACTGGGGCCACCCCGTTCCTGAAGCTCTGCAACGGCCAGGTAGCTTGTGGTCCATTCATACCACGGGAACACACAGACATACGCACACGGACAGACTACAGCTATGTTCACTGGCATGTGTGAAACTCAACAGTATCCTGAGGAAACAAGTCACGAAGAGCCCACAGTGATAACTGAATTTATAGAATGCTTAAAAGAGGCAAAACTAAACAACAGAGTCTATGACGTAAGGAGATACGGAGCCCTGCTGGTACCGTGGTTCAGGGCTTTGGCGGCTCTGGCTGCTGACACCAAGACTTGGACGTTAAATGAATCAACAATGACGCTGACAACAGTCTGAGTTCTAAACACAGAGAGTACCAAACTTCAGACAAGAGGAGACGACAGAGTGAGGTAGACTATTCATTTCAGGTGCTGTGGAGTCAGTACTAACTCATAACAACCCTACACACAGCAGAAGGAAATACCGCGTGCTCTTGTGCCATGTCCACAAATGGAGAGGCTTTGAGGAGTCTACCCTGCCGCACCTTCCACTCTGAGGTACGAATAAAACCATTACTTGTGTTCCCTGACATTTATCACCACAAACACCTGGCTTAGAAAATGATCCAAAAAGGCCTTGACAATTAATTAGAAATAGAAGACCACGAGGGGTCAGTTTTTTGTTAGCCAATACTGTTAGGTTAGTTTCTTGTTAGCCAATAGTTTATATGATGAAGAAAATCAGGCAAACATTACGTCACCTGACCTATAAAGAATAAAGACAGACAGCTCTTGACACACAATCTGCTGTTGGTCGGGCTGCCTTAAACCAGAAACTTCTTTCCTGTCTTCCTTATTCATTTCCCGCCGCGCCTTCCCTCCCTCCATGCAGGACCCTGAAAAGTGCTGGAACTGGCTCCCGGCAGGTCCACCAGAGCAAACTGACGGCATCCACCTGGGCGCCTGTCAGCAGGTGAACGGAGAAACAAACAGCGGTGCAGCCACTCAACGGACTGCTACGTGAAGACAAAGAACGACGGTGACCTTGGGAAATGCCTGATTACATGGAGTCACCTAGAAGACATTATGCTGAGCGAAATCAGTTGCAAAAGGACAAACACTGTTATGAGACCACTATTATGAGGTTTCAAGAAAAGTGCCGTGTACAGAAGAAAATCATCTACGATGGTTACCAGGGAGGGCAGAAGGGACAGGTACTCACAGATTGGAGAGCAGACAGAAAGTGGGCCAGTGGGGCAGTGATGGGAGCAACTGCCCACGGCAGGAGGAAGGTCTGCACTGACGGACTCCACCAAGAGCTAAGAGGTTTCCTAAATACAATCCAACACTTCAAAGGTCAGAGGGGCAGGGCCAGGAGCCTGGGGACCATGCTCTTGGGGGACATCTAGGTCAACTGGCATAACTAAGTTTTTTTTAGAAACTCTTCCACATCCCACTTTGGTGAGTGGCATCTGAGGTCTTCAAAGCTAGCAAGCTGCTGTCTCAGGAGCATCAGCTGGGTTCAATTCACCTGGAGCAGAAGAGAATGCGGGATGTCAAAGGAGGGGAAAATGAGCTCAGGAGAGACGGTGCCATGGGATTCAGACACTAAGTCAACACGAGCTAGAAGAACTAAAGGGTGCCTGGCCACCACCACGGACTGCCTCGACAGGGAGCACAATGTAGGCTTCCTGCTGTAGAGGGAGAAAAATGGGGGTGCAGACCCAGAACCCTACTAAAAGACCAGACCTGATGGCCCAACATCCTGGAGGGTCCCCTGAGAACACGACCCCCACACTCGCAGCTGGCCCAGAGCTGCAACCAGTCCCGAAGACGACTCCTCAGACAACAGTCAGCGCAGACTGTAAGACAGGAGGCTGTCGGGGCGGTGTGCTGCGGGAACGAGAGGGGAGCGGAGGGGACAGGGGCTGGCCAAGGGAAGACAGGAAGTCCGGGGCAGAAGGCAGCAGGGTGTCGTCACTGGTGGCAGAGCGACTAGAGCCGCACAGAGGTGTGTCTGGGGTTCTGCGTGGCTACGTGACTTGGCTTGTAAACTTCTAGTCAATCACAATAAAATATTCAAAAGGAGACAAGAAAGACATAGAGGGGACAAGGAGGGCTCTGGAGGGAGGGGCTCAGCCTCTAGAGTCAGCTGGCCTGTCTTCAGGTTCTGGTCAGGAGACTGTCATTCAACACAGCACCTGAAGGCCCAAGGCGGGATGTAATGTCCCACTGTGTCAGTTCTGTGCCACATAAAGAAGGTGACCTCAGGCACCCAGTCTTGCAAAGTCTCACGTGTGGAGGAATGGCTCAGCGACAGCGGAGCTGGCCCTCAGGAGGCCTCCACCAGCTCGGTCCCCTGGCCCCCTCGGCCACCTGGTTTCTTCCTGAGGAACCACTGTGCAGCAGGGTACTGCTGGTCCCCAACGACCCATGTCAAGCCTCCCCCCTACACCAAGAGAACCCAGTTCCCTGGAGAACTCACCATTTCCTTCTCCAGCTTCTGAAGTTTAAGGGAATGTCATCTTAAAGCCCAACAAACCACTTCTGGAAGAAGGACAGGAGTGGAAGCAGACCACTGGATGGTTTGGAAGCAGAGGACTATTGTTTGGTCCACAGTCCCGTCACAGCAGGTGAAATCCCGACTTGTGACACACAGATGTACAGGCTGGTTGCCCTAGGTCCCCAGTGCCGCCTGCACCACACCTGAGACCTAGAACGGAAAAAGGACGGGAGAAAGCAGCGCTGAGGGAGCAGGGAGGGAATGGTCCCGCGTCCCTCCAGGCCCAGGGTGCCCCCTGCATGACGGCAGGACCGGCCCTGCCCCTGGCGCACACAGCTGCGTCTCCACGGGCTCCACGGGCCTCCTGCTCCGGGGACACGAGCAGACGGAGGAGGAGGAATTCTTTATCCCAGAGGACGAGAGGAGCCAGGCCCGGCGGGGGGGCGGGGCTTGAACCTCCTTTCCTCCAGGGAGTCAGGGGTCCAACGCTGACGTTGTAACTTTGTTACAGATACACACATGCACTGTTACTAGATACCTAAAAAGGTGAATTTTCAGGAGAACTGTATTTTTCAAATTTCATTCATTTTTAATTATGCTGAGTTAAAACCCTTGTATTGTCGTCTTTAAAAATGTTCTTTCACCTCTAGCACTGTACCATGTCACGGTAGCAAAATTACAAGTGGGTGCTCCCTGGAAGCAAAGACGGGGAGACTGTCTTACAACACTTGGGACTTATTGTCAGGACGGATCAGTCCCTGGAGAAGGGCATCACACTGGGTAGAGTGGAGGGTCAGCTAAAAAGAGAAAGACCCTCAATGAGATGGAGTGACACGGTGGCCGCAACAATGGGCTTCCGCATAAAAACGACCCTGAGCATGGCGCAGGGCCTGGCAGTATCTCCTGCTGCGCAGAGGGTCGCTGTGAGCCGGGACTGACTCGATGACACCAGACCACAACAACATCCTTAGAGCCTGGAGGTGACTGCGGCCTGATGACGGAGCAGCGCAGCAGCAGGTGCTCAGCCACTACCAAGCAAGACCTGTTGCTCTTATCCATAATCGGAAGACCCTGAGCGCGGCCTGGAACTCGGCTACCGCCTTAAGGCAGCCCAGCCGGTCAAAATCCGTCTAGTAGCCTCCAAAGGTCCTCAAGTAACCTCGGCCTTTCTAAACCTTACTTGAATATTAAATCACCCGCCCGGGGCAAGGCTCATCTGCCACTTTTTGGACACATGAAGGGGAAAAGAGGGCCCTTTGTCCTCCTGGGGCTCTGCGCCATGCTGACCCCTGAAGCCCACGACGCTTGCGCGCTCTTCCTAGCCAAGAGGGGTACACGTACTCCCCTCCTCCCTCCGATTCCGGTGTCTTCGAAGAGGCGTGTGACAGGGCGGGACGTGCCGCAGGTCACCGCAGGGTTCCTGTCGGAGGCCGGCAGAGGCTCCACGGCAAACACAAGAGAAGGAAGAGGAGCGCGGGGGCGGCCAGGCTCGGGCCCGCGACCCCGGCGCCCGGGAGGCCCGCGACCCCGCAGTGCTCGCACCGCCGGTGACGCCGACGCCGCGCTCTGCTCAGCACGGGTGTGCGCGCTGGGGTTCCCACGGGCTCACCTGTCAGCGCACCCGGAGACGCGGGTCCCCACCTCCTCGGCCTCCGGGGAGCAGCTGCGCCACCGGGCCGGGGTCCCGCAGGAAGCGGCGACCAGGCGGCAGCGGCCACAACGGAGCACCGGCGACCCGGAAGCGGCGCGGGGCTGAAGGCACCCCCACTTCCGGTTGCAGGGATGCCAGGTGCCACAGGGAATGGGTTCCGTGTGCGAACCTAGTGGCCTCTAACTTGTGTCCGTGGGCTCAGTGGTTCCCCCTTGTACTGGGGATCTGATCACGGCTGCGCTTATTTGCTCTGTGGAAAAAAGTCTAGGTCTTTCTTTAAGAAGTATTTGAACTGCAACTCGGATTTCAGTAATCAGAGATACCTGAAGGAACTCTGTCCCTGAAATTCAGAGAGGTCATTGAGAGGCCTCTGACCTTCCCAGAGGTCGGCTTACCCAGTGATGAGCGGTGCGCTCAGCTGAAAACAGCCGGTAGAACCATAAATGACTCGAAGCCTGTCTTCCCCACCCTCCTAATTGAAAGCTCTTCGCTTATCAAAATCTTCACCATAAACAAGCTTTAGTCCTTCCTCTCCTGATCAACATTTCTTCCTTATTCAGACCATGAGTCCCCTAACCAGAATTTCTTGCCGACCCTCTTTCTTATCAAACCATAAATCCTCTCACCCCACGCTACCTCACTGAAACTTTAAAACTGTAAAAAACCTGTCCTACGACAGAAGAGCAGGCTGAGCCACTCAGGTGAGACCCCACTCTCTTTCTGTTCCAATAAACTTCCCTGGACCTTTGGAATGGTGTGTCTCTGTCTCTATTTCGGGCCACCACCTCCCCAACAATACCCTTGTAGAGTATGGAAAGTTTGTATTTGCATAATTGGCAATTTGAAAAAAATGTACCAAGTTCTTGAAGGCGACGCCTGGTTGTGCGCGGTGGTTAGGAGCACGGTCTACCAGGTGCTCCTTGGAAACCCTGTGGGACAGTTCTACTCTGTCCTATACTGTCGCTATGAATCCAAATCAACTCCATGGCAACGGCTTTGCCTTCATGGCTCTTTAGAGAAATAGTTCCTTTGCTCCTGTTGTAGAGGAAGAAGCCACTCAGCCTTTGAAATAAGCTTAAGAGGATTTATTCAGTAAAATAATAATAAAAACGCAGATCTGGGCACACAGCTCACTGGCATGTGAACTGCTGACTTCACTTGAGAGCCCTCCTTCCTCCTCAGGAGAGTTACTGATTTATGGCCTCTGGCAGACAAGGTGACCGGGCAGCCTGAGGTTGTTTTAACCATCAACTTTGCTACAAGTTGTTTTGCAGAGTCTCAACCAACTAGTCACTGGCTGTTAGGTGCGGATTTGCAACAATTTGGGCTACAAGTTATTTTTCAGGGGCTGCACAGAAGAGGGCCATGTGACCACTGCCTGACTTTCTTGGGGTTATAGTAGTGAGCAATCTTTCATCTCGGACCAACTGCGACTGTGCAACAAAATACGACCTAAGAACAGCTTCAGTCCAGCCCAAGTTTAATTATGTAAGCTCTTAAGAATGCCCCTTCTATGAGTCTGTATAACTTCCCCTTGGTGCATTAAAAGCCCTGGTTCTGAGAGCTTCTTTGAGAGCTGACTCAGTTTTCTTGCGCATGGACTCAAGGTCTCCACCCTGACTCTGCTTGCCTCCTTTCTTCTTGAGGGGTTTAGCAAAGCTCCATTGAGTCTGCTGACCCACTGAGGAGCTTCTGACCAGAAGCGACAGAGCTCAAGGACAAAAGACATTATAAGACAATCAATAGATTCATCTTGGGTTGCTGTTACAAGAAGGATGGGTTAGTAAGTGGGGAACAGGGTTCTATTGGAGAACCGGTACGAGGGACGCTCAGAGGGCTGGCTTTTAGGGTCAGTTATAGACACCGTCAGCCCCTGCCCCTAATGCCTATTGTGCATGCTCTTCAGGAGGGGTCACTGAAACATCTCAGTTTGAAACAAAACAGTCCTAACTAGAAGTCTCAGAAGTTAGTAAGAACCAGTTGGTCCCACAGTCTTACTTCCAAGAAACAGCTTGTTAAAATTAATTTAAAAAAAAATTATTTATTGTGAGTGAGTGAACGTGTACAATTCAGTTTAAATTCGCATGCCCACCAATGTGCAGCTCCTACTGCTCTCCTTGCCCGGTGACAGCACATTCCTCCTTTCTGTTCTATACGTGTCATAGCCTGTTAACAATCTCCTGTGCCCTCTTCTCCACCCTCTCCACTCCTCTCTGGTTAGAGGCCAGTAGGACGACATCCTATGCACAGATGCATAGAACCATAAATTGCACACATGCTATGGTTCCTGTGTGTCGCCGAGTCCAATCTATTCCTGTCTGAGGGGTTGACCTCAGTATTGATTTATGGACAAGGGCAGCATCAGGTCTAGGGGCCATGCTCTCAGGGAAACTCCAAGGACTTTGGACCATCAATTGCGGTCTGTTAGTGGAGTTCTCAGGGTACACCCCTTTTTATTCTTGTGTTTCCAATGAGACTCACTTTGTGAGCCCCGTCGTGGCTGTCACTGATGGTGGCCAGGCACCATCTTGTTCTTCCTGTCACTTGATGTAGTCACCCATTCACATGGGTCTCTTTGTCTTCTGGGTTCTCTTTCCCCATGTGGTTGTGGTCCTTGGTGAGCATCTGTTCCTGCTGGGTTGGGACCATTTGGTGCACCTCAGAGGGCAGCTTGTTAGCTTTGTTAAAATTCTTTTAATTGCCTGGGAAACTTAGACAAGTCTAACCACCTGGACCTTTAAAAACAACTTCTCTGTTAAAAAGAAATGTGTCTTGGCGCACTTTAAACACAAGACACCTGTGTAAAGATTCCTTTCCTTTCAGTCTATTTCTTTTACATTCTGACTCTTCAGCAGAGAGAGAAAGCTTCCTCAGTTTCTAACGGGTAGGATGAACAATGGCAAGCATCTGTCAAAGGGTCAGAGCTGTTTCTACTGAAAAACAGGCAGGAAACGTGTTTTGAGCAGTAACGTAGAAAGCCAGCTTTTAAAAAAGAAAAAAATGAATCAAACCTCTTGAGCTTCTCTTGTGGGTGTATTATATTCTTTTTACTCCCCCCCCAACCCCAGCTGATCACAGAGGAAATGGAAACTATGCTTTCTTGATTCCCAGGGTAGCCGATTCAGGCTGCTCGAGAACACGCAGGTGTGAAAATTCTGGGGGAATTTGGTTAGTGCACTGAGTAAACACAGGGCCTACAGGTCTCTGCAAAGAAAAGCTTTAACTTGCTTCCACTGTTGAAAGTAATGGAGACGAAGAAGGTTTCTCTCTGGTCAAAAGATTTCCTAGGAATTCCTCTGCTCCACTCCTCATAAATGCAGTATTTGCCCATGTTTAGAACTGCCGAAGTCTCTAGGTGGACTTCTGTTTCATGGTCTGTCATCTCTTGCATATGAGGCATATTTCTCTAGGATCAGGTTACACACTGTGCCACGCTGTCTGGTATCTCCAAGTACTAAGGACCCTGGAGAGAGAAATTTTGCAGGGTGGGAGACAGGGCCCTGAGGGCCCTGAGGTAAATGGTGAAGAAGGCCCTTTAAAAATTACAATGATAGACAGTTCTTTATTTTTCACTTGTAGTATATGTAAACAAACCAAACCCACTGTCGTCAAGTGGGTTCTGACTCCTAGAAACCCTATCTGACAGAGTAGAACTGCCCCATTGAGTTCTATACATCTATAGGATATTATCCTGCTGCCCTCTGGCTGGAGGAAGGAGAGTGGGTGGAGAGGAGGGAAAGGAGGCTGTTGGGAGGATGAGACATGTATGGAGCAGAGAGGAATAGGGTGCTGTCACTGGACAGCACACTGGAGAGCAGTGGAAGCTGCATATAGGTGGGCATGTAAATTTATACTGGAATGTACATTTTCACTCAGTCATGTTAAATAAAAAATTTAAAAAATTAATAAAGAGAAAAAAAAAAGAACTGCCCCATTGAATTTCCAAGGAGTGCCTGGTAGATTCGAACTGTCGAGCTTTCAGTAAGCAGATATAGCACTTAACATGTGCATCACCAGGGTTTCCCGTAGTATATATACACGCAGATAATTACGGGATGCACAATGTGTACTAACCTGAAATGTACGAAGCCATGAATTTTCACATCCAGTTACATGCTCATATGACATCCTCCAAGACAGTCAGGTTACTTGGTTTTGGGACTCTTTGCTGTGGAGGGATGGAGTGGTGCCTCCGTCTATAATGCTGTGTTGGCTGTGCCTTGAGGAATGTTTAAGTGAAAGTGATTATTTAAAACTTGACAAGGATCTTAAAACCTACAACATTCATCATATTAGGCCAGAATTCCTAGTGTTTTAAAACTTCTAGGCATTTTCATAGCCCAGTTAAGCAATGTCCAAAGGAGATGGACAGACACTTCACCAAATAGGACATTCAGGCAGCCAAAAGACAAATCAGAAAATATGATCATTAGCTATTAGAGAAATCCAAATTAAAACTACAATGAGATACCATCTGACCGCAATAAGGTTGGCCATGATCCAAAAAATGCAAAACAACAAATGCTGGAGAGGCTGTGGAGAAACTGGAATTCTCCTACACTGCTGGTGGGATTGCAAAATGGTACAACCTCTTTGGAAAGCAGTCTGGTGCTTCCTTAAAAAGCTGGAGATAGGTATACCATTTGGCCCAGTAATCCCACTGCTTGGAATATATCCTACAGATTCAAGGGCAGTCACATGAACAGGTACATGCACACAAATGTTTACTGCAGCACAGTCCACAAAAGCAAAAAGACAGAATCAACCCAGATGTCCAACAACAGAAGAATGGATAAACAAACCATGGTATATATATTCAGTGGAACACTATGCAATGATAAAGAACAACGATGATTTTAGGAAGCATCTCATAACCTGGTTTCAATTGGAAGACTACATTAAGTGAAATTAGTCAGCAGCACAAGGACAAATATTGTATGAGATCCCTACTATAAGGACTTAGAAACAGACTTAAGTACAGAAGAAAACATTCTTTGACGGCTGCAAGAGAGGGGAGGGAGGCAGACTGCTGGTTATAGATTAGATAGTTGATAGACATTTGGTTGGGTGAAGTTAGTGACAGCAGACATTAGAAAGAAGATCAATTTAACTGGACTTCAACATAACTTGAAAATTGTTCCAATCTTAATCCAATATAACAAGGACAGAGTAGCAGGGGTGGGGGTCCAGGGACCATGCTCTCAAGGACACAGAGGCCAATTGGCATAAGTAGCCTATTTCTAAGAGAGTCCTCTGCACCTCATATTGATGAGTGGCGTCTAAGGTCTTAAAAACTAGCCAGCTGCCATCTGAGGTACACCAAATGGTCCCAACTCAGTTGCAACAGATGATCACCAAGGACAACAATGACATGGGGGAAACAGAACCCGGAAGACATAAGAACCCATTTGAATGGGTGACTACATCAACACGTGACCAGAAGAACCAGATGGTGCCTGGCTACCACCGGTGACAGCCGTGACGGGGCTCGCAATGTTGAGTCGCAGAGGCAACACAAGTAAAAAAGGGGTGCACCCCGAGAACTCTACTAAAAGATCGCAATTGATGGTTCAAAGGCCTTGGAGTTCCCCTAGGAGCATGGCCCCTAGACTGACGCCCCTAATCATAAATCATCACTGAGGTCAACTCTTTGGACAGGAATGAATTGGACTCGAGGACACAGAGTGATCATATCATGTGTGCGCTGTATGGTTCTATGCATCTATAGGATGTCGTTCCACTGGTCTCTTACTAGAGGGGAGTGGAGAGGGTGGAGAGGAGGAGACAGGAGATTGTTAAGAGGATACGACATGTATAGAATGGAAAGGAGGGATGTGCTGTCACCAGGCAAGGAGAGCAGAAGGAGCTGCAGATAGGCAGGCATGCAAATTTACACTGGATTGTACACTTTGACTCAATCACAATTAAAAAAAAAGAACTCTTGCACACACAGCAGCTAAAGTGAACTAAAGAAATGACTAAGTAAAAGATTGGAACGGATTTTAAAAGGCACCTCGATAGACAAAGTGAACTATTATATTGGCATGAGCCAATACCTAGAGTTGTTCTCAGATGCCATCAAACCGGTTTCCACTCATGGTAACCTGTGCAACATCACTACACAGCTAGGACCTGTGCCATCCTCACCATCACCGCGATGCTGCCACTCTGTGGTAGTCACTAGGTCATCCATCGCTTCAGAGTCTTCCTCGCTTTCAGTGACCCTCTGCTTTCCCAAGTATGACGTCCTTCTCCAGAGACTGATCCCTCCTGACATGTCCAAACTGTGTAAAACGTTCCTTGCTTCTAAGGAACGCTCTGGTTGTACTTTGTCCAAGACAGATCTATTTGTTCTTTTGGCAGTCTGTGGTATATTCTTCTCCAACACCACAATTCAAAGGCGTCATTTTTGTTCTGTCTGCCTGATTTATTGTCTAGCTTTCTCATGCACATGATGTAATTGAAAATTCCACGGCTCGGGTCAGGTGCACCTTAGTCTTCAAGCTGATATCTTTGTTATCTGTGCTGTAAAGACATCTTTTGCAGCATATTTTCCCAAAGCAGATTTTAATTTCTTAACTGCTGCTTCCATAGGTGTTGATTGTAGAACCAAGTAAAAAAAATCCTTGACAACCTAATCTTTTCTCTTTTATCATGATGTTGCTTCTTGGTACAGATGAGGATTTTTGTTTTCTTGATGTTGAGGTGAAACCCAAACTGACGGCTGTTGTCTTTCATCTTCATCAGTGTTTCAAGTCCCTGTCACTTTCAGTAAGTAAAGTTGGGTCACCTACACAGTTTTTCTTCATACAGCCCAGCTTCTTGAATTACTTTCTTGGCATGCAGATTGAATAGGTTTGTTGAGAGGATACATCCCTGATGCACACCTTTCCTGGTATAGTGCCTATTCTGTTCGAATTACTGCCTGTTGATCCACATAGAGATTCCTCATAACCACAATTAAGTGTCTGGAATTCCCATCCTCTGCAAAGGTATCCAAAATTTGTCATTCACATAGTTGAATATTTTTTGCATAGTGTTTTAGTCAGCTAGGGCTGCTCTAACAGAAATACCACAGAGTGGATGGCTTTAACAAAGAAAGATTCATTCTTACACAGTCCGGTAGGTTGCAAGTCCATATTCAGGGTGACCGCTCCAGGGGAAGGCTTTCCTCTTGTCGGCTCTGGAGGAAAATCCGGTACTGCATCAGTCTTTGTCCAGGGAGCATCCCGGCACAGGAACCTCAGGTCTGAAAGACGTGCTCTACTCCCGGTGCTGCTCTCTTGATGGTAATGAGGCTCCCAAATTGTCCTTTGTTTCTCTCTCCTTTTTATCTGAAAGCATTAAGGGTGGGGCAAGCCACACTCTGGGGAAACTCCCCCGACAGCAGACCAGGGAAGCAATTCTATGCAGCAATTTGTAGCCCCACCCTAATCCTTTAACACACAGTTTAGCAAAACCACAAAATGAAGGAGAGTCCCAAGATACTGGGAAGCATATCCCAGCCACGTGGCTGCACATATTTTTGGGGGGACACAATTCAAACCATGACATCCCACCCTTTGACAACCCAAAAATCACATACAAAACATTTAACACATTCACCTCACCGTAGCAAAATCATGTCCATTCTATATAACAGAAGTCTTAAATCACTTCCAAGTTTAAAATACAAAAACTCTTCTACATCTGTGAAACTTAGAAGGCATTAACAGGCAACAGGCAAGTCAACAGAACACATTACATTAGCCCTTAAAGCTTTGGAAATACTCTTACATTTTCTGAGACATTCTACACAACAGCAATGCTCTCCAGACTCTAGGTATTGGCCACACTCTCTGGGTTTTTTTGGGTGAAGACCTCCAGACCCGTGCTACAACTCTGCCTTCAAGGCCCACTTGGACAGAAACTCTGCCCCACTGGCTTTAGGAGCACCCTAAGCCCAGCTGAGTGGCAATTCCACCCTCACACACACAGGACGCCTTGGTTCCACCCTTTCAAACCCCTGAGGTCATGGCCATACCTTTTGAGACTGAGGCAGCTCAGCTTCTCACGCTGTGTCTCTTCAGCTTCAGCTTCCTATGGCCGCATGGCCTGGGCCTCAGGCCCACAACTGCCGTGCCAGGCAAGTGTTCCAAAGCTCTGTAGTTCCACTGATTTAAGTGCCCAGAAGCACCCCACTCTTGCTGGAAAGCGTCCTGCCCAAAGGCACTTGATCAACTCTGTCGCTCCGTGGGTCAGCCAGGCCAGCTCCACCGATTCAAGTGCCCAGAGGCACCCCGTTCCGTGAGGAAACTCTGCGCAGGCACTGACCTCTCTCGTTCCACAGGTCGGCTCCAGCACTGCCTCTGGTTCTGCTGCTGCCGCTGCTGCTGCTGCCGGTCCTCTGTTGTTTCTCACCATCTGCGCCTTCTATCCATTCGCAGTTTCAAAGTGACTTCCACATTTTCGGTACTTGCTAGAGCAGTACCCTACTCCTGGTACCAATTGTCTTAGGCTGGGTTTTCTAGGGAAGCAAAACCAGTAACACGTGTAGGTACAAGGAAAGATTTATAATATATATAGATAGATAGATACAAATATAGGAAACAGCTCACGTAATCACAGAAGCTGAATGTCCCAAGCTCTGGCACAAGCCTCACGTGGCCACGAAAGCTGAGGAACCCAAGGTCAGCAAGTCAGAGACCAGAGTTCTAGATCACTGGTTGTGTCGGTCAGTGGATCCCAAGCTGGTGGTGAGACGAAGCGACAGAGGCTGGCAAAACCAGGACCAGCAGGTCAGGGAGCAGGAGCAGGCAGAGGCAGGCGAACCCAGGATCGGCAGGTCAGGGAGCAGGACTCTCAAGTGCCGACTGTAAGGACTGATGAGTCCAACAGCTGCTAGCTCAAGTCCAAGAACCAGATGCTGGAAGAAGAGAGCAGGAGCTCCTGGCGACGTGAGTGACCAGCCGCCGTAGTGAAAGGTCACGAGATGAGAGCCGAGGGGCAGGGAGCCACCACAAACCCCGCCCTGCCACTTAATACAGCAGCCAAATATGTAGTAGCCAAGTTGACATAATCCTGACCACCACACATAGTAAATAAACACAAGTAAACATCTTTCTGGTATCTGCTGCATTTAGCCCAGATCTATCTGGTACGAGCAATGATACCCCTGTTTGCACTTTCTCTTCTCAATCCAGCCAGAATTTCTGGGAGTTCCCTGTTGCACTGCTGCAGTCGATTTTGAATGATCATCAGCAAGAGTTTACTTATGTGTCATATTAATGATATTTCCACAGTCTTTTATATCACCTTCCTTGGGAATAGGCATAAATATGGATCTCTTCCAGTCAGCTAGCTAGCTCTCTTCCAAATTCTTTGGCATACCTGAGTGAGCACTTCCAGTGTTGCATCTGTTTGTTGAAACATTTCCAGTGATATTTCATCAATTCCTGGAGCCTTGCTTTTCTGCCAATGCCTTCAATGTAGCCTGGACTTCTTCCTTCAGTACCTCACCATTCTTGATCACACGCAACCTCTTGAAATGGCTGAGTGTTACCAAGTCCTTTTAGTATAATCACTCTGTGTATTCCTTCCATTTCCTTTTGAAGATTTCTGTCCCATTGAATATTTTCCCTGTAGAATACTTAATTATAGAAATTTGGGGCTTGAATTTTTGCTTTGTTCTTTCACCTTTGTAACTACTGCTGATGTTTTTCCCTTTTGGTTTTCCATGCCCAGCTTTTGTATATGTCATTATAAAACTTTGTCTTCTTGATCAGCCCTTTAAAATTTTTTGTTCAGTTCTTTTACTTCATCATTTCTTTATTTTCCTTTAGCTCCTTGACACTCAAGAGCAAGTTTAAGCATCTGTTCTGACATCCAATTTTGTTTTTTCTGTCTTTTCTGTTTTTTTAATGGCCTCTTGTCCACTCCTGAATGAGGCCTGACTTTCTGGCCATTCCCTGCCGACATATCACTGCAACTGTTTCTGAATCACCTTCAGCAAAAGACAAAGTGAAGTATCACAATGACTTAAGGAAAGGCCTGGAATTAGAAAAACAAAAGGAAAGAACATACTCAGTGTCTTAGGCTGGGTTTTCTAGGGAAGCAAAATCAGTAACATGTGTAGGTACGAGGAAAGATATAGATAGGTAGTTACAGAAAACAGCTCACACAGTTGCAGAAGCTGAATGTCCCAAGTCCTGGCATGAGCCTCACGTGGCCAGGGGAGCTGGTGAACCCAGGGTCAGCAGGTCAGAGACCAGAGTTCTAGACTACCGGTTGTGTAGGTCAGTGGATCCCAAGCTTGCGGCAAGATGGAGTTGCAGAGGCTGGAGAACCCAGGATCAGCAGGTCAGGGAACAGGACTCTCAAGCACCAGCTGTAAGGGTTAATGAATCCAACAGCTGCTAGTTCAAGTCCAGGAACCAGATGCCAGAAGAGAGCAGGAGCTACTGGCCACGTGAACAGACTGGTAGTAGGTGGTGGAAGGCGGAGAGAAGAGAGCTCAGGGGCGGGAAGCCACCACAGGCCCCACTCTGCCACTTGATACAGCAGCCAAACACGGAGTAGCCAAATTGACATAATCCTGACCATCATAGTCCACCCCTTGGCATCTGCATACATCTCACCTTACCATTCACAGTCTCTGAAGGAATACAAAGCCAAACTGGCATCTAACATGACCTAACTAACACATGTACAACTGAAAATGCATTAGTCCACCTACAACTTATGTTTTATAAGTAAACAAAAATATCTGATGCACACATACAAAGCAGGAATACTCATAACAATTATAGTCCTCAGTTCTGCAACTGGTCATGTGGCTGTAACTGATACTTAGAACTACCTTCTTCTACAACCCATTCTGTATTCCCTTTGCCCTCAGCAAGCACCTCAGCTGGTTGTGGTTCCTTGCCTGGTGAGGTGACCCAAACCTTCATTCCTGAAGGGTCTGGGCTATTATCACTCATTTTGGAGTTGGGTTGCTGTAGTTTTACATTGACCTTAATCACAGGACATGGTAGTACTAGGAGGCGTCCTAAGGGATCTCCTGCATTCCAAACATACTCTTCTTTACTTCCGTTATATAATGTCAATCCAATTTCATCTTCATAGTCAGGATCAATCACACCAGCCAGTATTGTAACTCCCTTCTTTGTCTGTTGATCCAGAGGTACAAGGAGCCCAAAATGGCCTGGTGGCAATTTTAGCTTCCAGTTTAGTGGAATCGTTGATGTGTCTCCAGGCAGCAGCATTCCTCCCTTCGGAACTAAGACATTTAGTCCTGCGGAACATAAAGTCATGGGGACAGGAAGCAAAAATCTTGCAAGTGGGTCACTAGGGGTAACAGTGAGTGGTGCCACTCCCATTTCCACCCCTTGATTCCTGGACCTGTGAATCCTGGCGATAGGAGAAACAGCACTGTATATTGGACGCTGGTTTAGAGCATACACAGCCTCCTGGAGAACACTTCCCCAACCCTGCAAGGTAGTGCCACCTAGCTAACAGTGTAATTGTGTCTTCAGGAGACCATTCCATCGTTCCATCAAGCCAGCTGCTTCAGGATGATGGGGAACATGGTAAGACCAGTGAATGCCATGAGCATGGCCCCACTGCCACACTTCATTTGCTGTGAAGTGAGTCCCTTGATCAGAGGCAATGCTGTGTGGGATTCCATGACAGTGATAAGGCATTCTGTAAGTCCACGGATGGTAGTTTTGGCAGAAGCATGTCCTGCCAAGTAGGCAAATCCATATCCAGAGTAAGTATCTATCCCAGTAAGGACAAAACGCTTTCCTTTCCATGACGGAAGTGGTCCAATGTAATCAACTTGCCACCAGGTTGCCGGCTGATCACCTCGAGGAACAGTGCCATATCGAGGACTCAGTGTTGGTCTCTGCTGCTGGCAGATGGGGCACTCAGCAGTGGCTGTAGCCAAGTCAGCCTTGGTGAGCGGGGGTCCATGTTGCTGGGCCCATGCATAACCACTGTGCCTGCCACCATGACCACTTTGTTCATGGGCCCACTGAGCAATGACAGAGGTAGCTGGAGAAAAAGGATGATTGGTTCCCACAGAACGGGTCATCCTATCCACTTGATTGTTAAATTCATCCTCTGCTGAGGTTACTCTTTGATGAGCATTCACATGAGACACAAATATTTTCACTTCTTTGGCCCATTCAGAGAGGTCTATCCACATAACTCTCCCCCATAAATCCTTGTCTCCAATCTTCCAATCATGTTCCTTCCAAGTTCCTGACCAACTGGCCAAGCCATTGGCCACAGCCCATGAATTGGTATACAGCCGCACATCTGGCCATCTCTCCTTTCAAGTAAAGTGAACAACCATATGCACTGCTCGAAGGTCTGCCCAATGGGAGGATTTGCCTTCACCACTGTCCTTGAGGAAGGTCCCAGAAAGGGGCTGTGGTGCTGCTGCTGTCCATTTTCGAGTGGTGCCGGCATATCGTGCAGAACCATCTGTAAGCCAAGCACGAGTTTTCTCTGCCTCAGTCAGCTGGTCATAAGGAATCCCCCAAGAGGCCATAGGTGCAAACTGGGAGACAGGAGGTAATGCTACAGGAGAGGCGGAGACTGGCGAACGCAGGATCGGCAGGTCAGGGAGCAGGACTCTCAAGTGTCGACTGTAAGGACTGATGAGTCCAACAGCTGCTAGTTTAAGTCCCAGAACCAGATGCTGGAAGAAGAGAGCAGGAGCTCCTGGCCACGTGAGCGACCAGGAGCCGTAGTGAAAGGTCGCGAGATGAGAGCCGAGGGGCAGGGAGCCACCACAAACCCTGCCCTGCCACTTAGTAAAGCAGCCAAATAGGTAGTAGCCAAGTTGACATAATCCTGACCACCACACATGCCCACCTTGTCTTTGTTGGCTGAGTGCAGCCACTTGACCCCTACCACCACGGAGTCCAGGCAGCCCCACTGTAGTCAGGTGTATTAGTTCAGCTAGGGCAGCTCCCACTGTCATATCTGATTTACATAAAATGGCAATCACAGCAGTCTTCAAGGATCCCGGAGCTCCCTTCACAAATTTGTTTCTCACAGTTGTGGTAAAAGTTGTGTCTTCTGGACGATTTGAAGGTCTAACTGAATAAATCCACTCTAGCATGCCAATTTCTGTAAGCCTTTGGATACCCTCTTCTACAGTACACCAAGACAGGTCTGGCAATTCAACCTGATTGAGTGTAGGCCACCACATCATCCATGCTTCAGCAATCCAGCCAAACAAACTATTATGTCCTTTGCTAACTTCTCGAGCTGAAACACTGAATGAAGAGTCTGTGCTCCGTGGACCCATGTCAAGAAATTCAGACTAATCCAACTTTATGTTCCTCGCACTATTATCCCACACCCTTAGCAGCCATTCCCATGCATATTCCCAAGGTTTCTGTTTGTACATATTAGAAAAGTCAAGTAGTTTTTTTGGAGTACAGTGTGTTTTAGTCAGCTAGGGCTGCTCTAACAGAAATATTGCAAAGTGGATGGCTTTAACAAAGGAAGGTTTATTCTTACACAGTCTGGTAGATTACAAGTCCAATTCAGGGTGTCTGCTGCAGGGGAAGGCTTTTCCCTTGTTGGCTCAGGAGGAAAGTCCGGTATTGCATCAGTCTTTGTCCAGGGAGCGTCTTGGTGCAGGAACCTCAGGTCTGAAGGACGCGCTCTTCTCCCAGTGCTGCTTTCTTGATGGTACAAGGTTCCCAATTCTCTGTCTGCTTCTATGTCCTTTTATCTCTCACAGGATGAAAGGATTAAGGGTGGGGGAAACCATACTCCAGGGAAACTCCCTCTACAGTAGAGCAGGGAGGTGATCCTATGAAGGGATACACAGCCCCACCCTAATCCTTTAACACGCAGCATAGGCAAACCACAAAATGGGAGACAGTCACAAGATACTGGGAATCATAGCCCAGCCACATGGCTACACCTGTTTTTGGGGGGACACAATTCAATCCATGACACAGTGTATCTCCTCCTGGGTCACACTTTGGGCTTCACCTTTCGGGACTTCCTTAGACTTCAGCCTAGTTACAGGTCTAGAAGTCAAAATCAGTAGCACAGAAGTGTTTTTAGAACCTCCAGCATGTTCTTGTAAAGCATCTGCCTTAGGCCAAGCCCAAGCAATGACTCAGGCAGGGGCTCTTCAGAGGCAGCTGAGCTACAGCTAATCTCATTAGACTGGAGTGGAGGGGATAACGGCTTCCCTGGGCAGGGCGGTTTAGCAGACAAACATGAAGCAATCCCTTCACATGGGGGTGGTTCTGCTGGCAGGAGTGACTCACTGGAAGTGAGGGATCATCCTTACGTATGTCTCCATTCCAAGTTTCAGGGTCCCATTTTTTTTTTTTTATTTAACATGACTGAGTGAAAATGTACATTCCCATATAAATTTACATGTCCACCTCTATGCAGCTTCCACTGCTCTCCCTGTCAGGTGACATCACACTATTCCTCTCTGCTCCATACAAGTCTCATCCTCCCAACAGCCTCCTTTCCCCTTCAGGGTCCCATTTTTTCCCAATCACTTTAATTTCAGATACTTCTCAAGACTGGCAATTTAGCTGGCATTGCCATTCTGCCACTCTAATGATAAGCGTCTGGATGTGGCTTTTGGCAGTATCTGCTCGGCTATTACAGGTAATGAGGTTTTCTTTTAAAGCACAAGTGGAAGCTTTGAGTCTCTTACATGGCAGGAGAGCTTTGATTCCACAGCCCTGAGCTCATCTCTTTCTTTCACCAGTTTATCTAACGCTAGTAGGACCAGCCCACCAACTTCCTTATACTGCTCATCCTCACATAATTTCGAAAAGTTGTCACACATGTTTTCATCCTGAGCATCACATTTCACCAATATCTGAGCTATGGGTGGTGCTATTTTGCAGATGTGTACCGCCACTTCAGCCCTTGGACTGGCACGGCACTCTTTACTAGTAGGAGCAGGGTTATCAACAGTGTTATTATTAGCCAGACAGAAGAATCACTTGAAAGAATTAACTTTTACAATTTTGTTTCTCTAGAAACACTCTCAGTACCAAATTGTCTCACGCTGGGTTTTCCAGGGAAGCAAAACCAGTAACACGTGTATGTACAAGGAAAGATTTATATATATAAAGTACAAGGAAAGCTATAGACAGATGATAGATAGATAGATAGATAGATAGATAGATAGATAGATAGATAGATAGATAGATAGATAGATAGATAGATAGATATAGATAGATAGATAGATAGATAGATAGATAGATAGATAGATGATAGATAGATAGATGATAGATAGATAGATGATAGATAGATAGATGATAGATAGATAGATGATAGATAGATAGATAGATGATAGATAGATAGATGATAGATGATAGATGATAGATGATAGATGATAGATAGATAGATAGATAGATGATAGATAGATAGATAGATAGATAGATGATAGATAGATAGATAGATAGATAGATAGATAGATAGATAGATAGATAGATAGATAGATAGATAGATAGATAGATAGATAGATAGATAGATAGATAGATAGATAGATAGATAGATAGATAGATAGATAGATAGATAGATAGATAGATAGATAGATAGATAGATAGATAGATAGATAGATGATAGATAGATAGATAGATAGATAGATAGATAGATGATAGATAGATGATAGATGATAGATGATAGATGATAGATGATAGATAGATAGATAGATAGATAGATAGATAGATAGATAGATAGATTAGATAGATAGATAGATAGATAGATAGATAGATAGATAGATAGATAGATAGATAGATAGATAGATAGATAGATAGATAGATAGATAGATAGATAGATAGATAGATAGATAGATAGATAGATAGATAGATAGATAGATAGATAGATAGATAGATAGATAGATAGATAGATAGATAGATAGATAGATAGATAGATAGATAGATAGATAGATAGATAGATAGATAGATAGATAGATAGATAGATAGATAGATAGATAGATAGATAGATAGATAGATAGATAGATAGATAGATAGATAGATAGATAGATAGATAGATAGATAGATAGATAGATAGATAGATAGATAGATAGATAGATAGATAGATAGATAGATAGATAGATAGATAGATAGATAGATAGATAGATAGATAGATAGATAGATAGATAGATAGATAGATAGATAGATAGATAGATAGATAGATAGATAGATAGATAGATAGATAGATAGATAGATAGATAGATAGATAGATAGATAGATAGATAGATAGATAGATAGATAGATAGATAGATAGATAGATAGATAGATAGATAGATAGATAGATAGATAGATAGATAGATAGATAGATAGATAGATAGATAGATAGATAGATAGATAGATAGATAGATAGATAGATAGATAGATAGATAGATAGATAGATAGATAGATAGATAGATAGATAGATAGATAGATAGATAGATAGATAGATAGATAGATAGATAGATAGATAGATAGATAGATAGATAGATAGATAGATAGATAGATAGATAGATAGATAGATAGATAGATAGATAGATAGATAGATAGATAGATAGATAGATAGATAGATAGATAGATAGATAGATAGATAGATAGATAGATAGATAGATAGATAGATAGATAGATAGATAGATAGATAGATAGATAGATAGATAGATAGATAGATAGATAGATAGATAGATAGATAGATAGATAGATAGATAGATAGATAGATAGATAGATAGATAGATAGATAGATAGATAGATAGATAGATAGATAGATAGATAGATAGATAGATAGATAGATAGATAGATAGATAGATAGATAGATAGATAGATAGATAGATAGATAGATAGATAGATAGATAGATAGATAGATAGATAGATAGATAGATAGATAGATAGATAGATAGATAGATAGATAGATAGATAGATAGATAGATAGATAGATAGATAGATAGATAGATAGATAGATAGATAGATAGATAGATAGATAGATAGATAGATAGATAGATAGATAGATAGATAGATAGATAGATAGATAGATAGATAGATAGATAGATAGATAGATAGATAGATAGATAGATAGATAGATAGATAGATAGATAGATAGATAGATAGATAGATAGATAGATAGATAGATAGATAGATAGATAGATAGATAGATAGATAGATAGATAGATAGATAGATAGATAGATAGATAGATAGATAGATAGATAGATAGATAGATAGATAGATAGATAGAGGAAACAGCTCACACAATTGCAGAAGCTGAACGTCCCAAGTCCTGGAACAGGCCTCCCACAGCCATGGGAGCTGATGAACCTGAGGTCAGCGGGTCAGAGACCAGAGTTCTAGATCACTTGTTGTGTAGGTCGCCAGATCCCAAGCTGCTGGTGAGACGGAGCTGCAGAGGCTGGCCAACCCACAATTGGCAGGTCAGGGGACAGACTCTCAAGCGCCGGCTGTAAGGGTTGATGAATCTAACAGCTGCTAGCTCAAGTCCAGGAACCAGAGACGCCAGAAGAGAGCAGGAGCTGCTGGCTATGTGAGCAGACCGGCAGTAGGTGGTGGAAGGCGGAGAGAAGAGAGCCGAGAGGCGGGAAGCCACCACAGGCCCCGCCCTGCCACTTGCTACAGCAGCCAAATATGGAGTAGTCAAGTTGACATCATCCTGACCTCCACACTCAGTATTTCTCAAGGAGAAAGAACTGAGGAAAAAATTCAGGTCTCGAGTTGGGATACTGTAGGATAGTGTGGGCAAAGGACTGAACAATGCAGGAAATACCAAAAGACAATGGAAGGGATGCAGTCACTATACTGAGTTGATCAGCTTTCGGTAATTTCAGCAGGCAGCATATAGTCAAGAACCAACGGTACTGACCAAAGACGTCAGTGGCACTGAAGGTATTGGCAAAAACCAAGGCTCTCGGAGCTAATGAAATACTAAGATGCGTCAGCAGTGTCAGACGTGCTCACTCACCCACGCCGAGAAATTTGGAAGCTGTTTTAGTCACCTAGTGCTGCTTTAACAGAAATACCACAAGTGGGTGCCTTAAAAAAGAAAACTTTTATTTGTCACAGTCCAGTAAGCTACAAGTTCAAATTCCAGGTGTCAGCTCCAGGGAAAGGCTGTCTCTGGTGACTGTGGAGAAAGGTTCTTGTCATCAATCTTCCCCCAGATTGGAAGCTTCTGGGGCACAGGGACCCTAGTCTTTTCGAAAGAACACACTCAGCTCCTAGCACTGCTTCTTAGTGGTAGGAGGTCCCCAAATCTCAGCTTGCCTCCCTTTCTTTTCTATCTCAAGAGGCTTCCCCAAGCCACAGCATAATCCCACACGTTAAGTCCTGCCCCACCAACTCAAGTGAAGCATATCCATCCTTGTTAACACCATAGAGGCAAGATTTACAACAGGAAGGACATCACACGATACCAGGAAGCACGGCCCAGCCAAACGGTACACAGATTTTTGGGGGAACACAGTTTAGTTCATGAGATCTGAGATGTTTCAACAGTGGTAGAAGTGCTCACTCATCTATGCCAAGAAATCTGGAAGACAGCGACTTGGCTGACCAACTGGAAGTGACCTGTATTTATGTCTACCATGTCAACTTGTGCTAGTCTCTCTTGCTGCATCTTCAGCTCTGTGTCGCTCAGTGTCCTGCTTCCTGGAGCTCCTCAGCTCATGGATCCCAAGTCCAAACGATGCACTCTGTTCTTGGCCCTTCTTCCTTGGTGATGTTGAGATTTTCTGTCTCACCTTTGGAATGGCCCAGTTTAAGCTTACAGGATAGCAAAACCGACCATTCCTCTCATTAAGGTTGCATACGTCTTATTAGAAAGCCCCACACAGTCATTTGGTGGGAGTTACAAGTTCATGGCAAGAGGCCACACAAAAGCTCTCTACCACACTGCAGGCAAAGCCCTAGCTTTCTATTCTTGGTTCTTTCATACCTGGAAAATTGACTTTTCCCTTCCAAGCATTTTACCAGCCCGAAACAGTCCATTAACAATCCCTCAACAGGGCACAAGAGTCATATGTGTTCATATGACTGTGTTCATATGAACTGGTTAGGGTTTTGAAAAGCTCATGTAATCTTCACCCTTTCTGACTTCTGATACAATTTAACTGAGAGATTATTCCCTTGCTCTAAGCCTGACTATACATACTGAATGAATATGGTGAAAGGACAAAACCCTGATGCACCCTTTTCCTGACTTCAACCACAAAGCATCCTGTTGTTCCATTTGAATGATCACCTTTTGTTCCAGAAAGAGGTTCTTCATGAGCAAAATTCAATGTTCTGAATTACCATCCATCATACTGTTATCTGTAATTTATGATCCACATAGTTGAATGCCTCTGTTGAGTCAGAAACACATAGCTAAACACCTGTGTTAGGCTGGGTTTCCTAGAAGCAAAACTAGTAAAGCAAATATATGGTAAGATTTGTATCAAGGAAACAGCTCACACAATTGCAAAGGGTGAAACGTCCCAAGTCCTGGGTCAGAAAAGACGCCTCTCTATAGTCATACAGCCACGGAAGCTAGCAAACCCAAGATTGGCAAGTCAAGACAGTAAGTTTCTTGACTTCAGGCTATGAAAGTCAACACATCAAAAGATAGCAGGCAAGATTCCATGGTTTCTCCTGACTTGTGTATCTGCATTTGCTGGTGAACACAAGACTGGCAGGTCGGGGATGAGGACTTGTGAAGACTGATGAATCCCATGATCAACAGGTCAGCTGCTAGCTCAAGTTTCAAGAAACAGAGGTCAGAAGACAAGAGACAGGCAGTTGCTGGATCCACAAACCAAAACTGTGGCAAGGTGAGCACAAAGGAAGTAGGTAGGAAAAGGCAGAGAGAGTGAAGGCCAAGGGAGTGGTGACCTAGCACACTCTCTACTCCCAGCAGTACCACCCAGCAAATTCCATCATGAGGATGATGGCAACATCATCCAGCTACCAAAACACTGGGAATCATTGCCCAGTCAAGTTGACACACAGTCTCAGTATTACATTTTCTGGTATTCTCTGTATTCAGTCAAGAACCATCTGACATCAATGACGATAGCAGATTCCACATCCTTCTCTGAATCTGGGTAGTCTTTCAGGCAGTTTCCTTGCGACATACCGCTGCAACTGCTTTTGAAGGATCTTCAGCAAAATTTTACATGCATGTGATACCAACATCAGAACACACAGAGCAAAATGAGTGGCCACATCTTGAGTATAATGTGCACCATTTCATTTCTGTCTCCAAGCATATGTTCCCAAGCATGAGTCTTGTCTTAGTTTCTCTCATTCCTTCCAAGACAATGTAAGCTGTCTTTAGGACTGTGGTAAAATAAGTGAGGATAATCTAAAACCCATAAAACAATAAAAAAAAGGACTTTGCCTTGTGACCAGGAACTTACATGATGGCCAAACACCCTGGGCCCAAAGTATCAATCAAAAGTTCAAGGCATCTCAGATGTGACTGCTGTGACCACCTAAGGAAGAACTAACAATCTACAAATTCCTAGTAGTCATCAAACTTTCTCTCTTTTTTCCCATAAAATCTCCAGATAGTCTCCATTCAGGGAGGCAGGACTATCCCTTCTTGTCATATACCACTATATGATAAAACTTCTTCCTTCTCATCTCCCTTCTCTCAAAGATTGGCTATTTGTGGCAGGTGGCATGAACTCCATGCAGGTTTGCAATAATAATGTTGTACAGTAATTTCCATATTTGGCTGAATCACGGGGCATAAACAGGGATCTCCTCCAGTTGGATTGCCCAGTAGCTGTCTTTCACATTTCTTGGCACAGAAGAGTATTTCTAGCACTGCATCTGTTTCTTGAACCATCACTATTGGTATTGTCAATTTCTGGAATCTTGTCCATCAATGCTTTCGTGTAGGTCTGTCTTCAACACATAATTGTTACGGATTGACACGCGTCCTCCCAAAATGTATGTTAACTTGGGTAGTCCATGACTGCTGGCATTTTGTGACTGTCCACCACATGATGTGGTTTTCTGGGGTTCTATATCCTGACTCTACAATGAGATGGGATTAGTAACTGCTATGTTAATAATGGAAGAATCAGTCTACAAGATTAGGTTTTGTCTAAAGCCAATCTCCTTTGAGATATATACAAAAAAGAAGAGAAACAGAGGGAGCTAATGCCAACAATAGGAGGACAGTGTGTCCTTTAGATCTAGGATTCCTGCACTGAGAAGCTCCTTGACTGGGGAAGACTGATGACAAGACCTTTTGCCGAGAGCTGACAGAGAAAGATTTCCTCTGTGGCTGGTATCCTGAATTTAAATTTGTAGCCTCCAAAACAGGAGAGAATCAATTTCTCATTGTTGACACCATCCACTTGTGGTATTTCTACTACAGAGGCACTAGTTGACTGTCATGTATTGAGTTGTGTTCCCCCAAAAGTCTGTGTAACATTTTGCCTTGACCACGATTTCTGGTATTGTGTTCTGTTCCTTATTTTGTAAATCCTGCCTCTATGATGTTAGTGAAGGTGGATGGGCAGTTGTGTTTGTAGGGCCAGACTCAATGTATAAGATTGTTTTGTACCTTGATGCAGTCTCTTGAGCTATAAAGAAGCTATCTGAGAGATGTGAGGAACCTCATACCATCAAGACAGAAGCACTGAGGAGAGCGTGTCTTTCAGATCTGAGGTTCCTGTGCCAAGATGTTCCCTGACCAGACTGATGCAACACACAGACCTTCCTCTAGAACCAATAAAGACGGAAAGCCTTCCCTTGGTGCAGACACCTTGAATTTGGACTCGTAGCCTACTGGATTGTGTAAGAATAAACACTTTTCTTTGTTAAAGCCATCTACTCGTGGACTTTTCTGTTAAAGCAGTACCAGATGACTTAACTGACGGAGACAAATACCATTAGTTTTAGGTTATATGCTATCTCCTGAAATGATTAAATATTGACCCCCAAAGTCCTAAGTTCAAATCCACCAGGTTCCCCTTGGGAACTCTGTGGGGCAGTTCTATTCTGTCCTGTAGCTCCACCACGAGTCAGAATTGACTCAACGGCAGTATTTCTTCTTGTTTTGGTTTTGGTATTCCTTCTATCTTATTTTGATGCTTCCTGCATTGTTCAGTATTTTTAACGTACAAACCTTCAATATTGCAAATCAAGGCTAGAATATTCTCTTCAATTCTTTCAGCTTGAGAAGTATGGAGCTTGTTTTTGCCTTTTAGTTTTCTAACTCCAGTAGACACACAGTTGATTTCTCTGTATTTCATCAGGCAAGGTCTATGTGTACAGGCACTGTTCACATTTTTGAAAAAGGCATTTACAACTGGTAAACCACTGGTCTTACAAAATTCTATCATATGATCTCTGGCATAATTTCTGTCACCAAAGTCATACTTTCTAACTACTATATGTTTTCATTTTTCACACTGAAAATCACTAATATCATCAATCCATCTGCAATGCATCATAGTTCAATGTTGGGCTCCAGAATTTGGTAAAAATCTTTGATTTGCTCAAGTTTGGTCTTAATGATTGTCATGGATTGAATTGTGTCCCCCCCAAAAATATGTGTAGCCATACGGCTGGGCCATGATTTCCAGTATCCTGTGACTGTCTTCCATTTGGTGGTTTTCCTATGCTGTATGTTAAAAGATTAGGGTGGGGCTATAAATCCCTTTATAAGATCACCTCCCTGTTCCACCATAAAGGGAGTTTTCCTGGAGGATGGCTTGCCCCACCCTTAATCCTTTCATCCTGCAAGAGATGAAAGAGAAGCAGGCAGAGAATTAGGAACCTCACACCATCAGGCAAGCAGCACCGAGAGAAGAGCGTGTTCTTCAGACCTGAGGTTCCTGCATCAAGATGATCCCTGGACAAAGACTGATGCAATACTGGGCTTTCCTCCAGAGACGACAAGGGGGAAAGCCTTCCCCTGGAACAGACATCCTGAATTTGGACTCGTAGTCTACCAGACTGTGTAAGAATAAACCTTATTTTGTTAAAGCCATCCACTCTGTGGTATTTGTTAGAGCAGCACTATCTGACTAAAACAATGATTGGTGTATAAATTTGAACGGTTGCATTAATTTGTTTTTCTTCTATGCATGTAGATATTATTTTTTCATTGACATTGTTATACTTCAGGATAAATCTTCACGTTTGATGATGAATGTGACTCTATCTGTCTTGAAATTTTCATTCCCAGAATAAAAGACAACAGGCCTGTCAGATTTAAAAGGTAAATACCAGTCCACTTCAGATCACTAATGCCTAGCACATCCATTTTGTGTGTTCTGTTGTATTTTCTGCAATTTCCAATATTCCTACGTTTACACCATATACACTGCATACTGCAATTTTTAATGGAAGTTTGTGGCTGTTTCTTGTCTGAGAGATGCCACGTGAACAAATGAAGTTCCCAAGAGCTTCACCCCACCCATGTCATTTGGACCTCTACTTTGAGGAGGAAGCTCATGCCCAGCCCCCAACTTGAGGGGCTCATCTGCTGGTAGCACTTCAGGCTAGGTTCTGCTGCTACTCAATATTTTCAACAGCCAGTTGTTTTCAGAAATAGACTGCCAAGTCCTTCCTTAGTCTAGAAACTGCAGCGAAAACTGTTCACCATGCCTGACCAATCTTGTGTTTTAAATAATGGTGCTATAGTACCCAGCATCATAGCAACAAGCAAGGTATCATGGTACCACAAATAGATAGATGAGTTAGATTAGTCTATATCGATGTAAAAAATCAATGAACAAATCAAAGAGAAAGAAAAAAGCTATTCCTTGCTGATTACCAATAAATACCAAAAGACCCTTAAACCAAATACAACACGAGTATTTTATTGTATGCACAATGACATCAATAAAACATTAAAAAAATATAAATCCACATTTATTCAAGGCTACGCCCTGTAGTGTTATTTTTAATAGTTAAAAACATTAAGGAAGGTAAAATTTAACTTGGATTGGGACAGTCTCACAGTTACAATGAAACTGTCATGTCTTCTAAAGGCACAAAGTAGCTCTAACAATCTTTTTTCAGTTAGTATTGCTTTGACATTTATGGAGAAACTTGGTTCTTTAGACTATTAGAAATTTGCTGCTTGAAATTAAGGAAGGATGCAACACTGGACTTGTGATATAGTCTCTGGATTGTGAGTTTTTCAGTGGATAGTTAGGATATGTGCATAGTCAGTACTGAGAGCTGCCTAATGGCTTTACCACGTATGTTGTACTCATTAAGGGCTTTTCCTACCGTAAGTACTTACATATACAGTAACGGCTGATGAATCACATTGGTTATATTCAAAATTCTTAATCCCCTTATCTACTGTGATTCACCGGTGCAATGTGGAGGACGAAATAATGTATTTCCTATATTTCTTACGTTTATACGGTATCTCTCCAGTGTGAATTTCTGAATGTGTAATGAGGTTTGATCAACTCCGGAAAGCTTTTCCACATTCCTTGTATTTGTAAGGCTTCTTTTTACCCTGTGTTCTTATGTGTGCAGTGAGGACTGAGAGGTGCCTAAAAGATTTTTCCATATTCCTTTCATTCAATCTGTCTCTCTACACTATGTACTCTTACATATGTAGTGAGGTGTGAGGAAGTCCTAAAACCTTTCCAAATTCTTTATGTTTATCAGATCTTACTCCACCATGAGTTCTTCTATGGGCAGTCAGAAGGTTTTTCCACGCTCATTAACATTCATAGGACTTCTGTCCACTGTGAGAAACCCTGGTGGCACAGTGGGTTAAGTGCTATGTCTGCTAACCAAAAAGTGGGCAGTTCAAATCCACCAGGCACTCTATGGGGCAGTTCTACTCTGACTTCTAGGGTCTGTATGAGTTGGACCTGACTTGATGGCAGTGGGTTTGGTTTTTCTGGTTTTCTGTCCCCTGTGAGTTCTCAAAAGTGTGGTAACGGCTGAGAAACCAGTAAATAATATCAAATACTGCTTACATTCATAAAGCCACTCTCCACTGTGGGTCCTCATGTAACAGTAGAAAGTTGCCAAAAGGCATTCCCACATTCCTTACATTCATAAAGTTTCCACAGTGACTTCTTACATGTGCAGTGGGGAATGAGGCATGAGTAAAGGTTTTCCCACATTCCTTACATTCACGTTTTCTCACCACTGTGATTTCTTATATGTGTACTAAGGATTGAAGCTCTTGTGAAAGTTTTCCCACATTCCTTACATAAATAAGGCCTCTCTCCACTGTGAATTCTTAAATGGTTGGTGAGGTGTGAGGACAGCCTAAAGGACTTCCCACATTCCTTACATAAATAAGGCCTTTCTCCACTGTGAGTTCTTAAGTGATTAGTGAGGTGTGAAGATAGCCTAAAGGCTTTCCCACACTCCTTACATTTGTAGGGCCTCTCTCCAGTGTGAGTTCTTGTATGCTGAACAAGGACTCTGGAGTCACTAAAGGCTTTCCCACACGCATTACAGTCATAGGGCTTCTCTCCAGTGTGAGTTCTTATATGTGTAGTGAGGTATGAGGAAGAAGTAAAGGATTTCCCACATTCCTTACATTCATAAGGTTTCTCGCCAGTATGAATTCTTCCATGTGTACTGAGATCTGAAGACCTTGTAAAGGCCTTCCCACACGCTTGACACTCATAGGGCTTCTCTCCAGTGTGAGATCGTAAATGTGTAGTGAGCTGTGAGGACGAAACAAAGGATTTCCCACATCTCTTACATTCATAAGGTGTCTCACCAGTGTGAATTCTTACATGTGTATTGAGATTTGAGGAACTCCTAAAGGTTTTTCCACATTCCTTACATTCATAAGGCCTCTCCCCACTGTGTGTCCTCATATGTTTAGTCAGTGTTGAGTTGTGCCTAAATGCTTTCTCACATTCCTTACACTCATAAGGCCTCTCACCAGTGTGTGTCCTTATATGTTGATTGAGGGTTGAGAGGTGCCTAAAGGCTTTGCCACATTCCTTACAGTCATAAGGTCTCTGCCCATTGTGTGCTCGTACATGTGTAGTGAGTGATGATGCCTTACCAAAAGCTTTCCCACATTCCGTACATTCATAAAGCCTCTGCAAATTGTGTGTTCCTATATGTGTAGTGAGTGATGGTGTCTTACTAAAAACTTCCCCACACTCTTTATGTTCATAGGGCCTCTCTCCATTGTGAGTTCTCATGTGAGTGGTAAGGGCCGAGGGAAAAGTGAAAGTTTTCCAACACTGTTTACATTCATAAGGCCTTGGTCCAGTGTGAGTTCTTATAGGGTTACTGAAGGATGAAGAATCAATAAAGGGTTTCTCAAATTCCTTCCATTCGTAAGGCCTCTGCACACTGGCAGCTCCTGAATGTGTAGTAAGGTGTAATGATTGGCTGAAGGCTCTCCCAGACTGCTTAGATTCAGAATGTCTCTCTGCATGGTAGCTACTTATATGGGGAATGAGAGACGAGGCTTCACTAAAGGCTTTCCCACCTTTCTGAAATTCATAAGGCCTAAGCATATTATGAAATATTTTCTGTAGTACGATGGATGTAGGATGAGCACAGGTTTTACAATGCTTATGACCTCTCACCTGGGTCCAAAAGAATGAGGAACCACAGAAATGCTTCCCATATTCATTAGTGTCATTGCATTTTTCACCACTGAGTGTTGTCACATTACTATTTAGGGTTGAGATACAAGTGAATTCCTTCCTGGATGTCTTACATTTTGGGGGTTTCTTTCCATTAAGAATTCTTACTTGTCTGTTTAGGTGAGAGGAGCAACTGAAGGCTTTTCCACATTTCTTACACTGAGAGGCATCACATCCAGTGTGAGTTTTGGTACGTTTATGTGATAAGTGATCTCTGAAGGGTTTTCCACACTCACAGGATTCAAAAAGATTTCCTTCGGGAGGGTTTATTTTCAGCAGTGTAAGATTTAGAATCTGGCTGAAGATTTTTCCACACTGATTGCCTTCATTACTTTCACAGAGGTTGTTTACTGTATGATTCCTGTGAAAAATAGGAAACACACAACTGGGAACAAGTTTGATCCAATTTCACCATTACCAAACAGTAAATATGCATAGATTTTGCCCTCACTTGTCTCAAGGTTCATAGGTAAAATCATCTAGCAGGAATATTACCATTATACTCACCATGTATCCAACATGTATTATATTCTGGTAATTATGTCAAAGTTAAAAGTGTTTCAAATATTTGATAGCTAACTCACAAATGAAAACATTGTATTGTGAAAATTCTATGAACAAATAATTTTATAGTTAGCTTCATATTATGTTCTTTGGTTGCCTGGAATCCCTGGGAACCCACAGCAACCAGGTGTACAACAAAATGAAGCAATGTCTGGTCCTGAGCCAGCCTCATGATCGTTGCTATCCATGAGGACACCGCTGCAGCCAACAAGTTCATTGAGTCTTCCTCCTTTATGCTGACATATTTAGGAAGCACTCATACATATAAACACTAAAGTTTAATGCCATGAAAACTTCGAATTTCCTCCTAAGAAACTTTTTCCTGTTGTATAAATGACACTCACCAGAAACATTTCCTCTGGTTTTTATGCTGATCTTTACTGCCATGTGTTACAGAGACTCCTCCTAAAATAGAGGAACAGATGTTATTATCACAAGTTACATCATTACACATTCAGCGGAGAGTAATTCTTCTCCACCATGAAGATTTTGAGAGTCTGATCCAATAATTCAAGTTCAGGTTCATAATATGAAAGAAAAAAGAAAAGCAGCATTAGGGTAATAAAAGCTGTAGTGAACATAGAAAGACTTAACCACATTTCACCTCATCAGCACGTCAACATGGTTAAGAATCCATTTAGTGGGAAATATAACAACGAGCAGTAACAGTGACATAAATAAGTATAATTAGTAAAACTAAGTAGGCAGATACTGAATCTAATATACAAATAACATTAAAGATGAAATGGTCTCCATGACCACAGGTGTGAGAGGATTGTTAAAGTCAGAAATGAAGCTTAGGAATGTGTGAGGTTGTGTCATCAACCTAAAACTGTGGGGATGTGCGTGTTTGGAAAGAATGAAAAATCCTGCTTACCCTCACCTGTTCTGTGTTAAGACAGGGACTTGTCTTGAGAATGGCAAAAGCCCGGCAAAAGCCCTCGAGACAAGTTTGTTTCAGTGTACTGAAAACAGTAGGTGCTGAAAACAGCACTCACTGCGACTAGCTCAAGGACTTCCTCATCCCCCTTCCTGGAAATGCTGCTGCTTCTTTTGAAGTAAAGAACACTGATAAGATGTCTTTTCTCACTTTCCCAGCAGAAAACTTGTTTTCTTTGCTCAATAAAAGCTGGTGGGTTAAACAAACTGGTGTCAGTCTCTACTCACAGGAGACTGTCCCTTTTCTGCTCACAGCAAATGAAAAGTTTCCTGTCAGTGTGATTTTTTTCAACCTCAGCCCCTCACACACATCACACCAGTAAATGATGTCCTGTTTCACACCAGTCCGTGGTGTCCCGTGTTAATAACAACAGCGGCTTGTGTCCCACGTGAATCGTGCCAACACAAAACTGACTTTTTCCAGCTGACTGATTCCAATGTTATCCACTATCTTACTTTCCTTGCTCCTCCAGGAAACCCATGGGCAGACCGACATGTAGTGAACAGAGAAACACATACAATCAGAGAAGATGGTGAAGAGCAATCAACATTTCCTTGACCATGACCTAATCCTTTCTTCTTCAGGACCTCTGAAGATGGACAGATGCCAGTTTATTTGCAGCAAAACATGTAATAAACACAATAAAACTCTCCAAAAGGTCTCAAAACAGAAATCTGTCATGTCCCAAAGTGATCCCTGACCTGAATATTTACAACACTTACAGAGCCTCAAGGCATTTAACTGCAGGAGAAATGAAAACTGACTTGAATCCATGGTGGTTTACATGCTCATGAAGTAGGCAGGATATAAGAGCTTCACAGATAAATGGATCATGCCTGTTTTATTTAAACATTTATTTTCATTCATCAGCTCAAATATTGCAGCATAAGTGATAACAAAAATATTTCTGATAACTAAAGGATATTAAAAAAAAATGTCATTCTTACCTATTGAGGCAAAGTTTCTAAAGGTTTCCAGCATCACATCTGTGTAGAGTTTCCTCTGAGCAAGATCCAGCAAAGCCCACTCTTCCTGGCTAAAGATCACGGCCACATCCTCAATGACCACTGAGTCCTACAACATTCCACACATTTGGGATCAACAAGGTACTATGTGCTCTGATGTGTACAAGAACATAAGCTGAGGCTGACACTTCTTGTGAACTCAGAATTCACACAAATTTAACACAAGTTGCTAAATTCTGCCAAGGTATACTCTAGGATATAATCCTCAATCTCATGATTCCCCTAACTCATATCCTTAACGATGGCATACTGTCATGGACTGAATTATGTCCCCCCAAAAATATGTGTAGCTGTGTGGCTGGGCCATGACTCCCAGTATCCTGTAACTGTCCTCCATTTGGTGGTTTTCCTGTGCTGTATGCTAAAGGATTAGGGTGGAGCTGTAGATCCCTTCATAGGATCACCTCCCTGCTCCACTGTAAAGGGAGTTTCCCTGGAGTAGGGCTTGTCCCGCCCTTAATCCTTTTATGCTGCAAGAGATAAAAGGAAAGAGAAGCAGGCAGAGAATTGGGAACTTCATACCATCAAGAAAGCAGCACTGGGAGAACAGCACGTCCTTCAGGCCTGAGGTTCCTGCACCAAGACACTCCCTGGACAAAGACTGATGCAATACTGGACTTTCCTCCAGAGCTGACAAGGGGGAAAGCCTTCCCCTGGAGCGGACACTCTGAATATGGACTTGGAGCCTATTGGACTGTGTAAGAATAAATGTTCCTTTGTTAAAGCCATTTACTCTGTGGTATTTCTGTTAGAGCAGCCCTAGCTGACTCAAACACACACTGTCTCCCAGACTTCCAACACACTACAATAAAATAATCTCTCCACAGTTAGACTGCAATCAATCGCAATCTAGTCTCACAAACTTTATGGTCAAGGACAGTTAGAAAAAAGCACAAATTAGAGAAGTGCTGTAATGAGGTCACCCCTTCCCTGTGACAATGACATCTTCTTTCGTGGACCCCCCGGAATGCACAGAGTAAAAACAAAGCAGAGCACACCCTGAGGCGCGGTGAGAGATTAATAACTGGGAAACACGGAAGATGGCAGTTCTTTTTTTTTAAATCCCTCATGGCCTTGGCAAGACCAGGAGCACCAAAAAAAACCTGCCAACCTAAGACCTTGAACTGCTCATACTTTCTTCTTTTTTTAAATTTTTTATTTAATATAACTGAGTGAAAATGTACATTCCCGTATAAATTTACATGCCCACCTATATGCAGCTTCCCCTGCTCTCCCGGCCCGGTGACAGCACACTATTCCTCTGCTCCATACATGTCTCATCCTCCCAACAGTCTCCTTTCTGCTCCTCTCCACCCACTCTCCTTCCTCCAGCCAGAGGTCAGCAGGATGACATCCTATAGATGTATAGAACCATAAAGTGCATCCAATGTATGGTCACTGCATTGCCAAGTCCAATCCATTCCTGTCTGAAGCGTGGATCTTCGTTATGATTTATGATCAAGGGCAGCATCAGGGTCAGGGGCCATGCTCCCAGGGGAACCCCGAAACCACTGGACCATCAATTGAGGTCTTTTAGTGGGGATCTCAGGGTGCACCCCTTTTTATTCTTGTGTTGCCAGTGAGACTCAACTTAGTGAGCTCCATCGCGGCTATCACTGGTGGTGGCCAGGCACCATCCGGTTCTTCCGGTCCCAAGTCGATGTAGGCACCCACTGATGTGGGTCTCTCTGTCTTCTGGGTTGTCTTTCCCCCGTGATTTTGGTCCTCGATGAGCATCCATTCCTGCTGAGTTGGGACCATTTGCTGTGCCCTTGGATGGCAGCTTGGCAGCTTTTAAGACCCCAGACACCACTCACCAATGTAGGGTGCAGAGAGCCCTCTTAGCAAAACGCTAGTTGTGCCAATTGGCCTCGATTTCGTCTAAGAGCATGGTCCCCTGCCCCCTGCCCCAGCTACTCTATCCTTGCAATATTGGGTTAAGATGTTATGTTTAAGTCCACTTAACATTGTTCTTATTTCTAATGTGTGGTATCACCGATTTCACCCAACCAGATACCTAGCAACTATCTAATCTAAACTATCTAATCTAAACCCTCCTCCTGTCCCTTGCAGCTGTCAAAGAGTCTTTTCTTCTGTACATAGTCTGCTGAAAAAGTAACCTTATGGAGAAATATGCATGTTTACACTTCAGTTATCTGTTTTTTGGAAACTCGGATGTCCCGTAACTCTCTCTACCCTGTTCATGCTGTGTTTGTTAGGAGGTGCTGTCTAGCCGCTTCTGATGCACGCCGATCCTGAGCACAACAGAACGGCGCACCGCCTGCTTCTCTCCCGTGCGCACGTTAGTTGTTGGCTTCTGCGCATTGTTGCAGCCACTCTGGCAATGCACCTTACTGACCATCTTCTTGCAGTCTGCTGACCCTCTACTTTTTTTTTTTTAATTGTGATTGAGTGAAAATAGTATACAATCCAAGTCAAATTTGTGTGCCTGCCTATCTGCAGTTCCTTCTGGTCTCCTGGCCTGGTGACAGCACACTCCTCCTTTCCAATCCATACACGTCACATCCTGCTAACAATCTCCTATCCCTTCCCCTCCACCCTCTCCTCTGCCTTCTAGTAAGAGGCCGGCAGGATGGCACCCTGCAGACACACAGAACCATACAGTGGACACACCATGTGTTCACCCTATGTCCCCAAGTCCAATCCATTCCTGTCTGAAGAGTGGATCTCAGTCATGGGGCAGGATCAGGTCTAGAGGCCATGCTCCCAGGGGAACCCCAAAGCCTTTGGACCATTAATTTTGGGGTGACCCTCTACTTTAACAAACATGATGCCCATCTTGAGGTACTGGTCACTCCTGATAACATGTCCAAAGTAGACAGGACAAAATCTTGATATCCTTGCTTCTAATGAGCATTGTGGCTTTACTTCTTCCAAAGCAGCTTCTTTGTTCTTCTGGCAGCTCATGGTATATTCAGCTTTCTTTGTCAACAATGTAAGTCAAACAAATCCATTCTTCTGCCTTCCTTTCACTGTCCAGCTTTCACATGCATATGAGGTGACTGGGAATAGCATGGCTTAGACAAGGCCTACCTTAGTCCTTAAAACAACATTTGCTTTGTAAGACTTTAAAGAGTTCTCTTGGAGAAGATCTGCCCAGTGGAATGTATCTCTTGACTTCTTGATTACTACTGCTGTAGGTGATTGTTGATCCAAGATGAAATGCCTGACGACTTCAATTTTTTTTCCATCTATCATGATGTTGCTTTTTGGTCCAGTTGTGAGGATTCCTGTTTCTTTTATGTGGGGGAGTAATGCAAAGTGAACGCTGTGCTGTTTTCTTCATCAAGTGTTTCAAGTCTTCTTCATTCTGAGCAAGCAAGGTTGTATCATCCATATAATGAAGGCTGTTAACGAGTCTTCCTCCAATCCTGATGCCACACTCTCCTGCAAACAGTCCAGCTTCTTGAGTAATATGGTGAAAGGCTACAACTCCGACCGCGCCTCTCTTCACTTTAAACCACTCAGTGTCCTTCTGTCGGAACAAATGCCTCTTGTCCTAAATACAGGTTCCTCAAGAGCACAGTTCAGTGTTCCAGAATGCCTATTCTTCACAGCACTGTTCACCATTTGTTAGGAGTCACACAGTGAATGCCTTTGCACAGCCAATAAAATGCAGATAAATATTTTATTGGTAATCTCTGCTTTCAGCTATGATTCATCTGACATCACCAATGATGTCTCTTCTTCCAAGTCTTTTCTGAATCCTGCTTGAATTCCTAGCAGGTCTGTGTTGGTGTACTGCTGCATAGCTTTTCAGAGGTCTTCAGCAAAATTTTACTTGTGGTATTAACCATATTGTTCAATAACTTTCACATTGTGTTGGACCTACTATTTTTGGAGTGAATACAAACATGGATCTCTTATAGGTGGTTGGCCAGCCAGTTGTCTTTCACATTTCCTGGCTAACACGGATGAGCACTTCTGTGGCTTCATCTCTTTGATGGGGCATCTCAATTGCTATTGCACCAATTCCGGGAGCCTTGTCTTTTGCCAGCGTTTTCAATGTAGGTTGCACCCACTTCCTTGAATAGTATTGATTTCTGATTATATGCGTATCTTCTCCTTATAGAAATCTTCACTACTGCCACTCAAGGCTGGACTTCTTTCTTTAGTTCTTTCAGCTGGAGAAATCAGTTTGCAGGTCTTTGTACTTCTCATACGAACTCTTCACTTTGTATTCTCAAGCCCCCGATGTTCAGCTCTTACACTTCATCAATGCTTCCTTTCGCTGTAGCTACTCTATACTAACGAGCAGCTTTCAGAGCCTTTTTTCACATCCATTTGGTTCTTTTCTTTCTGTTTTTGTAATGACCTCCTGCTTTCTTCATGTATGATGTCCTTACATAAAGTGGTCTTCAGTCATTAGTTTTCACTGTGTTAAATCTATTTTTAGTTGGTCTCCAAATTCACACGGGATATACTCAAGGTTGTACTCTGGATGTCTTGGAGTTGTTAATTTTCTTCAGCTTGACCCTGAACTTGCATATGAGCAACTGGTGGTCTCTTCCACAGTCAGCCCATGGCCATGTTCTGACTTCTGATATTCAGTTTTTCCATAGTCTCTTGCCACAGATGTAGTTGATCTGATTTTTGTGTACTCCATCTCACAAGGTCTATGTGTTATAATTACCATGCATGTTTTCAAAATAGGCATTCACAGTGAAGAAGCTGCAGGTCTTACAAAATTCTGCCGTGCAGTTTCTGGTGTTGTTTCTATCCCGTAGGCCGTATTTTCTGACTTCCAATACTTCTTCATCACCAACTTTTGTATTCTAAACACCAGTAATTATCAGTGCATCAGTGTACCTTGACTGCATGTTTGAGCAACTTGAGATTGCATAAATAGGAAAAATTCAATTTCTTCATCTTTGGCCATAGTGGCTGGTGTAAGAATTGAAGCTGCCTTTCATACAGCTCAGCAAAATAATAAAAGTTAAAAAGACCTCAGATGACAGGATTCATGAGAATTCACATCTCCCCCAAATTCTCAAATTTTGAGACCCAAAGCAAGTCCACCAATTAATGGTGACTGGTTGCATCAACAAGCTCATACAACCTTACACAAACACAATTAGATTTTGTAAGATGACAAAGGTTACTACTTCTGCAAAAGAACAGACAGCCCTTGTGTTTACTGACCAAGAAATGGTTATGATTCCCACTTTGTAATGATTACACGACATGATGGAAACCCTAGTAGTGTAGCGGTTAAGTGCTACGCCTGCTAACCAAAAGGCTGGCTGTTTAAATTCACCCAGCGCTCCTCGGAAACTCTACGGAGCAGTTCTACTCTGTCCTATAGGGTCGCTGTGAGTTGGAATCTACTCGACGGCACTGGGTTTTCCTTCTAGACATAACATGATGCACTGGCGAAATTTTTGTGATCTACAATTTCCAGAACCCCCAAAATTTTTTTCAAGTAAGCTGACATGTAGGCTGTTTACCTGTTAAATTGCCCATTATGTCTGGGGAAGCCTTCTAGAGGCTTCACTCCAAGAATTCGCACACATCTGTAGTCCCTGGAAAGCATACAGACATGACTACTACTACTCTAGGGTGGGGAGGTTTCAGAACTTCCAGGCCAAGATGAACTAGGAAGAAAGACTTGGTTATCTACTTAGAAAAAAACTGGCCAGAGAAATCTATAGAAAGGACGTGGAACACTGATACAGTGCCAGAAGACAATCTCCTCAGGATAGAAAGCATTCAAAACAACACTGAGTAAGAGCTGTCACCTCGAAACAGTCACCCCTGATGACAAGGGTGGAGTACAGCTTCACAGGCCTGTATGCTAATGAGGCCCAATTCAAAGCGAGCAGAGACACGCGGAACCATCCAGCAACACTCAGAATGTGGAGTGTATGAAGGAGGAATGAAGATTCCTTGCAAGCAGTCAAAAATGACACGGACCTCTTACAGACCAACATCTGAGTCATCAGTGAGCTAACACGTACTGGTGCTGGCCATTCGGATGAAGACAATAAAATGGTCTACTGTACCAGGAGCAACAATTTGAAGAGAAATGGCAGCACATTCGTCCTCAAAAAGAACGTTTAAAGATTTATTCTGAAGTACTACTCTGTCATTGACAGGATAATAGCCAAAGAAATACAAGAAAGGTGCGTTAATAGGAAAAGTATTCACTATGGCCAACAATGAAAACACTGAAGATTTCATCAGTTACTGGAGTCTAAAGCTGATGACCGCTACATACCTGTCAGGTTGTCATATTGTGGGGGCCTGGGTTTTGCTGTGATGTGGGACTGTATGCCACCAGCATTCCAATACTACCAGGATCACCCACGGCAGACAGGCTGCACCTCAGCTTCCACATTAAGCCAAACTAGAAGAGGGCCCCAGCGGTCTACTCCTGGGAAGCTGCATCCAGTGCAAACCTTAAAAAGAGCAGAGGACCGTGGTCTGATACAGTGCCAGGATGTGTCCCTGATGTTGGCAGGTACACAAAAGACAACCGGGGAAGAACTGCCTTCTGAAAGCACAGCTGACCTTAACGATATGGATGGAATGAGAAGAAACAGCTGGAACCATCCACTAACAGGGAGAATGTGGAAGGCACGAAGCGCGAACCTATGGAGACAGGAAATTGTCAAAAATAAACTGGGATGCAAAACATCAATATCCCAGGCATCAGTGAGCTCCAATGGGCTGGTGCTTGCCATTGGGAATTGGACAATCACGTGAGTACTATGCCAGGAAAGACACAAGTTGAAGAATGGTGCCGCCTCATCGCCAAAAAGAACATTTCAACAACTTTGCTGAAGTACAATTTGGTCAGTGATAGGATAATGTTCATACACCACAAAGGAAGACCAGTTAAGAGAAGTATCACAATAGAATTATTATCCAAATATACTTATTAACAACCAGGACAAACATGAAAAAATTAAAGATTCTTTTTTTAACCAACTGTGACAGTCTGAAATAGACTGCACATGCAATCATGATGAATTACTGATTCCTGGTGATTGGAATGTGAAAGTTGGAAACAAAGAAAAGGCCATCGTTGGGAAATAGGGCCTTGGGTGACAGAACCAATACCAGACATCTCTTAAGAGAGTTCTGCAAGATCAAAAACCTCTTCATAGCAAACATCTTTTTTCAACAATATAAAAGGCAACTCTACACATGGACCTAGTCTATCTACAGATGGAACAAAAGGAATAAAGTTGACTACATTTGTGGAAAGACATGATAGAAAAGCTCAATATCGTAAGCAGATCAAGGCCAGACGCCAGCTGTGGAAGACACCAACTGCTCATATGCAAGTTCAAGTGGAAGCTAAGGAATACTAAAACAAGCACACAAGAGCCAAATTACAACCATGAGTATATCCCACCTAAATTTAGAGGCCATCTCTCAAGAACAGGTCCGAAGCACTGGACACTGTGAAGACCGAAGAATGGATGAGTTGTAGAACGACATCAAACACATGGTACATGAAGGAAGTAAAAAGATGTTACAACAAAACCAGGAATGACCAAACGGGACGTCAGAAGAGACTCAGAGACTTCCTCTTGAATGCTGAATACCTACAGGCAATGAAAGAAGTAAAGGAACTGAACAAGGACGATTTCACAGGGCAACCTGAGAAGACAAACTTAAATATTCTAATGAAATGTGAAAAGACTGAGAGAGAACTAAAGGTAAGTGAACAGCAGACATTTTTGAAGCCGAGATCTGAAGAAAAAAACTGAAGCTCCAAGTTACAATACTCAAGGATTCCACAGGGAAAATGTTAAAAGACACAGGAAGCATCGTAAGATAGAAGGAATACAGAGAGCCATCACGCAAAAAAGAATCGGTTGAGAAGGCAGTGTATGATCAAGAGCCAACGGTACAGAAGGAAAGCCGGTAAGCTGCACCGGAGGGGAGCCCTGGTGAGAAGCAAGGCTCCAGAACGGTCGGAATCCTAACTGACATGTTTCGCAAACAGACGCAGCGTTGAAAGTGCTCACTTGTCTCTGCCACATACAAGTTTGCTGAAGATCATTCAAAAGCAGATGAAACAGGACATCAACCTATAAATATCAGAAATTCAAGGCAGATTGAGAAGAAGACACAGAAGGAAGGACATCATTGGTGATGTCACATTGATCCTGGCTGAGAGCAGAGCACACCAGGAAGGTGGGTCACTGTGTTTTATTGATTAGCAAAGGCACTGGACTGTGTGGATCATAATAAACGATGGATAACATTGCAAAAATTCAGAATTCCAACACAATTGATTGTATTCCTAAGGCACCTGAACATAAATCAAGAGGCAGTCCTTCACACAGAAACCACAGATATCACGTAGTTTCAAGTCAGGAAAGGTGTGCATCAGGGCTGTGACATCTCGCCATACTTATTTAATCTGTACGATGAGCGAATAAGCCGAGAAACTGAACCACGTGAAGAAGAGCAGGGCATCCAAACCGGACGAAGATTCCCCAGCAGCCTCTACTATGCTGATAACACAACCTGAAAATCAAAGACCATACGCTTCCGCATGCATTCTAACAAATATCCTCACAACTGGACTACTAAGCAACACCATGACAAATACAGAAAAGATTCAGACTGTCAAGGATTTCATTTTACTCGTATCAGTAATAAATGCCCATGGAAGCAGCTGTCAAGTAATCAAAAGACACATTGCATTGGGCCAATCTGCTGCAAAAGACTCTTTCGAGTGTTCAAAAGCAAAGATATGACTTTAAGGACTGGTGTATGTGACTGAAGGGAAGGCGTTTTCAGTGAGGAAGGGAGAAGATAAATGAGGGACACGGAAGAACGGCTGGTGCCGTTAACGATGGTGCTGGCCAAAGAATACTGAGGATAGCATGGACTGCCAAAAAATAAGTCTTTCCAGAAGTACACGCAGAATGCACCTAAGAACTATGGACAATGAGACTACATCTTACATACTTTGGATGTGTTAGGAGGGAAGAGTCCCTGGAGAAGGACATCGCGACTGGGAGAGATTCAGCAACAAAGAGGACCCTGGAAAGGCAGACTAACCACGTGGCTACAGGAACGGGCTGGAGCCTACCAACCATGAGGACAGCGTGAGACCGGGCAGCGCTTCATTCTGTTCTGGAGACGCTCACTGTGAGCTGGGACCCACTGGCGGGCCCCAAATAACAACACACATCTTAGCCATCTAGTGCTGCTATGGTAGAAAACACCTCAAATGGGGGCCTTTAACAGAGAGAACCGTCTTTGTCCGCAGTAAAGTAGGCTAGGACACTCTGGTGGCAGAGTGGCGAAGTGTTACGTCTGCTCACCCAAAGATCGGCAGTTCAAATCTGCCAGGCACCCCTTGGAAGCTCCATGGAGTGGTTCTACTCTGTGCTATAGGGTTGCTAGGTTGCTATGAGTCAGAATCGACTTGACGTCGGTGGGTTTGGGTTTTGGGAAAGTAGGCTAAAAGTCTAACTCAGGGCGTCAGCTCCTGACTGGGTGCTTCTTAGATGTAGGGTCCACAGGAGGCATTCTACTCCCGGGGCTCCTCTGCTGAGGGTGCGAGGGGCCTGTCCCAGCACCTCTCTCTGAGGCCTTGAGACCCAGGCCCGTCTGAGGCCGCCTTCAGCAGCACTATCCCTGCCCACGCTCCCTCATTAACGTCAGGCAGGCAGGATTTATGACATGTGGGAAAATGGCTCAGCACTAGGAATCAGGGCCCAGCCAAAGTGACGTCCACAATTTTGGGTGGACACAGTTAAACCCATGACATTCTACACTTTGGCGCCCCCCCATCACATCCTTGCAACATGTAAACCACACTCCTCCCAGCATAGTAAAATTCTTAACTCCAAGTCCAAAATCCATGTATTCCCCTTCATCTGAGAAATCTAAAACACAAGTCATCTGCTTCCAAAGGTACAATGGCAGAAGAGTCACAAGCTGGACATTTTCTTTACAAAATGAGAGAAACTGGAGAAAAAGAAGAGATAATAGGAACAAGCAATTTGGCAGATTGTATGAGCACATTGTATTAGCCCTCAAGTGTCTGAAAATAATCTTACTTTCTCTGCGACAATTTACACCACGACCCCGCCCTCCAGACTCCAGGTGTGGGCCACTCTCTCTAGATTCTGCGTGGAGGCCCCTTGGCCCTGGACTTCTGCTCTGCCTCCCCATCTCATTGGGACAGCAACTCTGCTTCCTCAGCTTTAGGCACCACTTCCTAGGGCAAATGAGTGGAGACTCCAAGTGTTACAGACTGAACTGCGTCCCCTCAGAAATAGGGGTGGTAATCTGGCAGGGTCAGGATCGCCTGTACTCTGTGATCGCCCCCCACTTTACAATTTTCTTAGGCTGTCAATCCTCATCTCTGCCTGTGGTTAACAGAGTTAGAGAGGATTAGGGTGGACTGTAAATCCCTTCCCAAGGTCACCTCCCTGATCCACTGTAAGGGAGTTTGCCTGGAGTGTGGCTTACACCACTTTTTACCCTACAAGGGATAAAAGGAAAGGGATGCAAGCAGAGAACTGGGAACCTCACATCATCATCAAGCAAGCAGCACCAGGAGAAGAGTGTGTCCCTCAGACCTGAAGTTCCTGAGCCAAGATGCTCCCTGGACAAGGACTGTTGCAACACTGAACTTTCCTCCAGAGCCGACAAGGGCAAAGCCTTCCCCTGGAGCGGACAGCCTGAATTGGACATGTAGCCTACCAGACTGTGTAAGAATACACTTCCCTTTGTTAAGGCCACCCTCTCTGTGGTATTTCTGTTAGAGCAGCCCTAGCTGACTAAAACACCAAGCTTAGAAAGGTCAGAGGCCATGGCTCAAGCCTTTGAGGCCCCTGAGGTCATGGCCATTCCCGTTGCCCTTTAACACAGAAAGGAAGCCAGAGTTTGAGAAATGCACAGAAAGAGCCTGGCACCCGGGGAGTCCAGGAAACCCTTCAGAGAGAGGGGCACGGCGGGCTCCGGAGGGGTCTAAGCCCCCACGGCCTCAGGGCTCTGTCTTTAAAGTCTGATGTGAGGACTTCGGTGCCACAGCGCCAGCTCTGACAGTCACATGTGGAAGGTCCTCTCAGGCCCTCAAACCCAGAGAAGCCCCACCAGCACAGAGGAAGGGCTCCGCGCGCTCAGCCCCCTGGCCCCTCGGCCCCTCGTTTCTCCCCGAGGAGCCAGAGCAGCAGGGTCCAGCGGGCCCCCAGCGGTCCACGGCAAGCCTCCCCCACACCGAGGGCACCCAGTTCCCTGGAGAACTCACCATGTCCTTCTCCAGCTGCAGAAGTCTCAGGGAACGCTGTGTTGAAGCCCAAGAAGAAGGCGCTTCTGGAAGCAGGACAGGAGTGGAAAGGGGCCTCCAGGCGGCCTGGAAGCCCGGGGGAGGGCTTGGTCGCACTCCCGCCCCAGCAGGTGGGATCCTGACTTGCGATGCACAAACGTGCAAGCCAGCTGCCCAGGTCCCCAGTTCGGAGCCCTGGAACGGAGGAAGGAAGGGAGAAAGCAGTGCTGAGGAAGCAGGGAGGACAGGCGCCCGCCTCCCCCCAGGCCCAGGGCGGCGCCCCCCGCGGGGGCCTCTGCACCCCTGGCGCACACAGCTGCGTCCCCACGGGCGCCACAGGCCTCCTGCTTCGGGGACAAGAGCAGATGGGAATGTGAACTTAGAGGGTGAGAAGCCGCCTGGCCAGGCTGGGAAACCTGAACTTGACCTCCTTCCCGGCCTCAGGGGTCCAGTGCTGAAGTTGTGGGTCTACCTATGTGCTCTGTCTCTAACAGACCAACGCACGCACTGTGACTGGGAACTGACCCAGCCGCACTGGCGGGGTGAAGATGGTTTTCCTTTCATTCACTTCAATCTTTTTCATGTGCTCTAAGTGAAAACGTACAAGTTAATCTGCCACATAAAACCCAACACCCACACAGACAGGCCTGCAACCCCAACTGCTCTCCTCACCCCGCGGCAGCACCCTCCTCCTTCTCACCCTGTATTTCCCATGTAACCAGCCCCTGTCCCCACCCTCCTGTCTCATCTCTGGACAGGTGCTGCTCAGCCAGCCGCAGGTATATACATTCAAGCCAAGAAGGACACTCTCACGTCTTGCAGTCCACTCTCAGCTCGGAGGAGTTGGCTTTGGTACTAGGGTCAGCTCTGGGCTGACAGAGTCCGACGGTCACGTCCTTAGGGGACCCTCCAGTCTGCTGGGCCATCAGGTCTGGCCTGCTGATAAGAGAGTTCTGCTCTGCGCACCCATCTTTCTCCCACTACATCAGGGACTTTACGTTGTGTCCCATGTGAGGGCCCGCACCAGGGGTGGCTGGGCACCATCGAGTTCTACTGGTCTTGTGTTCACACTGTCTCTGGATCACACGGCCCCTTCTGTCTCCTGGGCTCTTCTTTTCCTCTTGCCTTTGATGTCCCTCGTTCTCCTCTGCTCCAGGTGGACTGGGACCCAATTCACTCAGTCTTGAGCAATCTGGCTCACGGGAACAATCTCCACCCGCCACACCAGACATACACAGCTAAATAAAACTAATCTTCTGAATCTTCATTTCAATAATCTTTCCTTTCAAGCAGTCTAACCTCTCAGGTTATAACTTTTTATTAAAGGTATCAGATGTCTCTGGTTTTTCACCACTTATTTAAAACTGTGTCTTATGCTGGACTGTAAACCTGGGCTGACACTGTCTTTTGTTTTTCTCTTCCTTCAGGCCTATGACACTGATCACTGAGGAAACACACAGATTATCACTTGTATATACTCTCGTGCAGTGCCGTCCAAAGGACTCTTCTCTGAAGACACATGTTTTGTTGCCACACAGTCCAGAGAAGAGTCACTGACCGTACATGGCTGATTAGCAAAACATATGACTAGCGCCACTAAGGAACTGAACTCTGCAGCTTTAATTAATTTTCATTGAAACAGCAACATCTGGCTAGCAGACATCACAGCTCTAGTGACTTCCCAGAACCTTAAGTGACCAGTGCAGCAGAGAGGGCGTGAAAGCCGCCATCAGGACGAGGCAGCGCTCACTGGCTCTTGTGGGCCCGGCGCAGGGGCAGATAACGTTTTACTGTGTCGCACACAGGATCGCGGTGGGTTGGCACTGACTCAACAGTAGCTACCTGCCGTGGGCTGGGAGCTACTGTGTCCCAACCTCCTTGCCCCCTCCCCTTCCCTCTCCCCATGTTTGTACTTCTCTGCTTGGCATCTTGAAACAGTCTGCAGAACAATAAGCTCAGGCTAAACTGTTTCCTTGAAACTGTTTGCAGAAAAATGTGTGCGCAGAGCAGAACTCTGTTATCAGCAGGCCAGACCTGACGGCCCAGCAGACTGGAGGGTCCCCTAAGGACGTGAGCGTCAGACTCTGTCAGCCCAGTTAAACTATTTCCTTGTTCCTGTCCTTTGTTTGAAGACGAGACCTCCATGTGCTCCGTAACCAATCCAAAAACATCCTACAAAGACCCTGACTGACACCTGTCGCAGTGTCTGTGGCCCTGTTGTCTCCCTGCCTGTTAAGCACATAAAAAAAGCTTGTCAAAGAGGCTTGGCGGCCACTGTTCTCCATCAGAGACCTAGGTCCGCCTGTCCTCAGCTTTATCTTGTGTGATGTGCTTCTTGTGTGAGCGAGTTTTCCCATCCCCCTGGCTGTCCCTCTCGGCCTCGGACCCTTCCCAGTGCCGGCCGCTGGGGTGCCCGACGCGGCAGCTGACAACAACGATGACAGTGCGTGAGCGTCCCAGTGTCTTCACAGCCTCTCCAGCATTAGACTGTGTTACTATTGTCAGTGCCAGGCTTTCCAGGATGAGATGGCATCTCAGTGCAGTTTTGATTTGGGTTTCTCTAATGACTAACAACCCCAAGCATTTCCTCCTGTATCTGTTAGCTGCCTGGATGTCTTCCTTGGGAAAACACCCATTTATATCCTTTTCTCATTTTTTAATTGGGTTGTCATTTTGCTGTTGCGGTTTTGCAGCATCTTATAGATTATGGAGATAAGACGGTGACCAGATTTGTCATTCTCCCAGTCTATAGGTTGACTTTTTAGTCTTTTGGTAAAGTCTTTGGATGAGCACCAGTGTTTGATTTTCAGGAGTTCCCAGTTATCTATTGCCTCTTCTGGTGTTTGCACATCGTTAGTAACGTTTTGTACTCTGTTTATGCCATTTATTCGGTCTCCTAGCTTTGTTTCTATTTTTTCTTCCATGACCTTTATTGTTTTAGATTTGACTTTTAGGTCTTTGATCCATTTTGAGTTAGATTTTGTGCGTGGTATGAGATATGAATCTTGTTCCTTTTTTTTGCAGATGTGGACATCCAGTTATACCAACACCAACTGTCAAAGAGACTCTCTCTTCCCCAGTTTAAGCACTTAGGGACTTTGTCAAGTATCAGTTCCTTGCAGGTGGATGATGTTATATTTGGATTCTCAGTTCTGTTCCACTGATCTACGTATGTTTTTATACATGTACCACACTGTTTTGACTACTGTGGCAGAGTAACAGGTTCTAGGGTCAAGTAGAGGGCTCCCACTTTCTTCTTCTTCTTCAGGAACGCTTCACTTATCCAGGGCTTTTTCCTTTTCCATATGAAGCTGGTGATTTGGTTTTTTATCTCATTAAAAAAATGCCTCTGGGATGTGTGTTCGGATTGCACTGTATCTACAGATTGCTTTGGGTAGAAGGGACATTCCCACAATGTTGCGTTTTCTTATCCCTGAGTAAGGTAGGTTTCACACTTACGTCAAGTCTCTTGTATTTTTGCAGTAGTGTTCTTGTAATTTTCTTTGTATAGGTCTTTTATTTCTCTGGTTAGATTTATGCCTATTGGGGGCTACTGCAAATGGCATTGATTTGATGATTTCCTTTTCTATGTTTTCTTTGTTGGTGTAAAGGAATCCTACTGGTTTTTGCACATTTAGCTTGCATTCTGATACTTTGCTGAAATCTTCTATCAGTTCCAGTAAATTTTTTTTGGTAGATTCTTTTGGGTTTTCTGTGTATAAGGTCACATCATCTACAAATACAGTTTTACTCTTTCCTTAACCAATGTCAATGCCTTTGATTTTTTTTTTTTTTTTTTTTGTCTTTTCTGATTGCTTTGCCTAGAACCTCCAGTATAATGCTGAATAAAAGCGGTGATAAAGGGCATCCTTTCTTGGTTCCCATTCTCAAGGGGAGTGCTTTTAGACTTTCAGCATTTAGGCTGATGTTGGCTGTTGGCCTTCTATAAAAGCCCTTTATAATGTTGAGGAATTTCCCTTCTATTCCTAATGTACTGAGTTTTTAACATGAATGGGTATTGTTTTGTCAACTGTCTTTTCTGAATCAGTTGATAAAAATCAATGGTTCTTGTCTTACGCTATTTATAGGGTTGATTATACTGTTTGTTTTTCTAATGTTGAGCTATCCCTGTTTCTCTGGTATGAGTCCCACTTGGTCAGGGTAAATGATTTTTTTCACACATTGTTGAATTCTGTTGGCTAGAATTTTGTTGAGGATTTGTACATCTATGTTCACTGAGAGCTACTGGTGTGTAATGTTCCTTGTTTGTACTGTCTTTACCTGTATTAGGGTTATGCTGGCTTCACAGACTGCATTGGGCAGAATTCCACCCCGGTCTACGCTCTGAAATACCTTTAGTAATAGTGGTGTTAACTCTTCTCTAAAAACTTTGTAGAATTTTGTTGTGTAGTCATCAGGGCCAGGGTTTTTTTTTTTTGGTTGGGAGTTTTTTTTTTTATTTTTATTTTTATTTTTATTTAACATAACTGAGTGAAAATGTACATTCACATGTAAATTTACATGCCCCCCTATATGCAGCTTCCACTGCTCTCCCTGTCCGGTGACTGCACACTATTCCTCTCTGTTCCATACATGTCTCATCCTCCCAACAGTCTCCTTTCCCCTCCTCTCCGTCCACTCCCCTTCCTCCAGCCAGAGGTCAGCAAGATGATATCCTTATAGATGTATAGAACCATAAAGTGCTTCCAATATATGGTTACTCTGCATTGCCAAGTCCAATCCATTCCTGTCCAAAGAGTGGACCTTTGTTATAATTTATGGGAACGGGCAGCATCAGGGCCAGGGGCCATGCACTCAGAGGAACCCCCAAACCGCTGGACCATCAATTGAGGTCTTTTAGTGGAGATCTCATGATGCACCTCTTTTTATTCTTGTGTTGCCAGTGAGGCTCCTCTCTGTGAGCTCCGTCATGGCTATCACTGGTGGTGGCCGGGCACCATCCGGTTCTTCCGGTCCCAGGTCGATGTAGGCACCCACTCTTGTGGGTCTCTCTGTCTTCTCGGTTGTCTTTATCGCATGCCATTTTGGCCCTCGGTGAGCATCCGTTCCTCTGAGTTGGGACCATTTGCTGTGTCCTTGGATGGCAGCTTGGCAGCTTTTAAGACCCCAGACGCCACTCACCAATGTGGGGTGCAGAGAGCTCTCTTAGCAAAATGCTAGTTGTGCCAACTGGCCTGGAATTCTTCCTAAGAGCATGGTCCCCCGCCCCCCGCCCCAGCTACTCTATCCTTGCAGTATTGAGTCAAGATGGAAGGAGTACTCAAGTTATGCTGAAGTCCACTTAATGTTGTTCTTGTTCCTAATGTGTGCTGTCACTGCTTTCTCCCAACTAGATTTCTAGTAACTACCTAAACTAAACCCTCCCCTCCTCGCCCTCCCTCCCTCCTTCCCCTCCCTCGCAGCTGCCAAAGAGTCTTCTCTTCTATACACAAGTCTGTTTTTGAGATCTTATCGTAGAGGTCTCATACAGTATTTGTCCTTTTGTCACTGACTACTTTCACTCAACATAATGTCTTCCAGTTGAAACCAGGTTAGGAGATGTTTCCTGGAATCATCGTTATTCTTTATCATTGCATAGTGCTCCATTGATATATGTACCACAGTTTACCTATCCATTCTTCTACTGTTGGGCACCTGGGTTGATTCCACCTTTTTGCTATTGTGGACTGTGCCACGATAAACATTCTGGTGCATGTGGTTGGGAGTTTTCAAATTACCTTTTCCAGTCTCTTTTTTGTTATGAGTTTTATTTGTTCTACCTCTCTTTGTGTTAGTTTATGTAGGTAGTGTCTTTCTAAAAATTTGTCCATTTTCTCTCGGTTGTTAAATTTGTTCGAGTACAAGTTTTCACAGTATTCTGTTATGATGTTTTCAATTTCAGTTGAGGCTGTTGTTATCTCTCATGTCATTTATTACTTGAGTTATTTGCTTCCTTTTCTGTGTTTGTTTTGTCAGTTTGACCAATGGTTTATGCACTTTGTTAATCCTTTCCAAGAACCAGCTTTTTGTCTTGTTAACTCTATCATTTTTCTCTTCTCTAATTCATTCACTTCTGCTTTCATTTGTATTATCTGCTTTCTCCTGGAACCCAAGGGCTTCTTTTGTTGTTCTCTTTCTACTTGTTCCAGTTGTAGGGTTAATGATTTGATTTGGGCCCTTTCTTCTTTTTTTATATGTGCAAAATATTAAGTAGTCTGGAATGAAGGTTTAAATTTCAC